>CM060921.1:142658483-145158483 GCA_030737875.1 Allium sativum | reverse complement strand
CCTTAATGCTCTCCTCTATCTCCCAAGTACAGCCACTCTCATCCCCGTCGCACTAAACTTTGACTATATTCACCGCTTTCCTTCGAATTTTCTTCGTACCGTTCTCAACAATATGAATTGGCTTGCGATTCCCAACTGCCTCGGGTTCTATTTCAATATCATCCAACTGATGAGGTGAAATAGCCACATCGGGGTCGTGCACGAATTTCCGTAACTGGGAAACATGAAATACATTATGAACTCCCTCCATCTTGTCTGGCAACTCAACTTTATATGATACATTCCCAACTTGTTCGAGAAATGGGAATGGACTAACAAATCTTGGTGTTAACATGCCTCTCCTACCAAATCATATCACACTCTTTAACAGAGAAATCTTGACAAACACCAAGTCGCCAATGGAGAATTTTAAATCTCTTCTCCTCTTATCAGCATAACTCTTCTGCCTATCTTGGGCAGCCTTCATTCGTTGTCGGATAACCTTGATCTTATCTGAGGTTTCTCTTATCACATCTGGCCCAAGCACAAATTTCTCCCCAGTTTTTAACCAACATGATGGTGAGTTGAACGGTCTTTCGTACAAAGCTTCATATGGAGCCATACCAATACTGGACTGATAACTATTATTTTATGCGAACTCCACTAGATGCAAATGGTCATCCAATGATCCACCAAAATCTAATATGCAAGCTCTTAGGAGATCTTCTAATACTCGATTCACCCTCTTTGTCCGACCATTGGTTTGAGGATGGTATGCGGTAATGAGATGTAATTCTGATCCTAAAGCCTCTTGTAAGCTCTTCCAAAATCCACTACTAAACAACGGATCTCGGTCACTCACAATGCCTTTGGGTACTCCATGAAATCTCACTACCCACTTCATATACAGTTTTGCTAACTTAGTTGTTGTTCTATTCAACTTGACGGGTATAAACCTTGCACTCTTGGTCCATCGGTCCACAATCACCCAAATGTTATCATGGCCCGATCTAGTCATTGGTAACCCATCAATGAAATCCATTGAGACTTGTTCCCATTTCCGTTCTAAAATTTCTAATGGTTGCAACAAACCACTAGGCTTCTTTTGCTCGGCTTTAACTAGCTGGCAATTCATGCATTTGGATATAAACTTCCCAAGTCTCTTTTCATCCCTTCCCAGTAGTAGGTCTGCTTCATGTCTCGATACATTTTATTACCACCGGGATGTATAGTCAGTTTCGAGTGATGACAATATCTAGTACTTCATCTCTCAATCCATTGACATTGGGTACAACCAATCTCGCATTCTTTCTAAGCCATCCATCTCGATCAAGCCCATACATGTTCATCTCCTCATCCATACCCATCTCTAACTTGGAGATGATTTCCAATAGGTTAGGATCGTCCTTCTGACTGGAACCGATCCGCTCAATCAAAGTGGGTCTGACCGTCAAACATGCTAACATCTCTGGATCCAATTCGCGCTTTGGTCTGAAATCGTACCTTACGATATACTCCAGTTGCTTCCATTCAAGAAATATAGCCCCTAAATTGGCATGTCTACTACTCAATGCATCAGCTACTGCATTGCCCTTTCCTGGTGTATACACAATATCGAAATCATAGGAATCCAAGAATTCTAACCATCTTTGCTGTCGAAGATTTAGATCCTTCTGAGTGAAGAGATACTTTAACGACTTATGATCGGTAAACAACTCGAATCTTTCTCCCAAAAGATAATGTCTCCACATCTTCAATGAGAACACGATCGCTGCCAATTCCAAATCATGGGTAGGGTATCTTTTCTCATGCAGTTTCAGCCGTCGAATTGCATAAGCTACAACCCTACTACCTTGCATCAATACAGTACCTAGTCCGGTACCCCATGCATCTGTGTATATTGTCATCTCTTTATTCCCTTTAGGAATGACTAACACTGAGGCACACGTCAACTTTTCCTTTAGGCCCTTGAATGCATTTTCAGACCTTTCGTCCCAAATGAAAGTTTGATTCTTCTTAGTCAATTGAGTTGACGGTGCTGCTATCTTGGAGAAGTCTTGGATAAACTTATGATAATATTCATCAATCCAAAGAAACTTCTTACGTTTGTTGCATTCTTGGGCGTAGACCAATTTTGTACCATGGCAACCTTTGCAAGATCCACGGCAATACCATTCTATGAAACAACATGGCCCAAGAATCTCACTTCCCTGCTCCAGAAGTGACACTTAGAAAATTTTGCTTTCAATTAGTGTTTTCTCAACACCTCCATCACTATCCTCAAATGTCCCTTGTGTTTTTCCTCTATCTTTGAGTAAACCAAGATATCATCCACGAACACAAGAACAAACTTATTCAACTGATCTCTGAACACCCTATTCATAAGGTCCAAAAAATATGATGGAGCATTGGTTAACCCGAATGGCATGACCAACCACTAATAGAATCCAGATGGCGTCCGAAATGCCGTTTTAGTTACACTCCTAGCTTCCACTCTAAGCTGATGAAAACCTGTCACGAGATCCAACTGGGAGAACACTCTCGCTCCACTCAACAGATCAAACAAATCATCTATCCGCGGAAGAGGATACTTATTCTTCCTCATCACCTTATTTAACTCACGGTAGTCCACACACAATCGAAGGGAACCATCGGCCTTGGTAGCAAACACAATTGGTGCTCCCCACTCGGAAACACTTCTTCTAATAAATCCCTTTTTCAAAAGATCTCTCACTTGCACCCTGAGCTCTCGCTGCTCCCTTGGTGCCATATGACGAAGAGACATCACTGTAGGTCTGGCATCTTTCACTAAATCAATACGAAACTCAATATCTCGGTGTGGTGGAAGTTCGGTTACTTCCTCGAAGACGTCCGGATACTGGCCAGCCATGGGCACATCTGACAAATCATCATGCGGGATGTCGAGGAAATTTAGAAAACTAGCCAGTACGCCATCACTAGGTTGACCACCAAACACTACCCCCCGCCCATTATCTGCTCTAACTGTCACCAAAAAGCCTTCACAGTCAACTACCACCTCGCACCTTTGGAGCCAATCGACTCCCAAAATAATGCCAAACCCAGTAAATCCCAAAACAAAGCAATCACAAGTAAACATACATCCAGGACTCGATAAGACCACATTACGACAAATCATACTAAGGCTAGTTGAACCACCAATTGGGTTCATCACCGCTAAAGGTCTATCGACTATCTCGGGTTCCAATCCCAACCTATCTACCAGGTCACTAGATATGAAGGAACGGGAAGCCCCAGTATCAAACAGTACTCGAACAGGAACATCATAAATAGAAAGCATACCTTGAACGACGACATTCTTTCCTTTCTCCACTGCAATTGGGGCATTCGACGAAGAAGGGACAGCATTAATAGCATATGCTTTCACTATCTGCTTCTCTTTGGGGGGTTGCGGACATTTATCCTTTTAATGTCCCACTTGGCCACAGTTGAAGCACTTCCTATCCGCTGGCTTTGCTCGACATTCTTTAGCATAATGGCCCTTCTTGCCACAGCTAAAGCACTCAACATCTTTCTTAATCAACTTCAGACCGTCCTTAGGCTAATTCTTTTTCCTTTTGTTCTAAGAACTGTTCTTACCTCTACCGCTTGCTTATGGCTTTGGCCCCTCTGCAGATGCAACAACGACTTCAGTCTTGGGTTTAGGATAAAGGCTCTCTGATCTCAATGCTTTTCCAACAATCGATTCAAAAGTCTCATCAATATGGTTGATAAGCCTTTCCCCCAAGTACTGATCTAAGCCTATGATGAACTTCTCATTCTTCTTCTCGGGAGTATCAGTAAAGGATAATCCATGCTTCGATAAAGTACCAAACTCAGCAATATACTCCGAGACTGCCCTACCATTCTGTTTAAGCTCCAAGAACTTACTAAACAATTCTGATTTTTGAGCAGCTGGGATAAACTTATCACTGAATTGGTGCTTGAACTGATCCCAAGTAACTTGATCCTCAGGGGTAGCTGCCTTAATAGCATTCCACCAATTCATAGGCCGTCCTTGTAGATGACGGGATGCTAGCTTCCTCTTCATTGCATCATCGATCCCTAAGTCCTCGAAGATGCACTCACAACTATCGAGCCAATCATGAACTTCTATAGATGATTATGTTTCGTGGAACGGCTTCCCACTAAGACTAGTGTAGTCCTTACAGAGCTTGGCGAAATCGGCCGTAGGCGCCTGCACCGCTGCACCACCACCATTTGCAGCATTAGGAGATGCCCTATGAACATCCCTAAGCATCTCTCTCATGAAGTCAGTGAACATCGTCCTCATATCCGGAGCATTCCCATTATTAGCTCCTATATTAGTACCCTTCGTATGTCGGCTCATCGTTCAATCTGTAAGGAGAAAACGATTAACCATCTCTCCAGTGGTGCCAGTGCAGTGCGACTCCATCCTTAGATATACTAATAGTATATATATATATATAACTTTTGAAAACCAAAATATCTCAAATATGTGCTCTCATATATATATATATATTATCTCTCCCTGGTGTCTTTCCCTAGGTTAACTACGTAACCTAGAGCTCTGATACCAAGTGTGACGGCCCGCCCCACACCAGCCGACATTTCCAATGAAAGTGCGTGGTGTCAATGGCCAACTAGCATGGGACGGTCGACAAAGAAAGGAATTTTGAACTAACAAGGAACCTGTAGAATGTCTCACAGCGCATGGGATAAAATATAATAATAACATAACTTTGACATAAAACAGGTGAGACGGTCCATAAGCTGGAAAGTAAACCATCATAGCTGTAGAATCCAAAATACAGCTTCTCATCCAAACCATCATTATTACAACTTTGAAATACTGTTTCTAGAATAAAGAAAGAGGTACACTACTAATGCCCAAAGTAGTGACCAACAACAACACAGGAAGATTATATATATATATATATATATATATATCATACGTGGAACCCTCCTGCTCGTCTCCGGTACAGCTACTCGTGCATAATCATCTGACCTGTCTCTAGTCTGTCCGTTTAAGAGCACCCAGAGTAATAAGAAGAGACATAAAACTTTGGGTCAGACAAAAGTCTGGTATGAGCAATAAGCAGCAAGACAGAACAATAATCGGTATGCTAAACCATCACTAAACTTGGACCTGCAACCAAAGAGTTAGCACAACAGGATGCACAGTACTCTAAGGTGACACTAGCATAACGTGTAAAGATAACGGGGAACGGGGTGTGCATGTCATAATGATGGAAAACAATCAAGCATAGCAACCATCCTCACATCTCTAACTCAGTGCGTAAAGCATACGATATCCACCGCTTTGATCACCCAAATCCTTGCTATGATCACTCTGCCCCCATAGAGTCAGTGCGACTCCACTACACTGATCCATTGCCACTAGTCCTTGCTAAGTCCACTCTGCCCCATGAAGTCATAACGACTTCACTGTACTAGCTCATAGCCATGCTACGATCACTCTGCCTCATGAAGTAATAACTACCCCACTGCACTGATTCGTAGCCTAACATTCGTCTCTCGGTGGTGAATCAAAGCCATGGACGTCGAAAACTCCTTAGCACATGTCCCGCAGCAAAGCCTAATCATGAAGTTAACTCGTTGTTCCCAACTGGATCCTGAGTTCTACTTCCTATTTAGACTACCTTTGCATCTCGAGTTATTGGTCTTCTCCGGATCGGTTCGGTCCTTCTCTTCGTCTTCGATTCGGTTCGGTTGTGCACCTTCCAGATCGGCTCGTGATACATACACTGGTTCGTGGTCCTTGCTTCTAGTCGAGTCGTGGTGCTCTAGTGCTTTCCCACTCGTGACACCCACTGGTTCGGGTCGGAAATCCAATGACGACTCGTAGCAATCTGATTCGTGGCTCCTTCCTTCATGGCATTGGTTCGGTTCATATCTCGTAGATCCAGCATCGGTTGTGGTGTCTTAGTCACGAGCGGTTCAGGTCGGAGATGGGTTCTTGGATCACAAGCGGTTCGAGGAGCTTCGGTTCAGGTACTCTGACGTGAGTGGTTCAGGGTCGTGGGATGCTCCACGAGCGAGTCGGTTCGTCCCCCACCGATCTGATCCTGTTCGGGTCAAGATCCTGCAATGTTTCATGCAACTTTTCCAGCAACTGTTTACGCCGCACGATGGCGTTTTCGACCATCCTAACTATTCTAAGCAATCATAAATCATACCAAACAGTCATAGAAACATATAACATCAACCATAATCACCAAAATGATAAATAACCATGTCAGAATGGATCAAACATACCCAGAACCCATATTTTCCCCTTAATCATGCCTAACCATAACTAATGGTAGGATTAGAAAAACATATCCAAATTAACCCAAATTTCTAACAGAGGCTTAAAATAATATTTAAGAATTTCTAAACATTTTTCCAGAATTAAATCATGTATAATTTTGTTAATTAACACTAATCATCCCTAATTAGCCGTAATTAGTGAAAAACAATGCATATCACTCACCTTAGCCAGAATATAAACTCGGATCTGAAGTGACTCTTTAAATGGCACGAATTTCAATGTACACAGCAGCCATTGCCTTTAATTTGATGTTGATTAGACTTGGTTTGATGCTAATTAGCTTAATCTTAGATTAGAAGATGGTTTTAGAAGGTGGAGGCCATTGTTAGGGTTGAAGACATGAAAAGTGGCAGCTGAAAAATGATAAAATTGAATTCCCTAACCCTATCCACTCTCCCATAATCCTAATACCAAAATGGGTTACGGGCCTTGCTGCTAATCACTCTAATTAGGCTAAGCTAAGCTGTTTTTCACCTTCTAAACCTTAATTAAGCCATATCTCCCAAACGGTAAGTCCGTTTGACAAGTGTGACGACTCTACGGAAAGGTAAACCATCATCCAAATCCAATAGAGGTGGTCTCAGGTCAAAACTCCTTACTAATCAAAAGTTATAGATGAAACAAAATTCGCTAGGGGCAAAAATGGTCATTTAAAAATTGACAAAAATCGTGAACATTGGAAATGACCACGATAGTCGTTCCCCAAAGTTACACGACCATATGACCTCATATGAAAAAGAAATAAATATTCTACAATCCTTCGATACGTAGAATGCAGGCCGTTACACAGGTAACCTAATAAATAAGAAAATGTGATTGAATAGCA
Organism: Allium sativum; assembly: GCA_030737875.1. Lineage (NCBI taxonomy): Eukaryota > Viridiplantae > Streptophyta > Magnoliopsida > Asparagales > Amaryllidaceae > Allium > Allium sativum. Next base: position 145,151,344 of record CM060921.1, on the reverse strand, counting down.
TACGTAGGATTATCCAAAGTGTATAGTTTAAATCCAGTCACCAGAACTTGTGTTCTGACCCCCTCCTTATAACATACTAGCAGGTTAGATTTGTGGTAGAGACATGATAGCTTTGGATGCTAGTTAGCCAGTATTATTAATATGGTAAGGCTATACTTTAATTATATTATATTTTTTTCATTCCGCTGTGAGATATTTTCTGAGCTATGACATATTTTACATCTCTATCTTTTCTGCAGGATACCTGAGCAAACCAACAAGACTTTCGATAGATTCGAATTTTGAAAAAAAAATGGTCTATCGGAATTCGGGTTGTCACATCATGTGAGAGCCTGGCCTCGAGAAACACGACTAGCACAAGCTGGTCCCAACCCCAAATAACGGTACATGACGATTGATAAAAATCGAGTGGGTAAAAACCTCGTTTCTATGAGGCACTCGATATATATCGTTAGGGAGTCTGGCTTAGGGAATCACAACCAGCATAAGCTGGTTCCGACCCCAGGTAAAGGCACATGACGATCGATAAACGTTGACTAGGTAAAAACCTAGCTCCAAGGAGGTGCTCGATATACATCATGAGAGAGCCTAGCCTCGGGAAATATGACCAACACAAGATGGTCCTCATCTCGAATTAAGGCACATGAAAATCGATAAACATCGAGTGGGTAAAAACCTCGCCCCTATAAGGCACACGATATATATCATGAAAGTGTCTGACCTAGGGAAATGCAACTGACACAAGCTGATCCTGACTTCGAATAAAGGCACATGATGATCAACAAATAATAAGTAAACGAGAAAGTTCGCTCCTACAAGACGCTCAAGAACTGTTGTGAAAAATAAGCTACACATGGGCACCCGATTGCACGTCAAATGAACATGGCCTAAATTAAACATCAACGACCGGTGATTGACAAAATCGGGCACCACACAAAGAGGCTAGGAATTAGTGTCACCGCAATACCCTCGATGTCCCATAATATGGAGGCAATGCTACTTACAATGGCCTCAAGCAACATCAAGAAGAAACATACCATTGGGTCATCCTAACACTGTGATGAATTAAGAACATATGATTGGAAAGTAAAAGTTGATATAAAGTAAAATATGGAAAATAACAAAGTACACCGGAGAATATCGCAACACAAGTGATACAGAGATGTACAATAAGAGAATCGAACTTCATTAACAACATCCATTTATAAGACCGTGCCAGAACATCAGAAAGCGAGGGCTAATACTCGCATAATCACTGCCAATAAAAACAAAATACAGGAAATAAAGCATCGGTATCTTTTCTTCCAACCTTTTGAGGTATCACTTGATTTAATCATCATTTTAGTAGGTCTAGTCGATGGAGCGGCAGTGGAAACCAGATTAGCTAGGACTACAGGGTTCCCCTTAGCATCAGTGACAGAGGTAGCTTTTGACTTCTTACGTGCGCCACGCTTCCCGCCATACTTTCCCTTAGATATTTTATTGCTTCCTGACCCACCCTCGATGGTCTCTCTCTCCTTAATAGGATCTCTACTGCCTCCAAAAGATATTGCCAGATCATCTAGATCTTATAAGGCAACAATCTGCTCAGCTTGTGACCCTAGATGGGAGGCAAAATTAGAAGCTGAGGTAAGGATGATGGGGCAACAGTCGTCTGAGTAGTAGTGACTGCCAGCGCGGAGTCTATTGTAACAATAAGCGAGGAGGTAAAGATGGCGGTAGCCCGCTAATGTCAGCGACAGAAGGAAAAGACTCTGGTAGGCCCAGTTCTACGTCAAGTAAAAACTGTTCGAGTAAATCATTAAACTTGTATATGGAAGGAAAGTGATCCCCTGAGCCAGAGATGATAAAATCGTTACTTGCTTCCGCAGATACTCGTGTTGTAATCTCAAAGTCCTATGCACCCCAACCATTGCCTTCATATCTCGATAATTACGTCTCAGTGTTTACAACATCGGCAGCTGTAGTATGAGGGGTAGTCACTCCAGTAGTAACATTGACAAATGCCACAGTGGAAAGGATGGCATCGGCAGAAGTAGCAGTAACACCAACAGTAAACTCGGCAGGGGAAAATTTGATTTAAGAGGGGTTTTCAAGTGGAGCGGAAGCTTCCAAAGTAGTTTAAGGACCAAGATGAGACTCGTCAGAAGGCCTAACTCCCTCAACAGTAATGGCCTTTCTCACACGCCTTAATTCCTCTTGTCCTTTAGCAAGAGAACCTCAAGAATCATTATCCAAATAAAAGGCCAAAACCTCCTCCTCCGTATGCCAGCGTCTCCTACTTGTTTCAAGACCTCCTCCCACACCTGGCCAGAGTGCAGGACACCCTTTCCACCAAAAATTCCATGCTACCCTTGGCTAGGACGTAAAGAACATAAAACTCAAACATGTTAGCATTAAGAGAGCTCATTGTACTTGCATGGTTTCCCTCAACAGAGGCATTTTCCCACCTGGCTTGATCACGCTCTTGTTGGACTCTTGCAAGTTTCTCCCTCAACTTAGAAGTTTCAAGAGTCTCATGGTTGAGGGCCACGGTAAGAGTCGATGCCTGCATAAGACAATCCTTTATGGTTCTTCTCTCCACATCCAACAAATATTTGGCCTGTTTATGCGTACCCTTGAGAATTTAATTAGGATTCTTTCTTTCTGCTGGTAAGATTGTATCGTAGCTTCCAAATCCAGTTCGGCTTTTTTTTTAGCAACCTCCATCTCCTCATAAGCAGTAGCCATTCGATCAATCTCTCCATCTCGTTCTATAAGATTTTTCCCCCATTCAGCGCGATCGCTTTCCACTGTAAGCTGAGCCTCGTAATTCAACATATTCTCTCTCTACACTTCTGAACTAGGTTCTACCAATAGGAAAGTTTCTCTATATCATTCTTAAAAAGTTTGACATTCTTCAGCATTTTCTCTTTCTCGATCGGAGTGATATCCAAGTTGAAACACACTCCGTTTAGGAACCACTCAGGAAATCTTTATGACAGTTGACTAGGTGTTTTTAGGAGTGCGCAAGGAGGATTCTCTTTTATTGTATCGATTTCTGCTTTCTCTGAAGTAGTGGCTGGAGGATTAGAACTAGAAGGACCCACACCAGTTATGGCGGTGGACGTTGTACCAGAAGGACCCATGGAAACAATAACAGTCGATGTTGTGGTAGAAGGAGCTAGGCTCTGGTTGACTCTAGCGCGCTTGGATGTCTCTTCAAAGCCGTTATCTTTCTTTTTTTCATCCCTCTCGTACTTCCTATGCTTATATTTCTGGCTGCGATCCCGGGCGTGATGCTCGATATCACTTTTCTCCCTTTCTTCACAATCCCTTCTATCATGCTCTTCCCAATCCTTGCGGTCATGCTCCTTGCGTGCTTCCCTAGATTTCCTCTCCTCAACTACCTCATAACACCTCGGATAAAAGCGACTTGACTCCCTAAACCCCATGGAATCTCGATATGAGATATCGTCATAGCAGTCACGTTGGCAACTCACGGTGGAACCTGCAAAGAAGAAAGGTTGGAATTAGCACCAGAGTCGAACACAGGGATAAAGGTACAATGCTAGAGAAAAATGTGTGTAGTGTAAAGTGCATGTGAGTGCAATCTAAACCCCGCTTCCCTATGAACCAGTCTGTTAACGATATTTTTTGTAAACACTGGAGATAGGTCTATGGAAATGGACCTAAGGGGAAAATGGGATTATTCAGTTCCTACAAGCTTGAGTTAGTTCACTGTTTCCTATATATCAAGGTCTTAAGTCCGAAGATTAGTTAATCTTCCCTTAAGAGGTGAGTATCACGCTTCTGCAACTCGAGAACCAACAATTACCTTGGGATAAGGGTTTCCTAAGCACACAGCTTGCGAAAGGTTCATCTAGGCCTGTTGCAAGGTAGGAAGCTTGCAGAAGGGTCACCTAGGCTTGCTACAAGGTAGGAAGCTTGCAGAAGGGTCACCTAGGCTTGTTGCAAGGTAGGAAGCTTGAGGAAGGCTTACTTAGGCTTGCTACAAGGTAGGAATCTACACATCTTGCGGAAGGATATTCAGTGAATTAAGACTTAGGGAAATGATGGTGTGGAAAGGCTTATGTCGTATGGAAAGCCTAAGGTAGCCAAGAACCTAATGGCTTGTGTAAGGGTATTTTGGTAATTCGGTAGCATAGCAGAATACATACGGTGATTCTCTACTAGAACCTTCTAACTTATCTTCCCAACTTAATGAATAAAAAGAAAGTCAGCTAATGCCTTAGCCCTGCCTTAAAGAGAGAAGCCTGGTAAAGCCTAATCCAAGAATCCTGGACCCATTTTGGAGAATTTTAATAAATTCCAAAATCCAGTAAAGAACTATATAATATGTGGAAAAGTAAGAACACATAATTTATAGTGGTTCAATTCGGATTGAACCTACGTCCACTTTAAGGGTTTTGATGATTTTATTCATAGAGGAGGTTACATAAGACATCCCTATATTGATTTACAAATTTGGGTTTGCTCTCTTAGAAATGAGAGCAAGATTGTGGAATGAGGAAAACGTCCCTAAAATGAGACCTCTGGCGTCTTATTTATAGAGGTTTTGGGCCCCTTTTTGTTCCTTATCTTTCCTGCCCTTTTTTGGCCACTTTTTTGGTGTCACCTTTTTGCTCTCGTTTTTGGCCCCCGGTTTTGTCTTTTTCTGCTCCCGATTTTGTCTTTTGGTGCTCCTGGTTTTGTCCTTTTAGGCTCCTGGTTTTTCCTTTTCCGGCTGTCTCCAGTTGTCATTAGGTTCCTCTAGCTGTCTCCAGCTTTCTCTAGCTTTATCTAACTATCTCCCGCTTCTTCTAGCTATCTCCAGCTTTCTCTAGCTTTATCTAACTATCTCCCGCTTCTTTTAGCTGTCTCCAACTTTCTCTAGCTGTCTCCAGCTTCCTCTAACTATCTCTAACTTTCTCTAGCTATCTCCAGGTTTCTCTAGCTTTCTCTACCTTTCTCTGGCTACCTCTAGCTACCTCCATCTTTCTATAGCTTTCTCTACCTTTCTCTGGCTTTCTCTAGCTGTGTCCATCTTCCTCTAGCTATCTCCAACTTTCTCTAGTTATCTCTAGCTTTGTCTACCTTTCTCTAGCTGTCTCCAGCTTCCTCTAGTTGTCTCCAGATTTCTCTAGCTTTCTCTACCTTTCTCTGGCTTTCTCTAACTGTCTCCAGCTTTTTCTACTTGTCTCAAGCTTTCTCTACCTTTCTCTAGTTGTCTCCAGCTTAATCTAGCTATCTTTAGATTTCTCTACCTTTCTCTGGATTTCTCTAGTTGTCTCCAGCTTCCTCTAGCTGTATCTAGCTTTCTCTAGTTGTCCTCAGCTTTCTTTAGCTTTCTCTAGCTGTCTTCAACTTCCTCTAGCTATCTCCAGCTATCTCTAGCTCTCTCTAGTTGTCTCCATCTTTCTCTAGTTTTTTCTAGCTTTCTCTGGTTTTCTCTAGTTGTCTCCAGCTTTCTCTACCTTTCTTCGGCTTTCTCTAGCTGTCTCCAGCTTCCTCTATCTGTCTCCAGTTTTCTCTTGCTGTCTCTAGCTTTCTCCAGCTTTCTTTACCTTTCTCTAGCTGTCTCCAACTTTGTAACGACCCGCATTCTACGCATCGGAGGATCGTAGAATATTTATTTCATTTTCATGCGAGGTCGTATAGTCGCGTAACTTTGGGGAATGACTATTGGGGTCATTTCCCATGTTCACGATTTCTGCCAAATTTTAAATGACCATTTTACCTGTAGCGAATCTTGTTTTGCCAATAACTTTTGATTGGTAGGGAGTTTTGATCTTAAACTGTAACACCCTAAATTTTCTATGACTATTAAAAAGAACGAATTAAAGAATACTTAATTGTTAAAGTGAGAATTAAGGGAAACGGGTTATGCCATTGCGTTCGTCTTGAAATTCTTCTTAGAACAGAGTCCAAGTTTTCGCAAATCGGACTTCGTATAAGGAAGTTATGGCCCTTAGAAGTTTCAGTAATTTAAATAAATTAAAAATAGTTCAGATCAAAAATCAAAATTCAAACGAGGAAGCGGGCTGGGAGGGATTTCTCCTGCCCCAGGCCAGGTCAACCAGGGGGTCGACCTCCCCTATACAAGTCGACCTGGGGGTCGACCTATCCCCCGGGGTAGATCTGAAATGGGATGATCCGGACTTGTTACTGAGTCTTTTCTGACCTGTTGCCGAGTCACTAGGGCATATGTGGTAATTCTAGATAACTCTGTCTAGCCTGGACGGTTGTGATTGCTTATATGATAATCTAACGGCTTCTATTGATTTAAACTTCTATAAAAGCACGCATAGACTCAAGCTCTAAACCTAAACAAATTAGTGTCTTTGCCTCCATGCTGCTGCTAGAATAGTTCTTCCTAAAGCTAAGGACTACAAGTCAGAATTCTAATACAAACGACGAACGAATTATTCTCTTCTCTAACCTGTCTTTGTGAGGACAATTTCTTTCACAAAATAATTAATAAATTAATTATGATGAGTTATAATTGGGATTATAAGAACATGTCTGTTGAATCATGTGATGTTGTTTAACTTTGTTATCGTTTGTTGGTGAACATATGACAGTTTTGTTAAACTATGTTAGTAGATCTATTTTATTTGTCCAATCACATATGTTTAACTTGATTCGTTTTATGACATCCGGTTATATGCAAGTTTGGGATGTAAATAATATTCCTAGTTTGTATGTGAATCTTATGCAAGTCTGTTTTTACATATGCTAGTTTGTATGTGAATCTTATGCAAGTCTGTATGCGAATTATACACAAGTTTATATGTGAATCAAGTATATATATATATATATATATATATATATATATATATATATGCTAGTTTATATGCAATACATGTGATATTAGTTTACATGTTTAAATTCATATTCAAGTTTGTAGGAATCCATATGCAAGTTTAGGTGAAAACTATATCCACATATGCAAGTTTAGGTGAAAACCATATTCCATATATGCAAGTTTAGGTGAAAACCCTATTCACATATGCAAGTTTAGGTGAAACCATGTTCATATATGCAAGTTCACAATTTCATCTTAAATCTATTTTTAGATCCATGGTAGTTTATGCAAAATTATGTTCTATATGTCCATTGCCTATGCAAGTTATTGGCTATGCAAACTTATGTTATAATTCTTATTCGCAAGTTAGATCTATTTTATGTGTTATGCAAGTTGTGATGTTGCTTTTCTTTTTTATGAGTTAGACTATTTGAGAGTCTAACATATTTCATGTTAAACGTACGAATGACATGGGGATAATGGAAAAATATTTAAAAAATACATATTGTGAATTGGCATAAAATGACTTTAAAGGCATGTAATTAATTTGAGACATTAATTGGTATAATTTATATACCTGAAAAGAATAGACATAATTTAGGTGACAATTATGGACATAAATTAATTTCGAAATTATTGACAACTAGAATAGGGATAATTAATTCATATTGGGGTGAAATAATTATGTGTAATAATAAACGCCTAAGACACGAGGTTAGACTTGTTTGTGGTGTAAGACTGCCCGGACCTGCCCGGCAAATCCAGCAACCACAAACGGTAGTCTAATGTGATAGGTCGAAGTCATAAATTAAATGCGTAACAATTGTAAAGACGCGAGGTTAGACTCGTTTGCGGTATAAGACTGCCCGGACCCGCCTGGCAAATCCAGCAACCACAAACGGTAGTCTAATGTGGGAGGCCTAACAAGGTTACGGTTATAATGAATTAAGTAACACTTAACCAAGATAAACATGTGGTGGGACATCGGGGTTAAGTGGGTGACATGGGTGACATGTGAAATAAGATTAGAAACACTTAACCAAATTGAAACATGTAAGAAGACATGAATAACAAGGGTTTAAGTGGGAAATCTTAGTGGGGATCAAGCATAGGTGGAAAGCTTGTGTCAAGCATGGGGGACCCTTTTAAACAAGTAACCCATTAAGTATCTTTGTGAGCTCGAGTTAGATCGAGGACGGGACACGCTTACTAGGTTTGATTGTAAGAGGTCAAAACAGGTTAGCGGTGGAAACTCAAGTCCAACGGGGTCATGTGCATGCGTGGGCCCGGGCTGCTAGGTAAGACGATGTTGCATCATGTAGATATAAGTTGTGCATCTTTAGTGGTATCAAGTTGCCGCTTTGGGGAGTGATACACCCTAATGTGGGACCAGCACGGGTATCTACGGGTTAGGGAGCCGATAGCATGGGGGTAATAGGTACAACTAGTGGAGATAGGGGCAGACGGCACCTATAAAGACAGCTAGGGGTACACGAAACTACCATTATGATTATTATGTTCAATAGGCGGGATCAACCTATAGGGTGACTAGTAGTGGTGCAGTGTACTAATTATCCTATAGTGTTGGAGGCGCAATTAACGCTATCTTATTCTTCTTGTTTGCTTTGTCATGCCCACTTATTTCATAGTCATTCCTTGTTTTACTAGTTTATGCCTTATCCTAATTACTTTAATAATTATATTGTTAAAGTTATTGGACTCGCCAGACTTTATGTCTGACCCCCTTTGTTTTCGCCTCTTTTCTTCCTTCCCCCCTCCCCCAAAGGTTATGAGGGTGGGACTAGTGCTAGTGGAGCTTGATTTAGATCTTTCTCTCTCATTTGGAAGTGCTTGGATTGCTGATAGTAAAGTTCAGCTTATCTCTTTTATGGCTACTTATGTTGGGGTTATGCTTTTTACTTTATGTACTCAGAAAATAATTTGTCAAGATGGATATTAAGTGTACTTGGTTTTATTGTTGGTTTTTGATGTTGTTGTAACTAAACTATTTCTCTGCTGCAATAAAAGTTGTTTTAATTTTTCAAGTACCAATATATGTATCTGTCTTGTTATATTCTGTTCAAGACACCAATAATACTCCATGAAAATTAATGCATTCCCTTTGAGAGTGATATTAATGGACGTGGGTTGTTACAGAAACCACTACCATTGGATCCGAATGATGGTTTACCTTTCCTTAGAGAGGTCACATTAGCCTAAGTGACTTACCGTTTGGGAGATATGGCTGAAACAATGTTTGGAAGGTGAAAAACATCTTAAACGGGCTAAGCATGGTAATTAGTGAATGGGCCCATAACCCATTTCGGGATTAGGGTTATAGGGAGGATGAAATCAGTTAGAAAACGATCTCATTTTTTTCACTCTCGTCTAAAATATTTCTCTAACCCTAGCCATGGCTTCCACCTTCTAAATTCATCCCAAATTGCTTTCTAATCACGTATTAGCTTAACTTACATCGAATCAAGGCAAATCACCAACAAATCCGAGTTGGAGCTGGTGTGTTGCATAGGAATTCGACCCAAAACAATAGTAAAGTTCAGATCTACAATTCATTTGTGGCTAAGGTGAGTGATTTGCATTTTTTTCACTAACTACGGCTAATTAGGGTGATTAGTGATAATTAGCGAAATTATGCATGATAAAATTCTGGAAAAATATGTAAATTTCATAAATATTATTTTAGGGCTCTGATAGAAATTTGGTTTAATTTGGATATGTTTTGCTAATCCTATCATTAGTTATGGTTAAACACGATTAAGGGGAAAAGCATGGGTTTTGGGTATGTTTCATACATATTGGCATGATTATTCATTGTTTTGGTGTTTTTGGTTGATTATACATGTTCCTATGACTGTTTGGTATGATTTCTGATTGCATAGAACAGTTAAAATGGATGAAATTGCCGTCGTGTGGCGTAAACAGTTGCTGGAAAAGTTGCAGGAAACAGTGCAGGAAAAGGGGATCGGATCGGGTCCTGAACCCGCTCGTGGAGCGCCTCACAATCCGCCCCATCTCCTCTAAACCGACCCGTTCGAGATATGGACCTCGAACCGAACCGGTTCGCTATCTTGAACTGTCACCCCTTGGGTGTCACGAGCCAATCTGGAGCTTGGAGGAGACCACGACCCGAACTGCTTGTCTCGATCCGAGAAGATCACGAGCCGGTCCAACTAGGAGCTCACGAACTGACCCGGTGAGGTGGAATGATCCGGAGTTCCATTCACAAACCGTGCCTGCATATCCGAATAGACTCAATGTTGGAGAGGAAGACCTACGGAGTGCTACTCCGAACCGAACCGCTCCTCCATACTAGCACCACGAATGGAGATCACAAAAAGAGTATGCTGCAAACCGAACCGAAGAGGTACACCCAAACCGTACCGATTAGAGATCACGACCAGGAGGATGATGACCAAAACCCAAGATGCAAAGGTACAAATAGGAAGTGGAACTCCGGATCCAGATGGGAACCAATGAGTTAACTTCATGAATTGGACTTTGCTGCGGGACGTGTGTAAAGGGGTTATCGATGTCTGTAGCTTTGACTCACCACTGAGCGATGGATTATTGGCTATGGATCAGTGCAGTGAAGTTGTCATAACTTTGTGGGGGCAGAGTGATCGTAGCAAGGCTATGAGCCAGTGTAGTGGAGTTGTCATGACTCCATGGGGGTAGAGTGGACATAGCAAAGGATTAGTGGCTATAGATCAGTGCAGTGGAATCATCGTGACTCCATGGGGCAGAGTGATCATAGCAAAGGATTGGGTAATCAAAGTGGTAGATATCATATGCTTTACGCAATGAGTGAGAGATGTGAGGATGATTGCTATGTTTGATGTTTGATATCACAATGACATGCACACCCCCTCCCCATTATTTTCACACCATGTACTAGTATCACCTTAGAGTATCGTACATCCTGTTGTGCTAACTCTTTGGTTGCAGGTCCAGGTTGAGGTATGGTTATGTATACTTGTTATTGCTCTGATTTTGTTGCTTATCGCTCATACCAGACTTTTGTCTAACCCAGAGTTTTATGTCTCTTCTTATTACTATGGGTGCTCCTAAACGAGTAGACTAGAGACAAGTTAGCTGGTTATGCACGAGTAGCTATCCGGAGATGAGCAGGAGGCTTACACGTATTATTCCCACATATTTTCCCCGTTGCTAGTCACTACTTTGGGCATTAGTAGTGTACCTTCCTATTTTGCTTTAGAGACAGTTTTAAAAGTTGTAATAAAGATGGTTTGGATCATAAGATGTATTTTGAAATTTCCATTGTTATGATGGTTTAGTTTTCAGTTTATGCACTGTCTCGCCTGTTTAATATCAAGTTATGTTATTATTATATTTTTTCCATGTGCTGTGAGATATACTACAGGTTCTTTGTTGGTTCACTCTTCAAATTCCTTCCCTTTTTCCTTTCTTTTGATGACCGTCCTGTGCTGGTTGGATGTCGGTACAGCGCATTTCATTGGAAATGTCGGCTGGTGCGGGGCGGGCCATCACAAACTTCCTCTAGTTGTCTTTAGCTTTCACTAGCTTTCTCTAACTTTCTCTGGCTTTCTCTAACTATCTCCAGCTTCCTCTAGCTATCTCCAGCTTTATCTAGTTGTCTCCAGCTTTCTCTATATTTCTCTACCTTTCTATGGCTTTCTCTAGTTATCTCTGGCTTTCTCTAGTTGACTCCAGCTTCCTCGTGCTGTCTCTAGCTTTCTCTAGCTGTCTACTTCTTTCTCCAGCTGTCTCCAGCTGTCTCCAGCTTCCTCTAGTTGTCTCTAGCATTCTCTAGCAGTTTCCAGCTTTCTCTGGCTTTCACTAGCTGTCTCCGGCTTTCTCTACTTTTCTCTAACACTCTCTGGCTTTCTCTAGCTATCTCCAGCTTCCTTTAACTGTCTCCAGCTTTATCTAGTTGTTTCTATCTTTCTCTACCTTTCTCTGGCTTTCTCGAGCTATCTCCAGCTTCCTCTAGCTGTCTCCAGCTTTCTCCAACTGTCTCTAGCTTTCTTTAGCTTCCTCTGGCTTTCTCTGTCTTTCTTGCTTTAGCCATTACTCTCAAACGATATGTCCGTTTGTTTAATGTGAACACTCTACAGAATGATAAACCATCATTTGAATCCAAAGGATGTGGTTTCAGGTCTGAATCTCTCACCAATCAAAAGTTATAGGAGAAACTATATTTCATCTTCTTCTTTTGGTGTCGACATAGATGTATCCAAGTTTTTTGATTTCATACTTACTAGTACTAGAGCTTCTACCTCTTTATATCTGGACAGTGCGAATTTTGGTGTTAACATAGTCGGTGCAGGGGAAATCGTAGGTGTTTCAGAAAGCATAAGAGTAAACTTCGGGGCATACAAGGAAAATTTTGCGGTTTCTGAACTGGATAGCGCGGGAGTGCCTGAACTGGAAGTAACCGGGTAGTTGCCATTGGATCATCCTTGAAAAACTCAAAAGGAGTCTCATATATGTCACTTAAATCACCAAAGATGCCCTGGTCATTCCCAACTAAAGCTTGAGTGGGGAAGGTCGGGTCAAAGGAGTTTGGGTGTCATCAACAACAATGTCTTCAGAGTCTGCCTCAGACCCATCATTGGTAGATTCTTCGCTAGAGGGGTTCTCAAACTGAGGGAAATATCATTGGTCCCTAAGCTGGTGTCACTACCACTCGAAAGCTCTCCCTCCTCTCTATCTATATCCAAACCCGCAATTGCTTCCCTTCGCGCTGTATAAACTCTCTTTCATCTCCTTCTTAATGGGTGACATTATTTGCGGGGAGTCTTGTTCCTCATCGACCCTCTGACTTGTACCCTCAGTAATCGAAAGCCTTTTTAGGAGAAATTCCCTCCACTTTGCCCTCTTCTGCCTGTTGGGTAGATGGTTCATCTATCATAGCACGAGCAGAAGTCAAAACCTCTTGAGAGGTAACTGACTGAGAAGTTTCTAACAAGCCAAATTGATGAAGAAATTCATCCTGAAGCAGGAAATCCTTTTGTCTTTCATCCTCATCAACAACTTTTAGAGATAGAAATACCAATAAATGCTTGGGATCCTTAACTTAGGAAGGAAAAACTGTACAAGTAAAGGAAAAAGATGGAGTCGATTTAGAATAATGTAGAGCCATGAATTCAATAAGAAAGGTGACTTTAAAACAAACACTCACCTCCGCTTGTCCAAAACTTGTTGAAGTCTATTAGACATTTGACATAGAAAAATAATTTCATGAAAACAAGAATCTTATCTTGCAAACCAATGATGAGCTTCTAGTTTCTGGTCGCCTTAATGAAAATCAAAGAAGGATGGTGTTTTCCTCTTTTAAAGATGCAAAGGTATCATATTCCTTTGAATTCCGGAGAACGGTGTAAAGTATGCATGAATTTGAAGAAATATGATACCTTATCAGTTACACTGTTCTATCAACCATTTGGGTGCAACTAATAAGGGGCAGCTCCTGGATCCTCAAGAACTGATTACGGAAAGGGATTAAAAGGTGGGATGATGCCATGAAAACACACATAGCGGTGACAAGTGGTAAATCCAACATGGGGCGATCGACCACTTCATTCTTTCCAAGCATTGGACATCCTAGTTCGGGAAACCGAATTGTATGCAAAATGGTGTAGCATTCTATGGGTCACCACAGAGGGGCATCTCTTTTGCGGGTTCACGATGAGCCTTAGAATCTAGCGGGATCTATCAATCATTGGACTCATTGCATTAATAGCTCTCTCGAGAGGGATATGTCACAAACTGGAATACATGCATGAATTCGGTTACAAGTTCATAAGTATGCGGTTCACCAATACGAAACGTCATTCTAGGTCTAAGGTTTATGTTTGGATCAATGCAAAGGCATTGACTTTACTAAAGGATAACAATTAGGCACACTTATTCAAACCTAATCACTTCCCGGCCACACCAAGCAAACACTGAACCCTTAAATTTCGAATAGTGCAAAAACTAAGCTAGGGATTGATCAGAACAGCAGAAATCGTCACCTATGGTTAATAGTTTGTCTAGAAATAATCAAGTATGGTTGAAATCAAGGGTAACAGCAGTAATTTATGATTCATCTATATTTTTGGTCGAGTTCGAGTAGATTGGGATCGGATTTGGGCTGGAGGTGAGAGTAGCCGGTCAAAGGAAAAGCTGGGGAACTCTGGTGTCGATGCAGGTGCTAGATTTTCAATGGTAGGAGCAAACTCGATGGATCAACAACAAATGGGCTCAAAGATCGGAACCCTAAGTTTTCTATAGCATAAATAATAAATAAAGAAGAAGGATGGACCCGATATAAAGAGGGAAAAGAATAACTGTTAAATCTTCTAAGTGTAAGGACCGGTACGGGTCAATCATCCACGGACCGATTCCGATCCATAGCGCCTTGACCAAACAACTCTTCTATTCCAGCAACATGCACGTATACTTCAAAGTCCATAGTGAAAATTTCAAGTTAAGAATACATATCCCGATACTAATCTGAATATTAATGCGACAATGCCAAGTTATGAGATCTGGACCGATAGTCGTCTCTCAAAAAAGACGACATTCCGACTCTAGTTTGCATCTTTATGTAGTATGTATAATCGTCATTCCAGAGCACATCATGTTTACAACATGAATGTACCCTAGAGGGCAAAGGTTAACCTGAATATGAACCCAGGAAACAATTACATGGAGCTTAAGTATGAAGCGAAAACTTCCAACCTCATATTCAAATAAAATCTTGCAGAAAGGACCAAAAGATAAAGGAGGATAGGCAAAATAAGTTTGAGCTTGAAATAAGCTATCTTCATGGGCTAGTACTAGTCCATCATGGTACCGATCCATTGTACTTAGTTATTTGGGACAAGGTCCCACACCATTGCACCCCTACTTCCTTCCTAAGAAAGATGACCAAATTTCAAGCCGACCCAGCCTGCTTAGGCATCAATGCTCGGTGGACATAAAGGAAAGTTAAGTGATAGGAAGCTAAAGCTCGATGCGGCATCGAATCAAGTCTAGACAAAACCAAATCCATTTGGAGACCAAATGAAGTACGTAGGTCACATTCCAGAATTCATAAGTGCAAAATAGAGAAACACAATAGACTGGTACCGATCCATACAGTTAATATATTTTGACACATGGATTTTTGAGTGAGTTTTAAACATAATTCTGGGACTTCCTGCAAACAGACCTGACCCAACTCCACCCTGAACACCTATAAATACCCCTTATGCTCTAACATGAAAGGGAGTTGATTTCCTTGCCCTGTCAATGCTCTACCAAGATAGATCTTCATCTCCAGCAGCCATTACTCATCTCCTACAGAAAAGCTTCTTCTCCTAATATAGCAAATCTAAATCACCTAGTCTAGTTGTCATGATTCTCTAGTAACCAACAGCACTAGTGATCGTCTATTAATCTCTACTTTCAGTAGCTTTGTAATCATCCCTAGTATATTGTACTTAGCTTGGTAAGGATTATAATAAAATAGTTCAAACTGGACGTAGGTTTGTTCTTAATTTGAACCACTATAAAATTATGTTCTTTCTCCCTGCATTCTATTTCTTTCCTATTTTCATTTATTTTACTATTTTTTTATATTTCCCCATCATGGGGTGGCGCTTTCGCAATCATCTAGGTGTTATCTTCATTTTTGTGTTAACACTTATTCATACCAAATTCAAATCCAACTTGAGATTATCAGTTTAAAATTTAGATCCAGCCTTAAAATCATATTTATTATAGTTTTAAATTCAGATTTTAACTCGTTAAAATTCTGTGTCGTTATATTCTCCCCCCTTAAAATAATTTCGTCCCCGAAATTAAAGAGAGAGAACAACTAGAATATAAGATATAAGACCTTACCAGAAGACTAAGCCTTAATGTTAATCTTACAATTGGGATAGAGCTGCTACATGCTTTTCTCTGTCTCTCAAATGCAATTATTAGGATCCCCACTCCACTGCACTTTAACTGGCTTTACGATCTTCCTACTTAATCTCTTTTCATCCTGATCAATGATCTTTAATGGTTGTTTTTCTAGTGCCAAGTTTGGAGCAATTTCTAAATCCTATTGAGCAGTCTCTTTAATAATCTGATCAAGATTGTGAACATACTTCAATAGATGTGATATATGGAAGACATTGTGGACACGAGACAACCATTCAGGCAACTACGCTCTATATGTTAACATCGCAATTTTCTCAAAAAAGGGAATAGTCCAATTTATCATGGCGCTATCTTACCAATTTTTCCAAAATTCTAGACCCCTCGCATTAGATATACCTTTAGAAATACCTCATCTCCAATAAAAAATTCCAAATCTCTCCTTCGATTATCTAAATAGTTCATTTGACAGCATTGAGCAGCTTTCAATTTCTTTTTAATCAGCTCAACCTTTTCTGTTGCATCATGAATAACGTCTAAACAAAGCACCAGTTTATCACCAAATTAATCCATCAAGTGGGCGATTTGGATGGGCGACCATACAAAGCTTTGAATGGCGCCATCTTTACAATTTCTTGATAATTATTATTGCAGGAGAATTCAGCCAAGTATAAATAATCTTCCTAAGATCCACCAAAGTCCAGAATGCAAGCTCCCAACATATCTTTAATAATTCGATTATCTCTTCCAGTTTACACATCAGTCTGAGGATGGTGTGCGATACTAAAATTTAAGTTGGTACCCAAGCCCGTTTGAAATGCTTCCCAAAAATAACTAGTGAAGATTGGATCACACTCAGTTATTATACTGCTAGGAATTCCATGAAGACGCACAATTTCCTTTACATAAATCTCTGCAAGACATACTGTCGTTCTAGTGGCTCTAATAGGAATAAAATGTGCACTTTTGGTTAGTAAATCCACTATAACCCAAATACCTTCGTTACCTTTCCTTGATCGAGGCAAGCCATCGATGAAGTCCATAGATATTTGATCCCACTTCCAACTTGGAACTTTCAAGGGTTGAAGTAATCATGCTACCTTCTGACGATTGCTTTTATCCTACTAACATGTTGCATATTTGTTGACATATTCAGATATATCCCTCTTTAAAGATCACCAAAATGTACGCCTAATATCTCGGTAAAATTTGTTGATCCTTGGATGAATACTAAGTTTTGATTAACACTCATCCAGGACTTCCTACTTGAGTTCTTTTATATTCGGAATACAAATTCTTCCATTTAGCCATAGAATTCCATGATCAATAACATTAAAACTGCAATCCTCACCTTACTGAATCTTTTCAAAAATCTGAATAAATTTATCTTCTCTATGCTTACTAGCGATCTTATCAATAAGGGTGGAGTGATCACCAAATAAGAAAAAACAACATGCTTCCTACTCAATGCATTAGCGACAACATTGGCTTTCCCATGAGTATATATAATATCTAAATCGTAGGATGCTAGAAATTCTTACCAACGTTGTTGTCTTAAATTCAAATCCTTTTGAGTAAAAAAAATACTTAAGAGAATTATGATCCGCATATAATTCAAACTTCTCACCTAGTAGATAATGTTGCCAAATCTTTAGGGCAAATACTACTGCTAGCAACTCCAAGTTGTGAGTTGGATAATTATTTTCATGGGGTTTTAATTGTCGACCTGCATAAGAAACTACCTTCCCTTTTTGCGTTAGTACTACACTCCATATAAGCCATCAATCTTTTACTTCCATTTTTGATTGTCAAAACTAGAGCAGTAGTTAACCTCCTTTTCAATTCTTAGAAAGCTTCTTTGCACTTGGAAGTGCATACAAAATTGGTAATTTTCTATTCTAGCCTAGTTGGAGGATAAACTATCTTATAGAAATCTTTAACAAATTTTCTGTAATAGCCAGACTACCCTAGAAAACTTCGGACTTCTTTAGGGGTTGTTGGTTGATTCCAATCTTGAATAACTGAAATCTTATCGGGATCCACCGATATAACATTTTTTGAGACAACATGCCTAAGAAACTTGACTTCCTTTTCCCAAAAATGCCATTTCGAGAGGTTTTCCTTTAACATATTGCTCCTCAGTATTTCCAAAACTATTTTCAAATGCTGAGCATGCTCGTCCTCGGTATTAGAATATATAAGAATGTCATCAACAAAAATCAATGCAAATATATTCAGTGCTTTGCTAAAAACTGTATTCATCAGATCCACAAAATATGCAGAAGCATTGGTTAGCCCAAAGGGCATAACCAACCATTCATAAAAAGTATCGGGTCCCTTAAAAGCAGTTAAGTGAATGCAATCTTCAGCAATTATTAACTGATGGAAACCTATGGCTAAAGACTTTGGCTCCACTTAATTGGTCGAATAAGTAGTCAATTCTGGGGAAAAGACACTTATTCTTGATAGTTTTCTTATTCAAATCTCGATAATTCACACACTACTTTAATGCTCCATCTGACTTTGGAAAAATACTATTGTAGAACCTTAGTTTAAGCGACTTGGTCTAATAGATCCATTCTTCAACAATTCTTAAGTTTGCATCCTTAGCTCTTCCTTTTCTCCAGGAGTCATCCTTCAATTTGGGTGAACCACCAATCTTGCATTTGAAACAAGTTCAATTCCGAATTCAATTTCTTTATGCGGAGGAAGGCACTTAACTTCTTCAAATACATCTAGAAATTCTTTAACCGTAGGAATAGTTTCTAAATTTAATTTAGAAAAATCCAAGGCATATATAAAATTATCCATTCTTACATTGGGATCTTCACAAGATATCTCTATGAAATCACCTTCTTTCGTCTTTACTAATATTGTTCTTTACATACAATCCACAATAGCTTCGTACTTTTCAACCAACTCATCCCAAGTAAAACATCAAATCCAAAAAAAAAACTAGGACGAATAGATTATGATGAAATTAATGAAAAGAATACGAAATGGGAAATTTCTTGTAGTATAGACAAAGATTTGTGGATTCGCCAATAGGATTAACTACGCAAAGTGGTTTTTTAATAGAATTTTGACTTAAATTCTAATTCTTCAAAGATTTCCTTTGTAATAAAACTTTGAGAGGCACCCATATTAAATAATACTTTAACTAGGTGATCGCTAATGGAAATGCTTTCGTCTAATGCTCCTTCTACCCATTCCTTCTTCAAAGTTAAAGGATCATTCTTAATTGAACAAACTTTAGTTATTGTTGCCTTCTTCTCTAAGGGACAATGCTTCTCCTAATAATTAGAACACTACTCCCGAGTTTTATCCTTTAGCTTTGTTGGTTTCTTACGGTTATTTGCAAATTCTCCTTTCTCCATACAGTTGTAGCAAGTAGCTTTCTTTTGATGCTTTTCCCAAACTCCCTTCTTTGGCTTCATATATCTTCTATTCAAATATTGACCCTTCTTCTTGTGGTTATAACCGATAGCCTATGGAGTATTCTTCTAGACTAGTTCTTCTTCTGTAAACTTCCTTTTCTTTCCATTCCTGCTATTATTTTTATCCTTTTCATGTGGTGGATTTTGCTTATCCAAATCCTCATAGTGATACCCTACATCTACTAACTTAGCAAAAGATCCCTTTACATGAGTGGTCATCCTCTCTTGATACATCTCATCCATACCTTTAATGAACTTCTCGTTTTTCCTTAATGGAGAGTCAATCAGTTCTTTCTTAAAATGAGATAATTCATTAAGCATCCTTATGTATTCTTCAAAAATCTTACCTTCCTACTTCAAATCTACAAATTCTTTGCATAATCGAGACATTCTTGCTAAACACAAATACCGCTCCTTAAATGCCTTCTTAAATTGTTCCCGAGATATCTCTTCTTCTGGCCCCTCCTTAGTAATAATTTCCCACCATATTAAAGCTTCATCCTGAAGTTTCCAAGATGCTAAAAGTCGCTTCTGTTTATCTTCCAGCTTTAATCCTTTGAATATCCTCTCGCATAATCGAATCCCGGCTTGAGCTTCAATAATCGATTATGTGCCCTTGTAACAATCCGGAAAATCATAACCAATTTCAATTTTTTTTTTATTTTGGTTATTTTATTGAATTTGGAATAGTTAAAATAATTTTTTTTAAAGTAATAATGATTAAAAATTTATTTAAATTGAAGTTAGAACGAATTTTTTTTAATTATAAAAGGATTTAGAAATAGCGCGGTAGTTTAAAAATTTTAATTTGAACTTTGACTGAATGTACAAGATTCAAAATAAATCGGATTTTAGTAAAACCAAAAATACTAAATCTATTTAAAAATATCTTTCCAATGGATTTGAAAAACTGAAATTTCATAGCGGGAATAAAAAGTTATGGCCAATTGAATATTTAGAATAGTCTCTATGGAAACTAATATTATATATTGCCCGTATAAATAGCCATTTTGCAAACGACCTCCATTTTCGAAGAAACCACTTTGGTTGGATCCGGAATGTAAAAATATTGCGAGATTCCAATTTGCATAATTTTTGGAATTAATATGTAAGCATGGTAAATCAAAATGTGTTTTGTCAATTTTAACCAATTTGGATCGACCAGAAAATGACCATTTTTCAAACGGTCTCCAAATTTGACGAAATTAATTTTGTTAGGACCGTATCATCAAAACATATCTAGATTTATTTTTTGGGTATTTTTAGAGTCAGTATGTGGCCCCGGTAAATTAAAATGTACGATCAAATTTAATAATTAAATGTTTTATATTTAAATTTAAAGAAAAATGGGCTGAAACGATCAAATGGGCTAATGTGACCTAGCGCATTATGTCCGGAATGGGGGTATTTAGCTGAGGGCGACAATCTTTAGGTTGGATATGGAGCCGTATAGGTTAACGAGCTTTTTGGAAACTAATGAATTAAATAATTAAATATAAAAAGCATGGACCAATCAGATTTCATCTTCTCCTTTCTTACCTGATAAAAAACCCGTAAACCCCTTATACTCGACAGTGGCTCCTATTCGAATCTTCTCTCTTCAATTTCTCCTTCCACACTCAACGAAATCAGTCAACCCTTTTGAGGATTTTGTAGATCTCGATCCCCTCTTCACATCCATACCAACCCCTTCTGGTTGAGTAAATTAGCCGAATCGATCTCCTGAATCCGACGACTTCGACATCGCCGTTCTCCTCCATCAGGCTGGCGAACTTCACCACACCATCGGTGATCGGAAGCTTGCTCCAAGCCCTTCGGTGGGGCATAACCTGATTCTGACCTCGAGCAACAGCTGAAGAGAAATTTGAAAAGCTAGTTTTGAACATTTAGTTAAAGGTATACGGCTATGTTTTATTTGAATGGTTAATAACACCTTAAAGTGTTACAAATTCATTTTTGTTTATAAAAATCATATATTTCTCATACGATATCGAAATTCGATGAAACAGGAAACATCATGACCATGGCATCGTACACGACATTTCAGAACTGACCGAAATTTTTTTAAAGCCTTCTATAATTATAGAAGAAATAAAAAGAGAATTGAGATTTCTGAATCCAAAATAAATAAATAAAATTATATTAGATTGCAGACGAAATTTAGAAACTCCCGACACCGTCGTCCAAAGACCATGGACGACTTGATTGTATAGTGGTGTGAATTTGATTGTGATTGTTTGATTGTGGTTGAAACGATATCGATCGTGTCTGTGGAAAATTCATTTAATAGTGAAAAGAAATTGTATTAGGAAAATTAAACCCTTGTATCGCTGCGGGGCCTAGGTTAGACGAGGAGCCATACTAGGTACGGTGCCGGTTTTAATTACCCTGCCGTTATGCTGCCGAAATTTTCTGGAATATTTATGTGTTGTGAAATATTCATGTTATGATATAAAATTGTTTGAACAATAAAACTTATATTTTTATTGTATATATAAAATCAAAAATGATCATTATTTAAAATGAAAATTGTTCAATAATAAATTCACATTTTTATTGTAAATTAAAATGATCATTAGTTAAAATAAAAATGTGTTAACATTGAAATCTACATTTTTAATGTAAATGAATTCTTAGAAAATGACCATTTTTAAATAAAAATGCTTTTACATTGAAATTTACATTTTGTGTAACACCCCACCTCCGCTAGGGTCACTCACAAAGGGAATACACTAGTTTTGAGGAGCGTTATCGAGGTAAATAAACATAGAAATATTACGAGACATAACATAAATAAAACAGCGGAAGAATCAGAAGATAAATTTCATTACTTTCAAGAAGAGTCAAAACCTTTTACATCCAAAGTACCAAATAGCCAAAGTCATTATTTTCCATTACAACAAATTCTGTCATGCATAAATAAAAAATCATAAACTTAAAACAACAAAAGTAGCTTAATTCCCCAAAGGTAGCAGAAATGCAGCCATAGCATAGCTCTAGATCAAACCATACATGACCTGAACCGAAAGCAAGCAAAATCCAAGCTAAGTGCTAGAGTTTCCTCCCTGAGAACCTGGGGGGGAACGAAAGAAAAAGAGGCGAAAGAAAATGGGTTAGTCATAAAGACTGGTAAGTCCTAGTGACTTTCAGTATAAAAACAGGTAAAGGTAACATGACATGTATAAACTGGAAGTAATCATAAGGATGATGACAAGATGAGCAAGATAGACTAAGATGGAATGATAATTCAAGTATAAATCAAGTATAGCATCACATGTTCAAGGTTTGCTGCACCAACTATACTAGTATCCCAAATCCATGTCATATATTAACCATGAAATGATCCCTTGGCCCAATATCATGAATGACCTATTACTAGGTCCAACGGAACGATCCATTAATCGATCGACTCCCTACAAGTTCTAACTCGTCATGTGTCTGTGTCATACGGCCCTATCACGAATGTAGTTACCTATGCTAGGTCCACCATAGGGTCTATCAAGCCCTAGGGTGCCAACCATCGACACGAATCTAGCATGCACTGTGTAAACCAACTAATGCCCAATGCCTGCTTTTTCAACTTCGGACTACGTGCACTACCAAAGTCCGCCTGAACCTACACTAGCGCACCAACTCAGTTGTCATTTTGGTCGCTTATAATTCAGCCCAGTAATCGTGCCCCACCCTGTGTAACACCCCACCTCCGCTAGGGTCACTCACAAAGGGAATGCACTAGCTTTGGTGGAGCATTATCTAGGTAAACATACACAAAAATATTACAAGACAGAACATATAAAACAGCGGAAGAAGAACCAAATTTCATTGCTTTAAAATCTAGAAAGGTCTAAAGCCTTTTACATCAAAATGCTATTAAATCCATTACATCGAAATCTGTCTTGCAATAGTAAAGAAGCATAAAATCATAGTCATAAATCATTCCCCAAGTAAAACAACAAAGCAAGCCATAGCCAAGAGAAATCCAAGCAGTGCATGAAAGAGCCTTGGAGCTTGTAAGATCCGAACTAAGCTGTATTCCCACCCTGCGAACCTGGGTGGGGGGGGGGGACGAAAGAAAAAGAGGCGAAACAAACTAGGTCAGTCCTAAAGACTGAGTAAGTCCTTGTGGCTTTCAGCATAAAAACAGGTGAAGATAACATGGCATGAATAAACTGAAAGTAAACCTAAGCATGATGACAAGGTAAACTACAGGCACGATGAATCAAGTATAACATTGCAAAGTTTCTATTAAGTATAACATCGCAAGATTTCTAAGCTTCACCATTCGACTATTTTCTTTGATTTCCTATATTCTCTGCACCAACTGTACTAGTACCCCAACCCGTATCATCCTTTCCATGTATATGTACAGTCCCTTGCCGTATATCGTACGGGTTTCATCACGTATTTCCATACTACTTCAAAGTAGTGCCACCATTCTTAAAATCGTTTGGATAGCCACCCTTGTTCTTGCTAGGTTTCCTTATCATGAAATATCGTGTGTTCAACTGGGATTTATGCCACTTAGGACCACTAGGGATTATGCTACCTATTGAACATTTTCTAGATTCGATTAGGGTTTAACCCACCTAGGACCACTAGGGATTATGCTACGTAACGAATTCCACGTAACGATCTATTAATCGATCGGCTCCCTACAAGTCCTAGCTCGTTCATGTGTCTATGTCATACGGCCCAATCACGAAATGTAGTCACCTGTGCTAGGTCCACCATAGGGTGTATCAAGCCCTAGGGTGCCAACCACCGACACGAATCAAGCACGCACAGTGTAAACCTACTGTGCCCAATGCCTGCTTTTTGAACTCCGGACTACGTGCACGACCATAGTCCACTTGAACCTACAATGGCGCACCAACTCAGCTGTCATTCTGGTCGCTTACAATCAACCCAATAATCATGCCCCACCCTGCCTAGTTCCAGGGTACCGTGATACATCTAGTGGGTCACTGCTGAAAAGGACCACGTAACTAGGGTTTCCATTCAGTAGGTTAAGTGTTGTCATTTAAATTCGAGACTTAACCCCATCAGTCTAGCATGTCTAGTTGGTTAAGTGTTGTCATTCAAGTTCGTGACTTAACCCGCCTACGTGTCATGTCAAATTGGCTAAGTGTTGTTGTTCATGTTCATGACTTAGCCCTACGAATCACGTGTCAAGTTCGTTAAGTATATTCAAGCGGTTCATGACTTAACCCTATCAAATCATCGTGTTAAATTGGTTAAGTATATTCAAGCGGTTCATGACTTAGCCCTATCAAATCATCGTGTCAAATTGGTTAAGTATATTCAAGCGGTCCATGACTTAACCCTATCAAATCATCATGTCAAATTGGTTAAGTATATTCAAGTGGTTCATGACTTAACCCTGTCAAATCATCGTGTCCAATTGGTTAAGTATATTCAAGCGGTTCGTGACGTAACCCTATCAAATCATCGCGTCCAATTGGTTAAGTATATTCAAGCAGTTCATGGCTTAACCCGCCCACGTATCATGCTAAGTTGGTTAAGTATTATCTATATGTTCAAGTTGACTTAACCCTACCACGTGTCATGTTATATTGGTTAAGTGTCATTAATCTAGCCATATTACTTAACCCACCCATTGGTCTGATTAACTATTATGCTGGTTAAGCCTACATTTGTAAGTTTTACATGTTCTTAACTCATACCGGTTAGGTCCACATTTACATGTCAAATTTCCATGTCATCCCACCAAACCCTCTAACCATACCCACGTCTTATTATGGTTAGTATTCCTTAATTCATTCAATATGACGAACGAATCATGACCTCTTACATTAGACCGTGCATTTTGTGGCCACTGGATTTGCCGGGCGGTTCCGGGCAGATTTACACCACAAACTGGGTCTAACCTCGTGTCATAAATCGTTACGCCTACAATTCGACCTTCGACCTCTCACATTAGACTAACACTTTGTGGCTACTGGATTTGTCGGGCGGTTCCGGGCAGATTTACACCACAAACTGAGTCTAACCTCGTGTCAAAGTTTCATAAATGGTCGTATTCCACCCAAAACCCAATACCAGTTCATGTGTTTAACCTATAGAAATGTTCATGTTCGTGTTCAAGTCAATTATCCAATACACAGTCATTTTCATGTTTCAAATTCCCAACTTTGAATATTAATAAACATATGCCCAAGTTCCAAAATTACATGCCAATTTATATATATATATACCCAATCCTAGTCAGTTTACATACGCCCAATTCTTGCCTATTATGCCAGGTTTATGCCATTTTACCCATATCAAGTTCTAGCCAAGATTACATGTATTAAGTTTTATATCCAATAAACCCAAATCATGATCCATGATGCAGTTATCCCAAACTATAATCGTTTCATTACAATACGTGTCAGTTGCCCAAGTTCATAATACATGTTTATGCTAATTATCAAGTTTACAATCGCTTTCATGTTCAAATTCTCAATTCTACATATGCCTAATTAACATAAGCCCAATCTTTTGATTTAAGCTTACATAGTCCAAAACTCGTGATTTAATTTACATGCTAACTCGTGTGTGCCCACTTCATGCCAAATTATTTACATGTTATATATACCAAATCTCATGTTACATTACATAGATCCTGTTTGTGCCAAATTCCATGTATATAATATTTATGCAATTTTTTTCATAACAAGATTATACCAAAATTTACAGATCACGCCCAAACTTGTAAATACAATGATAATATCCAATTTCATGTTGCCAATTATTACATCATATTCATATAGGAAATAATCCCATAATTCCCCCGTATACATATTGTACGCAAATCGCGATTTTAGGCCAAGGTCCGAAATTGACCAAGGTTCATGAAAGAAAATAAATTGGGGGAGATAGAAATTGAATAAAAATGAGATCAGAGGAAAGCATCATCACAGGCATAAATATTACAACTTGATGATAACGTCATTACGAATCAAGAAAACTGCTGAATAGATCACAAATTTGTCATGAGCATAAAGATAAACATGTCCCAAAACACAAGATCCAAGGAGCAACAGAATTAGATCAGAATCGATAAACATACTTAAATCCAATTCCACTTTATTCCATGGCCACATTATAATTAAATGTTTAAATCTAAAAACAACTAGAACTTACAGAGCATGGCTAATGAATTACGAACTAAAATTATCGTAGAACGTTGCAGAGACATTGATTTATCTTCTTGAATTGTTGTAGAATTGCTGTAGAAGCTTTAATCTCTAGTTTGAATCTAGTTTGGAGGCTAAGAGAAAAGTTTAGAGAGCGGCGACCATGAACAAGAGGAAGTCCAGTAGTATTTTGGTGTCATATGAATTATTGTATGAATTAGGTTAGGCCTTAGAATGTTTATATAAGTGTAGGAACTAGTTTAGGCCCTTAGATTGACCCTAGAATTAATCCGGACCATCAAAACATGTCTCAGGCTTCAAAAATGAGTTCTGGGTCAAAACAGGCCGACCAGGTCGACCTGTAGGGGGGGAGGTCGAGACTATGATCGACCTGGGGGGTAGGTCAACCCTGTGGTCGACCCTATGGTCGACCCCCTGGTCCAGTGCTGCCTGAAAACTGCTGAAACTTGTACATGCCATAATTTCTTTATCCGGACTCCGATTTTCGAAAACTCGGACTCTATTTCATGTAAAATTTCGAGATGAACGCAATGGCGTAACCCGTTTCCCCTGATTCTGAATTTAAAATTTAATTCTGCCTTGATTTCTTGTTTTAACATGTTATAAAAATACGGGTTGTTACATTCTCCACTCCTTAAAGGATTTTGTCCCCGAAATCTTCAAGTTAAGAAGAATGTGTCCTACCATCCAATCATTCATCAACTCAATCATCAATCACAGGCATCCATTGTCCTTAAGAGATTTCTAATGTTGTATGAACATATGTAGAAAGTGTGTGTATATGTTCCTTATCTAATGCAAATGATTAGGCCTGATTGATCTTCTTAATGCAAAATATGTTTAGTGCCATGAGTCCAACATGTATGCAAATAGCCCTAATCACATAAACACTATAAGTGTGCTCAAATATCCATCCATATGCAACATTCACATGATAACACATTCAATTTCATCCATAAACAAGTATAAACACTCATGCATATGCAATATGAAAATGTGTCTGAGCCGATCTAGTGCCTAATGTGTGTTATGCAACCACGAGCAACCACTTGCGACCACTTGCAACCACTTGCAACCATCAATCATAACATGTCTCAAACACATGTTTCACCCAATTGTTCCTGCCTAAATATATACCCGAATGATAGAAGCAAGTAAAAACTTTGTTCCCATTAGGCAATGTCAAAGTTGGAAATCTATGTCACACATATATACTGAACAGGAGAAGAACTCCCTAAGCACCAGCCCTTATCCTATAAAACCCAAAAAGTTTAGTCAACCCAACGGACATCTTCAAGCCCCAACATGTATTACTAACAGATAAGTCATACTCCCTATGGGGTTCGCAACAGAAATAGGATTGAGAAAAGGACTGAGAGGTTATACTTAAAAGTTAGCATACAAGTAAGCTCTACAGGATAAGAGGGATCAAGGATATATTCTTAAAAAGAGATATGATGCGCGTGTCTAGTCTTCAATCTTCTAAGTCGTATTTCCTTGAGCTTAACTCCATTGTGCTTTGACCGTCTTTAACTTCACAATTTCGTAGTTCCTTAATTCTTGTTCCCAGAATATGAGTTGGAACTCATTCCACTGTCGCCACTCGTTCCACTTTCGCTTATTCTCTTTCTAGTATACCCGATTCAAACATAACTGCGTACTCATGGTTTCGTGCAAGCTCTCCAAAATTCACTAGTGAATCTTGGATCTCATTCACTTACTAGAAGGTATTCCACATAAATGAATTATCTCTTGAAAATAAACAAATGCCAACCATGTTGCCAAGTGTACTTACTAAGGTGATTTTCTATAACTCATGCATAAGCGAAATGAACCATCCATCTGAGTGGCGAACACTACTCGAGTGGATCGATAAATGTATCATGAGATTCTAGGTAACTAAGTATGGAAGAACCCAAAGGGTTACACTAGACTTCGAGAGCATTACCGGGGCAAGTCAAGAGTCTAACTACCCTCTTTTCATACTCGAGAATGGTATCATTTCTAGATAACCACTCCATCCCTAGAAACAACCCATAGCCCAAAAACATAAGCATTACTTCTAAACTCAACACTTAGCATAGACATTCTCAAATCCAAACAAGTCATGAATAAATGAGCCGATTCCCTAACAGGATTTGAGAATAAAATGGGGTCCTCTACTATGCTAGTACTAAGGTGTAGTGACTCAACTATCGAAGCAGAATTAAAAGAATACGATGTACCATAATTAAAAAGGGTACGGACAGGATAGAAAGATAAACTAGGCTTTCCTACAGAAACATTTCTACCTTCTTGTTCTGAGCCTCAATCGGCTTAACCACCCTTATCCCCTCTTATTTAACTTTTTAGTAGGTCTCTCGAGAACTACCTCCATCGCATAGAAACCCTTTAAAGCTTGAAATAAGGTTAGTCGCAGATGGAACTAATGTGACTACAGATGGAGGAAAGAAAGGAATAGGGATTCAAACAAGGAAACAAATGATAATGCTAATGGCCTTTGGGGAATAGCCTTTAAAAATAAAACTTTTCTTGAAAAATGCTTCTTTGTAAATGGTTCTGAAAATGATTTCAAAAGGTTTTAAAAACTTTTGCCTAGTCTAGTAACCTTCTGCTCTGATACCAAATGTAACACCCCACCTCCGCTAGGGTCACTCACAAAGGGAATGCACTAGCTTTGGTGGAGCATTATCTAGGTAAGCATAAACAGAAATATTACAAGACAGAACATATAAAACAGCGGAAGAAGAACCAAATTTCATTGCTTTAAAATCTAGAAAGGTCTAAAGCCTTTTACATCAAAATGCTATTAAATCCATTACATCGAAATCTGTCTTGCAATAGTAAAGAAGCATAAAACCATAGTCATAAATCATTCCCCAAGTAAAACAGAAAAGCAATCCATAGCCAAGAGAAATCCAAGCAGTGCATGAAAGAGCCTTAGAGCTTGTAAGATCCGAACGAAGTTGTATTCCCACCCTGCGAACCTGGGGGGGGGGGAACGAAAGAAAAAGAGGCGAAACAAACTGGGTCAGTCATAAAGACTGATTAAGTCCTAGTGGCTTTCAGCATAAAAACAGGTGAAGATAATATGGCATGAATAAACTGAAAGTAAACCTAAGCATGATGACAAGGTAAACTACAGGCACGATGAATCAAGTATAACATTGCAAAGTTTCTATTAAGTATAACATCGCAAGATTTCTAAGCTTCACCATTCCACTATTTTCTTTGATTTCCTATATTCTCTGCACCAACTGTACTAGTACCCCAACCCGTATCATCCTTTCCATGTATATGTACAGTCCCTTGCTGTATATCGTACGGGTTTCATCACGTATTTCCATACTACTTCAACGTAGTGCCACCATTCTTGAAATCGTTTGGACCGCCACCCTTGTTCTGGCTAGGTTTCCTTATCATAAAATATCGCGTGTTCAACTGGGATTTATGCCACCTAGGACCACTAGGGATTATGCTACCTATTAAACATTTTCTAGATTCGATTAGGGTTTATGCCACCTAGGACCACTAGGGATTATGCTACCTAACGAATTCCACGTAACGATCTATTAATCGATCGGCTCCCTACAAGTCCTAGCTTGTTCATGTGTTTGTGTCATACGGCCCAATCACGAAATGTAGTCACCTGTGCTAGGTCCACCATAGGGTGTATCAAGCCGTAGGGTGCCAACCACCAACACGAATCAAGCACGCACAGTGTAAACCTACTGGTGCCCAATGCCTGCTTTTTCAACTCCGGACTACGTGCACGACCATAGTCCGCCTGAATCTACAATGGCGCACCAACTTAGCCGTCGTTCTGGTCGCTTACAATCAGCCCACTAATCGTGCCCCACCCTGCCTAGTTCCAAGGTACCGTGATACATCTAGTGCGTTACTACTGAAAAGGACCGCGTAACTAGGGTTTCCGTTCAGTAGGTTAAGTGTTGTCATTTAAATTCGAGACTTAACCCCATCAGCCTAGCATGTCAAGTTGGTTAAGTGTTGTCATTCAAGTTCGTGACTTAACCCGCCTACGTGTCATGTCAAATTGGCTAAGTGTTGTCGTTCAAGTTCATGACTTAGCCCTACGAATCATGTGTCAAGTTCGTTAAGTATATTCAAGCGGTTCATGACTTAACCCTATCAAATCATCATGTCAAATTGGTTAAGTATATTCAAGCGGTTCATGACTTAACCCTATCAAATCATCGTGTCAAATTGGTTAAGTATATTCAAGCGGTTCATGAATTAACCCTATCAAATCATCGTGTCAAATTGGTTAAGTATATTCAAGCGGTTCATAACTTAACCCTATCAAATCATCATGTCCAATTGGTTAAGTATATTCAAGCAGTTCATGATTTAACCCTATCAAATCATCGCGTCCAATTGGTTAAGTATATTCAAGCGGTTCATGGCTTAACCCGCCAACGTATCATGCTAAGTTGGTTAAGTATTATCTATATGTTCAAGTTGACTTAACCCTGCCACGTGTCATGTTATATTGGTTAAGTGTCATTAATCTAGCCATATTACTTAACCCACCCATTGGTCTGATTAACTATTATGTTGGTTAAGCCTACATTTGTAAGTTTTACATGTTCTTAACTCATACCGGTTAGGTCCACATTTACATGTCAAATTTCCATGTCATCCCACCTAACCCTTTAACCATACCCACGTCTTATTATGGTTAGTATTCCTTAATTCATTCATTATGACGAACGAATCATGACCTCTCACATTAGACCGTGCATTTTGTGGCCACTGGATTTGTCGGGCGGTTCTGGGCAGATTTACACCACAAACTGGGTCTAACCTCGTGTCATAAATCGTTACGCCTACAATTCGACCTTCGACCTCTCACATTAGACTGACACTTTGTGGCTACTGGATTTGTCGGGCGGTTCTGGGCAGATTTACACCACAAACCGAGTCTAACCTCGTGTCAAAGGTGTTATTAACCATGTGTTTAACCTATAGAAATGTTCATGTTCGTGTTCAAGTCAATTATCCAATACACAGTCATTTTCATGTTTCAAATTCCCAACTTTGCATATTAATAAACATATGCCCAAGTTCCAAAATTACATGCAAATTTATATATGTATATATATATATATGTATATATATATACCCAATCCTAGTCAGTTTACATACGCCCAATTCTTGCCTATTATGCCAGGTTTGTGCCATTTTACACATATCAAGTTCTAGCCAAGATTACAAGTATTAAGTTTTATATCCAATAAACCCAAATCATGATTCATGATGCAGTTATCCCAAACTATAATCTTTTTATTACAATACATGTCAGTTCCCCAAGTTCATAATACATGTTTATGCCAATTATCAAGTTTACAATCGCTTTCATGTTCAAATTCTCAATTCTACATATGCCTAATTAACATAAGCCCAATCTTTTGATTTAAGCTTACATAGTCCCAAACTCGTGATTTAATTTACATGCTAATTCATGTATGCCCACTTCATGCCAAATTATTTACATGTTATATATACCAAATCTCAAGTTACATTACATAGATCCTGTTTGTGCCAAATTCCATGTATATAATATTTATGCAATTTTTTTCATAACAAGATTATATCGAAATTTACATATCACGCCCAAACTTGCAAATACAATGATAATATCCAATTTCATGTTGCCAATTATTACATCATATTCATATAGGCAATAATCCCATAATTCCCCCGTATACATATCGTACGCAAATCGCGATTTTAGGCCAAGGTCCGAAATTGACCAAGGTTCATGAAAGAAAATAAATTGGGGGAGATAGAAATTGAATAAAAATGAGATCAGAGGAAAGCATCATCATAGGCATAAATATTACAACTTGATGATAACGTCATTATGAATCAAGAAAACTGCTGAATAGTTCACAAACTTGTCATGAGCATAAAGATAGACAAGTCCCAAAAAACAATATCCAAGGAGCAACAGAAATAGATCAGAATCGATAAACATACTTAAATCCAATTCCACTTTATTCCATGGCCACATTATAATTAAATGTTTAAATCATGGCTAATG
Source organism: Allium sativum (assembly GCA_030737875.1). Classification (NCBI taxonomy): domain Eukaryota; kingdom Viridiplantae; phylum Streptophyta; class Magnoliopsida; order Asparagales; family Amaryllidaceae; genus Allium; species Allium sativum. The sequence goes on along the minus strand of CM060921.1, from coordinate 145,119,001 downwards.
AATTAAGAACTAAAATTGTCGTAGAACGTTGTAGAAACATTGATTTATCTTCTTGAATTGTTGTAGAATTGCTGTAGAAGCTTTAATCTCTAGTTTGAATCTAGTTTGGAGGCTAAGAGAAAAGTTTAGAGTGTGGCGGCCATGATCAAGAGGAAGTCCAGCAGTATTTTGGTGTCACATGAATTATTGTATGAATTAGGTTAGGCCTTAGAATGTTTATATAGGTGTAGGAACTAGTTTAGGCCCTTAGATTAACCCTAGAATCAATCCGGACCATCAAAACATGTCTTAGGCTTCATAAATGAGTTCTGGGTCAAAACAGGACGAACAGGTCGGCCTGTAAGGGGGGAGGTCGACACTATGGTCGACCTGGAGGGTAGGTTGACTGTGACGACCCGATTTCCCGTTCTCACGGAAACAAGGTTATCTTTGGAATATAACACAGAAACATATAATAGCAGAACAGAATTAAATAAATACACCAGAATGAACAACAAAATATACTGGATAAAAGTAATCATCAGAGTTACACAGTATACAGGATCTTACTTAGTACAAATACAGTTCAGCTATACATAAATGTCTACAGCGGAAATAAACAAAATATGTACAATAGGAGCTGAACAGCATAAAAAGAAATAAATGATAGAATCCATCTTCAGCTCCAGCTATCCAGCAAGAACCAGCTAAACCTGAATACAAGGCTGCCCGTGTAGAAAAGGGGCACCCGAGTTTGAGAGTGAAACAAACTACGAGTCAGTCATGGGACTGGTATGAGAAATCCACTCAACACATATATAATTGGCTAATCACCGGACCACGCCACTTTCGTGGAACGGGTTTACTCCATTGGATTGCCAGTGCTTTAAAAAAAATCTTTCTTTTAAACATCGCTATGCTTTTTATAAAAATGAAGCCGTTATAAGACTCAGTTCCCATCACACAATGCAACGCAAACCGGAGGATAGAGTTTTTATCTTATAACAGCCAAAATATGATTGATACGAATAAAACAAAGGCATTTGATATTATTGCTAGTGTATATATGTTTTGAAAACAATTTCAAATCATAACTATCAATCATAGACGGCATTAATGCCCCATACCACTATGTCGCCATATATAGGTATACAATCAAAACCGCATGATCACGTATTTGGAAATTGGATTTCCGTCATGAACCAAGGCAAAAGATAGTCCTTACCGAATTCGAGACAATCTAGCCTACCATGTCTCAGGATCAGAGCTCGAGTGACCCTTGGATCGTCAGGGCCGGTCCACCGATGTGGATTAAAATGCCTGAGCAATACGTTTCCCCGCCCTTTGGGGCGCAAACGAGCCAACGAATGACTCCATCGGACCCGGATCGTCCGATCAAACCGAGGCGCCTCGCAACAGCAACAACCACATAGGTGAAAAGTATATAAATGTCAGGGCTGGTAGGTCACTGACACCACCCTAGCTAGAAAGAAACGCATGCCCTCCCTGAGGTCCTTCCTCCCGTTTTAGGTTCCTACCGGGGTGTGAGGCTCGCGAATTCACGTTATACACAAAGCTACGCCACACAGGCGGTGCTTTGATCATCACCACAAGACTTTGCTTTTCAACAGAAGCCCTGATCACTGCATCTTAGCATGCCACACAGGCAATTCACACCGTGCAACTGATGGCTATCAATCACACAGAACAAATTCCCATGTCGGACACACAGTCCATTTACAAGTCCGTTCTGGATCTGAACGAAACCGGAGGCACTAAATACCTCGCAACCCCATCGACCAACACGTACGTCCGGACGATCACCACTTATTATCCATATTTCGGGATGCCTCCCAATCAGGACCTCGGTTACCATCCAAACGAGGTGAAGATCTCCGGTCTTCGACCATCGTCTTCATCTTCGAATTTCAATCGTCGGTCGATTATTCGAAATGAGAATTAACTCGGCCTTTCCAAATAATTCACGTATATTTAGAATTTCAAATCGATTTATTTCAATGGTTAAATTATTCGACAACACCAATTGTGTTCTTTAATATAGTTTTCACACCAAACACATTCAACCATCAAACATCACATAAATCAAGCAAATTCAGTTTATTTCCATTCCATATCGCTTACAATATTTTAAAACTATTTATCGCTATTTTTATTTATTTTAAAATAGCCATTTTATTCAAAACGACGCTTCGGGCCATAAGGCGGCCGTGGCGCTGTTTTTCTTCAGATTTGATTTACACATATCTGAAAATCTAACCGTTGGATCTTCACCAAATTTACATCATTAGAAAGGTCTTTTCAAAACGAATCCAACGGTTCCAGTTTCGGGAAAATCCGACGGTCGGATCTTCCGGTACAATCGTTTGAAATTTCGATTTCAAAATACGAACTGCAGCGTCGTTATTCGATTAAATATAATTATATTTATATATATAAATAAATATAATCGTTTCTGGCGCTGTTTTTCTTCAGAATTGAATTAAACATTCCAGACAATCCAACCGTTGGATTTCTACAAAGTTGGTGCCGTTGGGAAGATATTTCCAAGGCGTACCCGACGGTTGAGGTTTCGGGAAAATCCAATGGTCCGATTTCCCGCACTAGTCGTTTGAAATCACGGTTTCAAAATACGAACTGCACGGCCTCGTTTCGTTTTAATTTTATTTATATTTATATATTTATATAAATATAGTCCATTCAATGATTTCAATATCGTTTTTACTTCAAATATTTTTCTAACACCTTAAATTTTGGAAAAATTTCGCTATAACCTCCCATGCACCGGGAGCGTCGGGAAATCGCAAATAGCGTCCCGGTCCTTCTAATCTCAAAAAGAAAAAGAAAAAGCCAAGCGGCTAGCCAACAGGCTCAAAATCATCACCCAAACAAATCAGTAAATGTGTACCTATTTGTCGGGCACAAATTTTATTCCTCTTCTCTAGCCCCTTTGCTATAACCTGTTCAATGAATATGCATGTACATATATATATACAGTCTATATCATTTTTCATTTTCTATTCAACTTCATATTTGATTTCTATTTGGTTTAAAAACACCATTCATTCTAACGTTACATAAATAGGTGCAAATCATTTCATTAGCTAATTAATGAATATTTCAACTCATATATGTTTATTTTGAACAAGTGGCTATTTTTAACACTTCACATTTCAACGATTTATGCATACAATAAAAATGTGATTTTTATTGTAAAACAATTCATTTCAAAACACTATTTTTCTACATAGTTCATATAGTCGATAAAAGGTGATTTTTATTATCAAACAATTTATTTCAAAATATGAATACCATTCAACACATGAATTTCTAAACAACGAATGAATATCAATTCAACACATGAATGTTTTCAATAGTTTTTATATATAGATAAAAATGTGATTTTTATGTTCGAACAATTTATTTCAAAATATGAATACCATTCAACACATGAATTTCTAAACAATGAATGAATATCAATTCAACACATGAATGTTTTCAATAGTTTTTATATATAGATAAAAATGTGTTTTTTATTATCGAACAATTTATTTCAAAATATGAATACCATTCAACACATGAATTTCTAAACAACGAATGAATATCAATTCAACACATGAATGTTTTCTATTCAATGAATAAATATAGTTTAAGCAAATGAAAATAATTCAAACACACGAATATTATTCAAAATTTCGGCAGCATAACGGCAGGGTAGTTACACCGGGACCGTCCCTAGTACGGCTCCTCGCTCTACCTTAAAACCTCGCGGTTTTTGACAATGGGGATCATGCATCTAGTTCGCACGCAGGCGGCATGTATATATTTATTTCATTTCCACAAACTAATCCTATGTGGTTTCCACCAAATATTTCACAACCACAAACGGGTATTTTTCAACCGCAATCAACCAATATCAATCACAAACAATCCCAAACAATCATTCGCTATCAATCAAATTTTCACAACAATTTCAACCAATAAATATCGTCCATGGTTTGTGGACGAGGGGCGTATATATATATAGATATTTATATATAGCAATTCACTTTTACTTCACACATATATATATATAAATTTTAAATCAGAAATCTCACCAATAGCTATCCAACTTCAAGACTCTTCTTTTATAGAAATCTTCGCCTATTTGTCGCTTTCACCCTATTCTCTGCATATGTAAAAATAGAATTTTTACTATGCTATTCAATATATAAAAATATGATTTTTACTTCGACTTTCAACATATAAAAATATGATTTTTACTTTTGCAAGTTCAAATCTTTTTCTACTAAAAGATTAAACCTTTTTCCTATTTTAAAGTTCAAAATAAAATCAGTTTTTCTCTTTTATAAAAATGCAGTTTTTAGTTTCTTTTTAAAAAAAACAGTTTTTAAAATCTTTTAAAAATTCAGTTTTAAAGTTTTAACAAATCAGTTTTTAAAATTATATAAAAAAAATCAGGGTTTAAAATTCTTTTTAAAAAATCTCAGTTTTACTTTATAAATAAATTTCAGTTTTAACTTAAAAAAAATCTCAGTTTTTACTTTATAAATAAATCAGTTTTTCTCTTTTTTATAAATCAGTTTTATTCTTTTTATAAATCTCAGTTTTAATACTTTTTAAAATCTCAGTTTTTATACTTTTTAAAATCTCAGTTTTTATACTTTTTTTAAAAACAGTTTATATATAAAATAAAAATAAAATAAATAAAAATAAAATACAATTAAAAACTTACAGAGGAGCGGGGGGGGGGGGGGGAGGAGACGACGTCGGCTGCTCAGGTGGCGTTCGTGGAGGTGTCGCGGCAGGGTTCCAGGCTTCGACGGGGGGCTGCTTCGTCGGTGATGTCTCGAGGGGGGGCTTCGAGGTACGGCGGCGATGATGGGCTCGTCGGCGTCAGGTCTTTAGGGGGGCGACGGCTTCGATTGCTCTAGGGTTTCTTTTTTTTTTTTTTTCGCTTTCTGATTTGAAATTATAATGAACGGGGGGGGGGGCAAGCAGAAGGAAAAGGGGGAGAAAGAATATATTTTATATTATATTTTTTTTATTTAATTATTTAATTATTCAAAAAGGTTGACTTTTACATACGACCTCGAAACGAGGTCCACCGCCTGTCGTCCATAGCGTTTCACCCCCATTCCGAACACAATGGGATATGTATCGCAAGCTGATTTGATCGTTACAATCAGTTTCCTTTTGAATTTTCATTTAAATCACTATATTGAATTTTAAACGCACATTTCAAATTACCGGGGTCACATACTAACTAGAAAAATTCCAGAAAAATATTTTCTAGCTTCGTATTGACGATACGGTCCTAACAAAACTAGTTTCGTCGAATTCTGAGACCGTTTGAAAAATGGCCAATTTCCTGTCGATTAAATTCAACAGAAACTGGTCAAACGCGTTTTCTTTTGCCACGCTCACATATTGATTCGAAAAATTATGAAATTTGAAACCTAGCAATAACTTGACACTGCGGATCTAACAAAAGTGGTTTCGTCGAAATCCGAGGTCATTTGCAAAATGTCCATTTTTAAGGGCCTGAATTCCATAGCGACTATTCAGAATTTTCAACTGGACATATCTTTTGATTCCCGCTATCAAATTTCGATTGGCCGAATCCGTTAGAAAGATATTCACTAACAGATTTAAATATTTTTGGTTTCACTAAAATCCGGATTGTTTTGCACCCGGTACATTCAATTGAAGTTTGAAATCGAATTATCGAACTACCGTGCCATTTTCAATTCTATATATAATTATAATTAATTATATTGGTTTTCAAATGTCGATTTCAACTCAGTTTTCATCGCCATTATTTAAAATACTTATTTTAAATATTTAAAGTCCATTATTTTAGCCAATTTAAAAATTTTAAATTGGTTCAGATTTTCTGGGTCGTTACAATCTCCCCCACTTAAAACTTTTCGTCCCTGAAAAGGAATAAAGTCGAAAGTGGTTTGATAAATCTACAATCCCACAATACAACAACCAATTTGTTTTTAATATTCTGAGTATAGAATAAACAATGCACATCCATGGGAAGAAAATAGCAACAGAATAGAGAATTAAAAGGTAATGCAAAGTAGGTTAAATGTACCTTGCACCAGAGTCAATCAGAGATATCTACTCGGCATCTAGGATAAGCCTTCTGAATGCTCTCCTCAGTTTCCCAAGTACAATCTCGCGGATCTCCACTCCATTGCACTTTGACTAAGTGAACCTTCTTGTTTCTCAGCTCTTTGGTTTCTTTGCCGATAATCTTTAGTGGCTCTCGCCTCACAGCTAATTCTGGAGTAATTTCAATATCCTGCTGAGCTGCTTCTTCCACGATCAAGTCTGGATCATGAACGTGCTTTCGAAGTTGAGATATATGAAATACATCATGCACACCAGGCAACCAGTCAGGCAGTTTGACCCTATAAGCGAGAGTTCCAATCCGTTCCAGAATAGGAAACGGACCAATAAATTTAGGCGCTAACTTTCCAGTTTTACCGAACCTGATAACTCCTCTCATCGGCGATACTTTCAAATATACATAGTCGCCAACCTCAAAGGATATATCTCTTCTTCTTTTATCGGCATAGCTCTTTTGTCGGCTTTGAGCGGCGAGTAATCGCTTCTTAATAAAATCGACTTTGTCGGCCGCTTCTCGAATCATATCGGGGCCCAACACAAGTCTATTTCCAGGCTCGACCCAACAAGCAGGAGATCGGCACGGTCTACCATACAATGCTTCGAATGGCGACATTGTCAGACTCGCCTGGTAGCTGTTGTTATAAGAGAACTCAGCCAAATGTAGATTGTCTTCCCATGATCCACCGAAATCTATAACACAAGCCCGCAATAGATCTTCTAGAATGCGATTCACCCTCTCAGTCTGACCGTCTGTCTGAGGATGATAAGCGGTGCTTAGGTTTAACTTCGTTCCTAACTCGACTTGAAATGCTTCCCAGAATTTGCTAGTGAATATTGTATCTCTATCACTGACTATACTGAGCGGCACTCCATGTAGTCTAACTATTTCCCTGAAGTAAATCTGCGCCAGACTCTGAGCGGTTCTATTTGATTTGACAGGTATAAAATGGGCGGTCTTCGTGAAGCGATCTACGATCACCCAAATATTGTCATTTCCCTTTCTGGTTCTGGGCAAACCATCAATAAAATCCATAGAAATATGTTCCCACTTCCAACCAGGAACTTCTAGTGGTTGCAATAGTCCAGCCAATTTCTGTTGGTCACTCTTGACTAGCTGGCAAGTAGGGCAGCGGCTAACATATATTGAAACGTCTCTTTTCATAGCCTTCCACCAGAATGTTCTTTTGAGATCGTTATACATTTTGGCCACGCCAGGATGGATACTCAGCTTGGACTTGTGACACTCGTCTAACACTTCCCTTTTTAACTCTGGGATGTCAGGAACACAAATCCTTCCTTTTAATCTCAAGGTCTCGTCGTTATCTATTTGAAAACACGAGGGTTCGCCTTTCTGAATCCTTTTGATCATTTCCTTAATAAAGTTATCCTCTTTCTGAAGAATAGATATTTTGTCAATCAAGGAAGTCGTGATAATAAAGCTGGCGACCATTACATTCTTTCTGCTTAACGCATCAGCCACGACATTGGCTTTTCCTGGAGTGTATATAATTTCAAAGTCATATGCTGCAAGAAACTCCAGCCAACGTTGCTGCCTCAAATTCAAGTCCTTCTGAGTGAACAGATACTTTAACGACTGGTGATCTGTAAACAGTTCAAACCTCTCGCCCAGAAGATAGTGTCTCCAGATTTTCAAAGAAAATATGATAGCCAATAACTCAAGATCATGAGTTACGTAGTTTTTCTCATGTGGCTTCAGTTGACGGCTAGCATAAGCAATTACCTGGCCTCTTTGCATTAACACTGCGCCAAGGCCTTCTCTAGAAGCATCAGTCCATACTTTTAAATCTTGGTTGCCATCGATGATGGTTAACACTGGAGCAGTCGTTAATCTCAACTTTAGCTCTTCAAAAGCCTCCTCATTTTCTTGAGTCCGTTTGAACTTAGAATGTTTCTTTGTAAGCTTCGTTAAGTGGCCAGATATCTTAGAAAAGTCTTTAACGAACTTCCGATAATAGCTAGCCAATCCGAGAAAGCTGCGGACTTCAGTGGGAGTACTGGGCTGTTTCCAATTTTGAATAGCCGTGATTTTACTTGGATCCACAGCAATTCCTTCTTTCGATACAACATGGCCCAGAAATTTCACTTCATCTTGCCAGAATATACATTTGGAAAATTTGGCTTTTAATACATTCCGTCTCAGAATCTCTAGAACCTGTTCCAAATGTTTTTCATGTTCGGCCTTTGATTTAGAGAAGATTAGAATATCGTCAATAAAAACCAGAACAAATTTATTCAAAACCCCTCTGAATTCTCTGTTCATCAGATCGACGAAGTAAGCTGGAGCGTTACATAAGCCGAACGGCATTACTAACCACTCGTAGAATAGGTCGGGACCTCTGAACGCTGTCATTGGAACACACTCTTCGGCAATTCGAAGTTGATGGAAACCTGTAGCTAGGTCCATTCGTGAAAATACTTGTGCTCCATTTAATCGATCCAACAAATCATCAATCCGCGGCAATGGATATTTGTTCTTTATAGTCTGCTTGTTTAAATCACGATAATCCACACATAGCCGTAGAGTACCGTCAGATTTTGGGACAAATACCACTGCTGCACCCCAATCAGAGAAACTAGGCCTGATCAGACCTTTCCATACAAGCTGTCGTGTTTGATTGTCTAATTCCTCCTTCTCTTTCAAGGACATTCTTCGAATAGCATGAACTACCGGCCTTGCATTGGGAACTAAAGCAATCTTGAAATCTATTTCTCTCTGCGGAGGTAAGCGAACAACTTCCTCGAACACATCCGCATAATTCTTGACGACAGGAATATCTTTGATGAGGTCAGGAATATTCTCAGTGATTTCAGGGACATTTTCAATTTGGGCTGGAGAAACATCCAAAGCTGCCCAGAAGTCTTTTCTATTAGCATTCTGACCTTCACAGGGAATGGTTATATAATCACCTGATTTAATCCTCGCCTTTACGACTCTGTCGGCGCATTTAACTTCAGCTTCATATTTGGTCAACCAGTCTAACCCCAAGATAAGATCAAACTCTTTAAAATTCATAACGACGGCGATGGTAGGAAACCGATAACGAGAGAAAGAAACTGGCACTCCACAAACCCAACTGAGATCAATGGAACCCCCAACCGGATTCTGGACGGTCATGGGTTCCTTCAGCTTTTTCAAATTCAAATCCAGTTTCTTAGCTGCATCTTTGGCAATGAAGCTTCTTGACGCGCCTGTGTCAAACAGTACTTTAACTGGAATGTTTTTGACAGTTAGCGTGCCTTCTAAAACATCGGGCCTTTCCTGAGCAGACGGAGATGTAGGCACTTCTGCCACTTCATTCACATGTATTGCCTCAGATTTTCTAAATAACGGACAGGCCTTTGAAAGATGACCGGATTGATGACATTGACTGCACTTCCTATACTCTAGGAAATTCATCCCGGATTTAGACCCGCCATCCTTTTGTCTGTTCGAAGATCTGCAGTTTCTCATCGAATGCCCTTGTTGATCACACTTAAGGCATACGATTGGCTTTACCTTTTCCTGATTGATCTTTGGCCTCTTCATGACTTCAGCCTTCGTGCCGACCTCAGGCTGCATATTTGCCTCTGGGCTATCAGCTTCAAATTTTCTTTTGCTGCTAGAACTGATTTCTGCTTCGTCTCGCAACATGCCTTTCCTGTCTAGATCTTCGTACTGATAAGCCATGTATATCATTTCTGAGAAAGGAAGCTTCACATGCCCCAATACTTTATTCTGGTATTTCCTTTGAAGGCCATGAATAAATCTCAGATTTTTCCTCTTTGGGTCTTGAATTAGATGAGGAGCAAAGTGAGCAAGTTCGTTGAATTTCTGATGATATTCGGGAATGGTCATATCACCTTGTATCAAATAAGAAAATTCATCACATAATCTCTCGGTCGCTTCGGGAGGAGTAAACCTTTCTAAGAAAATCACTTTGAATCTGTCCCAGGTGATATCACCTTCTGGATTATTCTCTATAACTGAATCCCACCAGAACAAAGCTTCATCTTTAAATGCCCAGGAGGCCAGTAATATTTTCTGGTCATCCCTCAGCTTTAATGCTTCGAAGATTTTCTCAGCCGAACGAATCCAAGCTTGTTTCTTCATAATAGATTCTTCACCAGAGAACGGTATTCCACCCATATTTCGATATTTGATTAATAGGGCCTCAATACCCGGTTCTGCATTCCTTCTGTTTCTGACACTCATTTTCTAGTACTTCTGCAAATGGCAGATCAAGTGTCAGGTCACAGAAAAGGTATTTTAAAACATAGAAACATATACTTCAAATGTAAATGTGTCTATTGAGGTGTATTCATTCTGCTTTACTCATACTAGGATATTACTGATCCTATCTGTATAGAGTTGCCCGTCCTAGAACACTACTGGTTCTATTTCTGACGAGTTCGTTCAAATGTTATATTCCAGAACTAAGCTTAACCAAAGCTCTGATACCACGATGTGACGACCCGATTTCCCGTTCTCACGGAAACAAGGTTATCTTTGGAATATAACACAGAAACATATAATAGCAGAACAGAATTAAATAAATACACCAGAATGAACAACAAAATATACTGGATAAAAGTAATCATCAGATTTACACAGTATACAGGATCTTACTTAGTACAAATACAGTTCAGCTATACATAAATGTCTACAGCGGAAATAAACAAAATATGTACAATAGGAGCTGAACAGCATTGTAGGATCTAAATTAACCCTAGAGGGGGGGTGAATAGGGTTTATCGCAGATTTTCACAGAATAATTAAATAATCACAGCACAGATAATAATCAGAAGAAATGCAGAAAATAAATAACACACAAATATACCCAGCTTCGGCAAAACCCTGCCTACTGCTGCATTCCCCAAGGTTTCTACTAGGAGTTAAAACAATCTCTACGCTTACAATCCCCTGTAAACTCGCGACACTCGCTCCCAACTGTTCTTAACCCTACGCTCAAAACCCTGCACTGGTTTTTATCCCCAAAACCAGATTTCTCCGAATTACAAACCCTGTAATTCGTCTCCCTAGTTTTAGAGACAAACTAGAAAACTGTAGATTGATTACAAAGTTGAAATTAAAGATAAACAAAATCAAGACAATAAAATAAAAAAACTTAATAAAAACTTTGAAAAAACCCTAGTATTTAAATAAGGGTTATCCCCTTAAACTTGGCCGGCCCCCTTTAGTTATTGCTTCACCACTTTATTCTTGAGTCCGACTTCCTTTAATTTTCTCTGGAAATTGAAATGGCGGCTAAAAGAAAACTAGGGTTTCTCTTGAACACACTGAATCGAGATGCCTCGTTGATGGAAATTAGTTGTCTGTTACTTGATTCTTCGGCTTCAATCTCTGGTGACTTGAATCGGCTTCGATTGAGTTTATGGACTCTGATTTGGATCCCAGTTTTCTCGATTTCTGGTATGATTTTACTATTCGATTTTTATGCTTTAATTGTGCTTGAACTAGGATTACCCTTGCCGATGATGATGTGGGTGTTCTTATAGGGTTTTGAAACCCTAATTTTGTGCTCTGATTTCGTACTATACTCTGGTTATGATATATACGGAAATATTGGAACTTTAAATCATCGTATATTCTGGAATTTTTGATTGAGTCTTGATTTTTGAAACCCTTTATTTTTAAAACTTTGGGGCTTTTGAAATCGGCTTTTATTTGTTCTTGAATTTCTGGAAATTTCTTGCGGCTGATCTGGAACTTTTGATTGAGTCTTCCTTGACTTCGAATGCTTCTGGAACTTTGAATTGGTCTTGAAAAATTAAAGCCTTCTGGAGTAACTTGTATTAGACTTTATATTCTGGACTTGCATTTTCGACTTTGAATTAATCCTACGATTTCTGTAACTTTAAATCTTTTATTTCCTGGTTGACCATTTCAAATTTCAACTTCCCAAAAGAAAACTTCAATTGGATTATTTATCTTGAATAAACTGGTATGAACAAATGCTATGGTAGAACTTTCCTGTAGTTCTCGAGACAATTTCTGAATCTTTAAATTAATATTTCTTTATGGTTCTTCGATCATAATATTGCACTTGTCATACTGCTAAGAACAGATACTACTGTAGAACCTTGACATGTTGTTGCACCATGTTCATGATTGTGACTAGTTTGAAATTTCCAGTCTTTCTGGAATATACTGTAATTCATTCAACCCAATTCACTGTTTTTGCTTTTGATAAAACTTTGATTTGGTCTTGTGAATTCTTGCTCGTCAACCCTTGACTGTGGTATTTAAAAATCCTTCTATATCTTTGAATGTTTCAATCAATCCTCTTGAACACATAATTGACTTGAATCTCCTCACTATGAACATGTCTAAATTGATAAAGTAACTTGCGTGTTTAATTCTGGACTTGAACTGGTATTTAAATTCTAGAATTTCTATGATGATATTTAACTGCTTCATAAACTTCTAATGTGTACTGGTACTATACTCGAGACCTTAAACTGGACAGTGCCTTGTATACTTTACTTTGAACTTTCTGTTGCATTCTCGACTTTGAACTTTGAACTGATAAGAACAGATATTAAATTGCTTCATGTAGTACTTGCTCCTTGCTTGACTTTAACAATCATTCTTGACCCGAACTACTTGTACTTTGAGATTTCTATGTGGACTCCTCTGCCATCATGCATGTATGTAGCTTGCTGGTTCGACCATTTTGACATTCTGACTTAGTACATGGCTGTATATATACACTTGAACCTGAGCAGTATAATATATGTGTATTGAGTTGTTTGTGCTTGTTACTGGTTGAAACATGCACCACTTTTGAGACTGTCTTTGACATGCTAATCTGAACCTGGAGTTAAGTTGCGTTAACATCACTTGAAACTCATTGTTAATTCTGATCTTGTACATATGTGTTGCCATTTTGAGATGCATCCATGTACCCTTGTTTGCCATAATTTCTGGTTGCATCTGTCTTGTTTAAACACTAAACTTGAGTTATTTATTTTTGTACACACACATAAGCATGCACTTCCTCGACTTTGACAATTGTATATGTTCACAGCCATCTTTTAAAAAAACATGTATAACTGCATCATTTTGTTATGACCTATATATGTTAAAGCATATTTGTATTGATCATTTCTTGAGTCTGTAATGGCTTGTACTTGTCCATTTTTCTTGTACTTGGGTCTGGCTGCCTTAAAATTGCTTTTTGCATATTTGTTTGAATTCCTTTATTTCTGCCACTTGATTGTCTAGCTTTTTTAGCTTGACTATGTGATCTGTATCCTCACTGCTTTGTCCCTTCTTGCTGGTTTGAACTTGATGTACCCTCTAGCTACACCATTGTGCTCGGCCATTGTTGTTTGTTTTCAGTTCGCATTTGAAATGAAACTTGTGCTCGACCATTTGTTTTTGCTGTTTTGATTTAGCACTCTCGACCATATGCACTGAGTTGAGATGGTCCAAGTGGCTACTCCTCAGTCGCGACACTGGATTGGCGTGGCAGTGCACACGTGTATACACGTGTGTATATGCAGCCATCCAGACGAGTTTTCCTGTGCCTGCATATCAGACAAAGTCTAGAAAAATGATGAGAAACACACCGCAAATCTGAGGCAAATAAAATTTAAAAATAAATTTTTATTTGCTTTTATTTAATTTTATTTTTGTTGCAGTCTACTGTGTGTTTTCCCTATGACAGGTATGAAGACAGGATTTGACTGAAGGATGTGAAGATAAGAAGACTGAAGATGATGATATTCATATGTGTTACTATATACGAGTGAACTGTTTAGAAATGTAGTTTATATGAAATTGTAAGTGTTGTAAAGAGGAACTGAGTATGAAATTGAAAATTTTGAAATGTCTATCAATGATGTATATACAAATAGTGAAGTCGTAAATCTGTACTGTTTAAATATTGAAATAAAATATTCTTGTTCAAATAAAATACTCTGTGAATTTTTAAATTTTTGTATAGTTGTACTTTATTTAAACAGAAATATTATATTCCTGTCTGATGTGTAGTATACCAGTACAGTTACAAACACATTCAATAATAAAATAAATTTGGTTGTTATCATCAAACAAAAATCATATAATTGTGTATACAACACTATTATATACAACAATCTCCCCCTTTTGATGATGACAAACAAATAAAAGATTTTGAATGTGTTTTGAACGTGAAATATATTACTCCCCCTATTTGTATGCTCCCCCTACAACTGAACTCCCCCTATATATGTGGAAAAGTATGAATAATGAAATCCAATTGACCATTCTCCCGTTAGATATTTAATTTCCAATATTAAAATATTTTTGAATTAAATACTCATCAATCAAAATCTTGACCATTCTCCCCCTTTTGTTATCATCAAAAGGACAATAGAAATTGAAATAGTGATGAATATTGACTATAAATATAAATTCAAATTAAGAGAGAGAATATATATCGCAAATCCCAATTAATCAAACAAAAATCATAATAATCTTTAAATCAGAAGCAGATTTCTCTTTCAGAATGAATGGATTTACGATGGATTTTATCGAATGAGGAGAGTTCAATAAAAATTGAACATTTGAATATAAATTTTAAAGATTTTAAATATGCAAAAAGAATGTGTTAAGCACTTTCTAACCACGCATAGCCCAAAGGTCTTTTAAATGGGGTTAGTAGTAACTTAACTTTATCCTCTCTAATGAGTTCCATCCATGCACAGCCCGAAGGTCTTTTAAGTGAGAATGGAAGCACATAGAAATTAAGGTAATTCACCCACGCATAACCGCGAGGATTTTTAAATGGGAGTGAATACCAAGGATAAATTATTTTTTTTTTTTTTTTTTTTATTTTAAGAATAATTAGAACTCCCCAAATTAAATAAAACCATGATGAATGACAGAAATATGATAGATATAGAAGATGGTCGTGAAATAAGCTCTAATTCAAAGATATTATAAAATTTGTTTAATCATCATGAGATTTAAAATAATATCTCTTCCATTTATGAATTATACCATAGTCGCAACTCATCACAGTTTCATAAATCTATCAATGATTTTGATGAGTCCCAAAACGGTTCAAATTAATCAATAATTTCAATTTTTGAATAAATAATCAAAAATAATTTTAAAATTGAAAATATCAATTTTAAGAGGAGTTTTTTGAGAAAAAAAAATGCAAGTTGAAAATCAGCTTAAAAAAATCAATCCGTTAGAAAATGAAATTTTCTAATATTTTTAAGACTGATTGCTCCTAGACAATTTTTAAAACCATTTATATATTAATTCAAATTGTCTATGAATTTTAACTAAATTCAGTTACTGATTTTCCAACTTATCATTTAAACATCAATAAATTAATTTCCTTATCAGAGCAGCACAAGATCATTTTCAAAGCAAGAATCACAAGAGACATCCTCAGAGAATTTTTTAGACAAACTCAAGAAACAGTCAACATATCAAATTTGAAGATAATTGTTTGAAATAAAAAAAAAATCAATTTTTACAGTCCAAGATTTTCAACAATTCATAACGAATGATTTCAAAAAACAACCAAGTAAAAATAACCTAAAAGAAATAAAAGTACGAGTTTAGAGATCATACCTGACTTACCATAATCAACGTGATGCAATGAATCTCCAACTCTGAATCTATGGCTAAGGAACTCCAAATAATTTGATATATGAATCAACTTGAATTTTATCTAACTTAAGCACAGTTGTTCCTCAGCCTCCCATAGTACTTAAATGTTTATATGATCGAGTGGTCTAACAAAGGTTGTTTTACCACTCTTATCTTCGTTTATACGTTTTGGTACCCAAATTCGTTTATATAACAATCCATTACTATTCACTAGCGTACCCTTTGGAACCCAAATTTGTTTAGATTTGCTTAAATTTATTTTGTTAATTTTTGGAATCCAAACAGATTTAAATGAATTGTTTTTAAACGAGTTATCAATTTGTTTATGATTTAAAAACCCTTTGAAATTATTAAATTTCAAAAATTCAATTTGATCGTTTTCAAAGCCAATTAAAGGATTTTTAAAATCATTAAAATTTTGTTTTTCAACTTGATTAGATTCAAATCCAAGTCCCTTTTTATTTTGAAAAAATTGATTTTTTAACAACATATTCAACGATTTCTCTCCTTTAGAAAATTTAGTCAAAGCTGACTCCAGTCGTTGAATTTTAAATTTAAGATCGCTATTTTCTTCCATTAAATTTGAACAACGATTAATAGCGATTTTCCTTTTTTCAGCATCAGTTTGTTTTAAAATCAAATTTTCGTTTTCAAGTGCTTTGATTCTAGCATTGGACTTGGAAATTTCAATTTCAAATTGTTTTCGCTTTTCAAAATCAAGTTTTTCAGATTCTCTAAACTTTTCAATCACCTTTTCAAAATCAAGATTTTCATTTTTCAAATTCATGTTTTCACTTTTAAGTAACTCAAGATCAGTTTTTAATTTCAAAAAATCGTTACTCAAAAATCGACATTTTTCGCATTCTGAAAACGATGAATTCTTAAGTTTTTCAAGTTTTGTTTCTAAACTGTTATTTTCTTGAACTAGTTTTGACCTATCAGATTTTAATTTCTTAACTTTTAGTTCAAGAGAATCAACGGTTTTTGTGAGATCGTGACACATTAGAATTAAATCTTTATAAGTAAAACTCGATACCTCACTTGAATCCTCTTCACTACTTTCTGAAACAGAATGAGCCATAAGACACAAATTAGCTTCCTCTTCTTCACTTTCAGAAACTTCTTCTCCTTCTTCGTCATCCCATGTAGCAGCAAAGGCTTTCTTCTTTCTTCTGAACTTCTTCTTCTTTTCATTTTTAAGATGTGGGCAATTTGGTTTGATATGTCCGGGTTTCTTGCAATTGTAGCAAAATACTTCATCGTTTGAACTATCTGAACTTTCAGACTTGTCGGTTTTTGAATTCTTCTTTCGTGGTTTGTATTTTCCTTTGGCCCACTTTTTTAAAACCATGGCTAGCTCTTCAGCGGGGTCATCATCATTACTTTCAACAGAATTATTTAGAGCGATCGTTTTCTTCTTTGATTCAGAATCCTTTCGTTCTTCTCTTGCTTTCAACTCCATCTCATAAGTAATCAGATTTCCGATCAACTCTTCCATGCTTACTTTATTCAGATCTTTTGATTCTTGAATCGCCGTCACCTTTGCTTCAAAATTCATCGGTAGCACTCTCAGTATCTTTCTGATCAATTCCACTTCGGTATAGGTTTTGCCAAGAGCTTTTGCATTGTAGACCAGTGATGAGAAGCGTCCATACATCTCTTTTATATCTTCGTCTTTTTGCATAGAGAAATTTTCATATTCGTTGCTGAGTAGAGCGAGACGAGATTCCTTTACTTGAGATGTCCCTTCGTGTGTGACCTCCAACGTATGCCATATTTCCTGTGCTGTCTCACAATGAGAAATTCGATTAAATTCAGTTTTATCAAGAGCACAAATTAAAGCATTCATTGCTTTGGCATTTGTTGAAAATAATTTTTTATCATTAGCATCCCACCTATCTTTTGGTTTAGGAATTTCAACACCACTAACAATAACAGTAGGAGATTTATAACCCGTTTCAATAATATCCCACACATCATAATCGACAGAACTTAAGTAAATTTTCATCCTAGCTTTCCAATAGGCATAATCAGTTCCATTAAACATTGGTGGCCTAGCTATGGACTGACCCTCAGAAAAAGCGTTGTTTGACAAATTCATGACTCTAGAGTTAAAATAAAATAAAATATACCTGCTCTGATACCACTTGTAGGATCTAAATTAACCCTAGAGGGGGGGGGTGAATAGGGTTTATCGCAGATTTTCACAGAATAATTAAATAATCACAGCACAGATAATAATCAGAAGAAATGCAGAAAATAAATAACACACAAATATACCCAGCTTCGGCAAAACCCTGCCTACTGCTGCATTCCCCAAGGTTTCTACTAGGAGTTAAAACAATCTCTACGCTTACAATCCCCTGTAAACTCGCGACACTCGCTCCCAACTGTTCTTAACCCTACGCTCAAAACCCTGCACTGGTTTTTATCCCCAAAACCAGATTTCTCCGAATTACAAACCCTGTAATTCGTCTCCCTAGTTTTAGAGACAAACTAGAAAACTGTAGATTGATTACAAAGTTGAAATTAAAGATAAACAAAATCAAGACAATAAAATAAAAAAACTTAATAAAAACTTTGAAAAAACCCTAGTATTTAAATAAGGGTTATCCCCTTAAACTTGGCCGGCCCCCTTTAGTTATTGCTTCACCACTTTATTCTTGAGTCCGACTTCCTTTAATTTTCTCTGGAAATTGAAATGGCGGCTAAAAGAAAACTAGGGTTTCTCTTGAACACACTGAATCGAGATGCCTCGTTGATGGAAATTAGTTGTCTGTTACTTGATTCTTCGGCTTCAATCTCTGGTGACTTGAATCGGCTTCGATTGAGTTTATGGACTCTGATTTGGATCCCAGTTTTCTCGATTTCTGGTATGATTTTACTATTCGATTTTTATGCTTTAATTGTGCTTGAACTAGGATTACCCTTGCCGATGATGATGTGGGTGTTCTTATAGGGTTTTGAAACCCTAATTTTGTGCTCTGATTTCGTACTATACTCTGGTTATGATATATACGGAAATATTGGAACTTTAAATCATCGTATATTCTGGAATTTTTGATTGAGTCTTGATTTTTGAAACCCTTGATTTTTAAAACTTTGGGGCTTTTGAAATCGGCTTTTATTTGTTCTTGAATTTCTGGAAATTTCTTGCGGCTGATCTGGAACTTTTGATTGAGTCTTCCTTGACTTCGAATGCTTCTGGAACTTTGAATTGGTCTTGAAAAATTAAAGCCTTCTGGAGTAACTTGTATTAGACTTTATATTCTGGACTTGCATTTTCGACTTTGAATTAATCCTACGATTTCTGTAACTTTAAATCTTTTATTTCCTGGTTGACCATTTCAAATTTTAACTTCCCAAAAGAAAACTTCAATTGGATTATTTATCTTGAATAAACTGGTATGAACAAATGCTATGGTAGAACTTTCCTGTAGTTCTCGAGACAATTTCTGAATCTTTAAATTAATATTTCTTTATGGTTCTTCGATCATAATATTGCACTTGTCATACTGCTAAGAACAGATACTACTGTAGAACCTTGACATGTTGTTGCACCATGTTCATGATTGTGACTAGTTTGAAATTTCCAGTCTTTCTGGAATATACTGTAATTCATTCAACCCAATTCACTGTTTTTGCTTTTGATAAAACTTTGATTTGGTCTTGTGAATTCTTGCTCGTCAACCCTTGACTGTGGTATTTAAAAATCCTTCTATATCTTTGAATGTTTCAATCAATCCTCTTGAACACATAATTGACTTGAATCTCCTCACTATGAACATGTCTAAATTGATAAAGTAACTTGCGTGTTTAATTCTGGACTTGAACTGGTATTTAAATTCTAGAATTTCTATGATGATATTTAACTGCTTCATAAACTTCTAATGTGTACTGGTACTATACTCGAGACCTTAAACTGGACAGTGCCTTGTATACTTTACTTTGAACTTTCTGTTGCATTCTCGACTTTGAACTTTGAACTGATAAGAACAGATATTAAATTGCTTCATGTAGTACTTGCTCCTTGCTTGACTTTAACAATCATTCTTGACCCGAACTACTTGTACTTTGAGATTTCTATGTGGACTCCTCTGCCATCATGCATGTATGTAGCTTGCTGGTTCGACCATTTTGACATTCTGACTTAGTACATGGCTGTATATATACACTTGAACCTGAGCAGTATAATATATGTGTATTGAGTTGTTTGTGCTTGTTACTGGTTGAAACATGCACCACTTTTGAGACTGTCTTTGACATGCTAATCTGAACCTGGAGTTAAGTTGCGTTAACATCACTTGAAACTCATTGTTAATTCTGATCTTGTACATATGTGTTGCCATTTTGAGATGCATCCATGTACCCTTGTTTGCCATAATTTCTGGTTGCATCTGTCTTGTTTAAACACTAAACTTGAGTTATTTATTTTTGTACACACACATAAGCATGCACTTCCTCGACTTTGACAATTGTATATGTTCACAGCCATCTTTTAAAAAAACATGTATAACTGCATCATTTTGTTATGACCTATATATGTTAAAGCGTATTTGTATTGATCATTTCTTGAGTCTGTAATGGCTTGTACTTGTCCATTTTTCTTGTACTTGGGTCTGGCTGCCTTAAAATTGCTTTTTGCATATTTGTTTGAATTCCTTTATTTCTGCCACTTGATTGTCTAGCTTTTTTAGCTTGACTATGTGATCTGTATCCTCACTGCTTTGTCCCTTCTTGCTGGTTTGAACTTGATGTACCCTCTAGCTACACCATTGTGCTCGGCCATTGTTGTTTGTTTTCAGTTCGCATTTGAAATGAAACTTGTGCTCGACCATTTGTTTTTGCTGTTTTGATTTAGCACTCTCGACCATATGCACTGAGTTGAGATGGTCCAAGTGGCTACTCCTCAGTCGCGACACTGGATTGGCGTGGCAGTGCACACGTGTATACACGTGTGTATATGCAGCCATCCAGACGAGTTTTCCTGTGCCTGCATATCAGACAAAGTCTAGAAAAATGATGAGAAACACACCGCAAATCTGAGGCAAATAAAATTTAAAAATAAATTTTTATTTGCTTTTATTTAATTTTATTTTTGTTGCAGTCTACTGTGTGTTTTCCCTATGACAGGTATGAAGACAGGATTTGACTGAAGGATGTGAAGATAAGAAGACTGAAGATGATGATATTCATATGTGTTACTATATACGAGTGAACTGTTTAGAAATGTAGTTTATATGAAATTGTAAGTGTTGTAAAGAGGAACTGAGTATGAAATTGAAAATTTTGAAATGTCTATCAATGATGTATATACAAATAGTGAAGTCGTAAATCTGTACTGTTTAAATATTGAAATAAAATATTCTTGTTCAAATAAAATACTCTGTGAATTTTTAAATTTTTGTATAGTTGTACTTTATTTAAACAGAAATATTATATTCCTGTCTGATGTGTAGTATACCGGTACAGTTACAAACACATTCAATAATAAAATAAATTTGGTTGTTATCATCAAACAAAAATCATATAATTGTGTATACAACACTATTATATACAACAAGCATAAAAAGAAATAAATGATAGAATCCATCTTCAGCTCCAGCTATCCAGCAAGAACCAGCTAAACCTGAATACAAGGCTGCCCGTGTAGAAAAAGGGGCACCCGAGTTTGAGAGTGAAACAAACTACGAGTCAGTCATGGGACTGGTATGAGAAATCCACTCAACACATATATAATTGGCTAATCACCGGACCACGCCACTTTCGTGGAACGGGTTTACTCCATTGGATTGCCAGTGCTTTAAAACAAATCTTTCTTTTAAACATCGCTATGCTTTTTATAAAAATGAAGCCGTTATAAGACTCCGTTCCCATCACACAATGCAACGCAAACCGGAGGATAGAGTTTTTATCTTATAACAGCCAAAATATGATTGATACGAATAAAACAAAGGCATTTGATATTATTGCTAGTGTATATATGTTTTGAAAACAATTTCAAATCATAACTATCAATCATAGACGGCATTAATGCCCCATACCACTATGTCGCCATATATAGGTATACAATCAAAACCGCACGATCACGTATTTGGAAATTGGATTTCCGTCATGAACCAAGGCAAAAGATAGTCCTTACCGAATTCGAGACAATCTAGCCTACCATGTCTCAGGATCAGAGCTCGAGTGACCCTTGGATCGTCAGGGCCGTTCCACCGATGTGGATTAAAATGCCTGAGCAATACGTTTCCCCGCCCTTTGGGGCGCAAACGAGCCAACGAATGACTCCATCGGACCCGGATCGTCCGATCAAACCGAGGCGCCTCGCAACAGCAACAACCACATAGGTGAAAAGTATATAAATGTCAGGGCTGGTAGGTCACTGACACCACCCTAGCTAGAAAGAAACGCATGCCCTCCCTGAGGTCCTTCCTCCCGTTTTAGGTTCCTACCGGGGTGTGAGGCTCGCGAATTCACGTTATACACAAAGCTACGCCACACAGGCGGTGCTTTGATCATCACCACAAGACTTTGCTTTTCAACAGAAGCCCTGATCACTGCATCTTAGCATGCCACACAGGCAATTCACACCGTGCAACTGATGGCTATCAATCACACACAACAAATTCCCATGTCGGACACACAGTCCATTTACAAGTCCGTTCTGGGTCTGAACGAAACCGGAGGCACTAAATACCTCGCAACCCCATCGACCAACACGTACGTCCGGACGATCACCACTTATTATCCATATTTCGGGATGCCTCCCAATCAGGACCTCGGTTACCATCCAAACGAGGTGAAGATCTCCGGTCTTCGACCATCGTCTTCATCTTCGAATTTCAATCGTCGGTCGATTATTCGAAATGAGAATTAACTCGGCCTTTCCAAATAATTCACATATATTTAGAATTTCAAATCGATTTATTTCAATGGTTAAATTATTCGACAACACCAATTGTGTTCTTTAATATAGTTTTCACACCAAACACATTCAACCATCAAACATCACATAAATCAAGCAAATTCAGTTTATTTCCATTCCATATCGCTTACAATATTTTATAACTATTTATCGCTATTTTTATTTATTTTAAAATAGCCATTTTATTCAAAACGACGCTTCGGGCCATAAGGCGGCCGTGGCGCTGTTTTTCTTCAGATTTGATTTACACATATCTGAAAATCTAACCGTTGGATCTTCACCAAATTTACATCATTAGAAAGGTCTTTTCAAAACGAATCCAACGGTTCCAGTTTCGGGAAAATCCGACGGTCGGATCTTCCGGTACAATCGTTTGAAATTTCGATTTCAAAATACGAACTGCAGCGTCGTTATTCGATTAAATATAATTATATTTATATATATAAATAAATATAATCGTTTCTGGCGCTGTTTTTCTTCAGAATTGAATTAAACATTCCAGACAATCCAACCGTTGGATTTCTACAAAGTTGGTGCCGTTGGGAAGATATTTCCAAGGTGTACCCGACGGTTGAGGTTTCGGGAAAATCCAATGGTCGGATTTCCCGCACTAGTCGTTTGAAATCACGGTTTCAAAATACGAACTGCACGGCCTCGTTTCGTTTTAATTTTATTTATATTTATATATTTATATAAATATAGTCCATTCAATGATTTCAATATCGTTTTCACTTCAAATATTTTTCTAACACCTTAAATTTTGGAAAAATTTCGCCATAACCTCCCCTGCACCGGGAGCGTCGGGAAATCGCAAATAGCGTCCCGGTCCTTCTAATCTCAAAAAGAAAAAGAAAAAGCCAAGCGGCTAGCCAACAGGCTCAAAATCATCACCCAAACAAATCAGTAAATGTGTACCTATTTGTCGGGCACAAATTTTATTCCTCTTCTCTAGCCCCTTTGCTATAACCTGTTCAATGAATATGCATGTACATATATATACAGTCTATATCATTTTTCATTTTCTATTCAACTTCATATTTGATTTCTATTTGGTTTAAAAACACCATTCATTCTAACGTTACATAAATAGGTGCAAATCATTTCATTAGCTAATTAATGAATATTTCAACTCATATATGTTTATTTTGAACAAGTGGCTATTTTTAACACTTCACATTTCAACGATTTATGCATACAATAAAAATGTGATTTTTATTGTAAAACAATTCATTTCAAAACACTATTTTTTTATATAGTTCATATAGTCGATAAAAGGTGATTTTTATTATCAAACAATTTATTTCAAAATATGAATACCATTCAACACATGAATTTCTAAACAACGAATGAATATCAATTCAACACATGAATGTTTTCAATAGTTTTTATATATAGATAAAAATGTGATTTTTATGTTCGAACAATTTATTTCAAAATATGAATACCATTCAACACATGAATTTCTAAACAACGAATGAATATCAATTCAACACATGAATGTTTTCAATAGTTTTTATATATAGATAAAAATGTGATTTTTATTATCGAACAATTTATTTCAAAATATGAATACCATTCAACACATGAATTTCTAAACAACGAATGAATATCAATTCAACACATGAATGTTTTCTATTCAATGAATAAATATAGTTTAAGCAAATGAAAATAATTCAAACACACGAATATTATTCAAAATTTCGGCAGCATAACGGCAGGGTAGTTACACCGGGACCGTCCCTAGTACGGCTCCTCGCTCTACCTTAAAACCTCGCGGTTTTTGACAATGGGGATCATGCATCTAGTTCGCACGCAGGCGGCATGTATATATTTATTTCATTTCCACAAACTAATCCTATGTGGTTTCCACCAAATATTTCACAACCACAAACGGGTATTTTTCAACCGCAATCAACCAATATCAATCACAAACAATCCCAAACAATCATTCGCTATCAATCAAATTTTCACAACAATTTCAACCAATAAATATCGTCCATGGTTTGTGGACGAGGGGCGTATATATATATATATATATATATATAGATATTTATATATAGCAATTCACTTTTACTTCACACATATATATATATAAATTTTAAATCAGAAATCTCACCAATAGCTATCCAACTTCAAGACTCTTCTTTTATAGAAATCTTCGCCTATTTGTCGCTTTCACCCGTATTCTCTGCATATGTAAAAATAGAATTTTTACTATGCTATTCAATATATAAAAATATGATTTTTACTTCGACTTTCAACATATAAAAATATGATTTTTACTTTTGCAAGTTCAAATCTTTTTCTACTAAAAGATTAAACCTTTTTCCTATTTTAAAGTTCAAAATAAAATCAGTTTTTCTCTTTTATAAAAATGCAGTTTTTAGTTTCTTTTTAAAAAAAACAGTTTTTAAAATCTTTTAAAAATTCAGTTTTAAAGTTTTAACAAATCAGTTTTTAAAATTATATAAATAAAATCAGGGTTTAAAATTCTTTTTAAAAAATCTCAGTTTTACTTTATAAATAAATTTCAGTTTTAACTTAAAAAAAATCTCAGTTTTTACTTTATAAATAAATCAGTTTTTCTCTTTTTTATAAATCAGTTTTATTCTTTTTATAAATCTCAGTTTTTATACTTTTTAAAATCTCAGTTTTTATACTTTTTAAAATCTCAGTTTTTATACTTTTTTTAAAAACAGTTTATATATGAAATAAAAATAAAATACAATTAAAAACTTACAGAGGAGCGGG
The DNA here is from genome assembly GCA_030737875.1 of Allium sativum. NCBI lineage: Eukaryota > Viridiplantae > Streptophyta > Magnoliopsida > Asparagales > Amaryllidaceae > Allium > Allium sativum. The sequence continues at coordinate 145,093,550 of CM060921.1, read as the reverse complement.
GGGGGGGGAGGAGACGACGTCGGCTGCTCAGGTGGCGTTCGTGGAGGTGTCGCGGCAGGGTTCCAGGCTTCGACGGGGGGCTGCTTCGTCGGTGATGTCTCGAGGGGGGGATTCGAGGTACGGCGGCGATGATGGGCTCGTCGGCGTCAGGTCTTTAGGGGGGCGACGGCTTTGATTGCTCTAGGGTTTCTTTTTTTTTTTTTTTTTTCGCTTTCTGATTTGAAATTATAATGAACGGGGGGGGGGGGAGGGCAAGCAGAAGGAAAAGGGGGAAAAAGAATATATTTTATATTATATTTTTTTTTTAATTATTTAATTATTCAAAAAGGTTGACTTTTACATACGACCTCGAAACGTGGTCCACCGCCTGTCGTCCATAGCGTTTCACCCCCATTCCGAACACAATGGGATATGTATCGCAAGCTGATTTGATCGTTACAATCAGTTTCCTTTTGAATTTTCATTTAAATCACTATATTGAATTTTAAACGCACATTTCAAATTACCGGGGTCACATACTAACTAGAAAAATTCCAGAAAAATATTTTCTAGCTTCGTATTGACGATACGGTCCTAACAAAACTAGTTTCGTCGAATTCTGAGACCGTTTGAAAAATGGCCAATTTCCTGTCGATTAAATTCAACAGAAACTGGTCAAACGCGTTTTCTTTTGCCACGCTCACATATTGATTCGAAAAATTATGAAATTTGAAACCTAGCAATAACTTGACACTGCGGATCTAACAAAAGTGGTTTCGTCGAAATCCGAGGTCATTTGCAAAATGTCCATTTTTAAGGGCCTGAATTCCATAGCGACTATTCAGAATTTTCAACTGGACATATCTTTTGATTCCCGCTATCAAATTTCGATTGGCCGAATCCGTTAGAAAGATATTCACTAACAGATTTAAATATTTTTGGTTTCACTAAAATCCGGATTGTTTTGCACCCGGTACATTCAATTGAAGTTTGAAATCGAATTATCGAACTACCGCGCCATTTTCAATTCTATATATAATTATAATTAATTATATTGGTTTTCAAATGTCGATTTCAACTCAGTTTTCATCGCCATTATTTAAAATACTTATTTTAAATATTTAAAGTCCATTATTTTAGCCAATTTAAAAATTTTAAATTGGTTCAGATTTTCTGGGTCGTTACATTGACCCTATGGTCGAACTGGGGAGGGGGGGTAGGCCGACTCTATGGTCAACCCCCTGGCCCAGTGCTGCCTGAAAACTGCTGAAACTTGTACAGGCCATAACTTCTTCATCCGAACTCCGATTTTCGAAAACTCGGACTCTATTTCATGTATAAATTTGAGACGAATGCAATGGCGTAACCCGTTTCCCCTGATTCTGAATTTAAAATTTAATTCTGCCTTGATTTCTTGTTTTAACATGTTATAAACATACGGGTTGTTAAACCCTGCCTAGTTCCAGGGTACCATGATACATCTAAGTGGGTTACTGCTGAAATGGACCGCGTAACTAGGGTTTCGTTCAGCAGGTTAAGTGTTGTCATTTAAATTCATGACTTAACCCTCATTAGTCTAGCATGTCAAGTTGGTTAAGTGTTGTCTTTCATGTTCATGACTTAACCCTATCATGTGGCATTAATTCATTAATGCACCACAACCTCTCACATCAGACCTATTGTTGTGGTCACTGGATATGCCGGGTTGTTCCGGGAAGAATTACACCACAACTCAGTCTGACCTCGGGTTTGCAAGCGCGATATGACAAACTACCCACATTGGATCCTATTGTTTGCAGCCGCTAGATTTGTCGGGCTGTTTCGGGCAGAATTACACTGCAAACTCAACCCAACCTCGAGTTGGCCATTTTCAAGTTCATTCTAGTGTCATGTCCATGTTCAGTTTCATGTCAAGTTCATGTCAAGTTTCATAGCAAGTTTCATGTCATGTTTTAACTTATGCATATTATCAAGTTCATGATTCATGTTCATAATCAATTCATGTTTTGCCTAATCTACCCAAATCGTATTCCCATCGCATGTTAACATGAATCGATCTAAATTACAAGTAAATCCAAAACCAGAAATAAAGGGAATATCATCAAAACTATGATAGGCAAAAAGGACGAGCATAAAGTGATAAAAGGGATTACAAGACTAGCATGACATAACTTGAGATAATTGGTTACAACATCACTGGCATATAGAAAATAATAGGATTTCAAATCTAGCATAATAAGGTGATAGTCATGGCATAAGGTGATAGTCCCAAACTTGTTAATAATAGGCTGATTCAACATCACAGGCATGATAATGTTATGGACATGAAAGAGTTTGATTTACAACATGAATAGGTCCAAACTGATTTCATAACAATATTCCCAAATGTCAAGATCCAAGGTGGAAACTAGAATAGGTGTGAATCGATTATCATACTTAAGTCCAATCTCACTTTATCTCATGTCCAAATTATAATTAACAAGTTTAAATCTCATAGTAACTAGAACTTACAGATTATGGTCTAAGAAATTGAGATGCAGAAGTTGAATCTATAAACTAGTCGTCGAATTATTGAATCGTTGAATCTTGATTTGATTGTAGAAGCAAATCTCCAATATGCAATTCCTAGCCGTAGTCTTCAAGAAACAGTCTTCGTGTTTTAATTTAATTTAATTTAATTTAAAAGAATCCATGTCCATCAAGAATTTATGCAACATAAGGTTAGAGAAGAATGGTGTAAAGAGAATGAGGCTAGGAGGCTGTTTATATAGGATTAGGCGGACGAATCTAGACTGAAAACGAGACCAGATACATCAGAATTAACCCAGGCTCAAAACCGGGCTCTGGCACTAGGTCGACCCCTAGGTCGACCATAGGGTTGACCTGGTCCCTGGGAGGTCGACCATAGTGTCGACCCCCAGGTCGACCTGGTCCTGGACGGGAGAATTCCCGCTCAGTCTGCACTGGGGTTTGAATTTGAATTTCGAATTCAAATTTGAGCTGTTTTTCTGTTCTGAAAATTGCTGAAACTTCGGAGGGTCATATCTCCCTCATACCGACTCCGTTTCTCGAAAACTCGGACTCGTTTCCTAGAAAAATTTTGAGACGAACGCAATGGCGCAACCCGTTTCCCCTGATTCTTGTTTTAAAAATTAATTCTGCCTTGATTTATGGTTTTAACATGTTATTAAAATACAGGTTGTTACATTCTCCCCTCCTTAAAGGATTTCGTCTTCGAAATCTTCAAGTTAAGAAGAATGAATCCTATCATCCAATCAACCATCCACCCAACCTTCATCCACAAACAACCATTGTCCTTAAAAGATTTCTAATGTTGTATGAACTTATGCAAGAGTGTGTGTATATGTACTTATCTAATGCAAAAGATCAGGCGGTTACTGATTCAGTAAACCTCCTTAATGCAAAATATGTTAGTGTAATGAGTCCAACATGTATGCAAATTCCTAACATATTTTATAATCTCTACATGAGTGCACAAAATATGCAACATCCAAATAATAGCATATCAAGTTTCCATCCATATACAAGTATAAGCACCCATGCAAATGCAATATGAAATATGTGACTGAGCCGATCTAGTGCCTAATGTGTGTTATGCAACCACGAGCAACCACTTGCAATCATCAACCATAACATGTTTCAATTACATGTTTACATTCAAAAGGGTTCTACCTAAGGTTCTTAAGATAGGATCGAGAAGATAACAAGACAAACATGGATAGTAAAAGCATGTACATGATACAAAGGTATGTAAACTTAAAGGGAAAAGAGATCTAGAAAGTACCCTAAAAAAGAAATGGGCATAGCGAGCGTATCTTCTCTTCGGTTTCCCAAGTTGCGTCTTCTTGGGCTTCACTCCACTGTACTTTAACTAGCTTGACTTCTCGATTCTTTAGCTTCTTGATCTCCGTTCCTAAGATATGAATCAGAACTCGCCTCAATGTTGCTTCCTTCTCCACTTCTACGCCTTCAAGGACGCTTGGCTCAACCACTTCGACAGACTCATGTAAGCACTTTTGGAGATGCGAAACGTGGAAGACATTGTGTACTCCGGTCAGCCTCTTGGGTAATTCTACCTTATAGGCCATCTGTCCGATCCTCCCGATGATAGGGAACGGTCCTATGAACCTTGGTGCTAACTTTCCAACTGCTCCAAAGCGAACCACATTGCGTAAAGGAGAAACTTTTATAAAGACCATATCTATGACTTCGAACTTTAGGTCTTTCATTCTCTTGTCCGCGTAGGATTTCTGTCTATTTTGGGTCGTTTTCATCCGTCTTCGTATCAACTCAACCTTCTTGGAAGTGTCCCTTATCATGTTGGGTCCAAGTATGAGCTTGTCTGTCGGCTCCCACCAATAAGTTGGTGACTTACACGGTCTTCCGTATAAAGCTTCGAATGGTGCCATCCCTATGCTAGCTTGGTAACTATTATTATACGCGAACTCAACGAGAGGTAGGTGATCTTCCCAAGTACCACCAAAGTCAAGAATACATAGTCTCAAAAGATCCTCTAGTACCCTATTTACCCTTTCGGTTTGTCCATCCGTCTGTGGGTGATATGTCGTGCTTAAACTTAGTCGTGTACCCATTGCTTCTTGCAAACTTTTCCAAAATTCGCTAGTGAAAATCGGGTCACGATCGCTAATTATACTAGAAGGAACTCCGTGCAACCGTACTATTTCTTGATGGTATATAGACGCTAGCCATGATGCGGTCCTCTTGCTCTTCACAGGAATGAAATGAGCGCTCTTCGTGAGTCTATCTACAATAACCCATATGCTAGTATTGCATTTCCTTGACCTAGGCAATCCATCCACGAAATCCATCGAGACACTATCCCATTTCCACAGTGGAACCTCCAAAGGATGCAATAGCCCACCGGGCCTTTTCGACTCGGCCTTTACTTGTTGGCACACCATGCACTTAGAAAAAAATTCTGCCAAGTCCTTTTTCATCCCGTTCCAAAAGAAAATGTGCTTCATATCCTTGTACATTTTATCCCCTCCGAGATGTATAGTCATCTTCGAGTGATGCGCCTCTTCGAGAACTCTCTTTATTAAGTCTCCCAATTGTGGGACACATAGTCTACCATCACGCCTTAGTCATCCCTTGTCATCTATGGCATACCTACTGAGGTGACTTGACATCTCACCTCTAATCAACTTGTCCATGGTCTCGACTATCTGTGGGTCTTCCTTCTGCGAAGTCCCTACTTGGTCTAGAAGCGTAGTCCTTAAATCGAGAGATGCTAACGTGCTAGCCAATGACTCAACAACAGGTATGAAATCAAAGGTTGCTATAAACTCGAGACTTTTCCTTTCAACAAACAAAGGACTCAAAGTCAACCTTTTCCTACTTAGCGCATCCGCCACCACGTTACCCTTGCCAGGGGTATAGGCTATATCGAAGTCATATGATGCCAAGAATTCCATCCACCTCTGTTGCCTTAGATTCAAATCTTTTTGCAAAAAGAAGTACTTAAGCGACTTGTGATCGGTGTACAACTCGAACTTCTCACCTAGAAGATAGTGGTGCCAAGACTTAAGCGCAAAAACAATCGCGGCCAATTCCAAAGTCATGTGTGGGATAGTTTCTCTCATGAACTTTAAGTTGTCTACCCCCGTAGCATATCACTTTCCCTTCTTGCATTAGGACAGCGCCTAATCCCATGCTGCATGCATCTGTGTACACCGTAAACATCTTACCTCCGTCAGGTAATGCCAAAACTAGAGCTATGGTAAGGGCTCTCTTAAGCCTTTGAAAAAGCAATGTCACACTCTATGTCCCATGCAAAAGCTAGGTTCTACTTCGTTAACCTAGTAAGAGGGGCTGAAATCTTAGCGAAGTCCTTAATGAACTTCCTATAGTAGCCCGCTAAACCGAGAAAGCTTCGCACTTCCGTTGCGTTCTTAGGAACTTTCCAGTCTTGTACCGCAGCTACCTTTGCGGGGTCCACGGCTATACCTTGTTTAGAAACTACATGTCCAAGAAACCGAACTTCTTTTCTCCAAAAATGACACTTGGAGAACTTAGCCTTTAACTCGTGTGCTCTAAGTGTATCCATGACTTCCTTGAGATATCTAGCATGTTCTTCCTCAACCTTTGAGAAGACCAAAATATCGTCCATGAAGACCACCACAAACTTGTTAAGGAACTCTTGGAACACCCTACTCATTAAATCAACGAAGTACGCGGGTGCATTCGTCAAACCAAACGGCATGACAAGCCATTCGAAGAAACCATCCGGAGTCCTAAACGCGGTCTTGTCAATGCTATTCTCAGCCACTCTAAGCTGATGGAATCCTGTAGCTAGATCGAGTTGAGAGAAAACAGACGCTCCTACAAGCTGGTCGAACAAGTCGTCGATTCTTGGTAGTGGGGTGCCTATTCTTCTTAGTCAGCTTGTTTAGCTCACAATAATCTACGCATAGACGAAGCGAACCATCCGCCTTAGTAGCGAATACCACCGGAGCACCCCATTCAGAAATGCTTCGCCTAATGAAATTTTTCTCAAGCAACTCCTTAACTTGCTTACTAAGCTCTTTTCTCTCTCGCGGGGCCATGTGTCTAACGGGCAATGCAACTGGCTTAGCATTATCAACAAGATATATACAGAAATCTATCTCGCGTTTAGGGGGTAGCCCCTTAACCTCATCAAAGACATCGGGATATTCTCGGACTACCCTTACTGATTTCAAATCATTAATAGACGAGTCAAGAGATTCTAGATAACATAACATGACATGACCTATAGGGTTACAAGAAATTTCAAGGATATTACCAAGGCGAGTCACGAGCCTAACAACCCTTCGTTCACAATCGAAAATGGCTCCATTATTGGACAGCCAATCCATGCCTAGAATCAAACCGTATCCCATAAATCCGAGAACATAAGCATTACATGTGAATTCTATGCTTCAGATAGAAATCCTCAGATCCACACAAATCATAGATAAATGAGCGGAGCCACCAATTGGATTTGAAACAATAACGGGATCCTCAACTAGACTAGTACTTAGGTGCAGAGTTTCAACAATATCAGAAGAAATAAAAGAATATGCTGCGCCAGAATCAAATAAGGTTCGAACAGGATGATCAAAAAGATAGACTAAACTTTCAACAGAAATATTTCTACCTCGTTCTTGCGGAGGTACCGTGAGAGCATGGACTTGTCCTCTAGAAGAAGGTCTAGCTCCCTGCCCTTGCTTCCTTGGGCAGACCTTAGCTATGTGTCCTGTCTCACCACAGTGGAAACATCCACCCATCTTCCTTTTCTTCATCCTTTAGTCTTTGACTAGATGTCCAGGAATGCCACATAAATTACACTTTCTCTTTTCACGGGATTTGTTGTTCTTCCCGCCTTTCTTTGGATCAGTCTTCTTGTTCTGTGATTGATCGATGCTAGAAAAGCGCGATATTTGTAATAAATTCTGCAAGCGCACAGGTGTGTAGCATACAGGTCGAACACAGGGAGGTAAATTAAAATCAAATTATTTATCTAATCTCTTGGGCGAGTTAGACAAAATTTGGAGGTTGATTTTGAAAACAATAAAAATTGAAACTGCGATCCGATTCAGAACAAATCTAATTGAACCGACGATCAAATCACAATTATCAATTGGAAATTGAAATGCAAACAGAAATAAAATGAAGAAATTAAAATTGCAGGAAAAGAAGAACAACAAAAAATAAATTAGGATTGTCGTTGAAACTAATCAAACGACTAATCACTAATAAAAAAAATGTAAAATACAATTGGTGTTCTTCCAAAACTAATTGTGAAGAAAACACCGATTGCTAAGAAAAAGAAAAAATGCAGAAAAATAAAAGAGAACTAGAAACTTTATTAATGGAGAAGAAGAGAAAATAGGATCCTGTTACAATGGGTATACATGTGTATTTATAAGGATGTAGACTCCTCTCAATCAGCATAATTTGGGCTAAGAGCAAATAATATATTTACAAATAAAAGAGAGATATGATATATTGGTTGAGATATTCCTTGAAGATCTTCCTCCTTGATTATTGACATGTGGTAGCATGATTGGATTTTCTTTGGCAATAATTCATCCAAATCTTCTTTTAAATGGCAGTTGAAAAATAAATGATTTGAATTGATTTCCATGATAGGAATATGGCTATTTCTGAAATATTTATTAGTGCATATACATACATATATATATATATATATATATATATATATATAATATAACACTAAAATTCTTCAGGGTAAAGGCGACAGTGTGAATATTCCGTTCTTCGGCAAAATGAGAGCTTGACGGGGTTCGAACTCAGGTCTCTCAGCATCAATTCCTATGCCTTTACCAGTGAGCCACAACTTCTTTTGCAATTGAAATGGATTTGATGTGATGAAGTAGCTCTTCCTTGTAGTTGGCCTTTAATTTGAATTGAAGGAGGCAACGCTTGACAATCTGTAAAATAACACATAAAAGTACCCAAAGTATCATTTATTTATTTACAAAAGATAAAACATAAGAGCATAAAATAAACACATTTCAATGTTAATCAGTGATCGTTCCCCCTTCTTATCTTGTGGCCCTTCTGCTTTTGTCTCATTCTTGCCCTTATCTTCCTCACTTAAGAGTGCCATGTCTACTATCCTTTCGTAAGTAGCCCCCATAGGTATGTGGTTCATAGCCAAGCTATGGAGTGGCTCATTCAACCCCTTGACAAAACAGAGAGCCTTCTTATGAGGAGTATTCACTAAGTCCAATCCAAGCCAGGCCAGCTGATTGAATTGATTGACGTACTTCTTGACTGTCATACTCCCTTGCTTAAGAGATAAGAACTTTTCCAGCTGTAGACTTCGTTCATCTTGTGAGAAGAATTTCATCTCAAACCTTATCCTGAAATCCATCCATGTGTCAACAGGTCTTTCAGCGTTAGTGACTTCCCACCAATAAGAAGCTTCGTCTTTGAGCAACCATACTGCCAACTGTACCTTCTGCCTATTGTCCACCTCGAAGATAACGAACAGATCCTCGGTTTCTTTGAGCCAGTTCCTCGCTTCTACAAATGATTCAGTTCCCTTGAAATCCTTTCCACCCATGGCCCTAAAATCTCTACAGATCTTTGAGAAAGCATTTGCACGAGGAGGGGGCGGAGGAGGAGGAACCGCTGCAGCTGGAGGAGGAATATCTGGTGGGCCTGCATCGTTGGCCCTAGCCTCTAAGTACCTCCTAAATCAGCCAGGTATTGGCACGCCCTCTGGAAGGTTAAGATTCCCAGACATGCTGAAATGAAAAAGAAGAGATTCAAAACGAGGAAACAAAGGATAGTGCTAATGGCTTTTGGGGAATAGCCTTTAAATATAACAAGACTTTTCTTGAAAAATGCTTCTTTGTAAACGGTTTTAAAAATAGTTTTAGAAGGTTTTAAAAAAAACTTTTACCCAGTCTGGTAACCTTCTGCTCTGATACCAAGTGTAATACCCCAACTCCGCTAGGGTCACTCACAAAAGGAATGCACTAGTTTTGGAGGAGCATTATCGAGGTAAACAAACACATAAATATTACAAGACAGAACATAAATAAAACAGCGGAAGAATCAGAAGATAAATTTCATTACTTTCAAGAAGAGTCAAAACCCTTTACATCCAAAGTACCAAATAGCCAAAGTCATTATTTTCCATTACAACAAATTCTGTCTTGCATAAATAAAGAAGCATAAACTTAAAACAACAAAAGTAACTTAATTCCCCAAGGTAGAAGAAATACAGCCATATCATAGCTCAAGATCAAACCGTACATGAGCTGAACCAAAAGCAAGTGAAATCCAAGCTATGTGCTAGAGTTTCCTCCCTGAGAACCTGGGGGAAGGGGGGAAACGAAAGAAAAAGAGGCAAAAGAAAACGGATCAGACATAAAGACTGGTAAGTCCTAGTGACTTTCAGCATAAAAACAGGTAAAGGTAACATGACATGTATAAACTAAAAGTAAACATAAGGATGATGACAAGATGAGCAAAATAGACTAAGATGGCATGATAATTCAAGTATAAATCAAGTATAGCATCGCCTGTTCAAGGTTCGCTGCACCAACTGTACTAGCATCCCGAACCCATGTCATATATTAACCATGAAATGATCCCTTGGCCCAATATCATGAATTACCCATTACTAGGTCTAACGGAACGATCCATCAATCGATCGGCTCCCTACAAGTTCAAACTCGTCATGTGTATATGCCATACGGCCCTATCACGAATGTAGTTACCTGTGCTAGGTCCACCATAGGGTGTATCAAGCTCTAGGGTGCCAATCATCGACACGAATCTTGCATGCACTATGTAAACCTACTGATGCCCAATGCCTGCTTTTTCAACTCTGGACTACGTGCACGACCATAGTCTGCCTGAACCTACACTGGTGCACCAACTCAGCCGTCGTTTTGGTCGCTTATAATTCAGTCCAATAATAGTGCCCCACCCTGCCTAGTTCCAAGGTACCATGATACATCTAAGTGGGTTACTGCTAAAACAGACCGCGTAACTAGGGTTTCGTTCAGCAGGTTAAGCATTGTCATTTAAATTCGTGACTTAACCCTCATCAGTCTAAAATGTCAAGTTGGTTAAGTGTTGTCTTTCATGTTCATGAGTTAACCCTATCATGTGGCATTAATTCATTAATGCACCCCAACCTCTCACATCAGACCTGTTGTTGTGGCCACTGGATATGCCGGGCGGTTCCGGGAAGAATTACACCACAATTCAGTCTGACCTCGGGTTTTCAAGCGTGATATGACCAACTACCCACATTGGATCCTATTGTTTGCAGCCACTGGATTTTCCGGGAAGTTCCGGGCAGAATTACACTGCAAACTCAATCCAACCTTGAGTTGGCCATTTTAAAGTTCATTCTAGTGTCATGTCCATGTTCAGTTTCATGTTAAGTTCATGTCAAGTTTCATGGCAAGTTTCATGTCATGTTTCAACTTATGCCTATTATCAAGTTCATGATTCATGTTCATAACCAATTCATGTTTTTCCTAATCTACCCAAATCGTATTCCCATCGCACGTAAACGTGAATCGATCTAAATTACAAGTAAATCCAGATCCAGAAATAAAGGGAATAACATCAAAACTATGATAAGCAAAAAGGACGAGCATAAAGTGATAAAAGGGATTACATGACTAGCATGACATAACTTGAGATAATTGGTTACAACATCACTGGCATATAGAAAATAATAGGATTTCAAATCTAGCATAATAAGGTTATAGTCATGGCATAAGGTGATAGTCCCAAACTTGTTAATAATAGGATGATTCAACATAACAGGCATGATAATGTTATAGACATGAAAGAGTTTGATTTACAACATGAATAGTTCCAAACTGATTTCATAACAATATTCCCAAATGTCAAGATCCAAGGTGGAAACTAGAATAGGTGTGAATCGATTATCATACTTAAGTCCAATCTCACTTTATCTCATGTCCAAATTACAATTAACAAGTTTAAATCTCAAAGTAACTAGAACTTATAGATCGTGGCCTAAGAAATTGAGATGCAGAAGTTGAATCTATAAACTAGTCGTCGAATTATTGAATCGTTGAATCTTGATTTGATTGTAGAAGCAAATCCCCAATATGCAATTCCTAGCCGTAGTCTTCAAGAAACAGTCTTCGTGTTTTAATTTAATTTAATTTAATTTAAAAGAATCCATGTCCATCAAGAATTTATGCAGCATAAGGTTAGAGAAGAATGGTGTAAAGAAAATGAGGCTAGGAGGCTGTTTATATAGGATTAGGCAGACGAATCTAGACTGAAAACGAGACCAGATACATCAGAATGAACCCATGCTCAAAACTGGGCTCTGGCACCAGGTCGTCCCCCAGGTCGACCATAGGGTCGACCTGGTCTCTGGGAGGTCGACTATAGTGTCGACTCCCAGGTCGACCAAGTCCTGGGCAGGAGAATTCCCGCCCAGTCTGCACTGGGGTTTGAATTTGAATTTCGAATTCAAATTCGAGCTGTTATTCTGTTCTGAAAATTCCTGAAACTTCGAAGGGCCATATCTCCCTCATACGGACTCCGTTTCTTGAAAACTCGGACTCGTTTCCAAGCAGAATTTCAAGACGAACGCAATGGTGCAACCCGTTTCCCCTGATTCTTGTTTTAAAAATTAATTCTGCCTTGATTTATGGTTTTAAAATGTTATTAAAATATGGGTTGTTACATTTTTTGTGTAAAGAAAATATTAAAAATATTCATTTATTTGAAATGAAAATTTTTTAACAACAAAAATGCACATTTTTATTTCATAGGACAAAAAATTAAAAATATTCATTTATTTGAAATGAAAATTTGTTAACAATAAAAATTCACATTTTTATTGCATAGGAGAAAAGAAGAAAAATATTCATTGATTTGAAATGAAAATATGTTAAAATTAAAAAATCACATTTTATTTCAAATAAGAAAAGATTAAAAATGATCATTTTATGTAATGAAAATATGTTAACATAGAAATTACATTTTTGATAGTAGAATAAAAATGATCATTATTTGAAATGGAATATGTTCTTACATTAAAATTCACATTTCTAATGTAAAGATGAGTTCAATAAAAAGTTTACATTTTTATTATAAATGAGAAATATGAAAAATGATTCATTTGTTGAATTAAAAAATTTAAACAATAAAAAGTTTTCATTTTTAATGTAGATGAGAAATATGAAAAGTGATTCATTTGTTTGGATACAAAGTTAAACAATAAAAAGTTTACATTTTTATTTTATAGGAGAAAATATGAAAAATGATTCATTTGTTAAATTAAAAAGGTTAAACAATAAAAGGTTTACATTTTTAGTATATATGAAAAATGAACATTGGTTTGAATAGAAAAGTTCATAAAGTGGTGTTTACATTAAAATATACATTTTAATGTATGTACGAATCATATTAAAAGGTTCAAGATTATAAAGTTGTATTTATATAAAAGATTACATTTTTATGTAATAAAGATTCATTAAAAATTGTTCATAGTTTGTTAAAAATGATGTAACATAAAAGATCTCCTTTTTATGTAATAATGATTCATTTGAAATATTCATAGCTTATTAAAAAATGTTTTTACATTAAAATTTAAATTTTTAATGTATAGTTGAATCATTAAAGACATACAAATGTTGTAACATTAAAGTTTACATTTTTAATGTGAATGTAGCATTGAAAAAGATCCATTTTGTAATAAAATGTTTTGACATTAAAAATTTACATTTTTAATGTAAAGAATGGTTCATTAAAAAGATTCGTTTTTGATAAAAATGTTTTTACATCAAAAATCACATTTTTAATGTAAGTAGGAATCATTAAAAATATTCTATTTTAACATGTCTATGAAGAATAATAATTGAAGATCGTCAAATAAATTATATTCATATATATATATATATATATATATATAAATTAAAATAAACGAATCGCGCGCGATAGTTCGCGATTTAGAATCATAACTTCAAACGATTATGCCGAGAGATCCGACCATCAAATTTTCCCAAAACTGAAACTGTTGGGTTCTCTTTGGAAAGATCTTTAAAACGATATAAAATTTGCTAAGATCCAGCGGTTAGATTTTGAGAAACGTGTAAATCAAATTTGGATAAAAACAACGCTAGGGTCGCGTAATGACCCGAAGCGTAGTTTAATTAAAAGTTGCTATTTTTATATAAATAAAAATAGTGATAAATCGTTATAAATTGTTATAAATGATATGGAACGAAAAGAATTGATTAGGATTATATATATTCGCGAATTATTTGAAAAGACCGAGTTAATTCTCATTTCAAATAATTAAACGGCAATTAGAAGTTGAAAATTTGAAGATGGTGATTGAAGACCGGCGATCTTCACATCGAATGGACAACTACTGATGCCTTTGATTGGAGTTTCTACCTTGAAAGGGTTATAGTGGTAGTTGTCCGGACATACTTGTTGATTGTCCAGATATGCAAGAGCCTCTCTTCCGTATTGGACATATGGAATGAGGAATAAGGTGTCTCTGGTTTCGTTTAGACCCAGAACGGACTTGTAAATGGTTGTATGAATGACATTGATTTTATTCTGTGCTAATTTATTTCTATTAGATATATATCTGCTTAGTGGCGGAGAAATTATTCTCTTGCTTAACACCCTTCTCTGAGACGTATGAGCTCAGAGGTTATATATCAATAAACATTAGTCGCATGGCGTGAATTGTTAGTGTGGCATTCCAAGATGAAAATGTTCAAGGCTTATTGTTGAAAAGCAAATCCTTGTGGTTGATGATCAAAGCATAGATTTAATTAGCATAGCTTTGTGTATAGTGTGGATTCACGAGCCTCACACCCTGGTATGGACCAGAAACGGGTGAGGACTACAAGGAGAACATGCGTTTCCTTCTAGCTAGGAGTAATGTCATGGTATGTAGCCTAGAAATTTTTACTTACGGGGATGATGTAATGAGTCGCCTCGGATTTGAGTCCCTAGTGGCTCTTTATTTATGCCTATAAGGCGGGGAAATGTATTGTTCAGGAATTACTAATCCACTAAAGTATTTGTGGACCGGCCCTGAAGATCCAAGGCTCACTCGAGCTCTGAGCCTGAGACATGGGCTAAAGTGTATCGAATTCGGTAAGGACGATCCCTTGCCTTGGTTCATGATGGAAATCCAACTTCCAGTACGACGCCGTGTGGTTTTGATTGTAAAACTAGTATGGCGACATTGTATATGGTAGTTATGCAGCATATGATTAATACATTATGATTGAAATGTTTTTGAAACATATATGCACTAATAATAATATCAAATCTGTTTTATCATATCAAGCATTTTTGACCATTATAAGGTAAAACTCTATCCTCCGGTTTGCGTTGCATTGTGTGATGGGACTTGAGTCTTATAATGGTTTCATTTTTCTAAAAAGCATTGCATTGTTTAACGACTTACTTTATTTCATGCACTGGCAATCCAATGGAGTATACTCGTTTCGCGTTAGCGGCGTGGTCCTGTGATTAGCCTTATTATTAGATAGGTTAAATAAGATATCTCATACCAATCCCATGACTGACTCGTAATTTGTTTCACTTTGCAAACTCGGGTGCCCTCTTTTCCACATTGACAGCCTTGTATTCAGGTTTTTGCAGACTCATTCTCGATAGCTATGGAGCTGAAGATGGATCCTATCATTTCTATTATGCTGTTCTAACTTCATTTAGGATATTATGTTTAATTCCGTTGCAAACATCTTATATTAAGTTGAGAACTGTGTTATGTACTATGTATGATCCTATTATGCTGTGTAACTCCGATGATGTATTATTTATAGTGTAATTTGATGTACGTTATCTACTGTAATTCTATATTTCTGTTCTGCCATTATTGTTCATGTGTTATATTCCAATGATTATCCTTGCTTCCATGGCATGGGAGTTTGGGGTTATCACAGTTGGTATCAGAGCTAATGATTAAACTTAGACCTGGAATATAACATATTAACTAACTCGTCAGAAATAGAATCAGCAGTATTCTAAGCCGAATAACTCATTATAGATAGGATCAGTAATGTCCTAGAATGAGTATAGCAGAATAAAATATACCTCAATAAATGCATTTTCATTTAAATATATGTCTCTATACTTTACATTATCTTTTCTGTTGCCTGACTCTTTGTCTGCTGTTTGCAGACATAGTAGAAAATGAGTGGCAGAAACAGAAGAAGTAATTCTTTGGTTCAGTAATCTAATGAGCCAATCATGCTCCCACAACCAGAACCAGATCTAGAAGGTCTAGTAAAGAAGTATTGAAATCTGGGTGTAGTACCATTCTCGGGCAAAGAGTCCTTTGTTGAAGCACAAGCATTGATGCGTTTTTCTGAGAGAATTATTTAAGGCTTAAAACTGAGAGATGATCAGAAGAGATTAGTAACATCTTGGGCATTCAAAGACGAAGCTTTAATCTGGTGGGAAACTATAACTGAGGAAATTCCAGAAGGTAATATTACCTGGGATAGATTTAAAGAAATGTTCAAAGAAAGATTTATTCCTCTGGAAGCAATTGAGCAGCTATAGGATTTGTTTTATAATCTGAAACAAGGAGATATGACCATCCAGGAATATTAGAATAAATTCAATGAACTTTCTCGCTTTGCCCCAGAAAAATTCGAGATCCTATAAGGAAGAATCTGAGATTTATCCACGGACTACAAAAGAATTACAAAGGTAGAGTACTTGCTCATGTGAATTTTCAATTTTCTGAGATGATACAAATGGCTTATGCTATGAGTATATTGATAAGCAACATGGTTTGGAAGACGAAGAGGAAAATAGCTGTAGCAGCAAAAAGAAGTTTGAAACTGATAGTCCTAAGGCAAGTACAAAGCCTGAGGTTAGTAAGAAGCTTAAAGCTGATAAGAAAAGGTTTAGATCCAAGAGGGAACCATTAACGACTGCCACGTGCTCTAACTGCATTAGGCAAGGACATTTGTTGATAAATTGCAAATCCTCGAAGAGACTAATGAATGATGGATCTAAATCTAATAAAAAGTTTCAAGAGAATAGAGAATGCAATCTTTGCCATCAGACGGGGAATATTTCAAAGAGTTGCCAACTATCTAAGAAGTCTGAAGTAGCTCGTGTAAATGAAGTGGGAGAAATTCCAGCACCCTCAACTAATAGGGAAAGACCAGATGTTTTGGAAGGCATGCTCACTGTCAACAATATTCCAGTTAGAGTATTATTCGACATTGGCGTTTCACGAAGTTTCATTTCAAGTAACATAGTTAAAAAGCTAAAGCTAACCCTAAAGAATCTTAACGAATCGATTAGTGTTCATAACCCGATAGGGGTTTCTCTTCTTCTCAGTTTATATTGTAGAGTGCCTGTCTCCTACCCTTGCTATCAGTTTCCTTTTAGTTTAATTGTTATGCATCTTTATGAAATTGATATCATTTTTGGGTTGGATTAGATGACCAAATTTGAAGCTGAAGTTAAATGTGCAGAAAGAGTTGTAAAAGTTAAAACGAAGCTTGGGAATATTGTTATACCATGTGTAGGCTCAGATTCAGATAGATAAGAATTTTGGGCTGCTCCTGAGGTTACCCCCATGGCTATTGAAAATATTCCTATCGTCAAGAATTATGCAGATGTGTTCAAAGAAGTTGATAGCTTACCTCCGTGAAAAGAAATTGACTTCCGGATCAATCTAGTTCCGAATGCAAGGCCAGTGGTGCATCCTATTCGAAGAATGACATGGAAGCTGAAAGAAGAATTGGGTAATCAAACTAACCAACTTCTATGGAAAGGTCTGATCAGGCCTAGCTTTTCGAATTGGGGAGCAACAGTAGTGTTTGTTCCAAAGTCAGACGGTACTCTAAGACTGTGGGTGGATTACCGAGATCTCAACAAACAGACACTCAAGAACAAATATCCATTGCCCGGTATAGATGATTTATTGGATCATTTGAATGAAGCGAAAGTATTTTCTAGAATGGACCTTGCTATAGTTTTCCATCAACTGCGTATTGCCGAAGAATGTGTTCCTTTGACAGCTTTCAGAGGTATAGACATATTTAATGAATGGTTAGTAATGTCGATCGGTTTATGCAACGCTCCTGCTTATTTTATGGATTTGATGAATCGAGTATTCTGCGATGTCCTATATAAATTTGTGCTGGATTTCATTGACGACATCTTAATTTTCTCTAAGTCAACTACCGAGCATGAGAAATATTTGGAACAAGTTTTGGAAATTCTGAGAAAGAATGATTTAAAAGCCAAATTTTCTAAATGCATATTCTGGCAAGAAGAAGTGAAGTTCCTCGGTCATGTAGTATTGAAGGAAGGAATTTCAGTAGATCCAAGTAAAATCATAGCCACTCAAGATTGGAATCAGCCTAGCATGCCTACATAAGTCAGAAGTTTTCTAAGATTGGCTGGCTATTATCGAAAATTCGTTAAGGATTTTTCGAAGCAATCTAGTCCACTAACGAAGCTTACCAAGAAGCATACAATGTTTAATTGGACGCCTGAATATGAGGCAGCTTTCCAAGAGATGAAATTAAGGTTGACTATTGCTCCTATGTTGACCATTATTGATGGCAATCAAGATTTGAAAGTCTATACAGATGCCTCTATTGAAGGTCTTGGTGTGGTATTAATGCAAAGAGGCAAAGTAGTTGCTTATGCTAGCCAACAGTTGAAGCCGCATGAGAAGAGATATCCTTGACTTGTTAGCCATCGTATTTGCTTTGAAAATATGCAGGCACTATCTTTTGGGTGAGAAGTTCGAATTATATATAGATCATAAGTCATTGAAGTATATGTTCACCCAGAAAGACTTGAATTTGAGGCAACAACGTTGGTTAGGATTTATTGCGGCATACGATCTAGATATTTTGTATACTCTAGGGAAAGCCAATGTTGTAGAAGATGCGCTTAGCAGAAAGAATGCCATTATCGCTAATCTCATTATTACGCCTTCATTGATTGACAAAATCTCTGCTCTTCAGAAGGATGATGAACTTATTCAGAGAATTAGTAAGAGAGTTCGAGAAGGCGAACCCTCGAGTTTCCAAATTGATAACAAAGGAGTTCTGAGGTTATTAGGCCGAATTTGTGTCGCGAATATCCCCGAGCTCAGAAGAGAAGTGACGGATGAATGTCACAAATCCAAGCTTAGTATTCATCCAGGGGTGAGCAAGATGTATCATGATCTCAAGCGCACGTTCTGGTTGAAATCTATGAAAAGAGACATTTCCATATATGTTAGCAGGTGTTCCACTTGCCAACAAGTCAAGAGTGATCAGCAAAAACCTGCCATATTGTTACAACCACTAGAGGTTCCAAATTGGAAGTGGGATTAGATCTCCATGGATTTCATTAATGGTTTGCCCCGAACCAGGAAAGGTGATGACAGTATTTGGGTGACCATAGATCGTTTCACGAAGACTGCCTATTTTATCGCTGTCAGATCAACTAGAACAGCTCAAAGTCTGGCGAAAATTTATTTCAAAGAAATCGTTAAACTACATGGAGTTCCCAGTAGCATTGTTAGTGATCGTGATCCGATATTCACTAGTAAATTCTAGTAAGTATTCCAAGAGGAGCTGGGGACAAAGTTAAATCTGAGCACTACATATCAACCTCAAACAGATGGCTAAACTAAGAGGGTGAACCGTGTATTGGAAGACTTGTTGCGGGCATGTATTCTTTGGAAAATCGTGAGAAAATCACTTGCATTTGGTTGAGTTTTCTTATAATAACGGTTACCAAGCAAATTTGCATATGTCGCCATTCGAAACATTGTATGGCAGGCCATGTAGATCTCCCGCATGTTAGGTGAAACCAGGCAATCGGCTAGTATTAGGCCCCGACATGATTCGAGAAGCTTCAGACAAAGTTGATATTAGTAAGAAGCGACTTCAGACTGCTCAGAGCCAATAGAAAAGTTATGCGGATTCAAAAAGAAGGGATTTAGAATTTGTTGTTAGTGATCACGTATACTTGAGAGTTTCTCCATTGAGAGGAGTAGTTTGTTTTGGGAAGACCGGGAAGTTGGCACTGAGGTTCGTTGGTCCATTCCCTATACTCGAAAGGATTGGAAATCTTGCTTACAGGGTTCAGTTGCCTAACTGGTTGCCAGGGGTACATGATGTATTCCATGTGTCTCAACTTCGAAAGCATGTACATGATCCAGACTTGAATGTGGAAGAAGCAACACAACAAGATTTGGAAATTACTCCAAGCTTAGCAGTGAGAAGAGAGCCAGTAAAGATTATTGGCAAGGAAACCCGAGTTATGAGAAATAAGAGAATTCATTTAGTCAAAGTGCAATGGAGCGGAGATCCGAGAAACTATACATGGGAGACCGAGGATAGCATCAAACATGCTTATCTCCAGTGCAGAGTGGATATCTCTGATTAGCTCTGGTGCAAGATATATTTACAATATTTTACATATGCCGTTTTGTTTCCTACTTTACTGTTGTTTCCTTTCCGGGGACAAAAAGTTTTTAAGTGGGGGAGATTGTAACAACATGGAAAATCAGAACCAATTTAAAAATTTTATTTTGGCTATTTTAATGAATTTGGAATAGTTATAATAATTTATTTTAAATAATAACGATTAAAAAATTATTTAAATCGAAGTTAGAACGAATATATTTATTTTAATTATAAAAGGAGTTAGAAATAGCGTGGTAGTTTGAAAATTTGAATTTGAGCTTTGACTGAGTGTACAGGATTCAAAATAAATCGGATTTCAGTAAAACCAAAAATATTTAAATCTGCTTAAAAATATCTTTCCAACGGATCTAAAAAATTGAAATTTCATAGCGGGAATAAAAAGTTATGGCCAGTTGAATATTCAGAATTGTCGCCATGGAATTTAATATTATTTATAGCCCGTATAAATAGTCATTTTGCAAACGGCCTCCGTTTTCGACGAAACCACTTTGGTTGGGTCCAGAATGTCAAATTATCGCAAGATTCCAATTTTCATAATTTTTGGAATCAATATGTGAGCGTGGTAAATCAAAATGTGTTTTGTCAATTTTAGTCAATTTGAATCGACCAGAAAATGACCATTTTTCAAACGGTCTCCAAATTCGATGAAATTAATTTTGTTAGGATTGTATCATCAAAACATAGCTAGATTTTTTTTTGGGAATATTTAGAGTCAGTATGTGGCCCCGTAAATTAAAATGTACGATCAAATTTAATAATTAAATGTTTTATATTTCAATTTAAAGAAAAATGGGTTGAAACAATCAATGGGCTGATGTGACCTAGTCTATTATGTCCAGAATAGGGGTATTTAGCTAGGGGCGACGATCGTTGGGTTGGATTTAGAGTTTGTGTGGGTTAACAGGCTTTTTGGAAATTAATGAATTAAATAATGAAATATAAAAAGCATGGACCAATCAGATTTCATCTTCTCCTTTCTCGCTAATAAAAACCCATAACCCCCTATGCTCGACAGCGGCTCCTATTCGAATCTTCTCTCTTCAATTTCTCCTTCCACACTCAACGAAATCACCCTTTTGAGGATTTTGTAGATCTCGATCCCTTTTTCAATCCATACCAAAATTGCCCTTTCTAGTTGAGTAAATTGGCCCAATCGATCTCCTAAAGCCGACGACTTCGATGCCGTCATTCTCCTCCATCAGACCGGCAAACTTCACCTCACCATCGGCTTTCGAAAGACTGCTCCAACCCCTTCAGTGTGGCATAACCTGATTCCGACCTCGAGCAACAGCTGAAGAGAAATTTGAAAACCTAGTTTTGAACATTTAGTTAGAATGGTTAATAACACTTTAAAATGTTGCAAATTCATTTATGTTTATAAAAATCATATATTTCTCATACGACAACGAAATTTGATGAAACAGGAAACGTCAGGACCGTGGTATCGTACACGACATTTCAGAACTGACCGGAGAATTTTTGGACCCTTCTACAATTTTAGAAGAAATAAAAAGAGATGTGAGATTTCTGAATCCAAAATAAATAAATAAAATTATATTCGGTTGCAGACGGAGTTCAGAAATTCCCGATAGCTTTATCCACAGACCATGGACGACTTTATTGTATTGTGGTGCGAATTTGATTATGATTATGGTTGTTTGACTGTGGTTGAAACGAAATCGATCGAGTTTGTGGAAAATTCATTGAATAGTGAAAAAAAATTGTATTTGGAAAATTAAACCCTTGTATCGCCGCGTGGCCTAGGTTAGCAGAGGAGCCGTACTAGGGACGGTGCCTGTTTTAATCACCTTGGTGTTATGCTGCCGAAATTTTCTGGAATATTTATGTGTTGTGAAATAAAATTATTTGAACAATAAAAATTAGATTTTTATTGTATATATAAAATTAAAATTGTTTAACAATAAATTCACATTTTTATTGTAAATTAAAAATGATCATTAGTTGAAATAAAAATGTGTTAACATTGAAATCTACATTTTTAATGTAAATGAATTCTTTGAAAATGACCATTTTTAAATAAAAATGCTTTTACATTGAAATATACATTTTTTGTGTAAAGAAAAGATTAAAAATATTCATTTATTTGAAATGAAAATTTGTTAACAATAACAATGCACATTTTATTGCATAGAAGAAAATATGAAAAATATTCATTTATTTGAAATGAAAATTTGTTAACAATAAAAATGCACATTTTTATTGCATAGGAGATGTAACAACCCTGAATTTTGGGGGCCAATTTAAAATTTATTTTAAGTGATTTTAATGAGTTTTGATATTTAAAATAATCTATTTTAAATAATAATGATCACAAATTTGGTTCAAATCGAGGTTAGAATGAATAATTTAATTTTAATTATAAAAAGAGTTAGAAATAGCGCGGTAGTTTGAAAAGTCAAACTTGAACTTTGACTGATCGTACAAGATGCAAAATTTAACGGATTTTAGTGAAACCAAAAATATTAGAATCTATTTAAAAATATCTTTCCAACAAATCCGAAAAATCGAAATTTCATAGCGGAAATCAAAAGTTATGGCCAATTCAATTTTTAGAAAGGTCGTTAGGCAATTTACATAGGTCAAATGCTACTTTTTGCATGCAAAGGAATTTCAACTCAAAACCACTTCCATTGAGTTCGGAATGACGTTTCTACATTGAAAAACAGTAAACGCTTATATATTTTGAGTTTCGGAAATTATTTGTTTAAAAATGTATTTTTAATATTAAATATATTGGCCTTAAAAATAGTCATTTTTCAAAAAGTCTCAGAATTCAACGAAATAAAGTTTGTTGGATTCGTATCATCAAAACAAAGCTAAAAATGATTTTTTGGTAATTTTTAGAATTAGACTATAATTATAATTGATTTTTCAGTGTAAACGGACAAATTTTTGACTTTAAAAATTCATTAAAAATCCATACGGGCTCAGAATCGAACGAAATTAATTTTCATAGGTCCACAGCATCAAAACATGGCTAAATATATTTTTCGAGAATTTTCGAAGTTAATTTGTGACCTCGGTGAATTTTCACGTACGGTGCACATTAAAATATTAATAAAATAATGTAATTATTCCAAAACTCATAACAGACCTCGGAATTGGACCCCAGGACATAGCCCATTGCGTTCAGAAGGTGTCAAAACCTTAAGAACTACAGTAAGCAGGCCTGAATCGGAGTTCGGCCCAAAACGGGCTTTAACGGGCCAACTAAATAATTAGATAACCCTAATATAATATTATAAAAACCCCAAAACACTGTTCACCGTCTTCTAAAGCCGTCATTTGCAGAAGCCTCCAAACCCATAGCCATTCGAATCTCCAAACTTCGATTTCTCCTCCGTTTCTCAACGAAATTTAGCGTGTCAGTACTCATTTCGAAGCTCTTCGCGAGCTCTTCGATTCTAGATAAGGAGCATCTGTCACCGTGCCTCGACGAAGCCGCCATACCCCCGCAAACAGCCGTCGTTTGCACCCCCTGGGCCCCACCGCCGCCGCCGCACCCTCCCCTCTTCTGGCCGATCGTAGCTCTCTCCAAGACGGTCCACCTCCAACAAACGGTTCGTCGTTTCATCAACCGTAGCTCCGGCAATCTGAAAACAAAGATTTGAACCTCTCTTGAAGGTAAAAGCTTCAGATTTAGTCACGCTTATAAGCGTCGCAGAGTCAGTTGTTAAAGGCTGATTTCTAATTTTTCATATGAACTTGAATGCTAATTGTTTCAGATCCGCAACCGTCTTGAATTCGAACACCAAATCTGACCAAACTCGATTCATCTCAGAACCAACAGCGGTGAGAATTTATTTTTTTAATTAAATTTAATTTATTAAATTATTTATTAATTCTTTGTTATTAAAGAATATTGACTGATCTGCTATGTAGCAATATTGAAATACGGATCTAAGTTGTTTATGACTGTATGATGTTAGATCCGCAAATCTAAACGTTAGATCTGAAATTATTGGCTAATTAAAATAGACTATTTGTTAATATTATTGAATTATGCCTCGTCGATTTGTCATATGCCAAAATATACATCACCCTGTATGTTATTTTGATTTGAACTGTTAGATCTAGATCTCTTGGATTATATGAATGTTGTGGATTTGATGACATGAAATTTACAATTTATTTTGTAAATAAAAAATTAGAAATTGTTGTTGATATGAAATTTACAATTTATTTTGTAAATTAAAAATTAGAAATTGTCGTTGGTATGAGATTTACAATTTATTTTGTAAACTAAAGTTAAAATTTGTCATTGTCATAAAATTTACATTTTATTATGTAGATTTATATTAGAATTTGGCGATGTCACCAAAAATTACATTTTATTATGTAAATTATAGTTAGAATTTTGCGTTGATATAAAATTTACATTTTATTATGTAAATTAAAGTTAGAATTTGGCGTTGATATAAAATTTACATTTTATTATGTAAATTAAAGTTAGAACTTGGCGATGTCGTAAAGTTTACATTTTATTTTGAAAATTTAAAGTTAGACTTTGCGATGACATTAAAATTACATTTTGTTTTGTAAATTTAAAATTAGAATTTGCAATGTCATGAAGATGTACATTTTATTATGTAAGTTAAAATTAGAATTTGTGATGACATGAAATTTACATGTTACTATGTAAATAAAGTATTTTCACCGTATGCATAAATTTACATTATTTTCAATGTAAATTAAATAGTAAATTTAACCGTAGGATGCTATTAACATTTTTAATGATAATATAACACTATGGGTTGTCATTAACATTTTTAATGTTAATATTTAAAAGGAATTTAACCGTAGGAAGATTTACATTATTTTTAATGAAATAGAAAGAATGGATTTCACATTGTAATTAGAGAATGAAAATTTACATTCTCCCCAATATAAATATGTATGAATTTCACCGTGTGTACATTTTACATTATTTTTAATGTGAATTATATAGTAATTACAACGTAGGATAATTTTTCACTATTTTATAATGAAAATAAAAAGTCAACATTTTTATGTTGAAAGTAAAAAGATCATCTTTTTATGTTGTAAATAAAAAGACAACATTTTTATGTTGAAATTTAAAAAGATCATCTTTTTATGTTGTAAATAAAAAGGCAACATTTTTATGTTGAAATTAAAAAGGCAATCTTTTTACGTTGAAAATAAAAAGTCAATCTTTTTATTGTAAATAAAAAGATGAAAATTTGACGATGTAAATAAAAAGACAATCTTTTTGAAATTAAAATAAAAAGATGAGTTTTTACGGTGAATATAGAAGAAGTTGATATTTTTGCATCGTAAAGAAAAAATATATCGTTTTTACGTGGTAAAATAGAAAAGATAATATTTTTACATTGAAAAATATAAAAGGGATATTTTTACATTATAAAGAGAAAAAGTTGACATCTTTACATCGTAAACACAAAAGTGAATATTTTTACATTGTAGGTAAAAGAATGAAACTTTATGATGTAAAATAAATTGCATCGTCATTTGAAGTTAAAGAATGAATTTTTGACATGTGAAATAAATAATATTTTTATATGTTATGTATGAATGAATTTACATTGTATGAAATAAATAATATTTTTATATGTTATTTATGAATGAATTTAGACCGTGTGAAATAAATTACATTTTTACATGTAATTTATGAATGAATTTTCATCGTATGAAATAAATTATATATTATTATGTAAATTATAAATGAATTTAACCCGCATGAATGAAATTTCATTTTATTCTATGAAATGAATGTATGGATTTACATTGTAAACAAAGATTACATCTTTATAATGAAAATAAAAAGTAGGATTTACATTGTAAATGAAATTTATATTTTTATATGTAATTAAGAATGATGAATTATAAATTACATTTTTCATGTAAGAATGGAATTAAAAGAAGGAATTGGACGAGGAAATATAATTTACATTTTACCGTAAATTAAAAGAAATTAAAGGAATTAAAAAGGAAGAATTCATCATTCAAGTATGATTTACATTTTCCTGTATAAAAAGGGATGAAAGGATGAAGAATGAGAATATTCATTAGAATAAAGAGTTAAACGATTTATGTTTATATATTTATATATAAATATAATTAAAATTAAACGAATGGGGCGTGGTAGTTCGCGTTTTGAAATCGTACTTTTAAATCACTATACAAGAAGATCCGACCGTCGGAATTTCTTGAAATTGAAACCATTAGGACCGTCTTGGAAAAATCTTTCCAATGATACATATTACGTTAAGATCCAACGGTTAGATTCTGGTAAATGTAAAAATCAAAATTGGTTGAATGCAACGCCATAGTCGCCCATGGACTTAAGGCGTCGTTATATAAAAATTTAATTATTTTAAATAATTAAAATAGGAAGGAATCGTTAATAAAAAATAATTATTAATGTGTAAGAAGGATTTTAAATATATATATGTATATATACGAGGATTATTTGGAAAGTCCGAGTTTATCTCATTCCAAATAATTAAACGACGTTTAAAAATACAAGACTGGAAGACGGCGATTGAAGACCGTCAAATCTCCACATCGAATGGACGATGATGACTGTTGCATTAGAATGGCTCGCTACCATGATAAGGTAATAGTAGGAGTTGCTCGGACGTAGTGCTGATTTGTACGGGTTTGGCTTTCGCTCAGACCCAGAGCATAAGCTTATAAATGGATTGTGTGTCTGACATCGTACTCCATTATATATCATATTATTAATCTTCTGTCGAATGTATGGATGTTTGGTGGCGGAGAATTTATTCTCTTGCTTAACACCCGTTCATATATTTCGGCAAAGGATTGGTAGTGTGATATGGAGTGATGATGTGGCATGCTAAGATGCATATGATCAAGGCTTTGTTGAAAAGCAGGCCTTGTGGGACGATCAAAACATAGTCTGTTTAGGCATAGCTTTGTGTATAGGGTGACTTCGCGAGCCTCACACACCGGCAGAGTCTAAAACGGGAGAAGGGAACGCAGGGAGAGCAGCACGTTTCTTTCTAGCTAGAGTGGTGTCAGTGACCTACCAGCCCTGACATTTTACTTATGTGGATGATGGAATGAGGCGCCTCGGATGATAGGTCCTATAGGACCGGGAAACGTGTGTTCAGGTATAACTAATCCGCTAAGCTGTATTTGCAGACCGGCACTGCAGCTATCCAAGGGTTCTCCGCGAGGAATCCTGAGACATTAGCTAGAGTGTCTCGAATCGGTAGGAGCTCCTCCCTAGCCTTGACTCATGATGGAAACTCAATTTCCAATACGCGCCATTCGGTTTTGATTGTATTACTAGTACGGAGGCATAGCATATGGTACCTATGCTTCCTAGGATTGATACATTATGATTGAAATTATTTTTAAAACATATACACACTAATAATAATATCAAATTCTTTTTAACGTATCAAGCATGTTTAATCACCATAAGGTAAAACTCTATCCTCTGGTGTGTGTTGCATTGTGTGATGGGACCTGAGTCTTATGGTGATTTCATTTTTCTAAAAAGCATTGCGTTGTTTTACAATTTACTTTAAGTTATGCAGGGCAATCCATTGGAATAAAACCCGTTCCGCATTAGCGGCGTGGTCCATGGATTTGCCTTATTACTATTAGTTAAATTAGTCAAGAATTCTCACACCAGTCCCACGACTGACCCGTTGTTTGTTTCCACCTTTGCAAACTCGGGTGCCCTCTTTTCCACACGGGGAGTCGAGTAGTTTGTCTACAGGTTTATCTCGAGCAGGATTCTGGATTGAAGCTTAAAGCTGTGTCCAGAGCATAGTTGTCTTCCGCTGTATCTATTTTATTTCCGCTGCACTGTATTAAATTTATTGTAAAATTTTCTTCTGCTATATTTTAATTTCGATGTACTCTGATATATTCTGTACTCTAATGTTATATTATCATGATGTAATAAAAGTCTGTTGTTATTGTTCTGATGTGTTGTATTCCCAAAGTTAACGTAGGCGGGATTTGAACGGTTTTGGTCGATTTTGCGATCGATTAAGGCCGGGCAAAATCCGACTCGTTACAGTTGGTATCAGAGCTTTGGTTAGCTCAAATCTTTGGGGTACAACTCATTAGAACTGAACAAAAGGCTCATCAGAGATTGGATTAGTAATATCCAATAAGAATACTCATTAGAGATAGGATCAGCAGTATCCTAGAATGAGAAAACTCATTAGAGATAGGGTTAGTAATGCCCTAGAATGAGTTGAGAGTAGCAAGCCTATAATATACATATTTGTGATTAATTATACTCTATTTTGGAAAATATGATTTTGAATATATAAAAAGTTATATATTTGAAGGTTAATCAACTAATGAAATTATTTAAACCAATGGAGAAGATATATATATAAATTAGTTAGTTAATTAATCAACTTTTAGCTTCGTCCCTTTTCGAGGACGAAAAATTTTTAAGTGGGGGAGACTGTAACAACCCTGAATTTTGGGGGCCAATTTAAAATTTATTTTAAGTGATTTTAATGAGTTTTGATATTTAAAATAATCTATTTTAAATAATAATGATCACAAATTTGGTTCAAATCGAAGTTAGAATGAATAATTTAATTTTAATTATAAAAAGAGTTAGAAATAGCGCGGTAGTTTGAAAAGTCAAACTTGAACTTTGACTGATCGTACAAGATGCAAAATTTAACGGATTTTGGTGAAACCAAAAATATTAGAATCTATTTAAAAATATCTTTCCAACGAATCCAAAAAATCGAAATTTCATAGCGGAAATCAAAAGTTATGGCCAATTCAATTTTTAGAAAGATCGCTAGGCAATTTACATAGGTCAAATGCTACTTTTTGCATGCAAAGGAATTTCAACTCGAAACCACTTCCATTGAGTTCGGAATGACATTTCTACATTGAAAAACAGTAAACACTTATATATTTCGAGTTTCGGAAATTATTTGTTTAAAAATGTATTTTTAATATTAAATATATTGGCCTTAAAAATAGTCATTTTTCAAAAAGTCTCAGAATTCAACAAAATAAATTTTTTTGGATTCGTATCATCAAAAAAAAGCTAAAAATGATTTTTTGGTAATATTTAGAATTAAAATATAATTATAATTGATTTTTCAGTGTAAACGGGCAAATTTTTGACTTTAAAAATTCATTAAAAATCCATACGGGCTCAGAATCGAACGAAATTAATTTTCATAGGTCCACAGCATCGAAACATAGCTAAATATATTTTTCAAGAATTTTTGAAGTTAATTTGTGACCTCGGTGAATTTTCACGTACGGTGCACATTAAAATATTAATAAAATAATGTAATTATTCCAAAACTCATAACAGACCTCGGAATGGGACCCCAGGACATAGCCCATTGCGTTCAGAAGGTGTCAAAACCTTAAGAACGACAGTAAGCAGGCCTGAATCGGAGTTCGGACCAAAATGGGATTTAACGGGCAAACTAAATAATTAGATAACCCTAATATAATATTATAAATACCCCAAAACACTGTTCACCGTCTTCTAAAGCCGTCATTTGCTGAAGCCTCCAAACCCATAGCCATTCGAATCTCCAAACTTCGATTTCTCCTCCGTTTCTCAACGAAATTTAGCGTGTGAGTACTCATTTCGAAGCTCTTCGCGAGCTCTTCGATTCTAGATAAGGAGCATCCGTCACCGTGCCTCGACGAAGCCGCCATACCCCCGCAAACAGCCGCCGTTCGCACCCCCCTGGGCCCCACCGCCACCGCCGCACCCTCCCCTCTTCTGGCCGATCGTAGCTCTCTCCAAGACGGTCCACCTCCAACAAACGGTTCGTCGTTTCATCAACCGTAGCTCCCGCAATCTGAAAACAAAGATTTGAACCTCTCTTGAAGGTAAAAGCTTCAGATTTAGTCATGCTTATAAGCGTCGCAGAGTCAATTGTTAAAGGCTGATTTCTAATTTTTCATATGAACTTGAATGCTAATTGTTTCAGATCCGCAACCGTCTTGAATTCGAACACCAAATCTGACCAAACTCGATTCATCTCAGAACCAACAGCGGTGAGAATTTATTTTTTTAATTAAATTTAATTTATTTAATTATTTATTAATTCTTTGTTATTAAAGAATATTGACTGATCTGCTATGTAGCAATATTGAAATACGGATCTAAGTTGTTTATGACTGTATGATGTTAGATCCGCAAATCTAAACGTTAGATCTGAAATTATTGGCTAATTAAAATAGACTATTTGTTAATATTATTGAATTATGCCTCGCCGATTTGTCATATACCAAAATATACATCACCCTGTATGTTATTTTGATTTGAACTGTTAGATCTAGATCTCTTGGATTATATGAATGTTGTGGATTTAATGACATGAAATTTACAATTTATTTTGTAAATAAAAAATTAGAAATTGTTGTTGATATGAAATTTATAATTTATTTTGTAAATTAAAAATTAGAAATTGTCGTTGATATGAGATTTACAATTTATTTTGTAAACTAAAGTTAAAATTTGTCATTATCATAAAATTTACATTTTATTATGTAGATTTATATTAGAATTTGGCGATGTCACCAAAAATTACATTTTATTATGTAAATTATAGTTAGAATTTTGCGTTGATATAAAATTTACATTTTATTATGTAAATTAAAGTTAGAATTTGGCGTTGATATAAAATTTACATTTTATTATGTAAATTAAAGTTAGAACTTGGCGATGTCGTAAAGTTTACATTTTATTTTGAAAATTTAAAGTTAGACTTTGCGATGACATTAAAATTACATTTTGTTTTGTAAATTTAAAATTAGAATTTGCAATGTCATGAAGATGTACATTTTATTATGTAAGTTAAAATTAGAATTTGTGATGACATGAAATTTACATGTTACTATGTAAATAAAGTATTTTCACCGTATGCATAAATTTACATTATTTTCAATGTAAATTAAATAGTAAATTTAACCGTAGGATGCTATTAACATTTTTAATGATAATATAACACTATGGGTTGTCATTAACATTTTTAATGTTAATATTTAAAAGGAATTTAACCGTAGGAAGATTTACATTATTTTTAATGAAATAGAAAGAATGGATTTCACATTGTAATTAGAGAATGAAAATTTACATTCTCCCCAATATAAATATGTATGAATTTCACCGTGTGTACATTTTACATTATTTTTAATGTGAATTATATAGTAATTACAACGTAGGATAGTTTTTCACTATTTTATAATGAAAATAAAAAGTCAACATTTTTATGTTGAAAGTAAAAAGATCATCTTTTTATGTTGTAAATAAAAAGACAACATTTTTATGTTGAAATTTAAAAAGATCATCTTTTTATGTTGTAAATAAAAAGGCAACATTTTTATGTTGAAATTAAAAAGGCAATCTTTTTACGTTGAAAACAAAAAGTCAATATTTTTATTGTAAATAAAAAGATGAAAATTTGACGATGTAAATAAAAAGACAATCTTTTTGAAATTAAAATAAAAAGATGAGTTTTTACGGTGAATATAGAAGAAGTTGATATTTTTGCATCGTAAAGAAAAAATATATCGTTTTTACGTGGTAAAATAGAAAAGATAATATTTTTACAATGAAAAATATAAAAGGGATATTTTTACATTATAAAGAAAAAAAGTTGACATCTTTACATCGTAAACACAAAAGTGAATATTTTTACATTGTAGGTAAAAGAATGAAACTTTATGATGTAAAATAAATTGCATCGTCATTTGAAGTTAAAGAATGAATTTTTGGCATGTGAAATAAATAATATTTTTATATGTTATGTATGAATGAATTTACATTGTATGAAATAATATTTTTATATGTTATTTATGAATGAATTTAGACCGCGTGAAATAAATTACATTTTTACATGTAATTTATGAATGAATTTTCATCGTATGAAATAAATTACATATTATTATGTAAATTATGAATGAATTTAACCCGCATGAATGAAATTTCATTTTATTCTATGAAATGAATGTATGGATTTACATTGTAAACAAAGATTACATCTTTATAATGAAAATAAAAAGTAGGATTTACATTGTAAATGAAATTTATATTTTTATATGTAATTAAGAATGATGAATTATAAATTACATTTTTCATGTAAGAATGGAATTAAAAGAAGGAATTGGACGAGGAAATATAATTTACATTTTACCGTAAATTAAAAGAAATTAAAGGAATTAAAAAGGAAGAATTCATCATTCAAGTATGATTTACATTTTCCTGTATAAAAAGGGATGAAAGGATGAAGAATGAGAATATTCATTAGAATAAAGAGTTAAACGGTTTATGTTTATATATTTATATATAAATATAATTAAAATTAAACGAATAGGGCGTGGTAGTCTGAAATCGTACTTTTAAATCACTATACAAGAAGATCCGACCGTCGGAATTTCTTGAAATTGAAACCGTTAGGACCGTCTTGGAAAAATCTTTTCAATGATACATATTACGTTAAGGTCCAACAGTTAGATTCTGGTAAATGTAAAAATCAAAATTGGTTGAATGCAGCGCCATAGTCGCCCATGGACTTAAGGCGTCGTTATATAAAAATTTAATTATTTTAAATAATTAAAATAGGAAGGAATCGTTAATAAAAAATAATTATTAATGTGTAAGAAGGATTTTAAATATATATATATGTATATATACGAGGATTATTTGGAAAGTCCGAGTTTATCTCATTCCAAATAATTAAACGACGTTTAAAAATACAAGACTGGAAGACGGCGATTGAAGACCGTCAAATCTCCACATCGAATGGACGATGATGACTGTTGCATTAGAATGGCTCGCTACCATGATAAGGTAATAGTAAGAGTTGCCCGGACGTAGTGTTGATTTGTACGGGTTTGGCTTTCGCTCAGACCCAGAGCATAAGCTTATAAATGGATTGTGTGTCTGACATCGTACTCCATTATATATCATGTTATTAATCTTCTGTCGAATGTATGGATGTTTGGTGGCGGAGAATTTATTCTCTTGCTTAACACCCGTTCATATATTTCGGCAAAGGATTGGTAGTGTTATATGGAGTGATGATGTGGCATGCTAAGATGCATATGATCAAGGCTTTGTTGAAAAGCAGGCCTTGTGGGACGATCAAAACATAGTCTGTTTAGGCATAGCTTTGTGTATAGCGTGACTTCGCGAGCCTCACACACCGGCAGAGTCTAAAACGGGAGAAGGGAACGCAGGGAGAGCAGCACGTTTCTTTCTAGCTAGAGTGGTGTCAGTGACCTACCAGCCCTGACATTTTACTTATGTGGATGATGGAATGAGGCGCCTCGGATGATAGGTCCTATAGGACCGGGAAACGTGTGTTCAGGTATAACTAATCCGCTAAGCTGTATTTGCGGACCGGCCCTGTAGCTATCCAAGAGTTCTCCGCGGGGAATCCTGAGACATTAGCTAGAGTGTCTCGAATCGGTAGGAGCTCCTCCCTAGACTTGACTCATGATGGAAACTCAATTTCCAATGCGCGCCATTCGGTTTTGATTGTATTACTAGTACGGAGGCATAGCATATGGTACCTATGCTTCCTAGGATTGATACATTATGATTGAAATTGTTTTTAAAACATATACACACTAATAATAATATCAAATTCGTTTTTAACGTATCAAGCATGTTTAATCACCATAAGGTAAAACTCTATCCTCTGGTGTGTGTTGCATTGTGTGATGGGACCTGAGTCTTATGGTGATTTCATTTTTCTAAAAAGCATTGCGTTGTTTTACAATTTACTTTAAGTTATGCACGGCAATCCATTGGAATAAAACCCGTTCCGCATTAGCGGCGTGGTCCATGGATTTATCTTATTACTATTAGTTAAATTAGTCAAGAATTCTCACACCAGTCCCACGACTGACCCGTTGTTTGTTTCCACCTTTGCAAACTCGGGTGCCCTTTTTTCCACACGGGCAGTCGAGTAGTTTGTCTATAGGTTTATCTCGAGCAGGATTCTGGATTGAAGTTTAAAGCTGTGTCCAGAGCATAGTTGTCTTCCGCTGTATCTATTTTATTTCCGCTGCACTATATTAAATTTATTGTAAAATTTTCTTCTGCTGTATTTTAATTTTGATGTACTCTGATATATTCTGTACTCTGATGTTATATTATCATGATGTAATAAAAGTCTGTTGTTGTTGTTCTGATGTGTTGTATTCCCAAAGTTAACGTAGGCGGGATTTGAACGGTTTTGGTCGATTTTGCGATCGATTAAGGCCGGGCAAAATCCGACTCGTTACAGTTGGTATCAGAGCTTTGGTTAGCTCAAATCTTTGGGGTACAACTCGTTAGGACTGAACAAAAGGCTCATCAGAGATTGGATTAGTAATATCCAATAAGAATACTCATTAGAGATAGGATCAGCAGTATCCTAGAATGAGAAAACTCATTAGAGATAGGGTTAGTAATGCCCTAGAATGAGTTGAGAGTAGCAAGCCTATAATATACATATTTGTGATTAATTATACTCTATTTTGGAAAATATGATTTTGAATATATAAAAAGTTATATATTTGAAGGTTAATCAACTAATGAAATTATTTAAACCAATGGAGAAGATATATATATAAATTAGTTAGTTAATTAATCAACTTTTAGCTTCGTCCCTTTTCGAGGACGAAAAGTTTTTAAGTGGGGGAGACTGTAACAACCCTGAATTTTGGGGGCCAATTTAAAATTTATTTTAAGTGATTTTAATGAGTTTTGATATTTAAAATAATCTATTTTAAATAATAATGATCACAAATTTGGTTCAAATCGAAGTTAGAATGAATAATTTAATTTTAATTATAAAAAGAGTTAGAAATAGCGCGGTAGTTTGAAAAGTCAAACTTGAACTTTGACTGATCGTACAAGATGCAAAATTTAACGGATTTTAGTGAAACCAAAAATATTAGAATCTATATAAAAATATCTTTCCAACGAATCCAAAAAATAGAAATTTCATAGCGGAAATCAAAAGTTATGGCCAATTCAATTTTTAGAAAGGTCGCTAGGCAATTTACATAGGTCAAATGCTACTTTTTGCATGCAAAGGAATTTCAACTCGAAACCACTTCCATTGAGTTCGGAATGACATTTCTACATTGGAAAACAGTAAACACTTATATATTTTGAGTTTCAGAAATTATTTGTTTAAAAATATATTTTTAATATTAAATACATTGGCCTTAAAAATAGTCATTTTTCAAAAAGTCTCAGAATTCCACGAAATAAATTTTGTTGGATTCGTATCATCAAAAAAAAGCTAAAAATTATTTTTTTTGGTAATTTTTAGAATTAAAATATAATTATAATTGATTTTTCAGTGTCAACAGGCAAATTTTTGACTTTAAAAATTTATTAAAAATCCGTACGGGCTCAGAATCGAACGACATTAATTTTCATAGGTCCACAGCATCAAAACATAGCTAAATATATTTTTTTAGAATTTTTGAAGTTAATTTGTGACCTCGGTGAATTTTCACGTACGGGGCACATTAAAATATTAATAAAATAATGTAATTATTCCAAAACTCATAACAGACCTCGGAATTGGACCCCAGAACATAGCCCATTGCGTTCAGAAGGTGTCAAAACCTTAAGAACGACAGTAAGCAGGCCTGAATCGGAGTTCGGACCAAAACGGGCTTTAACGGGCAAACTAAATAATTAGATAACCCTAATATAATATTATAAATACCCCAAAACACTGTTCACCGTCTTCTAAAGCCGTCATTTGCTGAAGCCTCCAAACCCATAGCCATTCGAATCTCCAAACTTCGATTTCTCCTCCGTTTCTCAACGAAATTTAGCGTGTGAGTACTCATTTCGAAGCTCTTCGCGAGCTCTTCGATTCTAGATAAGGAGCATCCGTCACCGTGCCTCGACGAAGCCGCCATACCCCCGCAAACAGCCGCCGTTCGCACCCCCCCGGGGACCCACCGCCGCCGCCGCACCCTCCCCTCTTCTGGCCGATCGTAGCTCTCTCCAAGACGGTCCACCTCCAACAAACGGTTCGTCGTTTCATCAACCGTAGCTCCCGCAATCTGAAAACAAAGATTTGAACCTCTCTTGAAGGTAAAAGCTTTAGATTTAGTCACGCTTATAAGCGTCGCAGAGTCAGTTGTTAAAGGCTGATTTCTAATTTTTCATATGAACTTGAATGCTAATTGTTTCAGATCCGCAACCGTCTTGAATTCGAACACCAAATCTGACCAAACTCGATTCATCTCAGAACCAACAGCAGTGAGAATTTATTTTTTTAATTAAATTTAATTTATTTAATTATTTATTAATTCTTTGTTATTAAAGAATATTGACTGATCTGCTATGTAGCAATATTGAAATACGGATCTAAGTTGTTTATGACTGTATGATGTTAGATCCGCAAATCTAAACGTTAGATCTGAAATTATTGGCTAATTAAAATAGACTATTTGTTAATATTATTGAATTATGCCTCGCCGATTTGTCATATGCCAAAATATACATCACCCTGTATGTTATTTTGATTTGAACTGTTAGATCTAGATCTCTTGGATTATATGAATGTTGTGGATTTGATGACATGAAATTTACAATTTATTTTGTAAATAAAAAATTAGAAATTGTTGTTGATATGAAATTTACAATTTATTTTGTAAATTAAAAATTAGAAATTGTCGTTGATATGAGATTTACAATTTATTTTGTAAACTAAAGTTAAAATTTGTCATTGTCATAAAATTTACATTTTATTATGTAGATTTATATTAGAATTTGGCGATGTCACCAAAAATTACATTTTATTATGTAAATTATAGTTAGAATTTTGCGTTGATATAAAATTTACATTTTATTATGTAAATTAAAGTTAGAATTTGGCGTTGATATAAAATTTACATTTTATTATGTAAATTAAAGTTAGAACTTGGCGATGTCGTAAAGTTTACATTTTATTTTGAAAATTTAAAGTTAGACTTTGCGATGACATTAAAATTACATTTTGTTTTGTAAATTTAAAATTAGAATTTGCAATGTCATGAAGATGTACATTTTATTATGTAAGTTAAAATTAGAATTTGTGATGACATGAAATTTACATGTTACTATGTAAATAAAGTATTTTCACCGTATGCATAAATTTACATTATTTTCAATGTAAATTAAATAGTAAATTTAACCGTAGGATGCTATTAACATTTTTAATGATAATATAACACTATGGGTTGTCATTAACATTTTTAATGTTAATATTTAAAAGGAATTTAACCGTAGGAAGATTTACATTATTTTTAATGAAATAGAAAGAATGGATTTCACATTGTAATTAGAGAATGAAAATTTACATTCTCCCCAATATAAATATGTATGAATTTCACCGTGTGTACATTTTACATTATTTTTAATGTGAATTATATAGTAATTACAACGTAGGATAATTTTTCACTATTTTACAATGAAAATAAAAAGTCAACATTTTTATGTTGAAAGTAAAAAGATCATCTTTTTATGTTGTAAATAAAAAGACAACATTTTTATGTTGAAATTTAAAAGGATCATCTTTTTATGTTGTAAATAAAAAGGCAACATTTTTATGTTGAAATTAAAAAGGCAATCTTTTTATGTTGAAAATAAAAAGACAATATTTTTATTGTAAATAAAAAGATGAAAATTTGACGATGTAAATAAAAAGACAATCTTTTTGAAATTAAAATAAAAAAATGAGTTTTTACGGTGAATATAGAAGAAGTTGATATTTTTGCATCGTAAAGAAAAAATATATCGTTTTTACGTGGTAAAATAGAAAAGATAATATTTTTACATTGAAAAATATAAAAGGGATATTTTTACATTATAAAGAGAAAAAGTTGACATCTTTACATCGTAAACACAAAAGTGAATCTTTTTACATTGTAGGTAAAAGAATGAAACTTTATGATGTAAAATAAATTGCATCGTCATTTGAAGTTAAAGAATGAATTTTTGGCAAGTGAAATAAATAATATTTTTATACGTTATGTATGAATGAATTTACATTGTATGAAATAAATAATATTTTTATATGTTATTTATGAATGAATTTAGACCGCGTGAAATAAATTACATTTTTACATGTAATTTATGAATGAATTTTCATCGTATGAAATAAATTACATATTATTATGTAAATTATGAATGAATTTAACCCGCATGAATGAAATTTCATTTTATTCTATGAAATGAATGTATGGATTTACATTGTAAACAAAGATTACATCTTTATAATGAAAATAAAAAGTAGGATTTACATTGTAAATGAAATTTATATTTTTATATGTAATTAAGAATGATGAATTATAAATTACATTTTTCATGTAAGAATGGAATTAAAAGAAGGAATTGGACGAGGAAATATAATTTACATTTTACCGTAAATTAAAGGAATTAAAAAGGAAGAATTCATCATTCAAGTATGATTTACATTTTCCTGTATAAAAAGGGATGAAAGGATGAAGAATGAGAATATTCATTAGAATAAAGAGTTAAACGGTTTATGTTTATATATTTATATATAAATATAATTAAAATTAAACGAATAGGGCGTGGTAGTTCGCGTTTTGAAATCGTACTTTTAAATCACTATACAAGAAGATCCGACCGTCAGAATTTCTTGAAACTGAAACCGTTAGGACCGTCTTGGAAAAAT
This sequence comes from Allium sativum, assembly GCA_030737875.1. Lineage (NCBI taxonomy): Eukaryota > Viridiplantae > Streptophyta > Magnoliopsida > Asparagales > Amaryllidaceae > Allium > Allium sativum. The sequence goes on along the minus strand of CM060921.1, from coordinate 145,054,888 downwards.
CTTTCCAATGATACATATTACGTTAAGATCCAACGGTTAGATTCTGGTAAATGTAAAAATCAAAATTGGTTGAATGCAGCGCCATAGTCGCCCATGGACTTAAGGCGTCGTTATATAAAAATTTAATTATTTTAAATAATTAAAATAGGAAGGAATCGTTAATAAAAAATAATTATTAATGTGTAAGAAGGATTTTAAATATATATATATATATGTGTGTATATATACGAGGATTATTTGGAAAGTCCGAGTTTATCTCATTCCAAATAATTAAACGACGTTTAAAAATACAAGACTGGAAGATGGCGATTGAAGACCGTCAAATCTCCACATCGAATGGACGATGATGACTGTTGCATTAGAATGGCTCGCTATCATAATAAGGTAATAGTAGGAGTTGCCCGGACGTAGTGTTGATTTGTACGGGTTTGGCTTTCGCTCAGACCCAGAGCATAAGCTTATAAATGGATTGTGTGTCTGACATCGTACTCCATTATATATCATGTTATTAATCTTCTATCGAATGTATGGATGTTTGGTGGCGGAGAATTTATTCTCTTGCTTAACACCCGTTCATATATTTCGGCAAAGGATTGGTAGTGTGATATGGAGAGATGATGTGGCATGCTAAGATGCATATGATCAAGGCTTTGTTGAAAAGCAGGCCTTGTAGGACGATCAAAGCATAGTCTGTTTAGGCATAGCTTTGTGTATAGCGTGACTTCGCGAGCCTCACACACCGGTAGAGTCTAAAACGGGAGAAGGGAACGCAGGGAGAGCAGCACGTTTTTTTTTCTAGCTAGAGTGGTGTCAGTGACCTACCAGTCCTGACATTTTACTTATGTGGATGATGGAATAAGGCGCCTCGGATGATAGGTCCTATAGGACCGGGAAACGTGTGTTCAGGTATAACTAATCCGCTAAGCTGTATTTGCGGACCGGCCCTGTAGCTATCCAAGGGTTCTCCGCGGGGAATCCTGAGACATTAGCTAGAGTGTCTCGAATCGATAGGAGCTCCTCCCTAGCCTTGACTCATGATGGAAACTCAATTTCCAATACGCGCCATTCGGTTTTGATTGTATTACTAGTACGGAGGCATAGCATATGGTACCTATGCTTCCTAGGATTGATACATTATGATTGAAATTGTTTTTAAAACATATACACACTAATAATAATATCAAATTCGTTTTTAACGTATCAAGCATGTTTAATCACCATAAGGTAAAACTCTATCCTCTGGTGTGTGTTGCATTGTGTGATGGGACCTGAGTCTTATGGTGATTTCATTTTTCTAAAAAGCATTGCGTTGTTTTACAATTTACTTTAAGTTATGCACGGCAATCCATTGGAATAAAACCCGTTCCGCATTAGCGGCGTGGTCCATGGATTTGCCTTATTACTATTAGTTAAATTAGTCAAGAATTCTCACACCAGTCCCACGACTGACCCGTTGTTTGTTTCCACCTTTGCAAACTCGGGTGCCCTCTTTTCCACACGGGAAGTCGAGTAGTTTGTCTACAGGTTTATCTCGAGCAGGATTCTGGATTGAAGCTTAAAGCTGTGTCCAGAGCATAGTTGTCTTCCGCTGTATCTATTTTATTTCCGCTGCACTGTATTAAATTTATTGTAAAAAAATTTTCCGCTGTATTTTAATTTTGATGTACTCTGATATATTCTGTACTCTGATGTTATATTATCATGATGTAGTAAAAGTCTGCTGTTGTTGTTCTGATGTGTTGTATTCTCAAAGTTAACGTAGGCGGGATTTGAACGGTTTTGGTCGATTTTGCGATCGATTAAGGCCGGGCAAAATCCGACTCGTTACAGGAGAAAAGGTGAAAAAAATTCATTTATTTGAAATGCAAATTTGTTAACAATAAAAATGCACATTTTTATTGCATAGGAGAAAAGATGAAAAATATTCATTGATTTGAAATGAAAATATATTAACAATAAAAATTCACATTTTATTTCAAATAAGAAAAGATTAAAAATGATCATTTTATGTAATGAAAATATGTTAACATAAAAATTTACATTTTGGTAGTAGATTAAAAATGATCATTTTTTGAAATGGAATATGTTCTTACATTAAAATTCATATTTTTAACGTAAAGATGAGTTCAATGAAAAGTTTACATTTTTATTGTAAATGAGAAATATGAAAAATGATTCATTTGTTGAATTAAAAAAGTTAAACAATAAAAAGTTTACATTTCTATTGTAAATGAGAAATATGAAAAGTGATTCATTTGTTTGGATAAAAAGTTAAACAATAAAAAGTTTACATTTTTATTTTATAGGAGAAAATATGAAAAATGATTCATTTGTTGAATTAAAAAGGTTAAAGAATAAAAGGTTTACGTTTTTTTTGTATATGAAATATGAATATTGGTTTGAATAGAAAGGTTAATAAAATGGCGTTTACATTAAAATATACATTTTAATGTATGAATCATATTAAACGATTCAAGATTATAAAGTTGTGTTTACATAAAAGATTACATTTTTATGTAATAAAGATTCATTAAAAATTGTTCATAGTTTGTTAAAAATGATGTAACATAAAAGATTTCCTTTTTATGTAATAATGATTCATTGGAAATATTCACAGCTTGTTAAAAATGTTTTTACATTAAAATTTACATTTTTAATGTATAATTGAATCATTAAAGAGATACAAGATTTACAAAAATGTTATAACATTAAAGTTTACATTTTTAATGTGAATGAAGCATTGAAAAAGATCCGTTTTTTAATAAAATGGTTTGACATTAAAAATTTACATTTTTACTGTAAAGAATGGTTCATTAAAAAAGATTCTTTTTTGATAAAAATGTTTTTACATTAAAAATCACATTTTTAATGTAATTAGGAATCATTAAAAATATTCTATTTTAACATGTGTATGAAGAATAATAATTTAAGATCGTCGAATAAATCATATATACATATATAAAAATTAAAATAAAACGAATCGCGCGCCGTAGTTCGCGATTTAGAACCGTAACATCAAATGATTATAACGAGAGATCTGACCATTGGATTTTCCTAAAACTGGAACCGTTGGGTTCACTTTGGAAATATCTTTCCAACAATATACATTTGCTAAGATCCAATGGTCAAATTTTGAGAAATGTGTATATCAAATTTTGGATAAAAACCGCGCCAAGGCCACGTGATGACCCGAAGCGTCGTTTAACTAAAAGCGGCTATTTTTATATAAATAAAAATTGCGATTAATCATTATAAATTATTATAAACAATATGAATGAAAAGAATTGATTTGGATTATATATATTCACGAATAATTTTAAAAGGCCGAGTTAATTCTCATTTCAAATAATTATATGACGATGAGAAGTTGAAGATTTGAAGATGGTGATTGAAGACCGGCGATCTTCACATTGAATGGACGACTACTATTGCCTTTGATTAGAGTTTCTACCTTGAAAGGGTTATAGTGGTAGTTGTCCGGACATACTTGTTGATTGTTCGGATATGCGAGAGCCACTCTTCCATATTGGAAATATGGAACAAGGAATAATATGTCTCCAATTTCGTTCAGATCCAGAACGAACTTGTAAATGGATGTATGTCTGACATTGGATTTTGTTTTGTGCTGATTTATTTCTGTTAGTTATATATCTGCTTGGTGGCGGAGAATTTATTCTCTTGGTTAACACCCTTCTCTGAGACGTACGAACTTAGAGGTTATATATCGATAGACATCAGTCGCATGGCGTGAATTGTCAGTGTGGCATGCCAAGATGCAAATGATCAAGGCTTATTGTTGAAAAGCAGAGCCTTGTGGTTGACGATCAAAGCATAGCTTTAATTAGCATAGCTTTGTGTATAGTTTTGATTCAGGAGCCTTACACCCCGTGTGAACCAGAAACGGGAGAGGACTGCATGGAGAACATGCGTTTTCCTCTAGCTAGGAGTGGTTTCATGGTATGGAGCCCAGACATTTTTACTTATATGGATAATGGAAAGAGGCACCTCGGATTTGAGTCCCTAGTGGCTCTTTATTTACCGCCATAGGGTGGGGAAAAGTATTGTTCAGGAATTACTAATCCACTAAAATATTTGGGGACCGGCCGTGAAGATCCAAGGCTCACTCCATCTTTGAGCCTGAGATACGGGCTAGAGTGTCTCGATTTCGGTAAGGACGATCCCTTGCCTTGGTTCATGATGGAAATCCAACTTCCAATACCACACCATGCAGTTTTGATTGTAAAACTAGTACAGCGACATAGTATATGGTAGCTATGTCGTCTATGATTGATACATGATGATTGAAATGTTTTTGAAACATATATACATAAATAATAATATCAAATCTGTTTTATCGTATCAAGCATTTTTGACCATTATATGGTAAAACTCTATCCTCCGGTTTGCGTTGCATTATGTGATGGGACTTAAGTCTTATAATGGTTTCATTTTTCTAAAAAGCATTGCATTGTTTAACGATTTACTTTATTTCATGCTCTGGCAATCCAATGGGGTATACCTGTTCCGCATTAGCGGCATGGTCATGTGATTAGCCTTATTATTAGATAGGTTAAATAAGATTTCTTATACTAGTCCCATGACTGACTCGTAATTTGTTTCACTTTGCAAACTCGGGTGCCCTCTTTTCCACACGGGCATCCTTGTATTCAGGTTTTAGCAGACTCATTCTGGATAGCTATGGAACTGAAGATGGATCCTATCATTTCTATTATTCTATTCAGACTTCATTTACCATATTATGTTTGATTCCGCTGCAGACATTTTAAATTAAGTTGAGAACTGTATTATGTACTAAGTATGATCCTATTATGCTGTGTAACTCTAATGATGTATTATTTACAGTGTAATTTGATGTACATTATCTGTTGTAATTCTATATTTCTGTTCTGCTGTTATTTTTTATGTGTTATATTCCCATGATTATCCTTGCTTCCGTGGCACGGGAGTTTGGGGTTATCACAACCCTTGAACTGCTTTCCACCCAAACTAGTGAACTTCTTGTTCAGAAACGCCAAATAGGGTTGAGATTGAACTAAGATAGTTGGCTCTGCTGTTACAGTGGGATCCTAACCATAAGGAGTGGTACTTTCCCTTCCTCTAACTCATCCTTTTCTTCGGTTCATCTTCTACTATCTATATATAGCAAGAAAACGGTTTAGGCATTCTGACGAGCTATCTTAGGGATATGTAAACAGTTAGATAGATAGGGAAAGATTTATTTTAATCTTAATTTCCAAGGTTTATTAATATTTCCTTAGGGCATTACTAACCCTAATTCTAATGAGTTATACCTTATATCTTTGTATAAACCAAAGCTCTGATACCAACTTTAACGACCCGCCTTTTTCAACCCTTGAGAATCAACATTCAATACATCCACGGTATTCATATGCCGAAACCTAGTGCTGGAAAGGCAGATTGTTTGAGGGTATAACACGCTAGAACAGAAACAAAATGAACTTTTATTACTTCGCAATAATTTATATCGCATACATTGATTTATCAGAGTACACATCAGAGCACAAACTGGAATAACTAAATCTATAGAGGGTCCAAAATGCTCCAATCTAGCTCTAACTTAAAACCAGTATTGCTCCAAAATATAGCCCCAATCTATAAATACCTAATTACCAGGCTTCCCGTGTGCAAAATAAGGGCACCCAGAGTTTAGATGGAAAACGATAAACTCCGAGTTAGTCACGCGACTTGTGTAAGAAATGTAAATTAGTTTCTTTGAAAACAAAGGTATCTCGTAAGACCACGTCGTAAATATGTAGAGGGTTTTTCCCTTATGATTCAAAATGCTTATTTTATGGATATTATTATTAATGTATAATCTTTGATAACCTTTAAAATAACATAGTTGAATTATCTGGAATTGTTATGTTGATTAATTCCGATGGCAATTGTACTAATGCCGGTTCGTATTGGAGTACTGGATGCCAACAATGACAAAGGAAAAGGATATTCCGTATCCGATGGTACAGTTATAGAGAGATGCACCCTATGAGAAAACAACTCATGAATTCTCTTTTACATAAGGCCAGTCTATATGCTAACTTGCTAGATGGCAACACAAATATGATCATTCCCCTTTCGTAACCGACCTTGAACTGAGCGCTCGTTTTCCATCATCCACATTAAGTATAATTACCACATAAGTAAATACCTAGGCTCCTGTAACAACCCGCAAATTCTGAACCAATTTAAAAATTTTATTTTAGAAAATTTCAATGAATTTTGAGAATATAATATAATTTTTATAAATAATAATGGCTAGAATTTATTTTAATCGAAGTTAAAACGAATAAATTTAATTTAAATGTAAATGGAGTTAGAAATGGTGCGGTAGTTTGAAAATTTGATTTTGAACTTTAACTGAATTTACAGAACTCGTAATAAATCAGAATTGAGTGAAACAAGAAATATTTAAATCTGTTTAATCCTATCTTTCTAATGAATCTGAAAAATTGAAATTTCGTTTTAAAAATCAAAAGTTATGGCCAATTCAATATTTAGAAAGGTCACTGTAGAATTTATATATATAATATATATGGCCCGAAGGGCTACTTTTCACATATGAAGGAAATTGGACTCGAAACCACTTCCATTGAGTCCGGAATAATGTTTCTGCATTTAAAAACTATAAAAACTTATATATTTTGAGTTTCGGAATTTATTTGTTTAAAAATGTATTTTTAATATTAAATATATAGCACTTGACAATAGTCAATTTTCAAACAACCTCCGTTTTCGACGAAACCACTTTTGTTGGAACCGGAATGTCAAATTACAGCCAGATTTCAATTTTCAGAATTTTTCGAATTAATATGTGAGCGTGGCAAAAGAAAATGTGTTTTGACTATTTCAGTTAAATTTAAACGACTTGAAAATAGCCATTTTTCAAACAATCTCAGAATTCAGCGAAATTAGTCTTGTTAGAACCGTATCGTCATAAGAAAGCTAAAAATAATTTTTCTGGAATTTTTAGAGGTCGTATGTGGCCCCGACATATTTAAATGTACGTTAAATATTTGATAAATTAATTTTTAATGTAATTTTAAATAAATATTCTACAGATTTCGGAATTGGACCCTGAGACCTGTCCCATTGCATTCAGAAGGCCTCAAAACATTAAGATCGACAGTAAGCAAGCCCAATTCGGAGACAGCCCGCATTTTTACCTTTAGAACACGCTTTACAATGAATTTAATAATAAAAAAAATAAAATCAAACCCTAATTTTCATAGCCGCCGCCTACCCTTAAAACAATGACCAGAAAGCTCCGAAATTCAAACCTTAATTTCTCTCAATCCATTCAATGAAAATCAACAAATTATATATCAAATCGAAGAGAATTCAGAGAGCTTTCCATCCATAAAGATGATGGGTATCATTGGGTTCTGGATTTCACGAATTTGGAGCAGAAAGCCGTCGACTTTGACCTCGATTTCAGGGGAGGTGGGACCCGCGAGTTGGCTGGGGTTCCAAGCGACGGAGGAGCGGCTTATGGCGATCGAGGTGGCGATGGTCGATCGGCGCCAGGGTGGCCGAGGGGGGTGCGACGTGGAGGTTGAAAATGGAGAATGGGTTTCGGCAGTAACGATAGAAGGAGGAAGAAAGGTTTATTATTTTAATATTATTTATTTATTTAATATTTAATTTATCCAATGTTTGAAATTCAATAACTCTTTCATACGAGGGCCATTTTACGAACCGTAAGTTGCGTTGGACTCGTCTTTCAGAGATCTTCGCAATGGCACCAACCAGAGCCGAAACAGAGATAGTTGAATTTTCAGCCAAATCAATGTGAGAACTCTAATTTTTATTATTTAATTTATTTTTAATTATTTTCTTGTGTTAAAAATTATTTTATTATAATATTAATTCAGATCTGAAATGTTCTGTGATTAATGAATTGTTGATTATTGTTGGTGGTATGTTTTGTTGTTCATGATATGCTAGATCTGTATTGAATTTTATATACTGTTGAATTTATTTGTGGTTAGAAAATTAAATCTAAATTTAGATTTAAATCATATTTTATTCAGGTCTAGTTGCTCTAATTTATTTTAAATTATTAAAATATTATTTTTATTATTTTAAAATGAACAATAAAATTTGAATGACAAATAAAATTTTATTTTATTTGTTGATGTTACAATAAATTTGAACGAAAAATAAAACGTATTTTTATTTGTTGATACTACAATAGAATTGGAACGACGAATAAAAAATCATTTTTATTTGTTGATATTACCATAGAAATTGAACGACATATAAAACCTTATTTTTATTTGTTTACCTTACAATAGAATTTAAACAACGAATAAACCTTATTGTTATTTGTTTATTTTAGAACAGGATTTGAACGACAAATAAAATATTATTTTTATTTGTTTATTTACAATAGAATATGAACAACAAATAGAATATATTTTTATTTGTTTCCATTACAACATAATTTGGCTAACAAATAAAATCCTATTTTTATTTGTTTACATTTAGAACACGATTTATGAATTACAGTAAAAATTCTTCTTTTTACTGTCACATTAAACGTAAGATGTTCTAGGATTAGTATAACAATAAAATATTAAATTTTATTGTTGATATTAAAAACATATTAGTAAAATAAAACTTTATTTACATTATATTTGTAAATTAAAGGTTATATTTGGAAACCACCTCTTTGTTTACATTTTTTTTATGTAAATAAAAATACATATTTTGGGAAATCACAATTTTGTTTACATTTTATATGTAAATAAGAAATTATTTCCAGAAGTTACATTTTTGTTTGCAAATATATTTTAAAATATAATTTATCCTTTTATCTGAATTCACTGATGCTAACAAACTTTAAAAATAAATTATATTCTTTTATTTGCATTCACCAATGCAAATATATATAGAAAATAGAAATTGTTCTTTATTTGCCTTTACCAATGCAAATATATTCTTTCATTTGCACTCACCAATGCAAATACATATATTGAAAATAAAGTTTATTTCTTTATTTGCATTTATCAATGCAAATATGCATTGAAATTAAGGTTTATTCTTTTATTTGCATTTATCAACGCAAATATTCAATGAAACTAAAGTCTATCTTTTTATCTACATTCACCAATACAAATATTCACATTTTTACACACTGAATAGAATTTGTTAAAAATATACTTTGAAAATAAATTTTGTTCTCTTATTTACATTCACTAATGCAAATATAATTTAAAAACAAAACTATTCTTTGTTTGCATTCACAAATGCAAATATTCATTTAAAATAAATGTTGATCTTTTATTTACATTCACTAATGTAAATACACCTTGGAAATGAGTTTCTTTTCACATTCACTCAAATATACTTTTAAATCAAAATACAAAGTTACATTTGTTATTTGCATTCCTTGTTGCAAATAAAACCTTAAAATAAAGTTCATCTTTGTTTGCAATTCATCAATGCAAACAAACCATCAAAATGAAAGTTACATTTTTTATTTATAATTTTGATATGAATAAAATATTGTTTGAGAGTTGCATTTTTTATTTGCACCCTCCAATGCAGATAAGACATGAATTAAATCTTTCATTTTACTTTCAAATTAAGGAATACCGTTTTATTCACATTTTTAGATATAAATAAAGGATAGGATTTAAAAGTTACATTTTTGTTACATTCTAAGTGTCGCAGAAATGGAAAAATAATGGTTCATTTTATTTTCATTTTAAAGGACAATAGAAAGAATAGTTTTTAGAAGTGCCTTTTTATTGCAATTCTATATGAAGTGAAAATAGCCAATTTGTCAAATGTCTCATATGAAATAAAAGGAGTTCTTTTTGTCACTTCAAAAAGAATGAATTGAAAATGTTTATTTAAGCTTTTGTAAAGAATGAATAACTAAACATTCATATTTTTATCATTAAAGTAAAATAGACAAGAACACTCATTTTGTCCAAATTAAAAGAATAAAACAAAATATGGCACTGGAATATTTTATTAGAATTGAAACACAAATTATTCACTATTGTAAATTTATATTAGTTAAAACCAATTATTCATTTTTGTTAATTTATATTAGTTAAAAATAATTATTCATTTTAGTCAATTTATACTAGTTATAACAAATAGACATTTTGTCAAAAATATTCATTTTTGTCAAAATGAATTAGTTAAAGCAATTTATATATATATATATATATATGTTATGTTTTGCAAGGCATATACTTGTCAAGATAGGTTAGTTAAATCAAAATTATCCTTTTTGTCTCATTAGAATTGTCAAAACAATATAACCATTTTTGTTTGAGTTTAAACCAGCAAAATAGAAATTGTCAATAGAGACAAAGTTATTATTCTTATTCGTTCATTGCAATAGAATTATGTATAATATAAAAGAGACATTTCCTTGTCATGGTTATATATTGTGTATTACACTTCCATTCACAAGTTACCCGACTTGTTTATGTGATTGGGACGATAATTTTCATACGTTGCCCAAGTGCACAAATTAGTTTATTATTTGTTTGTTGGTTGAAACCCCACACGGGTGTTGGGATGAAAATTTACATACATTAATCCCAATATTCAGTTGTACTGCGATGAGCGTTATTATTTAATTTTAACGCTTACACAGTGGAAATTACACTTTGGATGTAGATGGATGATTTGATGATTATACTATTATTGTCATATATAGGATGTGTGTGAAATCCATATAATCCAAATTATATGGTAAATGATTGAGTCGCATTTCTATTCAGGAGTTCTTTTAAATAAGAATATTTTTACATTAGAAATCCTTTTTATATAAAGTATATATTTTCATAAAAAATATTGTTAATCAAGTATATGTTAAAACAAAGAATATGTGTAAAAGATAAAAAATTTGTAATATAAAGAAAGCTTTCCAATTTAAAATCTTTTATACAAAGAATATTTTTAATGATTATTTTAAAATATGTTTTTATAATAATTAATATTTAAAGGGAGATCTTTTAATTAAGATTTCTAGAATTTGCAATTATAAATAAATTGAGATGTGTAGTGGATTTGTCGTAGACAATGTTTTAAACGACATTTGTCCTTTAATCCAATTTACATTGAAATTATTATTTGGAATTTATAAATCTATTTTATAGATTTAATAAAAAAAGGGCATTTTCTAAAAATCAAGTTTTTTCCCAATTTAATATATTAATAGGAATTTAGTGGAAATTCGATTGGTACTAACCGAAATGGGCTTCTGTAAAAGAAAACCGATACTATATATGGAATTTAAGAGGCTTTGCCGTTATTCCGTTTATATTATTAGTCCAATACAGAAATCTATATCGATTATGTATTGATTTGATTTCTGTGGAATTCATATTTTGGAAATTGATTTTAGGGTTTATCGTGAACTGTGTTTTAAAGGACACTTGTTCTTTAACCTGTTTAAGACAAGATTTATTCCTGAAAATAAATGATCTTGTAATAATGATTTTTGATATCAAATCAAAACTGGAGTTTTAATTAATCTTTTAAGGAAGATTTAAGATTTTATTTTCAGAGTTTATCTTGGATAAAATTAGCGAGAGTCTTTTAACACGAATATCTTATTAAAAGAATACTCGGAGTTGGAATGTGGCGTAATGTGTGATTTTCCAATATTTGCTTTTTAATCGTAAAATACGCAAGTTATTCAGAAAGACCGGGTTTAACCCATTCTGAATAATCATCACGACGATCAAGAGTCGAAGATGAAGACGGTGATTGAAGACCGAAGGTTTTCACATCGTTGGGATGATGATGATTGGTATCTTGAATTGGGATTGGCCTTCCAAGGCAAGGTATTTAGTAATGATCGTCCAAACGCATTTAGAGATCGACGGACACGATTGTTTCGCTCAGACCCAGAGCGGACTTATAAACGGATTGTGTGTCAGACATTGTATTCCTTTCTACTGTATTTGTTGAATGCTACTGATTATATATTTCTGTTTGGTGGTAAAGAATTTTTCTTTACTTATCACCCTTCTCTAAGACGTATGAGCTTAGAGGTTATATATATATTGGTCGATGATCAATAATATGGTAGAGTCTGACAATGTGACATGCTAAGATGCAAATGATCAAGGCTTTGTTGAAAAGCAGGCCTTGTGGTTGATGATCAAAGCACAGTCTATTTAGGCATAGCTTTGTGTATATCGTGACTTCGCGAGCCTCACACACCGGTTGAGTCTAAAACGGGAGAAGGGAACGCAGGGAGTGCACACGTTTCTTTCTAGCTAGAAGTGGTGTCAGTGCTTAAACTGGCTACATTTGCTTTTGTGGTTGTTGGAATTTTGCGAGGCCTCGGTTCATTCTTATCGGTCGCCCACGGCCGATTTGTAGGTCCAATAGGATCGGGGAGCGTGTGTTCAGGCATAACTAATCCACTAAAGTATTTGTGGACCGGCCCTGCTGTATCCAAGGGTTCGCCAGCGTCTGAATCCTGAGACATTGCTAGAGTGTCTCGAATCGGTCAGGAGCTCCTCCCTAGCCTTGACTCATGATGGAAACCCAATTTCCAATACGCCCCTTGCGGTTTTGATTGTATAACTAGTATGGCGACATAGTAGATGGTAGCTATGTCGTCTAGGATTGATATTATATTTGAAATATTTTAAATATATACATATATATATATATATGCACACTAATAATAATATCGTTTTTATGTATCAATCATCTTTTGACCATTATAAGGTAAAACCCTATCCTCCGGTTTGTGTAGCATTGTGTGATGGGACCTGGGTCTTATAATGGTTTCATTTTTCTAAAAAACATTACGTTATTTGACGATTTACTTTATTTATGCACTGGCAATCCAATGGAGTAAACCCGTTCCGCGTTAGCGGCGTGGTCCTGTGATTAGCCTTATTATTAGATAAATTTGGTTAAGAATTCTCACACCAGTCCCACGACCGACCTGTAGTTTGTTTCACTTTGCAAACTCGGGTGCCCTCTTTTCACACGGGCAGTCAAGTAGCTTTTTGCAGATATAGTTAAGCAGGATCCTGGATTGAATCCTGAAGCTAGGTCCAGAATATTGATGGCCTTCCGCTGAGATTAGTTCCGCTGCAATGTATTAATCTATTGTAATTTATCTTCCGTTGTAATTTTATTCCGATGTACTCTGATATATTCTTTACTCTGATGTAACATTTACTATTGATGTTATAAAAGTCTGTGTTGTTGTCCTGATGTGTTGTATGCCAAAAGTTAAAGTATTCGTGGATTTCCAACTTTTGGGTTAGACTTGTGTGGTTTATGGTCGATCCAAAGAGCGGGAATTTACGGGTCTTTACAGCTGGTATCAGAGCTTTGGTTAGCTCAAATCTTTTGGGTACAACTCATTAGAACTGAAAAGAAGACTCATCAGAGGTTGGATTAGTAATATCCAATAAGAATACTCATTAGAGATAGGATCAGCAGTATCCTAGAATGAGAATACTCATTAGAGATGGGGTTAGCAATGCCCTAGAATGAGTCAGAGTGGAAAATTTATAATTATCGTACTTGTTATTATATATACAATTCGATTTTAGAAAATATGATTTTGAATATATAAAAGTTATATATTTTTTTGAAAATTTAATCAACTAATTGATTGATATTGTGTTGTGTGAATATGAGTTCAACTAATAAAATTATTAAATAATTAAAGAATGAAAATTAAATTAGTTAAATAAACAACTTTAGCTTCATTTCCTTTTCGAGGACGAAAAGATTTTAAGTGGGGGAGATTGTAACAACCCACAAATTCTGAACCAATTTAAAATTTTTATTTTAGAAAATTTTAATGAATTTTGAGAATATAATATAATTTTTATAAATAATAATGGCTAGAATTTATTTTAATCGAAGTTAAAACGAACCAATTTAATTTAAATATAAATGGAGTTAGAAATGGCGCGGTAGTTTGAAAATTTGATTTTGAACTTTAACTGAATGTACATAACTCATAATAAATCGGAATTGAGTGAAACAAGAAATATTTAAATCTGTTTAATCCTATCTTTCAAACGAATCTGAAAAATTGAAATTTCTTTTTAAAAATCAAAAGTTATGGCCAATTCAATATTTAGGAAGGTCGCTGTAGAATTTATATATATAATATATATGGCCCGAAAGTCTACTTTTCACATATGAAAGAAATTGGACTCGAAACCACATCCACTGAGTCCGGAGTAATGTTTCTGCATTTAGAAAATATAAACACTTATATATTTTGAGTTTCGGAATTTATTTGTTTAAAAATGTATTTTTAATATTAAATATATAACACTTGAAGATAGTCAATTTTCAAACGACCTCCGTTTTCGACGAAACCCCTTTTGTTGGAACTGGAATGTCAAATTATAGCTAGGTTTCAATTTTCAGAATTTTTCGAATTAATATGTGAGCGTGGCAAAAGAAAATGTGTTTTGACTATTTCAGTTAAATTTAAACGACTTGAAAATATCCATTTTTCAAACAGTCTCAGAATTCGGCGATATTAGTCTTGTTAGAACCATATCGTCATAAGAAAGCTAAAAATATTTTTTCTGGAATTTTTAGAGGTTGTATGTGGCCCCGGCATATTTAAATGTACGTTAAATATTTCATAAATTGATTTTTAATGTAATTTTAAATAAATATTCTACTGATTTCGGAATTGGACCTCGAGACCTGTCCCATTGCATTCAGAAGGCCTCAAAACGTTAAGATCGACAGTAAGCAAGCCCAATTCGGAGACAGCCCGCATTTTTACCTTTATAACACGCTTTACGATGAATTTAATAATAAAAAAATTAAAATTAAACCCTAATTTTCATAGCCGCCGCCTACCCTAAGAACAATGGCTAGAAAACTCCGAAATACAAACCTTAATTTCTCTCAATCCGTTCAATGAAAATCAACAAATTATATATCAAATCGAAGAGAATTCAGAGAGCTTTCCATCCGTACGGATGATGGATATCATTGGGTTTTGGATTTCGCGATTTTGGATCAGGAAGCCGCCGACTTTGACCACGATTTCAGGGGAGGTGGGACCCGCGAGTGGGCTGGGGTTCTGGGCGACGGAGGAGCGGCCTATGCCGGTCGATGTGGCAATGGTCGATCGGCGCCAGGGCGGCCGAGGGGGGGTGCGACGTGGAGGTTGAAAATGGAGAATGGGTTTCGGCAGTAACGATAGAAGGAGGAAGAAAGGTTTATTATTTTAATATTATTTATTTATTTATTTAATATTTAATTTATCCAATGTTTGAAATTCAATAACTCTTTTATACGAGGGCCGTTTTATGAACCGTAAGTTGCGTTGGACTCGTCTTTCGGAGATCTTCGCAATGGCACCAACAAGAGCTGAAACAGAGACAGTTGAATTTTCAGCCAAATCAATGTGAGAACTCTAATTTTTATTATTTAATTTATTTTTAATTATTTTTCTCGCGTTAAAAATTATTGTATTATAATACTAATTCAAATCTGAAATGTTCTGTGATTGATGAATTGTTGATTGTTGTTGGTGGTATGTTTTGTTGTTCATGATAGGCTAGATCTGCATTGAATTTTATATACTGTTGAATTTATTTGTGGTTAGAAAATTAAATGTAAATTTAGATTTAAATCATATTTTATTCAGGTCTAATTTCTCTAATTTATTTAAATTATTTAAATATTATTTTTATTATTTTAAAATGAACAATGAAATTTGAATGACAAATAAAAATTTATTTTATTTTTTGATGTTACAATAAAATTTGAACGACAAATAAAACGTATTTTTATTTGTTGATACTACAATAGAATTGGAACGACGAATAAAAACTCATTTTTATTTGTTGATATTATCATAGAAATTGAACGACATATAAAACCATATTTTTATTTGTTTACCTTACAATAGAATTTAAACAACAAGTAAAGCTTATTGTTATTTGTTTATTTTAGAACAGGATTTGAATGACAAATAAAGTATTATTTTTATTTGTTTATTTACAATAGAATATGAACAACAAATAGAATATATTTTTATTTGTTTCCATTACAACAGAATTTGGCTAACAAATAAAATCCTATTTTTATTTGTTTACATTTAGAACACAATTTATGAATTACAGTAAAAATTCTTCTTTTTACTGTCACATTAAACGTAAGATGTTCTAGGATTAGTATAACAATAAAATATTAAATTTTATTGTTGATATTAAAAACATATTAGTAAAATGAAACTTTATTTACATTATATTTGTAAATTAAAGGTTATATTTGGAAACCACCTCTTTGTTTACATTTTTTTATGTAAATAAAAATATATATTTTGGGAAATCACAATTTTGTTTACATTTTATATGTAAATAAGAAATTATTTCCAGAAGTTACATTTTTGTTTGCAAATATATTTTAAAATATAATTTATCCTTTTATCTGAATTCACTGATGCTAATAAACTTTAAAAATAAATTTTATTCTTTTATTTGCATTCACCAATGCAAATATATATAGAAAATAGAAATTGTTCTTTATTTGCATTTACCAATGCAAATATATTCTTTCATTTGCACTCACCAATGCAAATATATAAATTGAAAATAAAGTTTATTTCTTTATTTGCATTTATCAATGCAAATATGCATTGAAATTAAGGTTTATTCTTTTATTTGCATTTATCAATGCAAATATTCAATGAAACTAAAGTCTATCTTTTTATCTACATTCACCAATACAAATATTCACATTTTTACACATTGAATAGAATTTGTTAAAAATATACTTTGAAAATAAATTTTGTTCTCTTATTTACATTCACTAATGCAAATATAATTTAAAAACAAAACTATTCTTTGTTTGCATTCACAAATGCAAATATTCATTTAAAATAAATGTTGACCTTTTATTTACATTCACTAATATAAATACACCTTGGAAATGAGTTTCTTTTCACATTCACTCAAATATACTTTTAAATCAAAATACAAAGTTACATTTGTTATTTGCATTCCTTGTTGCAAATAAAACCTTAAAATAAAGTTCATCTTTGTTTGCAATTCATCAATGCAAACAAACCATCAAACTGAAAGTTACATTTTTTATTTATAATTTTGATATGAATAAAATATTGTTTGAGAGTTGCATTTTTTATTTGCACCCTCCAATGCAGATAAGACATGAATTAAATCTTTCATTTTACTTTCAAATTAAGGAATAACTTTTTATTCACATTTTTAGATATAAATAAAGGATAGGATTTAAAAGTTACATTTTTGTTGCATTCTAAGTGTAGCAGAAATGGAAAAATAACGGTTCATTTTATTTTCATTTTAAAGGACAATAGAAAGAATAGTTTTTAGAAATGCATTTTTATTGCAATTCTATATGAAGTGAAAAGAGCCAATTTGTCAGATGTCTCATATGAAATAAAAGGAGTTCCTTTTGTCACTTCAAAAAGAATGAATTGAAAATGTTTATTTAAGCTTTTGTAAAGAATGAATAACTAAACATTCATACTTTTATCTAGACAAGAACACTTATTTTGTCCAAATTAAAAGAATGAAACAAAATATAGCACTGGAATATTTTATTAGAATTGAAACACAAATTAATCACTATTGTAAATTTATATTAGTTAAAACCAATTATTCATTTTTGTTAATTTATATTATTTAACAACAATTATTCATTTTAATCAATTTATACTTAGTTATAACAAATAGACATTTTGTCAAAAATATTCATTTTTGTCAAAATGAATTAGTTAAAGTAATTTATATATATATATGTTATGTTTGGCAAGGCATATACTTGTCAAGATAGGTTAGTTAAATCAAAATTATCCTTTTTGTCTCATTAAAATTGTCAAAACAATATAACCATTTTTGTTTGAGTTTAAACCAGCAAAATAGAAATTGTCAATAGAGACAAAGTTATTATTCTTATTCGTTCATTGCAATAGAATTATATATAATATAAAAGAGACATTTCCTTGTCATGGTTATATATTGTGTATTATACTTCCATTCACAAGTTACCCGACTTGTTTATGTGATTGGGACGATAATTTTCACACATCGCCCAAGTGCACAAATTAGTTTATTATTTGTTTGTTGGTTGAAACCCCCACACGGGTGTTGGGATGAAAATTTACATACACTAATCCCAATATTCAGTTTTATGTTGATCGTTAGATCAACAGGCTGCGATGAGCGTTATTATTTAATTTTAACGCTTACACAGTAGAAATTACACTTTGGATGTAGATGGATGATTTGATGATTATACTGTTATTGTCATATATAGGATGTGTGTGAAATCCATATAATCCAAATTATATGGTAAATGATTGAGTCGCATTTCTATTCAGGAGTTCTTTTAAATAAGAATATTTTTACATTAGAAATCCTTTTTATATAAAGTATATATTTTCATAAAAAATATTGTTAATCAAGTATATGTTAAAACAAAGAATATGTGTAAAAGATAAAAAATTTGTAATATAAAGAAAGCTTTCCAATTTAAAATCTTTTATACAAAGAATATTTTTAATGAATATTTTAAAATATGTTTTTATAATAATTAATATTTAAAGGGAGATCTTTTAATTAAGATTTCTAGAATTTGCAATTATAAATAAATTGATATGTGCAGTGGATTTGTCGTGGACGATGTTTTAAACGACATTTGTCATTTAATCCAATTTACATTGAAATTATTATTTGGAATTTATAAATCTATTTTATAGATTTAATAAAAAAAGGGCATTTTCTAAAAATCAAGTTTTTTCCCAATTTAATATATTATTAGGAATTTAGTGGAAACTCGATTAGTAATAATCGAAATGGGCTTCTGTAAAAGAAGACCGATATTATATATGGAATTTAAGAGGCTTTGCCGTTATTCCGTTTATATTATTAGTCCAATACAGAAATCTATATCGATTATGTATTGATTTGATTTTTGTGGAATTCATATTTTGGAAATTGATTTGAGGGTTTATCGTGAACTGTGTTTTAAAGGACACTAGTTCTTTAACCTGTTTAAGACAAGATTTATTCCTGAAAATATATGATCTTTTAATAATGATTTTTGATATCAAATCAAAACTGGAGTTTTAATAAATCTTTTAAGGAAGATTTAAGATTTTATTTTCAGAGTTTATCTTTGATAAAATTAATGAGAAACTTTTAACACGAATATCTTATTAAAAGAATACTCGGAGTTGGAATGTGGCGTAATGTGTGATTTTCCAATATTTGCTTTTTAATAGCAAAAAACGCGAGTTATTCAGAAAGACCGGGTTTAACCCATTCTAAATAATCATCACGACGATCAAGAGTCGAAGATGAAGACGGTGATTGAAGACCGAATGTTTTCACATCTTTGGGATGATGATGACTGGTATCTTGAATTGGGATTGGCCTTCCAAGGCAAGGTATTTAGTTATGATCGTCCAAACGCATTTGGAGATCGATGGACATGATTGTTTCGCTCAGACCCAGAGCGGACTTGTAAATGGATTGTGTGTCTAACATTGTATTCCTTTCTACTGTATTTGTTGAATGCTACTGATTATATATTTCTGTTTGGTGATAAAGAATTTATTCTTTACTTATCACCCTTCTCTAAGACGTATGAGCTTAGAGGTTATATATATATTGGTAGATGATCAATAATATGGTAGAGTCTGATAATGTGACATGCTAAGACGCAAATGATCAAGGCTTTGTTGAAAAGAAGGCCTTGTGGTTGATGATCAAAGCACAGTCTATTTATGCAAAGCTTTGTGTATATCGTGACTTCGCGAGCCTCACACACCAGTTGAGTCTAAAACGGGAGATGGGAACGCAGGGAGTGCACACGTTTCTTTCTAGCTAGAAGTGGTGTCAGTGCTTAAACTGGCTGACATTTGCTTATGTGG
Organism: Allium sativum; assembly: GCA_030737875.1. Taxonomy (NCBI): domain Eukaryota; kingdom Viridiplantae; phylum Streptophyta; class Magnoliopsida; order Asparagales; family Amaryllidaceae; genus Allium; species Allium sativum. Next base: position 145,034,943 of record CM060921.1, on the reverse strand, counting down.
TTGTTGAAATTTTGCGAGGCCTCGGTTTATTCTTATCGGTCGCCCACGGCCGATTTGTAGGTCCAATAGGATCGGGGAGCGTGTGTTCAGGCATAACTAATCCACTAAAGTATTTGTGGACTGGCCCTGCTGTATCCAAGGGTTCGCCAACGTCCGAATCCTGAGACATTGCTAGAGTGTCTCGAATCGGTCAGGAGCTCCTCCCTAGCCTTGACTCATGATGGAAACCCAATTTCCAATACGCCCCTTGCGGTTTCGATTGTATAACTAGTATGGAGACATAGTAGATGGTAGCTATGCCGTCTAGGATTGAAATTATATTTGAAATATTTTATATATATATATATATATATATATATATATATGCACACTAATAATAATGTCGTTTTTACGTATCAAGCATCTTTTGACCATTATAAGGTAAAACCCCATCCTTCGGTTTGCGTTGCATTGTGTGATGGGACCTGGGTCTTATAATGGTTTCATTTTTCTAAAAAGCATTACGTTATTTGACGATTTACTTTATTTATGCACTGGCAATCCAATGGAGTAAACCCGTTCCGCGTTAGCGGCGTGGTCCTGTGATTAGCCTTATTATTAGATAAATTTGGTTAAGAATTCTCACACCAGTCCCACGACTGACCTGTAGTTTGTTTCACTTTGCAAACTCGGGTGCCCTCTTTTCACAAGGACAGTCGAGTAGCTTTTTGCAGATATAGTTAAGCAGGATCATGGATTGAAGCCTGAAGCTGGATCCAGAATATTGATGGCCTTCTGCTGAGATTAGTTCCGATGCAATGTATTAATCTATTGTAATTTATCTTCCGCTGTAATTTTATTCCGATGTACTTTGATATATTCTGTACTCTGATGTAACATTTATTATTGATGTTATAAAAGTCTGTGTTATTGTCCTAATGTGTTGTATGCCCAAAGCTAAAGTATTCGTGGGTTTCCAACTTTCTGGTCAGACTTGTGTGGTTTATGGTCGATCCAAAGAGCGGGAATTTACGGGTCTTTACAGCTCCATACCATGGTATACCTTTTATCTATAAGGGAATGATCTTACCCTAATGGAAGTGACCCACACAGCCTTGCTGCATAAATCCTATTTTAGGTCACTACCGGGTTGTGAGGCTTGAGGTCTTGTTAAACACAAAACTACACTTAACTAAGCCATGTTTTGATCAACTGCGGCTCAGTAACTTGGCATGCCCCAATTATCCTTTCATAACATTTAATTAATAATTACTAACCTTATCACCTTTGAGTTCACACGTCTCAAAGAAGACTGTTAAGCTAAGAGTACATATTCTCTGCCACCAACATAAATATGTTTAGTAAAGAGCAATCAATATATCACAAAATACATGTCAAACACACATCCACACAAGTCTTTTTTGGGTCTAAATGAAACTAAAGTCAATTTGTTCCTCGTCCTAATAAGGAGAGAAGCCCTTGCAAATCTGGAAGTACTCCAAATACATCCTGACCACTGTGATAGTTAATCTCGTAATGGGAGTTAACCACCCGAGACATCTACAAGCAATTCATTCGATGTGAAGATTCCAGGTATTCGACCATCGTCTTCACTATCTTTATTTGCTCCAATAACATCGTAAAATTATTCTAAGTGGTTTCCGAATAGGTATCCCTCATATCTAGTGCTGTTATGGTAATGGTTACCGTTACCATCTGACAAATACTAATACCATACCATTTTTACTAGTAAGTCAGAATTTCTTACCGTTACTGCTTGGCTAGTATACCGATAATCTGGTAACTGTTATATTGGTAATGGTGAATTACCGTCTGCCACCAAAGTTTATACATTGACATGTTTTTTGTACATAGTGCATCTTTATTATACTATATGTAGTGTTAGTTTATAAAAACATAAACGAAAAAGAAAATAAGTGTACGTAGAAATAATTTCACATGATTATTGGACTAAATATATCCATTTATCTATTTTTAAATGCATGTAATAAAGCATCTTAGATGAATATATCTATGATTTAAATTAACTAGTAATTTACTGTTACTGCTGGTATAGAAAAATGTTACCAATAATTTATCATTAAAAATGGAAAATTTACCTTTACCATACCATTTTAACAGGTATATATAATTCAATTAGAAATCGTTAACGATCGACTGGTAAAGGTAAAATTTCCGTTACCATAGCAACCCTATCTATATTTGATTCAGGTTTCTTCGAATAATTACCATGGTTATGAAAATGATATGGATTTGTAGGATTTCAATTAAGTCTCAACTCATCCTAGATTTTTGAAACTTCCATTTATCATTATAAACACTTTCTTATTTATCTGAAAAAGTTTACCAAGGTTCAAATAAAGATTATTATGTTTAAACCTTCCAAATCTCATTATTGAATAAAAAGCATCACGAAAAGCATTACAAATTGGCTTATTTAACTATTTTGAATAGAATAGCTTCAAAAACCCTAAAAAATTTATCAAACCACTTTAAAAACATTTTATATGACTGATCAATTCTTTCCATATTTTAGCAAGTTTTAAATACCATTTCAATTGATTTCCAATTTTGGTCGTTAAACTCTTACTACCGTGATTTTTATTGAAAATTAATTTGAACATAACTTGAAAACTATACATCGAAATTTGAAAAATAAAATTCCATTTGAAAACTATTATCATTAGAAAGAAAATGTTTCTCTTTTTAGGAAAAATCGATTTAAATTTCATTAGTTTTAAGCATTTGCAGCTTCCTGTTGAAATCGCGAACTACCGCTATGCGGTAAGCTATATTCTAACCGTATTTTAACTTCATATTAAAAATTACTCTAGTTTACTTTAATATAGTTTAGAAATCCATTTTAAATATGTATAATACTATTTCAAAACAATATTTTAAAATTTCAACTTAAAACTTAAATATTTATTTTAACGAATATTATATTATTACTTAATTAATAAAATATTAATTCTTGAAAAATTAATCTTTTGAAACCCAAACTTACCAAAACTCAAATTAAATATTATAGAAGCTAATTGGAAAATTTGGTTTGAGTTAAAATATTTTCTATATAGTTAAACCAGACTTCGATTTCAAAAACAAAATTGATTTAACCGATTTAAGCATGAATGCACTGTTTTATATCAAAACCCTATTTCATAAAATTTCAACCTTTACAAAAGTTTTTCAAAATCACTTTAATTTCATTTCTATCTGGTTTCGGATAGAAAATTCCAACTTTTATTTTTACACTATATTTAAATGAGCAAAACATTCATTTATATTACCCAATAAGCATGAGACTTAACCAATACCCAAATATTTTCGTATATGTGGTTGTAATATGTGCACTACTAAAAATAATTACAAAATTCATAGCATCCATTCATCCATCACATATCATATACATCACAATATATATGTATAATCGTTTGGTAATTAACGCTTAAACTTCGTTTAAAGTCTAACTAACTATCAATTAAATCAATCAATATAACATCCATAATAGATAAATATAAATGAAGAGTTTCTCACTGAGGGTTTCAATTTTTATCGACAGATCCTAGACAATAGACGCAGACAATGTAACCGGGCAGCGACTTTTCTTCTACCAATATATATATATATATATGTATATATGTGCGTGCGTGCGTGCGTGTGTGTGTGTGTATGTGTCCTTAAAAAAATTATAAATAAGAGGATTATGAGGTATGGGCTAGGGGTGTAGGAGGGTAAGGAAGGAGGTGATGGAGTGTCGCAAGGGGTGGCTTGTGTTGGTGGTGGTAGGTGGGGCAAGGGATGAAGGGATGGAGAGGCGTGAGGAGGAGGTGGAGGAGGGGAGTTGGTTCAGGTTTTCAAGGAGGGGGAGGTAGATTAAGGAGGAGGTAGAGAAGTGTACCTAGGTCGAAAGTAAAGGAGGGAAAGAGGGAAGGAGGGGGAAATGGAGGAGAAGTGTAGGAAGAAGGAGGAAAGTGAAGAAGAGAAGGGTAAATGGAGAAGTGAAGAAATGGGTGGTATATATAGGGAGGAAGGAGCTCTCATGAGCTTACACCTAAGGGGACGCTTGTCTTCCCCTTAGGGAGGCTTGCGCATAAGGACACATAGAAAACCACTTACCAAAATCATGTTTTCCTTAGATGGCTTCATTTCTAACACTTTTGTGATAGTTTATTTCTGTTACTAATTTTATTATACTTATATGTTGTCAAAATTTCATATTACTTATTATCCTAGGAACAAATTCAAACCGATTTTTGATGAAAGCCAATATATTTTGTCAATGTATTTTACAGTCTTACATGATAGTTTAAACAAACTATTTTATTATTCATAGAAAATTCAAATCCAACTTGAGATTATCGATTTAAAATTTAAATCCAACCTAAAAATCATATTTATTATAGATTTAAATTCAGATTTTAACTTGTCAAAATTTTATGTCATTACATATATATAAAATAATTTAACAGCGATGTAGAAGGAAATTCCATCTGAGAAATTACTATTATAGTTTCCCTAAGACTTCATTTAAAGTCTACGAAGATACAATAGACAATGATCTACTCGAGGATGTGGTATATATACTCTTCTTTATGATATGTAGATTGCTCAGGTTTTTCAAAAATGAAGAAAAGGAAGAGTGTTGTTAAAGATAGAAAGTGATCAGGTTTCCTTCTTCTTGTATAGGTGACTTCGCTACAACTATATCCGTGGGAAAGTTTATATCTCTGTGTTTCAAATCTGTTCAAATTTGCAACGGTAATTTCTGTTTGAACAACAACGTCCATTCATACAGTAGAAATAACCATTTTCATTTAGAAAAACTGTATCCTTTTAAATATGTGTGATTGTTACATCTAACAGTCATTTCCTTTTGAATTCTAAGCAGTAAAAAAATGTCCACTTTTATCGAACAAAAATAAAATACAGTCCACTCTTATTGGACTCGCACCAACATCCGGTCCGGTTCAGTACGCGACGGGCGGACGGCGATGTACACATGTATGTTAGGTTATGACCTTATAGATCCTCCCCATCACAAAAATTTACCTGAACCAAAGGGCTGATATATATCTGAGGGGTTTACTATATAAACGTGAAAATTTAAATATCTTTGGCAATAAGGGACAATTTCTCATTCATCAATGCAAAGGCTTCTAAGAATAGATAACTAATTGATGCTGGTTAAAAGATGAAGGTGTTAAAACCTTTCCACTGTAGGTTAGATTTTTCTCACTAGCTCAAAAAGTGATAACGCATGGTAAGAATAATTTAATTTACATGCTCTGCTATGCAAAATCAAATGGTTACTCATTTTTGCATAAATATTACATTATTTTTTAAGTACCTTTCAAAATTACTTTTAATAGATAATTAAGTTGTGTTAGTAGAAGTTTAGATGGAAAACATAAAATAAATAACATTTTCATTTTTAAGACTTATGCACTATCAATACTTGTGATATGCACCACATTTCTCCAATAGATAAACCACAAAATATTTATTTTTCCTATCTGTAGTGAATAAAGTGAAAGATAATAACATCTCTGGTAGGGGAGGAGAAATCAATGGAAGTTGGAAATGCCTTCCCAATTTGTTACTATGAGGGAACTAGTATTTTTTTTGTATTTTTTATTGAACATCTATAAATGGATTTTAGAAAATAATTTATAAGCACTTTGGTTTCAAACACCAGGTGCTAAATATTACCTTAGAATATTTTATTTAAAATCAATAGAACTAATTTTTGTGTAACAACCCGAAAAATCAGAACCAATTTAAAAATTTTATTTTTGTTATTTTATTGAATTTTGAATAGTTAAAATAATTTATTTTAAATAATAACAATTAAATTTTTATTTAAATCGAAGTTTGAACGAATAAACTTATCTTAATTATAAAAGGAGATAGAAATAACGCGATAGTTTGAAAATTTGAATTTGAACTTTGACTAAATGTACAGGATTCAAAATAAATCAGATTTTGGTAAAACCAAAAATATTTAAATTTGTTTAATTATATCTTTTCAACGAATCTTAAAAATTGAAATTTCATAGCGAGAATAAAAAGTTATGCCCATTTAAATATTCAGAATAGTCGCTATGGAATTTAATATAATATATAGCCCTTATAAATAGCCATTTTACAAACGACCTCCATTTTTGATGAGACCACATTGGTTGGATCCGGAATGTCAAATTATTGCAAGATTCCAATTTTCATAATTTTTGAAATTAATATGTGAGCGTGGCAAAAGAAAATATGTTTTGTCAATTTTAGTTAAATTGGATCGACCAGAAAATGGCCATTTTCTAAACATTCTCCAAATTCATTGAAATTAATTTTGTTAGGACCGTATCGTCAAAAACTAGCTAGATTTATTTTTCGGGAATTTTTAGAGTCAGTATGTGGCCTAGTAAATTAAAATGTATGATCAAATTATATAATAAAATGTTTTATTATTTAATTTAAAGAAAAGTGGGCTAAAACGGTCAAATGGGCTGATGAGACCTATGCCATTGTGTCCGGAATGGGGGTATTTGGCTAGGGGCGGTAGTCGCTGGGCTTAATTTGGAGCTACTTTGAGTTAACGGGCCCTATTTGGAAATTAGAGAATTAAATAATTAAAATATTATAAACAATATATTTAAAAACCCTAATCCTAAAAAGCCAACCGCCATCCTTGGAAATTCAATGGCCATTGTGCTCCAAACTTGATCCCTTTATCTCCTTCCATTTTTCACGAATTAGCAGCTGATTCTTAAGACAAATTCGAAGAGAATTCCTCCCCCTTCAGATCCATATGGGTTACAGGGTTCATTATTGTGTGGTTATTGAGAACCATGCCTCCGAAGGGGCCCCGTTTTGATCTCCATCATGGGCCAAAGCCGTCATCGAGTTCGCCGAGATCACCCTCGACCGGCGCGCCATCCCTTCCCATTCGACATGACATAAACCGATCGACACCCCTTGCCTCGAATCCTGCGAGATAGCGAACCCTAAGTTCGAACAGAAACTGGAAAACTATCGGCTTCCAATTTGATGTAGAAGAAGGTTGTTTTATTTAATTAATTAATTTATTATATTTAAAATGTTAACAACCTTTATAAAATCATATCTCGCTCATACGGTAACGAAATTCGATGAAACAGGAAACATTGGGACCATAAATTCGAGATCTACATTTCATAAGAGACCGTGGAATTTTTGGAGCCATCTACAATTTTAAAAGAAATAAAAAGTGATGAGAAATTTCTGAATTCAAAAATAATTGAATAAAACTATTTTAAGTTGCAGACGGAGTTCAGAAACTCCCGACACCGTTGTCCACAGACCATGGACGACTTGATTGTATTGTGATGTGAGTTTGATTGTGATTGCTGTTGTTTGATTATGGTTGAAACAAAATCGATCGTGTTTGTGGAAAATTCATTGTATAGAAAAAATCTGTATTAGGAAAATTAAGCTCTTATATTACCGCGAGGCCTAGGTTAGCAAAGGAGCCATACTAGGGACGGTGCTGATTTTTAATTACCCTGCCGTTATGCTGCCGAAATTTTCTGAAATATTTATGTGTTGTGAAATATGCATGTTATGATATAAAATTGTTTGAACAATAAAAATTAGATTTTTATTGTATAAAATTAAAAATGATCATTATTTAGAATGAAAATTGTTTAACAATAAATTTACATTTTTAATGTTAGTGAACCATTAAAAATGAGCATTGTTAAATAAAAATGTTTATATATTGAAATTTACATTTTTAATGATTAATTAACCATTAAAGATGAGCATTGTTAAATAAAAATGTTTATACATTGAAATTTACATTTTTAATGTAAATGAAAATTTAAAAATAAGCATTGTTATATAAAAATGTGTTTACATTGAAATTTACATTTTTTATGTAAATGAAACATTAAGAATAAGCATTGTTATATAAAAATGTGTTCACATTGAAATTTACATTTTAATGTAAATGAAACATTAAAAATAAGCATTGTTATATATAAAAGTTTTTATATTTAAATTTACATTTTTAATGTAAATGAAACATTAAAAAAGAATTATTGTTATATAAAAATGTTTTTACATGTAAAATTACATTTTTATGTAATTAGAATTCATTAAAAAGAATGAAACTTTGATAAGAATTTGTTAACATGTAAAATTACATTTTTTTGTTATTAGAATTCATTAAAAAACATGAAACTTTGATAAGAATATGTTAACATGTAAAATTACATTTTTATGTAATTAGAATTCATTAAAAAGAATGAAACTTCGATAAGAATTTGTTAACATGTAAAATTACATTTTTATGTAATTAGAATTCAATAAAAAGAATGAAACTTTGATAAGAATTTGTTAATATGTAAAATTACATTTCTACGTAATTAAGATTCATTAAAAGGACGAAACTTGGTTAAAAGTGTTTTAACATTTAGAATTACATTTTAATATATGGAATGAATAAACAAAAAGATTAAATGTTGACAAAGGTGTTTAAACATAATAAAAAATGTTATAACAATGGAATAGCATATATTTTATTGCATGTATAAACACATAAAAGAATAAATGGTGTTGAAATCGTTGAACAAATTAATATATATATATATATATATATATATATAATTAAAATAAAAATGAATCGCGCGCGGTAGTTCACGATTTGAAATCGTAACTTCAAATGATTATACCGAGAGATCCGACCATCGGATTTTCCCAAAATCGGAACCGTTGGGTTCGCTTTGGAAAGATGTTTCCAACGATATAAAATTTGCTAAGATCCAATGGTTAGATTTTGATAAATGTGTAAATCAAATTTTGATGAAAACAACGCCAGGCCCGTGCAATGACCTGAAGCGTCATTTAATTAAAAATGGCCATTTTAATATAAATAAAAATAGCGATAAATCGTTATAAAATATTATAAACGGTATGGAATGAAAGAATTGAATTGAATTATATATATTCGTGAATTATTTGAGAAGGCCGAGCTAATTCTCATTTCAAATAATTGATCGACGATTAGAAGTTAAAGATTTGAAGATGGTGGTTGAAGACTGGTGATCTTCACATTGAATGGATGACCGCTGATGCCTTAGATTGGAGTTGCTAACTTGAAAGGGTTATAGTGGTAGTTGTCCGGACGTACTTGTTGATTGTCCATATATGCGAGAGTCTTTCTTCCGTATTGGACATATGGAACGAGGAATAAGGTGTCTCCGCTTTCGTTCAGACATAAACGGACTTGTAAATGGATGTATATCTGACATTGAATTTTATTCTGTGTTGATTGATTTCTATTAGATATATATCTGCTTGGTGGCGAAGAATTTATTCTCTTGCTTAACACCCTTCTCTGAGACGTACGATATCAGAGTTCATATATCGATAGACATCAATCGCATGGCATGGAACGTCAATGTGGCATGCTGAGATGCAGTGATCAGGGCTTTTGTTGAAAAGCAGAGCCTGGTAGTTGATGATCAAAGCACGACTTTAAATAGCATAGCTTTGTGTATAGCATTAATTCATGAGCCTCACACCCCGGTATGAACCAGACACGGGAGAAGGATCCAGGGAGAACATGTGTTTCTTTCTAGCTAGGAGTGGTGTCATGTTATGTAGCCCAGACATTTTTACTTGTGTGGATGATGGAAAGTGAGGTACCTCGGATTGGAGTCCTTAGTGGCTCTATATTTACACCCCATATGGCGGAGAAATTTATTGTTCAGGAGTTATAATCCACTAAAATATTTTTGGACTAACCCTGTGGCTCCTAGGGCAGTTGCGGCTGAATCCTGAGGCTCGGGCTAGAGAGTTTCGAATTCGGTATGGACGATCTCTTGCCTTGGTTCATGATGGAAATCCAACTTCCAATACGACACCATGCGATTTGATTGTAAAACTAGTATGGCGACATAGTATATGGTGGTTATGCCATCTATGATTAATAAATTATGATTGAAATGTTTTTGAAACATATATACACTAATAATAATATCAAATCCGTTTTATTGTATCAGCATTTTTGACCATTATAAGGTAAAACTCTATCCTCTGGTTTGCGTTGTGTTATATGATGGGACTTGAGTCTTATAATGGTTTCATTTTCTAAAAAGCATTGCGTTGTTTAACGATTTACTTTATTTATGCACTGGCAATCCAAAGGAGTAAACCCATTCCGCGTTAGCGGCGTGGTCCTGTGATTAGCCTTATTATTAAATAGGTTAAGTAGATTTCTCATACCAGTCCCATGACTGAATCGTAGTTTGTTTCACTTTGCAAATTTGGGTGCCCTCTATTCCACATGGGCAGCCTTGTATTTAGGTCTTAGCAGACTCATTCTGGATATCTATGGAGCCGAAGATGGATCCTACCATTTCTATTATGCTGTTCAGAATTCATATAGTATGTTATGTTGATTCCGCTGCAGACATTTTATATTAAACTGAAACTGTATTATGTCCTAAGTATGATCCCAATATGCTGTGTAACTCTGATATATATTATTCCCAGTGTAATTTGATGTACATTTTCTGCTGTAATTCTATATTTCTATTCTGCTATTATTGTTTATATGTTATATTCCAATGATTATGCTTGCTTCCATAGCACGAGAGTCATCACATTTTATTGTTCTCTCTCCTTAATTTTGATTGATTTTTTTAATTTCCTCTAAAATTTAACTAAACTCAAAACTAAAACATACATATTAAACAATTAATCAGTTATCCTTTATTGTCATTAAAATTTATTAATGCTTTTATTTCTTTTTATGTATTAATAATTTATGTTAAATTCGTATAGTAAATAGAACTGCGATAGAATAAGATGTCATGGAGCTTTTACAATAACTTTAAAATGACGGAAGAAAAAATTAAATGTACATACATAGATTAGATATATAACTATTTAGATGTTTATTAAATTTATGGATACTGAGTTGAAGTATTCAAATATTAGATGTATTCATGCTATAGTCAAGAGCTGGTGACCGACAACACATACTTTTTATTTCTAAATATTGATATTGGTTTTACACTGTAGCGACCCGTATTTTGAGTTAAATTTGAATCCAAATATAATAAAATATAGATTTTAAATTTAGACAAGATTTTTAATGACGTGTTTTTAATTTAATTTATTGAATAATTTTTATTTTATTTTTTGCAAAATAAACAACTTTTCGTTTGACATGTTTTAAATTCAATATCATCGTTTTCAAAGTTTCACAAAATAGGTTAAATTGTATATTTTATTTTTGTTTTGTGATTGTGGCACATTGCTATATACGATCGTATTTTTATTTTTGTTGTTAGCAGCTTGAATGTAAACGGAATTTCGTTTAATAGGTTGTCCAAAACTTTAAATTCAAAAGCAAATATATCCAGTCACTCAATTTCATACTTCCATAAATGTTGCACCTGCCGTAGACGATCACCTTCAGTAGTTCCACCATGCATCATTTAATGCACTTACACTCATCACTATATCTTCGTTTAATAAAAGCATGCTTTCATTTAATTTCTTTTCCTTGGCCATGAAGAAAACTGACTATATACACTGATTATATATTTAGTCAGTCAATTTCATACTTTCATATATGCCCGGTCTGCAACATTATCCCAGTGGATAAGTACTTGTGTCGAGATAACAACGATGCGAGTTCGGAACCTGGAATGACATGCTAAGGGTTTACCATGTGCATAAGCTACGAGCCACTTATGTGGTACCTTTAACGACCCATAATATTCTATATATTTTAAATTTAGATTTAAAATAAATAATTGGATTAATCTTAGAAAAATCAAATTTTGTTGATTTTTAATGTTGATAATTATTTGAAATTGGTATAAATAGATTTTTCAAATTTAGTATTATTTAAAAAGGCTGTAATTTGAAAGTTAATATTTGAATAATTAGATTAATTTGAGTTGGCTAGCTAAAAAGTAGAATTCAAATTTAAATGTGAAATGGTGGAATTTTAAGTCGTTGAATTATAACTGAAATTCAAATCAAAAAATTTCAAATAATCAAATTAAGATTTAAAAATGTGTGAAATTTATTTATAAAAAAAAATATTTAAGTCGTAATTTGGTTTAAAATGAAATTTTAAAATATTTAAGTTAAAAGGAATTTAAATTTGGATTGTTAAAAGATGGAATTTAAGTTGTTTAAATTAAATTTGAAATTCAAATTTTAAATTTGAAAATAATCAAATGTGGAACTTAAAATTTATGAAATAATGTAACAACCCGGAAAATCCGAAGCAATTTAAAATTTTATTTTGAATAAATTGGTTAGAAAATGAGCCTGAATTTAAAATTTTTAATTTTAAATAATATTAGAGGCAGTGAAAATAGTCAATTTTCAAACGACCTCTGTTTTCGACGAAACCACTTTTGTTGGAACCGGAATGTCAAATTATTGCTAGGTTTCAATTTTTAGAATTTTCCGATTTAGTATGTGAGCGTGGCAAAAGAAATTGTGTTTGGTCAAATACAGTCAAAATTGAACGACTGGAAAATAGTCATTTTTCGAACAGTCTCAGAATTCAACAAAAATAATTTTGTTGGATTCGTATCGTCAAAACATAGCCAATTTTTTTTTTTCGGAGTCCGTATGTGGCTCCGGTGGATTTTTGATTATGTCAGAATTAAATAATAAAAGAATTAATTTTAAATTCGAAAAATGAGGGCTGAGATGACCTTTTGGGCCTGCGGGACATGGCTAGATGGATCCGGACTAGAGGTTATTAGCTAGGATACACAGTCGTTGGGCTGAAATCCGAGCAAGTGGGTAAATGGACCTTTATTGGATTAATTAAATAATTAATCATAACCCTAATATAATATTATTTAAATTCCCTGTGGCATCGTATCCTTCTTCCCCGTTCTCAAATTTCAGCCGCCCCCTCTTCATTCCTTCCTCCTCAAAATTCTCTCTCCACACAAACAATTAACCTATGCTCCTTTGGAGTTTTCTCTAGGATTTTCCTTCCTCTTCATTTCTAGACAAGTTTCACCTCCTCTCGTGCCCCGGTTTCGGAGAATCGCACCCCCAAACACCCGACCTTTTAGCTGCCGCCGACCTCCCCTGGCGCCTCCGCACCCTCCCACGTGCTAGGCGCACATAGCCCCTTCCAAGCCCGACCACCTCCAACAAACCACGCTTCAAACCGACCTTCCTACCTCTTGAAAACTGAAGTCAAAGTTTTCAACAATTCTGAAAGGTCACGACCATTTTATTTGAAGGAGGAAGAGAGGTTAATTCCTTAATGACTTCTCTAATTAATTAATCTAATTTATTTTATAACTTGTTTTGATCATAATTAATTCGTTTCAATTCGAAATTCGATGGTTTCAGCGATGTTGTGATCGTATTAAGCAGATCTACGCTCCTGGAATGAAAAGAAGCAACTCAGAACAACTTGAATTTTGGGCAAATTTCTCAACGGCGGTGAGATATTTTTATTTTAAATTAATTAGTTAATTTATTTATTTTTATCTATAGTATTCATTTCAGATCTGGTTTGTGTGGATGTGTTATGATGATTGTCTGTTGGATGTTATGAATTATCATGGTTGTTGTTGTGTGTATTTGAACATGTTAAACAAATATTTGATTTTATTGAATTGAGTTACTTAATCAATTCAACATTTGTTTCTATGATGAAGGAAAAATTATAGATCTACATACAACAAAACAAAGGAAAGAAAAAGGGGAAATAAAGTTTCCTTTTACTTGAATAGATTTGATTCAATTAGGAAAACAAAATTTCCATTTATTTGAATGGTTTTGATTTGACAAAGAAAATAAAATTTTCTTTTTATTTAGATGTATTTGATTCAGAATAGAAATTAAAAATTCCTTTTTATTTAAATTGATTTAGTGCTACATAGAAGGGGAAAGTTTATTTTTATTTTTCAACACAAGTAGTAACATGCAAAGGAAATGTCTATTTTTATTTTGTGTTTTAACACAAATATTTTCATATAAATAAAAAGTTCTTTTTATCTATGTTTTAACGCAAATATCTACATAGAAAATAAAATATTATTTTTTATTTGTGTTTCTAAACACAAAGATTATATAGAGCATTAAATTATATTTATTTGTGTCTTTAAAACACAAATACATGCACCGTCATTAAATTACATTTATTTGTGTCCTTAAACACAAATACATGCACCGTCATTTATATTTATTTATTTATTTATTTATTTATGCTTTAAAACACTAATATTCAATAGAAAATTAAAATACATTTTTATGTGTACTTTCAAATACAAATTTTACACGAAGAATAAAATTTCATTTTAGTTGCATTCCTTGATGCAAACAAAATGTAGAAAAATAGAATCTCATTTTATTACACCCTGCAATGTAAATGTAATGTAGAGAAAAATATAATTTACATTTTTGTGTTTGCATACAAATGCAAACGCTACTTTAAAATATAATTTACATTTTTGTGTTTGCATACAAATGCAAACGCTACTTTAAAACATAATTTACATTTTTGTGTTTGCATACAAATGCAAACGCTGCTTTAAAATATAATTTACATTTTTGTGTTTGCATACAAATGCAAACGCTACTTTAAAACATAATTTACATTTTTGTGTTTGCATTCAAATGCAAACGCTACTTTAAAGTATGATTTATATTTTTTTTGTGTTTACATGCAAATGCCAATGCTACAATAAAAATAAAAGGTACATTTCCTTGTTTGCATTCAAATATGTTTACATTTCTATGTAAGTTTTAAAGAATAGTAAAAGAATCATATTTAGTCTAAAAATATAAATAATAAAAAATTACATTTTTGATGTGATATTAAAAGCGTAGGAAAGAAATTCTCATTTTCTTCATAAAAATGAATTGAACAAAAATAAATATTCATTTTTGTTCATCGGAAGGAAATCAACAAATTCACTCCTTGAAATAAAATGGACAAAAATAATCGTTTTATTCATTGTGAAGGAATTTACACCTAGTATAAATAAGAAGGTTGAAATCAAGATTTAAACGTTAGAATTTATGAACAAGCTAAAATATAAATTTATAGTCAATTACTATAAAAATTGGTGCATGAAATAAAACACATTTTAATAGACGAGATAAACTTAAGTTGTGATTGGCATTATTCAGTTCCTTTATTGGTGTGATATGCATGTGGGTGAAAGCGCTTGAAAATTTATATTTATAAATATAAATAAAATTATAACGAATTGAGCGTGGTAGTTCGCGTTTCGGCAATCGTAACTTTAAACGATTATACCGAGAGATCCGACCGTCGGATTTTCCCAAAACTGGAGCCGTTAGGACCGCTTTGGGAAGATCTTTCCAATGAGACAAATTTTGTCAAAATCCAACGGTTAGATTTCAAGATATGTGTAAATCAAATTTATTGAAAAATAGCGCCAGGGCCACCCTCTGACCCGAAGCGTCGTTTAATTAATTTGAACTATACTTTCATATATATATATATATATATGTATATAAATAAAAATAGCGTTAAAATCGTTAAAGATTAATATTAACGATATGAGATGATTTAAATGATAATTATTCGATTATTATTTGAAAAGTCCGAGTTCTACTTATTTCAAATAATTATACGTCGATGAAGAGACGAAGACGGTGTTGAAGACCGGCGGCCTTCACATCGAACGGATGTATTGCTACCAAGGTCCTCGATAGGAGTAGCTACCCTGAAGGGACTTCGGTGGTAGTCGTCCGAACGTATGTGCTGATTGTTTGGTTATACGAGAGCCTCTTAGGTATCTCCGGTTCCGTTCAGACCCAGAACGGACTTGTAAATGGATGCATGTCTGACGTTGAACTTCGTACCATGTAAACTGATGTCTGTTAATATACAACCATTGGTGGCAAGAGAATTTATTCTTTCACTCAACACCCTTAGAGGTTGTGTATTGATTGATGTTAATTTCACGGCATGGATTGTCAATGGGACACGCTAAGATGCAAATGATCAAGGCTTTGTTGAAAAGCAGGCCTTCTGGTTGATGATCAAAGCATAGTCTTTTTAGGCATAGCTTTGTGTATATCGTGACTTCGCGAGCCTCATACACCCGTTGAGTCTAAAACGGGAAATGGGAACGCAGGGAGTGCACACGTTTCTTTCTAGCTAGGAGTGGTGTTGGGCTTTAACATGGCCCGACATTTGCTTAGGTGGTTGATGGAATTTTTGCGAGGCCTCGGTTTATTCTTATCGGTCGCCCTCGGCCGATTTGTAGGTCCAATAGGATCGGGGAATGTGTGTTCAGGCATAACTAATCCACTAAAGTATTTGTGGACCGGCCCTGCTGTATCCAAGGGTTCGCCAGCGTCCGAATCCTGAGGCATTGCTAGAGTGTCTCGAATCGGTCAGGAGCTCCTCCCTAGCCTTGACTTATGATGGAAACCCAATTACCAATACGTCCTATGCGGTTTTGATTGTATAACTAGTAATGGCGACATAGTAGATTGCAGCTATGCTGTCTAGGATTAATATTATAATTGAAAGATTTTCTTTAAACACATACACACTAATAATAATATCGTATTTTGCTTATTTATCATCTTTTGACCATTATAAGGTAAAATCCTATCCTCCGGTTTGCGTTGCATTGTGTGATGGGACTTGGGTCTTATAATGGTTTCATTTTTCTAAAAGCATTGCGTTGTTTAACGTTAAACTTTATTTATTGCACTGATAATCCCATGGAATAAACCCGTTCTGCGATAGCGGCGTGGTCCTCGTGATTGTCAAACCCGTTAGTTAATTAAGATATCTCACACCAGTCCCAAGATTGACTCGTAGTTTGTTTCACCTTTTGCAAACTCGGGTTCCCTCTTCTACACGGGCAGCCAAGTGACAGGTTAGGCTTGGACATTCGCTGGATGGAAGCTTGCTGATGGAGATGCTGAAGAAACTTTCTTTTTATCTTTTATTTTCTGCTTAAGGCTTTGAGACAGTATTTAGATTTGATGTAATTTGAGAGATTGAGACTCTATTTCTTTTATTTGAGACATCTATTTTGTTAAGTGTAATTCTGTGCTGCATACTCTGATGTTTCAGTGATGACATTTCTTTTCGCTGCAATGATTTATATGTTCTGCTATACTCTGAGATCTGTTATTGTTCTAGTTATGTTATATTCCATATGATTTTCCTTACTTTCGTTACACGGGAGTTTGGGGTCGTCACATTTGGTATCAGAGCTTTGGTTAACCTTAGCTTTGGAATATAAATTTTTAGAACAATTCGTCTAGATAGAATCAGTAGTGTTCTAAGATGAGAGGTTCATTAGAGATAGGATTAACAATATCCTAGAATGAGCTTAAATAGAATAGCACATATTTATCAGTCATTACTTCATTATCACCTGGACATGTCTCTACTTTTAACCTTCTCTTCGAATTTATCATTTCCTTTGGTCTGACTCTTTCCATGATGGTATAGATTGATTGAAAGATGAGTACGAGAGCTAGGACAAGAGGAAGAGGTCGTGGCGGAGTAGCTGGTAGGGGTAGAGGGAGAGATACACCCCCAACTGAGCAAGACCAACCCAATTCTGAGGTCGAGGAACCACCACCACCACCCCCAGTTGCTTTTGACCTGGATAAAGTGGCGAAGAAAATCAAGAATCTTGGAGGAGAGCATTTCACTGGTAGAGAGACGGTGGTAGAAGAGCAATAATGGCTTAAGACGATGGAAAAGATCTTGGGAGGTTTAGAGCTTGAGGATCACAGGAAGCATTTTATGGCAGTATGGTTCATGCAAGGACAATCTCAAACTTGGTGGGAAACAGCCATGATAGGGAGAGACGTCGAATAGATAACTTGGATGAGATTTAAAGAGCTCTTTAATGAAAAGTTTATCCTGCCTCAAGAAGTGGAACATCTACATGATGAATTTGCTAACCTGCAGCAAGGCACCATGACCATTGCAGAGTATGTGAAGAAATTTGAGGAGCTATCTAGGTATGCCCCTGAGCTAGTGCAAAACGCCTTACAGAAAAATAAGAGGTTCATAAATGGGCTTGCAAGGCGATACCATAACAGAGTGACAGCCCACATTGAGAGCCCATTTGCCAAGGTGATAGAGATGGCATGCAGATACAAAGAAATTGATCAGAAGGGTGCTCAGCTAGAAAATGCCAAGAATCAAGCTAATAAGAAGAAGGAGGCGGACAAGAAACCAGGGGAAGGCAATTCTTCGACTACAAAACCTCAGGGTAACAAGAAGAGAGACAAGTCTAAAGTCAGATGCTTCAACTGCCAGAAGATGGATATTTCGACTACGAGTGCAGGGCCCCGAAGAAGCCAAAGAGGAATGAGTCTGGGCCAAGTCAAAGCAGTGGATAGAATCCTCGTGGTCCAAAAGAGTGCTACAACTGCCACAAGCCTGGACACCTTATCAAGAATTGCCCTTTGATCAAGAAATCTGAGGTAGCTCACGTCTACGAAGATACGGCTGCCCCAGCTTCTTCTGAAGGAGCAGGTAAGCCTGATGTTTTAGGCGGTACTCTTAACATTAAGAATATTCCCATTACTGTCTTGTTTGATACTGGTGCGTCTAGAAGTTTCATATCTAGTGATACTATTAAAAATCTTAAACTGAAACCAAGAAAACTTAAAGAACCGATTAAAGCCCATAGCACGATAGGAGGTTCACTTATTCTTGATCAGTACTGCAGAGTGCCCATTTCTTACTCACACTCCCTATTTCCTTTCAATTTAATCATCATGAACTTTTCTGGATATGATGTCATTCTTGGGCTAGATTGGCTAACGAAGTATGGGGCTGAATTGCTGTGTGCTGAAAGGGTAGTTAAAATTAAGACGAAATTTGGGAATATAATGACTATACCATGCCACGGCTCAGCCACAGATAGGAAAGAATTCTGGTCTTCTTCAGAAGTCACCCCTTCTTCTATTGAAACTATCCCCATCGTCAAGGACTATGCTGATGTATTTGAAGAAGTAAATAGCTTACCTCCCCGCAGAGAAATCGATTTCAGAATTGACTTGGTTCCTAATGCAAGACCCGGGGTGCATCCTATTAGGCGAATGTCGCCAAAAGAAAGAGAAGAGCTGAGCAATCAAACTAAGCAGCTTTTAGCCAAGGGTCTGATTAGACCTAGCTTTTCAGAATGGGGTGCAGCGGTGGTATTTGTCCCAAAGTCAGATGGCACACTCCGTCTGTGTGTAGACTACCGCGATCTAAACAAGCAAACGATGAAAAACAAATATCCATGGCCTCGGATTGATGATCTTCTAGACCGTCTGCATGGAGCACGAGTATTCTCTAGGATGGACCTAGCCACAGGATTCCATCAACTGCGCATTGCAGAAGAGAGTATCCCCTTAACTGCTTTCAGAGGGCCTGATCTATTTTAGGAATGGCTAGTAATGCCTTTTGGTTTATGCAACGCCCCATCATATTTTGTAGATTTGATGAATAGAGTATTTCATGGGGTTCTAAATAAATTCGTGCTTGTGTTCATTGATGATATCCTTATCTTTTCTAAAAGCACTACTGAGCACGAAAAACATTTAAAAGAAGTCTTGGAGATTCTGCGGAGAAATATATTGAAAGCTAAATTCTCCAAATGCATATTTTGGCAAGAGGAGGTGAAATTCCTCGGCCATGTGGTATCAAAGGAAGGCATCTCTGTAGATCCAGGAAAAATTTCGGCCATCCAAGACTGGAAACAGCCTATTACCCCCATAGAGGTCAGAAGTTTCCTAGGGCTGGCTGGCGATTATCGAAAATTTGTTAAGGATTTTTCGAAATTATCTTGTCCACTGACTAAGCTTACAAAGAAGCACACCAAGTTCGTTTGGACACCAGAATGTGAGGTTGCTTTCCAAGAGCTGAAACAGAGATTGATCACTGCTTCTATGTTGACCATCACAGATGGCAATGAGGATCTGAAGGTCTGGACAGACGCTTCCAAAGAAGGTCATTCTCTATATCTGAGTAAATCATGTCTAAGATAACATTTTCTTTTGATGTCAAATTGCATTTTAACATGTTACCTCTCTGTCTATTTAAGGTATTGGTGCGGTGCTTATGCAAAGGGGTAGAGTGGTAGCATACGCTAGCAGGCAATTGAAACCACATGAAAGGAATTATGCCACTCATGACCTTGAGCTAATGGCCATTGTATTCGCTCTAAAGATATGGAGGCATTATCTCTTGGGGGAAAAGTTCGAGCTATATACGGACCACCAATCCTTGAAGCATCTATTTACCCAAAAGATTTTGAACTTAAGGCAACAGCGTTGGATTGAATTTCTTGCACCCTACGACTTGGATATCCTATATACTCCGGGAAAAGCAAATGTAGTGGCAGATGCTCTCAGCAGAAAGAACATGGCCAGCACCAATCTTATCCTTGCCCATCTCATTATTACTCCTTCTTTGATCGACAAGATCTCTGTCCTTCAAAAAGATGACGAGTTTTCCAAAAGATTAGCAATAGAATTCGAGAAGGCGAAACCACAAGCTTCCAAATTGATGACAAAGGAGTTTTGAGGCTACGAGGCCGAATTTGCGTCCCAAACATTCCTGATCTAAGAAGGGAAGTTATGGACGAATGTCACAAATCCATGCTCAGTATTCATCCTGGGGTAAGCAAGATGTACCACGATCTTAAGCGTACCTTTTGGTGGAGAGTAATGAAGAGGGACATCTCCATATATGTTGATAAGTGCCCCACTTGTCAGCTGGTCAAGAGTGATCAGCAAAAGCTAGCAGGTCTATTGCAGCCATTAGGAGTTCCTAATTGGAATTGGGACGAAGTTTCAATGGACTTCATTGATGGTTTGCCTCAGACTAGGAGAGGGAATGATAGCATATGGGTAATTGTAGATCGCTTGACGAAAGCTGCTCATTTCATCCCCGTCAAATCCAATAGAACGACTCAAAGTTTGGCACAACTTTATTTAAGAGAGATAGTGAGACTGCATGGAGTTCCCAGCAGCATTGTCAGTGACCGTAATCCAATATTTACTAGCAAGTTTTGGGAAGCTTTCCATGAAGAGCTAGGAACCAAGTTGAATATGAATACAGCTTATCACCCTCAAACAGACGGCCAGACTGAGAGGGTAAACCGCATCTAGGAAGATTTGTTGAGAGCATGCATCCTTGACTTTGACGGTTCATGGGAGGATCATCTGCACTTAGTGGAATTCTCTTATAATAACAGCTATCAAGCGAGCCTGCAAATGTCGCCATTCGAAGCTTTATATGGCAGGCCATGCAAATCTCCGGCATGTTGGGTTGAGCCAGGCAATAAAATAGTCTTGGGCCCCGATACGATTCGGGAAGCATCGGATAAAGTGGATTTTATTAAGAAGCGTTTGCTGGCTGCTCAAAGCCGACAGAAGAGCTATGCTGACACTCAAAGAAGAGATTTGGAGTTCTCTGTTGGTGATCTTGTATACTTGAAAGTGTCCCCACTAAGAGGTGTCATTCGATTTGGGAAGACTGGAAAATTAGCACCCCGATTCATTGGCCCGTTTCCTGTTCTTGAAAGGATTGGTACTCTCGTTTATAGAGTGCAGTTACCCGACTGGCTGCCAGGGGTTCACGATGTATTTCATGTATCCCAACTCCGGAAGCATGTTCATGATCCAGATTTAGTTGTGGAGGAAGAAGCACAACGAGATTTGGAAATTACTCCAAGCTTAGCCGTAAAGAGAGAGCTAGTAAAAATTGTGGGCAAGGAAATCAGAGCTTTGAGGAACAAGAAGATCAACCTCGTCAAAGTCCAATGGAGCAGGGATCCTAGAGACTGCACTTGGGAGGCCGAAGTTAGCTTCAAGCAAGCCTATCCCAAGTGTAGAGTGGATATCTCCGAATAACTTTATATTGAGGTACATTTATAATACCTTACATTTACCGTTTTGTTTCCTACATTACTTTTATTTCCTTTTCGAGGACGAAAAGCTTTTAAGTGGGGGAGACTGTAACAACTCGGAAAATCTGAACCAATTAAAATTTTTATTTTGAATAAATTGGTTAGAAAATGAGCCTGAATTTAAAAAATTTAATTTTAAATAATATTAAAGGCAGTGAAAATAGTCAATTTTCAAACGACCTCTGTTTTCGATGAAACTACTTTTGTTGGAACCGGAATGTCAAATTATTGCTAGGTTTCAATTTTTAGAATTTTCAGATTTAGTATGTGAGCGTGGCAAAAGAAACTGTGTTTGGTCAAATACAGTCAAAATTGAACGATTGGAAAATAGCCATTTTTCGAACAGTCTCAGAATTCGACGAAAATAATTTTGTTGGATTCGTATCGTCAAAACATAGCCAAAAATATTTTTTTGGATTTTTCGAAGTCCGTATGTGGCTCCGGTGGATTTTTGATTATGTCAGAATTAAATAATAAAAGAATTAATTTTAAATTCGAAAAACGAGGGCTGAGATGACCTCTTGGGCCTGCGGGACATGGCTAGATGGATCCGGACTAGAGGTTATTAGCTAGGATACACAGTCGTTGGGCTGAAATCCGAGCAAGTGGGTAAATGGACCTTTATTGGATTAATTAAATAATTAATCATAACCCTAATATAATATTATTTAAATTCCCTGTAGCATCGTATCCTTCTTCCCCATTCTCAAATTTCAGTCGCCCCCTCTTCATTCCTTCCTCCTCAAAATTCTCTCTACACACAAATAATTAACCTATGCTCCTTTGGAGTTTTCTCTAGGATTTTCCTTCCTCTTCATTTCTAGACAAGTTTCACCTCCTCTCATGCCCCGGTTTCGGAGAATCGCGCCCCCAAACACTCGACCTTTCAGCCGCTGCCGACCTCCCCTGGTGCCGCCGCACCCTCCCACGTGCTAGGCGCACATAGCCCCTTCCAAGCCCGACCACCTCCAACAAACCACGCCTCAAACCGACCTTCCTACCTCCTGAAAACTGAAGTCAAAGTTTTCAACAATTCTGAAAGGTCACGGCCATTTTATTTGAAGGAGGAAGAGAGGTTATTTCCTTAATGACTTCTCTAATTAATTAATCTAATTTATTTTATAACTTGTTTTGATCATATTTAATTCGGTTCAATTCGAAATTCGATGGTTTCAGCGACGTTGTGATCATATTAAGCAGATCTACGCTCCTGGGCTGAAACGAAGCAATTCAGAACAACTTGAATTTTGGGCGAATTTCTCAACGACGGTGAGATTTTTTTTTAAATTAATTAGTTAATTAATTTATTTTTATATATAGTATTCGTTTCAGATCTGGTTTGTATGGATGTGTTATGATGATTGTCTGTTGGATGTTATGAATTATCATGGTTGTTGTTGTGTGTATTTGAACTTGTTAAACAAATATTTGATTTTATTGAATTGAGTTACTTAATCAATTCAACATTTGTTTCTATGATGAAGGAAAAATTATTGATCTACATACAACAAAACAAAGGAAAGAAAAAGGGGAAATAAAGTTTCCATTTACTTGAGTAGATTTGATTCAATTAGGAAAACAAAATTTCCATTTATTTGAATGGTTTTGATTTGACAAAGAAAATAAAATTTTCTTTTTATTTAGATGTATTTGATTCAGAATAGAAATTAAAATTTTCCTTTTTATTTAAATTGATTTAATGCTACATAGAAGGGGAAAGTTTATTTTTATTTTTGTGTTTCAACACAAGTAGTAATGTAACGACCCAGATTTTTGAGCGACTTTGGTTATCGATATAAACTCGATGTCGATAACCAAACATCGAAAAATCCCGGTAATTAATGAAAGAAATTAGAGGGTGAGGATAGACAAGATATAAACTTAGAATAGAAGAAGAAGAAGAAGGAGAACACAACATCAGAGTAACACGAACCTCACAACGGAACGAATAACATATAAAAGATAACATAACTTTGAAATATAACAGTTATGTATACAATAGCACTTATCAGAGTACAGCACTTACAACACAGCGGAAATAAACTATAGCTATATGATCTTGAAGCCTCCTGCTCCAAGCTCTCCAAGTATATCTGTAAATTCCTGACTACTTGACTGCCCGTACAAAATTGGGCACCCAAGAGTTTAGGGAAAACAAAACAAAAATAAACTCCGGGTCAGTCATGGGACTGGTATGAGTAAAACAGTTTAAACAGTTCGAACAAGTAAATGATATCTTATAAGACCATGTCGTATAACGGAACGGGTTTTTCCCTTATGAGAATCCAAAATATCTTTATATCAAAAACCTATTGATATTATAATAATGTCTATCAACCACAATATAATAATCTGAGACGACCCGATTTCCCGTTCTCACGGAAACAAGGTTATCTTTGGAATATAACACAGAAACAGACAATAGCAGAACAGAATTAAATAAATACACCAGATATGAACAACAAAATATACTGGATAAAAGTAATCATCAGAGTTACACAGTATACAGGATCTTACTTAGTACAAATACAGTTCAGCTATACATAAATGTCTACAGCGGAAATAAACAAAATATGTACAATAGGAGCTGAACAGCATAAAAAGAAATAAATGATAGAATCCATCTTCAGCTCCAGCTATCCAGAAAAGAACCAGCTAAACCTGAATACAAGGCTGCCCGTGTAGAAAAAGGGGCACCCGAGTTTGAAAGTGAAACAAACTACGAGTCAGTCATGGGACTGGTATGAGAAATCCACTCAACACATATATAATTGGCTAATCACAGGACCACGCCACTTTCGTGGAACGGGTTTACTCCATTGGATTGCCAGTGCTTTCAAACAAATCTTTCTTTTAAACATCGCTATGCTTTTTATAAAAATGAAGCCATTATAAGACTCAGTTCCCATCACACAATGCAACGCAGACCGGAGGATAGAGTTTTTACCTTATAACGGCCAAAATATGCTTGATACGAATAAAACAAAGGCATTTGATATTATTGCTAGTGTTTATATGTTTCGAAAACAATTTCAAATCATAACTATCAATCATAGACGACATGAGCGTCCCATGCCACTATGTCGCCAAATGTATATATACAATCGAAACCGCACAGTCACGTATTTGGAAATTGGATTTCCGTCATGAACCAAGGCAAAAGATAGTCCTTACCGAATTCGTGACTCTCTAGCCCGAGCCACAGGACCCAGACTCAGGTGGTTCCTTGGAGCGACAGGGCCGGTCCACCGATGTGGATTAAAATGCCTGAGCAATACGTTTCCCCGCCCTTTGGGGCGTAAACGAGCCAACGAATGACTCCATCGGACCCGGATCGTCTGATCAAACCGAGGCGCCTCGCAACAGCAACAACCACATAGGTGAAAAGTATATAAATGTCAGGGCTGGTAGGTCACTGACACCACCCTAGCTAGAAAGAAATGCATGCCCTCCCTGAGGTCCTCCTCCCGTTTTAGGTTCATACCGGGGTGTGAGGCTCGCGAATTCACGTTATACACAAAGCTATGCCACACAGGCGGGGCTTTGATCATCACCACAAGACTTTGCTTTTCAACAGAAGCCCTGATCACTGCATCTTAGCATGCCACACAGGCAATTCACGCCATGCGATTGATGTCCATCGATATACAACCTCTGAGCTCGTACGTCTCAGAGAAGGGCGTTAAGCAAAAGAATAAATTCTCCACCGCTAAACAGATGTATATTTAACAGAGATCAATCAACACAGAATAAAATCCAATGTCGGACACACAGTCCATTTACAAGTCCGTTCTGGGTCTGAACGAAACCGGAGGCACTAAATACCTCGCAAACCCCTCGATCTCCACGTACGTCTGGACGATCACCACTCATTATCCATATTTCGGGATGCCTCCCAATCAGGACCTCGGTTACCATCCAAACGAGGTGAAGATCTCCGGTCTTCGACCACCGTCTTCATCTTCGAATTTCAATCGTCGGTCAATTATTCGAAATGAGAATTAACTCGGCCTTTTCAAATAATTCACGTATATTTAGAATTTCAATTCGATTTA
Source organism: Allium sativum (assembly GCA_030737875.1). Classification (NCBI taxonomy): domain Eukaryota; kingdom Viridiplantae; phylum Streptophyta; class Magnoliopsida; order Asparagales; family Amaryllidaceae; genus Allium; species Allium sativum. The sequence continues at coordinate 145,008,932 of CM060921.1, read as the reverse complement.
TTTCAATGGTTAAATTATTCGACAACACCAATTTTGTCTTTTTTTTATGTAATTTTCACACCAAACACATTCAACCATCAAATATCACATAAATCAAGCAAATTCAGTTTATTTCCATTCCATATCGCTTATGATATTTTATAACTATTTATCGCTATTTTTATTTATTTTAAAATAGCTAATTTATTCAAAACGACGCTTCGGGCCATAACGCGGCCGTGGCGCTGTTTTTCTTCAGATTTGATTTACACATATCTGAAAATCTAACCGTTGGATCTTCACAAAATTTACATCATTAGAAAGGTCTTTTCAAAACGAATCCAACGGTTCCAGTTTCGGGAAAATCCGACGGTCGGATCTCCCGGTACAATCGTTTGAAGTTTCGATTTCAAAATACGAACTGCAGCGTCGTTATTCGATTAAATATAATTATATTTATATATATAAATAAATATAATCGTTTCTGGTGCTGTTTTTCTTCAGATTTGAATTAAACATTCCAGACAATCCAACCGTTGGATTTCTACAAAGTTGGTGCCGTTGGGAAGATATTTCCAAGGCGAGCCCGACGGTTGAGGTTTCGGGAAAATCCAATGGTCGGATTTCCCGCACTAGTCGTTTGAAATCACGGTTTCAAAATACGAACTGCACGGCCTCGTTTCGTTTTAATTTTATTTATATTTATATATTTATATAAATATAGTTCATTCAATGATTTTCATATCGTTTTAACTTCAAATATTTTTCTAACGCCTTAAATTTTGGAAAAATTTCGCCATAACCTCCCCTGCACCGGGAGCATCGGGAAATCGCAAATAGCTTTCCCGGTCCTTCTAATCTCAAAAAGAAAAAGAAAAAGCCAAGCGGCTAGCCAACAGGCTCAAAATCATCACCCAAACAAATCAGTAAATGTGTACCTATTTGTCGGGCACAAAATTTTATTCCTCTTCTCTAGCCCCTTTGCTATAACCTGTTCAATGAATATGCATATACATATATATACAGTTCTTATCATTTATCCTTTTCTATTCAACTTCATATTTGATTTCTGTTTGGTTTAAAGACACCATTTATTCTAATGTTACATACATAGGTGCAAATCATTTCATTAGCTAATTAATGAATATTTCATCTCATATATGTTTATTTTGAACAAGTGGCTATTTTTAACACTTCACATTTCAACGATTTATGCATACAATAAAAATGCGATTTTTATTGTAAAACGATTCATTTCAAAACACTATGTTTCTATATAGTTCATATAGTCGATAAAAGGTGATTTTTATTATCAAACAATTTATTTCAAAATATGAATACCATTCAACACATGAATTTCTAATCAACGAATGAATATCAATTCAACACATGAATGTTTTCTATAGTTTCTATATATAGATAAAAATGTGATTTTTATTATCGAACAATTTATTTCAAAATATGAATACCATTCAACACATGAATTTCTAAATAACAAATGAATATCAATTCAACACATGAATGTTTTCTATAGTTTCTATATATAGATAAAAATATGATTTTTATTATCGAACAATTTATTTCAAAATATGAATACCATTCAACACATGAATTTCTAAACAACGAATGAATATCAATTCAACACATGAATGTTTTCTATACAATGAATAAATATAGTTTAAGCAAATGAAAATAATTCAAACACACGAATATTATTCAAAATTTCGGCAGCATAACGGCAGGGTAGTTAAACCGGCACCGTCCCTAGTACGGCTCCTCGCTCTACCTTAAAACCTCGCGGTTTTTGACAATGGGGATCATGCATCTAGTTCGCACGCAGGCGGCATGTATATATTTATTTCATTTCCACAACTAATCCTATGTGGTTTCAACCAAATATTTTCCAACCACAAACGGGTATTTTTCAACCACAATCAACCAATATCAATCACAAACAATCCCAAACAATCAATCGCTATCAATCAATTTTCACAACAATTTCAATCAATAAATATCGTCCATGGTTTGTGGACGAGGGGCGTATATATATATATATATATATATTTATATATAGCAATTCACTTTTACTTCAACACATATATAATTTTTAAATCAGAAATCTCACCAATAGCTATCCAATTTCACTTTTAGAAATCTTCGCCTTTACGACTCTGTCGCTTCGTTGCCTTTATTCTCTACATATGTAAAAATCGAATTTTTACTATGTTATTCAATATATAAAGATTGCATTTTGCCTTCGCTATTAACTATATAAAGATTATATTTTTACATGCTACTTTATATATCAAAAAGGTAGTATTTTTATCTAGCTATTTAAATCAAAAAGATGGTATTTTTATCTAGCTATCTAAATCAAAAAGATTGTATTTTTATTTAGCTATCTAAATCAAAAAGATGGTATTTTTATTTAGCTATCTAAATCAAAAAGATGGTATTTTTATTTAGCCATCTAAATCAAAAAGATGGTATTTTTATCTAGCTATTTAAATCAAAAAGATTGTATTTTTATTTAGCTATCTAAATCAAAAAGATGGTATTTTTATTTAGCTATCTAAATCAAAAAGATGGTATTTTTATTTAGCTATCTAAATCAAAAAGATGGTATTTTTATTAATTAAAAATCACGTCTTTTACCCATTAAAAATCACATCTTTTGCCTACTAAAAATCACGTCTTTTTCAGCTTTGAATTTTGTTATTTTCAGCTTTCAAATCAAATTGAATAAAATAAAGAAAAGGGGAAGAAACTCACTACACAAGGGGAGATGAGGGCGTCGGGAGCTGCTGCGAACGGAGGTGGAGGAGCGGGGTGGCGCTGGGTACCCTACGGCGGTCGGAGGTGGCCGTTGCGGCTAATTTGGGGGTGTTCGGTTCTGTACAGAGGAGGAGGAGGATGCTGGAGTTGAGGAGGCGGTGGCATGGGGTTCGACAGGAGGAGGGAGTGGCGTGCGCAGCTCTGAAGGTGGTGGCGGTGGCTGTACAGGCGGAGGGGGTTAGGGCGCGTCAGGGATTGGTGATCTTCGGGGTTCCACGCGAGAGAGAAGAGAGAGGGGGAGGCGGAGAGAGGCGGTCCGGCGCTGGGGAGGCCGGAGCAGCGGAGGTGGAGGCGGTTGGTGGCGGCTCCAGGTGGTGGACGCGACGGGGATCCCCCTTTTCTTTTTTGATTTCGTTTCTGAACGAATGAGGGAGGGGAGAGAGAAAATAAGGGGTGGGGAATATATATATTAATATTTAATTATTTTATTTTTCAAATGGTTGACTTTTTCATTCGAACACGAAATCAGCCCCAACGACTGTCGTCCCTAGCGTATTGCCCCCATTCCGGACACAATGGGATATGCCACGCAAGCTGATTTGATCGTTACAATCAGTTTCCGTTGAATTTACATTTAAATCACTATATCGAATTTTAAATGTACATTTCAAATTACCGGGGTCACATACTAACTAGAAAAATTCCAGAAAAATATTTTCTAGCTTCGTATTGACGATACGGTCCTAACAAAACTAATTTCATCAAATTCTGAGACCGTTTGAAAAACGGCCAATTTCCAGTCGATTAAAATCAACGGAAACTGGTCAAACGCGTTTTCTTTTGCCACGCTCACATATTGATTCGAAAAACTATGAAATTTGAAACCTAGCAATAACTTGACACTGCGGATCCAACAAAAGTGGTTTCGTCGAAATCCGAGGTCATTTGCAAAATGTCCATTTTTAAGGGCCTGAATTCCATAGCGACTATTCAGAATTTTCAACTGGACATATCTTTTGATTCCCGCTATCAAATATCGATTGGTCGGATTCGTTAGAAAGATATCATCAATTAGATACTAATGTTTTTGGTCTCACTAAAATTCGGATTGTTTTGCACCCGGTATATTCAATTGAAGTTTGAAATCGAATTATCGAACTACCGCGCCATTTTCAATTCTATATATAATTATAATTAATTATATTCGTTTTCAATTGTCGATTCAAACTCAGTTTTCATCACCATTATTTAAAATATTTATTTTAAATATTTAAAATCCATTATTTTAGCCAATTTAAAAATTTTAAATTGGTTCAGATTTTCTGGGTCGTTACATAATCATCTAGCAGAAACGCTTTCATCTCACGTTCTACGTATATAGTATACAATCGAAATCGCAAACACGTATTGGGTAATGGATTTCCAACTATGACAAGGTATGGAACCACCTTCCGCTCAGTGTACTCTAGGAACGATACACTGGAGTTCAACAAGAACATCTTGTATCTCAGCCACACATGACCGACCACTCATTTTGCTTGAGTGTATCGAATGTATATCACCAACGGTTGGGATCAGCAACCGTTTATGTATATATATGAGACAGCATTGATAGATTAAAGAAGCAAATGAATATTCTCTAGATATGTGATTATACACCCTACTTGAGTGCGACCGACTTAGCCATGCTGCCTGCCCGATTTCTGTCATTTACTGGATGATGAGGCTAGAAGTTACGCGTTATCATCACATCAGATTTACTTCAAATGTCACATCGTCAGATCCATCAGAATCACTAATTGATTTTCACAACAATACATTATGTGTTAGCTAAAAGAAGTTTCCTTCTCCGCTTCCACTCTTGGTATGGTTGAAGAAATTAATGTACGTGACCCTTCTGGAAATACTCTGTCAGACATTCATCCATACAAGTCATCCAGGAACAGGATGAACCAAAGGCACTATTCAGTACATCCATCTTAGGCACTGTTATCTAAGACTTATATAATAGCCCTTGCGCTTTACTCCGTCTTCAATTATCTTTGGCATATATGATTCGCAATGCTTATGCCAATACAGAGTGGTTCTTTGGATAATAATCCAACCGGTCTCTCCATATTAACAACGTTAAAATGGTCAAAACTTCGATAGTCTGTGATTTAACTATCAAAGAAAAACAAGTATGCAAACAACGATATTATTTACAGATGGAAATTCTATCAATCAATCATCAATCATATATATATATATATTTCCTTATTTTCTATGTTTAGAAAATATACGTTAACACTGGAAAACATTTCCAATTCTAATCCATATTTCCAATTTCAATATTTGATTACGTTTCTGATTCTATTTGGAAAACATTTCCAAATCTTCTTTACTCGGATTTAAACAGATGTTTAAATCAACATCGCGACGACAACTCGAACCACTATACTTATTTACTAAATTCACTTAACCACTTTCACTCTCGAACCTTAACCATTTCTAAATTAAAAACGAAGTCAATCAAGTTGGGGTATAACTACCTCTCAGACCTTAACTGAACAACATTTCAAATCTCGAAATAGGTTAAGTTCATCTTTTAACTCTTTAACACTTCCTTACTTAACTCCTTTCGAATAAATCTCTATTCGATAACTCCCCCCTTCGAATAACTATATCTGATAATCTCTCTTACGAATAACCAGATTCGATTAAACTTTCTTCGAATAAACTAAATTCGATTAACTCTATTTATTTAACCCTAATCAATTAACTCTTTCTACTTAACTCCTTATGTAACTCCTTTCGAATAACTAATTCGATAACTCCTTTCGATTAACTAATTCGAATAACCCTTATTTATTTAACTCTATTCGAATAACTAATTTGAATAACCCTTATTTATTTAACTCTATTCGAATAACAAATTTGAATAACCCTTATTTATTTAACTCTATTCAAATAACTCTAACTGGTTTAACTCTGACTGATCAACCCTAACTGGTTTAACTCGGACTGATCAACCCTAACTGGTTTAACTCGGACTAATCAACCCTAACTGGTTTAACTCGGACTAATCAACCCTAACTGGTTTAACTCTGACTGGTTAACCCTAACTGATAAACTCGGACTGATCAACCCTAACTGGTTTAACTCTGACTGGTTAACCCTAACTGGTTTAACTCTGACTGATCAACCCTAACTGGTTAACTCATTCAGATTAACTCCTTTGAATTAACCACTTTGATTTATCCCTTTGAACTAACTCCATTGATTAAATCCTTTGAACTGACTCCTTTGATTAATTCCTTTCCTATTTGTTTATATTTATTTCATATAAATATTTCCTTTATAAAATTCTATTTATTTAACAAATAAATACCTCCTTTTATTTCTATTTATTTTAACCAATAAGTATCTCCTTTGATTTCTATTTATTTTAACAAATAAATATCTCCTTTGATTTCTATTTATTTTAACAAATAAATATCTCCTTTGATTTCTATTTATTTTAACTAATAAATATCTCCTTTGATTTCTATTTATTTTAACAAATAAATATCTCCTTTGATTTCTATTTATTTTAACAAATAAATATCTCCTTTGATTTCTATTTATTTTAACAAATAAATATCTCCTTTGTTTTCTATTTATTTTAACAAATAAATATCTCTTTTGATTTCTGTTTATTTTAACCAATAAATATCTCCTTTGATTTCTATTCAACCAACTCGACTCGACTAACCCCTTTCGAATAACATATTCGATTTACTAACTTTCGAATACCATATTCGATTGACTAACTTTTGAATACCATATTCGATTTAACTCCTTTCGATTAACTATATTCGATTTAACTCCTTTATTTACTTTATAAAGATTTCCTTTTAACAACGTTTATTCCACTGTTTTCATGACCGGACCGGGCCTTCGGCCCAACCATTAAAGCCTCGAACCACAGAGCTACGCGGCCCGGAATGAACGAAAGCCGAAATTTCCATTGGGCCGTAAAAACCATGGTCCAACCGTAAAAAACCCGGTTTTATACCAACAAAAGACCAAACCGTAAAAGCATTTCAGTTTTCAAACAGGCCAAAAACAAATTTAAAGCCCACTGAACACACTTGCAGCTAATGTTAATGAATTTGCTGGAGGCGGTACTACTTTATAGACAATAAATTAAAGACTTCCACGTTAAATCTAGAATGTGGGACTTCAATATTTGGCTGAGCTTCCTTTCTTCTCAAAACTGCTTATATTGGCAGTATAGAGTGATTAGCATAAGATCAATTCTAACAGCAGCTGTGATTTTTATTATATATTCTCGTTGAGAGCTAATTTTTTTACATTAACATGGTAACTTCACTGATATTTTTTATGTGCACGGCTTTTACGGTTCAACCGGTCGGACCTTCAAAACCTTCGACCTTGGATCATCACGGTTCGAGTCACGGCACGGTTATGAAAACTATGGTTTATTCATTTTTAAAGATTTACTTTTAGTAACGGTTCTTCACTTTAAAAATGATTTCCTTTTTCCAATTCTATTTGTAAGTGTTTTACAAATATTTCTATTTTCATTTTGATTTGTAAATGGTTTTTACAAACATTTCTCTTTCGATTTGATTTGTAAATGATTTACAAACCTTTATCTTTTTATTTGATTTCTGAAAAATATTCTAACTCCTTATATTCCCGGGAAAATTCGCCATAACCTCCTATGTACCGGGAGCATCGGGAAAATCCCCAAACCCACCACACAGTCCTTTCCATTCAAAAAGAAAATGGTTTGAAATTTATTACCTTTCTAAATATCTTCTATTTGTAAATATTCCAATTTATAAATATTTCTTATTTATAAATATTCCATTTATAAATATTTTATTTTCACTATCACTTTGAAAATTCCCTTATCAACATTCCGGTATGTTACGGTATTTAACATATCAAATTTCGATATCCAATATCGTCCATACACACACAATCAACAACAGGTTATAATTCACATCATATATCAAAATATATGAAAAACAATAAAATAACTGTTGAGGAATCCAGTCGGATTCCTCCAACATGTTTCCCTGCATCCACAGATGTTACACAACATGATTGTCATCACTTTCAGTTCAATATGAATTATTCTGATAAACAGAATCAATATATAACTATCTTACTGTTTATATATTATATGTGATGGCCGGAATTTCGCTCGATTCGAATCAGTTGTTAAACCGATCTAGACCGTTCGAAACCCCTGATCGTTTGAGAACAGGACAAATCAGAACACAAACGGAAGAACATTTCATTGCTTATTACAACAATATCATCAGAATACAAGAATATACAGAGTATAAATGAATAAATTACATTCGACAAATATCAGAGATTTAAATACAGTATTGCAGCAGAAAAATAATACAAAACACAACTGAAAGAGATATACGGATACAGAGCTTTCCGGATATCATTCCAGCTGTAAACCAGGATCCTGTGAATATAAATCTGCAAAAACAAAACTACTAGCTGCCCGCGCGGAAAATAGGGGCACCCAGAGTTTAGGTTAAAACAATAAACTCCAGGTCAGTCATGTGACTGGTGTGAGAACTAAAACAGTTATTTAAAGCTTTACTTAAAAGAGAGTAATTCAAGGGACCACGCCGTATAACACGTAACGGGTTTCCTCCCAAGAATACTAGTGCATAGAATAAACAGCGCAATGATTTTTCTAAAAATGAAGCTATTATAAGACCCAGGACCCATCACACAATGCAACGCAAGCCAGAGGATAGGGTTTTCCCTTATAATAGCCAAACATGCTTGGTACGTTTAAAACAAATCATTTGATACTATTATAAGTGTATAGTGTCAAAACATTTTCAATCATAAATATCAATCCTAGGCGGCATGGGTACCATCTATCATGTCGCCATACTAGGCTCTACAAATAAAACCGAAATACACGTATTGGAAATTGGATTTCTGTCATGAGTCGAGGCAAGGGGCAAGCTCCTCTCCGCTTCGAGGCACTCTAGCAAATGCCTCAGGACTACACACTCTGGGTAACCCTGAGATCCTCCAAGACCGGTCCGCTCTTACGTTTGAGGATTAATTATTCCTGAACACACGTTTCCCGGCCCTATAGGACCTATAATCGAGGCGCCTGGCATCCAAACCACAAAGGTGAAAAGTATATAAATGTCAGGGCTGGTAGGTCACCGACACCACCCATAGCTAGAAAGAAACGTCGTGCACTCCTTGGATCCTCATCCCGTTTTTGACTCTTACCGAGGTTTGAGGCTCGCGAATCCACGCTATACACAAAGCTGCCACGTAGGCCGTTCTTTGATCATCAACCACAAGAATTTGCTTTTCAACAGAAGCCTTGATCCATGCAACTCAGCATGCCACACAGGCAATTCATGCCATGCGATTGATATCTATCGATATATAACCTCTAAGCTCGTACGTCTCAGAGAAGGGCGTTAAGCAAGAGAATAAATTCTCCGCCGCCAAACAGATATATATTTAACAGAAATCAATCAACACAGAATAAAATCCAATGTCAGACACACAATCCATTTACAAGTTCGTTCTGGGTCTGAACGAAACCGGAGGCTCTTTCCTCGCATATCCATCGATCTCCAAGTACGTCTGGACGACCACCAACTGATTCCCTCATCTTGGGTGTACAGCCCAATCAAGATCATCAGTAATCACACAAACGATGTGAAGACTTCCGGTCTTCAACCACCGTCTTCATCTTCGACTTATCGTTGAATCGGTTATTCAGAATGGGTATAAACCCGGCCTTCCCGAACAACCCGCGTATATTAAAAACAAATATTACACAAACACAACATACGCCTCATTCCAATTCATTAGTCACTAACCGTAAATCAGTAAGAGAGCAATTCCCCAAATATTAACCCCGAAGGACGAAACCAACATCAGATCAATACCCACGAAACCATTCTTCTTAACTAACCTACAGCTAGTTTCTAAATCTCAATTCTTAGGGAAAAGTTCCCATTAATTTTATCCAAGATAAATTCTTTGAATTTATTCTTTAATCTTCCTTTGGATGTCATTTAAGACCAAATTATGGTTTTCCAAACTAGTCGAGATTAGCGAACCACACCGGAGTAATTATTTATTTTATTTCTCAATCCCAACCTATTCATCCCATGAAGCAAAACTGGTAATACTCCATATCTAACACCACGGTGTTATCGGTAAAATTAATTACCATTTCACGTTCAAATCTAATTAAAGATTTAACAATCGTTTTGGAGCAAAACTGGTGATACTCCATTCTCGCTCACTTTCTAAATTTGATAATTTAAATTATCAATTCCTTTAAATCTAATTGCGGATTCATTAAAACTCCCTTTACTGGGTTAAATAACTAATGGCATTTAAAACACAGTTCACGACAAACCCAAATCACATTCTATTTATTATCGGGTTAAAGAACAAATGTTATTTAAAACACCGTTCACGATAAACCCACAAATCAATTCTGTTTAAAACCCATTTCAAATCCAGTTTATTTATTTGAAAATAAACGGGTTTAATTTTAGTTCAAAACTAGTTCATTTCGATAAAAAATTATTTTTATCTTTTCAAATATGGAGTTTTTCATCCCAATTTTTCCCAAATCATTTCTTATGATTTTACACAAATTATTACTATTTTTAATAATTTTATCAAGGCCCATATAGTCGATTTCCAACAATGGCCATCGAACTGCACTTACAACGACCTTTTCCAAATTTGATTTGGACGTATCTCCAAATCCAACCGTTAGATTTCAGATTTCTAATATTCATTGGAAAGCTCTTTTCGATACGAACCCAACGGTTCCGGTTTTAGGAGAATCCTACGGTCGGATCTCCCGTAATATCTGTTCGAAGTCAATGGTCGAAATTCGCGAACTACCGCGGCGCGACGCGTTCTATTCAAGCCATTATATTATATATATAATATATATTTCGTCGATTTCTATTTAAAGCAAATTTTATAAATAGTTTTAAATTCGTTTCAAAACATTTCAACTTTCATTTCCAATTTAAATCAAAATTGAATTTTTCCTTATAAATTCGTTTTAAAATTCATTTCAATTCAATTCAAATTCGTTTTATATTCAATTCAGTTCGAATTCGTTTATATTCAATTCAATTCGAATTCGTTTTCTATTCAATTCAAATTCGTTTTCTATTCAAATCAAATTCGTTTTCTATTCAATTGAAATCAAATTCGTTATATATTCAAATTATAAAAACGAATATAATCGATATAAATATCGTTTGCGTCAAAATAGCGCATCTCTAATTAATACGGCTTTATATATTTCAATAATTCCGTTATTCTATTCAACAAATGAATATTTATTTTATTCAATACGTGAATCTATACTTCTGTCAACACATGACTAATCTCAACGAATGAGTACTGTCCACGTGTGACTATTTTTTTGTTATTCAATATATTTTATAAAAATTATGGTATCTATCGTTTGATTTCAAATCAGACTCCAACTGTAAATTAGTAAGAGAACGATTTCCTGAATATTAACCCCGAAGGCCGAAACCAATATCAGATCAATACCCAGGAAACCATTCTTCTCATCTATTTTCCAGTTAATTTCTAATTTCATATATGATAAAGATGTAAATTTTATTGTTAAAATATTTCGTTCAACACATGACTAATCTCAACGGATGAGTACTGTCAACACATGAACCTTTATTTTATAATATAAAGATGTAAATTTTATTGTTAAAATATTCCGTTCAACACATGACTAATCTCAACGGATGAGTACTGTCAACACATGAACCTTTATTTTATAATATTCTTTATTTTCCCGATTGGAATGAGGCCTAATCAATTACCATATAAAGTTAATTATATGGATTCCATACAACACATGTATATAATAGCAACGATAAATAATCAACCATCATCCAAAGTGCACTACACTGTATAAGCATCAAATGTAGATATCTAACGCTTATAAAAGCCTGTCGATCCATCGATCGACATACAACTAATTACTGGGATTAGCGTATGCTGTATTTTATCCTAATACCCGTGTGGGGTTTCAAATCAACAAACATATATTTTTATTTGTGCAGTTGGGCGATGTGTAAAATTTATCGTCCCAATCAATGTCCTTCAAATAGGTGTACATAAACAAACCGTCTGGTTTGTAAATGAATATTTATTTATTCCCATTCACGTTAAAAATTATATTTTTAACGACCAAATTATTTTATTCAACCTATGAATATTCTATTCGGTTCATTTATTAAATAAAATGATATCTTTATTTTTCTAACTTATTTTAGAAAATTTTGGCGGCATAACGGCGCGATACTAGAAACGGGACGAGGCCTAGCCTTATCCCCGGTCTAGTGAAAGCCCACGCCATTCGCACATCAATCAAATTAAATTCAATTCACCAAACAATTCAATTGAAACCAAATAATCTAACCAACTACACAACCAAACAAACAAGTCCATGGTCTGTGGACGATGGTGTCGGGTGCTACTAAACACCGTCTGCATCCTAGTATATATATATATATAACTAGAAAAAGAGATTTTGAGTGAGAAGTTCTCACCAAAGCTAATCCAATCATCTCGACTCTTCTTATGTAGGGAATCATCGCCGTTCTGGCCTTTTGTCACTTTCGTTGCCCGTAGCCACTACATATATAAAAATCACATTTTTATTTCGCTATGTATATAAAAATCACATTTTTATACCGTTGTTCATATAATAAAGATTATATTTTTATCACGCTATTTTACACATAAAGATTTCGCCTTTTCAAATATAGAGATTTCGCCTTTTCAAATATAAAGATTTCGCCTTTTCAAAAATAAAGATTTCAACTTTTCAAAAATAAAGATTTCGCCCTTTCAAATATAAAGATTTCATTTTTCATCTTCTACAACATAAAAGATTATATTTTTAATCTTCTACAATATAAAAGATTATATTTTTAATACTTTATTAATATAAAAATCACATTTTTAATATCTTTATAATATAAAAATCAAATCTTTATATTCGCTACTATATAAAAATCATATTTTTACCCTTCTAACTTCTATATAAAAATTATTTCTTTTTCATATATAAAAAATACGATTTTCACTTAACACACTATGGTAATTACAACTAAAATAAATAAAACTGATTTAAAATAAAATTCACCTTTGAAATTGAAGAGGGGTTTCGTTGTTTGAATCGAGCAAGGAGGGGGTTGGCTGCGCTGGACCACTGGAGGAGGCGGAGGGGTTTTGGGTTCGAGGGGAGGACTGGAAGAAGGAGAAGGTGGAGCGGAAGTGGGGGGGCGACGGTGAAGGTGGGGCAGGGGTGAGGCGGTGTTTGGCGGTGGGGTTTGGGGGTCTTCGCGACAGGAAGTGAGAAGGAGGGAGGAAAAAGAAGAGAGGGAGGCGGTGGCAGGTGGTGGCGCCCCACCTGGGGCGGCGACGGCTCATCGGAAGGGGGGGGGGGGCGACGGCGGTCGCGATCCCCCTGCTCTCCTTTTTTTTTCTACCGAATCGAGTTCAAAATCAAAAAGGGGGGGGCCAGAGATAAAGGAATAAGGGGTTTATTTTATTTTATTATATTTATTATTTTAATTTCAAAAAAGTAGACTTTTACATACGACCTCTAAACGAGGCCCACCGCCTGTCGTCCATAGCTAATTACCCCCATTCCGAACACAATGGGATATGTACCATAAGCTGATTCGACCATTTCGATCAGTTTCCGTTAAAATCAACATATAACTCTATATATTGATTTTGAACGCACATTTCAATTTACCGGGGTCACATACTAACTCTAAAAATTCCCGAAAAATATTTTCTAGCTTCGTATTGACGATACGGTCCAAACAAAACTAGTTTCGTCGAATTCCGAGATCGTTGGAAAAATGGCCATTTTCCAGTCGATTAAAATTAACTGAAACTGGTCAAACACGTTTTCTTTTACCACGCTCACATATTGATTCGAAAGATTATGAAATTTGGAATCCAGCAATAACTTGACACTGCGGATCCAACAAAAGTGGTTTCGTCGAAATCCGAGGTCGTTTGCAAGATTCCCATTTTTAAGGGCCTGAATTCCATAACGACTATTCAAGATTTTCAACTGGACATATCTTTTGATCCCCGCTATGAAATTTCAATTTTTCGGATTCGTTGGAAAGATATTCTTAATTAGATCCTATTATTTTTGGTTTCGCTAAAATCCGGATTGTTTTGCACCCGGTACATTCAATTGAAGTTTGAAATCGAATTATCGAACTACCACGCCATTTTCAATTCCTTTTATAATTATATATAATTATTTATATTCTAACGACGATGTATATAAATATATTCGTCGAATTCAATCCAAAATAATTTTCTCGTCGATTTTATTTAAAATAATCTATTTTAAATATGCAAAATTCATTAAAATTGCCAAAATAAAAATTTTAAACTGGCTCGCATTTCCGGGTTGTTACATTATATATATATTTATATATATATATAATATTTCATTAACTGACTAGCAGTTCAATCAACAGTCAACACACAGTCAATCAGACAATTTCTAACAGTTCTAAAAATACAACTTGAAATTATAAATTATTCAGAGTTGGTGAGTTTTACTCACATTTGCGTGTTAGCCGTTAAATAACGGTTTGCGTTATTTGATTCAGTCGGAGAATTCATTTCGCCATAAATTGTAACGAGCTCGGATTCGCTCCCAGTCAGTTCCATGGTGTTGCTCCCGTCCATACGATCCTAACGGATCCAACCGTTCGAAATTCTGATACAGTATGAGGAAGATACACATTTTTAAAGTTTGAACTTACTTTAAATTAAATAAAAACGTTGGACTTTAATTTAAATAGGCCTCACCCCTTGAATCAACCGGCCCACTACCATATAATACCAACCCGTATGATCCTCCCTTCTCTTCCACTCAGAAAAATACGGCTCCTACTCCTCCACGTTTTCCATAGCCACATTCCATCACCACAACTCCGTCATTCCTCCACCGAACCAAAAACTGAACACACCAAACTTCCGCTCTACTCGAGCTCGACAGAATCATAACCCCAAAAGCCAGTTCGATGTCCTTTCCCAAAACCCGACTTCGACAATGAACACAGCATATACGGGCGGGTGCGACATCTTTGATGATCGAACTCCATGAAAGTTTGCAACCAGTTGCTAAAACTCCCACTAAAACCAAATCTAACACTAGCACCACTCATCGATGTCTCCATCTTCCAGGATTCCTAACCCTAGAACCCACGCACGCTATACAGGTGCGAATAGAAAACAATCGAACCCAATCAAAAATATACGAGATGGAAGGATTCCTCACTATAAATACCAATATACTTATGCAGGAATTTATAGATTTTTCCTGGATTTCTATTTGATTTTTCATTGATCGATGTGGTTACCGGAGAAAATGAAAAGGGTGCGGCGCATTTTTTGCTTTGTTGACTTCTGCAATGAAGTGTTTAGGTTTAGGAATACTTGGAGAGGGTATTTATAGAGGATGTAAATATTTTTATATTTATTATTATATTCGTTTTTAATCAAACGCTATCTGCAACCGTCCTCTAAAATTCCTGTGACCACATACAATACCCAAAAATCACGAAAACCGACATGCAGCTACAACTCGACATTACGGTACCAACGAAACTGGTTTCGTCGAATTCCGACTTCGTATGCTCACACAGTGTATTTTTAAAGGTCAAAATATCGACTGTTTCTCACACTAAAAATCGGTACGGCCACATACTGACTCTAAAAATCACGAAACTGGAAATCTAACAATAATTTGACATTACGAATCCAAAAAAATTGGTTTCGTCGAATTTCGACTTCGTTTGCAAAACCAGCTATTTTCAAAGCTCTGGATGACCCATTTAAATATATAAATATATTTAAATATAATTAAATTAAATATAAATAAATTTATATTATCGTGTATCTTCACATATGATATCATATAGCTCCAGAATATCTTATTAGAATTTACAGCTTGATATATCAGATTTCAGATTTATCGATATTCAATTTATATTGAAATTCCTTTCATAAAATATAAATAATTCCTTTATAAATTATAAAGGAATTCCACAGTGACTTTTCTAAAATTTGATTTGGACGCAAATAAAAATCTACACAACGAAATCCCAATTTTTCTCTTCCATTAGAAAGATATACTCCACCAGCTCCACACGTTTCTTGTTTCACAAAAATCCGGCTTAAAACGAATCCTGTACATTCAGTTGAAGTTCAAATCGCGAACTGCAGCGCCATTTCAAGCTCGATTTTAATTTTAATATAATTATACGTTCAAATTGTTGTTCAAATAATATATTCGTTATTTAAATTCAAATTATAAACTGAATTAAATCTTCGGGATGACCCAGTTCACAAAATATTGCGATTCCCAATATTTTTGATTATTTCTGAATTAAATATATTATTTAATTTATTATTTTAATTAAATATTCACCATTGTTTAATTCCACAACCGTTAAATACTCCAAATCACCTTTTAAATAATTAAATTAATTAATTATTATACCTCTGCAAATGCGAGTCATTACATTCTTCCCCACTTAAAATAATTTCGTCCTCGAGATTGCTAAGGTAGATGTCGACCCTATTAACTGGTTAGAACCTATTTGTTCACTTTTTGATTTCAGTTTTCAACTGAACCAATTTAATTTCAATTAAAATATTAATTCATTCTTATCAATGAAAATTTCCAAAAATCCTAAAAATTTTCTAACACCTTAAGTTTCCGAATTTTTTTGCCATCACCTCCTTTGTACTGGTCAATATCTCAAACTCCAACTCGCCTCTTTGGGCCTTCTTCAACCTCAAAGAAAATCAAACAGCCAAGCGGCTTGCCAATTCGGCTCATAAATCTCATACTGATAACAAATATAAACTTGTACCTTTTTGTCGGGCATATCGTTATATCCCTACCATCTGTTATCAGTTCTGCATATACCAATGCAATCCTAACTTGATCTCTGATCAATTTATCCTCAAAACCAAACATTCACTTATATCCGAGTCAGATTTCATTCGAACTCCAATATCAAATTTCAAACTCTTAACTCGTCAACTCAATCCATTTAACTTCATACATTAGATTTAAATTCCAGAATTTAAATTCCTGGGCTTATTTCAAATCAATTTGAAATCATAATACCAATTCAAAACATTTGAATTTCTAAACACCTTGTTTTTCTCAAATCAATTCAAAAACAACATCTTGGTAGTAATCCGTCACTTACAACTCGAAAATGAACACTGAGGATGTGGCCAACATCATCAGAGTTATTTCCCAGTAATCGAAGTGAGTTCAATACTATATCAGCTTTCAAAACCATTTCTGAATATTTCCATTTTGAAATCAGTTCGAAATATCCTTTTAATTTCTGTAAACAATTTAAAATCTCCCAGGATTTTAAAATTTCCTTATTTTTAATCCAAATCCGTTTACAAACACTTATCCAATTTTTCCAGAATTTTAATTCAATTTCTGGTTTAAATTTCAGAATTAACTCATCTAATTTCACGTATTTCACTTATATGAATTCTGATTGGTTATTTACATAACCATTTAATTTATAATCTTACTCGATTATAATAACAACCAATATATCCAATATATATCAAAATATACTTTGGGTAAACATATTTTAATTTACCCTCCTTTCAAAACATATCGTGTCGACCCATCGTATTCGAGTGTTTATAAACTCCTACCGATACAGTGGATCAAACTGATCGACCAGAACTCATAAACAACCCAACCAATGAATCTCCACAATATAAAATAGATTTTTATATCAATTAACAAATACGTTCACTCGTATACATACACTCAAACTCAATCTAGGGTATTACTAACCCTATCTCTACCGAGTCACGCCACAGAGCCAAGGTAATTTACTTAACTTAAGCTCTGATACTAACTGTAACGACCCGGATTTTTGAGCGACTTTGGTTTTCGACATAAACTCGATGCCGATAACCAAACATCGAAAAATCCTGGTAATTAATGAAAGAAATTAGAGGGTGAGGATAGACAAGATAGAAACTTAGAAAAGAAGAAGAAGAAGAACACAACATCAGAGTAACACGAACCTCACAGCGGAACGAATAACATATAATAGATAACATAACTTTGAAATATAATAGTTATGTATACAATAGCACTTATCAGAGTACAGCACTTACAACACAGCGGAAATAAACTATATTTATATGATCTTGAAGCCTCCTGCTCCAAGCTCTCCAAGTATATCTATAAATTCCTGACTACTTGTCTGCCCATACAAAATTGGGCACCCAAGAGTTTAGGGAAAACAATACAAAAATAAACTCCGGGTCAGTCATGGGACTGGTATGAGTAAAACAGTTTAAATAGTTCGAACAAGTAAATGATATCTTATAAGACCACGCCGTATAACAGAACAGGTTTTTCCCTTATGAGAATCCAAAATATCTTTATATCAAAAACCTTTTGATATTATAATAATGTCTATCAACCACAATATAATAATCATCTAGCAGAAACGCTTTCATCTCACGTTCTACATATATATATTATACAATCGAAACTGCAAACACGTATTGGGTAATGGATTTCCCACTATGACAAGGTATGGAACCACCTTCCGCTCAGTGTACTCTAGGAACGATACACTGGAGTTCAACAAGAACATCTTGTAACTCAGCCACACATGACCGACCACTCATTTTTTCTTGAGTGTATCGAATGTATATCACCAACGGTTGGGATCAGCAACCGTTTCCGTATATATATGAGACAACATTGATAGATTAAAGAAGCAAATGAATATTATGTAGATAGGTGATTATACACCCTACTTCAGTGCGACCGACTTAGCCATGCTGCCTGCCCGATTTCTGTCATTTACAGGATGATGAGGCTAGAAGTTACGCGTTATCATCACATCAGATTTACTTCAAATGTCACATCGTCAGATCCATCAGAATCACTAATTGATTTTCACAACAATACATTATGTGTTAGCTAAAAGAAGTTTCCTTCTCCGCTAACACTCTTGGTATGGTTGAAGAAATCAATGTACGTGACCCTTCTGGAAATACTTGTCAGACATTCATCTATACAAGTCATCCAGGAACAGGATGAACCGAAGGCACTATTCAGTACATCCATCTTAGGCACTGTTATCTAAGACTTATACAATAGCCCTTGCACTTTACTCTGTCTTCAATTATCTTTGGCATATATGATTCGCAACGCTTATGCCAATACAGAGTGGTTCTTTGGATAATAATCCAACCGGTCTCTCCATATTAACAACGTTAAAATGGTCAAAACTTCGATAGTCTATGATTTAACTATCAAAGAAAAACAAGTGTGCAAACAACGATATTATTTCCAGATGGAAATTCTATCAATCAATCATCAACCATATATATATATATATATATCTATATATATATTTCCTTATTTTCTATGTTTAGAAAATATACGTTAACACTGGAAAACATTTCCAATTCTAATCCATATTTCCAATTTCAATATTTGATTACGTTTCTGATTCTATTTGGAAAACATTTCCAAATCTTCTTTACTTGGATTTAAACAGATGTTTAAATCATCATCGCGACGACAACTCGAACCACTATACTTATTTACTAAATTCACTTAACCACTTTCACTCTCGAACCTTAACCATTTCTAAATTAAAAACGAAGTCAATCAAGTTGGGGTATAACTACCTCTCAGACCTTAACTGAACAACATTTCAAATCTCGAAATAGGTTAAGTTCATCTTTTAACTCTTTAACACTTCCTTACCTAACTCCTTTCGAATAAATCTCTATTCGATAACTCCCCCCTTCGAATAACTATATCTAATAATCTCTCTTACGAATAACCAGATTCGATTAAACTTTCTTTGAATAAACTAAATTCGATTAACTCTATTTATTTAACCATAATCGATTAACTCTTTCTACTTAACTCCTTATGTAACTCCTTTCGAATAACTAATTCGATAACTCCTTTCGATTAACTAATTCGAATAACTAATTCGAATAACCCTTATTTATTTAACTCTATTCGAATAACTAATTTGAATAACGCTTATTTATTTAACTCTATTCGAATAACTAATTTGAATAACCCTTATTTATTTAACTCTATTCGAATAACTCTAACTGGTTTAACTCTGACTGATCAACCCTAACTGGTTTAACCCGGACTGATCAACCCTAACTGGTTTAACTCTGACTAGTTAACCCTAACTGATTAACTGGGACTGATCAACCCTAACTGGTTTAACTCTGACTGGTTAACCCTAACTGGTTTAACTTTGACTGATCAACCCTAACTGGTTAACTCATTCAAGTTAACTCCTTTGAATTAACCCCTTTGATTTATCCCTTTGAACTAACTCCTTTGATTAATTCCTTTGAACTAACTCCTTTGATTAATTCCTTTCCTATTTGTTTATATTTATTTCATATAAATATTTCCTTTATAAAATTCTGTTTATTTAACAAATAAATACCTCCTTTTATTTCTATTTATTTTAACCAATAAATATCTCCTTTGATTTCTATTTATTTTAACAAATAAATATCTCCTTTGATTTCTATTTATTTTAACAAATAAATATCTCCTTTGATTTCTATTTATTTTAACCAATAAATATCTCCTTTGATTTCTATTTATTTTAACAAATAAATATCTCCTTTGATTTCTATTTATTTTAACAAATAAATATCTCCTTTGATTTCTATTCAACCATCTCGACTCGACTAACCCCTTTCGAATAACATATTCGATTTACTAACTTTCGAATACCATATTCGATTGACTAACTTTTGAATACCATATTCGATTTAACTCCTTTCGATTAACTATATTCGATTTAACTCCTTTATTTGCTTTATAAAGATTTCCTTTTAACAACGTTTATTCATTTTTAAAGATTTACTTTTAGTAACGGTTCTTCACTTTAAAAATGATTTCCTTTTTCCAATTCTATTTGTAAGTGTTTTACAAATATTTCTATTTTCATTTTGATTTGTAAATGGTTTTTACAAACATTTCTCTTTCGATTTGATTTGTAAATGATTTACAAACCTTTCTCTTTTTATTTGATTTTTGAAAAATATTCTAACTCCTTATATTCCCGGGAAAATTCACCATAACCTCCTTTGTACCGGGAGCATCGGGAAAATCCCCAAACCCACCACACAGTCCTTTCCATTCAAAAAGAAAATGGTTTGAAATTTATTACCTTTCTAAATATCTTCTATTTATAAATATTCCAATTTATAAATATTTCTTATTTATAAATATTCCATTTTCACTATCACTTTGAAAATTCCCTTATCAACATTCCGGTATGTTACGGTATTTAACATATCAAATTTCGATATCCAATATCGTCCATACACACACAATCAACAACATGTTATAATTCGCATCATATATCAAAATATATGAAAAACAATAAAATAACTGTTGAGGAATCCAGTCGGATTCCTCCAACCTGTTTCCCTGCATCCACAGATGTTACACAACATGATTGTCATCACTTTCAGTTCAATATGAATTATTCTGATAAACAGAATCAATATATAACTATCTAACTGTTTATATATTATATATATATATATAATATTTCATTAACTGGCAAGCAGTTCAATCAACAGTCAACACACAGTCAATCAGACAATTTCTAACAGTTCTAAAAATACAACATGAAATTATAAATTGTTCAGAGTTGGTGAGTTTTACTCACATTTGCGCGTTAGCCGTTAAATAACGGTTTGCGTTATTTGATTCAGTCGGACAATTTATTTTGCCATAAATTGTAACGAGCTCGGATTCGCTCCCAGTCAGTTCCGTGGTGTTGCTCCCGTCCATACGATCCTAACGGATCCAACCGTTCGAAATTCTGATACAGTATGAGGAAGATACACATTTTTAAAGTTTGAACTTACTTTAAATTAAATAAAAACGTTGGACTTTAATTTAAATAGGCCTCACCCCATGAATTAACCGGCCTACTACCATATAATACCAACCCGTATGATCCTCCCTTCTCCTCCACTCAGAAAAATACGGCTCCTGCTCCTCCACGTTTTCCATAGCCACTTTCCATCACCACAACTCTGTCATTCCTCCACCGAACCAAAAACTGAACACACCAAACTTCCGCTCTACTCGAGCTCGACAGAATCATAACCCCAAAAGCCAGTTCGATGTCCTTTCCCAAAACCTGACTTCGACGATGAACACAGCATACATGGGCGGGTGCGACATCTTTGATGATCGAACTCCAAGAAAGTTTGCAACCAGTTGCTAAAACTCCCACTAAAACCAAATCTAACACTAGCACCACTCATCGATGTCTCCATCTTCCAGGATTCCTAACCCTAGAACCCACGCACTCTATACAGGTGCGAACAGAAAACAATCGAACCCAATCAAAACTATACGAGATGGAAGGATTCCTCACTATAAATACCAATATACTTATGCAGGAATTTATAGATTTTTCTTGGATTTCTATTTGATTTTTCATTCATCGATATTGTTACCGGAGAAAATGAAAAGAGTGCGGTGCATTTTTTTGCTTTGTTGACTTCTGCAATGAAGTGTTTAGGTTTAGGAATACTTGGAGAGGGTATTTATAGAGGATGTAAATATTTTTATATTTATTATTATATTCGTTTTTAATCAAAGCTATCTGCAACCGTCCTCTAAAATTCCTGTGACCACATACGATACCCAAAAATCACGAAAACCAACATGCAGCTACAACTCGACATTACGGTCCCAAGGAAACTGGTTTCATCGAATTCCGACTTCGTATACTCACACAGTGTATTTTTAAAGGTCAAAATATCGACTGTTTCTCACACTAAAAATCGGTACGGCCACATACTGACTCTAAAAATCACGAAACTGGAAATCTAACAATAATTTGACATTACGAATCCAAAAAAATTGGTTTCATCGAATTTCGACTTCATTTGCAAAACCAGCTATTTTTAAAGCTCTGGATGACCCATTTAAATATATAAATATATTTAAATATAATTAAATTAAATATAAATAAATTTATATTATCGTGTATCTTCACATATGATATCGTACAGCTCCAGAATATCATATCAGAATTTACAGCTTGATATTTCAGATTTCAGATTTATCGATATTCAATTTATATTGAAATTCCTTTTATAAAATATAAATAATTCCTGTATAAATTATAAAGGAATTCCACAGCGACTTTTCTAAAATTTGATTTGGAAGTAAATCAAAATCTACACGACGAAATCCCAATTTTTCTCTTCCACTAGAAAGACATACTCCACCAGCTCCACACGTTTCTTTTTTCATAGAAATCCGGCTTAAAACGAATCTTGTACATTCATTTGAAGTTCGAATCGCCAAATCGCGAACTACAGCGCCATTTCAAGCTCGATTTTAATTTTAATATAATTATACGTTCAAACTGTCATTCAAATAATATATTCGTTATTTAAATTCAAATTCTAAACTGAATTAAATCTTCGGGATGACCCAGTTCACAAAATATTGCGATTCCCAATATTTTTGATTATTTCTGAATTAAATATATTATTTAATTTATTATTTTAATTAAATATTCACCATTATTTAATTCCACAACCATTAAATACTCCAAATAACCTTTTAAATAATTAAATAAATTAATTATTATACCTCTGCAAATGCGGGTCATTACAAGTAACATGCAAAGGAAATGCCTACTTTTATTATGTGTTTTAACACAACTATTTTCATATAAATAAAAAGTTCTTTTTATTTATGTTTTAACGCAAATATCTACGTAGAAAATAAAATATTATTTTTATTTGTGTTTCTAAACACATAGATTATATAGAGCATTAAATTATATTTATTTGTGTCTTTAAAACACAAATACATGCACCGTCATTAAATTACATTTATTTGTGTCCTTAAATACAAATACATGCACCGTCATTTATATATATATATTTATTTATTTATTTATTTATGCTTTAAAACACTAATATTCAATAGAAAACTAAAATACATTTTTATGCGTGCTTTCAAATACAAATTTTACATGAAGAATAAAATTTAATTTTTGTTGCATTCCTTGATGTAAACAAAATGTAGAAAAATAGAATCTCATTTTATTACACCCCGTAATGCAAATGTAATGTAGAGAAAAATATATTTTACATTTTTGTGTTTGCATACAAATGCAAACACTATTTTAAAATATAATTTACATTTTTGTGTTTGCATACAAATGCAAACGCTACTTTAAAACATAATTTACATTTTTGTGTTTGCATACAAATGCAAACGCTGCTTTAAAATATAATTTACATTTTTGTGTTTGCATACAAATGCAAACGCTACTTTAAAACATAATTTACATTTTTGTGTTTGCATTCAAATGCGAACGCTACTTTAAAGTATGATTTATATTTTTTTGTGTTTACATGCAAATGCCAATGCTACAATAAAAATAAAAGGTACATTTCCGTGTTTGCATTCAAATATGTTTACATTTCTATGTAAGTTTTAAAGAATAGTAAAAGAATCATATTTAGTCTAAAAATATAAATAATAAAAAATTACATTTTTGATGTGATATTAAAAGCGTAGGAAAAAAAATTCTCATTTTGTTCATAAAAATGAATTGAACAAAAATAAATATTCATTTTTGTTCATCGGAAGGAAATCAACAAATTCACTCCTTGAAATAAAATGGACAAAAATAATCGTTTTATTCATTGTGAAGGAATTTACACCTAGTATAAATAAGAAGGTTGAAATCAAGATTTAAACGTTAGAATTTATGAACAAGCTAAAATATAAATTTATAGTCAATTACTATAAAAATTGGTGCATGAAATAAAACACATTTTAATAGACGAGATAAACTTAAGTTGTGATTGGCATTATTCATTTCCTTTATTGGTGTGATATGCATGTGGGTGAAAGCGCTCGAAAATTTATATTTATAAATATAAATAAAATTATAACGAATCGAGCGTGGTAGTTCGCGTTTAGGCAATCGTAACTTTAAACGATTATACCGAGAGATCCGACCGTCGGATTTTCCCAAAACTGGAGCCGTTAGGACCGCTTTGGGAAGATCTTTCCAATGAGACAAATTTTGTCAAAATCCAACGGTTAGATTTCAAGATATGCGTAAATCAAATTTATTGAAAAACAGTGCCAGGGCCACCCTCTGACCCGAAGTGTCGTTTAATTAATTTGAACTATACTTTCATATATATATATATATATATATATATATATATATATATATATATATAAAAATAGCGTTAAAATCGTTAAAGATTAATATTAACGATATGAGATGATTTAAATGATAATTATTGAAAAGTCCGAGTTCTACTCATTTCAAATAATTATACGTCGATGAAGAGACAAAGACGGTGTTGAAGACCGGCGGCCTTCACATCGAACGGATGTATTGCTACCAAGGTCCTCGATAGGAGTAGCTACCCTGAAGGGACTTCTGTGGTAGTCGTCCGAACGTATGTGCTGATTGTTCGGATATACGAGAGCCTCTTAGGTATCTCCGGTTCCTTTCAGACTCGGAACGGACTTGTAAATGGATGCATGTCTGACGTTGAACTTCGTACCATGTAAACTAATGTCTGTTGATATACAACCGTTAGTGGCAAGAGAATATATTCTTTCGCTCAACACCCTTAGAGGTTGTGTATTGATAGATGTTAATTTCATGGCATGGATTGTCAATGGGACACGCTAAGATGCAAATGATCAAGGCTTTGTTGAAAAGCAGGCCTTGTGGTCGATGATCAAAGCATAGTCTTTTTAGGCATAGCTTTGTGTATATCATGACTTCGCGAGCCTCACACACCGGTTGAGTCTAAAACGGGAGATGAGAACGCAGGGAGTGCACATGTTTCTTTCTAGCTAGGAGTGGTGTTGGGCTTTAACACGGCCCGACATTTGCTTAGGTGGTTAATGGAATTTTTGCGAGGCCTCGGTTTATTCTTATCGGTCGCCCTCGGCCGATTTATAGGTCCAATAGAATCGGAGAACGTGTGTTCAGGCATAACTAATCCACTAAAGTATTTGTGGATTGGCCCTGCTGTATCCAAGGGTTCGCCAGCGTCCGAATCCTGAGGCATTTTTAGAGGGTCTCGAATCAGTCAGGAGCTCCTCCCTAGCCTTGACTTATGATGGAAACCCAATTACCAATAAGTCCCATGAAGTTTTGATTGTACAACTAGTATGGCGACATAGTAGATGGTAGCTATGCCGTCTAGGATTAATATTATAATTGAAAGATTTTCTTTAAACATATACACACTAATAATAATACCGTATTTTGCGTATTTATCATCTTTTGACCATAATAAGGTAAAACCCTATCCTCCGGTTTGCGTTGCATTGTGTGATGGGACTTGGGTCTTATAATGGTTTCATTTTTCTAAAAGCATTGCGTTGTTTAACGTTAAACTTTATTTATTGCACTGATAATCCCATGGAATAAACCCGTTCCGCGATAGCGGCGTGGTCCTCGTGATTGAAAAACCCGTTAGTTAATTAAGATATCTCACACCAGTCCCAAGACTGACTCGTAGTTTGTTTCACCTTTTGCAAACTCGGGTGCTCTCTTCTACACGGGCAGCCAAGTGATAGGTTAGGCTAGGACATTCGCTGGATGGAAGCTTGCTGATGGAGATGCTGAAGAAACTTTCTTTTTATCTTTTATTTTCTGCTTAAGACTTTGAGACAGTATTTAGATTTGATGTAATTTGAGAGATTGAGACTCTATTTCTTTTCTTTGAGACATCTATTTTGTTAAGTGTAATTCTGTGCTGCATACTCTGATGTTTCAGGGATGATGTTTCAGTGATGACATTTCTTTCCGCTGCAATGATTTATATGTTCTGCTATACTCTGAGATCTGTTATTGTTCTAGTTATGTTATATTCCATACGAATTTCCTTACTTTTGTGACGGCCTGGAATTTCGCTCGATCCGAATCAGTCGTTAAACCGATCTAGACCATTCGAAACCCCTGATCGTTTGAGAACAGGACAAATCAGAACACAAACAGAAGAACATTTCATTGTTATTACAACAATTCCATCCGATACAAGAATATACAGAGTATAATTGAATAAATTACATTTGTTGACTATCAGAGATTACAATAAATTACATTGCAGCGGAAAATAATACAAAGCACAACTGAAGGTGATACACGGATACAGAGCTTTTCGGATATCATTCCAGCTGTAAACCAGGATCCTGTGAATATAAATCTGCAAAACCAAAACTACTAGCTGCCCGTGCGGAAAATAGGGGCACCCAGAGTTTAGGTTAAAACAATAAACTCCAGGTCAGTCATGTGACTGGTGTGAGAACTAAAACATGTATTTATCTTTATTTTCAAAGTTAGGTAAATCAAGGGACCACGCCGTATAACACGGAACGGGTTTCTTCCCAAGAATACCAGTGCATAAAACAACAACGCAATGCTAAATAAAGAAAAATGAAGCTGTTATAAGACCCAGGTCCTATCACACAATGCAACGCAAGCCGGGGGATAGGGTTTTCCCTTATAACAGCCAAAGCATGCTTGATACGTTTAAAACAAATCACTTGATACTATAATAAGTGTATAGTGTCAAAATATTTCAATCATAAATATCAATCATAGGCGGCATAGCTACCATCTACTATGTCGCCATACTAGTTCTACAATTAAAATCGAATTACACGTATTGGAAATTGGATTCCATCATGAGTCGAGGCAAGGGGCAAGCTCCTCTCCGCGTTCGAGACACTCTAGCAAATGCTCAGGACTACACACTCTGGGCAGCCACTTGGATCGGTTGGGCCGGTCCTCACTTACGTTAGAGGATTGGCAATTCCTGAACACACGTTTCCCGGTCCTTACAGACCTATAATCGAGGCGCCTCATTCCAACAACCACAAAGGTGAAAAGTATATAAATGTCAGGGCTGGTAAGTCACTGACACCACCAAAGCTAGAAAGAAACGTCGTGCTCTCCCAACGGCCCGTATCCCGTTTTTAACTCATACCGAGGTGTGAGGCTCGTGAATACACGTTATACACAAAGCAACGCCACGAAGGCCGTGCTTTGATCATCAACCACAAGACTCTGCTTTTCAACAAAAGCCTTGATCATTGCATCTTAGCGTGCCACACAGGCAATTCATGCCATGCGACTGATGTCCATCGATATACAACCTCTGAGCTCGTACGTCTCAGAGAAGGGCGTTAAGCAAAAGAATAAATTCTCCGCCGCCAAACAGATGTATATTTAATAGAAATCAATCAACACAAAATAAAATCCAGTGTCAGACACACAATCCATTTACAAGTCCGTTCTGGGTCTGAACAAAACCGGAGGCACTTTCCTCGCATATCCATCCATCTCCAGGTACGTCTGGATGACCACCAACTATTTCCATCCTCTTGGGTGTACTGCCCAATCAGGATCGTCAGTAATTATCCAAACGATGTGAAGACTTCCGGTCTTCGACCACCGTCTTCATCTTCGACATATCGTCGAATCGGTTATTCAGAATGGGTGTAAACCCGGACTTTCCGAACAACCCGCGTATATTAAAAACAAATGTTACACAAACACAACATACGCCTCATTCCAATTCATTAGTCACTAACCGCAAATTAGCAAGAGAACAATTTCCCAAACATTAACCCCGAAGGCCGAAACCAACATCAGATCAATACCCATGAAACCATTCTTCGTAGCTAACCTACAGCTAGTTTCTAAATTCCACATTCTTAGGGAAAGGTTCCCATTAATTTTATCCAAGATAAATTCTTTAAAATTTATCCTGTAATCTTCCTTTGGATGCCATTTAAAACCAAATTATGGTTTTTCCAACTAGTCGAGATTAGCGAACCGTAACGAAGTAATTATTTATTTTATTTCCCAATCCCAACCTATTCATCCCATGAAGCAAAACTGGTAATACTCCATATCTAAGACCGTGGTGTTATCGGTAAAATTAATTACCATTTCACGTTCAAATCTAATTAAAGATTTAACTATCGCTTTGGAGCAAAACTGGTAATACTCCATTCCCGCTCATTTTCTGAATTTGATAATTTAGATTGTAAATTCACATTTCAATCTAATTGCAGATTCGTTAAAACTCCTTTTATTGGGTTAAAGAACTAGGTGTTATTTAAAACACAGTTCACGACAAACCCAAATCACATTCTATTTGTTATCGGGTTAAAGAACTAGTGTTATTTAAAACACCGTTCACGATAAACCCATTTCAAATCCAATTAAATATATTAGAAATTCCGATTATTTAAAACCCCTTTTTAAATCTAATTTATTTATTTAAAAATAATTGGTTTTTAAATTTAGTTCAAAACTAGTTCATTTCGATAAAAATCTATTTTTATCTTTTCAAATATGGAGTTTTTCATCCCAAATTTTCCTAAATCATTTCTTATGATTTTACACAAATTATTGATATTTTTAATAATTTTATCAAGGCCCGTACAGTCGATTTCCAACAATGGCCATCGAACTGCACTTACAGCGACCTTTTTCGAATTTGATTTGGACGTATCTCCAAATCCAACCGTTAGATTTTGAATTTCTAATATTCGTTAGAAAGCTCTTTTCAATACGAACCCAACGGTTCCGGTTTTAGGAGAATCCGACGGTCGGATCTCCCGTAATGTCCGTTTGAAATAAATGGTCGAAATTTATGAACTGCCGCGGCGCGGCGCGTTCTATTCAGGCCATTATATAATATATATATATAATATATATTTCGTCGATTTCTATTTAAAACGAATTATATAAATAGTTTTAAATTCGTTTCAAAAGCAATTTCAACTTCCATTTCAATTTAAATCAAAATTGAATTCTTCTTTATAAATTCGTTTTAAAATTCATTTCTATTCAATTCAAATTTCAATTCAATTTGAATTCATTTCAATTCGCTTTCGATTCAATTTGAATTCGTTTTCAATTCAATTCAATTCCAAAGTCGTTCTCTATTCGATTCAATTCAAATTGGTTTTCTATTCGATTCAATTCAGATTGGTTTTCTATTCGATTCGATTCAAAGTGGTTTTCTATTCGATTCAATTCAAATTGGTTTTCTATTCGATTCATTTCGAAATCGTTATATATTCAATTCATTTCGAAAACGTTATATATTCAATTCATTTCGAAAACGTTATATATTCAATTCATTTCGAAATCGTTATATATTCAATTCATTTCGAAATCGTTATATATTCAATTCATTTCGAAATCGTTTTATATTCAATTCATTTCGTTTTCTATTTGAATCAAATTCATTATATATTCAGTTGAAATCAAATTCGTTTTATATTCAATTCGAATTCAATTCCTTATATATTCAATTCGAATTCGTTTTCTATTCAATTTGATTCAAATTTCATTTCAAAATATTCGATTTCGAAATCACTTTTCAACATCATTTTAAAATGATTAAAATCGATATAAATATCGTTCACGTCAAAATGGCGTCAATCTAATCAACACGACTTCATATATTTCTATTTTCAAATATTCTATTTCAAAATATTTTTATTCAATACACGACTCTATCTCTTTGTCAACACACGACTAATCTCAACGAATGAGTACCGTCCACGTGTGACTATTTTGTTATTTAACATATTTTATGAAAATTAAGGTATCTATCGTTTGATATTAAATCAGACTCCAACCGTAAAGTAGTAAGAGAACGATTCCCTGAATATTAACCCCGAAGGCCGAAACCAACATCATATTAATATCCAGGAGACCACTCATCTTATCTATTTTCTAGTCAATTTCTAATTTTATATATGATAAAGATGTAGATTTTATTTTAAAAATATTTCGTTCAACACATGACTAATCTCAACGGATGAGTACAGTCAACACATGAACCTTTATATTATATTGATAAAGATGTAATTTTATTATAAAAATATTTCATTCAATACATGACTAATCTCAACGGATGAGTACAGTCAACACATGAACCTTTATATTATATTGATAAAGATGTAATTTTTATTATAAAAATATTTCGTTCAACACATGACTAATCTCAACGGATGAGTACAGTCAACACATGAACCTTTATATTATATTGATAAAGATGTAATTTTTATTATAAAAATATTTCGTTCAACACATGACTAATCTCAACGGATGAGTACAGTCAACACATGAACCTTTATATTATATTGATAAAGATGTAATTTTTATTATAAAAATATTTCGTTCAACACATGACTAATCTCAACGGATGAGTACAGTCAACACATGTACCTTTATATTATAATATTCTTAATTTTCTAAATTGGAATGAGGCCCAATCAATTACCATATAAAATTAATTATATGGATTTTCATAAAACACATGTATATAATAGCATTGAAAAACAATCAACCATCAACCAAAGTGCACTACACTGTATAAGCATCAAATATAGATATCTAACGCTTATAACAGCCTGTCAATCAATCGATCGACATATTTAATCAATCAGGATGAGTGAACTTCAAATTTCATCCCAACACCCTTGTGGGGTTTCAAGCAATCAAACACAGATTTTTATTTGTGCAGTTGGGCGATGTGTAAAATTTATCGTCCCAATCAATGTCATTCAAATAGGTGTACATAAACAAACCGTCCGGTTTGTAAATGAATATTTATTTATTCACATTCACTATATTCATATTCACGTTAAAAATTATATTTTTAACGATAAAACATTTTATTTTAACATATGAATTTCTATTCAGTTCATTCTTTAAATAAAATGATATTTTTATTTTTCTAACTTATTTTAGAAAATTTCGGCGGCATAACGGCACGATACTAGAAACAGGACAAGGCCTAGCCTTATCCCCGGTCTAGTGAAGGCCCACGCCATTCACACATCAATCAAATTCAACAAACAACCAAATTCAAATCAAATTACTAACTAATTTATACAACCAAACAAACAAGTCCATGGTCTGTGGACGATTGTGTCGGGTGCTACTAAACACCGTCTGCATCCTAGTATATATATATATATATATATATATATATATATAACTAGAAAAAGAAATTGAAAGGTGAGAAATTCTCACCAATAGCTATCCTAACTCCACAGCACTTTCATTTGCAGAAACCTTCGTCGTTTCGCCTTTTTGTCACCTTCGTTGACCGTAGCCACTACATATATGAAAATCGAATTTTTACTATGCTATTCAATATATAAAAATCGAATTTTTACTATGCTATCCAATATATAAAAATCGAATTTTTACTTCGCTATTCAATATAGAAAAATCGAATTTTTACTATGATGTCATATAGATAAAAATTCCATTTCAAAAATATAGATTTCGCCTTTTCAAAAATATCATTATAAAAATCACATTTTTATTTTTCTACACATATAAAGATGATATTTCTAATTCTCTACCTAAACAAAAATCATATTTCTACCACTTCTATATAGTAAAGATTATATTTTCAATACTTTAAAAATATAAAAATCATATTTTTATTACTTCTATATAGTAAAGATTATATTTTCAATACTTTAAAAATATAAAAATAATATTTTTATCACTTCTATATAGTAAAGATTATATTTTTAATACTTTAAAAATATAAAAATCATATTTTTATCACTTCTATATAGTAAAGATTATATTTTTAATACTTTAAAAATATAAAAATCATATTTTTATTACTTCTATATATTTAAAAATCTAACTTTGCCATTCTCATATAAACTGACTTTTTATTTATTTATTTTAAAGAGTAATTACTGAAAATTAACAAAATAAATAATTAACTAAATTGAAATTAAAACTTACAGTTTAATTGGAAGGGGGGAGATGGGCTGTCGTGGTCGGAGGTTGCTCAGGCGGTGGCGAGGCTGGGTGGTCGGCGATGCAGGCTGGAGGCGCTAGGGTTTGTCCAGGCGTCGGGGTTTGGTTTGTGCGGTCTTCGCGTCTCGTGGAGGAGGGCGGTGAAGCAAGGGGGCGCGCGATTTGGGGATTCGGGGGGGGGGGGGGGGGGGTTCGATCGCATGACTGGAGGACGACTAGGAGGGGCGGCGGTCTTCCCTGCTGGCGGCGCCGGAGGTGTGGCGCCTCTGGTGGCTGCGACGCTGGTCGTCTTCGTTCGCTTTCCCTTTTTTTTTTAAATTCTAAGAAAAGAAAATAAATGGGGGGGGGGGGGGGCAAAGTAAAAGGGGGAGAAGGGAGAGAGGTAATTTATTTTATTTTAATTGCAAAAAGTTGACTTTTACATATGACCTCTAAACGAGGTCCACCGCCTGTCGTCCATAGCGTTTCACCCCCATTCCGAACACAATGGGATATGTTTCGTATGTTGATTCGATCGTTTGAATCAGTTTCCGTTGAATTTACATTTAAATCACTATATTGAATTTTAAACGTACGTTTCAAATTACCGGGGTCGCATACGAACTTTAAAAATTCCAGAAAAATATTTTCTAGCTTCGTATTGACGATACGGTCCTAACAAAACTAGTTTCGTCGAATTCTGAGACCGTTGGAAAAATGGCCAATTTCCAGTCGATTAAAATCAACAGAAACCGGTCAAACGCGTTTTCCTTTGCCACGCTCACATATTGATTCGAAAAATTATGAAATTTGAAACCTAGCAATAATTTGACATCACGGATCCAACAAAAGTGGTTTCGTCGAAATCCGAGGTCATTTGCAAAATGTCCATTTTTAAGGGCCTGAATTCCATAGCGACTATTCAGAATTTTCAACTGGACATACCTTTTGATTCCCATTATGAAATTTCGATTTTTCGGATTCGTTGGAAAGATATTATCAATTAGATCCTATTGTTTTCGGTTTCACTAAAATCCGGATTGTTTTGCACCCGGTACATTTAATTGAAGTCTGAAATCGAATTATCGAACTACCGCGCCATTTTCAATTCCTTTTATAATTATATATAATTATTTATATTCTAACGACGACGTATATAATATATACGTTCGAATTATATTCAAATTAAATTTCTCGCCGATATTATTTAAAATAATCTATTTTAAATATGCAAAATTCGTTAAAATTGCCAAAATAAAATTTTTAAACTGGCTCAGAATTTGCGGGTTATAACAATCTCCCCCACTTAAAACTTTTCATCCCCGAAAAGGAACAAAGTCGAAAGTGGTTTGATTAATCAACACTATGCTCGATTTGGCTTCCATTCTCCAACTTTTCAGTTTCTGAGAATTTTCAAATTTTCAAAAATTTGGCTAACACCCTAAATTTTCGAAAAATTTCGCCATAACCTCCCCTGCACCGGGAGCATCGGGGAATTTCAAATAGCTTCCCCGGTCCTTCTAATCTCAAAAGAAAAAAGAAAAAGCCAAGCGGCTAGCCAATAGGCTCATAAAATCATCATCACCCAAACAAAACGGTAAATTCTGTAGTAAACATGTACCTATTTGTCGGGCAAACAAATTTTATTCTCTGCTCTAGCCTCCTTGCTATGACCTGTTCAATGCAAGTATATGTATATGCAAGCAAATGCGACTAATTTTCAATATAATTCAATATGTGATTCAATTAGGCTAAATGGTTCAAAAATTATCAAACAAATAAACAAACAACACAAACATCAATCAATTAGTGAATTAGAGTTTTCAAATTCATAATTTTTACTACATATAAAGAAAATCATGTTTTTGATGCCAATTCACAACAATGTGTTCTAACTATATAAGTTTTGGTTCTCACACCAGTCTAATGGAAATATATAGATATCACACCTTCGTTACTCGAACATGAATACTAATGACGACTAGTCAATCATCAGAATCATCTTCGGGCCACTAGAGTATGATTCTATATCTATCTAATATATTAAAACTTCGAATATACGTTCATGACGCGTATATGCAAAACCTTAATATACTAGATTGTCCATATTCAAAAATAAGTAAATATTCAAATACGTTTTAAAATGGTTTAAATTTCAAAACAAAATTGTTTTCATTTGAAAATATACTCTTCACACTCGTTCAAGGATACTACTGATCCTATCTCTAACGAGTCATTCTAATTGGATATAACTAATCCAATATCTGATGAATTCTTTCGTATGGTTCTAATGTGTCTTGTTCTCGAGCTCTGTAAACCAAAGCTCTTATACCAAATGTGACGGCCTGGAATTTCGCTCGATCCGAATCAGTCGTTAAACCGATCTAGACCGTTCGAAACCCCTGATCGTTTGAGAACAGGACAAATCAGAACACAAACAGAAGAACATTTCATTGTTATTACAACAATTCCATCAGATACAAGAATATACAGAGTATAGTTGAATAAATTACATTTGATAACTATCAGAAATTACAATAAATTACATTGCAGCGGAAAATAATACAAAGCACAACTGAAGGTGATATACGGATACAGAGCTTTCCGGATATCATTCCAGCTGTAAACCAGGATCCTGTGAATATAAATCTGCAAAACCAAAACTACTAGCTGCCCGTGCGGAAAATAGGGGCACCCAAAGTTTAGGTTAAAACAATAAACTCCAGGTCAGTCATGTGACTGGTGTGAGAACTAAACCAGTTATTTATCTTTATTTTCAAAGTTAGGTAAATCAAGGGACCACGCCGTATAACACGGAACGGGTTTCTTCCCAAGAATACCAGTGCATAAAACAACAGTGCAATGCTAAATAAAGAAAAATGAAGCTGTTATAAGACCCAGGTCCTATCACACAATGCAACGCAAGCCGGGGGATAGGGTTTTCCCTTATAACAGCCAAAGCATGCTTGATACGTTTAAAACAAATCACTTGATACTATAATAAGTGTATAGTGTCAAAACATTTCAATCATAAATATCAATCATAGGCGGCATAGCTACCATCTACTATGTCGCCATACTAGTTCTACAATTAAAATCGAATTACACGTAATGGAAATTGGATTCCATCATGAGTCGAGGCAAGGGGCAAGCTCCTCTCCGCGTTCGAGACACTCTAGCAAATGCTCAGGACTACACACTCTGGGTAGCCACTTGGATCGGTTGGGCCGGTCCTCACTTACGTTAGAGGATTGGCAATTCCTGAACACACGTTTCCCGGTCCTTACAGACCTATAATCGAGGCGCCTCATTCCAACAACCACAAAGGTGAAAAGTATATAAATGTCAGGGCTGGTAAGTCACTGACACCACCAAAGCTAGAAAGAAACGTCGTGCTCTCCCAATGGCCCGTATCCCGTTTTTAACTCATACCGAGGTGTGAGGCTCGCGAATACACGTTATACACAAAGCTACGCCACGAAGGCCGTGCTTTGATCATCAACCACAAGACTCTTCTTTTCAACAAAAGCCTTGATCATTGCATCTTAGCGTGCCACACAGGCAATTCATGCCATGCGACTGATGTCCATCGATATACAACCTCTGAGCTCGTACGTCTCAGAGAAGGGCGTTAAGCAAAAGAATAAATTCTCCGCCGCCAAACAGATGTATATTTAATAGAAATCAATCAACACAGAATAAAATCTAGTGTCAGACACACAATCCATTTACAAGTCCGTTCTGGGTCTGAACGAAACCGGAGGCACTTTCCTCGCATATCCATCCATCTCCAGGTACGTCTGGACGACCACCAACTATTTCCATCCTCTTGGGTGTACTGCCCAACCAGGATCGTCAGTAATTATCCAAACGATGTGAAGACTTCCGGTCTTCGACCACCGTCTTCATCTTCGACATATCGTCGAATCGGTTATTCAGAATGGGTGTAAACCCGGACTTTCCGAACAACCCGCGTATATTAAAAACAAATGTTACACAAACACAACATACGCCTCATTCCAATTCATTAGTCACTAACCGCAAATTAGCAAGAGAACAATTTCCCAAACATTAACCCCGAAGGCCGAAACCAACATCAGATCAATACCCAGGAAACCATTCTTCTTAGTTAACCTACAGCTAGTTTCTAAATTCCACATTCTTAGGGAAAGGTTCCCATTAATTTTATCCAAGATAAATTCTTTAAAATTTATCCTGTAATCTTCCTTTGGATGCCATTTAAAACCAAATTATGGTTTTTCCAACTAGTCGAGATTAGCGAACCATAACGAAGTAATTATTTATTTTATTTCCCAATCCCAACCTATTCATCCCATGAAGCAAAACTGGTAATACTCCATATCTAACACCATGGTGTTATCGGTAAAATTAATTACCATTTCACGTTCAAATCTAATTAAAGATTTAACTATCGCTTTGGAGCAAAACTGGTAATACTCCATTCCCGCTCATTTTCTGAATTTGATAATTTAGATTGTAAATTCACATTTCAATCTAATTGCAGATTCGTTAAAATTCCTTTTATTGGGTTAAAGAACTAGGTGTTATTTAAAACACAGTTCACGACAAACCCAAATCACATTCTATTTGTTATCGGGTTGAAGAACTAGTGTTATTTAAAACACCGTTCACGATAAACCCGTTTCAAATCCAATTAAATATATTAGAAATTCCGATTATTTAAAACCCCTTTTTAAATCTAATTTATTTATTTAAAAATAATTGGTTTTTAAATTTAGTTCAAAACTAGTTCATTTCGATAAAAATCTATTTTTATCTTTTCAAATATGGAGTTTTTCATCCCAAATTTTCCCAAATCATTTCTTATGATTTTACACAAATTATTGATATTTTTAATAATTTTATCAAGGCCCGTACAGTCGATTTCCAACAATGGCCATCGAACTGCACTTACAACGACCTTTTTCGAATTTGATTTGGACGTATCTCCAAATCCTACCGTTAGATTTTGAATTTCTAATATTCGTTAGAAAGCTTTTTTCGATACGAACCCGACGGTTCCGGATTTAGGAGAATCCGACGGTCGGATCTCCCGTAATGTCCATTTGAAATAAATGGTCGAAATTTATGAACTGCCGCGGCGCGGCGCGTTCTATTCAGGCCATTATATTATATATATATAATATATATTTCATCGATTTCTATTTAAAACGAATTATATAAATAGTTTTAAATTCGTTTCAAAAGCAATTTCAACTTCCATTTCAATTTAAATCAAAATTGAATTCTTCTTTATAAATTCGTTTTAAAATTCATTTCTATTCAATTCAAATTTCAATTCAATTTGAATTCATTTCAATTCGCTTTCGATTCAATTTGAATTCGTTTTCAATTCAATTCAATTCCAAAGTCGTTCTCTATTCGATTCAATTCAAATTGGTTTTCTATTCGATTCAATTCAGATTGGTTTTCTATTCGATTCGATTCAAAGTGGTTTTCTATTCGATTCAATTCAAATTGGTTTTCTATTCGATTCATTTCGAAATCGTTATATATTCAATTCATTTCGAAATCGTTATATATTCAATTCATTTCGAAAACGTTATATATTCAATTCATTTTGAAAACGTTATATATTCAATTCATTTCAAAATCGTTATATATTCAATTCATTTCGAAATCGTTATATATTCAATTCATTTCGAAATCGTTTTATATTCAATTCATTTCGTTTTCTATTTGAATCAAATTCATTATATATTCAGTTGAAATCAAATTCGTTTTATATTCAATTCGAATTCAATTCCTTATATATTCAATTCGAATTCGTTTTCTATTCAATTTGATTCAAATTTCATTTCAAAATATTCGATTTCGAAATCACTTTTCAACATCATTTTAAAATGATTAAAATCGATATAAATATCGTTCACGTCAAAATGGCGTCAATCTAATCAACACAGCTTCATATATTTCTATTTTCAAATATTCTATTTCAAAATATTTTTATTCAATACACGACTCTATCTCTTTGTCAACACACGACTAATCTCAACGAATGAGTACCGTCCACGTGTGACTATTTTGTTATTTAACATATTTTATGAAAATTAAGATATCTATCGTTTGATATTAAATCAGACTCCAACCGTAAAGTAGTAAGAGAACGATTCCCTGAATATTAACCCCGAAGGCCGAAACCAACATCAGATTAATATCCAGGAGACCACTCATCTTATCTATTTTCCAGTCAGTTTCTAATTTTATATATGATAAAGATGTAGATTTTATTTTAAAAATATTTCGTTCAACACATGACTAATCTCAACGGATGAGTACAGTCAACACATGAACCTTTATATTATATTGATAAAGATGTAATTTTATTATAAAAATATTTCGTTCAACACATGACTAATCTCAACGGATGAGTACAGTCAACACATGAACCTTTATATTATATTGATAAAGATGTAATTTTTATTATAAAAATATTTCGTTCAACACATGACTAATCTCAATGGATGAGTACAGTCAACACATGAACCTTTATATTATATTGATAAAGATGTAATTTTTATTATAAAAATATTTCGTTCAACACATGACTAATCTCAACGGATGAGTACAGTCAACACATGAACCTTTATATTATATTGATAAAGATGTAATTTTTATTATAAAAATATTTCGTTCAACACATGACTAATCTCAACGGATGAGTACAGTCAACACATGAACCTTTATATTATAATATTCTTAATTTTCTAAATTGGAATGAGGCCCAATCAATTACCATATAAAATTAATTATATGGATTTTCATACAACACATGTATATAATAGCATTGAAAAACAATCAACCATCAACCAAAGTGCACTACACTTTATAAGCATCAAATATAGATATCTAACGCTTATAACAGCCTGTCAATCAATCGATCAACATATTTAATCAATCAGGATGAGTGAACTTCAAATTTCATCCCAACACCCGTGTGGGGTTTCAAGCAATCAAACACAGATTTTTATTTGTGCAGTTGGGCGATGTGTAAAATTTATCGTCCCAATCAATGTCATTCAAATAGGTGTACATAAACAAACCGTCCAGTTTGTAAATGAATATTTATTTATTCACATTCACTATATTCATATTCACGTTAAAAATTATATTTTTAACGATAAAACATTTTATTTTAACATATGAATTTCTATTCAGTTCATTCTTTAAATAAAATGATATTTTTATTTTTCTAACTTATTTTAGAAAATTTAGGCGGCATAACGGCACGATACTAGAAACAGGACAAGGCCTAGCCTTATCCCCGGTCTAGTGAAGGCCCACGCCATTCACACATCAATCAAATTCAACAAACAACCAAATTCAAATCAAATCATCTAACTAATTTATACAACCAAACAAACAAGTCCATGGTCTGTGGACGATTGTGTCGGGTGCTACTAAACACCGTCTGCATCCTAGTATATATATATAACTAGAAAAAGAAATTGAAAGGTGAGAAATTCTCACCAATAGCTATCCTAACTCCACGGCACTTTCATTTGCAGAAACCTTCGTCGTTTCGCCTTTTTGTCACCTTCGTTGACCGTAGCCACTACATATATGAAAATCGAATTTTTAATATCCTATTCAATATATAAAAATCGAATTTTTTTTAATTCTGAGAAAAGAAAATAAACGGGGGGGGGGGGGGGGCAGAGTAAAAGGGGGAGAAGGGAGAGAGGTAATTTAATTTATTAATTTATTTTATTTTAATTGCAAAAAGTTGACTTTTACATACGACCTCTAAACGAGGTCCACCGCCGGTCGTCCATAGTGTTTCACCCCCATTCCGAACACAATGGGATATGTTTCGTATGTTGATTCGATCGTTTGAATCAGTTTCCGTTGAATTTACATTTAAATCACTATATTGAATTTTAAACGTACGTTTCAAATTACCGGGGTCGCATACGAACTTTAAAAATTCCAGAAAAATATTTTCTAGCTTCGTATTGACGATACGGTCCTAACAAAACTAGTTTCGTCGAATTCTGAGACCGTTGGAAAAATGGCCAATTTCCAGTCGATTAAAATCAACTGAAACCGGTCAAACGCGTTTTCCTTTGCCACGCTCACATATTGATTCGAAAAATTATGAAATTTGAAACCTAGCAATAATTTGACATCACGGATCCAACAAAAGTGGTTTCGTCGAAATCCGAGGTCATTTGCAAAATGTCCATTTTTAAGGGCCTGAATTCCATAGCGACTATTCAAAATTTTCAACTGGACATACCTTTTGATTCCCGTTATGAAATTGCGATTTTTCGGATTCGTTGGAAAGATATTATCAATTAGATCCTATTGTTTTCGGTTTCACTAAAATCTGGATTGTTTTGCACCCGGTACATTTAATTGAAGTCTGAAATCGAATTATCGAACTACCGCGCCATTTTCAATTCCTTTTATAATTATATATAATTATTTATATTCTAACGACGACGTATATAATATATACGTTCGAATTATATTCAAATTAAATTTCCCGCCGATATTATTTAAAATAATCTATTTTAAATATGCAAAATTCGTTAAAATTGCCAAAATAAAAATTTTAAACTGGCTTAGAATTTGCGGGTTATTACAACTTTCGTTACACGGGAGTTTGGGGTCGTCACAAATAAATTTATAAAATTTATTTAAGCTATAATTTGGTTTAAATTTGAATTTATTGAATATTCAAATTTGAATTAAAACAGTTAAATGAATATTTGAATATTTTATTTAATTAATTAACCGTGGAATTTATCTCTTTTGGCGACTGTCTCAAAATTCGACGAAATTGGCGCCATCAGAACCGGAATGGCGAATTATTACAGGATTACAATTTTCGTTAAAATCGAACTGGTCGTTTGATTGTACGAGAGAAAACGTGAAAGAGAATCGGTGTAATAATAGAAATGTGTGCTGATCAAATTGGGCTTTATATATATGAATAAAACTCCATATCCACTCATCATCCCATTTTCCCGTCTCAGTATACGTATACTTTCTTTCTCCAAGAATTTTCTTTACTGGCTGAAGACAAACCTAGTTCAAAGATAAAAATATCAACTTGAAAATCAAATCTCTCCAAACCCCATCAAATTATATATCGAAATGAAGATCTCGACGATACAAACCTACGGGTGGCCTCAGATTCGACATGCAGTGGACGGAATAGTCGGAATTCCCGGTCAAAGTCCCTAATTTTCGAAACCCTAGCATGCAATTTAGGGGTTTTCGATTTTAAAGTTAATCGGAGAAATTAAGACATGGGTTTTGTAGAGGAAGGGAATATGAGTTCGGGGGTAGTATCCGTTGGTCGTAATTTGGTCAGAGGAGGTGGCGATTCGCATTCTAGGGTTTGAAAACCCGGGTTTCGGGGTCGGTGGCATGACAAGCTGGCTTGACCGTAGGTGATGGGTCTGGCGTAGGTGGATGCACATGTCAACGGGGGTCACGACGCTGGTGGTTGCGGGTCCTATAGTGGGTGGAGATGAGAGGATTTGGCGGTCAAACGCGGTGGTTGATGGGTTTGTTCAGTGTCGTTCACTGTTCACGAACGAAGAAGGAAGGGAGCGGGAAACTGCTAACGTGGCAAGGTGAGAGTGGTTGGAAATTATTTTATTTATTTTTAATATATTCAAAATTTTCAAATGCTAAAACGTGAATAACTTTTACATATGGACTCGGATTTGGATGCGGTTTGTTACGTTGGGATCGTGGCGGAATTACGATCGTTTTGGCACTAACCTGGCTGCGTTAGGAGACTGTGAATTTTTGGCCTTCAGTTGGACATACGATCAACTAAGGATGAAAAGGTGAGTGATTCTTCACTCATGAAATACTGAATTATTCCCATATTTATCGAATTAAATTATGAAATAGTTTGGTTGCATGGTTGTGATTGGTTGTTGAATTTGGTTGCTTAAATTTGATATACCAGTGTGTTAACATGCAAATTAGTTCGATGATTAGTTATTTGATTTAAATTTAAATTTCTAGTTGAAAATTCTAATTCTTATAAATCCTGAAAACAGTTGAAACTGATCAGTTGAATGGAATGGTTGTGATGGATGTTTGGTTGAAATTTATTACTGAATTGAGATTGACACAGTTAATGCTCCGTATTCGGTATAGTGTATTTGCATGTTCTTTGTGACGATAAATCCCATTTACCCTTGATGTTACGGGCATCTAATAAACCCGGGATTTATTGATAAAATAAATTAAGAACACAGAGTGAAATGATAAATCTCTGTGACCCTGATTTGGATTGAAATAATAGATCCATCCCTGAAATATCGAGAAATTAGACTTAAGAATCACTTGGCCATAGGATAGAAAATTATATACAGACATCGGTTGGTTAAATGATTTCTAAATATTCGAAATTCTTTCGAAGGAAATTTTATTTAAAGAATTGTGTCGATACTCGATAAATATTTTTTTCTTTAAAGATCCAACCCTTGAATGTGTATTGAAATGGTTAAGGAAATTTTCCCAAAACAAATCGAAAATTTTAAATTGGGATTTGAATATGATTGAAATTATTCGATTTGAATATGATTTGGAGTAATTCAAATAAATGACATAGATTTGAATGTAATAAATTCTCACTGAATTTAATTTTTGGGAATAAAGGTAATT
Organism: Allium sativum; assembly: GCA_030737875.1. Classification (NCBI taxonomy): domain Eukaryota; kingdom Viridiplantae; phylum Streptophyta; class Magnoliopsida; order Asparagales; family Amaryllidaceae; genus Allium; species Allium sativum. The sequence goes on along the minus strand of CM060921.1, from coordinate 144,965,496 downwards.
GATGATAGTCGGAGTTGTTTTAACTCTATATGAACATGGAATTGAATCTTCTTAATCGAAGGTTGGCTTGAACGGTGTTTGAAAACGAGATATGGAAATTGAATGAATTTCATATAGACTGGAATATAGATTTCGCGTTGTTGTAATTCAGAAGGAGAAACAATTTATGGTTTAAAATTTTATTTTATTTTATTTTATAAATTATACATCTACTTTGTTATAAGTGAAGTTTGCTTATATATATTATTATTATTCAAAAATTCTTTAGTAAAGCCTTTATTTTATGTACATATATATATATATATATATAGTGATTTAACTTATCTTAGTATATTCTAATGATTTTATATAAGTAAATTATATATATAAAGTTTTATTTATAAGTATCTATTTTCAAAATTTTATTTTATGAATTGTAATTTTTTTCCGAATGGAAAGTGTTTGGATTTAAACCGTTGGTTCAGATGGAGTTAAGATAAAGTTATATTCTATTTGAATATGAATTGATTTTAAACCAATTTTTATATGGAAAGGTAGATTTTATTCTACTTGAATATAAATGGGATTTCCAAGGATTGAAATGAATAGATATGGGAAAAATATATTCTATTTGAATATGAATGGGTTTCGAATGTAAATCGATTTGGAATAACTGAAATATTTTGAGATGAAGTATATTCTATGTGAATATAGATCGATTTGTAATATTATATGAGTATAATATAATGATATGGGAATATATCCTGGTTTGAAATATTATCGGTTTGGGAATGATTGGGATATTTTGATATGAAATTATATTATATTCTGAATATAAAATGGGTTCGAAACAAAATATGATATTTTGATATGAAAGCGAACCTTTGTGAAATGTAAAAGAGACTGATGTGGAAAATGTAATCGTTGGTTGTTAAGGAGACCGGAGTCGACATAAGGCATACTCTTTATCAGTGTCGATACCACTTTAGCAACTGTGAACGTTATGATGTATCCAGAATGAAATATGATGACTTGGAGGCAATTCTGGATTGATGAAGATGAACGAAATAGCGCTGACCTTCGGGTCAGAATTGAAATGACTAAAACATGAGTTATACCGTGACTAATTGAGGTAGCACCCGGAAAATACGAGCCAATTTAAAATTTTTAAATTGGTTATTTCAAGGGAATTTGAACAATTGAAATAGAATATTTCAATAAAATAGTGAATTAGAAATAGTGAGTCAGTTTGAAAATTTGAATTCAAACTTTAACTAGCTGTGCCGGGTGGAAAATATAACGGATTTTAGTGAAACCAAAAATATTTAAATCTGTTAATGAATATCTTTCTAACGAATCTGAAAAATCGAAGTTTCATAGCGGGAATCAAAAGTTATGGCCATATGAATTTTCAGAAAGGTCGATGTATAGAATATGTAGCCCTTGAAAATAGACTTTTTGCAAACGACCTCGGAATTCGATGAAACCACTTTTGTTGGGTCCGGGATATCAAACTATTGCTAGGTTTCAAATTTCATAATTTTTGAAGCGAGTATGTGAGCGTGGCAAAAGAAAATGTGTTTAGTCAATTTCTGTTAAATTGGGTCGACCAGAAAATGGCCATTTTTCAAACGATCTCAGAATTCGACGAAACTAGTTTTTTTTGGGACCGTAGCATCAAAACATAGCTAGATTTATTTTTTTGGAATTTTTCGAATCAGTTTGTGGCCCTGACAAATTGAAATGTACGCTCAAAGTTAAAATTAAATGTTTTATACTTTAATTTGAAGAATAACTGACTGTAACAGTCGAATTGGCCAACGAAACATATCCCATTGTGTCTGGGATGGGGGTATTTAGCTGGGGGCGACAGTCATTGGGTTTTAATTGGGGTTCGTAAGTGAAAACCCTAATTTTCTGAATAATATATATATCGGCGAATCAGAAAATTCCTTTCATAAATTAAAAAAAATAAAAAAAAATCCGCTTCTCTCTCTCACCGACGGCGAAAACCGTTCGAACCTTCCCAGGCAAATCACCACCACCTCAGCCACTTACTGACGCCGCCACCACCCTGATTCGACGCGCCTCCCTCCCCTCTTCAAATCCGACCAACCCCTGACCTCTATCGTCGCCGCCTCGACGAGATCCGTCGACCCAAAGTCGCCGACTTCCCACCGTCGCTACGCCTTCCTCCGACCACCGAACCGCCTCCAACCACCACCGATCAACTCCCCTTTCCTGCCTCTTCCACGCTATACCTTCCGATCGTAGTATCGTGCCTCGGTTTTCGCGAAAACTGCAACCCTAGTTTTGTACCATCATGAAAGGTGAGTCTTTTATTACATCTGAACTTTGAAAAATCATATCTTTATGGTGTGTTGAAGAAATTCGATGAAACAGGAAACATCGGGACCGAAGGAGGCTCTCTACCACATAGAAGAGACCGCGGATTTTTCTGAGCCATCTACGATTTTTAGCACTCCGAAAACCAATGTGAGAAATCTAAATTAAAAGAATTTGAATGGAAAATGTCATGTATAAATTATATAAGCGAAGTATAAATTATGCACGTGTTGTATACCTCATGTACATGCGTTGTGTAAGCTATATGAGCGAAGTATGAATTATACATGCATAGTATAATTGATATATGTGTTGAAATGCAAGTGAAATATATATATATACACACACACACACTCCCCTCGTCCACAAACCATGGACGTTATTTATTGTTGTGTATTGGTGTGAAATATTGGATGAAAAATGCGAATGGTTGAATAATTGTTTGTGGTTGATCTTGATTGGTTATGGTTGAAAAATACCCATTGGTGATTGAAATAAATTGGAAATAATTGTGGAAATGAAAATAAAACATGCCGCCTACGTGCGAATTAGATGCATGAATCCCCATTGTCAAAAACCGCGAGGTTTTAAGGTAAAGCGAGGAGCCTTACTAGGGACGGTGCCGGTTTTAACTACCCTGCCGTTATGCTGCCGAAATTTTGAAATATATTCATGTGTTAGAATTATTTTCATATGTTGAAATTATCTTCTTGCGTTGAAATTAAAGTCATGTGTCGAAACCATATCCATGTGTGGAAATGCTCATGTGTTGAGAAGTGATGTGTGAAAATTAAATTCATGTCTGAATGAATAAAGTGTTTAAACAATAAAAATCACATTTTTATAATATATATGAAGTATGTAAAATATTCGCTATATATATAAATAGTTTCAACAATAAAAATTTCATCTTTCTTATATGAACAACATATATAAAATATCCATGTGTGGAGATGCTCATGTGTTGAGAAGTGTGTGTATTGGAAAAGTTCATGCGTTGAATAAAAATAACGAACAATAAAAATTACATTTTTATTGAAATTATGAAGTGCTAAAAACATTCATGTGTTGAATAAATATTTTAGATGATAAAAATATCATTTTTATCATATATGTGATATGCTAAAGATATGCGAGCGTTGAAATAAATATTTGTGAAAGAAATATTATTTTTAACATGCATAGGAACTAAATAAAATAATCATGTGTTGAAATATATTTTAGTTCGCCAAAATTATCATTTTTGAAATGTGAAGTGTTAAAAATAACCACTTGTTTAAATAAATATGCATGAGTTGAAATATTCATTAATTAGCTAATGATGTGATTTTTGCCTATGCATGCAACATTAGAATGAATGGTGTTTTTAAACCAAATTGAAACAAATATGAAGTTGAATGGAAAATGATAAGTGATAAGAATTGCATATATGTACATGCATATTTATTGAACAGGTTATAGCAAAGAGGCTAGAGAAGAGGAATAAAATTTTGTGCCCGACAAATAGGTACATGTTTACTGTTTGTTTGGGTGATGATTTTATGAGCCTGTTGGCTAGACGCTTGGCTTTTTCTTTTTGAGATGAGACGCCCGTGTAGCTATATGGGAATTTTCCCTGCCCCTCCCGTACAAAGGAGGTTATGGCGAAATTTTCCAAAATTTAAAGGCGTTAGTGAAATATTTGAAGTGAAAACGATATAGGAATTTTTGAATGAACTATATTTATATAAATATATAAATATAAATAAAATTAAAACAAATCGTGGCCGTGCAGTTCGTGTTTTGAAACCGTGATTTCAAACGACTATTGCAGGAAATCCGACCATTGGATTTTCCCGAAACCGCAACCGTTGGGTTCGCCTTGGAAATATCTTTCCAACGACACCAACTTTGTAAAGATCCGATGGTTGGATTGTCTGGAATGTTTAATTCAAATCTAAAGAAAAACAGCACTAGAAACGATTATATTTTTATATATATAAATATAATTAAATTAAATCGAATAACGATGCTGCAGTTCATAATTTGAAATTGTAACTTCAAACGACTAGTGTGGAAGATCCGACCGTCAGATTTTTCCAAAACTGAGACCGTTGGATTCGTTTTGAAATGATCTTTCTAATGATATAAAATTTGTGAAGATCCAACGGTTAGATTTTCAGATAGGTGTAAAACAAATTTAGTGAAAAACAGCACCAGTGCCTCGGCACGACCTGAAACGTCGTTTAATTAAATATGGGCGTTTTAAATAAATAAAAATGGTGATATATCGTTATAAAATACTATAGACGATATAGAGTGGAAATAAACCAATTTTGTTGTGTTGGCTTGATATGTGATGGTTGAATGTGTTTAACATGAAAATTATACTAAAGAACTGAAATGTGAATGTTGAATAGTTTAACCATGTAAAAAATTGATTTGAAAATCTAAATATACGTGGGTTATTTGAAAAGGCCGAGTTCATTCTCATTTTAAATAATTGATCGACGTTGAAAAGTCGAAGAGTCGAAGACGGTAGAAGACCGACGATCTTCACATTGGATGGATGGGCGCTACTGATGCTCGTGATTGGAGTAGCTACCTTGAAGGAACTGAGGTAGTAGCCGTCCGGACATTTTGTTGATTGTGCGGATATGCGAGGATTTGGTGCCTCCGGTTTCGTTCAAACCCAGAACGAACTTGCAAATGGACTGTGTGTCTGACATTGTATTTTGTTCTGTGCTGAATGATCTCTATTAAATATATATCTGTTTGGCGGAGGAGAATTTATTCTCTTGCTTAACGCCCTTCTCTGAGACGTACGAGCTCAGAGGTTATATATTGATAGAAATCAGTCGCATGGAGTGGATTGCCTGTGTGGCACGCCTAAGTGGCATATGATCAAGGCTTCTGTTGCAAAGCAAAGTCTTGTGGTTGATGATCAAAGCATGGTATGTGTGACGTAGCTTTGTGTATAACGTGAATTCGCGAGCCTCAAGCCCCGGTATGAGTCAAAAACGGGAGATGGAACGTTGGGAGAGCACGACGTTTCTTTCTAGCTATGGTGGTGTCAGTGACCTACCAGCCCTGACATTTATATCTACTTTTCACTTGTATGGTTGCTGGAATGCGAGGCGCCTCGATTATAGGTCTGTAAGGACCGAGAAACGTGTGTTCAGGAATTGCCAATCCTCAAAAGTAAGAGAGGACCGGCCCAGCCGATTCCAAGGACCGTTGTGTGCGATCCTGGGACATTTGCTCGAGTGTCTCGAACGGAGAGGAGCTTTCCCCTTGCCTCGACTCATGATGGAATCCAATTTCCAATACGAAATTTCGGATGTGATTGTATTACTAGTATGGCGACATAGTGGTATGGGTCATTTATGCCGCCTATGATTGATATTTATGATTGAAATCGCTTTTGAAACATATATGCACTAGTAATAATATCAAACACTTTTGTTTTATTCGTATGAAGCATTTTTGGCCATTATAAGGTAAAACTCTATCCTCTGGCTTGCGTTGCATTGTGTGATGGGACCCGAGTCTTATAATGGCTTCATTTTATAAAAAGCATTGCGATGATTTAATCATTTACCTTATTTCATGCACTAGCACTCATTGGAGTAAACCCGTTCCGCGAAAGTGGCATGGTCCTTTGATTTGCCTTATTATTGTTGTTTAATAAGTTAAGTAGATTTCTCAAACCAGTCCCATGACTGACTCGTAGTTTGTTTCACCTTGCAAACTCGGGTGCCCTCATTTTCACACGGGCAGCCTAGTTACAGGTATCTGGTGCACTTTTGGCTTATGGCAAGGCTTGACTACACCGTGCTGACTTTGACCTTTTCCGCCATTATTGTATAAGTATTATGATTCCGCCATTGGCGATGTAGACTAATGTTTATTTTGTGTACTCTTTATGTATGATTCCGCCTCTGGCGATGATGACTGATTATGTGTTATTATGCACTAAGTTGTGTCCTGCACTGTGCTCTCTGATGTGGTGATATCTATATGATTCCGCTGTCATATGTGTGTAAATTATTCTATTTCATGTTTTTGCTATTATCTGTGATCTGCTAATGATTATTAATGTGTTATATTCCAATGATTATCCTTAACACCGTGTCACGGGGTTTTGGGATCGTCACATCTTTGATGCTATTTCTATGACGATGATGATGATGATGATTTGAGGGCCCTTTATGATTTGGGAGTGTGTTCCGAGGTGGCTGGTAGTGGCTGCTATGCGTTACCACCGGTCCGGGAGTGCAATTGGTAGAATCCTACCCTGGGCATTGCCTCGAGTGCCTTGTCATATTTATCCATATCGAGCCCGTACGATTTTGATTTGTATCGTACCTATGGAGTGCCCTCTGATGCCATCCGTGTTAGGTTGGGTTTACGGTACTGTATAGACTAAGGTATTATAAACGGTGTAAGGATAAAATGTAATCCCGCTTACGCTATTTTCAGTATTTATACTTTACTGAATAGACATTATCATAATAGAGTATTATGCTATGTATGTATTATTTTAACGGATCCTCGAGAGGTGGAAAAATCCCGTAACATCTCTTGAGTTACTGTACCCACGACACTCAAATTTGTTTTGTATTTTAATTTGACTAATATGAGAATGATTTAGTGCTGATCCGAGTGTTTGTTGTGTTTTCTTTTTATGCAATATGCTCGGGTCAGCAGACGTTTACAGTTAGCGAAGATGTCTGAGCCTTGGAGATCGAAGACGAAGATTTGGTATATATCTACTCTATATATATAATTATTTCCGCTGCACTTTATTCGGCTGTTGTTATGTATACCTGCATAAGTGTAACTCTGATAATTAGTGTATGTTATATCCAAATGTATTTATATTTCAACTGCTTTAGATTGCTATTTGTTTATTATATGTTGTCCTTCCACTGTGAGATTATGTGATTGGTTTTTCTCTTCTTTCTTTTTCTTCTTTTCCCAATAACTACCTGCATTTGTTGATTTGTTTGTGTCGATATGTGTGGTTTATTGTCGATTTGAACGGTCAAAAATGGGGTCGTTACAGTACCCGTGGACCGGGCTATGTAACGACCCAGATTTTCAGTCAATTTATTTTTAAATATTTAATATTTTTTGAAATATTGAGTTGATAATATAAATAAATTTTTATATTAATTTATCGATTTAATAATCGATTTCGATTTAGTATCAAATATAATAAATTATAGTAATACGTAATTTAATTGAATTCAAAGTTAAAACTGAATTGAAAACAGTTCAGATAATCAATACAAACTTCTGTTTGAATTAGAATAATAATTTTAATTTATTATCAAAGAATATATTCTTTTTAATTTAATTCATATTGATTTAAATTAATATCTTCTCCATATGATTGAATTGGGCTTCGATACTTGTCCCAGTGTATTCAGAATAGTGGTTTAACCCTATAAAGGCCTGTTGTTGGGCTCAGATAGGTGTTGAAATCAACATGATAATTTACATTAAAGGATACCTGTTCGAATCAAACTAATCTATTACCTATAATAGAAAACAAAATATCAAAGATGCTGACGTGGATAGCCTAAAATCCCTTCGTTCTTCCATCTTTTCTCATTTACGCACTCTCCGTTTTCTGTCTTTCGCTTCTCCCAAAAAAACCGCTCCCTGCCTCCACGTTCTTCTTCCTTCCATACCGCAACAATCTAGGCTCTTCTGCTATTTTCATTTTTTTTCCTTTTCCACAGCTATTAACTTTCTGCCCCAATTTCACACTCTTACGTTTTGATTTCTAATCGTCGCATTTCTGTATTGTTTTCTCACCAAACCCTTATTCCCACGACTAACTGCTAATATTCCTCCGCCCCATCCCCTTTTTAATTTCTCTAACCTAACTCGAATTCTTCTATAATTGTTCAACCTAATTGTCTTCAAACTCTAATTCATATTCGATGTTGTACAAATTTCAATCGATTAATATCAACCCCATCGTCATACCATGACTTGGGGATATGGAAATCAGATCAGAGGTCAGAAGAGGGAACAGAAATCATAAAACAGAGGAAAAATACGCTGCAACCGGGTATGCTACTGCTTCTTTTTGCTCTTCCTCCTTTTCCCTATTTTTATCGCTGAACTACGGTAGCGGTGCTGAATTGGTACTTTTTTGGTTTTGTTTCAAATCAATATTTAAATTAAAATAGAATTCAATTATGAGAATTCAATTCAACTTTTAGATTCTGGCGGCTAGCTGATTTTTTTCATTATTTATTCATGTAATATGGAATAATTCAGTAACATATGGTGATATAATTTGTATTGTGTATTGAATTTTTGTAGCAAAATAATCTGCATTACTCATGTACCTGCACAGAAGTAAAATTTAATGAATTTACGCCCTATGGCTTGGCAGATATGTGTGGATATTATAACGTTTATGTACATGCTGGTGATATGTATATTATCGTACCTGGTTTTCTCTTTGATAATAATTTTTGTTTGGAACAAACAACTTATTGAATCTACTTAAAATTGTTTTGTATTTATTTAAAAGAAGGTTATTTCAGTCATTATTGATAGTTGTAATAAATTTCTACATATTGATACCTTTTACACTATGAAATTTAAACTTAACTATATTTATAGCTTCTTCCACGTGGCATAAATGAAACATGTGCTGCATTTTTGAATGCAGGAATTCCTTTAAATCATGTTGCCGGTAAACCTAATGTTATTTTTTTCCATGTACTTATATTTTTATTAGGCGGCTTTTGATTATGTGATCATAATTTCCACTTGCAATTGGTTATGGTCTGAACAAGCAAGAACCTATAAGTTATATCTGACCTTAGAAGAAAAACATGTATTTTATTTTTAAAATGGAGTTTTACCTGTTATTTATTTTAGTTAACAAGTCATAATGTGTGTTGGCCTTGAACTCTTTCTGATTACACCATTGTTTTATGTATTGTTTAAATAATATACATGACCATTGGTTTATATTCTTCTAAAGCCAATGATATCGTTTCCTTCACTTTCCGTGATGATAATTTATGAAAATAAATTTCTTTAAAATGGGAGAAGGTACCTGTGCGAAAGCATTTTTCACTGCAGCGACCGCACATACAAATGTATATATGTTTCATTTTTTTGATTTGTAACACAATAATTCATTTCTCTTTCGATTTTGTAATGTCAGATATTCAAATGTTGTAGTTCATAACTTTGTTATTTGAATTTTACTTTTACTGTAAACGCAGGCCTTTAATAATTTACCGATGTAATTATGCAACAATGGAATTATAGTTATTATTATTTAAAACTAATAATAATTTATTGAGAAATTTCACCCCTTTTTTTTCTTTCCTGTTGTGTCTATGCTATGACCATAACACAAATATGTAAGCAAGCAAAAGAATGAAACCAAGTCAACAATGGCACATAACTTCATGTAGAAGAATATATGATGCTACCTAAAGTATCAAAGATTCAAAATTAGTCTAAACTATGATTTCCCCTTTCTTGGAATCTGTAACGACCCAGATTTTTCGTCGATTTATTTTAAATATTTAATATCGTTTTAAATATTGTGTTGGTAATATAAAAAAATTTTATATTGGATTTACCGATTCAATAATCGATATAGGATATAATTCAGATTTAAAACTGAATCGAAAACGATACAGTCGATTAATATAAATATGTATTGAATTAGAACGATAATTATTTATAATCTTGAATTAAATTGTTTGTAATTAATTTAATTATATTATTCTGTATATACGACTGAATAAAATTTCAGAATCAGTTTATTAAGTTCAATAGATCATTATAAACTTGTAACGTCAGTCGTTACGGTTAAATGGCGGTTTGGGGTTTGCTAGCTAAAGACACGAGATATTTGAAAATATTATATATAACAAAAATCAAATCAAATAAAATTAACGTCCATCAGCCGACCTATTCTATATCCCATACCCAGACATATTTTCCATCGAGCCAACAAATTGTCTTCCACCTTCTGATATCAAGGAAGCATCGTATTAATGGCATGAGTACTAAAGGGAAACAAGCGATAGGTATTGGGTACGGAGGGTTTCCTCCTCTCGCTATATAAACCATCGTGTTCTATTTCTCTGATTCAACCGAGGACAAACAAAGCCGCTCCTCTTCATTCAGAATTTTTCAAATAAATCGAAAACAAATCGATTTCTTTATGAAATCGAAATAAATCAAATTCATTAGCTCGCATGGCATCGATACTCCAATCTCTTATCCTTTCTATACGTTGCGGTACTGCTTGACAATGGCGACAGCGAGATTAGGACTCGCGATTTTTGGAAAAGGGACGATTAATTGGAGGAGCAAAGCATTGATGGAGGTAAGCACAACAGAGTTAGAGGGTTTCCGTTCAGGACGACACCCTCGATCTCGACTTCGCAACCTGGAAGCGATGACGTAAGGAGTGCGATTTACTGTTTTAGAGGTTCGACTTTGATTTTGGGGGATTTCGAGTAGTGCGATGAAGACTGGGAGGAGTTCGATTTTTGGAGAGAGTTCGGTCTCTAGTTTTGGGGTTGGCCATGATAGTTGGACAGGGGGTTCGATGGCTGTTCGAATGCGCTACAGAGAAGAAGGCTGTTAGTGGGAAGGAAGTTGTCTGTAAGATGGTTGATGAAATGCCGTAATGGTCTGATGGTAGTTTGTGGAGATGATTGAAGTATCCAGGAGTGTTCGAGACGTTGTTCATCGATTAGTCGGGTGGTATGCAGAATTGATAAGGTGATAAATTCATTTGAGACGAAGTAGATGCGTAGTCGAGACATGGAAATTTTAATTGGATATTTGGCGAATGAGAATCCCGGTGAGTAAATCTCACTCACCTTTTATTTATGATTATTTTTATTTCGTTAAAAATAATGGTTGTTGTGCTCGTTTGGATTTTTCTGGTTGTTTATATATATTAGTTATTTAGGTTATATATATATATATATTGGGTTGATTGATTGGTTGGATTCCCGCAGTCTCATTAGCGGATGCCCGCAGTTTCATAGCGGATGATTACCCTATACGCCCCACGCTATGATTAGTGGATGACCTTCTATACCGCGATATTCTGCCACGAAGCAGAATGGGTATTATTTATGTGCTAACATCTGTGGATGCAGGAAAACAGGTTGGAGGAATCCAACTGGATTCCTCAAAAATATATTATCTGTTTGTTTATTTGTTTGCATATATATTGTTATATATGATGGTTAGAAAAATAAATAATTCGTTGCTTTGTGTGTTTAAATATCACTGGGCCAATTAAAAGGACATTTGAGATTTTAAAAAGGGAAAATTCTATTTTAAAATAGAATTTGAATTTTAAATGGAAATAAAAATATAAACTTGTTTTGAAAAATAAAACAAGTAGTTATTTATAAACGAAGTTTAAGAAATAGTTCTTTTATAACGAAGTTATAAATGAAGTGAAAAGATTTATCATTTGATAATTCAAAAATAGAAATACAAGTTTGAAATTGGAATTTGAAATGGAATTTCAAAACAGGATGTGGGAGGAAATTTTAAATATATAACTCAAATGGAATTTGAGTATAACATTTGAATTTTTAAAAGGAGTTTAAATATTTGAATTTTAAAAGGAGATTGAATATTAGAAATTCAAATAGAATTTGAATGGACGAAATTAGAATGGAAAAATAGAATTTGAATTCAAGGAATAAAAATAAAATTTGAATTCAAAGGGAATTCAAATAAAGAAATTCAAATAGAGATTTGAATGTAGAATTTCAAAATAGAATTTGAAATATAGAATTTCAAAGAAAATTAAATAGAATTTGAAATATAGTCTTTCAAAGAAGAAATTCAAATGTGAAATTTAAATAGAGATTTGAAATGGAATTCAAAAATGAAATTTGAATAAAGATTTGAAATAGAAATTCGAGTATTGAATTTTGAACATGGAATTTGAATATAGAAATTCAAGTAGAAATTTGAATATGAGATTTCAAAATAGAATTTGAAATAAACTTTGAAATAGGATTTTCAAAGCAGAATTGGAAATAGAATCTCAAAATAGGATTTCAAAAATAGAAAATCCAAGTGGTTTTGAAATGGAATTTGAATTCAAGGAAATTCAAATGGATTTGAATAATAGAAATTCAAATGGTGTTGAAAATGAATTTGAATATTAGAAATTCAAATAATATTGAAAATAAGTTTGAATATTAGAATTCAAATGGGGTCAGAAAGGGAAAATGAAATTTGAATATAAGAGATTCAAATTGAATTCGAATAGGATTCGATCTATGGATTTTGAATATGAAATTCAAATGGGTTTAAACTATGGAATCTTAAATATAGAATTTAAAAAGGAGTTTGAATATTTGAATTTCAATAGAATTCAAATATAGAAATTGGAATATAGAAGTTCAAATGGGATTTGAAACACTTAGAATTTCAAATAGAAATTTAAATGGGGTTTGGATCTTTAAATTCAAGTATGAATTTCAAATATAGAAATTCAAAAAGGAGTTGAATTTAAGTGGGAATTCGAATAGAGGATTTGAAATGGAATTCGAATAAAGGGTTTCAAAGGGGATTTGAATACAGGATTTAAAACTATGGAATTTGAAATGTAAAAATTCAAATGAATTTGAAATATATATGAATATATATATAAAAGTGGAGTTGAATTCAATTTAAAACGAAGTTTAAAAGTTTATATTTATAAATATAATTAAAACGAACTCGCCGCAGCGCTGCAGTTCGTAAAATAGCAATTTGAACTTCAATTGAATATATAGAACTCGATTGAAGTCGGAATTCTTCGAAACAAGAAACGTCAGGACCAGTTTGATCATAGTTTTCTAATAAAAGAGAAAAATCTGAATTTCGTCGTATAGATTTTGAGTTATGTCAAAATCAAATTTTCAGAAAAACAGCGCCAGAATCGTTTTAAAACCAAAATGGTTTATTTAATGTTACAAAAGAATTTTAAGCGGAAAAATCCGAAGTTTCTATTTAGGAAATCCCAGAGCCGAGTTGTAAAATATGTGCGAATTCAAGTTGTGTAAATGAATATGATTTTTGAAACAGAAATCAGATTTTTGATTATTGAATAGAATTAACTAATTCGAATAGAAATTAGTTAATGAGATTTCGAATGAATATTGAGCCTTAAATAAGTGAATTCGATTTGAGAATTTATATTCGAAATCAAAAAGGAAACTAGAATTGAAATTGAAATTCAATTTGGTCGTGAGCGAGTTAAACATTTTGTTTGAACATGTTATGTTCGACAAAGAAGTGAAATAGGCGGAATGATTAATTAAAGAATAAATGGGCGAAACTGAATTCAAACGATTAGATGGTATCGAATTGAATTGAAAACAGGTGAACAGGTGTTAGACAGGTATGGGATGAGGTATATGGAGTTTATAAACGTAATGCTCGACAAAAAGGTACATGTTTAATTCATATATGAGGTTTTATGCGCCGTATCGGCTAGCCGCTTGGCTTCTTCCTTTTCTTTTTGAGATTAGAAGATACCGGGATGTTATTTGAAATTTCCCGATGCTCCCGATACAGGGGAGGTTATGGCGAAATTTTCCGGAAATTTAAGGAGTTAGAATATTTTTAAGATATTTTGATAATTTGAAATCATTGTATCGACGTATTAAATTCGATAGTAAAGTGAATATAAAAATCGAATGTTGTAAACAAAAAGGGATAGAGATAAGTGATTGAAATTGTTTTCGATTGCAAATAGAGATTTTTCTAATATATAGAAAATAAAAGAAGTTGATATTTGGAAACGTTTTTCAAATGGCATAAGAGGCCGAGATGATTATTAAAATATTTGGTTAACAAATATTGATAGAGAAAATGGAGAAGAGATTTAATTAATGAATATTAATTAAAGAGCCCAGTGATTTGTTTGATATGTTGGATGAACACTTGTTTTTATTCGATAGTTAAATCACAGACTATCGAAGTTTTTGACCATCGTTGTCAATATGGAGAGACCGGTTGGATTATTATCCGAAGAACCACTCCGTATCGGCATAAGCGTTGCGAACCAAGTATGCTGAATATATTGAAGACGGAGTGAAGTGCAAGGGCTTTTCTATTTATAGAAATAGTGCCTTCGGTGTCGTTCAGTCCCAGAACGAACGTAAATGGACGAATGTCTGGCAGAGTATTTCCAATGATCAAATGGGTTGGTCTGTATGAGTATATATGGTTGCAACGGATTTATCCCTTAGCATAATATCCAGAATATTTGTGCAAACTCAACTAGTGATTAACGGATCTGACGATGTGACATTCAAAGTGATTGTGTTATCGATGAATGGTAAGTATGCGTAGCCTCAGGCCTCAACAACCGGGAAAGGACAAAAATCGGGCAGGCAGCATGGCTATGTGGGTCGCACCCATTAGGGTGTATAATCACCTATCTAGAGAAATTCCTTTTGTTTCTAAATCTATCGATTCTGCCCATTCGGGAAACGGTGGGTTGAGTCCAACCGTTGGTGATATACATTCGATACACTCAAGCGAAATGAGTGGTCGGTCATGTGTGGGCCGGGTTGCAAGATGTTCTTGTTGAACCCAGGTGTATTTGCCTCTAGAGATACATCGTCGGAAGGTGGTCCCATACCTTGTCATGTTGGAAATCCAATCTCCAATAAGCGCCATGCGGGTTTTGATTTTATAATATATATGTGGAGCGTGAGATGCAAGCGTTCTGCTATCTGGTTATTTATTTGAGGTAGACATTAGTATAATATCACTGGATTTGATATCAAAGTGTTTTGGGTTATAGTAAGATAAAAAAAACCGTCCGTGTTTATGTGTGGGCTGGTCTTACTATTATCTTTTCTTTCGAAAAGAGTTTTTTTAAAGTTAAACAAGTGGTTGGAGTTTACTCACACCAGTCCCATGACTGACCCAGAGTTTGTTTTGTTTTGTTTTCCCTAAACTCTTGGGTGCCCAAATTTGTACGGGCAGTCAAGTGTTTCAGGCTTTTACAGATACACTTGGAGGAGCTTGAAGCAGGAGGCTTCAACGTTAGTTATTTCGAGTTACTTCCGCTGAATCAAATGTTACATATACTCTGATGATGGTATGTATATATGTACAGAACAGATTTGTATTTCAAAGCTTATGTTATATAATATATTTTATTCGTTCCGCTGTGAGTTGTGATCTTCGTTATTCTCCTATTCTAATATTTCTTTCTTTCTATTTCTCATCCTCTAACTTCTTTCTAATAATGAGTCGTATTTCTGTGTTATTTGGGTTGGACGTGTGGTGTATTTAATCAACTCAGATAGCTCGGATTTGCGGGTCGTTACAGTGGTATCAGAGCTGGTTGCTTAATTGGTACGGATGATAGGGGGTTCTCGCTTCGCGTTAGGTGGCGAACGGGAGACTCTTACCCCTACATCTCCCGACAATGTGGGTTGGTCGAGTCGAGAGGCTGGCCGTAAAAGCAGTTCTGAGGTATCTCTGTAAGCCACGCTGGGAGGTTAGCCCAGTGCCGAGGGAGGAGAGGATGGTTGAAAAGCCTACTCGAATCTCGTGGCCGTTTCAGTTGGTATCAGAGCTTAGGTTGAGTGAACACCTAGGCTTGTGTGGCATGTGCTCATTAGAGATAGGGTCAGTAGTACCCTAGAATGAGTTGAGTGTATATACGAGAGAGCGTATTTGTTATTTGATATAAAAGTTGTTTTATATTGTGTTGGCTTGTCTGTTGAGTAGTTTATGAATTCTGGTCGAATCGTGGGACGCCACGAAATCGATAGGGATTTCTAAACGCTTGAACAAAAGATTGAACATGATATTGTTTTCAAGTGGGTAGATGAAATAATTTTACCCAAAATTTCTATTTTGATATAGAAAGGATAATTTTCTAGAATTATTATTATATGGATGTGTTGGATGTTGACTTTATAATCAAATGAGATTATAAAATTAGAATGGTTATTTATAACCAAATAAAATTTGTATATGAATAAAATATATACAAATGAGATGAATTAGAATTAAATTCGAACCAGAATTAAGAATTCAAAATCCTGGGAAATTGAAAAATATTTTTCAAAGTATATTAAAATAATATAGATTTGTTTTAAAGAATTTGAGAGAAAATCATGGATTTTGAAATAATAAGGCACTGAACTCACTTCAGTGGCTGGGAAATAATTCTGATGATAGTCGCGACATCATCAGTGTTCATTTCCGAGTTTCTAAGTGATAGATTGCTACCTTAGAAAGTTTTTGATGGAAATTTGTTTTGAAAGAAAACAAGTAGATTGAAAATTCAAATGTTTTGAATTGAGATGAAAATATATGTATATATTTAAGTGATTTCAAAAGAATTTGAAATAAAAACCCTGTGATTTGGATTCTGGAATTAAAATTTAACTGAAGCAAGTTGAATGGTTCGAGGTTAATAAATTGACTAGAATCAATTTGAAATAAATTGAAATGAATATGAATTAGAATGCATATGAATGGAAACCAAAAGTTTTGGTTGAAATTAAAGTCATAGAAATATGAGGAGTTGAGTTTCAACATAAGTGAGATGTTGAAAAGAAATAGATTTGTACCCTTTTTCCTACCTTAGCAATTTCGAGGACGAAATTATTTTAAGGGGGGAAGAATGTAACGACCCAGATTTTTCGTCGATTTATTTTAAATATTTAATATCGTTTTAAATATTGTGTTGGTAATATAAAAAATTTTTATATTGGATTTACCGATTCAATAATCGATATAGGATATAATTCAGATTTAAAACTGAATCGAAAACGATACAGTCGATTAATATAAATATGTATTGAATTAGAACGATAATTATTTATAATCTTGAATTAAATTGTTTGTAATTAATTTAATTATATTATTCTGTATATACGACTGAATAAAATTTCAGAATCAGTTTATTAAGTTCAATAGATCATTATAAACTTGTAACGTCAGTCGTTACGGTTAAATGGCGGTTTGGGGTTTGCTAGCTAAAGACACGAGATATTTGAAAATATTATATATAACAAAAATCAAATCAAATAAAATTAACGTCCATCAGCCGACCTATTCTATATCCCATACCCAGACATATTTTCCATCGAGCCAACAAATTGTCTTCCACCTTCTGATATCAAGGAAGCATCGTATTAATGGCATGAGTACTAAAGGGAAACAAGCGATAGGTATTGGGTACGGAGGGTTTCCTCCTCTCGCTATATAAACCATCGTGTTCTATTTCTCTGATTCAACCGAGGACAAACAAAGCCGCTCCTCTTCATTCAGAATTTTTCAAATAAATCGAAAACAAATCGATTTCTTTATGAAATCGAAATAAATCAAATTCATTAGCTCGCATGGCATCGATACTCCAATCTCTTATCCTTTCTATACGTTGCGGTACTGCTTGACAATGGCGACAGCGAGATTAGGACTCGCGATTTTTGGAAAAGGGACGATTAATTGGAGGAGCAAAGCATTGATGGAGGTAAGCACAACAGAGTTAGAGGGTTTCCGTTCAGGACGACACCCTCGATCTCGACTTCGCAACCTGGAAGCGATGACGTAAGGAGTGCGATTTACTGTTTTAGAGGTTCGACTTTGATTTTGGGGGATTTCGAGTAGTGCGATGAAGACTGGGAGGAGTTCGATTTTTGGAGAGAGTTCGGTCTCTAGTTTTGGGGTTGGCCATGATAGTTGGACAGGGGGTTCGATGGCTGTTCGAATGCGCTACAGAGAAGAAGGCTGTTAGTGGGAAGGAAGTTGTCTGTAGGATGGTTGATGAAATGCCGTAATGGTCTGATGGTAGTTTGTGGAGATGATTGAAGTATCCAGGAGTGTTCGAGACGTTGTTCATCGATTAGTCGGGTGGTATGCAGAATTGATAAGGTGATAAATTCATTTGAGACGAAGTAGATGCGTAGTCGAGACATGGAAATTTTAATTGGATATTTGGCGAATGAGAATCCCGGTGAGTAAATCTCACTCACCTTTTATTTATGATTATTTTTATTTCGTTAAAAATAATGGTTGTTGTGCTCGTTTGGATTTTTCTGGTTGTTTATATATATTAGTTATTTAGGTTATATATATATATATTGGGTTGATTGATTGGTTGGATTCCCGCAGTCTCATTAGCGGATGCCCGCAGTTTCATAGCGGATGATTACCCTATACGCCCCACGCTATGATTAGTGGATGACCTTCTATACCGCGATATTCTGCCACGAAGCAGAATGGGTATTATTTATGTGCTAACATCTGTGGATGCAGGAAAACAGGTTGGAGGAATCCAACTGGATTCCTCAAAAATATATTATCTGTTTGTTTATTTGTTTGCATATATATTGTTATATATGATGGTTAGAAAAATAAATAATTCGTTGCTTTGTGTGTTTAAATATCACTGGGCCAATTAAAAGGACATTTGAGATTTTAAAAAGGGAAAATTCTATTTTAAAATAGAATTTGAATTTTAAATGGAAATAAAAATATAAACTTGTTTTGAAAAATAAAACAAGTAGTTATTTATAAACGAAGTTTAAGAAATAGTTCTTTTATAACGAAGTTATAAATGAAGTGAAAAGATTTATCATTTGATAATTCAAAAATAGAAATACAAGTTTGAAATTGGAATTTGAAATGGAATTTCAAAACAGGATGTGGGAGGAAATTTTAAATATATAACTCAAATGGAATTTGAGTATAACATTTGAATTTTTAAAAGGAGTTTAAATATTTGAATTTTAAAAGGAGATTGAATATTAGAAATTCAAATAGAATTTGAATGGACGAAATTAGAATGGAAAAATAGAATTTGAATTCAAGGAATAAAAATAAAATTTGAATTCAAAGGGAATTCAAATAAAGAAATTCAAATAGAGATTTGAATGTAGAATTTCAAAATAGAATTTGAAATATAGAATTTCAAAGAAAATTAAATAGAATTTGAAATATAGTATTTCAAAGAAGAAATTCAAATGTGAAATTTAAATAGAGATTTGAAATGGAATTCAAAAATGAAATTTGAATAAAGATTTGAAATAGAAATTCGAGTATTGAATTTTGAACATGGAATTTGAATATAGAAATTCAAGTAGAAATTTGAATATGAGATTTCAAAATAGAATTTGAAATAAACTTTGAAATAGGATTTTCAAAGCAGAATTGGAAATAGAATTTCAAAATAGGATTTCAAAAATAGAAAATCCAAGTGGTTTTGAAATGGAATTTGAATTCAAGGAAATTCAAATGGATTTGAATAATAGAAATTCAAATGGTGTTGAAAATGAATTTGAATATTAGAAATTCAAATAGTATTGAAAATAAGTTTGAATATTAGAATTCAAATGGGGTCAGAAAGGGAAAATGAAATTTGAATATAAGAGATTCAAATTGAATTCGAATAGGATTCGATCTATGGATTTTGAATATGAAATTCAAATGGGTTTAAACTATGGAATCTTAAATATAGAATTTAAAAAGGAGTTTGAATATTTGAATTTCAATAGAATTCAAATATAGAAATTGGAATATAGAAGTTCAAATGGGATTTGAAACACTTAGAATTTCAAATAGAAATTTAAATGGAGTTTGGATCTTTAAATTCAAGTATGAATTTCAAATATAGAAATTCAAAAAGGAGTTGAATTTAAGTGGGAATTCGAATAGAGGATTTGAAATGGAATTCGAATAAAGGGTTTCAAAGGGGATTTGAATACAGGATTTAAAACTATGGAATTTGAAATGTAAAAATTCAAATGAATTTGAAATATATATGAATATATATATAAAAGTGGAGTTGAATTCAATTTAAAACGAAGTTTAAAAGTTTATATTTATAAATATAATTAAAACGAACTCGCCGCAGCGCTGCAGTTCGTAAAATAGCAATTTGAACTTCAATTGAATATATAGAACTCGATTGAAGTCGGAATTCTTCGAAACAAGAAACGTCAGGACCAGTTTGATCATAGTTTTCTAATAAAAGAGAAAAATCTGAATTTCGTCGTATAGATTTTGAGTTATGTCAAAATCAAATTTTCAGAAAAACAGCGCCAGAATCGTTTTAAAACCAAAATGGTTTATTTAATGTTACAAAAGAATTTTAAGCGGAAAAATCCGAAGTTTCTATTTAGGAAATCCCAGAGCCGAGTTGTAAAATATGTGCGAATTCAAGTTGTGTAAATGAATATGATTTTTGAAACAGAAATCAGATTTTTGATTATTGAATAGAATTAACTAATTCGAATAGAAATTAGTTAATGAGATTTCGAATGAATATTGAGCCTTAAATAAGTGAATTCGATTTGAGAATTTATATTCGAAATCAAAAAGGAAACTAGAATTGAAATTGAAATTCAATTTGGTCGTGAGCGAGTTAAACATTTTGTTTGAACATGTTATGTTCGACAAAGAAGTGAAATAGGCGGAATGATTAATTAAAGAATAAATGGGCGAAACTGAATTCAAACGATTAGATGGTATCGAATTGAATTGAAAACAGGTGAACAGGTGTTAGACAGGTATGGGATGAGGTATATGGAGTTTATAAACGTAATGCTCGACAAAAAGGTACATGTTTAATTCATATATGAGGTTTTATGCGCCGTATCGGCTAGCCGCTTGGCTTCTTCCTTTTCTTTTTGAGATTAGAAGATACCGGGATGTTATTTGAAATTTCCCGATGCTCCCGATACAGGGGAGGTTATGGCGAAATTTTCCGGAAATTTAAGGAGTTAGAATATTTTTAAGATATTTTGATAATTTGAAATCATTGTATCGACGTATTAAATTCGATAGTAAAGTGAATATAAAAATCGAATGTTGTAAACAAAAAGGGATAGAGATAAGTGATTGAAATTGTTTTCGATTGCAAATAGAGATTTTTCTAATATATAGAAAATAAAAGAAGTTGATATTTGGAAACGTTTTTCAAATGGCATAAGAGGCCGAGATGATTATTAAAATATTTGGTTAACAAATAT
Organism: Allium sativum; assembly: GCA_030737875.1. Classification (NCBI taxonomy): domain Eukaryota; kingdom Viridiplantae; phylum Streptophyta; class Magnoliopsida; order Asparagales; family Amaryllidaceae; genus Allium; species Allium sativum. Next base: position 144,944,164 of record CM060921.1, on the reverse strand, counting down.
TGATAGAGAAAATGGAGAAGAGATTTAATTAATGAATATTAATTAAAGAGCCCAGTGATTTGTTTGATATGTTGGATGAACACTTGTTTTTATTCGATAGTTAAATCACAGACTATCGAAGTTTTTGACCATCGTTGTCAATATGGAGAGACCGGTTGGATTATTATCCGAAGAACCACTCCGTATCGGCATAAGCGTTGCGAACCAAGTATGCTGAATATATTGAAGACGGAGTGAAGTGCAAGGGCTTTTCTATTTATAGAAATAGTGCCTTCGGTGTCGTTCAGTCCCAGAACGAACGTAAATGGACGAATGTCTGGCAGAGTATTTCCAATGATCAAATGGGTTGGTCTGTATGAGTATATATGGTTGCAACGGATTTATCCCTTAGCATAATATCCAGAATATTTGTGCAAACTCAACTAGTGATTAACGGATCTGACGATGTGACATTCAAAGTGATTGTGTTATCGATGAATGGTAAGTATGCGTAGCCTCAGGCCTCAACAACCGGGAAAGGACAAAAATCGGGCAGGCAGCATGGCTATGTGGGTCGCACCCATTAGGGTGTATAATCACCTATCTAGAGAAATTCCTTTTGTTTCTAAATCTATCGATTCTGCCCATTCGGGAAACGGTGGTTTGAGTCCAACCGTTGGTGATATACATTCGATACACTCAAGCGAAATGAGTGGTCGGTCATGTGTGGGCCGGGTTGCAAGATGTTCTTGTTGAACCCAGGTGTATTTGCCTCTAGAGATACATCGTCGGAAGGTGGTCCCATACCTTGTCATGTTGGAAATCCAATCTCCAATAAGCGCCATGCGGGTTTTGATTTTATAATATATATGTGGAGCGTGAGATGCAAGCGTTCTGCTATCTGGTTATTTATTTGAGGTAGACATTAGTATAATATCACTGGATTTGATATCAAAGTGTTTTGGGTTATAGTAAGATAAAAAAAAACCGTCCGTGTTTATGTGTGGGCTGGTCTTACTATTATCTTTTCTTTCGAAAAGAGTTTTTTTAAAGTTAAACAAGTGGTTGGAGTTTACTCACACCAGTCCCATGACTGACCCAGAGTTTGTTTTGTTTTGTTTTCCCTAAACTCTTGGGTGCCCAAATTTGTACGGGCAGTCAAGTGTTTCAGGCTTTTACAGATACACTTGGAGGAGCTTGAAGCAGGAGGCTTCAACGTTAGTTATTTCGAGTTACTTCCGCTGAATCAAATGTTACGTGTACTCTGATGATGGTATGTATATATGTACAGAACAGATTTGTATTTCAAAGCTTATGTTATATAATATATTTTATTCGTTCCGCTGTGAGTTGTGATCTTCGTTATTCTCCTATTCTAATATTTCTTTCTTTCTATTTCTCATCCTCTAACTTCTTTCTAATAATGAGTCGTATTTCTGTGTTATTTGGGTTGGACGTGTGGTGTATTTAATCAACTCAGATAGCTCGGATTTGCGGGTCGTTACAGAATCAGATAAATTGGACTTCATCGTAATTAGTTGATTTTTGTGTTAATGTACGTTTTTTTTAATGGATGAAGAAGCTGTAAAATAAAGTTCGATGGATATTGTATGTTGTCGGATTTAGTGCCTTTACCATAGGTTTATGAATAAAATTACCTTTATTTCCTTTTCTATCAACATATAAAGATAGTGGTTTAGTTGTTGAGAAATAAAATTAATGCTTTGATTTAGGGAAAAAAAATTATTGCCTTCAAATATTGTTGAGTAAAAGTTTCTTAATGAGCATGTTTGATTATTTTATTATCGCGTTCATGGAAATGCATGTTTATTTCAACTTCTAACTTTGCTATTCTTTTGTGAATTTTGATAGCTAAAGAGGAGGTTTCATCGTTTTGCTTTGAAGCTCATTTGATTTAGTCATTTGGGAGCATGAATGCTATCAACAAGAATTTCCAAGGTTACGAAGTGTAAGGTATGAATATATAAAGGTTGTTTCTTATTACAACATTCACTATAGTGTCCACTTATGATAAACACTATAAGAAGTACCATCTCTTGAAAAAATGTTGCTGTCAATAGTGTTTGACCCATGAAAATAATCTTATAGGCTAACAAATGAACTTGAACATAAAATGTATCTATATTAACGTAACACAATACGAGGACGAGGATAGATTAAGAGTAGAATATATAAAGATTTCATTCAGTTGATTTACCCCGTAATGTGAATATAGAGATATATTTTTTATGTATAAGCTTTCTTAAAGACCTTGACAGTTCATACTCCATGTAATTAAGTTGTGTTCGTTTCATTTGCCAATTTTTGTTATGAACCATTCTGGCAAGCTGCTGAACAATTTAATGCTAAGTGCACAATCCGGATTGATGACAATATCACTCATGTTACTGCAAATTATACAGGAGCAGACAAGGTAAAAATTTCCATATCTCAAATGTTTTATGCTCTAAATCTTCTAATTTTTTTACTCCATTTTTCAATAATAGAATATGTAACATGGTGGATTTTAATTACACGAAATCCGAATATTCTTCTATTCAGCGTTTACAATCGGAGGTTAGCCTATGATCCCTCATTCTTTATCAATGTATCATTTACATTTGGATTGGGAAAACTTACTATTTCACTATTTTTGGTGTTGTATTATATAAGTTACTAATAACTGGATTTGTGCGCGAACGTTTTTAGCTTTCAGAATCATTTTTTCTATGAGGATATCAAATATGAAAGTATATCATTTAATAGTTTTCCCTAAACTTATTATGATTTGAAATCGAATTTGATTGCCATAAATATGGGGTGTTCCATAGTTTCTATATTTTTTTAATTTCGCCATATCAAACTTGGCAAAATTTGTTACACCGGTTATTTTTTGCTATATCAGAGTATTTAACTTTGCTATTTTTGTCTAATATTGTACCAACATTCTCTCTTACTGTTTTATATTTATGCCTTTTGTGACATTTACCAAAAATTTGATTTTTATCCCTTTTTTGAACTATAAAGTGGCATTTAATAAATAATTTTAATAAATTAAACATTCCATTCATGTTGAACTTATGCCAATATGGTAAACAAGGGGATTTATTATTGAGTTGAAACAAATCAGATTGATTTGTTTTCCTAAGAAATTAAAGAAATTCCTTATTTATATTATATTTAAATGAGAAAATATAGGGTGAGTGGTTTGCTTGATTATTTTCTATTACCATAAAATGAATATCTTAATTCATAATGCTTGAACTCTACCATGTATAGTTTATCAAATTTTCTTATATTTGTTGCTGATTAGCTCCTAATCATTTATATTACTATTTGGTAACTACAAAATCACATGCTTTACTATTCCCTAATACACTTTTAAAAACTACCAATACGATATTAGAATTTAAAATTGGTATTGATTTGGTTTAGGTATTTATAGAAAATTCCAAGAAACCAAGGAGGAAGAAGACAAAGAAGAACAGGATGAAGAAGCTAATGCTGTGTTTAGCTCAGATTGGCTGCGAGAAATAAAACAACTATAAATTATTGAGTTTATTCAATTTCATTCATTTCAGTTTTTACTTAGTTTTGTGGAAAAAAGGAACACGTCTCTTTTTTCAACCTTTTGTTTTTTTGGTTATATCCCTTTCTTTTATAAACTATTTTATACATACATTTTTTTTGAATTTTTTTTCTCTAAATTCTCTTCTTCCACAGTTAAGAATGATTATGAGTTCAAAACACACGTTAAGTTTGATAAAATTTAAGGGAGTGCATATAATGATTTTATTTTTATTTTTTATGTTGAGCATATATCAACTACTTTCCTACAAAAAGGTCCAATGTAGCATTAGGTAGTGCAAGGATGATTGATTGTAAGTTGAAGGGAAGAGATCATTTAATGGATTCAACACCAATGACACCCATAACAGGCTTTTATTCATAAGCTTTGTTAATTTGCTGCGACATATGAAGGTTTCACTGCTTTCCTTTTGGAGAATTGTTGCTGAAATGCCCCTTTTAACTTCAACATTTTCCACTGCTGAGAATATTTATTACATTTTCCATTCCATGTTGTCCTGCTACCATAACAGTGAGAAACAATATTGCATTATTTGATCTCCAGATAATGTTTCGAGGGAGAACATGATAGCAATCTGCTGGATCATCAACCGACTGAGATGGTTACAGGTTTCAATTCTTGAGCCACTGACTGGTTTTTTTTTTTTTTTTTTTTTTTTTTTTTTTTTTTTTTTGCTGACTTCCTCTTATTATATGTACACAGCATCCACACAACATTGTGATTTCATACTCTTTCTTTGACCCTCTTTTATTACTGCTTTATATTCTTCTATTACATTTGGTGAAACCTGGTAGATGACTTATTTATCTCTATCTGTTTGTATCATGACATCTTTTTCTGAAATAAAAACTAAAGTCCACTTCTCCTATTTTGGTTTAAATTTGTGGTTGTTCTCCCTAATAGTTTTTAACCACTTCATTTAGATCTCAAGCAATAACAAATAACGATTGTGCTACTGTTTCAAAAGAACTGTACGAAACATTGGAAAAATATTTTTGGAATCAATCATACTTGCTTGATCATCGTGTTCTAAAACAGATGCAAAGCTGCCAGCTATGTTTTGATGAAATATTACCAAAAGTCACTTATGATTTTATTTTTTCCCACAAGATTTTTTTGTTACATTCAAAGAAATAATAGTATTCTTAACCAAGTTGTTGCTAGGAAGATGTATCTTTTTACATAGCTCCTTCACTGAACTTAAGTTGCCTGCCACATGATTGGCGATAATTAAATATTTTAAAATAACGAACATAATTGCAAGGCTATAGTTGAACCAGTGAGACGAAATATCCACACAAGGTACTGGTTTGAATAATCCTAATTGGAACTAGAAGTTTGATGGACATAAGCAGAAGAACAACAATGGGTTCAACAAAGAAAAATTCCAAAATGAAGTAGCCTGAACGGAATGATAAATAGCGTTTCAGAAATGGTAAGGAGATTAAAAATTGGGTCTATAGCAAATTATATATTTTCTTAGATGATTCAGTAGAAGAGAAACAGGCTTTAATTTGTGGGTTATACTCCCATTTTTTGTTACTTGGATTTGTTTTGCGTGGAGGCTGGCTGGCTTTTTCAATTTTGTAGTGACATGTTTGATGATTTTTATTTTTTATTTTCATGGTACATTTGTAAGGTCCAAACCATGATGCATTGTTATATGATACGCCAGGCCCATTTTCAGTTGGTTTTGCAGAATGTAAATAATGATTGTTAGGGACCAGATCTATGTCATTATATATCTTACTTTTATTTACCTATACCATGTTATTAATCTGTGACGATCCCAAAACCCCGTGACACGGTGTTAAGGATAATCATTGGAATATAACACATTAATCATCATTAGCAGATCACAGATAATAGCATAAACCGAAAATAGAATAATTTACACACATATGACAGCGGAATCATATAGATAACATCACATCAGAGAAGCACAGTACAGGATACAACTTAGTGCATAATGATACATAATCAGTCACCATCGCCTGAGGCGGAATCATACATAAAGAGTACACAAAAGGAATATCAGTCTACATCGCCAATGGCGGAATCATAATATAGATACAATAATGGCGGAGAAAATCCAAGTCAGCACAGTGTAGTCAAGCCTCGCCATGAGCCAAAAGGTGCGTCAGAAACCTGTAACTAGGCTGCCCGTGTGAAAATAAGGGCACCCGAGTTTGCAAGGTGAAACAAACTACGAGTCAGTCATGGGACTAGTATGAGAAATCCATTCAACTTATTAATCAACAATAATAAGGCAAATCAAAGGACCACGCCACTTTCGCGGAATGGGTTTACTCCGATGAGTGCTAGTGCATGAAATAAAACAAACGATTAAATCAACGCAATGCTTTTTATAAAATGAAGCCATTATAAGACTCAGGTCCCATCACACAATGCAACGCAAGCCGGAGGATAGAGTTTTTACCTTATAATGGCCAAAGATGCTTCGTACGAATAAAACAAAGGTGTTTGATATTATTACTAGTGCATATATGTTTCAAAAGCAAATTCAATCATAAATATCAATCCTAGGCGGCATAGCTACCATCTACTATGTCGCCGTACTAGTAATACAATCACATCCGAAATTTCGTATTGGAAATTGGATTCCTTCATGAGTCGAGGCAAGGGGCAAGCTCCTCTCCGATTCGAGACACTCTAGCAAATGTCCCAGGACCCCACTATGATCCTTGGATCTTCAGGGTCGGTCCTCTCTTACTTTTGAGGATTGGCAATTCCTGAACACACGTTTCCCGGTCCTTACAGACCTATATCGAGGCGCCTCGCATTCCAACAACCACACAGGTGAAAAGTATATATAATGTCAGGGCTGGTAGGTCACTGACACCACCTTAGCTAGAAAGAAACGTCGTGCTCTCCCTGCAGTCACTCTCCCGTTTTTGACTCATACCGAGGTGTGAGGCTCGCGAATTCACGTTATACACAAAGCTACGTCACACAGACCATGCTTTGATCATCAACCACAAGACTTTGCTTTGCAACAGAAGCCTTGATCATATGCCACTTAGGCGTGCCACACAGGCAATCCACTCCATGCGACTGATTTCTGTCAATACATAACCTCTGAGCTCGTACGTCTCAGAGAAGGGCGTTAAGCAAGAGAATAAATTCTCTGCCGCCAAACAGATATATATTTAACAGAGATCAATCAACACAGAACAAAATCCAATGTCAGACACACAGTCCATTTACAAGTCCGTTCTGGGTCTGAACGAAACCGGAGGCACCAATTCCTCGCATATCCGTACAATCAACAATATGTTTGGACGGCTACTACTTCAATTCCTTCATGGTAGCTACTCCAATCACGAGCATCAGTAGCGCCCATCCATCCAATGTGGAGATCGTCGGTCTTCAGTCGTCTTCGACTCTTCGACTTCTCAACGTCGATCGATTATTTGAAATGAGATAAACTCGGCCTTTTCAAATAACCCACGTATATTTAGATTTTCAAACCAATTAATCACAGGGTTGAACTATTCAACATTCACATTTCAGTTATTTAGTTATAATTTTCACGTCAAATACATTCAACCATCACATATCAAGAAAACACAACAAAATTGGTTTATTTTCACTCTATATCGTCTATAGCACTTAATAACGATATATCGCCATTTTTATTTAATTTAAAACGGCCATATTTAATTAAACGACGTTTCAGGTCGTGTCGATGCACTGGCGCTGCTTTCCACTAATTTTGTTTTACACATATAGGAAAATCTAACCATTGGATCTTCACAAATTTTACATCATTAGGAAGGTCTTTTCAAAACGAATCCAACGGTTCCAGTTTTAGGAAAATCCGACGGTCGGATCTTCCACACTAACCATTTGAAGTTACGATTTCAATTTACGAACTGCAGCGTCGTTATTCAATTTAATTTAATTATATTTATATATATATATATAAATATAATCGTTTCTGGCGCTGTTTTTCACTAATTTTGAATTAAACATTCCAGACAATTCAACCGTCGGATCTTCACAAAGTTGGTGCCGTTGGAAAGATATCTCCAAGGCGAACCCAACGGTTGAGGTTTCGGGAAAATCCAATGGTCGGATCTTCCGCACTAGTCGTTTGAAATCACGGTTTCAAAATATGAACTGCACGGCCACGTTTCGTTTTAATTATATTTATATTTATATATTTATATAAATATAGTTCATTCAATGATTTCCATATCGTTTTCACTTCAAATATTTTTCTAACACCTTAAAATTTTGGAAAATTTCGCCATAACCTCCCCTGCACCGGGAGCATCGGGAAATCGCAAATAGCGTTCCCGGTCCTTCTAATCTCAAAAAGGAAAAGAAAACGCCAAGCGGCTAGCCAACAGGCTCATAAAATCATCACCCAAACAAAACAGTAAATGTGTACCTATTTGTCGGGCACAAAATTTTATTCCTCTTCTCTAGCCCCTTTTTGCTTTAACCTGTTCAATAGATATGCATGCACATATATACAATTTCTAACAGTTATCATTTTCTATTCAACTTCATATTTAATTTGCTTTGGTTTAAAAACACCATTCATTCTAATATCGCATGCATAGGCTAAAATCATATCATTAGCTAGTTAATGTATATTTCAACTCATGCACGTTTATTCGAACCAGTGGCTATTTTTAACACTTCACATTTCAAAGATGATAATTTTGGCGAACTAAAGTAGATTTCAACACATGACTATTTTATTTAGTTCCTATGCATGTTAAAAATAATATTTCTATCACAAATATTATTTCAACGTCCACATATCTTTAGCATATCACACATATGATAAAAATGATATTTTTATCATTTAAAATATTTATTCTACCAATGTATGGTTTCAACATTTCATAGTTTCAATAAAAATGTAATTTTTATCGCTCAATCTTTTTATTCAACACATGAACCTTTCCATTACACACATTTCTCAACAAATGAGCATTTCCACACATGGACATTTTATTTAAGTTGTTCTTATTAGAAAGATGAAATTTTGATTGTTGAAACTATTTATATAAGGCGAATATTTTTCATACTTCATATATATATAAAAATGTGATTCTTATTGTTTAAGCACTTCATTCATTCACAAATGAATTTAATTTTCATACAACACTTTTCAACACATGAACAATTTCCATACATGGACATAGTTTCAATATATGACTTTAATTTCAATGCATGTAAAATAATTTCAACATATGAAAATAATTCTAACACACAAAGATTATTCAAAATTTCGGCAGCATAACGGCAGGGTAGTTAAAACCGGCACCATCCCTAGTACGGCTCCTCGCTCTACCTTAAAACCTCGCGGTTTTTGACAATGGGGATCATGCATCTAATTCGCACGCAGGCGGCATGTTTATATTTATTTCATTTCCACAAACTAATCCTATGTGGTTTCAACCAAATATTTTCCAATCACAAACGGGTATTTTTCAACCACAATCAATTCAATATCCACCACAAACAATCCCAAACAACAATTTGCCGTCAACCAATTTTCACAACAATTTCAACCAATAAATATCGTCCATGGTTTGTGGACGAGGGGGCGTATATATATATATATATATATATATATATATATAGCAATTCACTTTTATTTCCACACATATATATATATATATAAAAAGAAATTGAAGAGTGTGAAATTCTCACCAATAGCTATCCAATAACACGACTCTTCCTTTATAGAAATCTTCGCCTATTTCGCCTTCTTGTCGCTTTCGTTGCCCGTATTTTCTACATAGGTAAAAATCGAATTTTTACTATGTTATTCAATATATAAAGATCATATTCTAAAAACAAAGATTATATTTTTAATATCCCTATGATGTAAAAATTATATTTTTATTGCTTTAAAAATATAAGAATCATATCTTACTTCTTCTACTTAACAAAAATTCCGTCTTTTCTCTTTTTAAAAATATGATCTTTATTTTTTTTTGCAAGTTCAAATCTTTTTCTTTTAAAAGATTAAACCTTTTTCTATTTCAAAGTTTAAACCTTTTTCCTATTTCAAACCTTAAAATAAAATCAGTTTTTATTTCCTTTAAAAATCAGTTTTTAAAATTCTTTTTCAAATCAGTTTTTTATATTCTTTAAAAATTCAGTTTTTAAATCTTTAAAAATTCAGTTTATATATCTTTAAAAATTCAGTTTATATATCTTTAAAAATTCAGTTTATATATCTTAAAAAAATCAGTTTATATATCTTAAAAAAAAACAGTTTATATATCTTAAAAAAATCAGTTTATATATCTTTAAAAAAAAACAGTTTTTAAATTCTAAAAAAAATCAGTTTTTAAATTCTTAAAAAAATCAGTTTTTAAATTCTTAAAAAAAATCAGAAATTACCTTTTTTTAAATCATTTAAAAGGAATCGGTTTTTTTTCTTTCTGCAAAACAAAAATAAAAACAAAAATAAAATAAACTAAATGCTCACCGTAGCCTGCGAAGGGGAGGGAAGAAGAAGGAGGCGTCGGCGGCAGGCTTCGAGGGGGGCGCGGTGGCTCAGGGAGGTGCGGCAGGCTTCGAGGGCTATTCGATTTGATTCGACGTCGCGAGGGGTTCGAGGGCTTCGCTACTGGGAGGAGGAGGCTGGACGGAGGGGTGCGTCGCGAAGGGTTCGTCGGCGGCGATGTCTTGAGGGGGGTGGCGGCGATAGGTTTAGGTTTTTCTCTTTTTTTTTATTTCGTTTCTGATTAATGAATCGGGGGGGGGGGGCAAGAAGAAGAAAAGGAGGGAAATAATATATTTTTTTCCTTTTTATTATTTAATTATTTAATTTTGCAAAAAGGTTGACTTTTACATACGACCTCGAAACGAGGCCTACCGCCTGTCGTCCATAGCGTTTTACCCCCATTCCGAACACAATGGGATATGTATCGTAAGCTGATTTGATCGTTACAATCAGTTTCCGTTGAATTTACATTTAAATCCTTATATTGAATTTTAAACGTACATTTCAAATAACCGGGGTCACATACTAACTAGAAAAATTCCAGAAAAATATTTTCTAGTTTCGTATTGACGATACGGTCCTAACAAAACTAGTTTCGTCGAATTCTGAGACCGTTTGAAAAATGGCCAATTTCCAGTAGATTAAATTCAACAGAAACTGGTCAAACGCGTTTTCTTTTGCCACACTCACATATTGATTCGAAAAAATATGAAATTTGAAACCTAGCAATAGTTTGACATCCCGGACCCAACAAAAGTGGTTTCGTCGAATTCCGAGGCCATATGCAAAATATCAATTTTCCAGGCCTATATATTCTATATACTGACTCTTCTGAAAATTCATTCGGCCATAACTTTTGATTCCCGTTATGAAACTTCGATTTTTCAGATTCGTTAGAAAGGTATTGACTAACAGATTTAAATATTTTTGGTCTCACTAAAATTCGTTATATTTTCCACCCTGCACAGTCAGTCAAAGTATGAATTCAAATTTTCAAACTGACTCACTATTTTTAATTCACTATTTTATTGAAATATTCTATTTTAATGGTTCAAATTGCTTTGAAATAATCAATTTAAAATTTTTAAATTGGCTCGTATTTTCCGGGTTATTACATGATCTCTCAACTGAACCGACCAATCCACTGTTATAGGGTCCCACTTGAACTAAATAGATCTAATTTAGGTCACACTTGAGTAAAATTATTTCAAAATAAACCAACCCTCCAAAGTGGGATCAATTTATGTTTTATTATAGGTAGTGCTACAATCATTGTTTGGTTTAGTTGTAATAAAACTTTGTTGAGTACATGTTTGAATCAAGTGACCAAGTTCTTATTTAGAAAAGAGATGAGACATTTTATACTAGTATTTCATGTGATTGGTTGTGTAATTGATGTCTTGAACCATTTGGTTGTTCTGTCCATTATTGTTATTTCCACTAACTGTTATTCATTATGTGTGGATTGATCTTTAAACAAGTAACTTTTGTTGTTAAATAACTCATATTTCAATTGTCCAACACGCAATGACATATTTTCGTATTTTTTTAGGTTGAAATAATCTTAGTGCACCTATGATGATTTGTCTTCTGCTGTGTTAACATAGAGAAATAATTCACATCACTCATAAATTATAGTGCTGGTCATTATTTATTTATATATAATCATTTTCTTTTGAAACATGTATAAGAAAAGAAGGGAGGGTTGATATCTGAAGTGAATGTAGATCCTGTTAATGCTTCGGGAAAAGGAAGCATGGTTAATCCAAGATATCCAAGCAAAGTTCTACTCATGACTTGTTGTAGACTAGCTTTACCATTTTAATTTGAATATAAAAGGGTTTTGGATTAGAAGTATATCCTCAGCACACGCTATATTTTTTCAGTAGTAAAAATGTATAATAAATTCATCATTTGTCTCTGTATGTGCCAAGCTTTTTAATATCATTTTGCTTTGTCTCTTTTGCAATATATGCTGCTTTTGTTCCATAGTTATCCATTCAGCTATCATGCTACAAGTTTGTGTGCAAAAAAGGCCCAAGCCTAACAGATTTGTAATATGCATATATTTACATTGTAAGTTTGAAATTTGTGTTATTTGTATGTGCGACAAGAAATAACTGTTTTTGACATTCGCTATGTACGATCCTTGATTATTGCCAACGGATCATCTCTTTTCCATTTATACATAGAAACATACTTCACAATCCTGTCAAGAAATATACACATTAAATGAAAACTTGGCCTCCTTATGAAGTGGGTATGCTGAAAACAAATATTTAAATATAAATCCCGACATGTAATCATCGACTACACCATGTGTAAACCCATACCAGAAGGTCATATCTAAATCAAGTTATATAAAAAAGCAAGGTTACAGAGCATGTCACTTAGGATTTCTTTTGACTCTTCTACCATTTTGAAATTATGACATTTGATTAATTGTCATATCATCACAGTTTCAGCAGTAATCACAGATGTGGTAACTTTGTTGATTACTCCGACTTACAACAAGAGGAAACCAAGTAATAAAAAAAACAAATCCATATAGAGAAGAATAATTCACGAAGCACTTTTATATTTAAGACCAACTAAAAAAAATATCTATGACGTGCAACAACATTGTACTTTAAGCGACTACTGATAATGAGAAGCATATATAAAAAACTCATAAAGTCATTATGTCGACTTTTTTATTGTGTTCACAACTCAGTATAATCATTGCTCATTAAAGGATATTTCACTGATATGAACTCATCCTCCTGACTTTGGCACCTACTATTATGTCTCTAAAGAGTCACTAGAGTTATATCTGTAATCGATAAAATGCGGTTAATGGAAGGCATGGAAATTAGAAATCAGTTGGAGGTAAGATTCATTAGATACAAGATGAGTCATAATCCGAGTAATGATTCTATCAGTATTATTTCATTGATTTTTGTTTCTTCTATCAGTATTCTATAAGCAACTTAGCACTTATAGTAACTTCGAATCAATTCAGCTTCAGAAATGTAGTATGTTACTTCCAACAAGAATGACATGCTATTTTGCCATAAATGCCAAGTATGAAAAATAAGTACATAGATTTTCTTTCTAATGCATACACAAAGCATATATGTATAAATTAATGTGCATATCCTATGTATGTATTTCGAATTACAACTAACAATGTGCATATATGAAAACAATCATTTGGTTACATGTTTATCACTAAACAAAGTCTTCATCGTCATATGTTATGTAGAGGAAGTAAGAAAACAAACTATCCAACTAGAAACAATGAAGATATCAAATTTAATATTAAAAAATAGCTCAAACTTTGGACTTATTTTTTTTCTTTGTATGTCTCAAATTCTTACAACTTTAGCTAATGTCCAAAATCCTAGACATGATGAAAGATCAACTATTTTTATTTTGCATTATTATTTTGTCAGTTTTAGTCCAGGTTTAATATATTTTCCTTATAATAGGATAATACTTTATTTGTTTGTTTAAGTTTATTTCACCAAATTTTCTCTATGAAGATATTACGTGATCGCTGAATTTTACTTTATATGATAACTACTGCATGGGATATTTAAACCCGACTTCATTTTTTTCTCTTTACACGTTTATGTGCTTTTAGACTAATAACATAATCAACACATTTAAACTTAATTTACACACCGATTCCAACACTATCCCGTGTGCGAAGCACGGGTTCCAACCTAGTATAAAATAAAATAGAATTTATATTAAAAATAAATTCCAACCTCCTTTAGTAAACAAAGGACACTGTAAACCTACCCTATTAGTACTATTGCACAGATAAAATTACTTAATGCCGAAGTATTGGCTTTTATATAATCGCGACTTCCTTTCTCCTTTTACTATTTCTTCCTCTGTAAAACAATGTGAATGTCGCTCCTCTTTACAATCTCTCCAAAATCTAATAAACTTCAGAAGAAAAAATGCCCCTACAGATCTGAAGCATACAAATCGAATAGCCCCTTTCTTACTTCTATAGAACACGACTAAAACTCCTATGTTTCCATTTCATTTTTCCATCCCTCAAAAATAGTAGAAACAGAAAGCTTCGAAATAAAATAATGGCCACTACACAAATTCCTCAAACGGTTTCGAACTCATTAAATCGAAAGAATCTCACGAGAATGCAAATTGGGAATCGCGCATAGGTTCTAGGTGTTCAATAGGAGCGAATGTGGGTTAGGGTACTGGTTTTGGGGATTTCGATTAGTCTTTTGAGGAAGCCGACCTCAACAGATGTCGACTACGAGAAGGGATTTAGGGTGCGGTTTCGGTAGACCGGAAGGAATTCTGACATTCTAATTGAGTTTTAGTAGCGATGGTGTGCTAATTTTGAATTGAATGGGATTTTTGGGTAGTTTGGTTTCCTGGTAAATCTTTAGGCAAGAAGGCATCTGGAGTATTAGTGTCAAGGTCAAGGAAGCAGTGTAGGCAGGGGATCTCTCAGGGATGGTGCGATGTATGATAAAATTGGTGATACTGTGTATGATGGAAGAGGCATACTGCAATTTTAGTGTGTTCGGTTTCATGAGGGCGAACTAAGTAAAGTTAAGCTAATGAGGAGTCTGATGGTTGGGCTGGAATGAAATTGGGTGATGAAAGGCGGTTCGATAGTGGAGAGCTTGAGGATTTGGTCTGTGTTGTTCTGGGTATACGGGTATGAAACTTTGGAGATGGGGATGCTCGATGTAAAGGTGACTTGAATGGGATTGTATATTGTAAAAGCATGTCTGTGGGGTTGATGGGATTAAGGTATTATTTATTAATTTAATATATAAGTTAAACTTGAAATTTCACTGTTGGAAAAGAATGTTGGTTACGACTAAAATCCATATTTGGAAACTAAAAAGGGAATTTTAGTTAGTAAATCATTTTATATAGATGGTAAATTGGACGAGTGGTTAATTTAAGACTTGAATCATTAGTTGTTCAAAACCGGGAAGTAAAAATTATAAAAAAATTAATTTATGTATATTTTTAACATAAAATCGTGTTAGGGAATTCGATAACTTATTTCAAAATTCGAAATTCTCTTACGCAAGGATAAATCGAATGGAATCATTCGTGTGGGGTTCGGTGCTTTGGAAATCAATGTAAAGAAGCTGGAATTGATACAAGTGCAAACTAAAAACCCTTGTTAATAGATCTCACTCAATTTATTATTTAGAACTATTTTAAGTTGTTAAAAATAATTGATGGATGTTTGGTTGCATTAAAATATTACTGTGGCTATTATAAAATATATATTAGTTATTTAGGATTGGTGTTTGTGGTTATTTTATATATATTGGTGATTGGATAATTCCCGCAGTATCATTAGCGGATGCCCGCGTTATCATTAACGGATGACCCTATACGCCCTACGCTATGATAGTGGATGACTTTTTATACCACGATATCCTGCCTCGAAGCACGATGGGTATTATTTATGTTGCTAACATCTGTGGATGTAGGAAAATAGGTTGGAGGGATCCAACTGGATCCCTCAAAAATATTATTATTTGTTTGTTTCATATATATTATCGTACATGATGTGTTAGAGAACATGTGGTTGATAATTGTGTGTTTTTGATTAGTTGAATATCACTGGCCCTGAATGTGGATTTATAAAAAATATCATGAAAAGGGAATGTGATATTTAAAGGGAGAAATATATTTATTTAAAATAGAATTTGAATTTTTAATGGGCTATAAAAATATTAACTTGTTTTGAATATAAACAGTATTGAAATTTATAAACGTTGTTTATAAGTTAATAATGCAGGATTTGAAATGAATTTATGAACGTTGTTTATAAATTAATAATGTGGGATTTGAAATGAAATTATAAACGTTGTTTATAATTTAATAATGTAGGATTTGAAATGAATTTATAAATGTTGTTTATAAATTAATAATGCGGGATTTGAAATGAATTTATAAAGGTTATTTGTAAATCAATAATGCGGGATTGGAAATGAATTTATAAACGTTGTTTATAAGTTAATAATGCGGGATTTGAAATGAATTTATAAACGTTATTTATAAATCGATAATGCGGGATTTGAAATGAATTTATAAACGTTGTTTATAAATTAATAATGCAAATAAGTGAAATGAATTCATAAACGGAGTTATAAATGAAATGGGAAAGTTATCATTGGATAATTCGGGGAATGTAATACAAGCATGAATTTAAAAAGGGAAATTTATTTTTCTAAAGTAGAGTTTTAATTTCAAATGTATTTGAAATCAAGACTTGTTTAAATATATAAACAAGTAATATAAACGATATTCATAAATAAAGGTGAAAAATTATCATTTGGATAATCTAAAATATTTAAATTCAAATATGAATTTAAAATGGGAACTGGGAATTGTGTTAAAAAGGGAACGATAGAATTTATTTTGGATTCAGAAGATAAACAGAATTAAGATAAATCAAAAGGGTTTATAATTAGAATTTAACAAGAACAAATTTTATTACAATTTAACTCCAAAAGAAATTGGAATTCAATATAGCAGACTGAGTTGTAAATAAATTTATGACCGAATTATGAAATAATCGACGATTAGGGTAATCAGAAACATTAAGTTGAATTTGGAAAATTGGTTTAATATGTGTTAAAATATATTAGAATGGAGTTGAAATTTATTTATAAACGATGTTTAAAACTTTTATATTTAAATATGACTAAAACGAACACGCCATAGCGCGGTAGTTCGTAAATTGGAGTTTCGAACTTCAATTGAGTATATAGAACTCAACTTAAGTCGGAATTCTTTGAAATAAGAATCGTTAGAATCAATTTGATAATAGTTTTCTAATGGAAGATAAATATCTGGATTCGTCTTGTAGACTTTGAGTTATGTCAAAATCAAATTTTCAGAAAAGCAGTGCCATAACCATTATAAAACCATAATAGTTTATTTAAATAAATAAAAGGATTTTAAGTAAATAAAATCCGAAAGCCCATTAGAAAAATCCAGACATGAGATATAGAATAAGATGAACTCAACCGGAGTAAGTGAACTAATGTTCAAAACAAAAATCAGATTTTTAATTATTGAATAGATTTAACTAATTTGAAGAATAATTAGTTAAGCGTGTTTTGAATCAAAATTGGGTGTTGCATAAGTGAATGGGGTTTGTGAATTCTTATTTGGGATCGAATATGAAACTCGAGTTGAAATTGGAATTCGATTAATTTTTAAGTAAATTAGAAATATATATGAACATGAAATGTTCAAATAAAAGTGAAACAGGCTAAAGAGCTAATTAAAAAATAAATTAGTGAATTGAATTAAAATGACCGTATTGAGTTGGAATAAATTAGCAATGGACGTATATGGGTTAGACATGTATGGAATGATGTATGAAGATTATAATTTAAGTGCCTGACAAAAAGGTACACGTTTAAATTCCATATGAGATTTTATGCGCCGAATCGGTAAGCCACCCGGCTTTTTGATTTTCTTTTTGAATGGAAAGGGCCTAGAGAGGCGAGTTGAGGTTTGAGCTATTGACCGGTACAAAGGAGGTATTGGCGAAATTTTCCGAAAATTTAAGGAGTTAGAATATTTTTAAGAAATATGATAAATAGAAATTAATCTATCGATATATATAAAATTCGTTAAGGAAACGAACTTAAAATAGAATATTATAAACAAAAAGGAAATCGATAATCTAGTAAAAGAAACAGAAATGAATACACATTTAAAAATGAATAATGGGCTTTATATGATGTTGGTTATTCGGGAATAGTGGTCTTGTCTAATCTGAAGTTAAGGATGTTTTAAGCCAAGGTATGAGAGGTAATTATACCCCAATTTCATTATTAACTAATAAATAGTAAGATTCAATCTCGAAGATAAATGTTTAAAGAGTTTAGTTGAATGCATTATTTGGGGTTGTTGTAACGATGTTTTACACAACACTCGTTTTAACCCAATAAGTGGAATTTTGGAAACATAATAATAAATATTTCCTAAATGTAAAAATGAATAGTCGTAGGAAAGAGATAGGTAAGTGGAAATTTCTCCAATTATAAATAGAAGATATTTCCTAAGTGTAGAAAATAAAAGAAGACGATATATGGAAATGTTTTCCAAATAGCATAAGAGGCCTAGAAGACGATTATTGAAAATATCGGGTTAACAGATATTGATAAGGAATTGGAAAAATGATTTAATTGGTGAAATATTAATTAAGGGGCTTAGTGATTTTCTTGATGCTTTGGTTGAATGTTTGTTTTTCTTCGATAGTTAAATAACCGGTTGTCAAAGTATTTGCCAATAAATCATTGTCAATATGGAGACCGGTTGGATTATTATCCGAGAACAACTCCGTGTTGGCAGTAGCATTGCGAAACAGATTATATGAAAATAATCGAAGACGGAGTAAAGTGCAAGGGCTTTTTCTGTTAATCCTAGGTAGAAATTGCCTAAGATGGATTAGTGCCTTCGGTTTCGTTCAATCCCAAAACGAACGCGTATGGACGAGTGCCTAACAGAGTATTTCCAATGATCGCATACGTTGGTCTGTATAAATATATATATGGTGGTAGAGAATTTGTTCACTTAGCGTAATATCAATAATATATTTGTACAAATCAATTAATGATTAACATATCTGACAATCTGGCATTCAAAGTGACTGTGTTATTCGTGAATGATATGTAAGTGTAGCCTCAGGCCTCAACAACTGGGAAATGACGAAAATTGGGAAGGCAACATGGCTAAGTGGGTAGCTCCCAATTAGTGTGTATTATCACCTATCTAGAGAAATTCATTTCATTATTTATTCTATATGATGCTGTCCCATTTGGGAAAACGGTTGTTGATCCCAACCGTTGGTGACATACATTCGATACACTCAAACAAAATGAGCGGTCGGTCATGTGTGGCCTGGTTACAAGATGTTCTTGTTGAACCCAGTGTATTCTCCTCTAGAGATACACTGTTGGAAGGTGGTTCCATACCTTGTCATATTTGGAAATTCATTACCCAATAAGTGCTCGCAGTTTTTGATTGTATACTATGTATGTGGAGCGTGAGATGAAAGCGTTCCATTAGATTTCTAATTATTTGATTTAGACATTATTATAATATTAGAAGAGTTTGATATGAAGATTATTATTTTCTTTCAAAAGGATTTTGAAAGTTGAATCAAGTGTTTTGGATTCTCATAATATTAAAACCCGTTCCGTGTTATACAGCGTGGTCTTATGAGATATCATTTATTTTCTCAGAATGTTTTAAATTGTTTACTAATACCAGTCCCATGGCTGACTCGGAGTTTATTTTCTGTGTTTTCCCTAAACTCTTGGGTGCCTAAATTTGTATGGGCAGTAAAGTAGTTCAGGATATTACAGATTTATCTAAAGGAGCTTGGAGCAGGAGGCTTCAGTGTTAGATATATATAGTATTTTTATTTCCGCTGTATTGTAAGTGTTGTACTCTGATAATTGTATGTTATATAGTTAAGATTTTGTATTTCAAAGGTTATGATATATTATATTTTATTCCGCTGCGATGTGAGATTCTGTGTTGTTATCTATTCTTCTTCTACTTTTTCTTCCAAAAAAAATGATTCGTATTTCTGTGATATTTGAGTTGGATATGTGATGTATGTAGTCAAATCAGATAGTACGGATTTGCGGGCCATTACAGTTGCTATCATAGCTTAGGTTGAGCGAATACCTAGGCTTTGGTGGGATGTGCTCATTAGAGATAGAGTCAATAGTACCCTAAAATGAGTTGAATGTATATATACAAGGGTGCGTATGTGTTAATTTATATAAAAGTTATTTCATATTGTGTTGGCTAGTCTGGTTAGTGGTTTATGAATTCTGATCGAATCGTTGGATGCCACGAAGTCGACAGGAATTGATAAGCACTTGAACAGAAAATTTTGACACTATATTGTTTTAAAATGGGTAAATGAAATAATTTTTCCCAAAAATTCTATTTTTGATAGAAAAAGAATAATTTTCTGAAATTATTATAATATATGGATGTGTTGGATGTTAATATTATAATCAAATTCGATTATAAAAATTTGGAATGGTTATATATAACCAAAATAGAATTTGTATATGAATTAAGTATACAAATGAGATGAATTAAAATTGAATTTAAACCAGAATTTGGAATTTAAATCTTGGGAAGTTTGAAAATATTTTCTAAAGTATATTAGAACAATATTGCCTTGTGTTTGAAGGATTTTTAAATAAAAATCATTTTTGAATGAATTTTAAAGTGATAAAGCATTGAACTCACTTTATTCGCTGGAAAATAATTCGTATGATGACTGCAACATCATCACTGTTCATTTTCGAGTTTCTAAGTGATTGATTGCTACCTCAGAAAAGTTTTTGATGGAAATTTGTTTGAATGAAAGCAAGTTGTTCTGGAAAATTCAAATGTTTTAAATTTGAAATGGTTATAAATATATGGGTATATTTGTATTATTTCTAAAGGATTTGAAATGAAAAACCTAGGAATTTGAATGTGGAATTTAAATTTAACTTAAGTAAGTTAAATGGAACAAAGTGAATAAATTGATTTAAATTAATTTGAATGAGGCTGATTGTAATATGGAATATGAATTGGATGGGAATATATTACTTGTAAATCATTCAGACTAAATAAATGTAAGCATATATGGTGTGCAAAATAAATGAAAACCAAAAGTTTTGGTAGAACTAAATTTGTTGAAAAGCGAAATGTTGAGTTTCAACATAAATAAGTTTTTGAAAAGTTAACGAGTTTGAAGCATTTTTCCAACCTTAGTAATTTCAGGGACGAAATTCTTCTAAGGGGAAGAATGTAACGGCCCATATTTTCAATCAATTTATTTTTAAATATTTAATGTTGTATTAAATATTGAGTTGATAATATAAATAAATTTTTATATTAATATATTGATTTAATAATCGATTTCGATTTAGTATCAAATATATTAAATTATCGTAATACGAAATTTAATTGAATTCAAAGTTAAAACTGAATTGAAAACAGTTCAGATAATCTATACAAACTTCTGTTTGAATTAGAATAATAATAATAATTTATTATAGAAGAATATATTCTTTTTAAATTAATTTATATTGATTTAAATTAATATCTTCTCCATATGATCGAATTGGGCTTCAATGCTTGTCCCGGTGTGTTCAGAATAGTGGTTTAACACTAGAAATGCCTGTTGTTGGGCTTAAATAGGAGTTGAAATCAACGTGATAATTTAAATTAAAGGATACTTATTCGAATCAAACAGAAATAAAATAAAATAAAATTTGTATTAAAAATAAATTCCTTCCTCCTTAAGTAAACAAGAGGCACTGTAAACCTATACCCTATCAGTACTTTTGCACAGGCAAAATTACTTAATGTTGAATTATTGTTTTTTACATAATCGCGACTTCCTTTCTCCTTTTTCTATTTCTTCTTCTGTTAAACAATGCGTATGCCGCTCCTCTTTATAATCTCTCCGAAATCTAATAATCTTCAGAAGAGAAAATGTCGCTCTGGATCTAAAGCATAGAAATCAAATAGCCCCTTTCTTACCTCCATAGAATGCGACTAAAACTCCTATGTTTCCATTTCATTTTTCCTTCCCTTAAAAATAGTAGAAACAGAAAGCTTCGAAATAAAATAATGGCCACTACTCAAATTCCTCAAATGGTTTCGAACTCGTTAAATCGAAAGCTCTCACGAGAATGCAAATTGGGAGTCACGCATAGGTTTTGGGTGTTCGATAGGAGTGAACGTGGGTTAAGGTACTGGTTTTGGGGATTTCAATTGGACTTTTGGGGAAGCCGACCTCAGCAGCTGTCGACTACAAGAGGAGATTTAGGGTGCGATTTGGGTAGACCGGAAGGAATTCTGACGATCTGATTGAGTTTTAGCAGCGATGGTGTGCTAGTTCCGAATTGAACAGGATTTTTGGGTAGTTTGGTTTCCTTATAAATCCTCTGGCAAGAAGGCATCTGGAGTGTTAGCGTCAAGGTCAAGGAATCGGTGTAGGCAGGGGCTCTCTCAGGGATGGTGCGATGTATGATTAAATTGGTGATACTGTGTACGATGGAAGAGGGGCACTGCAATTTTAGTGTGTTTGGTTTCCTGAGGGACAAAATAAGAAAAGTTATGCTAATGAGGAGTCTGATGGTTGGACTGGAATGAAATTGGGTGATGAAAGGGGGTTTGAAAGTGGAGATCTTAAGGATTTGGTCTGTGTTGTTCTGGGTATATAGGTATGAAACTTTTGAGATGGGGGTGCTCGATTTAAAGGTGACATGAATGGGATTTTATATTGTAAAAACATGTCTTGGGGCTGATGGGATTAAGGTATTATTTATTAATTTAATATATAAGTTAAACTTGAAATTTCACTATTGGAAAAGAATGTTGGTTACAACTAAAATCCTGATTTGGAAACTAAAAAGGGAATTTTAGTTAGTAAATCATTTTATATAAATGGTAAATTAGATGAGTGTTTAATTTAAAACTTGAAACCATTAGCTGTTTGAAACCAGGAAGTAAAAATTATAGAAAAAATAATTTATGTATATTTTTAACATAAAACCGTGTTAGGAATTCGATAACTTATTTTAAAATTAAAAATTCTCTTATGCAAGGATAAATCAAATGGAATCATTCGTGCGGGGTTCGGTGCCTTGGAAATCAATTTAAATAAGTTGGAATTGATACAAGTGCAAACTAAAAACCCTACTGAGTAAATCTCACTCAGTTTATTGTCAAGAATTATTTTTAGTCGTTAAAAATAATTGTTGGTTGTTTGGTTGAATTAAAATATTACTGTGGCTATTATAAAATATATGTTAGTTATTTAGGATTGGTGTTTGTGGTTATTTTATATATATTGGTGATTGGATAATTCCCGCAGTATCATTAGCGGATGACCCTATACGCCCTACGCTATAATAGTGGATGACCTTCTATACCACGATATCCTACCTCGAAGCAGGATGAGTATTATTTATGTTGGCTAACGTCTGTGGATGCAAGAAAACATGTTGGAGGGATCCAACTGGATCCCTCAAAAATATTATTGTTTGATTGTTTCATATATATTATTGTATATGATGTGTTAGAGAAGATGTGGTTGATAATTGTGTGTTTTTGATTGGTTGAATATCACTGGCCTTGAATGTGGATTTATAAAAAATATCGTGAAAAGGGAATGTGAGATTTAAAGGGAAAAATCTATTTATTTAAAATAAAACGTGAATTTTTAATGGGCTATAAAAATATTAACTTGTTTTGAATATAAAACAGTATTGAAATTTATAAACGTGTTTTATAAGTTAATAATGCGGGATTTGAAATGAATTTATAAACGTTGTTTATAAATTAATAATGCGGGATTTGAAATGAATTTATAAATGTTGTTTATAAATTAATAATGTGGGATTTGAAATGGATTTATAAACGTTGTTTATGAGTTAATAATGCAGGATTTGAAATGAATTTATAAACATTCTTTATAAATTAATAATGCGGGATTTGAAATGAATTTATAAACGTTGTTTATAAATCAATAATGCAGGATTGGAAATGAAAATATAATCGTTGTTTATAAGTTAATAATGCAGGATTGGAAATGAATTTATAAACGTTGTTTATAAATCGATAATGCGGGATTTGAAATGAATTTATAAACGTTGTTTATAAATTAATAATGCAAAGAAGTGAAATGAATTCATAAACAGAGTTGTAAATGAAATGGGAAAAGTTATCATTGGAAAATTCGGGAAATGTAATACAAGCATGAATTTAAAAAGGGAAATTTATTTTTCCAAAGTAGATTTTTAATTTCAAATGTATTTGAAATCAAGACTTGTTTAAATATATAAACAAGTAATATAAACGATATTCATAAATAAAGGTGAAAAATTATCATTTGGATAATCTAAAATAATTAAATTCAAATATGAATTTAAAATGAGAACTGGGAATTGTGTTAAAAAGGGAATGATAGAATTTATTCTGGATCCAAAAGATAAACAGAATTAAGATAAATCAAAAGGGTTTATAATTAGAATTTAATAATAACAAATTTTATTATAATTTAACTCCAAAAGAAACTGGAATTTAATATAGCAGACCGAGTTGTAAATAAATTTATGACTGAATTATGAAATAATCGACGATTAGGGAAATCAAAAATATTAAGTTAAATTTGGAAAATTGGTTTAATGCATATTAAAATGTATTAGAATGGAGTGGAAATTTATTTATAAATGAAGTTTAAAACATTTATATATAAATATAATTAAAATGAATTCGCCGTAGCGCGTAATTCGTAAATTGGCGTTTAGAACTTCTATTGAGTATATAGAACTCAACTTAAGTCGGAATTCTTTGAAGCCAGAATCATCAGGACCAATTCGATAATAGTTTTCTAATGGAAGAGAAATATCTGGATTTTGCCTTATAGACTTTGAGTTATGTCAAAGTCAAATTTTCATAAAAGCAGTGCCATAACCATCATAAAACCGTAACGGTTTATTTAAATAAATAAAAGGATTTTAAGTAAATAAAATCCGAAAGCCCATTAGAAAAATCTAGACTAGAGATACAGAATAAGATGAACTCAAGTGGAGTAAGTGAACTGATTTTTGAAACAAAAATAAGATTTTTAATTATTGAATAGAATTAACTAATTTGATATTGGGCATTGAATAAGTCAACGGGGTTTGTGAATTCGTATTCGGGATCGAATATGAAACTTGAGTTGAAATTGGAATTCGATTAGTTTTTAAGTAAATTTAAAATATACGCAAACATGATATGTTCAAAAAAAGTGAAATAGGCTAAAGAGCTAATTAAAGAATAAATTAGCGAATTGAATTAAAACGACCGGATTAAGTTGGAATAAATTAGGAATGTGTAACGAACTGGGGAATTTCGACTCCGAAAATCAACATCAACTACCGTGTTGACCATTCAGACATCGAACATTCCAGATCATTAATAGAAAGAAATTAGAGGGTGAGAATAGATAAGGTAGAAATATTGAATAGAAGAAGAAGAAGAACACCACACAGAGTCTCACATCGCAGCGGAACAAAATATAATACAGAAATAAATCTTTATTGAGAGATTTGAAAATACTTACAGTATCAGAGTACACATCTGGACAGTGATAATAATCTGTCCTCATATAACACACAGCGGAATAGTAATATCATACATCTGGACTCTTCCATCTCGTCTCTTCTCAGCAGTCGATAACCTGAACCTGTACACTCCGGGCTAACCCGAGCATTTACAAAACACCGGGTCAGTCTGGTGAACCAGAGTGAGATAAACTCGCACAGTAATAAGGGTGAACCATCCAATCATGACTTTAAAGTTCAAACATCCTTTCAAAAGAAAAGGGTAATCGTAAGACCAAATCCACACATAAACACGGACGGTTTTTACCTTACGATAACCGAAAACAGTTTTGAAACCAATATCTTTTCTGATATTATAATAATGTCTAAATACAAGTAAATAGAATCTAGTGGAACGCTTGCATCTCACGCTCCACATATATAGTATACAATCAAAACCCGCAGGCGCTTATTGGATATTGGATTCCGACCTTGACAAGGTATGGGACCACCTGCCGATCGTGTATCTCTAGAGACGAATACACTGGATTCAACAAGAACTTCTTGCAACCCGGCCCTCACATGACCGACCACTCATTTCGCTTGAGTGTATCGAATGTATATCACCGACGGTTGGGATCAGCAACCGTCTCCCGACAAGGGACAGCATCGAAACATAGATACAAGAAACAATAGGATTTTCTCTAGATAGGTGATCATACACCCTAATGGGAGCGACCCACATAGCCATGCTGCCTGCCCGATTTTTGTCATTTCTCGGTTGATGAGGCTTGAGGCCAGAATTAACTCTTGACATCTGGTCGCCATTTACTTTGAATGCCACATCGTCAAATCCATCAGATATCACTAATTGATATCCACAAAAATACTCTAGCTGGAAGCTAAGAGAGCGGCAATTCTCCGCCAACAACCATAGCACGTTTGAAGAAATCAACGTACGTGATCCTTTTGGAAATACTCTGTCAGACATCCGTCCATACAAGTCATCCAGGAACAGGATGAACCGAAGGCACTCTCCTACCGCATCCATATAGGAATCACCCCATGGATCAGTAGCGAGAAGTCCTTGCAACCCGTAGATTCCAACTACGACAGAATCACAGCTTATCTCGGCTTGCCAGGCAGAGAATATTAGTGGTTCTTCCGTTTGTGAAAATCAACGGTCTTCACAGCACCATCTCGACCGTCTTCTGATATCTTCACGTATTTGTTGGTCGGAATGGTTTTCGAATATACATTCGATCCCGGTCTTTCCATACCCACAATCGTATTGGACAGCTTTGATAGTCGGTGTTTTAACTATCAAAATATACAGTGTTTCAAACATGACACTCCGATGAGTTCACTGGTTCAGTATTCAGCATCACTTGGCCCCTAATAAAAACTGATTTACTTTTGTTAAATTAAAACTTCTAATTCTTTAAATATTCAAAAATACGATATTTGAATAACTCTAATTCGGTTTAACTCTAGTCGATTAACTCTAATTGATTAACTCTAACTGGTTTATTCTAGCTGACTAACTCGACTTATTTAACCCTATCGATTAACTAATATTCGACTTAACTCCATTCGCTTGACTCTAGGTCGCAGCGATCACAATGGTTACGCCTGATTCCCTCAGGAAACATCCGTCCGCCGTAGGCTATCTGCAGCCCTGCGAATTACGCTAGCAGTCGTACGAAATGGCAACTTAGCCGAATAATTATGTTTGGCTAGTTCTATCTCGAATAGCTATATTCAATTTCCCACTTAATTCTTCCGTCAAATCATCTTTTAGATTCGGAAATCCATTAATTTTAACAAAGAAATTTATAGCACATATGTTATAACAATAGCGTTATAATTACTATTTAGATTTACAAAAGAACAGCGCTATAATCGCTGTTTAGGTTTACAACCCATTTACTATAGCAAAAGCGCTACAATCGCTATATTAGATTTACAAAACATATATTATAACAACAGCGCTAAAATCGCTGTTTAGATTTTCAAAACATATCCACTAACGTCTCTTACGATTACCAACTAATACTATCTTCAGATAATCCCGACGTCGTTCAAGTTGGGGTATTTTAATTACCTCTCAGACCTTGATCAACAACGTTCTTATCCTCAGATAAATATAAGTTATAATCAACCCAATATTCTATTCCAATCGCCTTTTAAATTCTATTCGACCATTTCCACTTTGGAAATCTTATTTCCATTCCCTTTTTCTTAATTTCATTCAAGTATCGTTAATATAAAATTAACGCTTCAACTTTATACCTTATTTACATAACCTTGGTTTATTATAAACCTTTTAACTTAATTTCAAATAATTAAGTAACATTTATTTCAAGTTATCGTCTTTGCTTGAAATCCTCTTTGTAACATCGTTATAAAAATTTCGGGTTTTAAATATAAAACCCGTTCACTAATTCCCTTCACCATCTCTTTGATTTCATTTCACTTTGATTACTTTCGAAAAGTAATTCTCTAAATTATTATTAATTAAAATAATAATTTCTTTCGATTATCAACTACTTCAGTCATTAAATCTTTATCAACTAAAGTAAATGGTAAATCTCTTTAAAAACCTTATTAAATTTCAAACAATATTCATTTAACTAATTTAATCAAAACACATGGATTTGATAATCAAATTCAATTCAAAATGGTCGATTAAATTCACTTAAACTGTGGTTATTCCACTAACCGATTCCAAATAAATTCCCACTTTAAATGATTTAAAATTAAATCAATTTAAATAAATTCCATTTATTGGTTTCTTTACCAACCAAGTATCAAAGTTTAACCAGTCGATTCATTTCTTATTCTCTTACTGGTAAAATCTGATTAACATCAGTATTTACTTTATAAAATAAATTAACATCAAACAAAAATATTTATTTCTTTTTAATAACTTTTATTCAAAACCATATATTTAAAAATCTAACTTCAGTTATAAAATAAATTTCATAACTTCAGCTCTATCGATTCACCTGACGGTGAATCACTGTCTATAACCCGATTGATTTTAAAGGCCATACTCTGTCAAACACTTAACCAATATCACCTATTGGTTCAAACCAAACAGATGTCGAATATTCAATTAATAATCAACCATCAAATCAATCACACAAACAGATCAGTTCATATATGATAATATGAAAATAAATAATACATTTGAGGGATCCGGTTGGGTCCCCCCAACCTGTTCTTCCCTGTATTCAAATGGTTATCTCAAATCAGACCATTCAGTTTTGTTTAACTGATAACACTAAATAGCAACCATTCAACATCAACAACAAGCAATTCAAACGATTCAACCATTTAAACACGTTTATTAATAAACGTGACCAACCAAGGTGAGTTACCTTTATTGGAACCAATCGTTAAAAGTAACGATTTGGTATTTCACTGAAATTAAACACAGTTTAATTTCATCGGTTAAATCAACAGATAAGCAGATAACTAGCAAAACAGTCAACCATTGGCAAGCAGAGCACACAAAATAAAAATACCCAATTTATAAAATATAATGATAGGGTAACTGAGTGAGTTTAACTCACCTTGAGTTGCGTTGTTACTATAACAACTGATTTGATTAAATTAAACTCGCGTTTAATTTAACTGGGATTTCCAGCTAAATTCTACTACGTCCGTTCTTGTTCCATGGTGTTGGCCTCGTCCAGACGGTTCCAACATTTCTAGTTCTGCCCAATTCTGTTCATATATGTGCAACTAAACAAATTATAAATGTACACTTTTTAAATTAATTCTTTTAACTAAAATCATTAACGTTTTTAATTACTTGATTATTAGATTCAACAAGCCGATACAAATCCCTTGCCTTCGTTCAAAAGCTTGTTCATCCGTTCTTAGTTCATTCCTGTTTCACGAAGTAGAAGATATTGGATTTTAAGCATAATGATTTTCAGTTTAAATAAAGAAACTTTTAAATTAGAACTCAACACGTAATTACTTAGTTACTGAAATTAATCGGCCAATTCAAACTGTTTCCTTTTTGTTGTCTTCAACCCTTTGTGTTTCCTTTACTGACCATTCAAACCTGTCCAAGTTTTCTCATAAACAAATGATTCCAATTATAATTTAAATGATTTGCTTAATGGTATAATAGTTAAACAAATTTAATTACTTAACATCTTTAACAGACCAGGCATCCTTTCTTCTTGGGTTCTCACGCACTCCTGTTCTCGGAAGCCTGCAACGAATTTCCATTTTAAAGTTAATACTTAATTATTAATTTATAAATCAAATTTTCTAGTTAGTTATAAACCCATTTGTATTGTTAAAGCTAACAAGGCCGAACCCTTTCCTTCCCATTCCCATTGAACTGCTCGCTTCTCCTCTGTTCTTTGCGTTTTCCAGTTCCCTTTTTCTCTCTTTCCTTTCTTTCTTCTTTCGGTTAACACATAACGCACTAGTCCCCCTTTGCCAACTCCTCCCCGCAGCCAACGTCGATCACCGGTTGTCCATCAACGCCCTCACCATCCAAGCTTCAACCGCCGCCAATCCTTCGTCATTCGATGCCACGTGGGAACTGCAGCACCAAAGAGAACGGAAGTCGTTCTCTGTTGCCAAACACAAAAGCCCATCGGCTCCTCCACTTCATTCATCTTTCTATTGTTTCGAAAGCTCTCCCATCCTTTATTTCTTTCCCCTCCCTCCTTCGCCATGCACAAAGCATGTTACCCGAGTTTCCAGTTTTGTTTTGTTTTTATACTACTCTTTTATATATATATATATATATATATATATATATATATATATATATATATATTTTCTTCTTTCTTCTTTTCAAACGAAATGGGCAGAGGCGGTGTGTATTTATAGTCGAGTAAGCCTTGATCCCCAAGTATTAGGTTTTATAGGATTTCAGATTAGGCTAGGCATGCATTGAGTTTTCGTTTCTGTTGTCTGGGTGATAGACAAGATATGGTACGTGATTTGAAGTAACAGGCAGCGTATTATTTGGTCGGCTTGCAGGAGGAAAACATGTGTTGATGGCTTTTACATTTTACTGTGGGATGTTATTTTTTTTATATTACGAAACTTTGGCGTAAAGTAGTTGATTAAAACCCCTATAAATAATCTCTGTCTACTGATAAAAAAACTATTCTCGATGTAAAACGGTATTCCGGACCCAATGGGACAAGTTTCGTCGGAATCCGACTTCGTTTGAAAAAAATTCCCTTATAAAACCAGAAATAAACACTCTTTTTAATTTATCACGACCACCAGCTTAATCGAATCAACTTGAAACCTTGATATCTTGCAATAACTTTTCGATACGAACCCAATGGCACTAGTTCCGTCGCATTCTGAGACTGTTTGCCCGATAGGCTGTTTTTACCCCGAACCGCCCTACCCTTTTTAACGCCAAATTTCTCGATCTCTAAAAATAACAAACTATATACCTATCCTGACTCTAATCGACGATACGAATTCAACGGAACTGGTTTCGTGGCCTAATTCGATCGTCTGCTCAAGTTACACTCAAATATCCTTTTATTTATTTAAATACACGCTATAGAAAATGAACGAGCGTTTATAGCTACCGTGGTCACATACGACATCGGTTTTCCACGCCATTCACCACCGTACAATAATTTAACGTTACGGTCCCGATGAAACTGATTTCGCCGAAAACGGTGTCCATTTGCAAAATGGTCATTTTAATGGCCGATAACGATTTCCACAGCGTTTTTTTCAAAATTTGATTTAGCCATAACTCGCAACCAGTAACACGGAATCTGGATTTTTCTCTTTCATATGAAAGCCATCGTCAACACGCTCCCAACGTTTCTTGTTTCACAGAAATCCGACTTATATCGGACTCTGTATGTCCAGTTGAAGTTCAAACTCGAATTTTCAAACTGCAGCGCTATATTTCAAGCTCTATTTATAATTATATAAATATATAACGCCGAACTTTGTTTAAATAGCGAATTAGATATTAATTCCATCGATATTCCAAATATAATATTTAAATTAAATAAATTAAATTACATATTCAAGTGCCAAAAACACGGGTCGTTACATTCTTCCCCCCTTAAAATAATTTCGTCCTCGAAATTGCTAAGGTAAGAAAGAACGTTATAAACTCATTCATTTTCAAATCTAATTTATTTTAAATTCCAATTCAATACTGTAAATAAATATTTTCAAAAATATTGAAAATTTTCTAACACCTTAAATTTCCAAAAAATTTCGCCAGCACCTCCTCTGTACGGCTCAATCGGTACAACTCCAACTCGCCATTCTAGGCCTTCTCCAATCCAAAAGAAAATGAAACAGCCAAGCGGCTTGCCAAATAGGCTCATAAATCACCAAACCCATATAAAAATAAACGTGTACCTTTTTGTCGGGCATATCATTATATCCTTCCCGTCTGCCACCCTGTCAGCATATACAATTGCATTTCCAACAAAATTCCAATTTTATCCTCAAACCCAAATCCTTCACGCGTCCAAACCAAATCCCATTCTTAGCTCAATCCTCATCCATTATCAATTTCATCTCTTAACTTATCAGTCCAACACCATTTCAGATCCCTGTCTCACCATTCAAAATCTGATTCTACTTAATATACTATATCCTGATTCAATTTCCAGTTAACGGGTTTCGATTTAATTCATATTTGCTTTCACAATTTCTATTTAATTTCGTTTTTGTTCAAATAATTTCCCTGGGAGTTTTTAAACAGTTCAGCTCTTTCAAAATCAAATAATTCTTTCCAGAATTCAAACAACTTGTTTTTCTCAAACAATCCAAAACAAAATTTTGGTAGTAGTCCGTCACTTAGAACTCGGAAATGAACACTAATGATGTGGCCAGCATCCTCAGAGTTATTTCCCAGCTATCAAAGGGAGTTCAATACTATAGCACTTGTCAAAACTGTATTTAAACACTTTCATTTTGAAATCTATTTCAAAATAAAATTAATAATGCTTGCAAAACAATTTAAAATCTCCCAGGATTTAAAAATTCTCATATCCAATCCAAGTTCATTTGCAAACACCTTTCCCATTTTTAGGAATTTTAATTTCAAATTCTGATTTTAATTCCAGATTTAATAATTCTGCTTTTGTATTGTACGAATTCCAATTGGTTATTTATATAACCATTTCAATTATAATCAACCAACACATCCAATATACTATAATACTTCAAATATTAATCATCCTTTTATATTAAAATATAATTTGGGTAAAATTATTTCATTTACCCTCTTTTCAAAACATATTGTGACGACCCATCGTATTCGAGTGTTTATAAACCCCTATCGATACAGTGGATCAAACTGATCGATCAGAACTCATAAACAACTCAACCGATAAATCTCCACAGTATAAAACAATTTTTTATATCAAATCTACAAATACGTTCACTCGTATATATATACTCAACTCAATCTAGGGTATTGCTAACCCCATCTCTACTGAGTCACGCCACAGAGCCAAGGTAATTACTTAACCAATAGCTCTGATACCACTGTAACGAACTGGGGATTTTCGACTCCGAAAATCAACATCAACTACCGTGTTGACCATTCAGACATCGAACATTCTAGATAATTAATAGAAAGAAGTTAGAGGGTAAGAATAGATAAGGTAGAAATATTGAATAGAAGAATAAGAAGAACACCACACAGAGTCTCACATCGCAGCGGAACAAAATATAATACAGAAATAAATCTTTATTGAGAGCTTTGAAAATACTTACAGTATCAGAGTACACATCTGGACAGTGATAATAATCTGTCCTCATATAACACACAGCGGAATAGTAATATCATACATCTGGACTCTTCCATCTCGTCTCTTCTCAGCAGTCGATAACCTGAACCTGTACACTCCGGGCTAACCCGAGCATTTACAAAACACCGGGTCAGTCTGGTGAACCAGAGTGAGATAAACTCGCACAGTAATAAGGGTGAATCATCCAATCATGACTTTAAATTTCAAACATCCTTTCAAAAGAAAAGGATAATCGTAAGACCAAATCCACACATAAACACGGACGGTATTTACCTTACGATAACCGAAAACAGTTTTGAAACCAATATCTTTTCTGATATTATAATAATGTCTAAATACAAGTAAATAGAATCTAGTGGAACGCTTGCATCTCACGCTCCACATATATAGTATACAATCAAAACCCGCAGGCGCTTATTGGATATTGGATTCCGACCTTGACAAGGTATGGGACCACCTGCCGATCGTGTATCTCTAGAGACGAATACACTGGGTTCAACAAGAACTTCTTGCAACCCGGCCCTCACATGACCGACCACTCATTTCGCTTGAGTGTATCGAATGTATATCACCGACGGTTGGGATCAGCAACCGTCTCCCGACAAGGGACAGCATCGAAACATAGATACAAGAAACAATAGGATTTTCTCTAGATAGGTGATCATACACCCTAATGGGAGCGACCCACATAGCCATGCTGCCTGCCCGATTTTTGTCATTTCTCGGTTGATGAGGCTTGAGGCCAGAATTAACTCTTGACATCTGGTCGCCATTTACTTTGAATGCCACATCGTCAAATCCATCAGATATCACTAATTGATATCCACAAAAATACTCTAGCTGGAAGCTAAGAGAGCGGCAATTCTCCGCCAACAACCATAGCACGTTTGAAGAAATCAACGTACGTGATCCTTTTGGAAATACTCTGTCAGACATCCGTCCATACAAGTCATCCAGGAACAGGATGAACCGAAGGCACTCTCCTACCGCATCCATATAGGAATCACCCCATGGATCAGTAGCGAGAAGTCCTTGCAACCCGTTGATTCCAACTACGACAGAATCACAGCTTATCTCGGCTTGCCAGGCAGAGAATATTAGTGGTTCTTCCGTTTGTGAAAATCAACGGTCTTCACAGCACCATCTCGACCATCTTCTGATATCTTCACGTATTTGTTGGTCGGAATGGTTTTCGAATATACATTCGATCCCGGTCTTTCCATACCCACAATCGTATTGGACAGCTTTGATAGTCGGTGTTTTAACTATCAAAATATACAGTGTTTCAAACATGACACTCCGATGAGTTCACTGGTTCAGTATTCAGCATCACTTGGCCCCTAACAAAAACTGATTTACTTTTGTTAAATTAAAACTTCTAATTCTTTAAATATTCAAAAATACGATATTTGAATAACTCTAATTCGGTTTAACTCTAGTCGATTAACTCTAATTGATTAACTCTAACTAGTTTATTCTAACTGACTAACTCGACTTATTAAACCCTATCGATTAACTAATATTCGACTTAACTCCATTCGCTTGACTCTAGGTCGCAGCGATCACAATGGTTACGCCTGATTCCCTCAGGAAACATCCGTCCGCCGTAGGCTATCTGCAGCCCTGCGAATTACGCTAGCAGTCGTACGAAATGGCAACTTAGCCGAATAATTATGTTTGGCTAGTTCTATCTCGAATAGCTATATTCAATTTCCCACTTAATTCTTCCGTCAAATCATCTTTTAGATTCGGAAATCCATTAATTTTAACAAAGAAATTTATAGCACATATGTTATAACAATAGCGTTATAATTACTATTTAGATTTACAAAATAACAGCGCTATAATCGCTGTTTAGGTTTACAACCCATTTACTATAGCAAAAGCGCTACAATCGATATATTAGATTTACAAAACATATATTATAACAACAGCGCTAAAATCGCTGTTTAGATTTTCAAAACATATCCACTAACGTCTCTTACGATTACCAACTAATACTATCTTCAGATAATCCCGACGTCGTTCAAGTTGGGTTATTTTAATTACCTCTCAGACCTTGATCAACAACGTTCTTATCCTCAGATAAATATAAGTTATAATCAACCCAATATTCTATTCCAATCGCCTTTTAAATTCTATTCGACCATTTCCACTTTGGAAATCTTATTTCCATTCCCTTTTTCTTAATTTCATTCAAGTATCGTTAATATAAAATTAACGCTTCAACTTTATACCTTATTTACATAACCTTGGTTTATTATAAACCTTTTAACTTAATTTCAAATAATTAAGTAACATTTATTTCAAGTTATCGTCTTTGCTTGAAATCCTCTTTGTAACATCGTTATAAAAATTTCGGGTTTTAAATATAAAACCCGTTCACTAATTCCCTTCACCATCTCTTTGATTTCATTTCACTTTGATTACTTTCGAAAAGTAATTCTCTAAATTATTATTAATTAAAATAATAATTTCTTTCGATTATCAACTACTTCAGTCATTAAATCTTTATCAACTAAAGTAAATGGTAAATCTCTTTAAAAACCTTATTAAATTTCAAACAATATTCATTTAACTAATTTAATCAAAACACATGGATTTGATAATCAAATTCAATTCAAAATGGTCGATTAAATTCACTTAAACTGTGGTTATTCCACTAACCGATTCCAAATAAATTCCCACTTTAAATGATTTAAAATTAAATCAATTTAAATAAATTCCATTTATTGGTTTCTTTACCAACCAAGTATCAAAGTTTAACCAGTCGATTCATTTCTTATTCTCTTACTGGTAAAATCTGATTAACATCAGTATTTACTTTATAGAATAAATTAATATCAAACAAAAATATTTATTTCTTTTTAATAACTTTTATTCAAAACCATATATTTAAAAATCTAACTTCAGTTATAAAATAAATTTTATAACTTCAGCTCTATCGATTCACCTGACGGTGAATCACTGTCTATAACCCGATTGATTTTAAAGGCCATACTCTGCCAAACGCTTAACCAATATCACCTATTGGTTCAAACCAAACAGATGTTGAATATTCAATTAATAATCAACCATCAAATCAATCACACAAACAGATCAGTTCATATATGATAATATGAAAATAAATAATACATTTGAGGGATTCGGTTGGGTCCCCCCAACCTGTTCTTCCCTGTATTCAAATGGTTATCTCAAATCACACCATTCAGTTTTGTTTAACTGATAACACTAAATAGCAACCATTCAACATCAACCACAAGCAATTCAAACGATTCAACCATTTAAACACGTTTATTAATAAACGTGACCAACCAAGGTGAGTTACCTTTATTGGAACCAATCGTTAAAAGTAACGATTTGGTATTTCACTGAAATTAAACACAGTTTAATTTCATCGGTTAAATCAACAGATAAGCAGATAACTAGCAAAACAGTCAACCATTGGCAAGCAGAGCACACAAAATAAA
The DNA here is from genome assembly GCA_030737875.1 of Allium sativum. Classification (NCBI taxonomy): domain Eukaryota; kingdom Viridiplantae; phylum Streptophyta; class Magnoliopsida; order Asparagales; family Amaryllidaceae; genus Allium; species Allium sativum. The sequence goes on along the minus strand of CM060921.1, from coordinate 144,907,709 downwards.
AATACCCAATTTATAAAATATAAAGATAGGGTAACTGAGTGAGTTTAACTCACCTTGAGTTGCGTTGTTACAATAACAACTGATTTGATTAAATTAAACTCGCGTTTAATTTAACTGGGATTTCCAGCTGCATTCTACTACGTCCGTTCTTGTTCCATGGTGTTGGCCTCGTCCAGACGGTTCCAACATTTCTAGTTCTGCCCAATTCTGTTCATATATGTGCAACTAAACAAATTATAAATGTACACTTTTTAAATTAATTCTTTTAACTAAAATCATTAACGTTTTTAATTACTTGATTATTAGATTCAACAAGCCGATACAAATCCCTTGCCTTCGTTCAAAAGCTTGTTCATCCGTTCTTAGTTCATTCCTATTTCACGAAGTAGAAGATATTGGATTTTAAGCATAATGATTTTCAGTTTAAATAAAGAAACTTTTAAATTAGAACTCAACACGTAATTACTTAGTTACTGAAATTAATCGGCCAATTCAGACTGTTTCCTTTTTGTTGTCTTCAACCCTTTGTGTTTCCTTTACTGACCATTCAAACCTGTCCAAGTTTTCTCATAAACAAATGATTCCAATTATAATTTAAATGATTTGCTTAATGGTATAATAGTTAAACAAATTTAATTACTTAACATCTTTAACAGACCAGGCATCCTTTCTTCTTGGGTTCTCACGCACTCCTGTTCTCGGAAGCCTGCAACCAATTGCCATTTTAAAGTTAATACTTAATTATTAATTTATAAATCGAATTTTCTAGTTAGTTATAAACCCATTTGTATTGTTAAAGCTAACAAGGCCGAACCCTTTCCTTCCCATTCCCATTGAACTGCTCGCTTCTCCTCTGTTCTTTGCGTTTTCCAGTTCCCCTTTTCTCTCTTTCCTTTCTTTCTTCTTTCGGTTAACACATAACGCACTAGTCCCCCTTTGCCAACTCCTCCCCGCAGCCAACGTCGATCACCGGTGGTCCATCAACGCCCTCACCATCCAAGCTTCAACCGCCGCCAATCCTTCGTCATTCGATGCCACGTGGGAACTGCAGCACCAAAGAGAACGGAAGCCGTTCTCTGTTGCCAAACACAAAAGCCCATCGGCTCCTCCACTTCATTCATCTTTCTATTGTTTCGAAAGCTCTCCCATCCTTTATTTCTTTCCCCTCCCTCCTTCGCCATGCACAAAGCATGTTACCTGAGTTTCCAGTTTTGTTTTGTTTTTATACTACTCTTTTATATATATATATATATTCTTCTTTCTTCTTTTCAAACGAAATGGGCAGAGGCGGTGTGTATTTATAGTCGAGTAAGCCTTGATCCCCAAGTATTAGGTTTTATAGGATTTCAGATTAGGCTAGGCATGCATTGAGTTTTCGTTTCTGTTGTCTGGGTGATAGACAAGATATGGTACGTGTTTTGAAGTAACAGGCAGCGTATTATTTGGTCGGCTTGCAGGAGGAAAACATGTGCTGATGGCTTTTACATTTTACTATGGGATGTTATTTTTTTTATATTACGAAACTTTGGCGTAAAGTAGTTGATTAAAACCCCTATAAATAATCTCTGTCTACTGATAAAAAAACTATTCTCGATGTAAAACGGTATTCCGGACCCAATGGGACAAGTTTCGTCGGAATCCGACTTCGTTTGAAAAAAATTCCCTTATAAAACTAGAAATAAACACTCTTTTTAATTTATCACGACCACCAGCTTAATCGAATCAACTTGAAACCTTGATATCTTGCAATAACTTTTCGATACGAACCCAACGGCACTAGTTCCGTCGCATTCTGAGACTGTTTGCCCGATAGGCTGTTTTTACCCCGAACCGCCCTACCCTTTTTAACGCCAAATTTCTCGATCTCTAAAAATAACAAACTATATACCTATCCTGACTCTAATCGACGATACGAATTCAACGGAACTGGTTTCGTGGCCTAATTCGATCGTCTGCTCAAGTTACACTCAAATATCCTTTTATTTATTTAAATACACGCTATAGAAGATGAACGAGCGTTTATAGCTACCGTGGTCACATACGACATCGGTTTTCCACGCCATTCACCACCGTACAATAATTTAACGTTACGGTCCCGATGAAACTGATTTCGCCGAAAACGGTGTCCATTTGCAAAATGGTCATTTTAATGGCCGATAACGATTTCCACAGCGTTTTTTTAAAATTTGATTTAGCCATAACTCGCAACCAATAACACGAAATCTGGATTTTTCTCTTTCATATGAAAGCTATCGTCAACACGCTCCCAACGTTTCTTGTTTCACAGAAATCCGACTTATATCGGACTCTGTATGTCCAGTTGAAGTTCAAACTCGAATTTTCAAACTGCAGCGCTATATTTCAAGCTCTATTTATAATTATATAAATATATAACATCGAACTTTGTTTAAATAGCGAATTTGATATTAATTCCATCGATATTCCAAATATAATATTTAAATTAAATAAATTAAATTACATATTCAAGTGCCAAAAACACGGGTCGTTACAGAATGGACATATATGGGTTAGACAGGTATGGAATGAAGTGTATGAAGATTATAATTTAAGCCCACAAAAAGGTACATGTTTAAATTCCATATGAGATTTTATGTGCCGAATCAGCAAGCCACTTGGCTTTTTGATTTTCTTTTCGAATGGAAAGGACCTAGAGAGGCGAGTTGAGTTTTGAACTATTGACCGGTACAAATGTAACAACCCAGAATTTCAGAACCAATTTTATTTTTTTTAATTTAAGCTATTTTGGGGAATATGGAGTATAAATTGGTTATCTTTTTTTATAAAATAAAAATGTAAGAATAACTTTAAAATTAGTTTTTACAAACTATTTGATTTAAAACAATGTTGGTTTAAATATTATAATTAATGGTTTATGTTGTAAATTTATAAAGTATGGAATTTGACTTGTCTTGTTAAATAATGTATTTCAATAGCTATTTATGAACTTGACTTGTTTGATAATATAATTATGTTGAAGTAAGAAGTTAATACTGAATTAACAATATATAATGGATTAAATAATTTTGAAATTCCATGTATATGGAATTCTTTAATGTATTGAATACAGTAATAAGATATAATCCATTGTTTGTAAAATGAATATATGCATTGATTGTAAATATAGTTATAAATTGGTTTGTATTGAAATTATTGAATCTTTGGAATCTAATTGAGTCAAGAAATTCACAAATCAGCTTTAAATGGTATAGCTGTGAAAGTAATTAAATTAACATATTTTGACATTTGTGACATGTATTGATTTCAAATAAATGGGTGGTTTTGTTTATGTGGGTAAACAATGAAGGATGGAATTTAATATTGGAAATAAGCTACAATTAATTGCAATTAAAGTCCATCAAAGTGAATTAATAAGGTAATGGTAGAAGATTGATTAACATATGCAACCATTTGTTTTTGTCCATATACAATAAACATGTAACCATATTTGGATTGCTATTTTTTTTTAAATCTTGTAACTCATTGACATAATTAAATCAAACCAAATTCAGTGAAATTAAATAAATATATATATATATATATATACTTAACGAAATTTAATTACAATTGAAACCAAACACTGTAAATCGGTGTAATAACTAACTTGAATTTTGGTATGTGAATTTGTTTTAAAAATAGCGTAAATTATTTAAGTAATCAAAACGATATATATATATATATATATATATATATATATATATATAACGCAGCATTCTGAAATAAACTTATATGGTTAAGATGATTACTGCGAATTATGAATGTAAAATGTGTAAATAAATACTAATTGGTCATATGGTAATTATGGTGTGGTAAAATCAAAGTATAACAATTCATTAGGAATTTAATTATAATTAAATGGGTCTTTTGGAATAAAAGGATAAAATAGTATTAGTATATATATACCTACCATTTACGTAACCCTAATCTAATATATGTAGCCGCCACTTTCAACAACACCAATGGCCAGAAACTTCTCTCGTTCCTCCCTCTTTTCCGTTGAATTCAAACAACAAAATTCAAATCTAAAAAAACACGAAATCGAAGAGGACAACAAGCTCATTATTATTAACGGTTATGATCGAATTCAAAGGCTTGGATTTCTCAATTTTTGCACACAAACATGCTGAGTTCGAACTGGATTCTGGGAGCTGTTGTAGGCGATGGGCGTGCTCACGTAGGCGGTTGGATTGGTGGTGGTTGATCTTTAACTAGAGGCCTCGGGTGCTGTGCGTTTTGGGATTGGAAGGCACGATGTTGGGTTCCTACGATTCAGCAATTAGCGACGAAGGGGAAAGCATTATCAACCCTTAATCATGTAATTATAATTGTTAATTATAATTAGTTAAATAATTTATGAAATCAAATGTTAAAATGCCATATCTTTTTACTACATAGTCAGAATTCAGCAAAACAAAATGCGTTGGACTCGTGTTGATAAGATCTTCGTGATGGAACAAACCAGATCTGAAACAGAGCACGTTGAAAATTCAGAATAAAATCAATGTGAGAATTCTGTTTCCTTTTAAATAATTAAAATAAAGTAATTATGATTGTGATATTATCCCTCCACTATTAATTGCTATGTGCTGTTATTTGTGATGTGAAATTGGTTGATTTTGGTGATTGAATCTTTCTAAAATATTTATGTGTTATGAAATATTCATGTTATAATATAGAATTGTGTGAACAATAAAAATTAGATTTTTATTGTATATATATAAAAATATGATCATTATTTAGAACCAAAATTGTCCTACAATGAATTTACATTTGTTAATGTAAATAAACATTAAGAGTGAACCTTGTTATATAAAAATGTTTATACGTTGAATTTACATTTGTTAATGTAAATGAACATTAAAAGTGAGCCATGTCATATAGAAATGTTTATACATTTGATTTTACATTTTCAATGTAAATGAAACATTAAAGATAAACATTATGATATAAAAAATTCTTTACTTTAAAATTTATTATTTTAACGTAAATGAAACATCAAAATGTTCATTGTATATAAAATATATTTTCTTTGAAATTTGCATTTTTTAATGTAAATGAAATTTTAAAAATGATCATTAGTTAAATAAAAATGTGTTACACTGATTTTTTTTTATGAATCATTAAAAATACACATTGGTTTGAAATGAAAATGTAGTAATAATAAAAATCCATATTTTATTGTATATGAGAAAACATTTAGATTTACATTTTCAATGTAAATGAATCTTAGGAGAAGGTGCATTGGTTATCAAATGTGTTGACATAAAAGTTACATTTTTCACTGTAATTAGAAATGAAATAAAAAGAATACATTTTTTTTCTTTAATGTAATTAAAGATGAAATAAAAAGATTACATTTTCGAAGTAAATAAAGAATGAAAGAAGAATATTACATTTATAATGTAATTAAAGAATGAAAGAAAAATATTACATTTTTCATGTAAATATAGGAAGAATAGAAAAAATTACATTTTTATTTAATGTAATCAAAAAGCAGAAAAAATACATTTTTATTTAATGTAATCAAAAAGTAGAAAAATTACATTTTTATTTGATGTAGTTAAAAAGTAAAAAAGTTACATTTTTATAATGTAATATAAAGATAGGAAAAGTTACATTTTTATAATGTAAGAAAGGAAAATAAAAAGATTACATTTTTCACTGTAATTAGAAATGAATTAAAAAGATTACATTTTTCTATGTAATCATATATTGCAATGAAAAATTACATTTTTCTATGTAATCATATATGGCAATGAAAAATAACATTTTTCTATGTAATCATATATTGAAATGGAAAATTACATTTTAAATTTAATCAAAGAATGAAAAAAGATATTTTTATGTTAAGTAAAAAGATTACATTTTCTTTATAATGAAAAATGGATTTACATTTGCTTTGCAAATAAAAAGAATTACATTTTATTTGTAATGTAAGAAGGTTACATTTTTATGTCACATCAAAAGATTTCATTTTTATACAATGTAAAGAAATTACATTTTTCAATGTAATCTAAGAAATGGATAAAGAAAATACATGTTTCTATGTAATGATAAAGGAATACATTTTCTATCCAATATAGAAAAGATACATAGTTATTTGTAATGCTAAAAAGAATACATTTCCTGGTTAATATAGGAAAGAGTACATTTTCTATGCAATATAAAAAGAGATTATATTTTTTATATAATATAAAGAGGATTAATATTTCATAAAATATAAAGAGGATTAACATTTCATACAATATAAAGAGGAATTAACATTTCATACAATATAAAGAGGATTAACATTTCATACAATATAAAGAGGAATTAACATTTCATACAATGTAAAGGAGTTAACATTTTATACACTGTAAAGGAATTAACATTTCATACAATGTAAATTAGAATAAAGGGAAATTTTTGTTAGAAAATGTAAATTAGAATAAAAAGTATAGAAATAAAGATTATATTTTTTTTTATCGTCATTTTATATGTGATAAAAAGAATAGAAATAGAAGAGACATTTTTATCGTCGTGTTATATATTGTGTAATATACTTCCGTTTACAAGTTTCCTGACTTGTTCATGTGATTGGGACGATAATTTTCACACATCGCCCATGTGCACAATAATTTATTCAATTATTTGTTATGGTTATGTGTTGGTTGAAAACCCCACATGGGTCTTGGGATGATATTCACACATCTCCCTTGTGATTAGATATAAGCGTTATTTATTCGACGCTTATACAATATATGATGCACTTTGGATGTTGTGGATGGTTTTTATAATATTTATCATTAGTATAGCATTCTTGTGGTGGAAATCCATATAATTAAATTATATGGTAATTGTTTGGGCCTCGTTCCAATTTTAAATTAAAAGAATATTTTAATATAATATTCAGTTAAAGAAATCAAATAGTGGCTTTGATGTTTTGAATTCAAGAGATTTTATTTTATTTGTTAAGTAGTAGCAACAAAAAGGTTGAGTTAAAATATGAAACGGGCCACGGCATGAGGTTAAGCCCAACTTATGGGATAAGCCTGCCCGGAACCAACCGGCATATCCAGCATCCATAAGTCGCAGGCTTAATGTGGGGGGTCTGGCCCAGTATAAAATATAAAGGAACAAAAATTAAGTGATTTAAAAATTTAATATTAATATTTTTAATATGATAAGAAAATAGAATATTCAATTTTGACTTTAAATTAGAAATGAAGTTAAAACCATTTTAAAGCGAATTTATAAATATTTTATAAAGTATGTTTTAAATGGAAATCGACGATATAGTGTGTGTGTGTGTATATATATATATATATATATATATATATATTTAATGGCCTGAGTAGAATGCGCCGCGCAGCGACCGTTCGCGAATTTCGACCATTAACTTTAAATGGACGTAACGGGAGATCTGACAGTCGGATCCTCCTAAAACCGGAACCGTTGGGTTCGTATCGAAATGATCTTTCCAACGGATATAAGAACTTTAAAATCTAACAGTTGGATTTGGAATTATGTCCAAATCAATTTTAGAAAAGGTCGCTGTAAGTGCAGTTCGGTGGCCGTTATTGGAAACCGACTGTACGAGCGAAAATGAAATTATTAAAAATATGCAAAAATTATGTAAAATCATAAAAAATGATTTAGAAAGATCATAGGTGAAAAATTCCTTTTTTTTGAAAAGATAAAAATATAATTTTATCAAATGAACTAGTTTTTAACTAGAATAAGAATCCAATGTTTTTAAAATAAATAAATTGGATTTGGGTTGTCGTGAGTGGTGTCTTAAATAACCCCGTTCTTAAACCCAGTTGAAAAGAATAAAACTTGTAAATTAAGATTATTAGAATTTCAAATCATATTTAATAATTGGAATAAAATGATTTGTGAATTGAGTTTACTGTGAACTATGTTTTAAATGACATTAGTTCTTTAACCCAGTTAGGAATAAGATTTATCTCTTAAATCTAAAGAATCATTTAATAATGATTTTTGAGATTTAAAACCAAATGGTGTTTTGAATAAATCTTTAAAAGAAAGATTTAAGAGTAAACGTAAAGAATGTATTTTTGATAGAATAATTTGAATATTTTATTTAAAAGAATATTCTGAATTAGAATGAGGCGTTGGATGTGTTTTTATAGTACTCGGCTTTTAATTATAAAAATACGAGAGTTATTCGGAAAGACCAGGTTTAACCCATTCCGAATAATTACTACGACGATGAAGAGTCGTAGATGAAGACGGTGGTTGAAGACCGACGATCTTCACATCGAATGTATGTGTTGCTACTGAGACCCATGATGGGAGTAGCTACCTTGAAGGGGCTTCAGTGGTGGCCATCCGGACTATTGTTGATTGTTCGGATTTGGTTTTCGCTCAGACCCAGAACATAAGCTAGTAAATGGATGCATGTCTGAAATTGGATTTCGTTCCATGTGAATTAAATCGATTTCTATTAATGTATGTCTGTTTGGTGGTGGAGGATTTATCCTCTACTTAACACCCTGGTATATATTAACAGTATTGATCGCATGGCGTGAATTGTCAATGTGGCACGCCAAGATGCAAATGATCAAGGCTTTTGTTGAAAAGCAGGGCCTTGTGGGATGATCAAAGCGTAGCCTATTTCGGCATAGCTTTGTGTATATCGTGACTTCGCGAGCCTCACACCCCGGTATGAGTCAAAAACGGGATATGGACCATAGGGAGTGCACACGTTTCTTTCTAGCTAGTGGTAGTGTCAGTGCTTTAACACGGCCTCGCATTTTACTTATGTGGATGATGGATTTTGAGGCACCTTGAATTTTTATAGGCCGATAGTGGTCATATTATGAGTTCAAAGGAACCGGGAAACGTGTGTTCAGGCATAACTAATCCACTGCCGATAGGCGGGGACCGGCCCTACCGCATCCAAGGGTTCACTACAGGGGATCCTGAGGCATTTGCTAGAGTGTCTCGAATCGGAGAGGAGCTTGCCCCTAGCCTCGACTCATGATGGAAATCCAATTTCCAATACGACCTTGCGGTTTTGATTTTAGAACTAGTATGGCGACATAGTAGGATGGGGTACTAAGCCGTCTATGATTAATACATTATGATTGAAATTGATTTTGAAATATATATATACCCATAGATATACACACTAATATTAAATCCGTTTTATCGTATCAAGCATTTTTGACCATTATAAGTAAAAACCCTATCCTCCGGTTTGCGTTGCATTGTGTGATGGGACTTGGGTCTTATAATGGTTTCATTTTTCTAAAAAGCATTGCGTTGTTTAACGTTTCTACTTTATTTTATGCACTGGCAATCCAATGGAGTAAACCTGTTCCGCGTTAGCGGCGTGGTCCTGTGATTAGCCTTATTATTAGATAAGTTAAGTTAAGATTTCTCATACCAGTCCCATAACTGACCTGTATTTTGTTTCACTGGCAAACTCGGGTGCCCATATTTCTCACACGGGCAGTCGAGTCGCTTTTTGCAGATATATTTACAGGGTCCTGGCTCACAGCTGAAGCGGTATTCGAAAAGCTCTGTATCCGTGTACTCCTTTCAGTTGTATATTTGTACTATTTTTCCGCTGCTATTTAAATGTAATTTAAATCTCTGATATTATTGTATTTCCAATGTATATTATAAGTTCATACTCAGTTATATTCTTGTATTCTGGTGTAATTGTTGTAATCAGCAATAAAATGTTCTTCAGTTTGTGATCTGATGTTTGTTTGTTCTCAAAGCAATCCAACCTTTCCTTTACTGGGAAGTTTGGGTCGTTTCAACAAAGGAGGTGCTGGCGAAATTTTATGAAAATTTAAGTAGTTAGAATACTTTTAAGGAATTTGATAATTAGAAATCAATATATAGATATGTATAAATTTTGATAAGCAAACGAACTTAAAATAGAATATTATAAACAAAAAGGAAATCGATAATCTGGTAATAGAAATAGAATTGTATATACGTTTTAAAAATGAATAATTGGCTTTATATGATGTTGATTATTCGGGAATAGTGGTCTTGTCTAATTTGAAGCTAAGGATGTCTTCAGTGAAGGTCTGAGAGGTAATTATACACCAACTTGATTAATTTCGTTATTAACCGATAAATAGTAAGATTCAGTCTCGAAGATAAATGTTTAAAGAGTTTAGTTGAATGCAGTATTTTGGGTTGTTGTAACGATGTTTTACACAACACTCGTTTTAACCCATTAAGTGGAATTTTGGAAACATAATAATAAATATTTCCTGTAACAACCCTGAATTTGGGGCCAATTTCTAATTTTAATTTTAGAGATTTTAAGGGTTCTTAAAAAAAATTTGAAATAAATTATTTTAAATAATAATGAATGGAAATTTATTTTTAGCAAAGTTAATACAAATATATTCAATTTAATTATAAAAGTAATTAGAAATAGCACGGTAGTTTGAAAAGTCAAATCTGAAGTTTGACTGACTGTACATGATGCAGAATAAATCAGATTTTGATGAAACAAAAAATATTTGTAATAACCCGGAAAATGCGAGCCAGTTTGAAATTTTTAAATTGGCAATTTTAAAGAATTTGGAATATTTAAAATGAATTATTTTAAATAATATCGACGAGAAATTTATTTTGAATAGAATTCGAACGTATATATTATACGCGTCGTCGTTAGAATATAAATAATTATATATAATTATAAATAGAATTGAAAATGGCGCGGTAGTTCTATAATTCGATTTCAAACTTCAATTGAATGTACCGGGTGCAAAACAATTCGGATTTTAGTGAAACCAAAAATAATGGGATCTAATTGTGAATATCTTTCCAACGAATCCGAAAAATCAAGATTTCATATCGGGAATCAAAAGATATGTCCAGTTGAAAATTCTGAATAGTCGTTATGGAATTCAGGCCCTTAAAAATGGACATTTTGCAAATGACCTCGGATTTCGACGAAACCACTTTTGTTGGGTCCGTGATGTAAAGTTATTGCTAGGTTTCAAATTTCATAATTTTTCGAATCAATATGTGAGCGTGGCAAAAGAAAACGCGTTTGACCAGATTCAGTTGATTTCAATCGACTGGAAATTGGCCATTTTTCAAACGGTCTCAGAATTCGTCGAAATTAGTTTTGTTAGGACCGTATCGTCAATACGAAGCTAGAAAATATTTTTTTGGAATTTTTCTAGTTAGTATGTGACCCCGGTAATTTGAAATGTACGTTTAAAATTCAATATAGTGATTTAAATGTAAATTCAACGGAAACTGATCGAGACGATCAAATCAGCTTACGATACATATCCCATTGTGTTCGGAATGGGGGTAAAACGCTAGGGGCGACAGTCGGTGGGCTTGATTTCGAGTTCAAACGAAAAGTCAACTTTGAAATGAATCAAATAATTAAATTAAAAAAAAAAAAACCCCTTCTCCTTTTTAACAGCCGACCCCCCCTTTCATTTCAAAATGAAAAAAAAGGAAAAAAAAGAAAACGAAGAGGGAGGAGGAGCCTCCATCGCTCCTCTCATCGGAGCGCCACCGTGCCCTCAGGCGCGCCGCCACCAGGCGCGGCCTGCCTCAGCCCCCCCTCCGCCTAGCCGCTTCCACCTTCTCCCTTCCCCATCGCTCCAGGACCCTCCACGAACCCTAATTCCCAAAGCCCGACTCTCCTCCGCCCTCTTCTAATGAACCCGAGCCCCAAGCCGACGCCACCTGAATCTAACCCCCCTCCTCCTCTCGCCGCACCTCCCCTCCAACTCTGGCGAGCAGCAGCGTTTCCCCCCCTCTCCTTCCGTTCAACGATGGCCAGTTAGTTTCCTTCTTTTTTTTTATAACTATTTTGCTTTTTCTATTGTTATTTTTATTTCCTATTTATATATAAAGAATATAATTTATTTATATATATATAGCTTAGTAAAAAGTTTTTCAGATCTTTCACCATATAAAAATTTGATTTTTTATATGTAGGAATAGCGAATAAAATTTGGATTTTTATATATATCAATGCAAGATAAAACTAAGATTTTTATTTAGGTAGTAGTAAAATAAAGATTCGATTTTTGAAACCGGAAAGATTTGATTTTTCTAAATAAAAAGATATGATTTTAGTTTAGAAAAGTTGAGAGTTTAATTTATGAAAAGATTTCATTTTTAAAACAATGAAAAGGTTTCATTTTTAAAACAATGAAAAGGTTGGATCTTTAAGATTAAAACGGCGAGATTTTATAAATAGGTAAAGGTGAGATTTTTTATCTATAAAAAGATATGATTTTTATTTCTAAAAATATGGTTTTTAATTTATAACAAGGTTAAAAATATAATTTTTATATAGTGGCGTTATTAAAAATATGATCTTTATATTTTAAAGGTAATAAAAATATGATTTTTATATTTTTAAAAATATTAAAAATATGATCTTTACCTTGTAGAAGAAGTGAAAATATAATTTTTACATGATAGGAAGATTTAAAAATATCATCTTTATATAGGAAGCAAAATAAAGACGATATTTTTAAAAGTGAAAAGGCGATATTTTGATATGAGTAGTGAAGTAAAAATATGATTTTTACTTTGAGAAAAATATAATTTTTATATTACAGAAAAGGCAAAATCTTTATATGGAAAATAGCGTGATAAAAATATAATTTTTATCAATATAACATAGTAGTAAAAATTCGATTTTTAAATATATGAAGTGATTATAAAAATATGACTTTTAAATTGAAAGTAAATAAAAATGTGATTTTTATTTTAAAGACATCAGTATATAAAAATGTGATTTTTACATATGTAGTGAAAGCGGACAACGAAGATGGCGAAGGTGCGGTAGCGACGAAGGTTTCTGCAAATGAAGTGCCGTGGAGCTAGGATAGCTATCTGTGAGAATTTCTCACCTTTCAATTTATTTTTCTAGTTATATATATACTAGGATGCAGACGGTGCTTAGAAGCACCCGACACCCGTCCACAGACCATGGACTTGTTTGATTGGTTGTGTAGTTGGTTAGATTATTGGATTTGGATTTGATTGTTTTTGTGAAATTGAAATTGATATGATTGATGTGTGAATGGCGTGGGCCTTCACTAGACCGGGGATAAGGCTAGGCCTTGTCCCGTTTCTAATATCGTGCCGTTATGCCGCCGAAATTTTCTAAAATAAGTTAGAAAAATAAAAATATCATTTTATTTAGAGAATGAACTGAATAGAAATTCATATGTTGGGATAAAATGTTTTATCGTTAAAAATATAATTTTTAACGTGAATGTGAATAAATAAATATTCATTTACAAACCAGTCGGTTTGTTTATGTACACTTATTTGAATGACATTGATTGGGACGATAAATTTTACACATCGTCCAACTGCACAACTAATATCTGTGTTTGATTGTTTGAAACCCCACACGGGTGTTGGGATGAAATATGAATTTCACTCATCCTGATTGGTTAAATATGTCGATCGATTGATTGACAGGCTGTTATAAGCGTTGAATATCTATATTTGATGCTTATACAGTGTAGTGCACTTTGGTTGATGGTCGATTATTTTTCAATGCTATTATATACATGTGTTGTATGGAAATCCATATAATTAATTTTATATGGTAATTGATTGGGCCTCATTCCAATTTGAAAAATAAAGAAAATTTGAAAATAGAAATTTATGAAGCCGTGTTGATTAGATTGACGCCATTTTGACGTGAACGATATTTATATCGACTTTATTCATTTTAAAATGAATATTGAAAAGTGATTTCGAAATCGACGATTTCGAATTGAATTGAAAACGATTTCGAAATGAATTGAATTGAAAACGATTTCGAAGTGAATTGAATTGAAAACGATTTCGAAATGAATTGAATTGAAAACGATTTCGAAATGAATTGAATTGAAAACGATTTCGAAGTGAATTGAATTGAAAACGATTTCGAAGTGAATTAAATTGAAAACGATTTCGAAATGAATTGAATTGAAAACGATTTCGAAATGAATTGAATTGAAAACGATTTCGAAATGAATTGAAAACGAATTCAAATTGAATTGAAAGCGAATTGAAATGAATTCAAATTGAATTGAAATTTGAATTGAATAGAAATGAATTTTGAAACGAATTTATAAAGAAGAATTCAATTTCGATTTGAATTGAAATGGAAGTTGAAATTGCTTTTGAAACGAATTTAAAACTATTTATATAATTCGTTTTAAATGGAAATCGACGAAGTATATATTATATATATTATATATATAATATAATGGCCTGAATAGAACGCGCCGCGCCGCGGCAGTTCGTGAATTTCGACCATTTATTTCAAACGGACATTACGGGAGATCCGACCGTCGGATTCTCCTAAAACCGGAACCGTTGGGTTCGTATCGAAAAGAGCTTTCTAACGAATATTAGAAATTAGAAATCTAACGGTTGGATTTGGAATTATGTCCAAATCAAATTTGAAAAAGGTCGCTATAAGTGCAGTTCGATGGCCATTGATGGAAATCGACTGTACGGGCCTTGATAAAATTATTAAAAATAGTAATAATTTGTGTAAAATCATAAGAAATGATTTGGGAAAATTTGGGATGAAAAACTCCATATTTGAAAGGATAAAAATAGATTTTTATCGAAATGAACTAGTTTTGAACTAGAATTATAATTCTATTTATTTTTAAATAAATAAATTGAATTTGAAAAGGGATTTGAAAATAACCAAAATTTCCAATGATTGCATTGGAGTGGATTTGAATCGAAATTGTCTTCGGAATATTTCGATGTTGGAATTCGTGATTATACAGATGTTGTTATGGAAATTTGAAAGATATATATTTATATCGTTATTTCCAATACGACATTTGTTAGTCGTAGAATTTGATATTGAATATAAGCCGATATATTTTCTATTCAGAGCCTTGTATTGAATATCAAATGTGATTTGGGTTTGTCGCGAATGGTGTCTTCACTAACACTGTTCTTGAACCTAGTTGTGAAAAGATTAAATCTTTTTATTTAGATTTAATGAAGTGTACCAATTAAACGATATTTAATTGGAATTGAATTGGTATTGATTTTTGGGTTTATCGTGAACAGTGTTTTAAATAACACTTGTTCTTTAACCCGATAATTAATGGAATGTGATTTCGGGTTTATCGTGAACCGTGTTTTAAATGACACTGATTCTTTAACCCAGTTAAAGATTAAAACTAAGTGGAGTTTTAATGAATCTTTAATTAGATTGAGATGATCGAAAATGGAGTATCACTAGTTTTGCTCCAGGCGATGGTTAAATCTTTAATTAGATTTGAACGTGAAATGGTAATTGAATTTACCGATAACACCGTGGTGTTAGATATGAAGTAGGACCAGTTTTACTTCATGGGATTAATAGGTTGGGGTTGGGAAATTAAAACAAATGATTACTTCGGTAAGGTTCGTTAATCCCGACTAGTTGAATCAAAATTCAAAAGAAGATTTGAGAATAAATTTTAATGATTTATCTTGGATAAAATTAATGGGAACCTTTCCCTATGAATGTGAAATTTAGAAACTAACTGTCGGTTAGCCAAGCAGAATGGTTTTCTGGATATTGATCTGATGTTGGTTTCGGCCTTCGGGGTTAATATTTGGGGAATTATTCTCTTGATTAATTTACGGTTAGTGACTAATGGGTTGGAATGAGGCGTATGATGTGTTTGTGTAACACTTATTTTAAATATACGCGAGTTATTCGGAAAGACCGGGTTTATCCCATTCTGAATAACTGATACGACGATAAGTCGAAGATGAAGACGGTGGTCGAAGACCGGAAGTCTTCACGTCGTTTGGGTGATAACTGATGATCTTGATTGGGCTGTACACCCAAGAAGATGGAAACAGTTGGTGATCGTCCAGACGTACTTGGAGATCGATGGATATGCGAGGTACTAGGTGCCTCCGGTTTCGTTCAGACCCAGAACGGACTTGTAAATGGACTGTGTGTCTGACATTGGATTTTAGTCCGTGTGATTGATTTCTATTAAATATATATCTGTTTGGCGGCGGAGAATTTATTCTCTTGCTTAACACCCTTCTCTGAGACGTACGAGCTCAGGGGTTATATATTGATGGATATCAAACGCATGGAGTGAATTGCCTGTGTGGCATGCCTAAGTGGCAATTGATCGAGGCTTCTGTTGAAAAGCAAAGTCTTGTGGTGATGATCAAAGCAAGGCCTTTGTGGCGTAGCTTTGTGTAACGTTTACCTCGCGTGTTTCACACCCGGTATGAACCAAAAACGGGAGACGGACCTCAGGGAGGACTTGCGTTTCTTTCTAGCTAAAAGTGGCGTCAGTGGTTTTACACGTCCTGACGAGTTTGACTTATGTGGTTGTTGCTGTTGCGAGGCGCCTCGGATTGATCGGTCGTTCTCGAACCGATGGAGTCATTTGATGGCTCGTTTGCGCCCCAAAGGGCGGGGAAACGTAGTGTTCAGGCATTTTAATCCACATCGGTGGACCGGCCCTGACGATCCAAGGGTCACTCGAGCTCTGACCCTGAGACATGGTAGGCTAGATTGTCTCGAATCGGTTGAGGACTATCTTTTGCCTCGGTTCATAGACGGAAATCCAATTTCCAAATACGTGACATTTGCGGTTTTATTTGTAAACCTATATATGGCGACATGATATATGGTACCCATGCCGCCTATGATTGATACTTATGATTTGAAGTTGTTTTATACACTATGCACTTATAATAGTATCAAACAATTTGTTTTAAACGTATCAAGCATTCTTTGGCTGTTATAAGGGAAAACCCTATCCCCCGGCTTGCGTTGCATTGTGTGATAGGACCTGGGTCTTATAACAGCTTCATTTTTCTTTATTTAGCATTGCGCTGTTTGTTTTATGCACTGGTACTCTTGGGAGGAAACCCGTTCCGTGTTATACGGCGTGGTCCCTTGATTTACCGAACATTAAAAATAAAGATTAACTGTTTTAGTTCTCACACCAGTCCCATGACTGACCTGGAGTTTATTGTTTTAACCTAAACTCTGGGTGCCCTTATTTTGACACGGGCAGCTAGTAGTTTTGGTTTTGCAGATTTATATTCACAGGATCCTGGTTTACAGCTGGAACGATATCCGGAAAGCTTTGTATCCGTATATCTCCTTCTAGTTGTGTATTGTATTATTTTCCGCTGCTATGTATTTAATGTAATTTAAATCTCTGATATTTGATATTTCTGTGTGATATTCTTTCATACTCTGTATATTCTTGTAATCTGATGCATTGTTGTAATATACAATGAAATGTTCTTTTATATGCGTTCAGTTGTGGTTTGTTCTCGAACTATCCGACACTTTCCTTTACGGGGAAGTTACGGGTTTTCACAGTTGGTATCAGAGCTTTGGTTTACAAAGCTTAGAGAACAAGGTACATTAGAACCATACGAAAGAATTCATCAGATATTGGGTTAGTAATATCCAATTAGAATGACTCGTTAGAGATAGGATCAGTAGTATCCTAGAACGAGTGTGAAGAGTATATTTTTCAAATGGAAACAATTTTGTTTTAAAAGTTTAAATCGCTTTATTCGTATTTGGTTATTTATTTATATTGATGTGGACAATCCAGTATATATAGATTTTGCGTATACGTCTGATCCGCGTGTATTTGAAGTTTTAATATACTGGATAGATATAGATTCACACTCTAGTCGCCCGGAGATGATTCTGATGATTGTAGCTACATCATCAGAATTAGAGTTCGTGTGTCGAAGGTGTGATATTTATATATTTCCTATTGACTGGTGTGAGAACCAAAATTAGATAGGGCCTATTGTTGTGATTTGGCATCAAGAACATGATTTTTGTATATGTATTAAAATTATGAATTTGAAACTCTAATTCAATAATTGATTGATGTTTGTGTTGTTTGTTTATTTGTTTGCTAATTTTGAACTATTATGCCTAATTGAATCAAATATTGAATCGTATGGAAAATTGGTCGCATCTGCTTGCATATACATGTATATCATTGAACAGGTCATAGCAAGGAGGCTAGAGCCAGAGAATAAAATTTGTTTGCCCGACAAATAGGTACATGTTTACTACATAATTTCCTGTTTTGTTTGGGTGATGATGATTTTGTGAGCCTATTGGCTAGCCGCTTGGCTTTTTCTTTTTCTTTTTGAGATCTGAAGGACCGGGGAAGCTATTTGAAATTCCCCGATGCTCCCATTGCAGGGGAGGTTATGGCGAAATTTTTCGAAAATTTAGGGTGTTAGACAAATTTTTGAAAATTCTCAGAAACTGAAAAGTTGGAGAATGGAAGCCAGATCGAACGTAGAGTTGAATTATCAAACCACTTTCGACTTTGTTCCTTTTCGGGGATGAAAAGTTTTAAGTGGGGGAGATTGTAATAACCCGGAAAATGCGAGCCAGTTTGAAATTTTTAAATTGGCAATTTTAAAGAATTTGGAATATTTAAAATGAATTATTTTAAATAATATCGACGAGAAATTTATTTTGAATAGAATTCGAACGTATATATTATACGCGTCGTCGTTAGAATATAAATAATTATATATAATTATAAATAGAATTGAAAATGGCGCGGTAGTTCGATAATTCGATTTCAAACTTCAATTGAATGTACCGGGTGCAAAACAATTCGGATTTTAGTGAAACCAAAAATAATGGGATCTAATTGTGAATATCTTTCCAACGAATCCGAAAAATCAAGATTTCATATTGGGAATCAAAAGATATGTCCAGTTGAAAATTCTGAATAGTCGCTATGGAATTCAGGCCCTTAAAAATGGACATTTTGCAAATGACCTCGGATTTCGACGAAACCACTTTTGTTGGGTCCGTGATGTAAAGTTATTGCTAGGTTTCAAATTTCATAATTTTTCGAATCAATATGTGAGCGTGGCAAAAGAAAACGCGTTTGACCAGATTCAGTTGATTTCAATCGACTGGAAATTGGCCATTTTTCAAACGGTCTCAGAATTCATCGAAATTAGTTTTGTTAGGACCGTATCGTCAATACGAAGCTAGAAAATATTTTTTTGGAATTTTTCTAGTTAGTATGTGACCCCGGTAATTTGAAATGTACGTTTAAAATTCAATATAGTGATTTAAATGTAAATTCAACGGAAACTGATTGAGACGATCAAATCAGCTTACGATACATATCCCATTGTGTTCGGAATGGGGGTAAAACGCTGGGGGCGACAGTCGGTGGACTTGATTTCGAGTTCAAACGAAAAGTCAACTTTGAAATGAATTAAATAATTAAATTAAAAAAAAAAAAAATAAACCCCTTCTCCTTTTTAACAGCCGACCCCCCCTTTCATTTCAAAACGAAAAAAAAAGGAAAAAGAAAACGAAGAGGGAGGAGGAGCCTCCATCGCTCCTCTCATCGGAGCGCCACCGTGCCCTCGGGCGCGCCGCAACCAGGCGCGGCCTGCCTCAGCCCCCACCTCCGCCTAGCCGCTTCCACCTTCCCCCTTCCCCATCGCTCCAGGACCCTCCACGAACCCTAATTCCCAAAGCCCGACTCTCCTCCGCCCTCTTCTAATGAACCCGAGCCCCAAGCCGACGCCACCTGAATCGAACCCCCCTCCTCCTCTCGCCGCACCTCCCCTCCAACTCTGGCGAGCAGCAGCGTTTCCCCCCCTCTCCTTCCGTTCAACGATGGCCAGTTGGTTTCCTTCTTTTTTTTTATAACTATTTTGCTTTTTCTATTGTTATTTTTATTTCCTATTTATATATAAAGAATATAATTTATTTATATATATAGCTTAGTAAAAAGTTTTTCAGATCTTACACCATATAAAAATTTGATTTTTTATATGTAGGAATAGCGAATAAAATTTGGATTTTTATATATATCAATGCAAGATAAAAATAAGATTTTTATTTAGGTAGTAGTAAAATAAAGATTCGATTTTTGAAACCGGAAAGATTTGGTTTTTCTAAATAAAAAGATATGATTTTAGTTTAGAAAAGTTGAGAGTTTAATTTATGAAAAGATTTCATTTTTAAAACAATGAAAAGGTTTCATTTTTAAAACAATGAAAAGGTTGGATCTTTAAGATTAAAACGGCGAGATTTTATAAATAGGTAAAGGTGAGATTTTTTATCTATAAAAAGATATGATTTTTATTTCTAAAAATATGGTTTTTAATTTATAACAAGGTTAAAAATATAATTTTTATATAGTGGCATTATTAAAAATATGATCTTTATATTTTAAAGGTAATAAAAATATGATTTTTATATTTTTAAAAATATTAAAAATATGATCTTTACCATGTAGAAGAAGTGAAAATATAATTTTTACATGATAGGAAGATTTAAAAATATCATCTTTATATAGGAAGCAAAATAAAGACGATATTTTTAAAAGTGAAAAGGCGATATTTTGATATGAGTAGTGAAGTAAAAATATGATTTTTACTTTGAGAAAAATATAATTTTTATATTACAGAAAAGGCAAAATCTTTATATGGAAAATAGCGTGATAAAAATATAATTTTTATCTATATAACATAGTAGTAAAAATTCGATTTTTAAATATATGAAGTGATTATAAAAATATGACTTTTAAATTGAAAGTAAATAAAAATGTGATTTTTATTTTAAAGACATCAGTATATAAAAATGTGATTTTTACATATGTAGTGAAAGCGGACAACGAAGATGGCGAAGGTGCGGTAGCGACGAAGGTTTCTGCAAATGAAGTGCCGTGGAGCTAGGATAGCTATCTGTGAGAATTTCTCACCTTTCAATTTATTTTTCTAGTTATATATATATATACTAGGATGCAGACGGTGCTTAGAAGCACCCGACACCCGTCCACAGACCATGGACTTGTTTGATTGGTTGTGTAGTTGGTTAGATTATTGGATTTGGATTTGATTGTTTTGGTGAAATTGAAATTGATATGATTGATGTGTGAATGGCGTGGGCCTTCACTAGACCGGGGATAAGGCTAGGCCTTGTCCCGTTTCTAGTATCGTGCCGTTATGCCGCCGAAATTTTCTAAAATAAGTTAGAAAAATAAAAATATCATTTTATTTAGAGAATGAACTGAATAGAAATTCATATGTTGGGATAAAATGTTTTATCGTTAAAAATATAATTTTTAACGTGAATGTGAATAAATAAATATTCATTTACAAACTAGTCGGTTTGTTTATGTACACTTATTTGAATGACATTGATTGGGACGATAAATTTTACACATCGTCCAACTGCACAACTAAAATCTGTGTTTGATTGTTTGAAACCCCACACGGGTGTTGGGATGAAATATGAATTTCACTCATCCTGATTGGTTAAATATGTCGATCGATTGATTGACAGGCTGTTATAAGCATTGAATATCTATATTTGATGCTTATACAGTGTAGTGCACTTTGGTTGATGGTCGATTATTTTTCAATGCTATTATATACATGTGTTGTATGGAAATCCATATAATTAATTTTATATGGTAATTAATTGGGCCTCATTCCAATTTGAAAAATAAAGAAAATTTGAAAATAGAAATTTATGAAGCCGTGTTGATTAGATTGACGCCATTTTGACGTGAACGATATTTATATCGACTTTATTCATTTTAAAATGAATATTGAAAAGTGATTTCGAAATCGACGATTTCGAATTGAATTGAAAACGATTTCGAAATGAATTGAATTGAAAACGATTTCGAAGTGAATTGAATTGAAAACGATTTCGAAATGAATTGAATTGAAAACGATTTCGAAATGAATTGAATTGAAAACGATTTCGAAGTGAATTGAATTGAAAACGATTTCGAAGTGAATTAAATTGAAAACGATTTCGAAATGAATTGAATTGAAAACGATTTCGAAATGAATTGAATTGAAAACGATTTCGAAATGAATTTAAAACGAATTCAAATTGAATTGAAAGCGAATTGAAATGAATTCAAATTGAATTGAAATTTGAATTGAATAGAAATGAATTTTGAAACGAATTTATAAAGAAGAATTCAATTTCGATTTGAATTGAAATGGAAGTTGAAATTGCTTTTGAAACGAATTTAAAACTATTTATATAATTCGTTTTAAATGGAAATCGACGAAGTATATATTATATATATTATATATATAATATAATGGCCTGAATAGAACGCGCCGCGCCGCGGCAGTCCGTGAATTTCGACCATTTATTTCAAACGGACATTACGGGAGATCCGACCGTCGGATTCTCCTAAAACCGGAACCGTTGGGTTCGTATCGAAAAGAGCTTTCTAACGAATATTAGAAATTAGAAATCTAACGGTTGGATTTGGAATTATGTCCAAATCAAATTTGAAAAAGGTCGCTATAAGTGCAGTTCGATGGCCATTGATGGAAATCGACTGTACGGGCCTTGATAAAATTATTAAAAATAGTAATAATTTGTGTAAAATCATAAGAAATGATTTGGGAAAATTTGGGATGAAAAACTCCATATTTGAAAGGATAAAAATAGATTTTTATCGAAATGAACTAGTTTTGAACTAGAATTATAATTCTATTTATTTTTAAATAAATAAATTGAATTTGAAAAGGGTTTTGAAAATAACCAAAATTTCCAATGATTGCATTGGAGTGGATTTGAATCGAAATTGTCTTCGGAATATTTCGATGTTGGAATTCGTGACTATACAGATGTTGTTATGGAAATTTGAAAGATATATATTTATATCGTTATTTCCAATACGACATTTGTTAGTCGTAGAATTTGATATTGAATATAAGCCGATATATTTTCTATTCAGAGCCTTGTATTGAATATCAAATGTGATTTGGGTTTGTCGCGAATGGTGTCTTCACTAACACTGTTCTTGAACCTAGTTGTGAAAAGATTAAATCCTTTTATTTAGATTTAATGAAGTGTACCAATTAAACGATATTTAATTGGAATTGAATTGGTATTGATTTTTGGGTTTATCGTGAACAGTGTTTTAAATAACACTTGTTCTTTAACCCGATAATTAATGGAATGTGATTTTGGGTTTATCGTGAACCGTGTTTTAAATGACACTGATTCTTTAACCCAGTTAAAGATTAAAACTAAGTGGAGTTTTAATGAATCTTTAATTAGATTGAGATGATCGAAAATGGAGTATCACCAGTTTTGCTCCAGGCGATGGTTAAATCTTTAATTAGATTTGAACGTGAAATGGTAATTGAATTTACCGATAACACCGTGGTGTTAGATATGAAGTAGGACCAGTTTTACTTCATGGGATTAATAGGTTGGGGTTGGAAAATTAAAACAAATGATTACTTCGGTAAGGTTCGTTAATCCCGACTAGTTGAATCAAAATTCAAAAGAAGATTTGAGAATAAATTTTAATGATTTATCTTGGATAAAATTAATGGGAACCTTTCCCTATGAATGTGAAATTTAGAAACTAACTGTCGGTTAGCCAAGCAGAATGGTTTTCTGGATATTGATCTGATGTTGGTTTCGGCCTTCGGGGTTAATATTTGGGGAATTATTCTCTTGATTAATTTACGGTTAGTGACTAATGGGTTGGAATGAGGCGTATGATGTGTTTGTGTAACACTTATTTTAAATATACGCGAGTTATTCGGAAAGACCGGGTTTATCCCATTCTGAATAACTGATACGACGATAAGTCGAAGATGAAGACGGTGGTCGAAGACCGGAAGTCTTCACATCGTTTGGGTGATAACTGATGATCTTGATTGGGATGTACACCCAAGAAGATGGAAACAGTTGGTGATCGTCCAGACGTACTTGGAGATCGATGGATATGCGAGGTACTAGGTGCCTTCGGTTTCGTTCAGACCCAGAACGGACTTGTAAATGGACTGTGTGTCTGACATTGGATTTTAGTCCGTGTGATTGATTTCTATTAAATATATATCTGTTTGGCGGCGGAGAATTTATTCTCTTGCTTAACGCCCTTCTCTGAGACGTACGAGCTCAGGGGTTATATATTGATGGATATCAAACGCATGGAGTGAATTGCCTGTGTGGCATGCCTAAGTGGCAATTGATCGAGGCTTCTGTTGAAAAGCAAAGTCTTGTGGTGATGATCAAAGCAAGGCCTTTGTGGCGTAGCTTTGTGTAACGTTTACCTCGCGTGTTTCACACCCGGTATGAACCAAAAACGGGAGACGGACCTCAGGGAGGACTTGCGTTTCTTTCTAGCTAAAAGTGGCGTCAGTGGTTTTACACGTCCTGACGAGTTTGACTTATGTGGTTGTTGCTGTTGCGAGGCGCCTCGGATTGATCGGTCGTTCTCGAACCGATGGAGTCATTTGATGGCTCGTTTGCGCCCCAAAGGGCGGGGAAACGTAGTGTTCAGGCATTTTAATCCACATCGGTGGACCGGCCCTGACGATCCAAGGGTCACTCGAGCTCTGACCCTGAGACATGGTAGGCTAGATTGTCTCGAATCGGTTGAGGACTATCTTTTGCCTCGGTTCATAGACGGAAATCCAATTTCCAAATACGTGACATTTGCGGTTTTATTTGTAAACCTATATATGGCGACATGATATATGGTACCCATGCCGCCTATGATTGATACTTATGATTTGAAGTTGTTTTATACACTATGCACTTATAATAGTATCAAACAATTTGTTTTAAATGTATCAAGCATTCTTTGGCTGTTATAAGGGAAAACCCTATCCCCCGGCTTGCGTTGCATTGTGTGATAGGACCTAGGTCTTATAACAGCTTCATTTTTCTTTATTTAGCATTGCGCTGTTTGTTTTATGCACTGGTACTCTTGGGAGGAAACCCGTTCCGTGTTATACGGCGTGGTCCCTTGATTTACCGAACATTAAAAATAAATATTAACTGTTTTAGTTCTCACACCAGTCCCATGACTGACCTGGAGTTTATTGTTTTAACCTAAACTCTGGGTGCCCTTATTTTGACACGGGCAGCTAGTAGTTTTGGTTTTGCAGATTTATATTCACAGGATCCTGGTTTACAGCTGGAACGATATCCGGAAAGCTTTGTATCCGTATATCTCCTTCTAGTTGTGTATTGTATTATTTTCCGCTGCTATGTATTTAATGTAATTTAAATCTCTGATATTTGATATTTCTGTGTGATATTCTTTCATACTCTGTATATTCTTGTAATCTGATGCATTGTTGTAATATACAATGAAATGTTCTTTTATATGCGTTCTGTTGTGGTTTGTTCTTGAACTATCCGACACTTTCCTTTACGGGGAAGTTACGGGTTTTCACAATATTAGAGTCTATTTAAGAATATATTTCCAACAAATCCGTAAAATCGAAATTTCATAGTGGGAATTAAAAGTTAGGGGCAGTTGAAATTTCAGAATAGTTGCTGTAGAATTTCTGTATATATTTTAATATTAAAAATAGCCATTTTTCAAACAACCTCTGTTTTCGACGAAACCACTTTTGTTGGATTCGGAATGTCAAATTATTGTTAAGTTTAATTTTTCATAATTTTTAGAATTAGTTTGTGACCGTGACAAAAGATTTCAGTTTGGTCAATTTCGGTCAATTTTAAATCGACTTGAAAAAGGCCATTTTTCAAACATTCATAGAATTCGACGAAAGTAATTTTTTTAGGACCGTATCGTCAATACAAAGCTAGAAATATTTTTTTTGGAATTTTCTGAGTCCGTATGTGGTCTCGATGAACTTAATTCTACGACAAAATTAATTTAATAAAGGAATTAAATATTAAATTTAATAATTCAGGCCACAGACAGCCGTTTGGGCTGACGAGACCTAGCCCATTGGATCCGGAATGGGGGCTATTGGGTAGGGTCACTTTCTGTTGGACTTAAATTGGTTCGGTTTGAAACTTATGGATTTTATTGTAAAATTTGCATTAAATATTATAAATAATGGATTTTAAAACCCTAAAGTCACTATTCAATCTTCTTCCAGCCGCCACCCCATCAGTCCAATGGCCACCGACATCTGCACCTTCCTCCACTAAGATCTCCCTCTCCTTCACGAATTAGACTCCATACTTTACATCATTTTGAAGCTCTTGTTCTCCTCTACGATTCCATACCACTTGATCGCTCTCTGGTGCCACCATCACCGAGCTTCACACACCCAAACCCACGCAAAAGCCTCGTCGGCCTCCCCCGGGTCCCACCGAGCTGCACCATAGCGGGGCCCCGTGGTGCGCCTCCCTGTGCTCTCCGTCGCGGCGTATTCTGATCGTGCCAGTTCTCTCTACCTTGGTCGAAAAACTCAACCCTAAGTTTGAACAAAAGGGATAAGTTACGGTCGATTTCTGTAGTGAGGAAGAAGAGAGGTTAAGACCTTAATTACTTTGTTAATTTAATTTTAAACAATTACCAATCTTATTTAGACCATAACTAATGCATACGACGACGAAAATTAACAATTTCAAAAGCTTTGTGATCGTATTGACAAGATCTACGACTCTGGACTGGACAATTCTGAACTATTGGAATTTTGGACTAAATATCGAACGACTGTGGGATTTCTTTTATTTTAAAATAATTAATCAATTCATTTATTTTATTTTATTTATAGTTATATATTTCATATCTGTTTGTGTTGGTATTGTATGATGATTGTTCAGTTGGTTGTGATGAATAATTGTAAGATTCATGTGTATTAAACAAATATGATTATTCATCCCTTTACTTTATTGAATTGACTTAGATTATCAATTCAAGATCAAAATATATCATGGGTAATTATAGATCTATATGCCTTAGACAAATATTATTATTCATCCTTTTATTTTGTTGAGTTGGTTTAGATCATCGATTCAATATCAGAATTTGTAGTTTGTCTCTTTTATGGGATTGATTTATTAAATCAATTCATATTTAGTCACTTTATTTGAATTGATTTAGCTTATCAATTCAATATAAAAACATGAATCATTTGTGTTGAATTGATTTAAATTGTCAATTTTATAATGATAGGCATTATTTTGTCAATCTAGTGTACAATATTATTTTGTCACCTTATTGGATTGTCAATTAAATATTATCAACTGTGTATACATGATTGCATTGGAATAGGAAGATGAATGATTTTTTATTTGTGTTCTCAAACATAAATATTACATAGGAAAATGAATGATTTTTATTTGTGTTCTCAAACACAAATATTACATAGGAAAATGAATGATTTTTATTTGTGTTCTCAAACACAAATATTACATAGAAAAATGAATGATTTGTATTTGTGTTCTCAAACCCAAACATTACATAAAAAAATAAACATGTCTTTTATTTGTGTTCTCAAACACAAATATAACGTAGAATGTAATAAAAGAGTGAAATATGACGTTGTAAATTAAAATTTACATTTTCATGTGTAATAAAGAAGAAGATTTACATTGTAAATTAAAATTTACATTTTCATATGTAATAAAGAAGAAGATTTACATTGTAAATTAAAAATTTACATTTTCATATGTAATAAAAAAAGATTTACATTGTAAATTAAAATTTACATTTTCATATGTAATAAAGAAGAAGATTTACATTGTAAATTAAAATTTTAAGATTTACATTGTAAATTAAAATTTACATTTTCATATCTAATAAAGAAGAAGATTTACATTGTAAATTAAAAATTTACATTTTCATATGTAATAAAGAAGAAGATTTACATTATAAATTAAAATTTTACATTTTCATATGTAATAAAGAAGAAGATTTACATTGTAAATTTAAATTTACATTTTCATATGTAATAAAGAGGAATATTTACATTGTAAATTAAAAATTTACATTTTCATATGTAATAAAGAAGAAGATTTACATTGTAAATTAAAATTTACATTTCCATATGTAATAAAGAAGAAGATTTACATTGTAAATTAAAATTTACATTTTTATATGTAATAAAGAATGAGGTTTACATTGTAAATTAAAAATTACCTTTTC
Source organism: Allium sativum (assembly GCA_030737875.1). NCBI lineage: Eukaryota > Viridiplantae > Streptophyta > Magnoliopsida > Asparagales > Amaryllidaceae > Allium > Allium sativum. The sequence goes on along the minus strand of CM060921.1, from coordinate 144,879,804 downwards.
ATATGTAAATAAGGATGAGATTTACATTGCAACTAAAAACACATTTTTTTCTTTGTTATGTAAATGAAGATTAAAAGTACATTTTATTGTATAATTAAAGAAGAGAATTTACATTGTAAATAAAATTACATTTTATTATGTAATTAAAGAAGAAGAATTTACGTTGTAAATAAAATTACATTTTATTATATAATTAAAGAAAAGAAGTTACATTGCAAATTAAAGGTACACTTTTTGTAAATTAAGAATGAGAATTTGTTTGGAAAATAAAGGATGGAATTTACATTTTTAATGTAAATAATAAAAAAATATAAAGGATGGAATTTACATTTTTAATGTAAATAAGAAAATAAAGTATGGAATTTACATTTTTAATGTAGATAAAAAAACATATAAAGGATGGGATTTACATTTTTAATGTAAATAAAAAAAGTAGGAATGGAATTCAACATAATTTACATTTCTATGTGAATATAAGAACTAGAGAATAAAGGGAGAAATTGGACTTTGAGTTATAATCCACATCTTTAAGGTAACTAAAGGAATAAAAGAATGGATGTAGAATGCTGAAATATTATCTTCATTTTCAAATGAATTAAAATTTAATGGAGATTGGTAGTTATTTAGCTCGTTGTTAAATCGAACGACGTTATTATGGTTGAACAATTATATATATATAAATATAATTAATATTAAACGAATCGAGCACGGTAGTTCGCGTATTGAAATCGTACATTTAAACGACTATACCAAAAGATCCGACCGTCGGATTTTCCCAAACTAAAAACATTAGGTCCGTCTTGGGAAGATCTTTCCAATGGCATAAACTGCGTTAAGATCCAACGGTTAGATCGTGAGAAATGTGTAAATCAAAATTGGTTGAAAATAGCGCCAGGGTCGCTCCTTTGACCCGAAGCGTCGTTAACTAAGGATTTAATTATTTTAAATAATTAAGGTAAGAATTAATCATTATAAAATATATAACGACATGAACTGGGTTTTTCTCAAATTATATATGCGGGAATTATTTGGAAAGTCCGAGTTAATCTCATTCCAAATAGTCAAACGTCGTTAAGAATTGAAGTTTTGAAGACGGCGAATGAAGACCGTAAATCTTCCCTCGAATGGACAACGATCAAGATCCTCAATTGACTTGCTCCCAATTCAAGGGTCGTGGTAATTTCCCGAACGTACGTGTTGATTTCATGGATATGCGGGTATCTCCTTTCCGTACTGGACATACGGGACGAGGGTATCTCTAGTTTCGTTCAGAACCAGAACAGGCCATAAATGGAATGTGTGTCCGACATCGTACTCCTTTATATTGTATTTATTGATTTTCTGTCGAATGTATGAATGTTTGGTGGCGGAGAATTTATTCTCTTGCTTAACACCCTTTCATATCTTTCAGCAAAGGATTGGTAGTGTGATATGGAGTGAAAGTGTGGCATACTAAGATGCAATGATCAAGGTTTCTTGTTGAAAAGCAGAACCTTGTGGTGACGATCAAAGCACAGCTTGAATAAGCATAGCTTTGTGTATTACGTAGCTTCACGAGCCTCACAACCCGGTGGAGTCTAAAACGGGAGAAGGGAACGCATGGAGGACAGCACGTTTCTTTCTAGTTAGAAGTAGTGTCAGTGCTTAAACTGGCTAATATTTTACTTACGTGGATGATGGAATGAGGCGCCTCGGATGATAGGTCCTATAGGATCGGGAAACGTGTGATCAGGAATTGCCAATCCACGAAGCTATATGCGTGGACCGGCCCTGCAGTTATCCAAGGGTTCTCTACGGGGAATCCTGAGGCATTAGCTAGAGTGTCTCGAATCGGTAAGGAGCTCCTCCCTAGCCTTGACTCATGATGGAAACCAAATTCCAAATATGACCCTACGAATTTGATTGTATTACTAGTACGGAGGCATAGTATATGGTAGCTATGCTTCCTAGGATTGATACATTTATTTTGAAATGTTTTTTTTATATATACACTAATGATAATATTAGATTCATATTTATCGTATTTAGCATGTTTAATCACCATAAGGTAAAACTCTATCCTCTGGTTTGCGTTGCATTATGTGATGGGACTTGAGTCTTATGGTGATTTCATTTTTCCAAAAGCATAGCGTTGTTTTATGATTTACTTATTGTTTGTTCTATCACCTTAAAATATGCACGACAATCCATTGGAATAAACCTATTCCGCATTAGTGGCATGGTCTTTGGATTTGCCTTATTACTAGTAGTTAAAATTAGTTAAGAATTCTCGTACCAGTCCCATGACTAACTCGTAGTTTGTTTTCACCTTTTGCAAACTCGGGTGCCCTCTTTTCCACACGGGAAGCCAAGTGACGGGTCTAGCTTTCTTTGGATTTGCTATCTTGGAGCTGTTTATCTATCTTGGAGTTGCTTATTTGGAGGTGCTTATGTTGGACCATGAAGATTATCTATCATTTATCTTTTATTTGCATTTTATCATTAGAACTTGAGACATCCAAACTTATTTTATTTCCAGTTGTTCTATTTTGAAGTTGAAACTTGTTTCCTTTTTGCTGAAACCTGATGTAATAATGTAGAACTCTGTGATTGTGGGATTCTGTGTTTGATGACATTCATATTCCGCTGTTATGATGTTGTTATTCTATAGTTTTCCTTTGCTATGTTGTATCTGTGATCTGTATTGTTATATTTATGTTGTATTCCAAATGATTATTCCTTACTTTCATTCTGTGGATGTTTGGGGTCATCACAATTGGAACCAGAGCTTTGGTTAAACATAGCTTTGGAATATAATATATTTATAATGATTCGTTTACATAGAATCACAATATTCTATGCCGAAGATTTCATGAGAATACATAATAGTCAGTCATTTTATCGCCATCCTTTTATCCATCCTTTTATTTTTATCATTTCTTAAGATCACCATTACAGTTGTTCTGACTCTTTCCCAGATCATACAGAACTAACTAAAAATGATTATTGCTGCCGCTTGAGCCGCTAGAGCTAGAGCAAGGAGGCAAAATGTTGCGAAAACTGAGGAGGCCACAGTTCAACAGCCACCACCACCGCAGCCCTTTGACTTGTATAAGGTAGCAAAGAATTTCAAGAATTTAGGTGGAGTTACATTCGCTGGTACGGAGAACGTGACGCAGGCTTAGGCATGGCTTAAAAATTGTGAGAAGATATTTGGAGGGATAGGGCTAGATGATCAAAGAAAGAGATTTACAGCTTCATGGCTACTCCAAGGCGAAGCACAAAATTGGTGGGAATTGGTCAATATAGGAGGTGATGAAGAAAATGTGACTTGGACCAGGTTTAAAGAGCTATTCAATGAAAAGTATGTTCCCAGGCAAGAAGTGGAAAGGCTGCATGACGAGTTCGCCAACTTGAAGCAAGGCGAAAAAACTATCTTAGAGTATGTAAGAAGATTTGAAGACCTCTCTCGCTATGCCCCAGAATTGATCCAGGATGATTTTCAAAAGAACAAAAGGTTTAATAATGGACTTGCAAGGTAGTACACTGACATGGTTACTGCTCACATTGACCTTTCTTTCAATAAGTTGATTGAGTTTGCTTGTCACTATGAGGAGAACGACAAAAGAGTTTCACAACAAGATAGAGAAAGGAGCCTGGCCAACAATAATAGAAGGAAGCAAACCGAGAAGAAGACTAAAGGAAGCAGTTCTAGAGCTGCTAAAAACCATGATAAGGCAAAGGTGCAATGCTACAACTGCCAGAAGTTTGGACACTACAGCAAGGACTGCAGGAATCCAAAAAAGGCCAGAAGTGATGACACTAAAGAATGCTATAACTGCCACAAAAAGGGTCATATCAAGCCTAATTGTCCACTGTTGAAAGGAGCTCAGATTGCACATGTGTATGAGGGGGCAAGTGCACCACCTTCCTCCGCACCTACTTCTTCTGAAGGAGCGGGTAAGCCCGATGTTTTAGATGGTACCATTTCTGTTAAAAACATTCCTATTACTGCTTTGTTTGATACGGGTGCATCAAGAAGTTTTATCTCTAGCAACACGGTTAAGAAATTGAAATTAAAACAAAGAAGTCTTAAAGAGCCAATTAATGTTCATAATCCTGTAGGAGGTTCTATCGCCCGTGATTTATAATGTAGGGTGCCTATTTCTTACTCTTACTTTCAGTTCCCTTTTGACTTGACCATTATGAATTTTTCCGAGTTTGATATCATCCTTGGTCTTGATTGGCTAACAAAGTTTGATGCTGAAGTGCTATGCTCAGAAAGAGTAGTGAAGGCGAAACCAGGATTCAGAAATACTATTACTATACCTTCCCATGGGCCAAAATATGATAGAAAGGCATTTTGGTCTTCCCTCGAGATCACTCCTATTTCTTTAGAAAATATTCCCGTGGTCAAAAATTATGCGGATGTATTTGAGGAAGTAGACAGCTTATCCCTGCCAAGGGAAATCGATTTCATAATTGATCTCGTTCCAAATGCAAGACCGGTAGTTCATGCTATCCGAAGGATGACCCCTAAAGAAAAAGAAGAGTTGCAAATCCAAACTAAGCAGCTCTTACGGAAGGGACTAATCCGGCCCAGTTTTTCCAATTGGGGTGCAGCTGTGGTGTTCGTCCCCAAGTCTGACGATACTCTAAGGCTCTGTATGGATTACCACGACCTTAATAAACAAACACTGAAGAACAAATACCCCTTGCCTCGCATAAATGATTTAATGGACCAATTAAATGGAGCCACTGAAAATTATTGGCAAAGAGACTAAAGAGCTGAGAAATAAAAAAATCAATCTAGTCAAAGTACAATGGAGCAGTGATCCTAGAGACTGCACTTGGGAAACCGAGGAGAGTATCAAATAAGCCTATCCCAAATGCAGAGTGGATATACTCGATTAGATTTTGTTTTGAGGTACGCTTAAAATATTTTACATTCTCTGTGTTGGTTCCTACTCTTCAATTTTCCTTTTTCCTTTTCGAGGACGAAAAGTTCTTAAGCGGGGGAGATTGTAACAACCCGGAATTTGGGGCCAATTTAAAATTTTCATTTTAGATATTTTAAGGGTTTTATAAAAAAATTGAAATAAATTATTTTAAATAATAATGAATGTAAATTTATTTTGAGCAAAGTTAATAAAAATATATTCAATTTAATTACAAAAGGAATTAGAAATAGCACGGTAGTTTGAAAAGTCAAATTTGAACTTTGACTGACTGTATAGGATGCAGAATAAATCGGATTTTGATGAAACCAAAAATATTAGAGTCTATTTAAAAATATCTTTCCAACGAATCCGAAAAATTGAAATTTCATAGCGGGAATTAAAAGTTAGGGCCAGTTGAAATTTTGGAATAGTCGCTAAAGAAATTTTGTATATATTTTAACATTAAAAATAGGCATTTTTCAAACGACCTCTGTTTTTGATGAAACCATTTTTGTTGGATTCGGAATGTCAAATTATTGTTAAGTTTAATTTTTCATAATTTTTAGAATTAATTTGTGACCGTGGCAAAAGATTTCAGTTTGGTCAATTTCGGTCAATTTTAAATCGACTTGAAAAAGGCCATTTTTCAAACAGTCACAAAATTCGATGAAAGTAATTTTGTTAGGACCGTATCGTCAAAACAAAGCCAAAAATATTTTTTCTGGAACTTTCTGAGTCCGTATGTGGCCTCGATGAATTTAATTCTATGACAGAATAAATTTAATAAAGGAATTAAATATTAAATTTAATAATTCAAGCCCCAGACAGCCGTTTGGGCTGATGGGACCTAGCCCATTGGATCCGGAATGGGGGCTATTGGGTAGGGTCACTTTCTGTTGGACTGAAATTGGTTCGGTTTGAAACTTATGGATTTTATTGTAAAATTTGCATTAAATATTATAAATAATGGATTTTAAAACCCAAAAATCACTATTCAATCTTCTTCCAGCCGCCACCCCATCAGTCCAATGGCCACCGACATCCACACCTTCCTCCACTAAGATCTCCCTCTCCTCCACGAATTAGACTCCATACATTACATCATTTTGAAGCTCTTGTTCTCCTCTACGATTCCATACCAGTTGATCGCTCTCTGGTGCCACCATCATCGAGCTTCACACACCAAATCCCGCGTCCAAAAGCCTCGTCGGCCTCCCCCGCGTCCCACCGAGCTGCACCAAAGCGGCCCCCGTGGTGCGCCTCCCTGTGCTCTCCGTCGCGGCGTATTCTGATCGTGCCAATTCTCTCTACATTGGTCGGAAAACTCAACCCTAAGTTTGAACAAAAGGGATAAGTTACGGCTGATTTTTGTGGTGAGGAAGAAGAGAAGTTAAGACCTTAATTACTTTGTTAATTTACTTTTAAACAATTACCAGTCATATTTAGACCATAACTAATGCAAACGATGACGAAAATTAACAATTTCAGAAGCTTTGTGATCGTATTGACAAGATCTATGACTCTGGACTGAAACGGGACAATTCTGAACTGTTGGAATTTTGGACTAAATTTCGAACGACTGTGAGATTTCATTTATTTTAAAATAATTAATCAATTCATTTCTTTTATTTTATTTTATTTATAGTTATATATTTCAGATCTGTTTGTGTTGGTATTGTATGATGATTGTTCTGTTGGTTGTGATGAATAATTGTAAGATTCATCTGTGTTAAACAAATATGATTATTCATCCCTTTACTTTATTGAATTGACATAGATTATCAATTCAAGATCAAAATATATAATGGGTAATTATAGATCTATATGCCTTAGAGAAATATTATTATTCATCCTTTTATTTTACTGAGTTGGTTTAGATCATCGATTCAATATCAGAATTTTTAGTATGTCTCTTTTATGGGATTGATTTAGTAAATCAATTCATATTTAGTCACTTTATTTGAATTGATTTAGCTTATCAATTCAATATAAAAACATGAATCATTTGTGTTGAATTGATTTAAATTGTCAATTTTATAATGATATGCATTATTTTGTCAATCCAGTGTACAATATTATTTTGTCAGCTTATTGGATTGTTAATTAAATATTATCAACTGTGTATACATGATTGAATTGGAATAGGAAAATGAATGATTTTTTATTTGTGTTCTCAAACAAAAATATTACATAGGAAAATGAATGATTTTTATTTGTGTTCTCAATTTGTGTTCTCAAACACAAATATTACATAGAAAAATGAATGATTTGTATTTGTGTTCTCAACCACAAACATTACATAGAAAAATAAACATGTCTTTTATTTGTGTTCTCAAACACAAATATAACGTAGAATGTAATAAAAGAGTGAAATATGACATTGTAAATTAAAATTTACATTTTCATATGTAACAAAGAAGAAGATTTACATTGTAAATTAAAATTTACATTTTCATATGTAATAAAGAAGAAGATTTACATTGTAAATTAAAAATTTACATTTTCATATGTAATAAAGAAGAAGATTTACATTGTAAATTAAAACTTACATTTTCATATGTAATAAAGAAGAAGATTTACATTGTAAATTAAAACTTACATTTTCATATGTAATAAAGAAGAAGATTTACATCATAAATTAAAATTTTACATTTTCATATGTAATAAAGAAGAAGATTTACATTGTAAATTATAAATTTACATTTTCATATATAATAAAGAAGAAGATTTACATTGTAAATTAAAATTTACATTTTCATATGTCATAAAGAGGAAGGTTTACATTGTAAATTAAAATTTACATTTCTATATGTAATAAAGAAGAAGATTTACATTGTAAATTAAAATTTACATTTTTATATGTAATAAAGAATGAGGTTTACATTATAAACTAAAAATTACCTTTTCATATGTAAATATAGATGAGATTTACATTGCAACTAAAAACACATTTTTTTCTTCATTATGTAAATGAAGATGAGAATTTACATTGTAAATTAAAAGTACATTTTATTGCATAATTAAAGAAGAGAATTTACATTGTAAATAAAATTACATTTTATTATGTAATTAAAGAAGAAGAATTTACATTGTAAATAAAATTGCATTTTATTATGTAATTAAAGAAAAGAAGTTACATTGCAAATTAATGGTACACTTTTTGTAAATTAAGAGTGAGAATTTGTTTGGAAAATAAATGATGGAATTTACATTTTTAATGTAAATAAAAAAAATATAAAGGATGGAATTTACATTTTTAATGTAAATAAGAAAATAAAGTATGGAATTTACATTTTTTAATGTAGATAAAGGTATAAAGGATGGGATTTACATTTTTAATGTAAATAAAAAAGTAGGAATGGAATTCAATATAATTTACATTTCTATGTGAATATAAGAACTAGAGAATAAAGGGAGAAATTGGACTTTGAGTTATTATCCCCATCTTTAAGGTAACTAAAGGAATAAAAGAATGGATGTAGAATGCTGAAATATTATCTTCATTTTCAAATGAATTAAAATTTAACGGAGATCGGTAGTTGTTTAGCTCGTTGTTAAATCGAACGACGTTATTATGGTTGAACGATTATATTTATATACATAAATATAATTAATATTAAATGAATCGAGCGTGGTAGTTCGCGTTTTGAAATCGTACATTTAAACGACTATACCAAAAGATCCGACCGTCAGATTTTTTCAAAATGAAACCATTAGGACCGTCTTGGGAAGATCTTTCCAACGACATAAACTGCGTTAAGATCCAATGGTTAGATCGTGAGAAATGTGTAAATCAAAATTGGTTGAAAACAGCGCCAGAGTCGCTCCTTTGACCCGAAGCGTCGTTAATTAAGGATTTAATTATTTTAAATAATTAAGGTAAAAATTAATCATTATAAAATAATATAATGACATGAACTGGGTTTTTCTCAAATTATGTATGCGGGAATTATTTGGAAAGTCCGAGTTAATCTCATTCCAAATAGTCAAACGACGTTAAGAATTGAAGTTTTGATGACGGCGAATGAGACCGTAAATCTTCCCACGAATTGACAACGATCAAGATCCTGAATTGACTTGCTCCCAATTCAAGGGTCGGGGTAATTGCCCAAACATACATGTTGATTTCATGGATATGTGGGTATCTCCTTTCTGTACTGGACATACGGGACGAGGGTATCTCCAGTTTCGTTCAGACCCAGAACGGGCTATAAATGGAATGTGTGTCCGACATCGTACTCCTTTATATTGTGTTTATTGATTTTCTGTCGAATATATGAATGTTTGGTGGTGGAGAATTTATTCTCTTGCTTAACACCTTTTCATATATTTCGGCAAAGGATTGGTTGTGTGATATGGAGTGACAGTGTGGCATACTAAGATGCAATGATCTAGGTTTCTTGTTGAAAAGCAGAACCTTGTGGTGACGATCAAAGCACAGCTTGAACAAGCATAGCTTTGTGTATTACTTAGTTTCATGTAACGACCCAGAAAATATGAACCAATTTAAAAATTTTAAATTGGCTAAAATAATGGATTTTAAATATTCAAAATAAATATTTTAAATAATAGTGATGAAAAGTGAGTTTGAATCGACGTTTGAAAACGAATATAATTAATTCTAATTATAAACAAGGCCTGAAATGGCACGGTAGTTTCAAAATTTGAATTTAAACTTTGACTGACTGTACCGGGTGCAAAACATAACGGATTTGAGTGAAACCAAAAATATTTAAATCTGTTAGTAAATACCTGTCTAACGAATCTGAAAAATCAAAGTTTGATAGCGGAAAGCAAAAGTTATGGCCAAATGAATTTTCAGAAAGGTCGCTATGGAATTTATATAGCCCGTGAAATTGGCCTTTTTGCATACGACCTCGGAATTCGACGAAACCACTTTTGTTGGATCCGGGATGTGAGTTATTGCTAGGTTTCAAATTTCATAATTTTTGAAGCTAGTATGTGAGCGTGGCAAAGGAAAACGTGTTTTGATCAATTACATTTAAATTGGATTGACCAGAAATGGGCCTTTTTGCAAACGGTCTCAGAATTCGACGAAACTAGTTTTGTTGGGACCGTATCGTCAAAACATAGCTAGATTTATTTTTCTGGAATTTTTCGAATCAGTTTGTGGCCCTGGCAAATTGAATTGTACGTTCAAATCGAATATTGAATGTTATATATTTTAAATTGAATGAAAACTGACTGAAACAGTCGAATGGGTCTATGAAACATATCCCATTGTGTTCGGAATGGGGGTAAAACACTAGGGACGACAGTCGTTGGGTTTGGATTGGAGGTCGTGTCAGAAAAATCCTTATAAAATCTCCCGACCAATCAGATTTTTATAATAAAAAACTTTTCTCTCTCCCCGATTCGACGGCGGCTACCCCTTTCTTCCTTCTCTCCTCCTTTCCTCCTCCTACAAGCAAAATTACACCTTCCTCCTGTTGAGGATTTTGTAGAGCTCGGAGAGATCTTCAAATCCATACCTGTTGCACCCCGTATCATCGCTTGAATCGCACGAACCGATGCCCCAAAGTTGCGCCATTCGAAGCCCCGCCGCCACCACCTGCCACCGTCGCACCTGACGCGGTCCCCACCACCTGGCGTGCCATTCGAAGACCTTCGACCCTGTGCAACCCGATCGTGGAACCATTGCACGGATTGATCGAAAAATTCAAACCTAGTTTTGAACGTTTTATTGAAGGTAACGACTTGTTTTATTTTCAACTGTTTTAACACCTTTAAACCATTGCAAACTTTGAAAAATCATATCTTTTTCATGTGTTGACGAAATTCAGTGAAATAAGAGACAGTGGACTCGTGTGGATGTCTTCTACATTCTAGAAGAGACCGCATATTTTTCAGAGCCTTCTGCTATTTTTGGTGGAGTGGAATCCAATGTGAGATTTCTAATTTATAAACGATATGGAAAACGACGATGTATAAATTATATAGTCGATGTATGAGTTATATAAGCATTGTACACTTCTTGTATAAGCATTGTATAAGTTGTACGTTCGATATATAAGTTGTACATGCGTTGTAAAAATTATATATGTGTTGAAATAGAAGTGAAATGCTATATATATATATATATATATATATATATATATATATACATGCCCCTCGTCCACAAACCATGGACGATATTTATTGGTTGTGATTGGTGTGAAAATTGATTGATAGCGAATGGTTGATTGGAATTGTTTGTGGTTGAAATTGATTGATTGTGGTTGAAAAATACCCGTTTGTGGTTGAGAGATATTTGGTTGAAACCACATAAGATTAGTTTGTGGAAATGAAATAAATATACATGCCGCCTACGTGCGAACTAGATGCATGATTCCCCATTGTCAAAAACCGCGAGGTTTTAAGGTAGAGCGAGGAGCCGTACTAGGGACGGTCCCGGTTTTAACTACCCTGCTGCTATGCTGCCGAAATTTTGAATAATATTCATGTGTTTGAATTATTTCCATTTTTTGAAACTATATTTATTCATTGAATAGAAAACATTCATGTGTTGTAATGACCCGCATTGGTAGAGGTATTATAATTTATTTATTTAATTATATAAATAGTGGTATAGTGAATTAAATGGTCGTGGAATTAAATAATGATGAATATTTAATTAAAATAATAAATTCAATAATATATTTAATTTTGAAATAAACAGAATTGGCTGAAATGACGATATAGGGTGAACTGGATCATCTGTGATATTTAATTCAACTTGGAATTTAAATTGAATAACGAATATATTTATATAAACGACAGTTTGAACATAGAATTATAATATAATTATAATCGAGCTCGAAATGGCGTTGTAGTTCGTAAATTGGCGATTCGAACTTCAACTGAATGTACAGGATTCGTTTTAAATCGGATTTCTGTGAAACAAGAAACGTGTGGAGCTGTTGGAGTATATCTTTCTAGCGGAAGAGAAAAATCGGGATTTCGTCGTGTAGATTTTGATTTATGTCCAAATCAAATATTCAGAAAAACAGCGGTATATTCGTTCGTGACCCTAACAGTTATTTTAATATATATTTGAATATCGGGTTTGAATTTAGACAAGGTTCTTTTGAGACGTAGTGATAATTTAATTTTTAGAATTTTATTGTAATTTTTAATTAATTAAATAAGCGACTTTTTATTTGGAGTGTTTTGCACTCTGAATCAGTATTTTGAGTTTCACAATATGAGTTAATCTACTGGTATTTTTATATTTTTGGGATCACGGCTCATTACTCGATTTAATGATATTTTTATATCAGTCCGTGAACAAACAGGGTTTCAGATAATAGGGTATGTTGAATTTTTCAACTCGAAATTTAATATCCTAACATTATCTGATAAAAAAATGAAGTCCACGTTGCATTCTTTCTCAGGCTCACATATTTCCTTGGTCAAGAAACAAGCCACCCCTTCCCTTTTATTTTCTTCAACGTGGAGTTAAATTTACCTTTAAAACAACTTATATAAATAACCCTCCACTAATTCCTTAACCTAATTGACGTTTTCACTTGGCAGAAAATGAGCCGCCATCTGATCTCCTCAAAACCAAATCACGCATCTCAAACTCAATATTAAATTACTTCATTCAATTCGGAAATCGAAATCATTTACTTCATTCAAGGAAATGAAAAATCGAAAATATAATTCCTTTGGGTTTGCCTGGACACTTCTCTTCGATTCTTTTTTTTCCGTTTTCTTTTTGTGTGCGATATTCAAACTGAACGCAACAACTAGGGCTGCTGTTTCCGGCATGTGAGGATTGGTATACGAGATGGATGGAGTCGGGTTTGGAGTTTGTTACTGGGGGAGTTGCGGTGAAGTTTGGAGAAGGGAGAGTATGAAGTGAAGATGGGATTTAATGTTGGCAGTACATGAGGGGTCAGATTCGGATGTAAGAGTTCGGTGAGTGTGGGGTTGGATGCAGTGATGCGGCATGGTGAAAATGGGTCTGGTTCAGTTTCAAAACGTGGATAAGGCAGTGCCATTTTGGTTGTATATTGGTGAAATATAGTCACGTTTATAAATTCTTGTGGAAGAAAGTAAGTAGCAGTGACATTTAAAGTAAATCATTGGTTAGTTATATGTTGAGGGATGTGTTAATTATTAATTTACCTGCTATTCATATTTGATCTTCCGTGAAAGTGGAAGTACCATTCACATTTTCAACAAAGGATGGGATATGAGTTTACTAGTTGATCTAGATGAAAATGGTATTAGCTATTAACAAGGAAAGTCTGATGGTTTTTGGGTTTTCAGTTTTAATACAAGTTCTGGCAACGAGTTAGTCATAGAGGAGTATCGAGGCGGTGTTCTCTTTGATATCGATAAAGGGATGAAGAGGCTTGAGGTGAAGTGAATTTTAGTAAGGGTTTTCAAAGGAAATAGGGAATTGAGTTACGAGGAAGAAAGGTTTTGGCGGGTCGGGTTATTTTGTCTTGACGGGCCGAAGAAGAAAATGGGAATTTGGCGAAACAAGATCCGACAGGATCGTATGGACGGTGGCTACACCATGGAACTGACTGAGAGTGGATCCGAGCTCGTTACAATTTATGGCGAAATAAATTGTCCTACTGAATCAAATAACGCAAACCGTTATTTAACGGTTAACGCGCCAATGTGAGTAAATCTCACTAACTCTGAACGGTTTATAATTTCATGTTATATTTTTAGAACTGTTAAATATTGGCTGATTGACTGTGTGTTGACTGTTTGATTGAACTGCTAGTCAGTTAGTTAAATTTTCTATATTGATTCTGTTTAATAGAATATATCATATGGAACTGAAAGTGATGTTATCTATATTGTTTAACATCTGTGATGCAGGGAAACAGGTTGGAGGAATCCAACTGGATTCCTCAACATTTATTTTACTGTGATTCATATATTGTGATATATGATGTGATATATAATCTATTGTTGATTATGTGTGTTTGAACGATATTTTATCGTTGTTATATGGTATGATAAATACCATAAGAAATACTGGATATAGGGAAGGGGATTTTCAAAGTGTATTTTGAAAATGAATTATTTATATAAAATCGATGGATTTTATATAGAAAAGGAAAAGAATTTTTATAAAATAAATATTTATAAAATCAAAGGATAAGTTAGTAAAAGGAAATCATTTGTAAAGTGAAGAACCGTTACTAAAAGTAAATCTTTATAAATGAATAGTTTATTCGAAAAGGAGTTAATCGATGTTAGTTAATCGATTAGAGAATAAAGTTAAAAGGAGTTAATCGATGTTAGTTAATCGATTAGAGAATAAAGTTAAAAGGAGTTAATCGATGTTAGTTAATCGATTAGAGAATAAGTAAAAGGAGTTAATCGATGTTAGTTAATCGATTAGAGAATAAAGTTAAAAGGAGTTAATCGATGTTAGTTAATCGATTAGTGTTAAAGTAAAAGGAGTTAATCGATGTTAGTTAATCGATTAGAGAATAAAGTTAAAAGAAGTTAATCGATGTTAGTTAATCGATTAGTGTTAAAGTAAAAGGAGTTAATCGATGTTAGTTAATCGATTAGTGATAAAGTTAAAAAGAAGTTAATCGATGTTAGTTAATCGATTAGTGTTAAAGTAAAAGGAGTTAATCGATGTTAGTTAATCGATTAGTGATAAAGTTAAAAAGGAGTTAATCGATGTTAGTTAATCGATTAGTGATAAAGTTAAAAGGAGTTAATCGATGTTAGTTAATTGATTAGTGATAAAGTTAAAAAGGAGTTAATCGATGTTAGTTAATCGATTAGTGATAAAGTTAAGAGGAGTTAATCGTTGTTAGTTAATTGATTAGTGTTAAAGTAAAAGAAGTTAATCGATGTTAGTTAATCGATTAGTGTTAAAGTAAAAGGAGTTAATCGATGTTAGTTAATCGATTAGTATTAAAGTAAAAGGAGTTAATCGATGTTAGTTAATCGATTAGAGAATAAATTTAAAAGAAGTTAATCGATGTTAGTTAATCGATTAGTGTTAAAGTAAAAGGAGTTAATCGATGTTAGTTAATCGATTAGTGATAAAGTTAAAAAGAAGTTAATCGATGTTAGTTAATTGATTAGTGTTAAAGTAAAAGAAGTTAATCGATGCTAGTTAATCGATTATTGTTAAAGTAAAAGGAGTTAATCGATGTTAGTTAATCGATTAGTGATAAAGTTAAAAAGGAGTTAATCGATGTTAGTTAATCGATTAGTGATAAAGTTAAAAGGAGTTAATCGATGTTAGTTAATTGATTAGTGTTAAAGTAAAAGGAGTTAGTCGATGTTAGTTAATCGATTAGTGATAAAGTTAAAAGGAGTTAATCGATGTTAGTTTAATCGATTTGAGTTAAAGTAAAAGGAGTTAATAGAATATAGTTTATTCGAATAAAGTTAGTAAATCGAATATAGTTTATTCGAAAGGGGTTAAGTGAATAGAGTAAATCAAAAACAGTAAATCAAATAGAATAAATCGAATAGAGAATTATTCGAAGGAGGGTTAAGTAAGGAAGTTAGTTAAAGAAATATAAAGCGAACTTTGCTAATTTCAAAGTTAGAAATGTTGTTCAGTTAAGGTCTGAGAGGTAGTTCTACCCCAACTTGATTGACTTCATTTTAACTAGGGAATAGTTAAGGTTCGGCAGTAAAGGAAATGGTTTGAGTTGGCATCGCGATGGTTTGTTTAAACATCTGTCTAAGTCCAATGAAGAAGCTTTGGAAATGTTTTCCAAATAAGAAACCAGAAATGTTTTCTAATAAAGAAAACAAGAAATGGAAATGCTTTCCATTGTTAATAAAGTATATTTTCCCAATTTAGAAAATAAGGAATATTGAACATAGGGAAACAGGAGATGGAAAATGAACTAAGGAGATGAATGTTAAATGATGTTTGATTGATATAATTTCCATTTGGAAATAATATCGTTGTTTGCACACTTGTTTTTATTCGATAGTTAAATCACAGACTATCGAAGTTTTGACCATTTTAACGTTGTTAATATGGAGAGACCGGTTGGATTATTATCCAAAGAACCACTCTGTATTGGTATAAGCGTTGCGAATCATATATGCCAAAAGAAATTGAAGACGGAGTTATGCAAGGGCTATCCTGTTTACAGAATAGTGCCTTCGGTTCATCCTGTTCCTGGATGACTTGTATGGACGGATGTCTGACAGAGTATTTCCAAACGATCACATACATTGATTTCTCCAACCGTACCAAGAGTGGAAGCGGAGAAGGAAACTTATTTTAGCTAACACATAATGTATGTTTGAGGACGTCAATCGGTGATTTGATGGATTTGATGATGTGGCATTCAAAGTGAATCTGGTATGATGATAAAGCGTAGCTTCTAGCCTCATCATCTGGTAAATGACAGAAATCGGGCAGGCAGCATGGCTAAGTCGGTCGCACCGAAGTAGGGTGTATAATCACCTGATCTAGAGTTTCATTTACTTCTAAAAATCTATTGTTGATGCTGTCCCATTCGGGAAAGGTTGCTGATCCCAACCGTTGGTGATATACATTCGATACGCTCAAGCGAAATGAGTGGTCGGTCATGTGTGGCCAGGCTACAAGATGTTCTTGTTGAACCCAGTGTATTCCTCTCTAGAGGTACACGAGCGAAAGGTGGTTCCATACCTTGTCATAGTTGGAAATCCATTACCCAATACGTGCTTGCGGTTTTGATTGTACACTATATATGTAGAACGTGAGATGAAAGCGTTTCTGCTAGATGATTATTATATTGTGTTGATAGACATTATTATAATATCAAAAGGTTTTTGATATAAAGATAATTTGGATTCTCATAAGGGAAATCCCCGTTCCGTTATGCGGCATGGTCTTATGAGATATCGTTTACTTGTTCAAACTGTTTTTAAACTGTTTTACTCATACCAGTCCCATGACTGACCCGGAGTTTACTTTGTTGTTTTCCCTAAACTCTTGGGTGCCTAAATTTGTATGGGCAGTCAAGTAGTCGGGATTTTACAGATACACTTGAAGAGCTTGGAGCAGGAGGCTTCAAGATCATATAGCTATAGTTATTTCCGTTGTGTTGTAAGTGATGTACTTTGATAATGATATGTATATTCAAGTACAGATTTGTATTTCAAAGTTATGTTATGAAATATATTTATTCGTTCCGCTGTGAGGTTCGTGTTACTCTGATGTTGTGTTCTTCTTCTTCTTCTATTCTAAGTTTCTATCTTATCTATTCTCACCCTCTGTCTTCTTTCACTAACTATTCGGTTATTTTCGATCCTTAAATGTTCGATATGTGTTGTATATCGGATAACCAAGATCGCATTTTTCCGGGTCGTTACATGTGTTAAGTCGATATTCATTCGTTGGATAGAAATTCATGTGTTGAATGGTATTCGTGTTTTAAATATAAAAATCACCTTTTGTAACAACCCGTATTTCCCATAACCTGTTATAACATAAATCAAGGCAGAATTTAATTTATAAATCTGAATCAAGGGAAACGGGCTTTGCCATTGCGTTCGTCTCGGAAAAATACGCGAAATAGAGTCCGAGTTTTCGAAAATCGGAGTCCGTATGACCCGATTAAGGCCCAACGAAGTTTTTAGAAAATTTCAAAGTAAAAACAGATTTCAAATTCAAACCTGAATTTGGAAATTGGGTTATTGGGCCAGGCGGGAAAATTCCCGCCAGAGCACCCCAAGTCGACAGCCCTGTCGACTTGGGAGTCGACTTGGATAGACCAAGTCGACAGCCCTGTCGACTGGGCTGTCGACTTGGCTAGGACGGGCTGTTTAGCCTGGTGCACCATTTTGGGTTTGTGTTGAGCTTGGGGGCCAGATTCGGTTTTGAGGGCTGAGATTGGAACTAGGGTTTAATCCTATGGCCTAAAACACTTGCCTAATCTATAAATAAGACCCTAACCTACCCTAAATCATCATTATTCATTCTAGCAACTAAACTATGGCAAAATCAATCCTCTCATGGCCTCCACTCTCTTCATAAAATTCCTAAACAAATTCTTATGAGATTTTCCATGCATACAAGTGTTTTTAAACTTGTATGAGCCTCTTTAGCTTGCATTCAAGTCAAGTCTCTATATTTGCACCATAAAGAAAGAGTTTTGATCAATTTTGCTTGAATTTTTGGGGGTTAATTGGTTGCATAAGGGTTTTCTTACATTTGCTATACTCATTGGAGTTCTCATAAGCATTGTAAGCCCTATTCTACTTTCATACTTAAACTCTAAAGTTAAATGTATGATATGCAAGTTTATATGCAAGTTTGCTATGCTATGATATGCAAGTTTATCATGTTGTGATATGCAAGTTTAAATGCAAGTTTATCATGTTATGCAAGTTTTCTATGATGTAATATGCAAGTTTATCATGTTATGCAAGTATGCTATGATATGATATGCAAGTTTATCATGTTATGATATGCAAGTTTACTAAGTCATGCTATGCAAGTTTGATATGTTATGCTATGCAAGTTTGCCATGTTGTGATATGCAAGTTTATCAAGTTATGATATGCAAGTTTATATGCAAGTTTGAGATGTTATGATATGCAAGTTTTGTTATGCAAGTATGCCATGTTATAATGTGCAAGTATGCCATGTTATGATATGCAAGTTTATCATGTTATGTTATGTAAGTTTGATATGCAAGATTGTCATATGAGATGCAAGTTATGTTATGCAAGTTTGGGATGATCATTTGGTTCATGTTATCATGTTATGCAAGCTTACCTTGGGTTTATGAGCATAAAGCTTCAAGCTTTATGCCAAAGGTTGCATTTTGGCAACATGTAAGTTATCATATCCCTTATGATAACTTGCATGTGAGGCCAAATGCGAACTTATGGCCATTTCTACATGTCATTTAGCACCATGTATCACCAATATGCCAAGTTTGGTTTTATGCATGCTTTTGGGGCCTAAAAATGAAATATGCAAGGGTATGAACACATGAACATTTCATATGCCACCATGTTGAACTTGTGGCTTTAACACCTTATGTCATGATTATGCCAAGTTCCCTCTTTCTATCCTTTATGCGCTATGGCGATATGTAAGCGATGGGATTGCGTTTGGGGTTGGGTAAACTTAAAAGACATAAAAACATAAGCTTGGGAATTTACCTATTAAGTTAGGTCTACCCATTGGGAATTTACCTATTAAGTTAGGTCTACCCAATTGCTTGAAAATTTGTAACATGTTTTGGAAACATGATGGACATGACACTTAGAAAAGATAAGTGTGACCAACTCGAGGTTGGGTTGAGTTTGTAGCGTAAACCTACCCGGAACCGACCGGCTTAACTAGTTGCTACAAACAATAGGACCCAATGTGAGAAGTTGGTCATGTTGTACCTTGAACCCGAGGTTAGATCAAGTTGTGGTGTAAAGCTACCCGGACCCGCCCGGCTTAACTAGTAACCACAACGAGGTCTAATGTGAGAGGCTAAGGTGCATTAAATTAATTAATGCTACATGATAAGGTTAAGTAAATTTGATTTATGACACTTAACCAATTTGACATGAATGGGTAGGTTAAGTGAAACCGGGTTTGATTTCTTAATGGCACTTAACCGTAAAATACGACTAGTGGTTAGGGTTAAGTTAACCTACACTTAACCAATCTGAATTCGGTAATTTAACGGGGTTAAGTTGAACTATACTTAACCAATCCAACTCAGTAATTTGATAAGGCTGAGAGCCGATTGGATACCTGGTCTGGATAAACTAACTTGATTGATAAATTAAACGAACCTGTTTTGCGGATCTGTAGGACCCACACCAAGTTAGGCAAGTTCGTAAATCTGTTATCTGATCCGTTAGTCTGAAAACTGATCATCTGAATTTTTTTTATGTCTGAACTCTGGTAATAAGTTAATCTGAATCTGATAGTCTGGGGACACAAGGGGGGAATACTTGTGTCATTTGTTGTTTGGGACCCTTATTAGTCAGTAACCCTTTCTGGTATCAAAACTTTGACCCAACTGTAGGTGGGGTCCGGGCACGCTTACTGAACTAATTATAAGTGGTTCATTCTGATAATGGCGATGGGTGTTGATGGTGGGTTCCAACCGGGTCATGTGCGTGCATGGATCCCGGTCTGCCTCTGAGGATGTAAGACGCCGTGACATCTATAAATATGCCTGTGCCTATTGGTTGCCACTTTAGGGAGTGATACACCCTATCGTCGGGCCGACATAGGATATTTATGTATTAGGGAGCCGATCGCTTGGGAAGGATTTAGGGTACACTTAGCTCTGTCTGATTCTGTAGGTACCGTCTGTTTTGTTGGGTGGTAACACCCGTCTGTTTCTGTGTGGTACCGTCTGTTAGGGTGGTAAAGGCCCACTACTAGTGTACACCTTATTGTAGTATTCCGTCTCTGTACTCTGTTCTGTTAGGGTGGTAAAGGCCCATTATTGTTAGCATTCCGTTCCTGTACTCTGTTCTGTTAGGGTGGTAAAGGCCCATTATTGTTAGCATTCCGTTTCTGTACTTTATCTATTAGGGTGGTAAAAACCCATTTTTCCCGAACTCTATCCATGGGCCATTCTGTTCCGTCCTGTTTCGATGTAGACATTAGGGTAACACCTAATCCTGTTATACTAGTATTGGTACTAAGGAGATGGATCTTGACTTAGGTCAACACCTGATATTAGGCCAAGTTTAGGCCAAGGGATAAATTCTTGTTTATACATGACATGTTAGAATGCTGGTACACCTGTGGTGAAAAACTTCACCTTGATTATGTGATGACTCCTTTGAATTATCTGTTAGATATTCACCATGCTAGTATGTAATTATCCTTATGTTCATCCCTGCTTCTCATGCCAGTTAACTTTATCAGTTTACATTGATTGTAGTAGGGCTTACTCAGTCTTTTTGACTGACCTGTTTTCTTTCGCCTCTTTTCTTCCGTCCCCCCCCCCCAGGTTCTCAGGGAGGGAATATTGGAGCTTAGCTGGATTTCTGATCGCTTGCTTGTGGGATTTTAGCTCATGTACGGTCTTGACATGAAGCTAGCTATGGTTATCACTTATTTTGGGGATAGTACTTATGTATTTCAGTTTTTCAGTAATGTTGTTTTTATCTAGACTTGTGTATTTGGAAAGCTAACATTATGTTGTACCAGACTTGTTTTGAAATGGTTTGAAAATCTTCCGCTGTTTTATCTATGTTATTTACTCTGTTTACATATATACATATGTTCTTGTTCTGCCTTGATATATCATTATGCATGTTTACCTAATTCAAACGCCCCTCCAAAGTCAGGGTGCTTGCCAGAGCCACCCTGGCGGAGGTTGGGTGTTACATTTGGTATCAGAGCATATGGTTTACGAGAAGGAACAAAAAGGTTTTTAGAAAACTTTTGGAAAAACTATTTTCAAAACAAAGTATAAAGTATTTTCCAAAGAAAAGTCTAGTTTATTTTAAAGGCTATTCCCCAAAAAGCCATTAGCACAATCCTTAGTCATCTATTCTTAGTTCCCTTGTTCTGAACCTATCTTTTCCTTCGTTTCAGTATGACAGATAACTTTGTTATCCCAGAGGGAGTGCAAGTTCCTGTCTGGTATAGGAGACTTAGGGAGGCTAGGGCGACCGAAGCCGGCCCCGCAAATGTTACTCCTCCTCCGGTGGTTAATGTTCCTCCTTCTCCTTTCGCTGAGGTTCCTCCTCCTTCTCCTCCTCAGCGTCCTCCAGTAGAGTTCACGAAGATTTGCAAGGACTTCAAAGCAATGGGTGGCAAGAACTTTCTAGGTACCGAGACTTTTGTAGAGGCCCGGAATTGGTTGAAAGAGACCGAGGATTTATTCGCTATCTTTGGATTAGATGATCAGAGAAAGATCTTGTTGGCAGTTTGGCTTATGAGAGATGAAGCCGCTTATTGGTGGGAAGTCACCAATGGTACTAGACCCGTTGAGACTTGAGCCGATTTCAGGACAAGATTCGGGCTTAAGTTTCTGTCTTCTGCTGAAGAGAATTTGCAAATGGAGAGGTTTATTGCTTTGAAGCAAGGAGACATGTCTGTCAAAGAATATGTGAACAAGTTCAATCAGTTAGCTCGTTTTGGCTTGGAGATGGTGAGTACTACTCAGAAGAAGGCTCTTCGTTTTGCTAGAGGATTGAATGAGCCGTTACAGGAATTAGCTATGTCTCATGTGCCCATGGGGGCCACGTTTGAGAGTTTGGTAGATATGGCCCTACTCAATGAAGAGAACAAGAGTGCAAAGAAGGAGGTCAAGGTGAATGAGTCTCAAAACAAGAAAACAGGGCCCAAAAAGGAAATGCAAAAGAAGGAGGAAAAGTCTGAAGATAAGAAGGAAAAGAAATGCTTTACTTGTGGAAGCTCAACTCATCTAAACAAGGATTGCAGAAAGAGGAAGGGTACTTGCTTTAACTGTGGAGAGATAGGACACTTCACTAGGGACTTCCCGAAGAAGAAAGGAACTACATCAGAAGGAACAGTGAATACTCGCATGGCGAGTGAATAGATTAGGGCTAGATTAATTTGTCTGTAGGATGTTTAATTTTCCTTGTCTGATTTTCAGTTTGAAACTCATTTTCTGGTATTTTGATTCTGTAATGGAAACTCGGTACTTTAATGCTAGTCTTGCTTCTGATCTGGTAATAGTCTAAAACTCCCTGAGGGTTATAACTCATTTGTTTGTGAGAAATTGGGGTTTGAGAGTATCTGTGTTGGGCATGAGAGTGACTATGACGAATACATTCTGGGTTTCTGCCATGCTTAGTTTCCTAAGAATCATTTGGGGAAAATCTGATCTGTACTAGTAGTCTGTAAGTATATGTACCAAGTTTTTGTTTTATCTGTGCTCGCTTCCATCACTCGACTGTATCTTGTTGAGATAGGAATCCCATGGATGTAAACATGTGTTTGAGACATGTTATGTTTGATGGTTGCAAGTGGATATAAGTGGTTGCTAGTGGTTGCTCGTGGATGCATAAACACACACTAGGCACTAGATCGGCTCGAAATACACTCTCATATTGCATATGGACGTGTGTACATTTTCAATTCTTATGGTTGCAAGATGGTTAATTCAGCACATGGATGTTGCATATGGACGAATGGGTGTGCACACATATAGTATTATATGATCAGGACTATTTGCATACATAATAGATTCATTTCACTAACATACTTTGCATTGAGGATCTTTGCATTAGATAAGAACATATACACACACCTTTGCATATGTTCATACAACATTTAGAATCTTGTAAGGACAATGATTGCTCGTGGATGATGTTTTGAGTAGATGGATGATTGGATGGTAGGATACGTTCTTCCTAACTTGAAGATTTCGGGGACGAAATCCCTTAAGGAGGGGAGAATGTAACAACCCGTATTTTCCATAACCTGTTATAACATAAATCAAGGCAGAATTTAATTTATAAATCTGAATCAAGGGAAACGGGCTTTGCCATTGCGTTTGTCTCGGAAAAATACGCGAAATAGAGTCCGAGTTTTCGAAAATCGGAGTCCGTATGACCCGATTAAGGCCCAACGAAGTTTTCAGAAAATTTCAAAGTAAAAACAGATTTCAAATTCAAACCTGAATTTGGAAATTGGGTTATTGGGCCAGGCGGGGAAATTCCCGCCAGAACACCCCAAGTCGACAGCCCTGTCGACTTGGGAGTCGACTTGGATAGACCAAGTCGACAGCCCTGTCGACTGGGCTGTCGACTTGGCTAGGACGGGCTGTTTAGCCTGGTGCACCATTTTGGGTTTGTGTTGAGCTTGGGGGCCAGATTCGGTTTTGAGGGCTGAGATTGGAACTAGGGTTTAATCCTATGGCCTAAAACACTTGCCTAATCTATAAATAAGACCCTAACCTACCCTAAATCATCATTATTCATTCTAGCAACTAAACTATGGCAAAATCAATCCTCTCATGGCCTCCACTCTCTTCATAAAATTCCTAAACAAATTCTTATGAGATTTTCCATGCATACAAGTGTTTTTAAACTTGTATGAGCCTCTTTAGCTTGCATTCAAGTCAAGTCTCTATATTTGCACCATAAAGAAAGAGTTTTGATCAATTTTGCTTGCATTTTTGGGGGTTTAATTGGTTGCATAAGGGTTTTCTTACATTTGCTATACTCATTGGAGTTCTCATAAGCATTGTAAGCCCTATTCTACTTTCATACTTAAACTCTAAAGTTAAATGTATGATATGCAAGTTTATATGCAAGTTTTCTATGCTATGATATGCAAGTTTATCATGTTGTGATATGCAAGTTTAAATGCAAGTTTATCATGTTATGCAAGTTTTCTATGATGTAATATGCAAGTTTATCATGTTATGCAAGTATGCTATGATATGATATGCAAGTTCATCATGTTATGATATGCAAGTTTACTAAGTCATGCTATGCAAGTTTGATATGTTATGCTATGCAAGTTTGCCATGTTGTGATATGCAAGTTTATCAAGTTATGATATGCAAGTTTATATGCAAGTTTGAGATGTTATGATATGCAAGTTTTGTTATGCAAGTATGCCATGTTATGATGTGCAGGTATGCCATGTTATGATATGCAAGTTTATCATGTTATGTTATGTAAGTTTGATATGCAAGATTGTCATATGAGATGCAAGTTATGTTATGCAAGTTTGGGATGATCATTTGGTTCATGTTATCATGTTATGAAAGCTTACCTTGGGTTTATGAGCATAAAGCTTCAAGCTTTATGCTAAAGGTTGCATTTTGGCAACATGTAAGTTATCATATCCCTTATGATAACTTGCATGTGAGGCCAAATGCGAACTTATGGCCATTTCTACATGTCATTTAGCACCATGTATCACCAATATGCCAAGTTTGGTTTTATGCATGCTTTTGGGGCCTAAAAATGTAATATGCAAGGGTATGAACACATGAACATTTCATATGCCACCATGTTGAACTTGTGGCTTTAACACCTTATGTCATGATTATGCCAAGTTCCCTCTTTCTATCCTTTATGCGCTATGGCGATATGTAAGCGATGGGATTGCGTTTGGGGTTGGGTAAACTTAAAAGACATAAAAACATAAGCTTGGGAATTTACCTATTAAGTTAGGTCTACCCATTGGGAATTTACCTATTAAGTTAGGTCTACCCAATTGCTTGAAAATTTGTAACATGTTTTGGAAACATGATGGACATGACACTTAGAAAAGATAAGTGTGACCAACTCGAGGTTGGGTTGAGTTTGTAGCGTAAACCTACCCGGAACCGACCGGCTTAACTAGTTGCTACAAACAATAGGACCCAATGTGAGAAGTTGGTCATGTTGTACCTTGAACCCGAGGTTAGATCAAGTTGTGGTGTAAAGCTACCCGGACCCGCCCGGCTTATCTAGTAACCACAACGAGGTCTAATGTGAGAGGCTAAGGTGCATTAAATTAATTAATGCTACATGATAAGGTTAAGTAAATTTGATTTATGACACTTAACCAATTTGACATGAATGGGTAGGTTAAGTGAAACCGGGTTTGATTTCTTAATGGCACTTAACCGTAAAATACGACTAGTGGTTAGGGTTAAGTTAACCTACACTTAACTAATCTGAATTCGGTAATTTAACGGGGTTAAGTTGAACTATACTTAACCAATCCAACTCAGTAATTTGATAAGGCTGAGAGCCGATTGGATACCTGGTCTGGATAAACTAACTTGATTGATAAATTAAACGAACCTGTTTTGCGGATCTGTAGGACCCACACCAAGTTAGGCAAGTTCGTAAATCTGTTATCTGATCCGTTAGTCTGAAAACTGATCGTCTAAATTTTTTTTATGTCTGAACTCTGGTAATAAGTTAATTTGAATCTGATAGTCTGGGGACACAAGGGGGAATACTTGTGTCATTTGTTGTTTGGGACCCTTATTAGTCAGTAACCCTTTCTGGTATCAAAACTTTGACCCAACTGTAGGTGGGGTCCGGGCACGCTTACTGAACTAATTATAAGTGGTTCATTCTGATAATGGCGATGGGTGTTGATGGTGCGTTCCAACCGGGTCATGTGCGTGCATGGATCCCGGTCTGCCTCTGAGGATGTAAGACGCCGTGACATCTATAAATATGCCTGTGCCAATTGGTTGCCACTTTAGGGAGTGATACACCCTATCGTGGGGCCGACATAGGATATTTATGTATTAGGGAGCCGATCGCTTAGGTAGGATTTAGGGTACACTTAGCTCTGTCTGATTCTGTAGGTACCGTCTGTTTTGTTGGGTGGTAACACCCGTCTGTTTCTGTGTGGTACCGTCTGTTAGGGTGGTAAAGGCCCACTACTAGTGTACACCTTATTGTAGTATTCCGTCTCTGTACTCTGTTCTGTTAGGGTGGTAAAGGCCCATTATTGTTAGCATTCCGTTCCTGTACTCTGTTCTGTTAGGGTGGTAAAGGCCCATTATTGTTAGCATTCCGTTTCTGTACTTTATCTGTTAGGGTGGTAAAAACCCATTTTTCCCGAACTCTATCCATGGGCCATTCTGTTCCGTCCTGTTTCGATGTAGACATTAGGGTAACACCTAATCCTGTTATACTAGTATTGGTACTAAGGAGATGGATCTTGACTTAGGTCAACACCTGATATTGGGCCAAGTTTAGGCCAAGGGATAAATTCTTGTTTATACATGACATGTTAGAATGCTGGTACACCTGTGGTGAAAAACTTCACCTTGATTATGTGATGACTCCTTTGAATTATCTGTTAGATATTCACCATGCTAGTATGTAATTATCCTTATGTTCATCCCTGCTTCTCATGCCAGTTAACTTTATCAGTTTACATTGATTGTAGTAGGGCTTACTCAGTCTTTTTGACTGACCTGTTTTCTTTCGCCTCTTTTCTTCCGTTTCCCCCCCCCCCCCCAGGTTCTCAGGGAGGGAATATTGGAGCTTAGCTGGATTTCTGATCGCTTGCTTGTGGGATTTTAGCTCATGTACGGTCTTGACATGAAGCTAGCTATGGTTATCACTTATTTTGGGGATAGTACTTATGTATTTCAGTTTTTCAGTAATGTTGTTTTTATCTAGACTTGTGTATTTGGAAAGCTAACATTATGTTGTACCAGACTTGTTTTGAAATGGTTTGAAAATCTTCCGCTGTTTTATCTATGTTATTTACTCTGTTTACATATATACATATGTTCTTGTTCTGCCTTGATATATCATTATGCATGTTTACCTGATTCAAACGCCCCTCCAAAGTCAGGGTGCTTGCCAGAGCCACCCTGGCGGAGGTTGGGTGTTACACCTTTTTATCTATATATAGAAACAATAGAAAACCTTCCTGTGTTGAATCGATATTCATTCGTTGAATTGAAATTCATGTGTTGAATGGTATTCGTGTTTTGAATATAAAAATCACCTTTTTATTGATATATATAAACTATAGAAAACCTTCATGTGTTGAATCGAAATTCATTCGTTGAATTGAAATTCATGTGTTGAATGGTATTCATATTTTGAAAGAAATTGTTTTATAATAAAAATCCCATTTTTAACATCAATCTGAAATGTATAAAATAATCTCGTTTTGAAATAAATTGTTTTATAATAAAAATCATACTTTTATTACCTATATGAACTATATAAAATAATAGTGTTTTGAAATGAATTGTTGTACAATAAAAATCACATTTTTATTATATAAATGAATTGTTTAAAATAGTGAAGTGTTGAAATAGAAGACAGTTAGATAAAAATATCATTTTTATCAAATGTATGAAAAGAATATAGTTTTGAAATCGACAAATCGATATATATATATAAATAGAATTGAAATATATCGAATAACGACGCTGCAGCTCGTATTTTGAAACCGTGATTTCAAACGATTATACTGGGAGATCCGACCATCGGATTTTCCTGAAATCGTAACCGTTGGGTTCGCTTAGGAAATATCTTTCCAATGGCACCAACTTTGTAAAAATCCAACGGTTGGATTGTCTGGAATGTTTATTTCAAATCTAAAGAAAAACAGTGCCAAAATCGATTATATTTATATATATATAAATATAATTAAATTTAATTGAATAACGACGCTGTAGTTCGTATTTTAAAATCGAAACTTCAGACAATTATACCTGGAGATCCGACCGTCGGAATTTTCCGAAACTGGAACCGATGGATTCGTTTTGAAAAGATCTTTCTAATGATGTAAATTTTGTGAAGATCCAACGGTTAGATTTTTAGATTTGTGTAAATCAAATCTGAAGAAAAACAGCGCCACGGCCGCGTTATGGCCCGAAGCGTCGTTTTGAATAAATTGGCTATTTTAAAATAAATTAAAATAGCGATAAATCGTTATAAAATATTATAAACGATATGGATGTGATTTAGAAATTAACTGAAGGTGGGCTAAGTCGAATGGTTTCTTGGGTATTGATCTGATGTTGGTTTCGGCCTTCGGGGTTAATATTTGGGAAATCGTTCTCTTACTGATTGACGGTTAGTGACTAATGAATTGAAATGATGTGTGTGTATGTTAGTGTTGCACTTGTTTATTATATACGTGAGTTGCTCAGAAAGACCGGGTTTATCCCATTCTGAATAACTGAATCGACGATAAGAAATCGAAGATGAAGACGGTGGTCGAAGACCGGAGATCTTCACCTCGTTTGGATGGTAACCAAGGTCCTGATTAGGAGGCATCCCGAAATATGGATAATGAGTGGTGATCGTCCAGACGTACGTGGTGATCAATGGGTTTGCGAGGTATAAAGTGCCTCCTGTTTCGTTCAGACCCAGAACGGACTTGCAAATGGACAGTGTGTCTGACATTGGAATTTATTCTTTGTGATTGATAGCTATCAGTTGCACGGTGTGAATTGTCTGTGTGGCATGCTAAGATGCAGTGATCAGGGCTTCTGTTGAAAAGCAAAGTCTTTTCGTGATGATCAAAGCACCGTCTGTGTGGCGTAGCTTTGTATATAATGTGAATTCGCTAGCCTCACACCCCGGTAGGAACCAGAAACGGGAGAAGGACCTCAGGGGGGGACGTGCGTTTTCTTTCTAGCTAGAAGTGGCGTCAGAGGTTTTACACGCCCTGACGAGTTTGACTTATGTGGTTGTTACTGTTGCGAGGCGCCTCGGTTAGATCGGACGATCCGGGTCCGATGGAGTCATTCGTTGACTCATTTACGCCCCAAAGGGCGGAGGAACACATTGTTCAGGCATTATAATCCACTTGTTGTGGACCGGCCCTGACGATCCAAGGTACGGTTGCGGCTGTGCCTGAGACTCGGGCTAGAAAGTCTCGAATTCAGTAAGGACTATCTTTTGCCTTGGTTCAAGATGGAAATCCAATTTCCAAATACGACATCGTGCGGTTTTGATTGTATACCTCTATTTGGCGACATAGTGGCATGGGACGCTCATGTCGTCTATGATTGATAGTTATGATTGGAAATTGTTTTTGAAACATATAAACACTAGTAATAATATCAAATGCCTTTGTTTATTCGTATCAAGCATATTTTGGCCGTTATAAGGTAAAAACTCTATCCTTCGGTTTGCGTTGCATTGTGTGATGGGAACTGAGTCTTATAATGGCTTCATTTTTATAAAAAGCATTGCGACGTTTAAAAGAAAGATTTGTTTTTAAAGCACTGGCAATCCAATGGAGTAAACCCGTTCCACGAAAGTGGCGTGGTCCTGTGATTAGCCATATTTTAAATGTGTTGAGTAGATTTCTCATACCAGTCCTATGACTGACTCGTAGTTTGTTTCACTTTCAAACTCGGGTGCCCCTTTTTCTACATGGGAAGCCTTATATTCAGGTTTAGCTGGCTTTATCCGGATAGCTGGAGCTGAAGATGGATTCTATCATTTATCTCTTTTTATGTTTTTCAGCTCCTAATGTACATTATGTTTGTTTTCCGCTGTAGACATTTATGTATAGCTGAACTGTATTTGTACTAAGTATGATCCTGTATACTGTGTAACTCTGATGATTACTATTATCCAGTATATTCTATTGTTCATTATCTGGTGTATTTATTTAATTCTGTTCTGCTGTTATCTGTTTTCTGTGTTATATTCCAAGGATTACCCTTGCCGCCGTCAGTACGGGGTTTGGGGTCGTCTCATTTCACGAGCCTCACAACCCGGTGGAGTCTAAAATGGGAGAAGGGAACGCAGTGAGGACAACACGTTTCTTTCTAGTTAGAAGTAGTGTCAGCGCTTAAACTGGCTGATATTTTACTTATGTGGATGATGGAATGAGGCGCCTTGGATGATAGGTCCTATAGGATCGGGAAACGTGTGGTCAGGAATTGCCAATCCACGAAGCTGTATGTGTGGACCGGCCCTGCAGCTATCCAAGGGTTCTCTGCGGGAAATCCTGAGGCATTAGCTAGAGTGTCTCGAATCAGTAAGGAGCTCCTCCCTAGCCTTGACTCATGATAGAAACCAAATTCCAAATACGACCATACGAATTTGATTGTATTACTAGTACGGAGGCATAGTATATGATAGCTATGCTTCCTAGGATTGATACATTTATTTTGATATGTTTTTTTAGATACATTAATGATAATATTAGATTCGTATTTATCGTATTTAGCATGTTTAATCACCATAAGGTAAAACTCTATCCTCTGGTTTACGTTGCATTGTGTGATGGGACTTGAGTCTTATGGTGATTTCATTTTTCCAAAAGCATAGCGTTGTTTTACGATTTACTTAATGTTTGTTCTATCACCTTAAAATATGCACGGCAATCCATTGGAATAAACCCATTCCGCATTAGCGGTGTGGTCTGTGGATTTGCCTTATTACTAGTAGTTAAAATTATTTAAGAATTCTCACACCAGTCCCATGACTGACTCGTAGTTAGTTTTCACCTTTTGCAAACCCGCGTGCCCTCTTTTCCACACGGGCAGCCAAGTGACAGGTCTAGCTTTCTTTGGAGTTGCTATCTTGGAGCTGTTTATCTATCTTAGAGTTGCTTATTTGGTGGTGCTTATGTTGGACCACGAAGATTATCTATCATTTAGCTTTTATTTGCATTTTATCGTTAGAACTTGAGACATCCAAACTTATTTTATTTCCAGTTGTTCTATTTTTAAGTTGAAACTTATTTCCTTTTTGCTGAAATCTGATGTAATAATGTAGAACTCTGTGACTGTGGGATTCCGTGTTTGATGACATTCATATTCCGTTGCTATGATGTTGTTATTCTATAGTTTTCCATTGCTATGTTGTATCTGTGATCTGTATTGTTATATTTATGTTGTATTCCAAATGATTATTCCTTACTTTCATTCCGTGGAAGTTTGGGGTCATCAAATTTCCTAAGTCTAAATATAAATGGTCATGAAAGAGATAAGTAAGTGTAATTTTCTCCAATTATAAATGAAAGATATTTTCTAAATATAGAAAATAAAAGAAGATGATATATGGAAATGTTTTCCAAATAGCGTAAGAGGCCTAGAAGATGATTATTGAAAATATCAGGTTAATAGATATTGATAAGGAGATGGAAAATTGATTTAATTAATGAAATATTAATTAAGGGGCTCAGTGATATGCTTGATGCTTTGGTTGAATGTTTGTTTTTCTTCGATAGTTAAATAACCGACTATCGAAGTATTTGCCACTAAATTGTTGTCAATATGGAGACTGGTTAGATTATTATCCGAGAACCACTCCGTGTTGGCAGTAGCAATGCGAAACAGATTATATGAAAATAATCAAAGATAGAGTAAAGTGCAAGGGATTTTTTCTATTAATCCTAGGTAGAAATTCCCTCAGATGGATTTGTGCCTTCGGTTTCGTTCAATCCCAGAACGAACGTGTATGGACGAGTGTCTAACAGAGTATTTAAAATGATCGCATATGTTGGTCTGTATAAATATATATGGTGGCAGAGAATTTATTCTCTTAGCGTAATATCCAAAATATCCCTATGCAAATCAATTAATGATTAATGTATCTAACAATGTGGCATTTAAAATGACCGTGTTATCCATGAATGATAATTAAGCGTAGCCTCAGGCCTCAACAACCAGGAAATGAAAAAAGTCGGGCAGGCAGCATGGCTAAGTGGGTAGCTCCTAATTAAGGTGTATTATCACCTATCTAGAGAAATTCATTTCATTCTTTATTCTATTCGATGCTGTCCCATTCGGGAAAACGGTTGTTGATCCCAACCGTTGGAGATATACATTCGATACACTCAAGCGAAATGAGTGGTCGGTCATGTGTGGTCGGGTTGCAAGATGTTCTTGTTGAACCCAGTGTATTCTACTCTAGAGATACAATATCGGAAGGTGGTTCCATACCTTGTCATAGTTGGAAATTCATTACCCAATAAATGCCCATAGTTTTTGATTGTATATTATGTATGTGGAGCATGAGATGAAAGCTTTCCATTAGATTTCTAATTATTTGATTTAGACATTATTATAATATCAAAAGAGTTTAGAATGAAGATTTTTTTCTTTTAAAAGGATTTTGAAAGTTGAATCAAGTGTTTTGGATTCTCATAAGGGGAAAACCCGTTCCATGTTATACGGTGTGGTCTTATGAGATATCGTTTATTTTCTCAAACTGTTTTAAATTGTTTACTCATACCAGTCCCATGATTGACCCGAAGTTTATTTCTATGTTTTCCCTAAACTCTTGGGTGCCTAAATTGGTATTGGTAGTCAAGTAGTTCAGGATATTGCAGATTTATCTAAAGGAGCTTGGAGCAGGAGGCTTAGGTGTTGGATATATAGTATTTTTATTTCCGCTATGTTGTAAGTGTTGTACTCTGATAATTGTATGTTATACAGTTATGATTTTCTATTTCAAAGGTGATGATATATTATATTTTATTCCGCTACGATGTGAGATTCTGTGTTGTTATTTCTGGTTTTCTTCTTCCTTTTTCTTCTAAAAAATGATTCGTATTTCTGAGATATTTGAGTTGGATATGTGATGTATGTAGTCAACTCAGATAGTACGGATTTGCAGGCCATTACAGGCTAGGTGCACTAAGGTGGTTTTACGGCTCCGGTCGGTTTCGCCCTAAACAAATTCAATATATAAATATATGTGTGTGTGTGTTCGTA
The DNA here is from genome assembly GCA_030737875.1 of Allium sativum. Lineage (NCBI taxonomy): Eukaryota > Viridiplantae > Streptophyta > Magnoliopsida > Asparagales > Amaryllidaceae > Allium > Allium sativum. Next base: position 144,846,815 of record CM060921.1, on the reverse strand, counting down.
TATGTACATGTATATGGGGTTGTCTATTTGAATACAAATTTAAACACAAATTGAGAAACACAAAATACTAGCCGCTGGATTATTTTTTCTTTATGTGAGGGGGTGGAAATCATGGGGGAATCCAATGGTAGAGATTCATTGTGTCACCAATTGTGTCTATATTTTATGTATCGACATGACAGATATATGCAAGCAAGATAATAATAAGAGGAGCAATCATCATGTATGTTTTAAAAGGGATGACTACAAGTTAGCAGAGCATTCAAGATTTTGAAGATATATTCAAGGGAGAGTGTTGTAATATATAAGAGTGAATATGCTTCTGTATTTTTTTGTTTAATCCCACATTATAGGATAAGTTTAATCACTAGCTCCAAGGTTTGTTTATACATAAGAAAATATAATAGAAATAGATGGAAAAAAATTCTGAATGAATACAAGTCTCTTTCCTTTTCTTCTCTCCAATGAATTATAATTTCTTTATTATTATTATTATATATATATATATTGAATTTTTTCAGGAGAAAAATCGAACGGAGTCGTAAAACCCTCCCAAGTGCACCTAGCCTGATTCGCGAGCATCACATAAGTGTCTGGTCTTACACATGGTAAGCTCATAACATGTCATTTCGGATTTCGAACCGACACCGTTGTTACCATAGAGCAAAATCTTAACCGCTGGACTACTGCTACGGACTAATTTCTTTGCTATATAGCAATATATATATATATATATACACACGAGCGTAACAGTACGACCTTCATGCGTGATGATGGCACGCGCTTCACGCGTGAATTATTGTTTGTGAAATATTGTTCATTTAATATATGTTTGCATATAAATTTTACAAATATGGCATAATTTATAAACTATCACTTTGATTATTTGTAATATTTTAAATACTATTATTTAATAACAGTAGCAACCAAAAAAAACGAAGAATCTGCTTGTCAAAATATCCTGGGAAGTTGGAACTACTTTATCCAGTTGGTTAAGCCACTTTGATTATTTTAAATGTTATACTACTGTCAAAATATCCTTTTCAGCTTGTGCTTAAACTATAGTGCTGGTTATAGGACCTGGCCAAATACTATACTGCCTTGCTGATTTGGAGTAGGCCACTACATCTGCATGGAAATATCTGAATTATTTACATATATATGTTACACAATATGCAACATGCTTAATGTAGAGAAACTTAGATACAAACTTCAGAAGTGAAAGTCTTAAAGTTTTTTAATGATGTTAAAAGTTTATAGGTGTAGGAAAAAGAAACAATATTGAAGTTTATTTTTTTAGAACAAATTGCAATGTTGGTTGGAAGTAGAAATATTAACAAATTTCGAGCATGGCAATATTTATAAGCATTGTTTAAAAATCCATGTTTTACAGAATACTGCGTCAAGTGGGTAGAAATTTTTGCATGCATTTAAGATTGAATTGATAATCAGTGCAATTTTTACAGGCCAAAGCAGGGCAAGTTTTTCTCTTTTTTCCACAATAGCATAATGTTTTGTAATAGAAAGTAAATTAATATTTAGTGCAAATACCAATTATCAAACTATCATACATAGTAAGTTTATACAAACCTCAATTTTTTGCAATACATATAAAACGAAAATAACATAGATGATGTACCTCAAAGTGAAGTCCTAAAGCAAAGATGAATAAACTTTTATTTAAGAACTGCGGTGTAAATATACCATATTATGTACCATACAAAATAAAAAACAATATCAGCCCACCGATAATAACACATTTTAAAAGGTTCTACAAAATAAGAAACAATACCGTACCTCTTTTATATGTTTGTGCTTGCTTGTCAGATTTTCCATCCTTTTCTTTGATCAGATAAAAAGAAAAGCAAAAATGATGGGAATATTCAAATTAGAATCACTGTGGTAAATATAGTGTCCCATATAGTAATATCATAGCTCACCTTTTTATTTCTGTCATAAAGTTTTTGTTTCCTTAAGCAAGCTGGAGTGGGGAGCGGTGGAAAAGTTAAGGTGGTATTTATAGAGCGGAATTATTTGAAATAAGAAGCGGTCATGCAAAATTTAGGAGATACCTGGTATAAAATTATGCAGGAATAGATCAAGCTACATTTTGAAAATACCCAGCTAAAACAATACGTCGTAGGGATTTGGTAAATTGAATTTGTCAAACTTTTATGATTCTATTTTGTTGGGATTAGGATAAACAGTTTTAGATGATATATTTATAGAGTGAAGGGCAGCCTAGATATTTTATGGTCGGACCATTCGCAAGAGAATTATTAACTAGTATTACCGGATAACGGTCTGAAAACCGACTTTGTAGTACTATATAATTGATAAAAGAAATTATTTTGTTGTTTCTTAATTATCTGAAAATACATGTGAATGAAAATATATAAAAGAAAAATTACATATATTATTAGAAAACAAAAATAATTATTTTAACTGATCATCCAACCATAAAGATTAAATACACAAATAAATATTTATTTAAAAAGTAAAAAAAGATTTATATAGTAATCCAAATACTGCAGAAATTTGATATCTCAATAATAACATGATTATCCATAAAATGTTGTATTCTCATTTGAAGTCCATCCATAATAGGTACGTGTGAAAGTTCCATAAAAATTAAAAGTCAAGAAGAATAATGTATGAGTTTTTAAATGTATCAAAAGTTAACTAAATTATTAAAAAGAAAAAACGATGATAGTTTATATACCTAGTAATTATAATTCTTAGCTTATATTATCCATACCGTGCTATCTTAACTTCTTTGTCTTATGAATGCCATTTACTGGCTATTGAAACACACTAAGAATGAACTTTAGCAGATTTAAAGATGATGCACATTTTCCCTCAATGTAATTTTCTCAGTTTATTAATAGTTTGCTATGTAATAGTGCAAACAACAGAATAAGTCAAGCCGATGATTACAACTCATGTCTTTTTCCCTTTCTATTACACCCTTGAATACATATTAAACATATGACAGGAAAAACTAATCTAATTACCTTATGTAGTTAACCATTGTATACCTATCTCACTAGACAGGAAGGATGACGCATCATGGATTCACCAAAAAAGTATTAGTAGAAAAGATGCGGTTATAGATCAGACAAACCAATCATTACATTTGGGAAAACACGCATCATGGATTCACCTGGAAATTCAATGAAGAACAATATCATGCTAAAGACACCAGCATTTGTAGAAAACACGCATACAATGACACACATATATGCTATGTATCTGCTATTCAACCCAAAGAAATATAAATATAAGGGCTACAAAATGGTACCACACTCAGTTAGCTTTATATATTACATTACTAGGCTAACTAAAATCTTGATTCTTTACTAGGCGTACAACCAAAACACATGACCATGCCAAAAGGGGCAAGAAAATAAAATTTAGCATTTATCCATTAAAATATTATCAAATTGAAAAGTGCAAACCTGAGGAAATTAACATATAGATCTAGGGCTCAGACAGACGTCTTTTAAATCGACCGCAGCCACTTGTTGATGTCATATAGAAATATAGGCTTTCAAACCGTGCAGTAATGCTGGATTTCGAGCAGGATGAACGTATACCAACATTCGAATTAAAAAAAAGGAAAGAGGCGAAACACTCCTGGATGTGAATAAGTTCTAAAATTAAAAGCGGAGAAACATTATAATCAGATCCACGAGGCCCTGCCGATTTAGCGCAAGTTGAGATATTTTGCATGAGAGAGACATTCCAGAGAAAGCAACGATTTTGTTCTGTCTGGCTTTGGACGGACGCAAGTTTTCAAGAGCGCATTAGAATTAAGAAAACCGACAAAATCAGTTTAAAGAGCGCAGTAGAATTAAGAAAACCAACAAAGTCAGTTTGATTAAGATATATATATATATATATATATATATATATATATATATATATATATGTATGTATGTATGTATGTATAAAGGAGCAAGGAAATTCGTTTCAGGCACCTATTCTTGTCAAGCTAACATTTCACACACATTTTCCTTTCTTTTTCTTTCCTTGCAAAATCAAGGACACAAACCTTTTTTTCATTTTACTTTTGACACTAATCGTCCTAAAAAAAGAAGGCCTGACACAAGAAAACTTTTTATGTTTTCTCCCAACCACATTTTTCCCATTTCTTCTCATCCTCGTTTGTCCACAAACTTGCGTGTGCGAACTGCTTGTCTGTGACAACCAGGAAAATCAGAACCAATTTAAAAATTTGAGTCTAACAATTTTAATGAATTTTGAATATTTAAAATAATTTATTTTAAATAAAAATGATTTAAAATTTATTTAAATCGAAGTTAGAACGTATATATTTATTTTAATTATATAACGATCGTGAAATGGCGTAGTAGTTTGAAAATTCTATTTCAAATTTCAAATGAATGTACAAGATTCAAAATGAATCAGATTTTAGAAAATCAGAAATATTTTGAATCTGTTTAATAATATCTTTCTAACGAATGTGAAAAATCCAGATTTCATAGCGGGAATAAAAAGTTATGTCCAGTTTAAAATTCAGAACAGTCGCTATGGTATTTATATATATTTAATATAATATATAGCCCTTTAAAAGTGCCATTTTGCAAACGACCTCCCTTTTTGACGAAACCACTTTGGTTGGATCCGGAATATCAATTTATTGCTAGGTTTAAAATTCCATAATTTTTGGAATTAATATGTGAGCATGGTAAATCAAAACGCGTTTGGCAATTTCAGTTTGAGTTGGATCGACCAGAAAATGGCCATTTTTCAAACGGTCTCCAAATTCGACGATTTTATTTTTGTTGGGACTGTATCGTCCAAACATATCTAGATTTATTTTTCTGGAATTTTTGGAATCAGTATGTGGCCCCGGCAAATTAAAATGTACGTTCAAATCTAAAATCAAATGCTTTATATTTTAATTTGAAGAAAAACTGACTGAAACAGTCAAATGGGCTTACAAAACATATTCCATTGTGTCCGGAATGGGGGTATTTAGCTAGGGGCGATAATCGTTGGGTTTGATTTTGTGACACCCCACGTCTGTTAATGTCACCCACAAAGGGAATGCAATAAGTTTTGTGAAGTGTTTTAGTAAACAGAACAGAAACATTACAAGACAGATATAAAAGTTTTGCAGCGGAATAAAAACAACTTTTATTAATCATAAAGCATGGTTACACCATATGTCTGAAAATACATAAACTCTGTTGATCATTAAAACTTCTGTCTTGTACTTTAAATATCAGAGTACAATAATAAAGAAAGCATAATCCCCAAATCATAAGCCATAGTAGCAAAGATAGTTTCTTGAGAAATACATCTAGAAGCTCCAAGCAAGATGATAGCAGAATCCTGACTAAGCCTGGGAATTCCCTCCTTTAGGAACCTGGGGTGGATACAGAAGAAAGAAGGAGAAACAAAAAGGGTCAGACAATAAGTCTGGCGAGTCTAGTTACTTTTAGCCAGTAGATAAATAAAAGGAACATGATAGGCATATAAAGTGGATAAGGGAGATCACTACATAAATGGCAGGTGTGACAAGGTAAGCAAGATAATGTGTACATGCCTCACTAATAACTTCTCTGCACCGTTTCTAGTATATTCAGAAAGAGATGATTCCTCCAACTATTTAGGTATATGTCCAAATGTATCCTAATAACTACCTAGATCGATCGGCTCCCTAACCCTCATAGATACCTTATGCTGGCACCACAGTAGGGGGTATCACTTCCTAAAGTGGCAACCCCTCGTTAATAATGTGCACAACCATATCTATAGGTGTCACGATCATCTTAGCCCCATCTACCCGGCCCATGCACACACATGTCCCCGGTCGGTTTGGGCTGCCCACACCGTCCTCCTCGTTTGGATCTCTTATGATCAGTCTAGTAAGCGTGCCCCTTCTCCGACCTAGCTCGGAGTTTATACTTGATAGCGACTCCGGGTTACTGGCTGAAATGGGTCCCACGCAATATGATACAAGCTCTCCCCTTTGTCTTGTATCCCCCACTAGTTCTTTCACTGACTATGTATACCCTTAGGTGTCTTTAATTACATAGCCCTATGTCAGTTATGCTTACCTATAGGTGTTTTTAATACATAACCCTCAATCTTTCTACCGGTTATGCTTACATATAGGTGTCTTTAATACATAACCCGCCCATTTCTATAAGTTATGCTTACCCTAAAAGATGTCTTTAATTACATAACTTTATTATTTCCCTCGGTTATGTATACCACTTGGTGTCTTTAATTACATAACCTTATCAGGTTAAGTTTGTTGGGCCTGTATATACGAATATTACCCACCTACCCAAGATTTACTTAACCCTCCCACTGATTCAAGCATGTTTATTTAACGGTTAAGTTTGTGGGCCTATATATAATAATATTACCCACCTACCCAAGATTTACTTAACCCACCCATTGATTCAAGCATGTTTATTTAACGATTAAGTTAATAATATTACCCACCTACCCAAGATTTACTTAACCCTCCAATTGATTCAAGCATGTTTATTTATCGGTTAAGTTTGTGGGCCTATATATAATAATATTACCCACCTACCCAATATTTACTTAACCCACCCCTTTTGTTCAACCAAATTTACTTAACCCCCAACTTCAATTTAAGGTCATACAATCCCTATGGATTAACTTTAGGTTAAGTAGTCCAATTCTTTACCACGTCCATTTATGGTTTCATAATGGGCCAGACCTCCCACATTAGGACTACAACATGTGGATGCTGGATATGTCGGTCGGGTCCGGGCAGACTTATTCCACAGTTGGGCTTAACCTCGTGTCATAGCCCAATTGGTATTTACGTACTTAGACCTCTCACATTAGGTTTACCATTAGTGGCTGCTAGATATGTCGATCGGGTCCGGGCATACTTCCACCACTAATGCAACCTAACCTCGTGTCATAAGTACAATTACAATTCCTAATTGTAATTACTAGACATTCCATTTTTAATTAATTAATCAATTAATTAACACATTCCTTTTATAGGTGCTAATACCTATTTTGCCCAATAATTTGAATTACATGTCCATAAATGTCCGTATTCATTATGCCATTTTTAATTAATTTACCAATTAACTAATCATTTCCTTTTATAGATGTCATGTAACACCCTGAATTTTCTGTTAATAGTAAATTAAAAAATTAAAGTATAATTAATTCTAAATGAAAGAATTAAGGGAAACGGGTTATGCCATTTCGTTCGTCTTGGAATTCTGCTTGAGATAGAGTCCGAGTTTGCGTAAATTGGACTCCGTATGAAGGAGTTATGACCTCCGGAAGTTTCAGAATTTGATTTAAAATTCAAACAGCCCGAAAACATGTTCAAAATTCAAAACTGGACTAGAACTGGGCTGGGTGGGAATTTTCCCGCCCAGGACCCAGGTCGACCAGGGGGTCGACCTGGGAGTCGTCCTGGGTACCCAGGTCGACTATGTAGTCGACCTGGGGGTCGACCTACAGGTCGACCTACCTGGTCGACCTGACCTGCTTGGTCTGGTCCTGGCTCGGTTTCTGGGGCTTGGCTGTGTCACTAGGGTTGACTTGTCACTTTCTGATTGGCTTCTCTTGAGACGGATGGCCTTGATTAACTCTAGCTTCATCGACGACTCTAAATAGTTTGAGATTCTATATAAACAACCTTAGTCTCCAAGCTAAATTCACACAAATAAAATAGAGTTAGAGTCGTCATGCTGCTGGAAGGAAGCCAAGAGTAGCCTCCACCTGAAGAAAGATTAGAGACGAGCAAAACTAAAGTAAAAACAAGATTCAAACAACGTTTATCTACCCAAAGGAAAGCATTGCAAATTCAGAACTCAGAATCCTGAATTCAAGTTCGTCGTTTGTTGTAAGTGTAGTGATTTTTCCGATGGGAATAAAATTGAGACGTGATTCGATGTAAAATGGAAATGGAATTTTACTATTGTATAACGACGATGCTAATTCAAATCTGTATTGCAATGATTGTATTGTGAATGGTTGGGATGTTTGTGGTATAATTGATTTGATGTTGATCCTATTGTACATTTAGAATGAAAGCAACATCACATACAATTATGTGGTTAATGTTAGAATTTACACATATATGTTTATATGTTTAATATAGGTTGTATGTGTTATGTCCAAGTTAAGATCTCATGTATATACTTTATGCTAAAACCTCTATGCCTAAATGATTAAGTTCATATACATGCTCATATGTTTATACAAAAGTTGCATGTTCATATTTGGATCTATGCCAAGATCCATTTTTATACAAGTTTCATGTTATAGTAGTAAACATGATTGGATCTACTTCACACATGTGATAAAATTATACATACTTTGTGGACATGTCATATTCTTGTCATATGCTAGTGATGTTATGCCTAGATCTAAACATGTTTAGGCTTATGTTGTCTAAATCATATGATAATTCATGTGACACCTATTTAGTTGGATCCCTATTTCAATACAAGTTCACATATATGTAAGTTGATCTAGTATATGTTGCAAATTCACATATATGTATGTTGATTTAGTCTACGTTGCAAGTTCACACCTATGATATTCATGTTGACTATTTTGCAAGTTCACACCTATGATGTTCATATTGACTATGCCAAAAATGCCAAGTTTACACCTATGTCATGTTTATGTTAATGAATTTCTTTATGCCAATTTTGTTTACGCTAAATTAGGCTAAGTATTTAGCCTGATATTATATGTCAAAAATCATGCGGACGAAAAATTAGGCTAAGATTGTTAGCCTAATATTTAGACGGGGTAACTTTGGGAAAAATTGGTAATTATAGGAAACTTGACATAAATTGGTGAAAATATATGTATTGGCATGTTTGGCACATGCCAATAATTGGTGGCACTTAAATGGTATAAAATCCTTATACCAAAAATGATAAACTTGGAAAGTGGGCCATAACATTTTAATTGTTAACAAATTTACATATAGCAATTAATAGAGACAAATATGTAAATTTAGAAAATATGAGTATGCTTAACCCGAGGTTGGATTGAGTTGTGATGTAAACCTGCCCAGCCCGCCCGGCTATCCAGTAGTCACAACAATACCTATCCAATGTGAGAGGTTAAGCATTGAGCCCAATAAGGACCCGAGGTTAGACTGAGTTACGGTGTAAACCTGCCCGGAACCGAACGGCACATCTAGTAACCGTGACAATACCTGTCTAATGTGAGTGGTCGGTGCTTTAAAAAGCTAAGGACAAACAAGTCAGGATCATAGGGTTAAGTTAACTAAAACACTTAACCAATTCAACATGTTAATTAAACTGATGGGTGTGGTAAGGTAAATACAGACACTTAACCACTTAACATGTTTGACAAGAAAACCCTAGTAACGGGGACCCATTTCAGCAGTAACCCAATTAGGTATCATGGTACCATGAAACTAGGCAGGGTGGGGCACGATTACTGGGCTGATTGTAAGCCGTCAAAAGGGACGACGGTTGGTGCAGCAGTGTGGGTTCTAATGTAGTACGGGCGTGCACACACTTCGAAGCAGACAAACAAAGCACTGAGCACCAGTAGTATAACCTATACATTCTAGGATTGTGTCAGCCGCCACCATGGGGCTTGATACACCCCATGGTGGGATCAGCATAGGTATCTACAATTAATTGGGGACCGTATGACACATATGATTTTGCGAGTAGGAGCCGATCTTTAGAAAAGGGATCACTTCACCCCGATCATGGGGTGCCAGTTGAGACAATGCAAGTAGGTGCATATATATAGTGTGGGGTGCGATAGTATATTCTGTTCAAACTGCTTTATCTTAGTTATGATACTTTCCTTTTTCCAGTTTATACCTATCATGCCCTTTTTCTTATTCTCATACCGAAGAGTCATTAGACTTACCTGGCTTTATGTCTGACTCTATTTTTCTTTCGTCTTCTTTTCTTCCGTTCCCCCTCCAGGTCCACAGGGAGGAAACAACCCAGCTTAGACAGACTCTTTGCAAGCTTCAAGATAGTAGATGTATGGTTTTGGACTCTCTTTCCTTGGCTATGGCTTTTGGACACGTTCTACGGGGATTTATCCAGCTTTTTTATGTTTTATGCTTCTTTGTTTAATAATCAAGACAGAAATGGTGATGTAATGTTTTGGAAGTTATTATGAGACAATTATGGAAATGTTTTGTATGAACATGTATATATGAAATGAAAATCTGTCTGTTTTCCACTGCTTATACATATGTGTTTGTATTTGTCTTGTGTTTTATCTGTGACTTTTACTTATAAACCTCTACCGAAGTTAAGGCATTCCCTTTGTGAGTGACCTTAATGGAGGTGGGGTGTTTCACTTGGTATCAGAGCACAGATTTACCAGATCAGATAAAGGTTTTTGAAAATATTTTCAAAACAGAAGTTTAAAGAAGCATATTTTTTTCAAGGAAAAAGTTTTGTTTTAAATGCATATTCCCCAAAAGCCATACGCACTATCCTCTGATCCTCTATTTGAATTTTTGTCCCCTTCTTTCTTGAGTCTTCGGGGCTCCTGGCTTTCTGGTAGGTTACCTCATCGTAGCACAGTTCTGTGGGCTTGATAAGACTACAATACCTATCAAAGGGCAAAGTAGTGCCCGACTCCCATCTATAGCCATAGTAGTTTCACCTACAGTTAGTCTTCTTTCAAGCTTTGAAGGGTTTTCCGTGCGATGGAGGCAGCTTTTGAGAAACTTGTCAATATGATTACACAGGGATGGTAAAGATGAGGATGAGGGAGTTTGGCTAGGGTGCTCAATGCAAAGATGAGAAATTCGTGGATATAAACTCGACTCACGAAGAAAGAAGTAATTATAAAACCTAAGACGAGAGGAAGTACCTTTTCCATGGTATAATAGGGCATATTATTAAGGACTGCCCAAAGAAGTGGGGGCAGGAAAAGAAGACTGGATCCACTTCAGGGGGACAGGTTCACGCGCTGGTGGCACCTCCGCAGGAACGAGGTAGAAAAATTTCTGTAGAAAGCTTAGTTTATCTCTATGATCATCCAGTTCACACTCTCTTTGATTCTGGTGCATCACACTCCTTTATTTCATCTGCTTTATTAGAATCTCTTCACCTAGACACTAGTATGATAGAAGATCCCTTGGTTGTTTTAAATCCAATTGGGGGCTCGGCTTATTTGTCAATGGTTTGTGTGGATTTGAAAATCTCTATTCTAAGCGTTGAGTTTAGATGTAGTGCCTTTGTTTTGGGCTTCTCGGGATATGGACTGATCTTAGGCATGGATTGGTTATCCAGTAATGGTGCCATTCTTGATTGTGAGAAAAGAGTGGTTAGACTCTTGACTCGGCTCGGTAACACTCTAGAAATTTCTTGTAATCCCTTGAATGTTGTTATGCTTAGTTATCTAGAGTCGCTTGATGCTTCTGTTGAGAATTTGCAGTCGGTTAGAGTGGTCCGGGAATATCCGGATGTCTTTGAAGAGGTAAAGGGCTTACCTCCGAGGCGGGAAATAGACTTCCGTATATATCTTGTTGATAATGCAAAGCCCGTAGCTTTACTGGTTCGACACATGGCTCCAAAGGAGAGAAAGGAGCTCAGCAAGCAAGTTAAGGAGCTTCTCGAGAAGGGGTTCATAAGGCGTAGTATATTGTAATGGGGTGCTCCAGTAGTGTTCGCCACCAAAGAAGATGGTTCACTACATCTTTGTGTGGACTATAGGGAGCTAAACAAGCTAACTAAGAAGAATAGACACCCGCTTCCCCGAATAGACCATTTCTTTGATCAGCTTGTAGGTGCGTCGGTCTTATCCCAACTTGATCTGGCAACTGAGTTCCATCAGCTAAGGGTAGCTGAAGATAGCATTGATAAAACGGCATTTAGAACCCCAGACGGTTTATTCGAGTGGCTTGTCATGCCTTTCGGCTTGACATACGCACTCGCTTATTTCGTAGACCTAATGAGCAAGGTGTTCAGAGAATTCCTCAACAAGTTTATGGTTGTCTTCGTAGACGATATTTTGTTCTTCTTAAAGAATGAGGAAGAACATGCTCAGCATCTGAAGGAGATCATGGTAACTCTTTGAGTTCATCAGCTAAAAGCCAAATTCTCCAAGTGCCACTTGTGGAGAGAAGAAGTAAGGTTTCTTGGACATATAGTGTCCAAAGAGGGGTTAGATGTGGACCCCGCGAAAGTGGTGGCAGTGCAAGATTGGAAGACACCAAGAAATGCAACCGAAGTCCGAAGCTTTCTTGGGCTAGCCGGTTTTTACCGAAAGTTCATTAGAGATTTCGCGAAAATCTCAGCTCCACTCACAAGGCTAACAAAGAAGAATCTAGCGTTTGCTTGGGATTTGGATTATGATATTGCTTTTCAACGCTTAAAAAGGACTCTTACAACAGCCCCAGTTCTGACTTTTCCTGATGGAAGCAAGATGTTCAAAGTATACACTGGTGCTTGTGGAACGGGACTAGGCGTTGTTCTAATGCAAGAAGGGAAGGTAGTAGCTTATGGTGGAAGACAATTGAAAGTTCATGAAAAGAACAACCCAACCCACGATCTTGAGTTGGCCGCCATTGTCTTTGCACTTAAGTCTTGGCGCCATTATCTCCTAGGTGAGAAGTTCGAATGATATACTGACCATAAATCGTTGAAGTATCTTTTCTCATAGAAAGATCTTAACTTGAGGCAGCAAAGGTGGATGGAGTTCCTTGCCTCGTATGATTTTGAGATTTCCTATACTCTTAGCAAAGACAACGTAGTAGCAAATGCCGTGAGTAGAAAGAAGCTGGCCTTAAGCCCTCTCTTTGTAGAAAGGCAAAGTTTGGAGTATATAGCCAGTTTTGACTTTAGGCCCTCCTCTGATTTTGTACCTGGTTTGTTGGCATCACTGGAGGTACGACCCACTCTTTTAGACTCAACAGGGGCCACACAACGTGAAGACCCTCAGCTTGTGGATGTGATTGATAAACTAATTAGGGGTGAAACTTCCAGTCACGTCAATAGGTACTCCATCGATGATAAGGGTTGGCTGAGGCGAGATGGAAGACTATGCGTCCCACAAGCAAGGGATTTAGTAAAGATGGTTCTCGAGGAAGCACATCATTCCAAGATGACAATACAACCAGGTGGAGACAAGATGTACAAGGACGTAAAGAGAGTTTTCTTTTGGAGCGACATGAAAAAGGATGTGGCAGATTTCGTTTCTAAGTGCGTGATATGCCAACAAGTCAAGGCAGAACAAAAGAAGCCTAGAGGACTGCTTCAACCTCTAGAAGTCCCGCAATGGAAGTGGGATAGCATTTCAATGGACTTCATTGATGGGTTGCCTAGGTCAAGAAGGGGCAATACTAGCATTTGGGTAATAGTGGACAGGCTCACAAAAAGCGCCCACTTTATACCCATCAAGAGTAGAAGGACTGCCTCGTCTCTAGCGTCTCTTTATCTCAAGGAAATAGTTCGACTCCATGGAATACCCTCCAGCATAGTGAGTGGCTGAGATCCTATCTTTACAAGCGAATTTTGGCGGAGTCTACAAGAAGCTGTAGGCACACAGTTATGCTTGAGCATGGCCTATCACACCCAAACTGATGGTCAGACGGAAAGGGTGAACAGAGTATTAGAAGATCTTTTGAGACTGTGCATTCTTGACTTTCGAGGGACATGGGAGGATCATCATCCTTTAGTGGAATTTGCCTACAACAATAGCTACCAAGCCACCACCGGCATGGCGCCCTTCGAAGCTCTATGTGGAAGACCATGACGATCACCAACTTGTTGGTGGGAGTCTACAGACAAGCTTATACTTGGGCCAGACATGATTAGAGAGACTTCAGAAAAAGTGGACTTGATACGAAGGCGAATGAAGACTGCCCAAGATAGACAGAAATCCTACGTAGACAAAAGAAGGACTGACCTTGAGTTTGAGGTTGGGGATAGGGTTTTCCTTAAGGTATCACCTTTAAGGAACGTCGTTCGCTTTGGATCTGCCGGAAAGCTAGCACCATGATTTGTAGGACTGTTCCCTATCATCGAGAAGATTGGGAAGATGGCTTATAGAGTAGAGCTTCCCGAAAGGTTGGCTAGAATTCACAATGTCTTTCATGTTTCTCATCTCCTGAAATATTTACATGAATCTACGGAAGTGGTGGAGCCAAGCATTCTAGAAGAAGCCGAAGTGGAACGCGAAGCAACTATGAGGAGAGTTCCAACCCGCATCTTAGGAACTGAAGTGAAAAGGCTACGCAACCGCGAAGTCAAGCTTGTCAAAGTTCAGTGGAGCGACGCCGAGGAAGATGCGACTTGGGAAACTGAGGACAGAATACGCGCGGCCTACCCTTTTCTTTTTGAGGGTACATCTTTGATTTCTCTTTTTCCTTAAGTTGTGCTTGTATCTATCTTTTTAGGTATATCTCCTCGATAATATCCTTTATCCTTAGGTAGAAACCCCTTTGGATGTAAGCATGTTGTTGAAACATGTTATGGTTGATGGCTGCAAGTGGTTGCAAGTGGTTGCTAGTGGTTGCTCGTGGATGCATATACACACAACCTAGGTTTTAGATCGGCTCAGTCACTTCATATTGCATATGCATATATGTATTCATATTTGTACGTGGTTGAAACTTGAAATGTTCTCATATGGATGTCGCATTTGTATGAATGGTTGCGCACTCATGTAGAATTATGAGTAGGGAAAATTTTGCATACATAATGGATTCACGACACTTACATGATTCGCATTAAGGAGGTCAACTAAATCAGTAGACCGCCTACTTTTTGCATTAGATAAGGACATATACACACTATGCATATGATCATGAAGCATTAGAAGTCTTTTAAGGACAATGGACGCCTGTGTTTGTTGGTTGAGTAGATGGACGATTGGATGTTAGGATATATATTCTTCTAGACTTGAAGATTTCGGGGACGAAATCCTTTAAGGAGGGGAGAATGTAACACCCCGAATTTTCTGTTAACAGTAAATTATCAAATTAAAGTATAATTAATTCTAAATGAAAGAATTAAGGGAAACGGGTTATTCCATTGCGTTAGTCTCGGAATCCTGCTTGAGATAGAGTCCGAATTTGCGTAAATCGGACTCCGTATGAATGAGTTATGACCTCCGGAAGTTTTAGAATTCGATTTAAAATTCAAACAGCCCGAAAACATGTTCAAAATTCAAAACTGGACTAGAACTGGGCTGGTCGGTAATTTTCCTGCCCCGGACCCAGGTCGACCAGGGGTTCGACCTGGGAGTCGACCTGGGTACCCAGGTCGACTATGCAGTCGACCTGGGAGTCGACCTGACCTGCCTGGTCTAGTCCTGGCTCGGTTTCTGGGGCTTGAATGTGTCACTAGTGCCGACTTGTCACTTTTTGATTGGCTTCTCTTGAGACGGATGGCTTTGATTAACTCTAGCTTCATCAACGGCTCTAATTAGTTTGAAATTCAGTATAAACAACCTTAGTCTCCAACCTAAATTCACACAAATAAAATAGAGTTAGAGTCGTCATGCTGCTGGAAGGAAGCCAAGAGTAACCTCCACTTGAAGAAAGATTAGACACGAGCAAAACTAAAGTAAAAAACAAGATTCAAACAATGTTTATCTACCTAAAGGAAAGCTTTGCAAATTCAGAACTCAGAATCCAGAATTCAAGTTCGTCGTTTGTTGTAAGTATAGTGATTTTTCCGATGAGAATAAAATTGAGACTTGATTCGATGTAAAATGGAAATGGAATTTTACTATTGTATAACCACGATGCTAATTCATATCTGTATTGCAAATATTGTATTGTGAATGGTTGGGATGTTTGTGGTATAATTGATTTGATGTTGATCCTATTCTACATTTAAAATGAAAGCAACATCACATACAAGTATATGGTTAATGTTAGAATGTACACCTATATGTTTATATGTTTAATATATATTTTATGTGTTATGTCCAAGTTAAGATCTCTTGTATATACTTTATGCTAAAACCTCTATGCCTAAATGATTAAGTTCATATACATGCTCATATGTTTATACAAAAGTTGCAAGTTCATATTTGGATCCATGCCAAGATCTATTTTGATACAAGTTTCATGTTATAGTAGTAAACATGATTGGATCTAGTTCACACATGTGATAAACTTATACATACTTAATGGACATGTCATATTCTTGTCAAATGCTAGTGATGTTCGATGTTATGCCCAGATCTAAACATGTTTAGGCTTATGTTGTCTAAATCATATGCTAATTCATGTGATACCTATTTAGTTAGATCCCTATTTCAATACAAGTTCACATATATGTAAGTTGATCTAGTCTATGTTGCAAATTCACATATATGTTTGTTGATTTAGTCTACGTTGCAAGTTCACACCTATGATATTCATGTTGACTATTTTGCAAGTTCACACCTATGATGTTTATATTGACTATGCCAAAAATGCCAAGTTTACACCTATGTCATGTTTATGTTAATGAATTTCTTTATGCCAATTTTGTGTACGCTAAATTAGGCTAAGTTTTTAGCCTAATATTATATGTTAAAAATCATGCGGACGAAAAATTAGGCTAAGATTATTAGACTAATATTTAGACGGGGTATCGTTGGGAAAAATTGGTAATTATAGGAAACTTGACATAAATTGGTGAAAATATATGTATTGGCATGTTTGGCACATGCCAATAATTGGTGGCACTTAAATGGTATAAAATCCTTATACTAAAAATGATGAACTTGGAAAGTGGGCTATAACATTTTAATTGTTAACAAATTTACATATAGCAATTAATAGAGACAAATATGTAAATTTAGAAAATACGATTATGCTTAACCCGAGGTTGGATTGAGTTGTGATGTAAACCTGACCGGACCCGCCCAGCTGTCCAGTAGTCACAACAATACCTATCCAATGTGAGAGGTTAAGCATTGAGCCCGATAAGGACCCGAGGTTAGACTGAGTTACGGTGTAAACCTGCCCGGAACCGACCGGCACATCCAGTAACCGTGATAATACCTGTCTAATGTGAGTAGTCGGTGCTTTAAAAAACTAAGAGCAGAAAAGTCAGGATGGTAGGGTTAAGTTAACTAAAACACTTAACCAATTCAACATGTTAATTAAACTGATGGGTGGGGTTAGGTAAATACAGACACTTAACCACTTAACATGTTTGACTAGAAAACCCTAGTAACGGGTACCCATTTCAGCAGTAACCCAATTAGGTATCATGGTACCCTAAAACTAGGCAGGGTGGGGCACGATTACTAGGCTGATTATAAGCGGTCAAAAGCGACAGCGGTTGGTGCAGCAGTGTGGGTTCTGACGGAGCGCAGGCGTGCACACACTTCGGAGCAGACAAACAGGGCACTAAGCACCAGTAGTATAAGCTATGCATTCTAGGATTGTGTCGAGCCGCCACCATGGGACTTGATACACACCATGGGACCAACATAGGTATCTACAATCAATTAGGGGCCGTATGACACATATGTTTTTGCGAGTAGGAGCCGATCTTTAGAAAAGGGATCACTTCACCCCGATCATGGGGTGTCAGTTGAGACAATGCAAGTAGGTGCAAAGATATAGTGTGGGTGCGATAGTATATTCTGTTCAGACTGCTTTATCTTAGTTATGATACTTTCCTATTTCCAGTTTATACCTATCATGCCCTTTTTCTTATTCTGATACTGAAGAGTCACTAGACTTTATGTCTGACTCTATTTTTCTTTCGTCTTGTTTTCTTTCATTCCCCCCCTCGGTCCACAGGGAGGAAACAACCCAGCTTAGACAGACTCTTTGCAAGCTTCAAGATAGTAGATGTATGGTTTGGACTCTCTTTCCTTGGCTATGGCTTTTGGACACGTTCTATGGGGATTTATCCAGCTTTTATTATGTTTTATGCTTCTTTATTTAATAATTAAGACAGAAATGATGATGTAATGTTTTGGAAGTTATTATGAGACAATTATGGAAATGTTTTGTATGAATACGTATTTATGAAATGAAAGTCTGTTTATTTTCCGCTGCTTATACATATGTGTTTATATCTGTCTTGTGTTTTATCTGTGACTTTTACTTATAAACCTCCACCGAAGTTAAGGCATTCCCTTTGTGAGTGACCTTAATGGAGGTGGGGTGTTTCATGTCAATACCTATTTTGCCCAATAATTTGACTTACATATCAATTCATTTTAAAGATTACATGAAAATTATAAAACCCTTTTCCCCCGTTTCCTTCACTAACATATTCACACATTTGGCCGCATCTAGGCTAATAAGTAGTCTAGCCGTAACAATGAAAAAGGGAATATGATAGCGGTGATAATTTCAATATATTTTGGCATAAACATACTAGTATGATAACAAAGTGAATGGACATGTAATTAACATCATATCAAGGTGAACATACATATTGTCATGAACATGTAATCATCTTCATAACAGGATCTAACATAAATATTGCTTTAGATCTACATAAAAATGTCCACGTGCTCTAGATCTGATAGATTAAATTAGATATAATCATAAATAAAGGTTTAGATCTACAGGTTTATAAATAGATCTACCCAAATCCACATCATAGAGGTTATAATTAAGATAAAGGTGTGGACCCAATCCTAATCAATTCAAGGTGGCATATGTTCATGGTTCACAAAAATGATTTGATCTATCCAACTGAAACAAAAATAACATACTAGGACAATCAAAATTGAATTGGATCTCGACGGATAGATCTATCATAGCATAAGATATGATCATAAAATAGATCTAGCATAAAACATGATCATAAAGTGGATCTAGCGTAAAACATGATCATAAAGTGGATCTAGCATAAAACATGATCATAAAGTGGATCTAGCATAAAACATGATCATAAAGTGGATCTAGCATCAAACATGATCATAAAGTGACAATTTTAAATCACATAGGATAGATCTAACATGAATCATAAGGTGAAAATTTTAGATCACATAGGATAGATCTAACATGATAATTTTACATTACATAGAATAGATCTATATACATCTGCATCATAGCATATCATAAAAGTTACAACCCAAGATCCATAATGATAACATAGTAGAACAATTAAATTGGATCCAAAGGAATAGATCTATCATAATATAGCATGAGATCTACCAATAAAATAGATTTAAAGTCTGCAATCGTATCCACATCACAGTCTTTCATAGTTTCACTAATCTAAACCTAAAAGCAACTAGAACTCACTGTGATTAGATTGCTAAAATGATAGAAAAGGTGTTGAGTCTATGCTTGAATCTCAGAATTTGATATGCTTTAGTTGCTAGAAGAAGATAAGAATCCCTAGTTCAGTTCAGAATCCGGCATAGTTTGGCCGCCATGACTTCTAATGATGAAATATGTGAAATGGCCATATATTTATAGCTGCAGAACCATCTGGAACCGACTGCTACATAAGACCTAGGGTAAATCAGGTTGCGGGTCGCCTCCCATTTGGGTAAAGGCCCAAATACCCAAAAAAAACTATTCTAGGTGCACTTTACAGGTGCGCCAGTGTAAAAATACATGGGCGCACTTGTCAAGTATGCTGGAAATTTCGGCTTTTTCTGACAAACTTCTATCGTCCATAACTTCTTCATAGGTTTTCCGTTTTAAGCAAACTCAGACTCTATCTCAAGTAGAATTCCGAGATGAACGCAATGGCGTAACCTGTTTCACTTAATTCTGAATATTAAATTAATTATTATTTAATTTATCCTCTTTAGTGTCATTAAAAATTCGAGGTGTTACAGATTTGGAGTTCGGATAGGAAAACACTATTTTTGGAATATATATATATATATCGGCCAGTAAAAAAATTCCATTCATTATTTTTATTTTTCAAAAAATCGAAAAACCCTCCCTGTAATCCACGAACGAACAGCGGCTCTTGTTCCTCCCTCCTCTCCTCCGTAACTCCCAAACCACAATATAAAATCAAACGACCCTGTTGAGGATTTTGTAGATCTCCTCCTCCTCTTCAAATCCATATAAACTTCGCTATCTATCGTTGTGTAAACTGTTCGATCCAAGCCCTCAAACTGACCCCATTGCGTGCCAGTTTCCTTCTCCGATCTGACGTCGAGTTCAATGAGGTGGCCCCCTCCGGCGTGCCTCTCGGAGCTGGATAAGTGGAGCAAGTGGATCGGCTTCATACTTCTCAGATTTCGCGAAAATCAAAAACCTAGTTTTGAACCCATTTGGAATGTAACAGCCAGCTTTAATTTAAAAGGTTTATAACACTTTAAAGCATTGCTAATTCATTTTATCGAATAAAAAAGTATCTTTTTCATACATTGTCGAAATCCAGTGAAACAAGAGACATTGGGACCGTGACATCGTGCGCTACATTCTGGAAGTGACCAGAAATTTTTTAGAGCTTTCTATAATTTTAGAAGGAGTGGAACCCAATGTGAGCAAAATAAATTCAAAAATAACTGGATAAAATTATATTAGGTTGCAAACGGAGTTTAGTAGCTCCCGACACCATCGTCCACAGACCATGGACGATTTGTTTGGTTTTGTTATAGAAATTGATTGTGATTTCGGATGATTGATTGTGGTTGCAAAAAAATTGATTGTGATTGTGTTAATGATAAATTCATTGTGTAGTGAAAATGAATTGTATTGTGGAAATTATGGAAATGAAAGTATTGTAATGCTGCGAGGCCTAGGATGGCAGAGGAGCCGTGCTGGACACGGTGCCGGTGTTACCTACCCTGCCATTGTAATGCCAAAATTTTCTGAAGAGACTACATAAAATAGTTGTTGTGTTGAAATAAATTTTTTGAACAATAAAAATCACATTTTTATTATATGTATAAATTATATAAAATATTCATGTTGGAAATAAATTGTTTGAACAATAAAAATCACGTTTTTATTGTATGTATGAAGTATATAAAATATTCATGTGTGGAATAAACTGTTTGAACGATAACAATATTATTTTTAACATGTGTATGAAGTGTTAAAAATAGTCATGTGTTAAAATATATTTTTGTTCGCCAAAAATATTATATTTATCACGTATATGAAGTGTTAAAAAATGACCGTGTGTTGAAACAAAATTTGTTTGCTATAAATATAATTTTTAACATGTATATAAAGGGTTAAAAATGTTAAAAATGGTCATGTGTTAAAAATATATTTTTGTTCGCCATAAATATTATTTTTATCATGCATATGAAGTGTTAAAAATGACCATGTGTTGAAATAAATATTTTTTTCTATAAATATTATTTTGAACATGTATATGAAGCGTTAAAAATAGTCATGTTTTAAAATATATTTTTGTTTGCCAAAAAAATTATTTTTATCACATGTATGAAGTGTTAAAAATAACCACGGGTTGAAATAAATGTTTGTTCATTAGAAATATTATTTTTAACATGTATATGAAGTGTTAAAAAAACCATGTATGGAAATAATTATGTGTTCACTAAAAATATTATTTTTAGCGTAGACATGCATATATATACATATGCTGAACCAGAAAATGGATTAGCTGTTGAGTAAAGAATTTATTTGCACGCCCGACAAATAGGTAAGCCTTAATGAGTTGGCTGCGCAATTTTATTTATTATATAAATTCCTGTGAATGCCATTGGATATAGTGTGCTGGTTGTTCTTTGTGAGATTATAAACAACACCATGGAACAGCAACAATTAATTTTGAACTACACTTCATGGCATACTTCGTGAAGATAACATACTCTATCATATACCATATAAGCATTTGGAGCTTACGTGACATGGTTGGAATTACTATACAAGCGAGATGCTCATATTGAGATGACTGCATTTCAGGTTTAACCGAAGACGAACTATTAATGCCATAGCATATCATATTCCATATAAGCATTAGGTGCTTATATGACGAGGTTTAGATTACCATATGAGCAAGACGCTCGTATGGCAATGACTGAATTACAGGTTGAATTGAGGACTAATATGGACTAAATAAAATATAAAGGTAAATTGCTAGATTTAATAAAAAAACCCACATGGGTTTGGAGTTGGCAATAATCACGTCTCTCTAATTATAAAATACGGAACATGGATTATTTATTTTCCAACACTGGACAAGGTGAAGAGATTTATCTTTGGAGTAATTTACACACACCCTCGGGCATAGAATAGGTCACTAAAAATTGTGTATGCTTATTCTGGATTTATTGGGTGCCTAATACAGCCCAATAAATTTCCAAACCCCTCTCCAGACAAAGGTGGTTATGGCGAAGTTTTTTGAAATTTAAAGGTGTTAGCCAAATTTTTGAAGTGAAAACGGTTTGGAAATTATCGAATGATTTATATATATATATATATATATATATATATATATATATATATAAACTAAAATAAAACGAATAATGACACCGAAGTTCGCATTTTGGAATCGTAATTTTAAATGATTATTACGGATGATCCGACCATCGGATTTTCCCGAAACGGGAAACATTCCGTTCGCTTTGGAAAGATCTTTCCAACGATATAAAGTTCGTTAAGATCCAACGGTTAGATTTTGTGAAATGTTAAATTCAAATTTTGATGAGAGAAGTGTTAGTGCCATCGCATGACCTGAAACGTCGTTCGATGAAAATGGACTATATATATATAGTGAAAAATCGTTATAAAATATTATAAACGACATGGAATGGAAATAAACCGATTTTACTTGGTTTGTTATATATTATGATGGTTAGATGTATTTGACATGAAATAATTATATTGAATTGAAACGTAAATGTCAAATAATCTAACCAAAGAAAGAATTAGTTTGAATTTTATATATACATGGATTATTTGAAAATGCTGAGTTAATTCTCATTTTAAATAATCTATAACAACCCGGAATATCCGAACCAATTTAAAAAATTTATTTTGGCAATTTTGATGAATTTTGAATAATTTAAATGATTTATTTCAAATAATAACGACAAGAAATTTATTTTGAATAGAATTAGAATGTATATATTTATTTGAATCAATGTTAGAATATAAATATTTATTTTTAATTATAAAAGGAATTGGAAATGGCGCGGTAGTTTGAAAATTCAAATTCAAATTTCAAATGAATGTACAGGATTCAAAATAAACCGGATTTTAGTAAAACAAAAAAAATGTTAGAATCTATTTGGGAATATCTTTCCAACGAATCCGTAAAATTGAAATTTCATAGCCGGAATAAAAATTTATGCCCAGTTGAAAATTCAAAATAGTTGCTATGGAATTTTGGCCCTTAAAAATAGTCATTTTGCAAACGACCTCCGTTTTGGACAAAACCACTTTTGTTGAGTCTGGGATGTCAAGTTATTGCTAGATTCCAAAATTCATAATTTTCAGAATTAAGAGCGTGGCAAAGTAAAACGAGTTTTGACAGTTTCAGTCAATTTGGATCGACTAGAAAATTGCCATTTATCAAACGGTCTCCAAATTTGACTAAATTAGTTTTGTTAGAACCGTATCGTTAATACGAAGCTAGAAAATATTTTTTGGAATTTTAGATTCCGTATGTGGCCCCGGTAAATGGAAATGCATGTTACATTTCAATATATAGATTTATATTTTGATTTTGACGAAAACCAATCGAAACTGCCAAACTGGCTTACGATAGATATCCCACTGCGTTAGGAATGGGGGTAATTAGCTATGGACAACAGTCGGTGGGTTTGATTTGGAGTTCAAAATAAAAAGTTACTTTTTGGATTTAAAATAAAATAAATTAATATAAATTTTCACTTAACCCCTTCCCTTATTTTCTTCCCCGTTAGAGTTTTAAAATAAAAAAAGAAAAGGAGATCGACGGGGTGGAGGAAGCCGCCGCCAGGCACGGTGCCGCGCCCCCCAAGCTCCGTGCCTCCCTCCGTCAAGCCCCCCTTCCTTCGCCTCTCCCTCCTCCCCCCTGAAACCCTAGTTCAGCCGCGCCCAAACCCCATGGCCCCACCGAATATCCAGCTTCGCCCAGGCGCCTCCGCCGCGAGGTTCCCCCCGCCCTAAGCCACTGTTGAACGGAGAAGACTCCCCCCTTGGGAAATCCGATTTAATGTAAGTTTTTTTTTAATTTTATTTTTATTTTAGTTTATTTATTTCTTTAGGTTAGTTTATTTAAAAGTAATTAGTTTATTAGAAATAGAAATAGGGATTTTATATTGTTTTTAAAATAAAGATTTGATTTTTATAAAATAAAAAGAATAGATTTTTGTGTAAGAAAAGATTAGATCTTTATAGGAGAAAGGATTAGATCTTTATAGAAGAAAAAATTAGATTTTTAAATATGTAAAAATACGGTCTTTGGCTAAGTAAAAGTATAATTTTAACAAAGTAAAAATATAATTTTTAGCAAAGTAAAAATATAATTTTCATATAGAAAGAAGCGTTGTAAAAATATATATGAAGTAGAAATAAAAAAATGATTTTATTTATTGGAATGAAGCAATAAAAATGTGATTTTCATCTACGAACATCGAGAAGAAGATTGCGATGGAATTTGGAATAGAATCCAAACCATCGTCCGTTAAAGCACGGCGAAGTGGATCCCAAAGGTGAGAACTCCTCACTTTTATTTTATTTTCTAGTTAAAATATATACTAGGATGCAGACGGTGCTTAGCAGCACCCGATACCCGTCGTCAACAGACCATGGACGGCTTGTTTGTTTAATTGATTGTGTGATGTGGAATGGAATAAAATATTTTATAGTTAAAAATATAATTTTTAACGTGTATATAAATTAAATAAAATAAATATTCATAAACAAATCAGACAATTTGTTTATGAACACACATTTGACTGATATTGATTGGGATGATAAATTTTACACCTCGCCCAACTGCACAAATAAATATGTATCTGTTGATTGAAACCCCACACGGGTATTGGGATGATATATGACATACACTAGTACCAATAATTAGCTATATGTCAATCGATAGGTTGACAGACTGTTGTAAGCGTTAAATATTTATATTTGATGCTTATGCAGTGTAGAATGCACTTTGGATGATGGTTGACTGTGTTTGATTGTTGTTGTGTACATGTGTGTATGAAATCCATATAAATCACATTATATGGTGGTTGACTGTGTCTGGTTCCAATTCAAAAAGAAGTAATATTTTAAAATAACGAATATTTTAAAATAATGAATATTTTAAAATAATATTCAGTGGTGGATCAAAATGTGATTTTGATGACCGATTTGGGATGGACACGAATATATTTAAATATATAAAGCCATGTTGATTTGATTAACTTCATTTTGACGTGAACGATATTTATATCAATTTTATTTATTTTTATAATGAATATCGAAAAGGAAATGATTTCGAAATCTAGTGTTTTGAAAATTTTATCATTTATATATATTGATGATATGGAATATTCAATTTTGATTAGAAATTGAATATGAAGTCGAAATCGTTTTGAAAATGAATTTAAAACGATTTATAAAATATGTTTTAAATGGAAGTCGATGAAATATATGTTATATATATAATATAATGGCCCGAATAGAATGCGTCGCACCGTGGAAGTCCGCGAATTTCGACCATTGACTTCGAACGAACATTAAGGGAGATCCTACCACCGGATTCTCCTAAAACTGGAACCGTTGGGTTCGTATCGAAAAGAGTTTTCCAATGAATATTAGAGATTTGAAATCTAATGGTTGGATTTGGAATTATGTCCAAATCAAATTTGGAAAAGGTCGCTGTAAGTGCAGTTCGATGGCCGTTTATGGAAATCGACATTACGAGCCTTGTAAAATTACTAAAAATATCAATAATTTGTGTAAAATCATAATAAATGATTTGGAAAGAATTGGGATGGAAGATTTCATATTTGAAAAGATAAAAATATATTTTTAATGAAATGAACTAGTTTTGAAATAGAATAAGAAATCCAATATTTTAAAATAAATAAATTAGATTTGAAATGGTTTTAAAAATAACCAGGATTTCCAATATATGAATTGGAATGGATTTGAACTGAAATTATGCTAGGAATATTTCGATATTGAATTTCGTAATTATACAGAAATTGTGGAGGAATTTGGAAGATATATATATATATCTCGTTATTCCAATACGTTATTTGTTGATTTCAGAATTTGATATTGAATATAAGCCGATATATTTTCTATTTTGAGCCTTGTATTTAATATCAAATTGGATTTTGGATCGTTGTGAATGGTATCTTTAATAATATTGTTCTTAAAACCAATAGAGTTAAGAAAATTAGAATCTGATTGGAGATTAGCTAAGTTGAATGGTTCCTCGGGTATTGATCTGATGTTTGTTTCGGCCTTCGGGGTTAATACTTAAGGAATTGTTCACTTGCTAATTTACAGTTAAAGGCTGATGGAATGGAATGTGATTTTGGGTTTATCGTGAACTGTGTTTTAGATGACATTGGTTCTTTAACCCAGTTAAAGACAGGATATGATTTCCCAAGTTAAGCAATTGTTAATATTGATTTTTGGGAAGATTAAATCCAAGTGTAGTTTTAATGCATCCTTAATTAGATTGAATTGACATCCAAAGGAAGATTAAAGAATAAATTTTAATGAATTTATCTTCGATAAAATTAATGGGAACCTTTTCCAAAGAATGTGAATATTTGAATAAAAGAATATTTAGAATTGGAATGAGGCGTATGTTATGTTGTTGTAGCACTTGTTTATTACAAACGCGAGTTATTTAGAAAGGCCGGGTTTATACCAATTCTGAATAACTGATTCGACGATATGCCGACAATGAAGACGGTGGTTGAAGACCGGAGGTCTTCACATCGTTTGGAAGATTACTGATGTTTTGATTGTGTTGTACACCCAAGATGAGGTAATAAGTGGTGATCATCCAGACGTACTTGGAGATTGATGGATATGCGAGGACCTCTCTCCTGTATTGGACATACGGGAGAGGAATAAGGCGCCTCCGGTTTCGTTCAGACCCAGAACGAACTTATAAATGGATTGTGTGTCTGACATTGGATTTTATTCTGTGCTGATTGAATTCTATTAAATATATATCTGTTTGGCCGCAAAGTATTTATTCTCCTGCTTAACGCCCTTCTCTGAGACGTACGAGCTCAGAGGTTACAAATCGATAGAAATCAGTCGCATGGCATGAATTGCCTGTGTGGCGCGCCGAGAGGCAATGATCAAGGCTTTTGTTAGAAAGCATAGTCTTGTGGTTGATGATCGAAACACGACTTTAATATAGCGTAGCTTTGTGTATAGCACTGATTCGCGAGCCTCACACCTCGGCATGAGTTAAAAACGGGATAAAGACCACTGGGAGAACACGACGTTTCTTTTTAGTTATGGGTGGTGTCAATGGTTTACTAGCCCTGACATCGTTGATTATTATACGCTTGTGGATGTTGGAATGCGAGGCGCCTCGGATATATCGGTCTCTTCGGAGCCGATGGTTAGGTCCGATAGGACCGAGAAACGTGTGTTCAGGAATAACTAATCCTCTAAGGTAACAGAGGACCGGCCCAGCCGATTCCAAGGGCTACACAGAGTGTGTAGTCCTGGAGCATTTGCTAGAGTGTCTCGAAGTGGCGAGGAGCTCGCCCTGGCCTCGACTCATGAAAGAAATCCAATTTCCAATACGTGATATTTCGGTTTTTTGTAGAGCCTAGTATGGCGACATAGTGGGATGGGGCACTATGCCGTCTATGATTGATACATTTATATTTGAAGTTGTTTTCATACACTTTACATTATAATAGTATCAAAAAGATTTGTTTTAAACGTACCAAGCATGTTTGGCTATTATAAGGTAAAACTCTATCCTCCAGCTTGCGTTGCATTATGTGATGGGACCTGAGTCTTATAATAGCTTCATTTTTCCAAAAAGCATTGTGATGTTTATTCTATGCACTAGTATTCTTGGGAGGAAACCCGTTCCGTGTTATACGGCATGGTACCTTGATTTACTCTCTTTTAAATAAAGTTTTAAATAACGGTTTTAGTTCTCACACCAGTCACATAACTGATCTGGAGTTCAATGTTTTAACCTAAACTCTGGGTGCCCCTATTTTCCACACGGGTAGCTAGTAGTTTTGGTTTTGCAGATTTATATCCACAGGATATTGGTTTACAGCTGGAATGATATTCGGAAAGCTCTGTGTCTGTTTATCTCTTTCAATTGTGTTTTGTATTATTTTCCGCTGCTATGTAATGTAATTTAAATCTCTGATATTTTTCTAATGTATAATATTTATTCAAACTCTGTATATTCTTGTATCTGATGGAAATTGTTGTAACTAACAATGAAATGTTCTTCTGTTTGTGTTCTGATTCGTCTTGTCCTCAAAGCAATTCTTTCTTTCCTTTATGGGGAAGTTCGGGTCCCCACAGTTGGTATCAGAGCTTTGGTTTACAGAGCTCGAGAACAAGACATATTAAAACCATACGAAAGAATTCATCAGAGATTGGATTAGTAATATCCAATGAGAATGACTCGTTAGAGATTTGATCAGTAGTATCCTAGAACGAGTGTGAAGAGTAGTGTTTTTAAAATAAAAAAGAAAACAAAATTTGTTTTGAAAATTTAGACCTTATTAAACGTATTCAAATATTTATTTGTATTGAATTTGTACAATCCAATATATAAATATTTTGCATATACGCCTTGCAAACGTGTATTTGAAGTTTTAATATAGTGGATAGATATCAATCACACTCTAGTCGCCCGGAGATGATACTGATGATAGCACGTGCATCATCAGTATTTATGTTCGAGTTTCGATAGTGGGATATCTGTATATTTCCAATTGGCTGGTGTGAGAACCAAAACTAGATAGGGTTTATTGTGTGAATTTGCATCAAAAATATGATTTTCTGTATACGTATCAAAATTATGAATTTGAAAAGCTAATCAACTAATTGATTGCTAATTGTTGATTGTGTTATGTGATTATTCATTTAAACCATTATGTGAAAGAACGATAAATTTAGCCAAATTGAACCAAATATTGAACTGTATTGAAAATTGTTTGGAAATGCATGCGTGTAAATATATATGTGTGAACAGGTCATTGCAAAGAGGCTAGAGCAGAAGAATAAAATTGTTTGCCCGATAGATAGGTACATGTTTATTGTATTTCATTGGGTTTTTGATGATTTTATTAGCTGGTTGGCTAGCCGCTTGGCTGTTTCTTTTTCTTTTTGGATTGGAGAGGCATGTATGGTGATTTCGGGATTTTCCCGGTGCTCCCGTACAGGGGAGGATATGGCGAAATTTTTCGAAAACTTAGGGTGTTAGCCAAATTTTTGAAAAATTTGAAAAGTTCTTAGAAACTGAAAAGTTGAAGAACTTAAGCCATAATGAAAATAATGAAAGTTGAGTTGGTTAGTTCAACAACTTTCAGCTCCGTTCCTTTTCGAGGACGAAAATATTTTAAGTGGGGGAGATTGTAACAACCCGAGAAATCCGAAGCAATTTAAATTTTTTATTTTGGCAATTTTAATGAATTTTGAATATTTAAAATGATTTATTTTAAATCATAACGACAACAAATTTATTTTGAATAGAATTAGAATGTATATATTTATTTGAATCGATGTTAGAATATAAATATTTATTTTTAATTATAAAAGGAATTGGAAACGGCGCGGTAGTTTGAAAGTTCGATTTCAAATTTCAAATAAATGTACAGGATTCAAATTAAACTGGATTTCAGCGAAACCAAAAATATTAGAATCTATTTGAGAATATCTTTCCAACGGATCCGAAAAATTGAAATTTCATAGCGGGAATAAAAAGTTATTCCCGGTTGAAAATTCAGAATAGTCGCTATGGAATTTTAGCCCTTAAAAATAGCCATTTTGCAAACGACCTCAATTTTCTCTGAAACAACTTTCGTTGAATCCGGGATGTCAAGTTATTGCAAGAAATTCATAATTTTTTGAATCATTATGTGAGCGTGGCGAAGTAAAACGTGTTTTGACAGTGTAAGTCAATTTGGATTGACCAGAAAATGGCCATTTTTCAAACAGTCTCCAAATTTGAAAAAATTCGTTTTGTTAGAACCGTATCGTCAATACAATGCTAGAAAATATTTTTTGGAAAATTTTAAAGTCCGTATGTGCCCCGATAAATGGAAATGCGCGTTCAATTTCAATATATAGATTTATATTTTGATTTTGATGAAAACCAATCGAAACAGCCAAACTGGCTTACGATAGATATCCCATTGTGTTTGGAATGGGGTTAATTTGCTTTAGAAGACAGTTGGTGGGTTCGATTTGGAGTTCAAAATAAAAGGTTACTTTTTGGATTCAAAATAAAATAAATAAATTAATATAAAATTTCACTTAACCCCCTCCCCCTATTTTCTTCCCCTTCAGAGTTTTTTTTAAAAAGGAGATCAACGGGGGGGAGGAAGCCGCCGCTAGGCACGACACCGCACCCCCCAAGCTCCGCGCCTCCCTCCGTCAAGCCCCCCTTTCCTTCGCCTCTCCCTCCTCCCCCCTGAAACCCTAGTGCAGCTGTGCCCAAACCCCATGGCCCTACCGTCTGTCCAGCTCCTCCTAGGCACCTCCGTCTTGAGGTCCCCCCCCCCTCAGCCACCAGTGAACGGAGAAGACTCCTCCCCCCTTGGAAAATCCAATTTAATGCAAGTTTTTTTTTAATTTTATTTTTATTTTAGTTTATTTAGTTGTTTAGGTTATTTATTTAAAAGTAATTAGTTTATTAGAAAAAGAAATAGGGGTTTTATATTGTTTTTAAAATAAAGATTTGATTTTTATAAAATAAAAAGAATAAATTTTTGTGTAAGAAAAGATTAGATCTTTATAGGAGAAAGGATTAGATCTTTATAGAAGAAAAGATTAGATTTTTAAATATATAAAAATATGATCTTTTGCTAAGTAAAAATATAATTTTTAGCAAAGTAAAAAAATAATTTTTAGCAAAGTAATAATATAATTTTTATATAGAAAGAAGCGTTGTAAAAATATATGAAGTAGAAATAAAAATACGATTCTTATTTATTGGAAAGAAGCGATAAAAATGTGATTTTTATCTATGAACAGCGGGATGAAGATTGCGTTGGAATTTGGAATAGAATCCAAACCATCGTCCGTTAAAGCACAGCGGAGTGGATCCCAAAAGTGAGAACTCCTCACTTTTATTTTATTTTCTAGTTAAAATATATACTAGGATGCAGACGGTGCTTAGCAGCATTCGACACCCATCGTCCACAGACCATGGATAGCTTGTTTGTTTAATTGATTGTGTGATGTGAAATGGAATAAAATATTTTATAGTTAAAAATATAATTTTTAACGTGTATATAAATTAAATAAAATAAATATTCATAAACAAATTGGACGATTTCTTTATGTACACACATTTGACTGATATTGATTGCGACGATAAATTTTACACATCGCCCAACTGCACAAATAAATCTGTAATTGTTGATTGAAACCCCACACGGGTATTGGGATGATATATGACATACACTAGTCCCAATATTTAGTTGTATGTAAATCGATAGGTTGACAGACTGTTGTAAGCGTTAAAAATTTATATTTGATGCTTATGCAGTGTAGAATGCACTTTGGATGATGGTTGACTATGTTTGATTGTTGTTGTGTACATGTGTGTATGAAATCCATATAAATCACATTATATGGTGATAGAATGTGTCTGATTCCAGTTCAAAAAGAAGTAATATTTTAAAATAACAAATATTTTAAAATAATGAATATTTTAAAATAATATTCAAGAATGGTTCAAAATGTTATTTTGATGTCCGATTTGGGATGGACACGAATATATTTAAATATATAAAGCCGTGTTGATTTGATTAACGCCATTTTGACGTGAACGATATTTATATCAATTTTATTTATTTTTATAATGAATATCGAAAAGGAAATGATTTCGAAATCTAATGTTTTGAAAATATTATCATTTATATATATCGATGATATGGAATATTCAATTTTGATTAGAAATTGAATATGAAGTTGAAATCGTTTTGAAAATGAATTTAAAACGATTTATAAAATACATTTTAAATGGAAATCGATGAAATATTATATATATATATATATAATGGCCCGAATAGAACGCGCCGCGCTGCAGCAGTTCGCGAATTTCAACCATTGACTTCGATGGACATTACGGGAGATCCGACCGTCGGATTCTCCTAAAACTGGAACCGTTGGGTTCGTATCGAAAAGTGATTTCCAACGAATATTAGAGATTTGAAATCTAATGGTTGGATTTGGAATTATGTCCAAATCAAATTTGGAAAAGGTCGTTGTAAGTGCAGTTCGATGGCCGTTTATGGAAATCGATTGTACGGGCTTTGATAAAATTATTAAAAATATCAATAATTTGTGTAAAATCATAATAAATTATTTGGAAAGAACTGGGATGAAAGATTTCATATTTGAAAAGATAAAAATATATTTTTAATGAAATGAACTAGTTTTGAAATAAAATAATAAATCCAATATTTTTAAAATAAATAAATTGGATTTGAAATGGTTTTAAAAATAACCAGGATTTCCAATATATGAATTGGAATGGATTTGAATCGAAATTATGCTTGGAATATTTCGATATTGAATTTCGTGATTATACAGATATTGTGGAGATATTTAGAAGATATATATGTAGTTATTCCAATACGACATTTGTTGGTTTAGGAATTTGTTACTAAATATAAGCCGATATATTTTCTATTCAGAGCCTTGTGTTTAATATCAAATTGGATTTTGGGTCATCGTGAATGGTATCTTTAATGTTATTCAAATTAGAATCTGACTGGAGATTAGCTAAGTTGAATGGTTTCCCGGGTATTGATCTGATGTTGGTTTAGGCCTTCGGGGTTACTACTTTAGGAATTGTTCACTTGCTAATTTATGGTTAATGGCTGATGGAATGGAATGTGATTTCGGGTTTATCGTGAACAGTGTTTCAAAAGACATTGGTTTTTTAACCTAGTTAAAGACATGATTTGATTTCCCAAGTTAAACAATCGTTAATATCGATTTTTGGGGAGATTAAAACCATGTGGAGTTTTAATGCATCTTTAATTAGATTGAATTGACATCCGAAGGAAGATTAAAGAATAAATTTTAATGAATTTATCTTTGATAAAATTAATGGGAACCTTTCCCAAAGAATGTGAATATTTGAATAAAAGAATATTCAGAATTGGAATGAGGCGTATGTTATGTTGTTGCAGCACTTGTTTATTATATACGCGAGTTATTTGGAAAGGTCGGGTTTATACCCATTCTGAATAACTGATTCGACGATATGTTGACGATGAAGACGGCAGTTGAAGACCGGAGGTCTTCACATCATTTGGTTGATTACTGATATCTTGATTGGGTTGTACACCCAAGATGAGGTAATAAGTGGTGATCGTCCAGACGTACTTGGAGATCGACGGATATGCGAGGACCTCTCTCCTGTATTGGACATACGGGAGAGGAATAAGGTGCCTCCGATTTTGTTCAGACCGAGAACGAACTTATAAATGGATTGTGTGTCTGACATTGGATTTTATTCTGTGTTGATTGATTTCTATTAAATATATATCTGTTTGGCAGTGGAGAATTTATTCTCTTTCTTAACACCCTTCTCTGAGACATACGAGCTCAGAGGTTATATATCGATAGATATCAGTAGCATGGCATGAATTGCCTGTGTGGCATGTTGAGATGCAGTGATCAAGGCTTTTGTTGGAAAGCAGAGTCTTGTGGTTGATGATCAAAGCACGGCTTTAATATAGCATAGCTTTGTGTATAGCATTGATTCGCGAGCCTCACACCTCGGTATGAGTTAAATACGGGATAAGGACCGCTGGGAGAACACGACGTTTGTTTCTAGTTATGGGTGGTGTCATATTTTTACTAGCCCTGACATCGTTGATTATTATATCCTTGTGTATGTTGGAATGCGAGGCTCCTCGGATATATTGGTTTCTTCAGAGCCGATGGATAGGTCCAATAGGACTGAGAAACGTGTGTTCAGGAATAACTAATCCTCAAATGTAACGGAGGACCGGCCCGGCTGATTCCAAGGGCTACCCAGAGTGTGTAGTCCTGGGCCATTTGCTAGAGTGTCTTGAAGCTGTGAGGAGCTTGCCCTTAGCCTCGACTCATGACGGAAATCCAATTCCAATACATGATATTTCGGTTTTATTTGTAGAGCCTAGTATGGCGACATGGTGGGATGGGGCACTATGCCGTCTATGATTGATACATTTATATTTGAAGTTTTTTCATACACTTTACATTATAATAGTATCAAAATGATTTGTTTTAAATGTACCAAGAATGTTTGGCTATTATAAGGTAAAACTCTATCCTTCGTCTTGCGTTGCATTGTGTGATGGGACCTGAGTCTTATAATAGCTTTATTTTTCCAAAAAGCATTGCGATGTTTATTTTATGCACTAGTATTCTTGGGAGGAAACCCGTTCCGTGTTATACGGCGTGGTCCCTTGATTTACTCTCTTTTGAAGTAAAGTTTAAATAATGTTTTTAGTTATCACACCAGTCACATGACTGACTTGGAGTTCATAGTTTTAACCTAAACTCTGGGTGCCCCTATTTTCCACAGGGGCAGCTAGTAGTTTTGGTTTTGTAGATTTATATCCACAGGATCCTGGTTTACAGCGGGAATGATATTCGGAAAGCTCTATATCTGTTTATCTCTTTCAGTTGTGTTTTGTATTATTTTCCACTGCTATGTAATGTAATTCAAATCTCTGATATTTTTCTGGTGTATAATATTTATTCATACTCTGTATATTCTTGTATCTGTTGGAAATCGTTGTAATTAACAATGAAATGTTCTTCTATTTGAGTTCTGATTCGTCTTGTCCTCAAAGCAATTCATTCTTTCCTTTACGGGTAAGTTTGGGTCGCCACAGTTGGTATCATAGCTTTGGTTTATAGAGCTCGAGAACAGGACATATTAGAACCATACGAAAGAATTCATCAGAGATTGGATTAGTGATATCCATTGAGAATGGCTCGTTAGAGATAGGATCTGTAGTATCCTAGAACATGTGTGAAGAGTAGTGTTTTTAAAATAAAAATGAAACCAAAGTTTGTTTTGAAAATTTAAACCTTATTAAACGTATTCGAATATTTATTTGTATTGAATTTGGACAGTACAATATATAAAGTTTTTGCATATACGCCTTGCAAACATGTATTCGAAGTTTTAATATACTGGATAGATATAGAATCACACTCTAGTCGCCCGGAGATGATATTGATGATAGCACGTGCATCTCATTATTTATGTTCGAGTTTCGAAAGTGGGATATCTGTATATTTCCAATTGGCTGGTGCGAGAACCAATACTAGATAGGGTTTATTGTGTGAATTTGCATCAAATACATGATTTTCTGTATATGTATCAAAATTATGAATTTGAAAAGCTAATCAACTAATTGATTGTTGATTGTGTTATGTGATTATTCATTTAAACTATTGTGTGAAAGAATGATAAATTTAGCCAAATTGAACCAAATATTTAACTGTATTGAAAATTGATTGGAAATGCATGCATGTACATATATATGTGTGAACAGGTCATTGCAAAAATACTAGAGCAGAAGAATAAAATTGTTTGCCCGACAAACAGGTACAAGTTTATCATATTTCTTGGGTTTTTGATGATTTTATGAGCCAATTGGCTAGCCGCTTGGCTGTTTCTTTTTCTTTTTGGATTGGAGAGGCATGTATGGCGATTTCGGGATTTTCCCGGTGCTCCCGTACAGGGGAGGTTAGGGCGAAATTTTTCGAAAATTTAGGGTGTTAGCCAAATTTTTGAAAAATTTGAAAAGTTCTTAGAAACTGAAAAGTTGAAGAACTAAAGCCATAATGAAAATAATGAAAGTTGAGTTGGTTAGTTAAACAACTTTTAGCCCCATTCCTTTTCGAGGATGAAAACATTTTAAGTGGGGAAGATTGTAACAACCCGGGAAATCCGAACCAATTTAAAATTTTTATTTTGGCAATTTTGATGAGTTTTGAATATTTAAAATGATTTATTTTAAATAATAATGACAAGAAATTTATTTTGAATAGAATTTGAATGTATATATTTATTTGAATCGATGTTAGAATATAAATATTTATTTTTAATTATAAAAGAAATTGGAAATGGTGCAATAGTTTGAAAATTCGATTTCAAATTTCAAATGAATGTACAGGATTCAAAATAAACTGGATTTTAGCGAGACTAAAAATGTTAGAATCTATTTGAGAATATTTTTCCAACGAATCTGAAAAATTGAAATTTCATAGCGGGAATAAAAAGTTATGCCCAGTTGAAAATTCAGAATAGTCGCTATGGAATTTGGCCCTTAAAAATAGCTATTTTGCAAACGACTTTCGTGTTAGACCAAAAATTGGTTCTAACGCCCAAATGAGCTATGATTTTAATGAAATAGAACCAAAAAGCAACGAAGATCACACGACTTATAGTGGTTCGACGTTAAAGAGTCTACATCTACTTTCTATTCTTTTAATTGATGATTTGAATGCAAATACAGCAACGATTCTCACTCAACTCCACAATTACAATGCATAAACTCACTCAAATCTCTCAAAAATAGACTTTAAGAGATGATTTTGATCTGAATGTGATTATGAAATTCGGCTACGGAGGAAGTTAGAACTGAGAATTTTCCAAAAGATCCTTTCAAATGCCTCTTGTTGGTGTATTTATAGGTGAAAAATCTCTTCGGAGTGGCTCCAGTTCTGAATTGCGTGGCACCCATCCCATAAGAGTCGGGTTCGGAGGCTTCCAAATGGTGACAACGCATCGATATAGT
The DNA here is from genome assembly GCA_030737875.1 of Allium sativum. Classification (NCBI taxonomy): domain Eukaryota; kingdom Viridiplantae; phylum Streptophyta; class Magnoliopsida; order Asparagales; family Amaryllidaceae; genus Allium; species Allium sativum. The sequence goes on along the minus strand of CM060921.1, from coordinate 144,809,972 downwards.
GGGAGATCGTAGGAGAAATGGTCATGCTTGGTCCGAGTCTTCAGGAAACATGTGTAACAGCGGTCACAGGCTCAGAGAAAGGTGTTCAGATCGGCTGCCTCCGATCCGATCCGATGAGGCCACTTGCTATCTTTTGATTTTGCTGACGTACTTCTCCGAATCGAATCGATATGGTATCTGCGTCTTTGATCTCTACTTTTTTCCTGCGCTATCTCCCTCCGATCCGGACCGGTTGGTGGCTTTCTCACTATTTGCTCTTTGTGTAGCCTAGTTCACAAAAGTAGGCTAACATTTTGCCCCCTCGAAGTACGCTCTTATTTAAGATAAAGTTTGCTTTGAATCAGTTTACGAAATATCCTTTGAATTAGAACCATTGAATGATCATTTCCATTTACTTGTAGTATTGCGTCGCTTCATAAAGTCGTGCCTTTTGCTGCTTATATATCCACAAACCATATGAATAACTTTCTTCATTTCCAAACAACTTTAAGAGCTTCTTTTTAATGTCCAGTAATTCCCCCAGGTAAGCTTTTCTTTATTTTTCCTCGAATTCAACTTGCATGACAAGTTAATGTGTATAATCCTCTTTGGTTCGGACTCCGATCCAAATGAATTTCCCTCCTGTATTGCTTAAATGTGGACTAACAGGCCAAAATGCACTAGTGGGCCTGAACCCCGGTCCGAACGGGGTGAAAAAGACTAGGAATTCGAGTGGTCACCATAAACTTATATAAATCCGCCTCCCATCTTCCTCTTCCTCTCCTTCCTTTATCGCTCTCGCCCAAACAGATTTTGCATCGAAACCCACAAACTTCAAAAACTCTGAAACTCTCTCGTTCTTCTTTAAATTAAACACCTTGTTAGGTTTAAAATCTCGAATTACCTTGCTGTAATTGTTTTCAGTTTAGATTTATGGTAGAATTGGGCGATTCGAACATGGTGTGTGTTTAATTTCGACACCATGGCCTTCTCTCTCCTCGCCGTCGTCGTTGGTGGTTCTGTCACCACCTTGAGGCGTTGGGAGAGGGGATTATGATCTTTTTGGAAAGTTGAGCACGTAAGCGTTTGATCTTGATTGGGTTCTTGTGAAATGGAGTTGGGTTCGGTACTGGTTAAGCAAGAGGGAGAATGATGGAGACGAAGGAGAGGAGAGGAACTGGGGTTGGTTCGGGTAGAGAGACGTTGGAGTGAAGGGAAAGGAAAAATGTTCACAAGACCGGATCGGGTCGGAGCAAAAGAAAAATCAAAAAAATGAGAAACAAAGCCCACCTGACCGGGTCGGATCGTGGTAAGAAACAAGGAGGAGAAGAGGCATGATTATTCAAGTCAATCTGAACCGATCTGGTCTCCTATGTCCGAACCGATCCGGTTTTACTTTCTTAGTGTGAATATCTGCTTCAGACCGAAACATGACTTTGTCCTCCGATCTGATCCTACTGCACATACCTGAACCGAACCGAAACATTCCATCTCAATGCGCGAGAATTTATCCAACTAGCTTAATCAACGCTCAGCATAACCTTCAACTTGATGAACGGTTAGAATAGCGCCTTACGAACATAACAAACATCAAGAACTATTCTGAAACATTATTACTTCTTTGAATCTTTATATCACGCTCTCATGTGTTTACTTTGCATCTTTGTTACACGTAGCACACACTTTAGTTCACATACACACATGGGGGACACGGGCAACTTTACTCTAATCCTTGCTATTGTTTCTTCAATAGTCTAGTGATCATGGCTGAGAGACGTTCATCTAGGTTAGCAAAGAAGATGGAAGTTGCGGAAACTTCTGAGAAATTCACTCTTGATGACATATCTTCCTCCTCGGACCCTGAATGGGACGATGAGGGCCCAGATTATGAAGTAGGAGCGGATAACAACGAAACGCCTTCCGATAGTGAAGTTTCTCTGGGTGATGAAGAGGAAGGAGGAATAGGAGATAATCGCGCTCCTGATGAGTTTGAATCTGCCATTATATTGGAGTTACCCAAAGACTCTGTTGAATCGACGATTGACGACGACAGACTTGTTCGCATATATTTAAAGCACGGGATACTGAAAAGGGATACCCTAGTGCCATCGAAAGCTGATCGTCCCCACAATCCCCCAGAAGGAATTATGGCAGTTACCCGATTGATGTGTATGGTTGGGGCTATTCCACCGTTTTCGCCTTTTGTTGTCGACTTTCTGAGACAGATGCGGATTGCCCCCATGCAGTTACATCCCAACTCTTATGCTTACTTATATACCTTATATATAGCATACAGAGAGATTTTAGGTACAGAGCCTACTTTCGACGACGTCCACTTTTTCTACAACTTCAAGCATCGGACTCAAGAGACTGCTTCCTTCTCCTATTTTGAATCAGACCCAAAAAGGAAAATTATTTCAGCTCCGTTTAGCAGCAAAGCCGGCGATTCTAAGCTCGAATGGTTTTATATCAGACAACAGCCAGGGTGCGCCAGGAGATGGACCAAATCAAGTAAAGCATCAATTTTCTAGATCTCAATTTTGAATGTTCACGCCATCACATTAACCCGCTTTCTCTTTTGTTTGCAGTTGATAATCCAAAACAAATATCGGATCAGTTGTACTTTGATCGGATGCATCGGCTTCTCAATGGCGACCAAAAATTTCTAACCATCGATGATGTTCTTAAGGATGAGTACTTCCATCATCACGGGCTATTATTCGTTACCCGAAGTGTAACACCCCACCTCTGCTAGGGTCACTCACTAAGGGAATGCACTAGTTTTGGAGGGGTATTATCTAGTAAACAGGCACAGAGATAACACAAGACAGAACATAAATTAAACAGAGTATATAAAGCAGTGGATATAAATTTAACCAAATATCATTATGTGGAAAACAGAGTCAAAACCTCTTACATCAAAATATCAAGTCATTATTTCATTACATCAAGTTCTAAAGAAGCAAAGTACTTAAAACAACATAAGTCCAATATTATTCCCCAAAAAGAGAATGAGTGCAGCCATAGCATAGCTCAAGACCAAACCGTACATGAGCTGTTAGAAAGCAAGCAAAGTCCAAGCTAAGAGCTGGGGTTTCCTCCCTGAGAACCTAGGGGGGGAACGAAAGAAAAGAGGTGGAAGAAAACGGGTCAGTCAAAAAGACTGGTAAGCCCTAGTGACTATCAGCATAAAAACTAATAAAGTTAACTGGACATGAGAAACTGAGATTAAACATAAAGATAATAACTGGTCTGGCATGATAATAAAAGGTAACAAGATAAGGGTGGCATCGCATATACAAGGTTTACTGCACTAACTGTACTAGTGTCCATGTCAAGTATAAGTCCAGAAATGACCCCTAAACCCAATAACATGAAATGACCCAATACGGGGTCCAACAGTCCGTCCTGATCGATTGGCTTTACTCGTCGTGTATCGGTGTCATACGGCCCAATCGCGGAATGTAGTCACATGTGCTAGGTCCACCCTAGGGTGTATCAGGTCCTAGGGTGTCAACCATTGACACAATTCAAGCACGCACAATGTGGTACTACGGGTGCCCATGCCTACTTTTTCAACTCCGGACTAAGTGCACGACCCTAGTCCGCCTGAACCTACACTGGCGCACCTTACTCAGCCGTTATTCTTGGTCGCTTACAATCAGCCCAGTAATCGTGCCCCACCCGTCCTAGTCCCCAGGGTATCGTGATACTTTTAAGTAGGTTACTGCTGAAAGGGACCGCGAGGCTAGTATTTCTAATGGGTTAAGTATTGTCATTAAAAAGGTCATGACTTAACCCTACCCAAACATGTATCTAGTTGGTTAAGTATATATACAAGCAGTTCAAGACTTAACCCTATCTAATCGACGTGTCAAATTGGTTAAGTATATTCAAGGGATTCATGACTTAACCCTACCATATGGCATTAATTCACTTAATGCACCCCAACCTCTCACATTAGACTTGGTTACGACTACTGGATGTGCCGGGCGGTTCCGGGCAGATTTACACCATAACCTAGTCTAACCTCGGGTTTAAGGTGCTATATGACCAACTACCCACATTGGGTCCTATTATTTGCAACTACTGGATTTGCCGGGCGGTTCCGGGTAGATTTACGTTGCAAATTCAACCCAACCTCGAGTTGGCCATTTTCAAGTTATCTAATTGTCATGTCCCAAATTCATGTTTTCAAGCTTATTCTCATGTCAAGTTTTCATGTCATATTTTCATGTCATATCATGTCAATTCCATAGCCAATTTTCAAGTTTGCCTAATCTACCCAAAACGTATCCCCAACGTACGTGAATTCGCATTAATACAACATGTCAAAATAGGGAATAACACAAACAGGATAGTCATAGAATGGCAAAGGTGTTCATAAGTTAAGCATGATGATTTTAACATTACAGGCATATGAAATAGGGTCTCAACATCAACTTGACAAGGCATGGTGATAGACATGGTAAAGGATTGACATAAAATAGTACCCCAATAATAGTTTCAACATCACATGCATGGCAAGATAAAGATCGAAAAGGGGTTTTAGATTAAACATGAATATATCCAAATCAAGTTCATACTGATATTCCATAAGTCAACGTTTTAGACGAATAGATCTAGAGTGTACAAAACTAGATCCAAAATAACAGATTTAAAAGTGATAGTCATAGATCGAAGATAGACAAGAGTAGGTCCAACTTAGTTATCATGTTTAGGCATAATTTCAGTTTACATCATGTTCAGGTTAAATTTGCACTTTAAATCTAAGAGTGACAAAGGGCTTACAGATCGTATCTAGAGAATGAGAAAGCAAAAAGAGTAGAAGCAGAATCTCTAGCAAACTCCAAACCAACGTAGCACTAACAAAGTCCTGAATAGCCTCCTTACTTTCTATCTTCCAGTCAGAACTTCAGCAGCATATGGTCGGAAAAGAATGTGATAGAAAGTCTAGGGTCAGGGGCTGTTTATATAGGGTTAGGCGGACGAACCTAGGCAGAAAACCTGACCAAATACATCAGAACGAACCAAGTTCAAAAACTGGATTTCGGGAGCAGGTCGACCCCTAGGTCGACTACCCAGTCGACCTGGTCAGGGTGGGGGGTCGACTACCCAGTCGACTCCCCAGTCGACCTAGGTCCTGGGCGGGAAATTTCCCGCCCAGCCCGCTTCTGGGTTTGAATTCGAATTTCGAATTCGAATTTCGAGCTGTTTTCGATTCTGAAAATTCCTGAAACTTCGGAGGGTCATATCTCCCTCATACGGACTCCGATTCTTGCAAACTCGGACTCGTTTCCAAGCAGAATTCCGAGATGAACGCAATGGCGCAACCCGTTTCCCTTGATTCTTATTTTAAAATTTAATTCTGCCTAGATTTATGGTTATAACACGTTATTAAAATACGGGTTGTTACATTCTCCCCTCCTTAAAGGATTTCGTCCCCAAAATCTCTAAGTTAGGAAGAACGCATCCTACCATCTACATCCATCTACTCACAACATCATTCATGAGTAACCATTGTCGTTAAAAAGATTTCTAATGCTGTATGAACATATGCAGTATGTGTGTGTATATGTACTTATCTAATGCAAAAGATCAGGCGGTTACTGATTCAGTAAACCTCCTTAATGCAAGATATGTTAGTGTAATGAGTCCAACATGTATTCAAATTCCTAACATAACTTAAAATATATACATGAGTGCACAAACATCATCCATATGCAACATCCACGTGATAGCATAACAAGTTCATCCATGTACAAGTATAAGCACCCATGCAAATGCAACATGAAAAGGTGTCTGAGCCGATCTAGTGCCTAATGTGTTTCATGCATCCACTAGAAATCACTTGCAAACACTTGCAACCATTTGCAACCATCAACCATAACATGTTTCAAATACATGTTTACATCCAAAGAGGGTTCTAAGGTTCTCAAGACAAACATAGGTAGCATGATACGAAGGGTTTACAAGCTCAAAGGAAAAAGAGATCGAGAAAGTACCCTCAAAAAGAAATGGGTAAAGCGCGGGTATCTTCTCCTCGGTTTCCCAAGTTGCGTCTTCTTGGGCTTCACTCCACTGTACTTTGACTATCTTGACTTCGCGATTCCTTAGCTTCTTGATCTCCATCCCTAAGATACGAATAGGAGCTCGCCTCATCGTTGCTTCTTTCTCCACTTCTACGCCTTCGAGGATGCTTGGCTCAACCACCTCAGCTATTCATGTAGGCACTTTTGGAGATACGAGACGTAAAAGACATTGTGTACCCCGGCTAGCCTCTCAGGTAACTCTACCTTATAGGCCATCTGCCCAATCCTCTCAGTGATAGGGAACGGTCCTACGAATCTCGGTGCTGGCTTTCCAATTGCTCCATAACGAACCACATTGCGCAAAGGAGAGACTTTTATGAAAGCCATATCTCCGACTTCGAACTCTAGGTCTATCCTTCTCTTGTCTGCATAAGATTTCTGTCTATCTTGGGCCGCTTTCATTCGTCTTCGTATCAACTCCACCTTCTCAGAAGTGTCTCGTATCATGTCGGGCCCAAGTATAAGTCTGTCAGTCGTCTCCCACCAACAAGTTGGCGACTTGCACGGTCTCCCATACAGGGCTTCGAACGGTGCCATCCCTATGCTAGCTTGGTAGCTATTATTATAAGCAAACTCCACGAGAGGGAGATGGTCTTCCCATGTACCACCAAAATCAAGAATGCATAGCTTCAAAAGATCCTCTAGTACTCTATTTACCCTCTCGGTCTGTCCATCCGTCTTAGGGTGATTGGCTGTACTTAAATTAAGTTGCGTACCCATTGCTTCTTGCAGACTATTCCAAAACTGGCTAGTGAAAATTGGGTCACGGTCACTGACTATGCTAGAAGGAACCCCGTGCAACCGTACTATCTCTCGAAGGTAAATAGACGCTAGCCCTGACGCAGTCCTTTTGCTTTTCACTGGGATGAAGTGGGCACTCTTCGTGAGTCTATCAACAATGACCCATATGCTAGTATTCCCCTTCCTCGACCTAGGAAATCCATCCACGAAATCCATCGAGATACTTTCCCAATTCCATTGTTGGACCTCCAAAGGATGTAATAGCCCACCGGGCTTCTTAGATTCGACCTTGACTTGTTGGCACACCATGCACTTTGAGACGAATTCTGCCACGTCCTTTTTTATTCCAGTCCAAAAGAAAATGCGATTCATATCTCTGTACATCTTATCCCCTCCGGGATGTATAGTCATCTTCGAGTGATGCGCCTCTTCGAGAACTTTACTTACTAAGTCTCCCACTAGTGGAACACATAGCCTTCCATCGCGCCTTAGCCATCCTTTGTCATCAATGGCATACCTTACCAAGGTGACTTGACGTCTCACCGCTGATTAACTTGTTCATGATTTCGACTATCTGTGGGTCTTCTTTCTGCGAAGTCCCTACTTAATCTAGAAGCGTAGGTCTCAGCTCAAGAGATGCTAACGTACCAGTCAATGACTCAACAGCATGCGTAAAATCAAAGGTCGCTATAAACTCTAGACTTTTTCTTTCAACAAATAAGGGGCTCAAAGTTAACCTTTTTCTACTTAGCGCATCCGCCACCTCGTTACCTTTGCCAGGGGTATAAGTTATATCGAAGTCATATGAGGCCAAGAATTCCATCCACCGCTGCTGTCTCAGATTCAAATCTTTTTGCGAAAAGAAATACTTAAGCGATTTTTGGTCGGTATACAGCTCGCATTTCTGCCCTAGGAGATAATGGCGCCAAGATTTAAGTACAAAAACAATCGCGGCTAACTCCAAGTCATGTGTGGGATAGTTGTTCTCATGAACTTTAAGTTGTCTACCCCCATAGCATATCACTCTTCCTTCTTGCATTAGGACAGCGCCTAATCCCGTGCCGCACGCATCTGTGTACATCGTAAACATTTTTCCTCCATCGGGTAATGCTAAAACTGGAGCTGTTGTGAGGGCTCTCTTGAGTCTCTGGAAAGCAGTCTCACATTTTATGTCCCATGCAAACGCTAGGTTTTTCTTCGTTAACTTAGTAAGAGGGGCTGAAATCTTAGTGAAGTCCTTAATGAACTTCCTATAAAAGCCCGCCAAACCAAGAAAGCTTCTCACCTCTGTTGCGTTCTTAGGAGTTTTCCAGTCTTGTACCGCAACTACTTTTGCGGGGTCCACGGCTAAACCTTGCTTTGAAACTACATGCCCAAGAAACCGAACTTCCTCCCTCCAAAAATGGCATTTGGAGAACTTAGCCTTTAACTGGTGTGCTCTAAGCGTATCCATGACTTCCTTGAGGTGTCTAGCATGCTCTTCTTCATCCTTTGAGAAGATTAGAATATCGTCCACAAAAACCACCACGAACTTGTTAAGGAACTCCCGAAACACCCTACTCATCAAGTCTACAAAGTACGCGGGTGCATTCGTTAACCCAAACGACACGACGAGCCATTCGAAGAACCCATCTGGAGTCCTAAACGCAGTTTTGTCAATGCTATCCTCAGCCACTCTAAGTTGATGGAATCCTATGGCTAGATCGAGTTGAGAGAAAACAGATGCTCCCACAAGCTGGTCAAAAGATCATTGATTCTTGGTAGTGGGTGCCTATTCTTCTTCGTCAGCTTGTTTAACTCACGATAATCTACGCACAGACGAAGCGAACCATCCGCCTTGGTAGCGAATACCACCGGCGCACCCCATTCAGAAATACTTCGCCTTATGAAATTTTTCTCGAGCAACTCCTTGACTTGTTTACTGAGATCTCTTCTTTCTCGCCGGGCCATATGCCTAACAGGCAATGAAACTGGCTTGGCATTATCAACAAGATAAATTCGGAAGTCTATCTCGCGTTTAGGGGGTAACCCCTTCACCTCATCAAAGATATCTGGATATTCTCGGACCACCCTCACAGATTGAAGATTGTCGACGGACGAGCCGAGAGATTCAAGATAACATAACATGACCGGACCCTTCGGGTTACAAGAAAGTTCAAGGGTATGAACAAGGCGTGTCATGAGCCTCACTACCCTTCGTTCACAATCAAGGATAGCTCCATGATTGGACAACCAATCCATGCCCAAAATTAAACCATATCCCATGAATCCGAGAACATAAGCATTACACTGAATTCCACGCTTAAGATGGAAATCCTCAAATCAACACAAATCACAGATAAATGGGCGGAGCCCCCAATCGGATTTGAAACACTAACGGGATCATCAACTAGACTAGTACTTAAGTGCAGATTTTCAACAATATCAGAAGAGATAAAAGTATGCGATGTGCCAGAGTCAAATAAGGTTCGAACAGGAAATTCAGAAATGTAAACAAGGCTTTCTACAGAAATATCACTACCTCGGTCAAGAGCTGGAGTGGTGTTGAGAGCCTGCAACTGCCCTCCAGAAGGTCCTGCTCGCTGTGCCTGCCCTAGCCCCTGTCCTTGCTTCTTAGGGCAATCCTTACTGATGTGTCCAGTATCCCCGCAGTGAAAGCATTCACCCAACTTTCTTTTCTTCCTCCCACAGTCTTTAGCTATATGTCCCGTGATACCACAAAAGTTGCACTTCCTCGTCTCACGTGGCTTGTTAGCATTGTTGTTGTTGCCCTTGTTATTCTTGTTATTCTTGTTGCCTCCCTTCTTGAAGTCAACCTTCTTGTTCTAAGTCTCATTAGACTTAACCTCCTTTTTGTCACCCTTGTCTTCCTCATGAAGTAGGGCCATATTCACCAAGCTTTCAAAGGTCGCCCCTATGGGCACATGAGTCATGGCCATAGTGTGGAGTGGCTCGCTCAATCCTCGAGCAAATCGTAGAGCCTTCTTCTCAGCAGTGTTGACTAAGTCCAAACCAAATTGAGCAAGCTGATTAAACTTATTCACGTACTTCCTAACAGACATGTCCCCTTGCTTGAGTGGCAGGAACCTCTCCATCTGAAGGTTCGCTTCTGCTGACAATAAGAATTTAAGCCCAAACCTCTCTCTAAATTCTGCCTAAGTCTCAATTGGTCTGGTAGCGTTGGTGACTTCCCACCAAAATGCAGCTTCCTCTTTCCACAACCATGCTGCCAACAGAACTTTCCTATGATTCTCCATATCGAAGATAACGAATAGGTCTTCAGTCTCCTTTAACCAGTTTCGTGCCTCAGTGAAGGTCTCAGTTCCAAGGAAGCTCTTGCCGCCCATTCCTATAAAGTCTTTGCATATTTTAGCGAAGGAGGTGCCGGGAGGTGGAGGAGGAACCGCGACTACTAGAGGTGGAGGAGGGATGTCTACCGGGCCTGCATCGTTGGCCCTAGCTTCCAAGTACCTTCGGAACCATCCGGGTATGGGTACTCCCTCGGGAAGGTTAAGATCGGCCATGTTGAAAAACGAAAAGAAAACGATTCAAACGAGGAAACAAGGAAAGTGCTAATGGCTTTTGGGGAATAGCCTTTTCATAAAAATAGAACTTCTCTTGAAAAATGCTTCTTTATAAATGGTTTTGAAAATAATTTTCAGAAAGTTTTTAAAACTTTTGCCCAGTCTGGTAACCTTCTGCTCTGATACCAAATGTAAAACCCCACCTCTGTTAGGGTCACTCACTAAGGGAATGCACTAGTTTTGCAGGGGTATTATCTAGTAAACAGGCACAGAGATAACACAAGACAGAACATAAATTAAACAGAGTATATAAAGCAGTGGATATAAATTTAACCAAATCTCAATACGTGGAAAACAGAGTCAAAACCTCTTACATCAAAATATCAAGTCATTATTTCATTACATCAAGTTCTAAAGAAGCAAAGTACTTAAAACAACATAAGTCCAATATTATTCCCCAAAAAGAGCATGAGTGCAGCAATAGCATAGCTCAAGACCAAACCATACATGAGCTGTCAGAAAGCAAGCAAAGCCCAAGCTAAGAGCTGGGGTTTCCTCCCTGAGAACCTGGGGGGGGGGGGAACGAAAGAAAAGAGGTGGAAGAAAACGGGTCAGTCAAAAAGACTGGTAAGCCCTAGTGACTATCAGCATAAAAACTAATAAAGTTAACTGGACATGAGAAACTGAGATTAAACATAAAGATAATAACTGGTCTGGCATGATAATAAAAGGTAACAAGATAAGGGTGGCATCTCATATACAAGGTTTACTGCACTAACTGTACTAGTGTCCATGTAAAGTATAAGTCCAGAAATGATCCCTAAACCCAGTAACATGAAATGATCCAATACGGGGTCCAACAGTCCGTTTTAATCGATCGGCTTTACTCATCGTGTATCGGTGTCATACGGCCCAATCGCGGAATGTAGTCACATGTGCTAGGTCCACCCTAGGGTGTATCAGGTCCTAGGGTGTCAACCACTGACACAATTCAAGCACGCACAATGTGGTACTACGGGTGCCCATGCCTACTTTTTCAACTCCGGACTAAGTGCACGACCCTAGTCCGCCTAAACCTACACTGGCGCACCTTACTCAGCCGTTATTCTTGGTCGCTTACAATTAGCCCAGTAATCGTGCCCCACCCTGCCTAGTCCCCAGGGTATCGTGATACTTCTAAGTGGGTTGCTGCTGAAAGGGACCACGTGGCTAGGATTTCTAATGGGTTAAGTATTGTCATTAAAAAGGTCATGACTTAACCCTACCCAAACATGTATCTGGTTGGTTAAGTATATATACAAGCAGTTCAAGACTTAACCCTATCAAATCGACATGTCAAATTGGTTAAGTATATTCAAGGGATTCATGACTTAACCCTACCATGTGGCATTAATTCACTTAACGCACCCCAACCTCTCACATTAGACTTGGTTACGGTTACTGGATGTGCCGGGCGGTTCCGGGCAGATTTACACCATAACCTAGTCTAACCTCGGGTTTAAGGTGCTATATGACCAACTACCCACATTGGGTCCTATTATTTGCAACTACTGGATTTGCCGGGCGGTTCCGGGCAGATTTACGTTGCAAATTCAACCCAACCTCGAGTTGGCCATTTTCAAGTTATCTAATTGTCATGTCCCAAATTCATGTTTTCAAGCTTATTCTCATGTCAAGTTTTCATGTCATATTTTCATGTCATATCATGTTAATTCCATAGCCAATTTTCAAGTTTGCCTAATCTACCCAAAACGTATCCACAACGTACGTGAATTTGCATTAATACAACATGTCAAAATAGGGAATAACACAAACATGATAGTCATTGAATGGCAAAGGTTTTCATAAGTTAAGCATGATGATTATAACATTACAGGCATATGAAATAGGGTCGCAACATCAACTTGACAAGACATGGTGATAGACATGGTAAAGGATTGACATAAAATAGTACCCCAATAATAGTTTCAACATCACAGGCATGGCAAGATAAAGATCGAAAAGGGGTTTTAGATTAAACATGAATATATCCAAATCAAGTTCATACTGATATTCCACAAGTCAACGTTTTAGATGAATAGATCTGGAGTGTACAAAACTAGATCCAAAATAACAGATTTAAATGTGATAGTCATAGATCCAAGATAGACAAGAGTAGGTCCAACTTAGTTATCATGTTTAGGCATAAATTCAGTTTACATCATGTTCATATTAAATTTACAGTTTAAATCTAAGAGTGACAAAGGGCTTACAGATCGTAGTCTAGAGAATGAGAAAGCAAAAAGAGTAGAAGCAGAATCTCTAGCAAACTCCAAACCAACGTAGCACTAACAAAGTCCTGAATCACCTCCTTACTTTCTATCTTCCAGTCAGAACTTCAACAGCATATGGTCGGACAAGAATGTGATAGAAAGTCTAGGGTCAGGGGCTATTTATATAGGGTTAGGCGGACGAACCTAGGCAGAAAACGTGACCAAATACATCAGAACGAACCAGGTTCAAAAACTGGATTTCGGGAGCAGGTCGACCCCTAGGTCGACTACCTAGTCGACTCCCCAGTCGACCTGGGTCCTGGGCGGGAAATTTCCCGCCCAGCTCGCTTCTGGGTTTGAATTCGAATTTTAAATTCGAATTTCGAGCTATTTTCGATTCTGAAAATTCCTGAAACTTCGGAGGGTCATATCTCCCTCATACGGACTCCGATTCATGCAAACTCGGACTCATTTCCAAGCAGAATTCCGAGACGAACGCAATGGCGCAACCTGTTTCCCTTGATTCTTATTTTAAAATTTAATTCTGCCTAGATTTATGGTTATAACACGTTATTAAAATACGGGTTGTTACACGTAGCATAGGTCATGGGTAGGGTCCATATGTATACATCCGCCTAGTGGACGTAATTCCTGAAACGGGCTCGGGCTCGAAAAGTCCAACAATACCTCTTTGGATTTCACCTTCTCCATCTTCAACTCAAGACGATGAGTTGGCCAACATAGCCGAAAAGCACCGAGAAGGGTACATCCCTGGTGATGCTATTTCTCCTGAGAAGTCAATGTCCCCTAAAGAACTGCCAGTAGACGCTTCTCAAGGAGATGTCCCTACTATCGATGATTCCACATTTCAGGGTTTAGGAGATCTCCCCCTACCTGAAACCATCTATATTTCAGAGGACTTTGGCACAAATCCTTTAATTTTCACTTCTTCAGAGGAGACTACTCCCGTGAAGGCCAAAGAGCCCACTCGCGCTGGTCTGGCTTCGGACTCGGGTTTGTCGGGTGGGAACACCGCTTAGGATGCACCCAACACAATAGCACCACAGTTCACAGCACTTACTTCTCATGTGAACACTGATTCTGAATTCCACTTACATTGTTGCGTAGGTACAATGTCTCGCCCCTACTACGATGTCAAGAAAATACGTCGCAGCATGACTAGACCCTCTTTAGATGTCGAGCATGATCGCCATGAAAGCCAGGGTAGAGAGGACAGAAGGCCTCATGATTCTTATCGGCCACACACCTCACGCTCTCCCCCCCCCCCCCGTCCAGTCGGATCCAGACCGATATAAAAGCTATCAGAGTCGTCGAGGAGAAGACACATCGCAACCCAAAGACCAAACTTCTCCTCAAGACAAACACAGTCGGGAAAAAAGTCCACCGAAACATACTGACTCACGAGACAAACATAAGGTTTCTGATAAGCGACCTGAAAAGGGGGATACAGCCATCGTGCCCGCTAAACACAGGGACACTGAGCTAACATACCAAAACCTCCGCCACTGGATGCTGAGTCTAAAGTTAAGCGGGCATATCTAGAGAAGCAGTTCCCAAACCATTATTTTGAAAATCTGACTTTCTTACCTGCTCTCGAGCCTATTTCTTCAAAGTGGGAAGATGAGGCCAAAGCGAAGATTGACGCAGTCGAGAAGCAATATTCGGAGATGTTCAAGTATTCACGTAATCTCTCCAGAATCATTCATACTTTAATTATAGATGTTAATTCAATGAAAAGACTGCAGATGCCAATGCAAAGGCCTTGAAAAATTTGGAGAAGGACCTTGAGGACACATAGGCCCAACTTGTCATCGCTGAACGAGATGCTACCAACTTCAAACAGCAATTTGAAGAGTTACAAAAGCGTTATCATGAAATGCTCGAATCTCATAGTCAAGAGCGTTTGCAGTTGAAGAAACAAGCGGAAGATGCTAAGTCAGACAATGCCAAAATTCAACTAGCTTACAATACTCTTGAGCGAAAAAAAACCGAGTTAGCGAGAAAAAATACAGAATTGGTGTAACGAAACGCTGACTTGGAATCCAAGTTAATGGAAGCCGAGAATAAGGCTGCCCTTGCGGAGGGGAATGTGGAAAATGTTATTAAGTCTGCTGAAGAGACCCGTAAGTAGCTGTCATAGGATCAGGAAGAAGTGCATGGTTTCGGCGAATTACTGATTGAATTCTTCGCGCACATAATTCGTCGCCGAAACATCTCTTGGGTTGAAGATTATCCAACTACCTTGGTTCACATATGGAGTCAAATTATCGAATGGGAGAAAGAGGAACTCAAGGTAGATTTCGTCGACGAAGATAAACTTATGGAAAAATATCTGAGAGATGATGAGCCGGCACGTCTGGCTGAGGGGCGTCGCCTCATCGCCGCAGCTATGGAGGAGGAGAAGCGGATGACCAAACAAAAGAATATCCCTGAGGCTGGTTCTTCTTCTACTACCGCTGAAACTTCTGAAGTCGAGGGATATGATCCCGAGAACCCGGGGATCCCTCGGGCATCTCTTTTATCTCCCATACCCGATTCAGCGTCAGAGACGGCAGTCACTCCAGCTGAGAAATCATCGGAATGTATTTCTACCTTTTCACCTCAATTCATCAAGGCCGTCTCTACTTTTCACCACATAATTAGGCAATCGATGGGGGATCCTTTATTTTCTTTTGAGTTGATAACTGTTGCTTCTCATTCTGTAGGTGTTGAACCAAACGAGAAGACTGGCGTGCCTCAGGGTACCACCACCGGGGTAAAATCCGTGGAAAAGGCTCAAGGAGAACAGGATAAGGCTACCACTGTAGAGTCAGGAGGGGGAACTGAACTATCTAAGGCTGACACTTCTCATGATGACGAGATGATAGATGCCTTGAAAGACGATGGTGGTAGCGAGGGGCATGAGGAAGACCCTGATGTGG
This sequence comes from Allium sativum, assembly GCA_030737875.1. Classification (NCBI taxonomy): domain Eukaryota; kingdom Viridiplantae; phylum Streptophyta; class Magnoliopsida; order Asparagales; family Amaryllidaceae; genus Allium; species Allium sativum. The sequence continues at coordinate 144,794,442 of CM060921.1, read as the reverse complement.
CTATAATTGGGGATTCAGAAAGCGCTGATGACATCACTTTGGCTGAAATGAAAGCCGAACAAGACAAACATATGCAGCTAAAAGTTGAAGACTTGAACCTCGAAAGCCTTAAACCCCTTGCAATGGTGGATCCTGGATCAAGGTTAGTCGTTAAGCTTTCAACTAGGTCTATTACAGAGGAACTTGCTAAAAAATCATCTCTTGATTCCAGTGTTCCGACTTCTAGTAAAAAATCAACCGACTCTAGCACTTTGACTGCAGAGAAGAAAAGGTCAAAACGCATTATGACTAATGTTGAAAGGGAAGCTAAGGCTACTCAGAAGGCTGCCAAAAAAATCCCAGACCGATCCAAAGCGCAAGTGATGGAGTGCTTTGTTGTATTTTGGCATTCATTTGGTCCGTAATTGTTGCAGTGAGTGCGGCTCTCGCATCTTCTTTTTTTGCTTGTTTTCCTTGTACAAACTCACATGTTTGTGAATAAAATATAGTTTATTTCCTGCAATGTCTGATAGTCGTTAGTTCAGCACTTAAGTGAAAATACAAAAGTATGTCATATTAAAGCTATATAATGAAGTCATTGTTGAGGGGAATATATATGCAGATATATGCCCCCAGTTAATCTTGGATAACTGAGCCGGAATTATTCAAGATTGATTAAATTAAAAAATCCAATTGCCCCCGATTCTCTGACGGGGCCATATTTCTTTTGTCATTGATGCCTATTCTTTTTAGCATCTTTATACTCTCCTGTTTCATAACCATGTTAGAGTGTCGTTGGGTGCACCTTCACGCCTCAGGGAACGTCGTCTTCCCGTCCTTTATACTCTCTCTCGATTCTTGAGAGTTAGAATTAAGAATGTCGTCTTCCCATTCTTCTGTGTTTCATCATACAAACTGTCATTTTATTTGCTCTTGCACATAGGTCATCTCCAATTTCCCAAATTTAATTTATCATTTCGTGTTTCACGGTCATAATAGAATAATTGTTGAAGATATAAATAATGCATGAAAGTAAATGACACACGATATTTTTATAGTGGTTCAGCTAAGTCGTAGCCTACATCCACTTCATAATCCTTTGTTCACATAAATAGACTTTTTAAGGCAAGTCGTGCCTTTTTACATAGCTTATAAAAACAAAAGAGATGACATTTCATATTTAGCCCAGATATCGTCGTAAGTGCTGAGCGTTCCAGGCTCTGGGAATCTCCTCACCGTCCACGATCGTTAGCTTGAATGCTCCTGTATCAAGCTTCCGTTGGATGGTGTATGGCCCTTCCCATTTTAGACCCAGTTGGGTCGAAGGAGGGAAGACTCGTTTCAGTACTAGGTCTCTTGGTTCAAAGGTTTTGAAGCGAACTTTCCTGTCATAATAACATGCTACTTGATGTCGATGTCTCGAGGCACACAAGTCGGCTTCATCTCTTTTTTCTTCAATCATATCAAGAGATTCTAGGAGGAGTGCTTTATTTGTCATCGGGTCATAATACGCAACTCGATGAGAAGGGACTTCCAATTCTACCGGGATCACTGCTTCTGACCCAAAGGAAAGTGAATAGGGAATATGGTCAGTAGTCGTCTTAAATGTCGTCCTGTAGGCCCATAAAGCTAATGGAAATTCATCTATGCATCTAGCTTTGGCCTGCTCCAACCGCTTCTTTAGAATTGATTTAATGACTTTGTTTATGGCTTCGACCTGGCCATTTGACTGCGGTTGAGCTACTACAGTGTATCATTTGTCAATCTTATATTTCTGGCAGAAGTTTTTGAACTCGATGTTGTCAAATTGCGTCCCATTATCAGTTATGATGGTCTTCAGAATACCAAATCGACAAATAATGTTTCTGACAACAAAACTGATCACCTTCCTCACCGTGATGGTTGTTAGGGGTTCAGCTTCCACCCATTTTGTGAAGTAGTCCACAGCAACGATAGCGTACTTAGCTCCCCCTATGGCAATAGGTAGCACTCCAATAATGTTAATTCGCTACATGGAAAACGGTCATGGACTTACCATCGACTTGAGCTGAGTCGGAGGTGCTCTGAGAACTTTGGCAAATCTTTGACATCTATCGCAGTGTCGTGAATAATCAGCCGCGTCTTTATTCACGGTAGGCCAAAAATATCCGTACCGTAATACTTTCTTTGCTAGGTTTTGGCCCCCAGTGTGATCTCCACACTCACCTTCATGCACTTCTCACAGTACACGTTTAATGTCGTCGTGTGCGACACACCGTAATAGGGGCATTGAAAACCTTGACGATAAAGGACATCGTCCTGTAAAATGTATCTCGCAGCCTTGCGTCTTACAGCTCGTCTTTCGCTCTTTTTTAACAGGAGGGTTCCATTCTTGAGAAAATTCTTAATCGATGTCATCCAGGATTCTTTTTCTGGTTCAACTTCCAAGGCCAGCTCTGCTTCCATTAGATCGAAACTCGGTGATTCCAACACCTCTATCGGAACCATTTCGGTTTCTTCAGGATTATCAGAACTTTCTAGCTTCGCCAGTCAATCTGCTTTCTGATTTTCCGCTCTTGGAATGTGTGTTATGCTATAATGCTCCAAACCTTCCAATAACTCCTTTACCTTTTTGAGATAAGTGATGAGTCAAGGTCCTTTAGCAGCAAATTCTTCCCGAACTTGACATACAACTATCTTGGAATCACAATAGGTATCTCGTGTCTTCACTCCCGAATCTTTGACGAGTTTCAGCCCGACAATCAGGGCTTCATACTCGGAATCATTGTTAGTAGCAGCGAACTCTAACCGTAATGCATAGTAGATAGATCATCCTTCAGGAGTTATCAAAACAACTCCGGCGTCGGACTTTCTATCATTCTTGGCCCCGTCCGTATATAATTTCCATGAACTGAGCTCTAACTCTCGATCCGAAGCAACTGCCTTGTCACCCACCATTTCCTCTTCAGGAATTGTATACTCAACTATAAAGTCAGCCAATGTCTGCCCCCTTATTGATCTTCGTGGCTGAAAGTTCAAATCAAATTCGCTCAGCTCAATATTCCATTTAAGTAACCGTCCCGATGCTTCGGATTTTTGCAACACTTTTCCGTTGCTTTGGAGATGAACCTGCCTAGTGCTGCAACTTTCCCAGCTAAGCTTTGAACATCCCTGATCTTTTGCGGCTCCTCTATATTCCGGATTGCTGCTATTTGTCCGGATTGATTTCAATTCCTCTGGAACTCACGATAAAGCCAAGGAACTTGCCTGATGCCACTCCAAAAGAACACTTCAAGGGATTCAACTTCATCCCATACCTTCGTAGTATGCCGAACATTTCTGCTAAGTCCTTCGTATGATCAGGAGATTGCTTGGATTTCACGAGCATATCATCTACGTAAACTTCCATGGTTTTCCTGATTTGATTGTAAAACATGCGGTTCACTAGGCGCTGATACGTGGCCCCCGCTAACCCAAATGGCATTACCATGTAACAATACAACCCCAAGTCTGTGATAAAGCTTGTATGCTCCTGATCTAGTATGTGCATGGGGATTTGATTGTACCCGGAATCATCTCTACTGCAGAATACGACATCGTCTGACATCGTCTTTTGTTGTTTTACTGGAGTAACGTCTTCGAGGCTACTGCATTCTCCTACCTCAAAATGCTTGGCGGCATTGATGTACTAGTCCATTGCTTTAAAACCACAACCAACTAAGTGAGGTCCGCCTATAATAGTGTTAATGACGATCCTGTTACCATTTTGCTGAGCTGTGGGTTTTGAAGCAGGCTGGTCTTGGTTCGGGGCTTGTCCCTCTTGCCCCTTGTCCCTTGGGGTGACCTTGTACTCATCCAACTTCCCCTCTCGCAGCAATTTTTCGACGATATCTCTCAAATGACGGCATTCATTGGTGGAATAACCGTGGGTACCGTGAAACAAGCAAAACTTTCCTGTTGCAATATCTTTCTTAGTAGAATCTCTGGGTGGTGGTTTTTTGTACTGCAATATGCTATATGTATCTAAATAAATGTTCTCCAACGTATCATTTAACGGCGTGTAATTTTCAAAAGTCTAGAATCTGGCTCTTTTATTAGAGCTATTCCCATGGTTTCTGTTCCTTCTATTGTCGTTCCCATTTCTGTTACTATTACCCCCACTCTGGTTGCCAACATTTACTTCCACCTTCCCTGAACTGTCACCGGATTGTTTCACCGCAACGTTACTCTGGACACCTTCCTTCGAGGCTCCTTCGAACTTTCTCTTTCGATTTGCCTTAGCTTCTTCTCGCGCCTTAAGCGGATATTAGCCTTTTCATAGAACAATTCTCTAGTAGGAGGTGGTTTTCCAACCAAGTAATCCCCGAACTCTATGTCAGGATCTACCCCGTCTATCAAGGCCATCAGGATAGTGGGCTCATGGGGATCACTAAATTAAGTGACGGCCAGGTTGAAGCGATCCAAATATGACTTCAAAGATTCTCCTGGGGCCTGTTTAATCCGTGACAATTCTATGATGGTCTTGGACTTTTGGGCATGGAGTCGAAATTGATTCATGAAGCGCTCACTCAATTCTGTTAAATTTGATACTGACCGAGGAGGGAGTCGGGTGAACCACATTATGACTACGTCTTCAAGATAGATTGGAAAAGCTTTGCATTTTACGGCATCTGGAGCTGCTGCCGCGTTCATGAACCATGCATATCTCATCAGATGCTGCCCTGGGTCTGTTCTTCTGGAATATCGATCCATCTGAGGCAAGTTGAATCGCTAGGGGAACTGGAAATTCAGTATGTCATCTGTGAAGGGGGTATGACTTCGTTCAATGCCCCAATCTTCATTAATATACCGCCGACTCTCGGACATAATCTGGCGCACCACCATACATCGGCGTTTGTTAATGTCTGCACAGGCTCTTTAGATCTGATGTTCGGATTACCCCTGAGTTCCTGATCAGGGGATAACCTCCTGTTTCTGGCGGCAGCTGCTCTACGTTGCTCTCTGTGATCCCGGTCGATCTCAGGAGGTAGAGGTTGGAGAAGTTGTTGCTGTGTGGTGTTAGTAATATTAGGATCCCTGGGTAAGACGTGGGATCCGCGCATGGGTAGCAACATAGGCTGTTGCAGGCTCGGGTCATCAGGGCCCAATACACGAGCAGCGTCTTCTTGGGATCCTAAAGATCCAAAAGTCAATTGATTGAGGTTCTGAGGTTGTTCAAGCGGCCTTCTCTCGCGGGGGCGTTCTTCTTCCGAAGAAGACGAATCATCTATAGCAAGGCGGCGTGTTGGGGAAGGAGTCTTCTGCCTCCGAAGCTCCTGTAGCTCTCTACCCATAGTGATCATGTTTTCCTACATGCGAAGGTTGTCACGCCTTTGGGCTTCCAATGCTTCTTTAGTGCTCTGTAGCATGTCAAGAAAATGTGAAAAATCTCCCTAGGTAATGGGTGTAGATGGATCAGGCTGAACATTAGTCATCGTGGCTAGAATCAGAGCGTTGGAGGGAGCTCGAGTAGAAGTTCCAGCTTCATTCTGGTTGGGATCGGATCGGTTCACAGTAGCCTGGTCGGGGCGGTTCGGATGGAGGGAGTGAGTGCCCTCAACCTCACTAGACCGGATCGGATCGGTGCCTTCCACCCGGTTCGGATCGGCGCCTCCCATCCGGTTCGGATCCTACTGGTCGGAGCGGTCTGCTCCAGAGCTTTGGGCGCGTGACCTTGTTAACACGATAGCTTGCTGATCTTCTCTGGAATCATTTCCCCTAGCGCCTTGCACTTCTTTTCCTTTGGTCTTATCCATGATACTCGATTCTTCAACGATTAGTCAACAAGTAGTGAAAGATGTCAGAGACAAGGGATTAACTTCTTTGAACTTGAAAGTTCAAATAGTAGAATGATAATCTCAAAAAGGCTGAGAATTCGAAGGTTTCTCATTGAAAGCACTAAAATGTTAGACCAAAAATTGGTTCTAACACCCAAAGAGCTATGATTTTAATGAAATAAAACCAAAAAGCAACGAAAAACACACGATTTATAGTGGTTCGGCGTTAAAGAGCCTACGTCCACTTTCTATTCTTTTAATTGATGATTTGAATTCAAATACAGCAATGATTCTCACTCAACTCCACAATTACAATGCATAAACTCACTCAAATCTCTCAAAATAGACTTTAAGAGATGATTTTGATCTGAATGTGGTTATGAAATTCGGCTATGGAGGAATTTTGAACTGAGAATTTGCCAAAAGATCCTTTCAAATGCCTCTTGATGGCGTATTTATAGGTGAAAAATCTATTCGAAGTGGCTCCGGTTCGGAACTGCGTGGCACCCATCCCATAAGAGTTGAGTTCGGAGGCTTCCAGATGGTGATAGCGCATCGATTTAGTGGGAGATCGTGGGAGAAATGGTCATGCTTGGTCCGAGTCTTCAGGAAACGTGTGTAGCAACGGTCACAGGCTCAGAGAAAGGGGTACGGATCGGCTGCCTCCGATCCGATCCGATCCGATGAGGCCACTTGCTATCTTTTGATGTTGCTGACGTACTTCTCCGAACCGAGCCGTTATGGTATCTGCGTCTTTGATCTCTACTTTTTTCCTGTGCTATCTCCCTCCGATCTGGACCGGTTGGTAGATTTCTCACTATTTTCTCTTAGTGTAGCCTAGTTCACAAAGTAGGCTAACACTTCATTTTTGACGAAACCACTTTTGTTGAATCTGGGATGTCAAGTTATTGTTAGATTCCAAAATTCATAATTTTCTGAATCAATATGTGAGCGTGGCGAAGTAAAACTTGTTTTGACAGTTTCAGTCAATTTGGATTGACCAGAAAATAGCCATTTTTCAAACGGTCTCCAAATTTGACAAAATTAGTTCTGTTAGAACCATATTGTTAATAAGAAGCTAGAAAATATTTTTTGGGAATTTTTAGATCCGTATGTGGCCCCGGTAAATGGAAAAGCGCATTCAATTTCAATATATAGATTTATATTTTGATTTTGACGAAAACGGAGCAAAACAGCCGAACTGGCTTACAATAAATATCCCATTGTGTTAGGAATGGGGGTAATTAGCTATGGCCGACAATCGGTGGGTTCGATTTGGAGTTCAAAATAAAAAGTTACTTTTTGGATTTAAAATGTAAAAAAATTAATATAAATTTTCACTTAACCCCATCTCCCTTATTTTCTTCCCCGTCAGAGTTTTAAAATAAAAAAAAGAAAAGGAGATCGACGGGGGGAGGAAGCCACCGCCAGGCTTGGCGCAACGCCCCCCAAGCTCCGCGCCTTCCTCCATCAAGCCCCCCTTTCCTTCACCTCTCCCTCCTCCCCCCTGAAACCCTAGTGCAGCCGCGCCCAAACCCCATGGCCCCACCGACTGTCCAGCTCCGCCCAGGCGCCTCCGCCGTGAGGTTCTCCCCCCACCCCCTCAGCCACTGATGAACAGAGAAGACTCCCCTCTTTGGAAAATCAGATTTAACGTAAGTTTTTTTTATTTTTATTTTAGTTCATTTAGTTGTTTAAGTTATTTATTTAAAAGTAATTAGTTCATTAGAAATAGAAATAGGGTTTTTATATTGTTTTTAAAATAAAGATTTGATTTTTAAAAAATAAAAAAATAGATTTTTGGGTAAGAAAAGATTAGATCTTTATAGAAGAAAGGATTAGATCTTTATAGAAGAAAGGATTAGATCTTTATAGAAGAAAAGATTAGATTTTTAAATATGTAAAAATACGGTCTTTTGCTAAGTAAAAATATAATTTTTAGCAAAGTAAAAATATAATTTTTAGCAAAGTAAAAATATAATTTTTATATAGAAAGAAGCATTTTAAAAATATATGAAGTAAAAATAAAAATACGATTTTTATTTATTGGAATGAAGCGATAAAAATGTGATTTTTATTTATGAACAACGGGAAGAAAATTGCGTTGGAATTTGGAATAGAATCCAAACCAACGTCCGTTAAAGCATGGCGGAGCGGATCCCAAAGGTGAGAACTCCTGACTTTTATTTTATTTTCTAGTTAAAATATATACTAGGATGCACACGGTGCTTAGCAGCCCCCAATACCCGTCGTCCACAGACCATGGATGACTTGTTAGTTTAATTGATTGTGTGATGTGGAATGGAATAAAATATTTTATACTTTAGAATGTAATTTTTAACGTGTATATAAATTAAATCAAATAAATATTCATAAACAAATCGGACGATTTGTTTATGTACACATTTGACTGATATTGATTGGGACGATAAATTTTACACATCGCCCAACTACACAAATAAATCTGTATTTGTTGATTGAAACCCCACACGGGTATTGGGATGATATATGACATACACTAGTCCCAATAATTAGTTGTATGTCAATTGATAGGTTAATAAACTGTTGTAAGCATTAAATATTTATATTTGATGCTTATGCAGTGTAGAATGCACTTTGGATGATGGTTGACTGTGTTTGATTGTTGTTGTGTACATGTGTATATGAAATCCATATAAATCACATTATAAGGTGATTGACTATGTCTGATTCCAGTTCAAAAAGAAGTAATATTTTAAAATGATGAATATTTTAAAATAATGAATAATTTAAAATAATATTCAGTAATGGATCAAAATGTGATTTTGATGTTCGATTTGGGATGGACACGAATATATTTAAGTATATAAAGCCGTGTTGATTTGATTAATGCCGTTTTGACGTAAATGATATTTATATCGATTTTATTTATTTTTATAATGAATATCGAAAAGGAAATGATTTATAAATCTAATGTTTTGAAAATATTATCATTTATATATATCGATGATATGGAATATTCAATTTTGATTAGAAATTGAATGTGAATTTGAAATCGTTTTGAAAATGAATTTAAAACGATCTATAAAATACATTTTAAATGGAAATCGATGAAATATATATTATACATAGAATATAATGGCCTAAATAGAACACGGCGCGCTGCGGTAGTTCGCGAATTTTAACCATTGACTTCGAACGAACATTACGGAAGATCCGACCATCGGATTCTCCTAAAACTGGAACCATTGGGTTCGTATCGAAAAGAGATTTCCAACGAGTATTAGAGATTTGAAATCCAATGGTTGGATTTGGAATCATGTCCAAATCAAATTTGGAAAAGGTCGTTGTAAGTGCAGTTCGATGGCCGTTTATGGAAATTGACTGTACGGGCCTTGATAAAATTATTAAAAATATCAATAATTTGTGTAAAATCATAATAAATGATGTGGAAAGAATTGGGATAAAATATTTCATATTTGAAAAGATAAAAATATATTTTTAACGAAATGAACTAGTTTTGAAATAGAATAATAAATCCAATATTTTTAAAATAAATAAATTGGATTTGAAATGGTTTTAAAAATAACCAGGATTTCCAATATATGAATTAGAATGGATTTGAATCGAAATTATGGTCGGAATATTTCGATATTGGATTTCGTGATTATACGGATATTGTGGAGGAATTTGGAAGATATATATATCGTTATTCCAATACGATATTTGTTGGTTTCAGAATTTGATATTGAATATAAGCTGATATGTTTTCTATTCGGAGCCTTGTATTTAATATCAAATTGGATTTTGGGTCATCGTGAATGGTATCTATAAAAAACTGTTCTTAAACCCAATAGAGTTAAGAAAATTAGAATTTGACTGGGGATTAGCTAAGTTGAATGGTTTCCCGGGTATTGATCTGATGTTGGTTTCGGCCTCCGGGGTTAATACTTAAGGAATTGTTCACTTGCTAATTTACGGTTAAAGGCTGATGGAATGGAATGTGATTTCGGGTTTATCGTGAACCATGTTTTAAATGACATTGGTTCTTTAACCTAGTTAAAGATAGGATATGATTTCCCAAGTTAAACAATCGTCAACATTGATTTTTGGGAAGATTGAAACCAAGGGGATTTTTAATGCATCTTTAATTAGATTGAATTGACATCCAAAGGAAGATTAAAGAATAAATTTTAAAGAATTTATCTTTGATAAAATTAATGGGAACCTTTCCCAAAGAATGTGAATATTGGAATAAAAGATTAATCAGAATTGGAATGAGGCGTATGTTGTGTTGTTGTAGCACTTGTTTATTATACACGTGAGTTATTCGGAAAGGCTGGGTTTATACCCATTCTGAATAACTGATTCGACGATATGCCGACGATGAAGACGGTGGTTGAAGACCGGAGGTCTTCACATCGTTTGGATGATTACTGATGTCTTGATTGGGTTGTACACCCAAGATGAGGTAATAAGTGGTGATCGTCCAGACGTACTTGGAGATCGATGGATATGCGAGGACCTCTCTCCTGTATTAGACATATGGGAGAGGAATAAGGTGCCTCCGGTTTGGTTCAGACCCAGAACGAAATTACAAATGGATTGTGTGTCTGACATTGGATTTTATTCTGTGCTGATTGATTTCTATTAAATATATATCTGTTTGGCGGCGGAGAATTTATTCTCTTGCTTAATGCCCTTCTATGAGACGTACGAGCTCAAAGGTTAAATCGCATGGCATGAATTGCCTGTGTGGCATGCTGAGATGCAGTGATCAAGGCTTTTGTTGGAATGCAGAGTCTTGTGGTTGATGATCAAAGCACGACTTTAATATAGCATAGCTTTGTGTATAACATTGATTCGCGAGCCTCACACTTCGGTATCGGTTAAAAATGGGATAAGGACTGCTGGGAGAACACGACGTTTCTTTCTAGTTATCGATGGTATCATCTTTTTACTAGCTCTGACATCGTTGATTATCATACCCTTGTGGATATTGGAATGTGAGGCTCCTCGGATATATCGATCTCTTCGGAGCCGATGGATAGGTCCGATAGGACAGGGAAACTTGTGTTCAGGAATAACTAATCCTCAAACATAACGAAGGACCGTCCCAGCCGATTCCGAGGGCTACCCAGAGTGTGTAGTCCTAGGGCATTTGCTAGAGTGTCTCGAAGCAGTGAGGAGCTTGCCCCTGGCTTCGAGTCATGACGGAAATCCAACTTCCAATACGTGATATTTCGGTTTTATTTGTAGAGCCTAGTATAGCGACATAGTGGGATGGGGCACTATGTCGTCTATGATTGATACATTTGTATTTGAAGTTGTTTTCATACACTTTACATTATAATAGTATCAAAATGATTTGTTTTAAACGTACCAAGCATGTTTGGCTATTATAAGGTAAAACTCCATCCTCTGGCTTGCGTTGCATTGTGTGATGGCACCTAAGTCTTATAATAGCTTCATTTTTTCAAAAAGCATTTCGCTGTTTATTCTATGCACTAGTATTATTGGGAGGAAACCCATTCCGTGTTATACGGCATGGTCCCCTTGATTTACTCTCTATTGAAGTAAAGTTCAAATAACGGTTTTAGTTCTCACACTAGTCACATGGCTGACCTGGAGTTTATTGTTTTAACCTAAACTCTGGGTGCCCCTATTTTCCACACGGGCAGCTAGTAGTTTTGGTTTTGCAGATTTATATCCACAGGATCCTGGTTTACAGCTGGAGTGATATTCGAAAAGCTCTCTATCCGTTTATCTCTTTCAGTTGTGTTTTGTATTATTTTCCGCTGCTATGTAATGTAATTTAAATCTCTGATATTTTTTTGATGTTTGATATTTATTCATACTCTGTATATTCTTTTATCTGATGAAATTGTTGTAATTAATAATGAAATGTTCTTCTGTTTGTGTTCTGATTCATCTTGTCCTCAAAGCAATTCGTTCTTTACTTTACGGAGAAGTTTGGGTCACCACATAATCAAATGACGACTAGAAGTCGAAGATATGAAGATGGTGCAAGACTGATAATCTTCACATCGAATGGATGCTATTAATGCCTTTGATTGGAGTTGCGGCCTTGAAAGGTTTATAGTGTTAGTTGTCCGGAAGTATTTGTTGATTGTTCGGATGTGCGAGGTCCTCTCTCCTGTATTGGACATATGTGTCGAGGAATAAGGTGCCTCCGGTTTCATTCAGACCCAGAATGAACTTGTAAATGGATGTGTGTCTGACAGTGATTTTCGTTCTATGCTGATTGATCTCTACTAAATATATATCTGTTTGGTGGCGGAGAATTTATTCTCTTGCTTAACACCCTTCTCTAAGACGTACGAGCTTAGAGGTTTTATATCGATAGACATCAATTGCATGACGTGGAATGTCAATGTGGCATGCTGAGATGTAGTGATCGGGGATTTTGTTGAAAAGCAGTGCCTTGTAGTTAATGATCAAAGCACGGCTTTAAATAGCATAGCTTTGTGTATAGCATTAATTCGTGAGCCCCACACCCTGGGTATGAACCAGAAACAGGAGAAGATTTTAGGGAGGATATTCGTTTCCTTCTTGCTAAGAGTGGTGTCATGGTATGGAGCCCAGACGTTTTTACTTATATGGATGATGGAAAGCAAGGCGCCTCACTTATATCGGTCACTATAGGGATGATGGACGGTATGGTCGACATATTGACCAAATTTACACCCCATAGGGCGGGGAAACACATTGTTTAGGGATTATTAATCCACTTAGGTGGACCGGCCCTAACGATCCAAGGGCTCACCTGAGCCTGGGTCTTGAGACATGGGCTGGATTGTCTCGAAGTCGATAAGGATGATCCCTTGCCTTGGTTCATGACAGAAATCCAATTCCCAATACGACATCGTGCGGTTTTGATTGTAAACCTATATATAGCGACATGATATATGGTACTCATGCCGTCTATGATTGATACATTATGATTAAAATTATTATTGAGACATATATGCCCTAGTGATAATACAAAATGATTTTTTTATACGTATCAAGCATATTTTGGCCATTATAAGGTAAAACTCTATCCTCTGGTTTGCGTTGCATTGTGTGATGAGACTTGAGTCTTATAATGGCTTCATTTTTCTAAAAAACATTGCGTGTTTAATGATTTACTTTATTTCATGCATTGGTAATCCAATGGAGTAAACCTATTCCGCGCTAGCGGCGTGATCTTGTGATTGACCTTCTTATTAAATAAGTTAAGTATGATTTTTCATACCAGTTCCATGATTGACTTGTAGTTTGTTTCACTTTGCAAACTCGGGTTCCCCTATTTCTACATGGGCAACCTTGTGTTCAGGTTTTAGCAGGCTCATTCTGGATAGCTATGGAGCTGAAGATGGATTCTATCATTTCTATTATGTTGTTTAGACTTTGTTATGTATATTATGTTTGATTCCGCTGCAAACATTTTATATAAAGCTGAAACTGTATTTTTTACTAAGTATAATCCTGTTATGCTGTGTAACTCCGATGATTATGTTTGTTCCAGTGTAATTTGATGTACATTATCTTGTGTAATTCTATATTTATGTTCTGTTGTTATTGTTTATGTATTATATTCCACTATTTATCCTTGCATCCGTGGCATAGGAGTTTGGGGTCATCACATTGTGCATGTGCTGTGTATATATGTGTGTATTCCTTGTGTGTAGGGCAGCATAGAAATGCGTGCACGGTTTTAGCGTATGTAGGGGGAAGCGAGTGTGAATGTGTTCACTGTTCACACATGATGAAACGGGAAGGGAGAGGACGTGTGCAGCAGGCATAAGGGATGCAACATATAGAAAGTGAGAGAAGTTCATTATTATGTTGTATTTCCTGACAACACATTTTTTTCATCTTCTCTTCCTAAAAACGAGGAAAAAACAAAAAAGGTAGGTGTTGTAGCTTGATCTGTGTGGGCTTCATAAAGTTTATATTTTAGTTATTAATGTAATTTACCTTAGATTATTCCAAAGAATTAATTAAAACAGCTAAACTTTGAAAATGAGAAATTTATTCTCCTATGGCATGCGCATTGAAATTGTGTGGGGAATTGGGCTTCACAAGTTTTGGTTAGGTGGTTTGGACATAGCTGAGTTAATTTGATTAAGTTATTAAAATTAGTTAACTTTAAAAATTTAACTTCTCTTACACAATCCATTTTTCTCGTAAATTTTGGAATTACGTATGTTTTAGTGAATAGAAGATGCTAATATAAGTGTGTGACAAACTCGATTAAGTATAAAATATAATTAAAATATTACTTATGAATTTAATTGAATTTAAAGTAATTAAGTAATTATATTTTATTAGTGATGTCTGTTTGCATAATCAAGTACCGTTCTGCTACTGTAATAACGTAGACATTTGTTTATATGTTAGTTAACTGGATTGGGTTCTTATTTTGTTTTGGTTGTATCCTATTTTTGAGCTATTCTCAGGATTTTTTATTTTATTTTGTGTTCATAGTTTATCTAGCCATTTCTACAGAAATATTTTTTGTGAGCCATTTGAGAATAACTAGATTTTCCTTTTTGTTATGTTATTGATTCTCCTTTTTTACTAAAAAGTGTTTGTAACCGTTGTGTTATTTATTGATTGTCATTTACCATTGGTTGTTATTATTTGAATGGTTGTATTGATTGTACTTGACCAGTTTATTAGCAAATATATGTTTCTATTTAGCGTTGGTGTGACAGCCGCGGGATTCGAACCTCCGACCTCTTAGAAAACAACACCATACAATAACCATTGTGCTAAAAGATCTTTGTGTTAGCTTTTCTAGTAGGGTGTTATAGACTGCCCCCTCCCCCCTTAAAGAGCTTAACGTCCTCGCTGGCTCAGTCACCACCCAGGCTTGTGTATGTAACACACATCAGTACCACACCGACTAACATATGCAGCATTACACCGACGATTCCGGCTGGACAGAAGCTCTGATACCAAATGAGACAACCGCGGGACTCCAACCTCTGACCTTCTGGAAAGCAACACCACGCACTGACCATTGTCTTAAAAGATCTTTGTGTTAGCTTTTTGAGAGAGGCGTTACAGTTGGGTTAGGTAAAAAAATATTTGGCTAACACCTTAGAATTTATTTCACGATTTGACTATAAGGTATTTAGCAACAATATTTGATTTATTTAACTTGTGAATGTAAATTTAAATATATATTTTTTAAAAGAATGTTTTCATAAAACAATATGAAATAAAATATTTTATTTCAAAAAAATATTTGAAAATAAATATTTTAAAACAATAAATGGTTTAGAAAAGTTGTTATGTAAATGAAGAAAATTTTGTCGACTTAAATCTCAATGTTTAAAAAATATTTGAAGACATCAACTGTGACGATCCCAAAATCCGTGTGACGGTATTAAGGATAATCATAGGAATATAACTCATCAATCATCATAGCAGAGTACATATAATAGCAAAAACAATAAATAGAATAATTTTACATAGATATGACAGCGGATTCATAACATGTAACAACATCAGAATAGCACAACGTAGGATATAACTTAGTAAATAAAAGGGGATTGATCAGTCACCATCGCCATAGGCGGAATATATACATACAGTGAGACATAATAACGGTATCAGTCTACATCGTCGGAGGCAGTACATATACATATGATAATAAGTACTGGAAGTAAAACAGTCTGCATCGCCATAGGCGGAATCATAATACATATACAATAATGGCGGATAATGTCAAAGTCATCTCGGTGAAGTCAGCCTCGCCATAAGCCAAAAGAGCACTCCATACTACAGTGCTGAGCCAAAACAACCTATCATCTGTGAACTAGGCAGCCCGTGTGAAAATAAGGGCACCCGAGTTTGCAAAGTGAAACAAACAACGAGTCGGTCATGGGGACTAGTATGAGAAATCTACTAAACAGTTTAAACAACAGTAATAAGCAAATTATAGGACTACGCCACTTTCGCGGAACGGGTTTACTATAGTGATTGCTGGTGCATTTAAAACAAAGTAAATTCTATAAAACAACGCAATGCTTTTAAAAAGAATGTAGCCATTATAAGACTCAAGTCCCATCATACAATGCAACGCAAGCCAGAGGATAGAGTTTTACCTTATAATGGCCAAATATGCTTAATACGTGTAAAGAAAAATCATTTGATATTATTACTAGTGCATATATGTTTCAAAAACGAATAGCATTATAAATATCAATCATAGACGACATGAGCGTCCCATGCCATTATGTCGCCATACATAAGTTACAATCGAATCCGTTATCTCGTATTTTAAATTGGATTTCCATCATGAGTCGAGGCAAGGGGCAAGCTCCTCTCCGCTTCGAGACACTCTAGCAAATGCCTCAGGACTACACACTCTGGGTAACCCTTGGATCTTCAGGGCCGGTCCACACTTACGTTAGTGGATTGGCAATTCCTGAACACACGTTTCCCGGTCCTTACAGACCTAATATCGAGGCGCCTCGCATTCCAACAACCACGTAGGTGAAAAGTAGATATAAATGTCAGGGCTGGTAGGTCACTGACACCACCATAGCTAGAAAGAAACGTCGTGCTCTCCCCGCAGTCTTTATCTCGTTTTTAACTCATACCGAGGTGTGAGGCTCGCGAATCCACGCTATACACAAAGCCAGGCCACGTAGGCCGTGCTTTGATCATCGAACACAAGACTTTGCTTTGCAATAGAAGCCTTGTTCACTGCATCTTGGCATGCCACATAGGCAATCCACTCCATACGACTGATTTCTATCGATATATAACCTCTGAGCTCGTACGTCTCAAAGAAGGGCGTTAAGCAAAATAATAAATTCTCTGCCGTCAAACAGATATATATTTAACAGAGATCAATCAGTACAGAAAAAAATCCAATGTATGACACATAGTCCATTTAAAAGTCCGTTCTAGGTCTGAACGAAACCGGAGGCACCAAATTTCTCGTATATCCGTACAATCAACACATACGTTCAGACGGCTACTACTTCCGTTCCTTCACGGTAGCTACTCCAATCAGGAACCTCGGCAGCGCCCATCCAACCGATACGAAGATCGTCGGTCTTGAACCATCTTCGTATTTTCAATTTCGAATCGTTCGATCAATTATTTGAAATGAGGGTTAGATCGGCCTTTTCAAATAATTCATGTATAATTAGAATTCAAATCAATTCTTTCCATGGTTATATTATTCGACATTCACATTTCAGTTCTTTAGTATTATTTTCGTGTCAAACACATACAACCATCGAATATCAAGTAGATCAAGCCAAATTGGTTTATTTCCAATCCATGTTACTTATAATATTTTATAACGATTTTTCGCCATTTTTATTTATTTAAAAATGGCCATATTTAATTAAACGACGTTTCAGGTCGTGCCGTGGCACTGGCGTTGTTTTTCCCCTAATTTGTTTTACACATATCGGAAAATCTAACCGTTGGATTTCTACAAAGTCTATACCACTGGGAAGATATTTCCAAAGCGAACCCAACGGTTTCAGTTTCGTGAAAATTCGACGGTCGGATCTTCCACACTAGTCGTTTGAAGTTACGGTTTCAAAATACGAACTACAGCGTTATTATTCGATTTAATTTAATTATATTTATATTTATATATAAATATAAACGATTCTGGTGCTGTTTTTCTTCAGATTTGAATTAAACATTCCAAACAATCCAACCGTTGGATTTTTACAAAGTTGGTGCCGTTGGAAAGATATTTCCAAGGCGAACCCAACGGTTGCAGTTTCGGGAAAATCCGATGGTCGGATCTTGTAACGACCCAGATTTTTCGTCGATTAATTTTAAATATTTAATATAGTTTTAAATATTGAATTTATAATATAAATGGTATTTTATTGGGGTTATTATTTAAATAATCAAAATACGATGTATTTTGATAATTATCGAAATACGAGAGGTTTGAAATAATTCAATTCGAAGATAAAACCGAACCATGAGAATAGAAATTCATTGATGAAGAATTTATTTGTTTTGAATTTAAAATGATTTAATATGGCTATTTTAAATATACGTTCAAATTAAATTGTATAATCTATTTCATTAAATTCAGAATAGTGAATAACGTTGGGGACATCAGTCATTACGATTAAATAACGGTTCAGAATTTTGAGTAAAGGACCATGAGATATTTTCTGTAGAACGTATTAATTAACATCAAATCAAAATTTAATACATACCAACATCAGCCGACCTCTATTTCATTCAGCAGACCTATTATCCTTCTCGAGCACCAATTTTTGTCCCTAACCTTCAACGCAAAGCTAAACAAAGAAATTAATGTCCTCGTACACATTGTCCCCTCTTCAATTATATAAATGCAACACCTCCTCCCCTTATTTCTTTCATTCTGGTTCTTCTGTAAATCGATCTCGAGAGCTTCACAAACAAAAATGGCCACCGCTAAATTGAAAACCCCTTTTCCATCTAAATTTCGAAATCTGGCCAGTTCGAGCCTTTTAAAGATGAATATCGCAAGGATTAAATCGGGATTACGAAACCGCGATAACCACCTGGAGCTCGAGACCTAGTCAGCAACGCTCGCGATCAAATTGAGGGATTTCCCGAAGCTCAACTAGTTCTGCAGGGATGTGCGTTCAAATGGGGCTGCTCGATTTGGTCCCTGCGATGTCAAGGGGACCGTCGAAGTTGAAGTCGAGCAAGGCAATGGGGTTCGATGGTCTTCGTCGACCTAGGGCTTCAGCTGTTCGACTATGGGAAGTTGCGAACCCATTTCTGGGCTTCGATAGTTTTCAGTTGCAACTCAAGTTCGAATGGGAAGTTCACCGTGGAGCAAGCTCCTGAAACATGATACACGGAGAAACAAAAGAAAGGGGAACGGAGCGTGGTTTCCAGAGTGAAGGAACAGAAGGTCGGCTAGCTATTTGGAGGGAGTTCGATCTAAAGAATTGAGCTGAAGTTGTGCTGAAAAGATTAAGCAGTAATGGTGTTTGGTGAAATGCCGGAAAGAAAAAAAAACGGGATTAAGGTAATTAAATTCATTTAAATGTTTGATTTAATGAACAAGTTGGAAAATGTTATTAACATACGGAAATACTATAAAAGAAATGACATTAGATGATAATATGAATTTGTAATATAATTATGGTTTAAATATTTAATTTAAAAGGATTAGTGAGGGTTAAATTAGATAAAAAAAGGAGAATATATATATATACATATAGGAAATTTATTTATTTATTTATTCAAATAATCAATTTCATTAAATGTTAACAAGTAAATTTGAATAAAATTATCGTAGGTACGAAATCATTCTAAAAGATTAGTAGCTGGTGGTTGGGAAATAAACGGGATACTCGACGACTGCAAAATCCTGGTGAGTAAATCTCACTCACCTTTAGAATTATTTTTATTTCATTAAAAATAATTGTCTGTTGCTTGTGTGAATGATTTCTGGTTGCTTTATATATATTAGTTATTTAGGCTATATATATATATATTGGGTTGATTGATTGGTTGGATTCCCGCAGTCTCATTAGCGGATGCCCGCAGTTTCATAGTGGATGATTACCCTATACGCCCCACGCTATGATTAGTGGATGACCTTCTATACCGCGATATTCTGCCACGAAGCAGAATGGGTATTATTTATGTGCTAACATCTGTGGATGCAGGAAAACAGGTTGGAGGAATCCAACAGGATTCCTCAAAAATATATTATCTGTTTGTTTATTTGATTTCATATATATTTTTATATATGATGTGTTAGAAAAATAAATAATTGGTTGCTTTGTGTGTTTTATCACTGGGCTTAAGCAATGATATTTAAAAATATCGTGAAAGGATATTGGAGATTTAAAAAGGGAAAATTCTATTTTTAAATAGAATTTGAATTTTAAATGGAATAAATATAAACTTGTTTTTGAAAAATAAAACAAGTAGTTTCTTTTTTAAACAAAGTTTATGAATAGTTCTTTTATAATGAAGTTATAAATGAAGTGAAGAGAATTATCATTTGATAATTCAGAAATAGAAATACCAGTGTGAAATTGGAATTTGAAATGAAATTTTAAAATAGGGTTTGAAATGTAATTTTCAAATATATAACTCAAATGGAATTTGAGTATAACATTTGAATTTTAAAGGGAGTTTAAATATTTGAATTTTGAAAGGAGATTGAATATTAGAAATTCAAATAGAAGTTCAAATAGGATTTGAATAGACGAAATTTGAATGAAAAATAGAATTTGAATTCAAGAAATTAAATAAAATTTGAATTCAAAGGAATTCGATTAAAGAAATTCAAATGGAGATTTGAATGTAGAATTTCAAAATAGAGTTTGAAATATAGAATTTCAAAGAAGAATTGAATAGAATTTGAAATATAGTATTTCAAGGAAGAATTCAAATGTGAGATTTGAATGGAATTTAAATATGAGATTTGAATTGAGATTTGAAATAGAAATTCAAGTGTTGAATTTGAACATGGAATTGAATACAGAAATTCAAGTAGAAATTTGAATATGGATTTCAAAATAGAATTTGAAATAAACTTTGAAAAATAGGATTTCAAAGTAGAATTGGAAATAGAATTTCAAATAGGATTTCAAAATAGAGAATTCAAATGGTTTTGCAATGGAAATTTGAATTCAAGGGAATTCAAATGGATTTGAGTGAAGAAATTCAAATGGTGTTAAAAATGAGTTTGAATATTAAAATTCAAATGGGATTGGAGATGAATTTGAATATTAGAATTCAAATGGAAATAGAAAATGAAATTTGAATATAAGAGATTCAAATTGAATTCAAATAGGATTTAATCTATGGGATTTGAATATGAAATTCAAATGGGTTTTAAACTATGGAAATTTTGAATATAGAATTTAAAGAGGAGTTTGAATATTTGAACTTCAATAGAATTCAAATATAGAAATGGGAATATAGAAGTTCAAATGGAATTTAAATATAAAGTTTGAATAAGAGAATTCAAATGAATTCAAGTTTAGAATTTGAATATAGGGAATTCAAATAGAAATTCAAGTATTGAATTTGAATATCAAAAGGAATGGGGATTTGAATATAGAATTCAAATAAAAGTGAGATTGAAATTTGAATCAAGGAATTCAAATGGAGTTAAATGAAGTTAAATTCACTTTAAAGAAGTTTAACGTTTATATATATAAATATAAATAAAACAAACTCGCCGCAGCGCTGCAGTTCGTAAATTAGCGATTCGAACTTCAATCGAGTATACAGAACGCAATTGAAGTCGGAATTCTTCGAAACAAGAAACGTCAGGACCGATTTGATAATAGTTTTCTAATGAAGCAGAAAAATCTGAATTTCGTCGTATAGATTTTGAGTTATGTCAAAATCAAATTTTCAGAAAAGCAGCGCCAGAATCGTTTTAAAAACCATAATGGTTTATTTAAGGTTATAAAAGGATTTTAAGCGGAAAAAAATTCGAATTGTCTATTTAGGAAGTTTCAGAGTTGAGTTGTAAAATATATGCGAATTCAAGTTGTGTAAATGAATATGATTTTTGAAACAGAAACCAGATTTTGATTTATTGAATAGAATTAACTAAATTGAATAGAAATTAGTTAAGGAGCTTTTGAATGGATATTGGGCCTTAAATAAGCGATTTCGATTTGAAAACTTATATTCGAAATAGAAAAGGAGACTAAAATTGAAATCGAAATTCGATTTGGTTATGAACGAGTTAAACATTTTATTTGAACGTGTTATGTTCAAACAAAGAAGTGAAATAGGCAAAAAGGCTAATTAAAGAATAATTGAGCGAAACTGAATTCAAACGATTCAAAATTGAATTCAAACGAATGGATTGAGTTGAATTGAATTGAAAACAGGTGAACAGGTGTTAAACAGATATGGGATAAAGTGATGAAGATTTAAATTTATGTGCCCGACAAAAAGGTACATGTTTAATTCGTATATGAGGTTTTATGCGCCGTATCGGCAAGCCGCTTGGCTTTTTCTTTTTCTTTTTGAAATTAGAAGGACCGGGAAAGCTATTTGAAATTTCCCGATGCTCCCGATACAGGGGAGGTTATGGCGAAATTTTCCGGAAATTTAAGGAGTTAGAATATTTTTAAGATATTTTGATAATTTGAAATCATTGTATCGACGTATTAAATTCGATAGTAAAGTGAATATAAAAATCGAATGTTGTAAACAAAAAGGGATAGAGATTAGTGATTGAAATTGTTCAATTACAAATAGAGGTTTTTCTAATATATAGAAAATAAAAGAAGTTGACATTTGGAAACGTTTTCCAAATGGCATAAGAGGCCGAGATGGTTATTGAAAATATTTGGTTAACAAATATTGATAGAGAAAATGGAGGAGAAATTTAATTAATGAATATTAATTAAAGAGCCCAGTGTTTTGTTTGATATGTTGATTGAACACTTGTTTTTGTTCGATAGTTAAATCACAGACTATCGAAGTTTTTGACCATCGTTGTCAATATGGAGAGACCGGTTGGACTATTATCCGAAGAACCACTCCGTATCGGCATAAGCGTTGCGAACCAAGTATGCTGAATATATTGAAGACGGAGTAAAGTGCAAGGGCTTTTTCTATTAATAGAAATAGTGCCTTCGGTTTCGTTCAATCCCAGAACGAACGTATATGGACGAATGTCTGACAGAGTATTTCCAATGATCAAATGGGTTGGTCTGTATAAATGTATATCGTTGCAACGGATTTATCCCTTAGCATAATATCCAGAATATTTGTGCAAACTCAACTAGTGATTAACGGATCTGACAATGTGGCATTCAAAGTGATTGTGCTATCAAGGAATGGTAAGTATGCATAGCCTCAGGCCTCAACAACCGGGAAAGGACAAAAATCGGGCAGGCAGCATGGCTATGTGGGTCGCACCCATTAGGGTGTATAATCACCTATCTAGAGAAATTCCTTTTGTTTCTAAATCTATCGATTCTGCCCATTCGGGAAACGGTGGTTTGAGTCCAGCCGTTGGTGATATACATTCGATACACTCAAGCAAAATGAGTGGTCGGTCATGTGTGGGCCGGGTTGCAAGATGTTCTTGTTGAACCCAGGTGTATTCGCCTCTAGAGATACATCATCGGAAGGTGGTCCCATACCTTGTCATGTTGGAAATCCAATCTCCAATAAGCGCCATGCGGTTTTTGATTTTATAATATATATGTGGAGCGTGAGATGCAAGCGTTCTGCTATTTGGTTATTTATTTGATGTAGACATTATTATAATATCACTGGATTTTCGTATCAAAGTGTTTTGGGTTATAGTAAGGTAAAAACCGTCCATGTTTATGTGTGGGCCGGTCTTACAATTATCTTTCCTTTCGAAAAGAGTTTTGAAGGTTAAACAAGTGATTGGAGTTTACTCACACCAGTCCCATGACTGACCCAGAGTTTTTTTCGTTTTTTTTTTGTTTTCCCTAAACTCTTGGGTGCCCAAATTTGTACGGGCAGTCAAGTGTTTCAGGCTTTTACAGATACACTTGGAGGAGCTTGAAGCTGGAGGCTTCAACGTTAGTTATTTAGAGTTACTTCCGCTGAATCAAATGTTATGTGTACTCTGATGATGGTATGTATATATGTACAAGACAGATTTGTATTTCGAAGCTTATGCTATATAATATATTTTATTCGTTCCGCTGTGAGTTTGTGATCTTCGTTTTTCTTCTATTCTAAGTTTTCTATCTTATCTATTCTCACCCTCTAACTTCTTTCTAATAATGAGTCGTATTTCTGTGTTATTTGGGTTGGACGTGTGGTGTATTTAGTCAACTCAGATAGCTCGGATTTGCGGGCCTTTACAGTTGGTATCAGAGCTTAGGTTGAGTGAATACCTAGGCTTGTGTGGCATGTGCTCATTAGAGATAGGGTCAGTAGTACCCTAGAATGAGTTGGGTGTATATATACAAGAGAGCGTATTTGTTAATTGACATAAAAACTATTTTATATTGTGTTGACTTGTCTGTTAAGCAGTTTATAAATTTTGGTCGAATCGTGGGACGCCACGAAGTCGATAGGAATTTATAAACACTTGAACTGAGGATTCGACACGATATCGTTTTAAAGTGGGTAGATGAAATAATTTTACCCAAAATCCTATTTTTGATAAAAAAGGAATAATTTTCTGAAATTATTATATTATATGGATGTGTTGGATTTTGATTTTATAATCAAATGAGATTATAAACTTGGAATGGTTATTTATAACCAAAATAGAATTTGTATAGGAATTAAATATACAAATGAGATGAATTAGAATTTAATTCAAACCAGAATTTAGCATTCAAAATCCTGGGAAGTTTGGAAATATTTTCTAAATGTAAAATAATATAGATTTGTTTTAGAAGGATTTGAAAGAAAATCATTTTTGATGGATTTTGAAATTGTTTAAGCACTGAACTCACTTCGGTGGCTGGGAAATAATTCTGATGATATCTGCAGCATCATTAGTGTTCATTTTCGAGTTTCTAAGTGACGGATTGTTACCTTAGAAAAGTTTTGATGGAAATTTGTTTGAAAGAAAACAAATTGATTTGAAAATTCAAGTGTTTTGAATTTGAGATGGAAATAAATATATGTATATATTTATGGGATTTCAAAAGAATTTGAAAAGGAAACCCAGGGATTTGAATTCTGGAATTGAAATTTAACTTGAACAAGTTAAATGGGTCGAAGTGAATGAATTGATTAGAATCAATTTGAATAGGTTTATTTGAAATATAGATTGGATACAAATGGATTTATCGTAGATCATTCGAAGCAAATGGGTGAAGACCAAAAGTTTTGGTTGAAATTAATTTATTGAAATACGAGGAGTTGAGTTTCAATATAAAGAAATTTTGAAAAGTAATGGATTTGTACCATTTTTCCTACCTTAGCAATTTCGAGGACGAAATTATTTTAAGGGGGGAAGAATGTAACGACCCAGATTTTTCGTCGATTAATTTTAAATATTTAATATAGTTTTAAATATTGAATTTATAATATAAATGGTATTTTATTGGGGTTATTATTTAAATAATCAAAATACGATGTATTTTGATAATTATCGAAATACGAGAGGTTTGAAATAATTCAATTCGAAGATAAAACCGAACCATGAGAATAGAAATTCATTGATGAAGAATTTATTTGTTTTGAATTTAAAATGATTTAATATGGCTATTTTAAATATACGTTCAAATTAAATTGTATAATCTATTTCATTAAATTCAGAATAGTGAATAACGTTGGGTACATCAGTCATTACGATTAAATAACGGTTCAGAATTTTGAGTAAAGGACCATGAGATATTTTCTGTAGAACGTATTAATTAACATCAAATCAAAATTTAATACATACCAACATCAGCCGACCTCTATTTCATTCAGCAGACCTATTATCCTTCTCGAGCACCAATTTTTGTCCCTAACCTTCAACGCAAAGCTAAACAAAGAAATTAATGTCCTCGTACACATTGTCCCCTCTTCAATTATATAAACGCAACACCTCCTCCCCTTATTTCTTTCATTCTGGTTCTTCTGTAAATCGATCTCGAGAGCTTCACAAACAAAAATGGCCACCGCTAAATTGAAAACCCCTTTTCCATCTAAATTTCGAAATCTGGCCAGTTCGAGGCTTTTAAAGATGAATATTGCAAGGATTAAATCGGGATTACGAAACCGCGATAACCACCTGGAGCTCGAGACCTGGTCAGCAACGCTCGCGATCAAATTGAGGGATTTCCCGAAGCTCAACTAGTTCTGCAGGGATGTGCGTTCAAATGGGGCTGCTCGATTTGGTCTCTGCGATGTCAAGGGGACCGTCGAAGTTGAAGTCGAGCAAGGCAATGGGGTTCGATGGTCTTCGTCGACCTAGGGCTTCAGCTGTTCGACTATGGGAAGTTGCGAACCCATTTCTGGGCTTCGATAGTTTTCAGTTGCAACTCAAGTTCGAATGGGAAGTTCACCGTGGAGCAAGCTCCTGAAACATGATACACGGAGAAACAAAAGAAAGGGGAACGGAGCGTGGTTTCCAGAGTGAAGGAACAGAAGGTCGGCTAGCTATTTGGAGGGAGTTCGATCTAAAGAATTGAGCTGAAGTTGTGCTGAAAAGATTAAGCAGTAATGGTGTTTGGTGAAATGCCGGAAAGAAAAAAAACGGGATTAAGGTAATTAAATTCATTTAAATGTTTGATTTAATGAACAAGTTGGAAAATGTTATTAACATACGGAAATACTATAAAAGAAATGACATTAGATGATAATATGAATTTGTAATATAATTATGGTTTAAATATTTAATTTAAAAGGATTAGTGAGGGTTAAATTAGATAAAAAAAGGAGAATATATATATATACATATAGGAAATTTATTTATTTATTTATTCAAATAATCAATTTCATTAAATGTTAACAAGTAAATTTGAATAAAATTATCGTAGGTACGAAATCATTCTAAAAGATTAGTAGCTGGTTGTTGGGAAATAAACGGGATACTCGACGACTGCAAAATCCTGGTGAGTAAATCTCACTCACCTTTAGAATTATTTTTATTTCATTAAAAATAATTGTCTGTTGCTTGTGTGAATGATTTCTGGTTGCTTTATATATATTAGTTATTTAGGCTATATATATATATTGGGTTGATTGATTGGTTGGATTCCCGCAGTCTCATTAGCGGATGCCCGCAGTTTCATAGCGGATGATTACCCTATACGCCCCACGCTATGATTAGTGGATGACCTTCTATACCGCGATATTCTGCCACGAAGCAGAATGGGTATTATTTATGTGCTAACATCTGTGGATGCAGGAAAACAGGTTGGAGGAATCCAACAGGATTCCTCAAAAATATATTATCTGTTTGTTTATTTGATTTCATATATATTTTTATATATGATGTGTTAGAAAAATAAATAATTGGTTGCTTTGTGTGTTTTATCACTGGGCTTAAGCAATGATATTTAAAAATATCGTGAAAGGATATTGGAGATTTAAAAAGGGAAAATTCTATTTTTAAATAGAATTTGAATTTTAAATGGAATAAATATAAACTTGTTTTTGAAAAATAAAACAAGTAGTTTCTTTTTTAAACAAAGTTTATGAATAGTTCTTTTATAATGAAGTTATAAATGAAGTGAAGAGAATTATCATTTGATAATTCAGAAATAGAAATACCAGTGTGAAATTGGAATTTGAAATGAAATTTCAAAATAGGGTTTGAAATGTAATTTTCAAATATATAACTCAAATGGAATTTGAGTATAACATTTGAGTTTTAAAGGGAGTTTAAATATTTGAATTTTAAAAGGAGATTGAATATTAGAAATTCAAATAGAAGTTCAAATAGGATTTGAATAGACGAAATTTGAATGAAAAATAGAATTTGAATTCAAGAAATTAAATAAAATTTGAATTCAAAGGAATTCGAATAAAGAAATTCAAATGGAGATTTGAATGTAGAATTTCAAAATAGAGTTTGAAATATAGAATTTCAAAGAAGAATTGAATAGAATTTGAAATATAGTATTTCAAGGAAGAATTCAAATGTGAGATTTGAATGGAATTTAAATATGAGATTTGAATTGAGATTTGAAATAGAAATTCAAGTGTTGAATTTGAACATGGAATTGAATACAGAAATTCAAGTAGAAATTTGAATATGGATTTCAAAATAGAATTTGAAATAAACTTTGAAAAATAGGATTTCAAAGTAGAATTGGAAATAGAATTTCAAATAGGATTTCAAAATAGAGAATTCAAATGGTTTTGCAATGGAAATTTGAATTCAAGGGAATTCAAATGGATTTGAGTGAAGAAATTCAAATGGTGTTAAAAATGAGTTTGAATATTAAAATTCAAATGGGATTGGAGATGAATTTGAATATTAGAATTCAAATGGAAATAGAAAATGAAATTTGAATATAAGAGATTTAAATTGAATTCAAATAGGATTTAATCTATGGGATTTGAATATGAAATTCAAATGGGTTTTAAACTATGGAAATTTTGAATATAGAATTTAAAGAGGAGTTTGAATATTTGAACTTCAATAGAATTCAAATATAGAAATGGGAATATAGAAGTTCAAATGGAATTTAAATATAAAGTTTGAATAAGAGAATTCAAATGAATTCAAGTTTAGAATTTGAATATAGGGAATTCAAATAGAAATTCAAGTATTGAATTTGAATATCAAAAGGAATGGGGATTTGAATATAGAATTCAAATAAAAGTGAGATTGAAATTTGAATCAAGGAATTCAAATGGAGTTAAATGAAGTTAAATTCACTTTAAAGAAGTTTAACGTTTATATATATAAATATAAATAAAACGAACTCGCCGCAGCGCTGCAGTTCGTAAATTAGCGATTCGAACTTCAATCGAGTATACAGAACGCAATTGAAGTCGGAATTCTTCGAAACAAGAAACGTCAGGACCGATTTGATAATAGTTTTCTAATGAAGCAGAAAAATCTGAATTTCGTCGTATAGATTTTGAGTTATGTCAAAATCAAATTTTCAGAAAAGCAGCGCCAGAATCGTTTTAAAAACCATAATGGTTTATTTAAGGTTATAAAAGGATTTTAAGCGGAAAAAAATTCGAATTGTCTATTTAGGAAGTTTCAGAGTTGAGTTGTAAAATATATGCGAATTCAAGTTGTGTAAATGAATATGATTTTTGAAACAGAAACCAGATTTTGATTTATTGAATAGAATTAACTAAATTGAATAGAAATTAGTTAAGGAGCTTTTGAATGGATATTGGGCCTTAAATAAGCGAATTCGATTTGAAAACTTATATTCGAAATAGAAAAGGAGACTAAAATCGAAATCGAAATCGAAATTCGATTTGGTTATGAACGAGTTAAACATTTTATTTGAACGTGTTATGTTCAAACAAAGAAGTGAAATAGGCAAAAAGGCTAATTAAAGAATAATTGAGCGAAACTGAATTCAAACGATTCAAAATTGAATTCAAACGAATGGATTGAGTTGAATTGAATTGAAAACAGGTGAACAGGTGTTAAACAGATATGGGATAAAGTGATGAAGATTTAAATTTATGTGCCCGACAAAAAGGTACATGTTTAATTCGTATATGAGGTTTTATGCGCCGTATCGGCAAGCCGCTTGGCTTTTTCTTTTTCTTTTTGAAATTAGAAGGACTGGGAAAGCTATTTGAAATTTCCCGATGCTCCCGATACAGGGGAGGTTATGGCGAAATTTTCCGGAAATTTAAGGAGTTAGAATATTTTTTAAGATATTTTGATAATTTTAAATCATTGTATCGACGTATTAAATTCGATAGTAAAGTGAATATAAAAATCGAATGTTGTAAACAAAAAGGGATAGAGATTAGTGATTGAAATTGTTCAATTACAAATAGAGGTTTTTCTAATATAAAGAAAATAAAAGAAGTTGACATTTGGAAACGTTTTCCAAATGGCATAAGAGGCCGAGATGGTTATTGAAAATATTTGGTTAACAAATATTGATAGAGAAAATGGAGGAGAAATTTAATTAATGAATATTAATTAAAGAGCCCAGTGTTTTGTTTGATATGTTGATTGAACACTTGTTTTTATTCGATAGTTAAATCACAGACTATCGAAGTTTTTGACCATCGTTGTCAATATGGAGAGACCGGTTGGATTATTATCCGAAGAACCACTCCGTATCGGCATAAGCGTTGCGAACCAAGTATGCTGAATATATTGAAGACGGAGTAAAGTGCAAGGGCTTTTTCTATTAATAGAAATAGTGCCTTCAGTTTCGTTCAATCCCAGAACGAACGTATATGGACGAATGTCTGACAGAGTATTTCCAATGATCAAATGGGTTGGTCTGTATAAATGTATATGGTTGCAACGGATTTATCCCTTAGCATAATATCCAGAATATTTGTGCAAACTCAACTAGTGATTAACGGATCTGACAATGTGGCATTCAAAGTGATTGTGCTATCAAGGAATGGTAAGTATGCGTAGCCTCAGGCCTCAACAACCGGGAAAGGACAAAAATCGGGCAGGCAGCATGGCTATGTGGGTCGCACCCATTAGGGTGTATAATCACCTATCTAGAGAAATTCCTTTTGTTTCTAAATCTATCGATTCTGCCCATTCGGGAAACGGTGGTTTGAGTCCAACCGTTGGTGATATACATTCGATACACTCAAGCGAAATGAGTGGTCGGTCATGTGTGGGCCGGGTTGCAAGATGTTCTTTTTGAACCCAGGTGTATTCGCCTCTAGAGATACATCATCGGAAGGTGGTCCCATACCTTGTCATGTTGGAAATCCAATCTCCAATAAGCGCCATGCGGTTTTTGATTTTATAATATATATGTGGAGCGTGAGATGCAAGCGTTCTGCTATTTGGTTATTTATTTGATGTAGACATTATTATAATATCACTGGATTTTCGTATCAAAGTGTTTTGGGTTATAGTAAGGTAAAAACCGTCCATGTTTATGTGTGGGCCGGTCTTACAATTATCTTTCCTTTCGAAAAGAGTTTTGAAGGTTAAACAAGTGATTGGAGTTTACTCACACCAGTCCCATGACTGACCCAGAGTTTATTTTGTTTTTTTTGTTTTCCCTAAACTCTTGGGTGCCCAAATTTGTACGGGCAGTCAAGTGTTTCAGGCTTTTACAGATACACTTGGAGGAGCTTGAAGCTGGAGGCTTCAACGTTAGTTATTTAGAGTTACTTCCGCTGAATCAAATGTTATGTGTACTCTGATGATGGTATGTATATATGTACAAGACAGATTTGTATTTCGAAGCTTATGCTATATAATATATTTTATTCGTTCCGCTGTGAGTTTGTGATCTTCGTTTTTCTTCTATTCTAAGTTCTATCTTATCTATTCTCACCCTCTAACTTCTTTCTAATAATGAGTCGTATTTCTGTGTTATTTGGGTTGGACGTGTGGTGTATTTAGTCAACTCAGATAGCTCGGATTTGCGGGCCTTTACAGATCTCTCGTACTAATCGATTCAAATTACGATTTCAAAATACGAACTGCACGGCTTCGATTCCTTTCAATTTTGTTTATATATATATATATAGTTCATTCTTTACTTTCAATATCGTTTTCACTTCAAATATTCCACTAACGCCTTTATATTTCGAAAAATTTCGCCATAACCTCCTTTGTATGGGAAGGGGTTTGGAAATTTATTGGGCCGTGTTAGCTACTCAATAAATCCTATAAAGCATCCACATATTTTGTAACAACCCGCAAAAATCAGGACCAATTTAAAAATTTTATTTTAGAAAATTTTAATGAATTTTGACAATATAAAATAATTTATTTAAATAATAATGATCACAAATTTGATTCAAATCGAAGTTAGAATGAATGATTTAATTTTTATTATAAAAAGAGTTAGAAATAACGCGGTAGTTTGAAAAGTCAAACTTGAACTTTGACTGACCGTACAGGATGCAAAATTTAACGGATTTTAGTGAAACCAAAAATATTAGAATCTATTTAAATTTATCTTTCCAACGAATCCGAAAAATCGAAATTTCATAACGGGTATCAAAAGTTATGTCAAAATTAAAATCTAGAATGGTCGCTATGAAATTTATAAGGGCCAAAACGCTACATTTTGCAGAATAAGGAATTATGACCCGAAACCATCTCCATTGGTTTCAGAATGTTGTTTACATATAAAAATGACTATTAGAACTTATATTTTTGAGTTTCGGAAAAATTCCACTATTTTTGGTATTTTTAAATATTAAAAATATACACCTGAAAAATAGAATTTTTGCAAACGAACTCCGAATTCGACAAAACTAGTTTCTATGGATTCGGAATATTAAATTAAGGTAAAATTCTAAAATTTATAATTTTTGGAATTATTTTGTGGCCTGTATAATTTTTACAGTGGAAATACAGCCTATTTTCAGACTTCGGAAATTTATAATAAATTCATACGGAATCGGAAAATTACGAAATCAGGTTCGTTGGGTTCGTAACGACCTGAAATAATTATGTTTAAAATTTTATTAATTTTGAAATCAGCATGTATTTATAAGAATTTTTGAACTGAAGAAAACAGTTGAAAATTGAGTAATTGGGCACATAATGATATTTGGGCCCAAACCAAAATTAAACCCATGGTATATATTATCTTTTTTCTGAGTTTTAGGGCTGAAATTCGAAATGCACAGCAGCCACTCTCTTTTCCATCATTTTTTCTCAATTTCCATGGCGGCTCCCTCTTCCTCTAAAATTCATAAAAAAATAAAATCTCTTCAAACCATAGCAAATTATATGTCCTCTCGAAGGTCTCGACGATACGAAGCTAATGGTGTAGTCGATTTTGTCAAACAGCGCTCGGATTCGCCGGAATCTCGTCTTAAAGCTCGCTGTTTTCGAAATTCAGAAACTCAAAACGTAAATCAAGAAATTCCCGTGAATCGAGGAAGAATTAGACGAAGTCACGAACACGGAAGTTCTTCGTCTACGCAAGACGAAGATGCTCAGAAAATTTCAGGCAGTTTGGAGGTGTGAGGCGGCCTGTGGGACCCGCGAGGCGAAATCCTTTCTAGGCGATTTCCCAATGATCGGAGAAGCTTTAGGGGCGGCCCTTTCTGATGGTGGTGCGTCTCGCCAAGACGAAGACATTGGCGGTGGTCCCGTGGCGTCAGGTGGCCCGAGGCAGCGGCAAAGTGCGGTCAAAGTTCGGCGGTGAACAGTGTTTTTCGGTCAACGGGCTGAGGGTATTTTCTATTTTATTTTTAAATTATTTAATTAATTTTCAGAACTTTAAAATTGCATAACTCACTCATACGAAGTCGAAAATCGACGATTTCAGGTGCGTTGGGATCGTGGCGACGAGATGGACGCGTGGACACTAATTTTGTCCAATTCTGAGACAGTGAAATTTTTAGGTATTTTTCATGAATATTAATTAATTATTTAATTATGTCCAACTTTAATAAATCATAACTCTCTCGTACGAGGTCCGATTGACGAACCGTAAATTGCGTTGGACTCGTCTTTCCGAGCTTTTCGTGATGGCGTAGACCAGAGCTGAATCCGAGACAGTCAAATTTTCAGCAAAAATCAATGTGAGATTCTATTTTTAATTTAATTATTTTTTTTTTGTTATTTAAATAATTTAATGAGAAGTGAACTAGATCCGTGATGTATGACTACATGTTGATGCTTGGGTTTGGATTTGTGTTTGGATGATTGTCATATGAATTGCATTGTTGGAATCTACACGAATGGATTTGATCTTGTTTTGAAAAATTAGATTTTGTATTTTATATTGTTTTGAGAATAAAAATTTGATCTTTTATTTTATGATGTGTTAAGAATAAAGATTAGATCTTTATTTAAAATTTATAAAGATAGGATTTTTATATTATAAAAGAAAGTTTAAATCTTTTAATTATATTTATAAATCAAGTTAGGATTTTTATAATATAAAAAAAAAATCTTATTTTATTTAGATTTAGAAAAAAAAAACAAAGTTGGGATCTTGACACAAAAATGCGACACTACATCTTATGATGTTATTATATGCGATGACATGAAGATTTAATACCATATTGTATGTTGTCATTATTGTTTGTCGACATGAATGCTTAACATTAATCTACATGTTGCTCATTGAATGTTTTGGAATGGATTTAAACACCCCATATTATGTTATTTATCATTTTAATGATATGCAAGCGCGACACCATATTCTGTGTGTTATTAATTTTTGTATGCGGCCATGTGAATTGGAAGATGACCATAATTTTAGTGCAATCATGTAAATAGGAAAATAACCACATTTTAGTGCGTGAGTGTAAATAGCAAATTTGTATTATATTTTAGCACTTAAGTAAGAATAAGATTATTAAAATAGTCTTAGCGTCTTAATAAAATTTAAGAAAATAAACTTATTTTCATAGTTAATGTCACAATAGGAATGCAACCTTATTTCCAACGTTTATGTAAAAATATGAGTGTTGTTATATTTTTTTTTTTTAGCGCGTTAAGTGAAAGTAGAAAATAAATATATTTTCATTGTTTAAGTTAAAATAAGATTGATAACTTATTTTTAGCGAGTTAGGTAAATTTAGAAAATAATTATAACTTCATTGTTGTTAATAAAATAAGAATGCAAACTTAATTGCATTGTTTATTATGAAATATAAATGCAACATTATTCGCATTGTTTTGATAAAAATATGAATGCAAACATTATTTACACTTTTTGATAAAATATAAATGCAAACTTTATTTGCATCGTTCTATTAAAATATGAATGAAACTTTATTTTTATTGTTTTGATAAAAATATGAATGCAACTTTATTTTTATTGTTATGTCAAAACATGAATGCAAGTTTATTTTAAGCATTTTTAAGTAAAATATGTAAATAAATATATTCGTAGTGTTTCTGATTGAAAATATAAAAAATTTATATATGGATATTGCACATGAAAGTTGTACATGAAAGTGAATATATAATTAGCGTTATTGAGGAACTTGAAATATTTTCATTATTTACTCAATTAATGGAATTAATGGACGATTTAATTAAGAAGATTGCATATTTAAAAAGGATGAAATAAAAAGTTTAAATTGGTAAGATTTCATTCCAATTATAATAATGAAGATTTGAATTGAAAAATCTCGTTTTTATGCTAACTTGTAAATTTAGAAGATTTGATTTTAAAATTTAACATAAATGGATTAATTGAGGAAGATTTCATTTAATATTAAAATGGTAAGTTTTGATATTACAATTGAAACATTTTGGGAATAGTTTTATGATATTAATATGGAAAGATTAATGTTTACTGAAATGAAAGGATAAGTAAAAGAATGGAAGATATTTTAGAAATTAGATATTCTAAAATATGAAATGTTTTAAAATAATACTTTTAAGAGATAATTATAATTATAATTATTAATTGTACCTGGACACGAGGTTAGGTCACATTTATGGCGGAAGTCTGCCCGGAACCAACCGGCATATCCAGCAGCCATAAATGTTGGGCCTAATGTGAGAGGTCCAAGTGCGCAAATACGAATTGGGTCAAGACACGAGGTTAAGCCCAACCTGTGGTAGAAGTCTGCCCGGAACCAACCGGCATATCCAGCATCCACAAGTTGTAGGCCTAATGTGAGAGGTCTGGCCCGCTATTAAATAATAAAATGTAAAGATAAACATAATAAATGGATAAGGAAACTGAATTGGGCTATTCAGTCCATTTTAAAATAGTAACTCCATTTTAACCCGTATAAATTATGTTATACATTTTATAAAGGAAATCGAAGATGATTAATATTTTATTTAAGATTAAATGAAATACTCTGAAATAAATGATGTCTAATTATATATATTAAATGGGAAATTTATGAAATTTAAATTTGGGTTTATCGTGAATTATGTTTTAAATAACATTTATTCTTTAACCCGAATTTATGATAGAATTAATTCCCTAGAAATTGAATAATCATTTAATAATGACTTTGGAAGATTAAAACTAAATAAGATTTTAATTAAATCTTTAATTAGATTGAAAGGGAATTAAGTAGTTAAGATCACTGAATTAAGAAAGTGATCGAAAATGGAAAATGAACCATAAAACAATGAATATTTTCATGTTATAAATGAATAAATGAATGAAAACATGAAATGGTTATATTATTTATATATTTTATATAAATAAAAGTAATGAAACTTTTATTTACTTTTCACATGTAAATAAAAAGATGAAAATAAGAATGAAACTTTTATTTACTTTTCACATGTAAATAAAAAGATGAAAATAAGAAGGGAATTTTTATTTACATTTCACATGCGAATAAAAATATAAAAATATGAAATGAAACATGATTTAGAAGCATGAACCGCATATGAAAATTTAACATGTTTTAAAAAGCATGAAGTCGCATATGAAATGCATAATCAAGAAACCGCATATGAAATAAAAATTCATGTTTAGAGTAGTATTACTGCATATGAAATGAATGGACGATATTGATGAAATGAATGGACGATATTTATGAAATGAATGGACGATATATATATACATGAAATGAATAGACGATATTTATATTTATAAAAGAATAAATAACGATATAGAATGGTTTACAAATTTATATATGCGAGAATTATTTGGGAAGTCCGAGTTTACTCTCATTCCAAATAATGATACGACGTTCGAAGAGTTGAAGACGGTGATTGAAGACCGACGATCTTCACATCGAATGGGTGTGTTGCTATTGAGACCCATGATAGGAGTAGCTACCTTGAAGGGGCGACAGTAGTAGCCGTCCGGACGTAGTGTTGATTGCACGGATTTGACTTTCGCTCAGACCCAGGGCATAAGTTTATAAATGGAATGTATGTCTGACGTTGTAGTCCCTTATACTACATTCGTTGATCTCTCTTAATATATATCTGTTTGGTGGTTAACACCCTTCTCTGAGACATACGAGCTTAGAGGTTATATATTGGTAGAAATTAATGGTATAGTATGGACTGACAATGTGGCATGCTAAGATGCATTGATCAAGGCTTTTGTTGAAAAGCAGGCCTTGTGGTTGATGATCAAAGCACGGCCTGTTTAGGCGTAGCTTTGTGTATAGCGTGACTTCGCGAGCCTCACACCCCGATATGAGTCAAAAACGGGATATGGACTGCAGGGAGTGCACACGTTTCTTTCTAGCTAGAGTGGTGTCAGCGACCTACCAGCCCTGACATTTTACTTATGTGGATGATGGATTTTGAGGCGCCTCGTTATTTTTATAGGCCGTTGGTGGTCATACTATAGGTCCAAAGGGACCGGGAAGCGTGTGTTCAGGCATAACTAATCCACTGCCCATAGGCGGGGACCGGCCCTGAAGATCCAAGGGTTCACTGCGGGGGATCCTGAGGCATTTGCTAGCGTGTCTCGAATCGGAGAGGAGCTTGCCCCTAGCCTCGACTCATGATGGAATCCAATTTCCAATACGACCTTGCGGTTTTGATTGTAGAACTAGTATTGGCGACATGCTATATGGTAACCATGCCGTCTAGGATTGATACTTATGATTCAAATCTTTTTATTAAAACATATATACACTAATAATAATATCAAATCCGTTTTATACGTATCAAGCATATTTTGACCATTATAAGGTAAAACCCTATCCTCTGGTGTGCGTTGCATTGTGTGATGGGACTTGGGTCTTATAATGGTTTCATTTTTCCAAAAAGACATTGCGTTATTTCTCGATTTACTTTGGTTTATGCACTGGCAATCCATAGGAGTAAACCCGTTCCGCGAAAGTGGCGTGGTCCTTGGATTTGTCTTATTAGTTATATTAGTTTAGAATTCTCACACCAGTCCCATGACTGACTCGTAGTTTGTTTCACTTTGCAAACTCGGGTGCCCTCTTTTCTACACGGGCAGTCGAGTAGCTTTTTGCAGATATGTATCTCTTTAGCAGGATTCTGGATCGAAGCCTAAAGCTGTGTCCAGAGCTTGGTAGTCTTCCGCTGTTTGTTTGTATTATCTTTTATGTATCTTCCGCTGTAATTTAATTTCTTTGTACTCTGATATATTCTGTACTCTGATGTATCATTATTGTAATGAAATAAAAGTCTGCTGATATTTGTTCTGATGTATTGTATTCCCAAAGTTAACGTATGCGAGTTTTGAACGGTCTGGTTCGATTTTGCGATCGATTAAGGTCGGGCAAAATCCGTGTCGTTACAGGTGGTATCAGAGCTCTGGTTAGCTCAAATCTTTGGGGTACAACTCGTTAGAACCGAACAAAAGACTCATCAGAGATTGGATTAGCAATATCCAATAAGAATACTCATTAGAGATAGGATCAGCAGTATCCTAGAATGAGAAAACTCATTAGAGATGGGATTAGTAATGCCCTAGAATGAGTTCAGAGTGATAAGCTTATAATTAGCGTATTTTTGATTATATAATCTATTTCTGAAAATATGATTTTTAAATATATAAAAGAGTATGTATATTTGATAAGTTAGTCAACAAATGAAATTAATAAGAGAAATTAAAATTTAGTTAGTTAATTAAACAACTTTTAGCTACGTTCCTTTTCGAGGACGAAAAGTTTTTAAGTGGGGGCGATTGTAACAACCCGCAAAAATCAGGACCAATTTAAAAATTTTATTTTAGAAAATTTTAATGAATTTTGACAATATAAAATAATTTATTTAAATAATAATGATCACAAATTTGATTCAAATCGAAGTTAGAATGAATGATTTAATTTTTATTATAAAAAGAGTTAGAAATAACGCGGTAGTTTGAAAAGTCAAACTTGAACTTTGACTGACCGTACAGGATGCAAAATTTAACGGATTTTAGTGAAACCAAAAATATTAGAATCTATTTAAATTTATCTTTCCAACGAATCCGAAAAATCGAAATTTCATAACGGGAATCAAAAGTTATGTCAAAATTAAAATCTAGAATGGTCGCTATGAAATTTATAAGGGCCAAAACGCTACATTTTGCAGAATAAGGAATTATGACCCGAAACCATCTCCATTGGTTTCAGAATGTTGTTTACATATAAAAATAACTATAAGAACTTATATTTTTGAGTTTCGGAAAAATTCCACTATTTTTGGTATTTTTAAATATTAAAAATATACACCTGAAAAATAGAATTTTTGCAAACGAACTCCGAATTCGACGAAACCAGTTTCTGTGGATTCGGAATATTAAATTAAGGTAAAATTTATAATTTTTGGAATTATTTTGTGGCCTGTATAATTTTTACAGTGGAAATACAGCCTATTTTCAGACTTCGGAAATTTATAAAAAATTCATACGGAATCGGAAAATTACGAAATCAGGTTCGTTGGGTTCGTAATGACCTGAAATAATTATGTTTAAAATTTTATTAATTTTGAAATCAGCATGTATTTATAAGAATTTTTGAACTGAAGAAAACAGTTGAAAATTGAGTAATTGGGCACATAATGATATTTGGGCCCAAACCAAAATTAAACCCATGGTATATATTATCTTTTTTCTGAGTTTTAGGGCTGAAATTCGAAATGCACAGCAGCCACTCTCTTTTCCATCATTTTTTCTCAATTTCCATGGCGGCTCCCTCTTCCTCTAAAATTCATAAAAAAATAAAATCTCTTCAAACCATAGCAAATTATATGTCCTCTCGAAGGTCTCGACGATACGAAGCTAATGGTGTAATCGATTTTGTCAAACAGCGCTCGGATTCGCCGGAATCTCGTCTTAAAGCTCGCTGTTTTCGAAATTCAGAAACTCAAAACGTAAATCAAGAAATTCCCGTGAATCGAGGAAGAATTAGACGAAGTCACGAACACGGAAGTTCTTCGTCTACGCAAGACGAAGATGCTCAGAAAATTTCAGGCAGTTTGGAGGTGTGAGGCGGCCTGTGGGACCCGCGAGGCGAAATCATTTCTAGGCGATTTCCCGATGATCGGAGAAGCTTTAGGGGCGGTCCTTTCTGGTGGTGGTGCGTCTCGCCAAGACGAAGACATTGGCGGTGGTCCCGTGGCGTTAGGTGGCCCGAGGCAGCGGCAAAGTGCGGTCAAAGTTCGGCGGTGAACAGTGTTTTTCGGTCAACGGGCTGAGGGTATTTTCTATTTTATTTTTAAATTATTTAATTAATTTCCAGAACTTTAAAATTGCATAACTCACTCATACGAAGTCGAAAATCGACGATTTCAGGTGCGTTGGGATCGTGGCGACGAGATGGACGCGTGGACACTAATTTTGTCCAATTCTGAGACAGTGAAATTTTTAGTTATTTTTCACGAATATTAATTAATTATTTAATTATGTCCAACTTTAATAAATCATAACTCTCTCGTACGAGGTCCGATTGACGAACCGTAAATTGCGTTGGACTCGTCTTTCCGAGCTTTTCGTGATGGCGTAGACCAGAGCTGAATCCGAGACAGTCAAATTTTCAGCAAAAATCAATGTGAGATTCTATTTTTAATTTTTTTTTTTTTTTGTTATTTAAATAATTTAATGAGAAGTGAACTAGATCCGTGATGTATGACTACATGTTGATGCTTGGGTTTGGATTTGTGTTTGGATGATTGTCATATGAATTGCGTTGTTGGAATCTACACGAATGGATTTGATCTTGTTTTGAAAAATTAGATTTTGTATTTTATATTGTTTTGAGAATAAAAATTTGATCTTTTATTTTATGATGTGTTAAGAATAAAGATTAGATCTTTATTTAAAATTTATAAAGATAGGATTTTTATATTATAAAAGAAAGTTTAAATCTTTTAATTATATTTATAAATCAAGTTAGGATTTTTATAATATAAGAAAAAATCTTATTTTATTTAGATTTAGAAAAAAAAAACAAAGTTGGGATCTTGACACAAAAATGCGACACTACATCTTATGATGTTATTATATGCGATGACATGAAGATTTAATACCATATTGTATGTTGTCATTATTGTTTGTCGACATGAATGCTTAACATTAATCTACATGTTGCTCATTGAATGTTTTGGAATGGATTTAAACACCCCATATTATGTTATTTATCATTTTAATGATATGCAAGCGCGACACCATATTCTGTGTGTTATTAATTTTTGTATGCGGCCATGTGAATTGGAAGATGACCATAATTTTAGTGCGGTTATGTAAATAGGAAAATAACCACATTTTAGTGCGTGAGTGTAAATAGCAAATTTGTATTATATTTTAGCACTTAAGTAAGAATAAGATTATTAAAATAGTCTTAGCGTCTTAATAAAATTTAATAAAATAAACTTATTTTCATAGTTAATGTCACAATAGGAATGCAACCTTATTTCCAACGTTTATGTAAAAATATGAGTGTTGTTATATATATTTTTTTAGCGCGTTAAGTGAAAGTAGAAAATAAATATATTTTCATTGTTTAAGTTAAAATAAGATTGATAACTTATTTTTAGCGAGTTAGGTAAATTTAGAAAATAATTATAACTTCATTGTTGTTAATAAAATAAGAATGCAAACTTAATTGCATTGTTTATTATGAAATATAAATGCAACATTATTCGCATTGTTTTGATAAAAATATGAATGCAAACATTATTTACACTTTTTGATAAAATATAAATGCAAACTTTATTTGCATCGTTCTATTAAAATATGAATGAAACTTTATTTTTATTGTTTTGATAAAAATATGAATGCAACTTTATTTTTATTGTTATGTCAAAACATGAATGCAAGTTTATTTTAAGCATTTTTAAGTAAAATATGTAAATAAATATATTCGTAGTGTTTCTGATTAAAAATATAAAAAATTTATATATGGATATTGCACATGAAAGTTGTACATGAAAGTGAATATATAATTAGCGTTATTGAGGAACTTGAAATATTTTCATTATTTACTCAATTAATGGAATTAATGGACGATTTAATTAAGAAGATTGCATATTTAAAAAGGATGAAATAAAAAGTTTAAATTGGTAAGATTTCATTCCAATTATAATAATGAAGATTTGAATTGAAAAATCTCGTTTTTATGCTAACTTGTAAATTTAGAAGATTTGATTTTAAAATTTAACATAAATGGATTAATTGAGGAAGATTTCATTTAATATTAAAATGGTAAGTTTTGATATTACAATTGAAACATTTTGGGAATAGTTTTATGATATTAATATGGAAAGATTAATGTTTACTGAAATGAAAGGATAAGTAAAAGAATGGAAGATATTTTAGAAATTAGATATTCTAAAATATGAAATGTTTTAAAATAATACTTTTAAGAGATAATTATAATTATAATTATTAATTGTACCTGGACACGAGGTTAGGTCACATTTATGGCGGAAGTCTGCCCGGAACCAACCGGCATATCCAGCAGCCATAAATGTTGGGCCTAATGTGAGAGGTCCAAGTGCGCAAATACGAATTGGGTCAAGACACGAGGTTAAGCCCAACCTGTGGTAGAAGTCTGCCCGGAACCAACCGGCATATCCAGCATCCACAAGTTGTAGGCCTAATGTGAGAGGTCTGGCCCGCTATTAAATAATTAAATGTAAAGATAAACATAATAAATGGATAAGGAAAATGAATTGGGCTATTCAGTCCATTTTAAAATAGTAACTCCATTTTAACCCGTATAAATTATGTTATACATTTTATAAAGGAAATCGAAGATGATTAATATTTTATTTAAGATTAAATGAAATACTCTGAAATAAATGATGTCTAATTATATATATTAAATGGGAAATTTATGAAATTTAAATTTGGGTTTATCGTGAATTATGTTTTAAATAACATTTATTCTTTAACCCGAATTTATGATAGAATTAATTCCCTAGAAATTGAATAATCATTTAATAATGACTTTGGAAGATTAAAACTAAATAAGATTTTAATTAAATCTTTAATTAGATTGAAAGGGAATTAAGTAGTTAAGATCACTGAATTAAGAAAGTGATCGAAAATGGAAAATGAACCATAAAACAATGAATATTTTCATGTTATAAATGAATAAATGAATGAAAACATGAAATGGTTATATTATTTATATATTTTATATAAATAAAAGTAATGAAACTTTTATTTACTTTTCACATGTAAATAAAAAGATGAAAATAAGAATGAAACTTTTATTTACTTTTCACATGTAAATAAAAAGATGAAAATAAGAAGGGAATTTTTATTTACATTTCACATGCGAATAAAAATATAAAAATATGAAATGAAACATGATTTAGAAGCATGAACCGCATATGAAAATTTAACATGTTTTAAAAAGCATGAAGTCGCATATGAAATGCATAATCAAGAAACCGCATATGAAATAAAAATTCATGTTTAGAGTAGTATTACTGCATATGAAATGAATGGACGATATTGATGAAATGAATGGACGATATATATATATACATGAAATGAATAGACGATATTTATATTTATAAAAGAATAAATAACGATATAGAATGGTTTACAAATTTATATATGCGAGAATTATTTGGGAAGTCCGAGTTTACTCTCATTCCAAATAATGATACGACGTTCGAAGAGTTGAAGACGGTGATTGAAGACCGACGATCTTCACATCGAATGGGTGTGTTGCTATTGAGACCCATGATAGGAGTAGCTACCTTGAAGGGGCGACAGTAGTAGCCGTCCGGACGTAGTGTTGATTGCACGGATTTGACTTTCGCTCAGACCCAGGGCATAAGTTTATAAATGGAATGTATGTCTGACGTTGTAGTCCCTTATACTACATTCGTTGATCTCTCTTAATATATATCTGTTTGGTGGTTAACACCCTTCTTTGAGACATACGAGCTTAGAGGTTATATATTGGTAGAAATTAATGGTATAGTATGGACTGACAATGTGGCATGCTAAGATGCATTGATCAAGGCTTTTGTTGAAAAGCAGGCCTTGTGGTTGATGATCAAAGCACGGCCTGTTTAGGCGTAGCTTTGTGTATAGCGTGACTTCACGAGCCTCACACCCCGATATGAGTCAAAAACGGGATATGGACTGCAGGGAGTGCACACGTTTCTTTCTAGCTAGAGTGGTGTCAGCGACCTACCAGCCCTGACATTTTACTTATGTGGATGATGGATTTTGAGGCGCCTCGTTATTTTTATAGGCCGTTGGTGGTCATACTGTAGGTCCAAAGGGACCGGGAAGCGTGTGTTCAGGCATAACTAATCCACTGCCCATAGGCGGGGACCGGCCCTGAAGATCCAAGGGTTCACTGCGGGGGATCCTGAGGCATTTGCTAGAGTGTCTCGAATCG
This sequence comes from Allium sativum, assembly GCA_030737875.1. Taxonomy (NCBI): domain Eukaryota; kingdom Viridiplantae; phylum Streptophyta; class Magnoliopsida; order Asparagales; family Amaryllidaceae; genus Allium; species Allium sativum. Next base: position 144,750,892 of record CM060921.1, on the reverse strand, counting down.
GAGAGGAGCTTGCCCCTAGCCTCGACTCATGATGGAATCCAATTTCCAATACGACCTTGCAGTTTTGATTGTAGAACTAGTATTGGCGACATGCTATATGGTAACCATGCCGTCTAGGATTGATACTTATGATTCAAATCTTTTTATTAAAACATATATACACTAATAATAATATCAAATCCGTTTTATACGTATCAAGCATCTTTTGACCATTATAAGGTAAAACCCTATCCTCTGGTGTGCGTTGCATTGTGTGATGGGACTTGGGTCTTATAATGGTTTCATTTTTCCAAAAAGACATTGCGTTATTTCTCGATTTACTTTGGTTTATGCACTGGCAATCCATAGGAGTAAACCCGTTCCGCGAAAGTGGCGTGGTCCTTGGATTTGTCTTATTAGTTATATTAGTTTAGAATTCTCACACCAGTCCCATGACTGACTCGTAGTTTGTTTCACTTTGCAAACTCGGGTGCCCTCTTTTCTACATGGGCAGTCGAGTAGCTTTTTGCAGATATGTATCTCTTTAGCAGGATTCTGGATCGAAGCCTAAAGCTGTGTCCAGAGCTTGGTAGTCTTCCGCTGTTTGTTTGTATTATCTTTTATGTATCTTCCGCTGTAATTTAATTTCTTTGTACTCTGATATATTCTGTACTCTGATGTATCATTATTGTAATGAAATAAAAGTCTGCTGATATTTGTTCTGATGTATTGTATTCCCAAAGTTAACGTATGCGAGTTTTGAACGGTCTGGTTCGATTTTGCGATCGATTAAGGTCGGGCAAAATCCGTGTCGTTACATATTTATAGTGATATATACTGGTGTTTACAGGGGAGCGTGTATAGATAATAACTCCAGAGAATAAATTCTCGTCACCCTGTCAAGCCTGAGGGAGCGTGTATTTTTAATTACTCCAGAGGATAAATCCTCGTCACCTCGTCCCGTGCGGGAATAAATAGTCCATGTGACGTATCTAATGACTAGAGAGACGTGATTATTGTCAACTCCAGACCTGTGTGGGGTTTTTATTAATCTGGCAATTTATCGTTATATTTTATATAGTCCATATCAGTCATCAGTTCAACCTGTAGTATATAATCATCGCCATACAAGCCTCTCGCTCGTATGGTAAATCTTCAACCTCGTCACACAAGCTCCAAATGCTTATGTGGAATATGATGAAGTATGCCTATCGTCAACGAGTATGCCATGTAGTGTAGTTCAAAATTAATTGTTACTATCCTATGGCGATGTTTATTATTTCACACAGAATAACCAGCACTCCGCATCCAATGGCATTCACAGGAGTTGATATAAAAATAAAATCGCGCAGCCAACTCATCAAGGCTTACCTATTTGTCGGGAACGCAAATAATTTTTTTACTCTATAGCTGATCCATTTTCCCTGTTCGACACATGTATATATATGCAGAACAAAGCTAATAATAATATTTCTAACGAACTAATATTTATTTCAACACGTGTGTATTTTTATCAAAGCGTATACATGATAAAAGTAATATTTTTATCATCAAAAATATTTATTCAACACGTGAATGTTTTTAACACTTCATATTCACAATAAAAATGAAATTTTTATTGTCTATTCAATTTATTTTAAAATACGAATAACATTCAACACATGAATTTTCAATTCAACGAATGAATTTCAATTCAACACATGAATGCTCTCTATAGTTTGTATATATATAAAAATGTGATTTTTATCGTTAAAGCTATTTATTTAAAATTCGAATAACATTCAACACATGCATTTCGATTCAACGAATGAATTCCAATTCAACACATGAATATTCTCTATAGTTTGTATATATATTTAAATGTGATTTTTATCGTTAAATCTATTTATTTAAAATTCGAATAACATTCAACACATGAATTTCAATTCAACGAATGAATTTCAATTCAACACATGAATATCAATTCAACATATGAAAATAATTTCAAAAAATGAAAATTATTCTAACACATGAATTTTTCAGAAAATTTCGGCAGCATAACGGCAGGGTTGTTAAAACCGGGACTGTCCCTAGTACGGCTCCTCGCTCTACCTTAAAACCTCGCGGTTTTTGACAATGGGGAATCATGCATCTAGTTCGCACGCAGGCGACATGTTTTATTTTCATTTCCACAATCCTATTCAAATTTGTTTCAACCACAAGAGGGTATTTTTCAACCACAAAGGTATTTTTCATCCTCAATATCAACCACAAACAATTATTCCCAACCATTCGTCATACTATATATTTTCACGCCAATCACAAGCAATAAATATCGTCCATGGTCTGTGGACGAGGGGAGTGTGTGTGTGTATATATATATATATATTATTTCTATATTTCACTTGCATTTCATCACAATTCAAAGCATATATGTTTCATACAACGCTTGTATAATTTATACATTGCTAATATAACTTATACAAAACATGTACATGAGGTATACAATGTGTATATAATTTACACTTCGCTTATATAATTTATACAACACGATTCCATTCACACAATTTAATTTAGATTCCTCACATTGGTTTTTGAAGTGCTAAAAATCGTATGTAGATTAGAAAAATCCGCGGCTTTTGCTAGATGGTAGAGAGCCTCCCTGCGGTCCCGATGTTTCCTGTTTCATCGAATTTCGTTAACACACTAAAAAGATATGATTTTTCAAAATTTTGCAACACTTAAAAGTGTTATTTTTATTTCAGAAATTTCAAAGCCGATACCTTTCTAAACCTTCGAAACTAGGTTTAAATTTTACTATCGATCCGTAAAGTATCGTCACGATCAGATGCTGCAACGTCGAAGAGCTTCGAACAGGCTCTCCAGCACCTGTGGTGGCACTCAGCTTGGTGGTCTCCACGAGGCACGGCGGTGCTCCAAAGGTGCTGACTTCCTCGCAGAAATTCTACGCAAATACCAAATGATTTCAGTCGAGGGTAGGATGGATTTAAAGAGGAGGGGAAGACAAACGGAAAAGTCAACTGGAGCGGGCGGCGAAAACGCCTGTGGCGGCGGCGATCTGGCCTGGAAGTTTTGAACTGGTTTCCGTCGTTCGTCATAGGAGGGTTTGACCGATTTCAGAAGAGAGAGAAAATAAAGGGCTTTGACCTATTATATTTAAATTTTAAATTCCCAAAATATCCCTTTGAACAAACATACACCAATTTCAACCCAACGACTGTCGCCTCTAGCTAAATACCCCCATTCCAGACACAATGGGGTATGTTTCGTTGGCCAATTCGACTGTTACAGTCAGTTATTTTTCAAATTAAAGTATAAAACTTTTAATATTCAATTTGAACATACATTTCAATTTGCCAGGGCCACAAACTGAATCGAAAAATTCCAGAAAAATAAATCTAGCTTTGTTTTGACGATACGGTCCCAACAAAACCAGTTTCGTCAAATTCTGAGATCGTATGCAAAATGGCCATTTTCAGGTCGACCCATTTTAACAGAAATTGACCAATCACATTTTCTTTTGCCCCGCTCACATACTAGATTCAAAAATTATGAAATTTGAAACCTATCAATAGTTTGACATCCCGGATCCAACAAAAGTGGTTTCATCGAATTTTGAGGTCGTATGCAAAATATCTATTTTCCAGGGCTATATATTCTATATAGCGACCTTTCTGAAAATTCATTTGGCCATAACTTTTGATTCCTACTATGAAACTTCGATTTTTCAGATTCGTTAGAATGGTATTCATAAACAGATTTAAATATTTTTGGTTTCACTAAAATCTGTTATATTTTCCACCCGGTACAGTCAGACAAAGTTTGTATTCAAATTTTCAAACTGTCTCACTATCTCCAATTCATTTCTTTATTGAATTATGCTATTTCAATTGTTTAAATTCTTTGACAATAAACAATTTTAAAAATTTTAAATTGGTTCACATTTCCGGGTTGTTACAATCTCCCCCACTTAAAACTTTTCGTCCTCGAAAAGGAAACCACAGCAAAGTAGGAAACAAAATGTAAATGCAAAGTATTATAAAGGTACCTTGCACCGGAGTTAGTCAGAGATGTCCACTCTGCATTTAGGGTAGGCTTGTTTAATGCTTTCCTCAGTCTCACAAGTACAGTCTCTAGGATCACTACTCCACTGCACTTTAACTAAATGAATCTTTTTGCTCCTAAGCTCTCTAGTTTCTTTGCCAACGATCTTCAATGGCTCTCTTCTGACAGCTAATTCTGGAGTAATTTCCAAGTCCTGTTGTGCTGCTTCTTCTACAACAAGATCCGGATCATGCACATGTTTTCTGAGTTGAGACACGTGGAACACGTCATGCACACCAGGCAACCAATCAGGTAATGAAACCATATATGCAAGAGTTTCGATCCGTTCAAGTATAGGAAAGGGACCAATGAATCTCGGTGCCAACTTCCCAGTTTTTCCAAATCTGATTACTCCCCTCATTGGAGAAACTCTTAAATAAACATAATCGCCAATGACAAATGATAAATCTCTTCTTCTCGCATCAGCATAACTTTTCTGACGGCTTTGTACGGTTTTCAATCGCTTCTTGATGAAATCGACTTTATCTGATGCTTCTCAAATAATATCGGGCCCTAACACAAGTCTGTTGCCAGGTTCTACCCAACATGCGGGAGATCTGCACGGTCTATCGTATAATGCTTCAAATGGCGACATTCCCAAACTTGCTTGATAGCTATTGTTATAAGAGAATTCTGCCAAATGTAAGTGATCTTCCCATGAACCGCCAAAATCAATAATGCAAGCCCGCAGTAAATCTTCTAAAATTCTATTCACCCGCTCAGTTTGGCCGTCTGTCTGAGGGTGATAAGCGGTGCTTAGATTCAATTTGGTTCCCAATTCTGTCTGGAATGCTTCCCAGAATTTGCTAGTAAATAGGGGATCTCTATCACTGACTATATTGAGCGGTACTCCATGCAGTTTAACTATTTCTTTGAAGTAAATCTGTGCTAAACTTTGAGTCGTTCTGTTGGATCTGACAGGTATGAAATGGGCAGTCTTCGCGAAGCGATCTATGATCACCCATATACTGTCGTTTCCTTTCTTAGTTCGAGGCAAACCATCAATGAAGTCCATTGAAATTTGCTCCCTCGTCCATCCTGGAATTTCTAATGGTTGTAATAATCCAGCTAATTTCTGCTGATCGCTCTTAACTTGTTGACAGGTGGGACACCGGCTAACATATATTGAGATGTCCCTTTTTAATGACTTCCACCAGAACGTACGCTTAATATCATTGTACATTTTGCTAACTCCCAGATGGATACTCAGTTTAGACTTGTGACATTCATCAAGTACTTCCCTTCTGAGCTCAGAAATTTCTGGTACACAAATTCGCCCTCGTAATCTTAGGACCCCATGGCTATCTAGGCTAAAATCTGAAGTTTTTCCTTCTCGGATCCACTGACTAATCCTTTTAATAAATTCATCGTCCTTCTGGAGAACAGTAATCTTATCTTCTAGGGAAGAAGTAATGATAAAACTGGCGATGATTTCATTCTTTCTGCTCAGCGCATCTGCTACAACATTGGCTTTCCCTGGAGTGTATAGAATCTCAAAATCGTATGCTGCAAGGAATTCTAACCAACGCTGTTGTCTCAAGTTTAGATCTTTATGAGTGAATACATATTTTAATTATTGATGATTGGTAAATAGTTCGAACCTCTCACCCAATAAATAATACCTCCAGATTCTCAAAGCAAACACGATAGCTAACAACTCAAGATCATGAGTTGCATATTTCCTTTCATGCGGCTTCAGCTGACGGCTGGCATAAGCGACCACTTGGCCCTTTTGCATTAATACTGCACCAAGCCCTCTAATAGAAGCATCTGTCCATACAGTTAAGTCTTGGTTGCCTTCTATAATTGTCAATACTAGAGCAGTTGTCAATTTCAGTTTCAGCTTCTGGAAAGCTTCTTCACATTCGGGAGTCCATTTGAATTTCTCATGCTTCTTTGTAAGCTTTGTTAATACACCAGATATTTTTGAAAAATCCTGAACGAATTTCCGATAGTAACTAGCCAATCCAAGGAAACTTCGAACTTCTGTGGGGGTAGTAGGCTGTTTCCAGTCCTGAATCGCTGTAATTTTGCTTGGATCTACAGCAATCCCTTCTTTTGATACGACATGGCCAAAGAACTTAACTTCCTCCTGCCAGAAGATACACTTAGAAAATTTAGCTTTCAAAACATTTCTCCTCAGAATTATCAACACTTGTTCTAAATGTTTTGCATGCTCGCCTTCCGACTTGGAGTAGATTAAAATATCATCGATGAAGACCAGAACAAATTTATTCAAAACACCATGGAACACTCTGTTCATAAGATCGACGAAATATGCCGGAGCATTACACAAGCCGAACGGCATTACTAACCATTTGTAGAATAAATCGGGACCCCTGAAGGCTGTCAAAGGAACACAGTCTTCGGCTATACGTAATTGGTGGAAACCTGTAGCTAGGTCCATCCTGGAGAATACTGTCGCCCCATTTAATTGATCTAACAGATCATCTATACATGGCAAGGGATATTTGTTCTTCAGTGTCTGCTTATTGAGATCTCGGTAATCAACACAAAGTCGTAGAGTACCGTCTGATATCGGGACAAACACTACTGCTGCTCCCCAACCTGAAAAGCTTGGTTTGATCAGACCTTTCCAAAGCAATTCTCGAGTTTGGCTACCCAACTCTTTTTTTTCTTTCGGGGCCATTCTTCTAATTGGGTGTACTACTGGTCGGGCGTTAGGAATTAGATCTACTCTAAATTCAATTTCTCTTTGCAGAGGTAAGTTTTCGACTTCTTCAAACACATCCGCATAGTGTTTAATGATCGGTATCTTTTCTAATGAAGTGGGAGTAACTTCTAAAGCAGACCAGAATTCTTTTCTATCGGTTTCTGAACCGAGACATGGTATAGTGATATGCCCAAATTTTCTTTTAACTTTCACGATTCTTTCGGCACATCTAACTTCGGCCTTATATTTTGTCAACCAGTCTAGCCCGAGTATAACATCAAATTCGGGAAAGTTCATGATGATCAAATCAAAAGAGAACTTGTAGCAAGAATAAGAGACAGGCACTCTACAATACAAACTGAGAGCGATAGAGCCTCCTATCGGTTTTGAACTTTAATCGGTTCCTTTAGACTTCTCACTTTTAACTTTAACTTAACAACAGTGTTACTAGAAATGAAGCTACGTGATGCACCAGTATCAAAAAGTACAGAAACAGGAATATTTTTAATGGTAAGGGTACCTCCCAAGACGTCAGGTTTACCTGATCCATCGGTGATAGTTGGCGGGGTCTCCCCGTCATAAACATGAGCCACTTGTGCATTCTTCTTCAAAGGACAATTCCTGCTATAGTGCCCTTTCTGGTGGAAGTTGTAGCATTCGGCTGAGCTGCGGTCTGGATTTGCCTTTAGTTTCTTTGGGGATTTGCACACATTCGAAAAATGTCCTTTCTTTCCGCAGTTGTAGCAGCTTTCTTTGGGTATCTTTCTAGATTGCTGAGTAGCGGCTGCTACAATGCTGGACTCTGGATGATCTCCTAAAGCTTTGCGCTTGTTTCCAGCTTGGCTTTTGGCGCGGTCTAGGTTGGAGTGTCTCTCATCCAGATCTTCATAATTGCAGGCTATCTCCACCAATTCTGAGAATGGGAGTTTGATGTTGCTCATGGCCCTGTCCTGGTACTTGCGTCGTAGCCCAAATATAAACCTCTTGTTCTTAGCTTTGGTTGTCAAAACAAGCTCTGGAGCATAGCGTGACAGCTGAGTGAATTTGTTGAGGTAGTCTTAGATGGAGAGGTCTCCCTGCTGGAGATTAACAAACTGATCACGCATCCTCTCTAAGGCCTGCTCAGGTACGAACTTCTCCTTGAACATGGTCTTGAATTGCTCCCAGGTCCTAACATTACCCTCCTCATCATCGGAGGTGATGGCATCCCACCACAACTCGGCCTCCTCCTGTAAGAGCCAAATGCCTAGACATGCCTTGTTGTGGGTCCCTAATTCCATGCCCTCAAAAACCTTTTCACAAGTCTTCAACCATGCAATAGCCTTTGTCATTGTACCAAGGCTAGAAAAGGGTTTTCCTCCCAGGTTCCTGTATCTCTTTGCTACTCTGTCAAGCTCAAAGTCCTGGGGTGCTGGTGGCTGTATAATAGGGCCCTCCTCTACTACGGGGATATTCCCCCGTCCTCTTGCTCTGCCTGCTCGGCCACCTCTGGCTGTAGCTGCTCGTGTAGCCATCAGATAATGTACTGTATAAGCAATAAAAGAGTCAAGCTCACAGAAATGATAACTTTCATATATGATAAAGCAGGAGAACATAAGGAAAGGTATGATGTACTGATCAAATTGTTTTGCTAATCTGCTTAGCTCATTCTAGGACATCACTAATCCTATCTCTAATGAGCCACTCGCCTTAGAACACTACTGATTCTATTCTGACGAGGTGTTTAATGTGTTAGATTCTAGAACTAAGGTTAACCAAAGATCTGATACCAACTGTGACGATCCCAAAATCCGTGTGACGGTATTAAGGATAATCATAGGAATATAACTCATCAATCATCATAGCAGAGTACAGATAATAGCAAAAACAATAAATAGAATAATTTTACATAGATATGACAGCGGATCCATAACATGTAACAACATCAGAATAGCACAACATAGGATATAACTTAGTAAATAAAAGGGGAATGATCAGTCACCATTGCCATAGGCGGAATATATACATACAGTGAGACATAATAAGGGTATCAGTCTACATCGCTGGAGGCGGTACATATACATATGATAATAAGTACTGGAAGTAAAACAGTCTGCATCGCCATAGGAGGAATCATAATACATATACAATAATGGCGGATATTGTCAAAGTCATCTCGGTGAAGTCAGCCTCGCCATAAGCCAAAAGAGCACTCCATACTACAGTGCTGAGCCAAAACAACCTATCATCTATGAACTAGGCTGCCCGTGTGAAAATAAGGGCACCCGAGTTTGCAAAGTGAAACAAACAACGAGTCGGTCATGGGGACTGGTATGAGAAATCTACTAAACAGTTTAAACAACAGTAATAAGCAAATTATAGGACCATGCCACTTTCGCGGAACGGGTTTACTCCAGTGATTGCTGGTGCATTTAAAACAAAGTAAATTCCTTAAAACAACGCAATGCTTTTAAAAAGAATGTAGCCATTATAAGACTCAAGTCCCATCATACAATGCAACGCAAGCCAGAGGATAGAGTTTTACCTTATAATGGCCAAATATGCTTAATACGTGTAAAGCAAAATCATTTGATATTATTACTAGTGCATATATGTTTCAAAAACGAATAGCATCATAAATATCAATCATAGATGACATGAGCGTCCCATGCCACTATGTCGCCATGCATAAGTTACAATCGAATCCGTTATCTCGTATTGGAAATTGGATTCCCGTCATGAGTCGAGGCAAGGGGCAAGCTCCTCTCCGCTTCGAGACACTCTAGCAAATGCCTCAGGACTACACACTCTGGGTAACCCTTGGATCTTCAGGGCCGGTCCACACTTACGTTAGTGGATTGGCAATTCCTGAACACACGTTTCCCGGTCCTTACAGACCTAATATCGAGGCGCCTCGCATTCCAACAACCACATAAGTGAAAAGTAGATATAAATGTCAGGGCTGGTAGGTCACTGACACCACCATAGCTAGAAAGAAACGTCGTACTCTCCCCGCAGTCCTTATCCCGTTTTTAACTCATACCGAGGTGTGAGGCTCACGAATCCACGCTATACACAAAGACAGGCCACGTAGGCCGTGCTTTGATCATCAAACACAAGACTTTGCTTCGCAATAGAAGCCTTGATCACTACATCTTGGCATGCCACATAGGCAATCAACTCCATACGACTGATTTCTATCGATATATAACCTCTGAGCTCGTATGTCTCAGAGAAGGGCGTTAAGCAAAAGAATAAATTCTCCGCCGCCAAACAGATATATATTTAACAGAGATCAATCAGTACAGAACAAAATCCAATGTCAGACACACAGTCCATTTACAAGTCCATTCTGGGTCTGAACGAAACCGGAGGCACCAAATTCCGCGTATATCCGTACAATCAACACATACATTCAGATGGCTACTACTTCCGTTCCTTCACGGTAGCTACTCCAATCAGGAACCTCAGCAGCACCCATCCAACCGATACGAAGATCGTCGGTCTTGAACCGTCTTCGTATTTTCAAATTCGAATCGTTCGATCAATTATTTGAAATGAGGGTTAGCTCGGCCTTTTCAAATAATTCACGTATAATTAGAATTCAAATCAATTCTTTCCATGGTTATATTATTCGACATTCACATTTCAGTTTTTTAGTATTATTTTCGTGTCAAACACATACAACCATCGAATATCAAGCAGATCAAGCCAAATTGGTTTATTTCCAATCCATGTTACTTATAATATTTTATAATGATTTTTCGCCATTTTTATTTATTTAAAAATGGCCATATTTAATTAAACGACGTTTCAGGTCGTGCCGTGGCACTGGCGCTGTTTTTCCCCTAATTTGTTTTACACATGTCAGAAAATCTAACCGTTGGATTTCTACAAAGTCTATACCACTGGGAAGATATTCCTAAAGTGAACCCAACGATTCCAGTTTCGTGAAAATCCGACGGTCGGATCTTCCACACTAGTCGTTTGAAGTTACGGTTTCAAAATACGAAATACAGTGTCGTTATTCGATTTAATTTAATTATATTTATATTTATATATAAATATAAACGATTCTGGCGCTGTTTTTCTTCAGATTTGAATTAAACATTCCAGACAATCCAACCGTTGGATTTTTACAAATTTGGTGCCGTTGGAAAGATATTTCCAAGGCAAACCCAACGGTTGCGGTTTCGGGAAAATCCGATGGTCGGATCTCTCGTACTAATCGATTCAAATTACGATTTCAAAACACAAACTGCACGGCTTCGATTCCTTTCAATTCTATTTATATTTATATATATATAAATATAGTTCATTCTTTACTTTCAATATCGTTTTCACTTCAAATATTCCACTAATGCCTTTATATTTCAAAAAATTTCGCCATAACCTCCTTTGTACGGGAAGGGGTTTGGAAATTTATTGGGCCGTGTTAGGTACCCAATAAATCCTATAAAGCATCCACATATTTATAGTGATATATTCTGGTGTTTACAGGGGAGCGTGTATAGATAATAACTCCAGAGAATAAATTCTCGTCACCCTGTCAAGCCTGAGGGAGCGTGTATTTTTAATTACTCCAAAGGATAAATCCTCGTCACCTCATCTCGTGTGGGAATAAATAGTCCATGTGCCGTATCTAATGACTAGAGAGACGTGATTATTGTCAACTCCAGACCCGTGTGGGTTTTTTTTATTAATCTGGCAATTTATCGTTATATTTTATATAGTCCATATCAGTGATCAGTTCAACCTGTAGTATATAATCATCGCCATACAAGCCTCTTGCTCGTATGGTAAATCTTCAACCTCGTCACACAAGCTCCAAATGCTTATGTGGAATATGATGAAGTATGCCTATCATCAAGGAGTATGCCATGTAGTGTAGTTCAAAATTAATTGTTACTATCCTAGGGTGATGTTTATTTTTTCACACAGAATATCCAGCACTCCGCATCCAATGGCATTCACAGGAGTTGATATAAAAATAAAATTGCGCAGCAAACTCATCAAGGCTTACCTATTTGTCGGGAACGCAAATAATTTCTTTACTCTACAGCTGATCCATTTTCCCTGCTCGACACATGTATATATATGCAGAACAAAGCTAATAATAATATTTCTAACGAACTTATACTTATTTCAACACGTGTGTATTTTTATCAAAGCGTATACATGATAAAAGTAATATTTTTATCATCAAAAATATTTATTCAACACGTGAATGTTTTTAACACCTCATATTCACAATAAAAATGAAATTTTTATTATCTATTCAACTTATTTTAAAATACGAATAACATTCAACACATGAATTTTCAATTCAACGAATGAATTTCAATTCAACGAATGAATTTCAATTCAACACATGAATGTTCTCTATAGTTTGTATATATATATATAAAAATGTGATTTTTATCGTTAAAGCTATTTATTTAAAATGCGAATAACATTCAACACATGAATTTCGATTCAATGAATGGATTCCAATTCAACACATGAATATTCTCTATAGTTTGTATATATATATATATATAAATATGATTTTTATCGTTAAATCTATTTATTTAAAATTCGAATAACATTCAACACATGAATTTCAATTCAACGAATGAATTTTAATTCAACACATGAATATCGATTCAGCATATGAAAATAATTTCAACAAATGAAAATTATTCTAACACATGAATTTTTCAAAAAATTTCGGCAACGTAACGGCAAGGTAGTTAAAACCGGGACCGTCCCTAGTACGGCTCCTCGCTCTACCTTAAAACCTCGCGGTTTATGACAATGGGGAATCATGCATCTAGTTCGCACGCAGGAGACATGTTTTATTTTCATTTCCACAATCCTATTCTAATTTGTTTCAACCACAAGAGGGTATTTTTCAACCACAAAGGTATTTTTCAACCTCAATATCAACTACAAACAATTATTTCCAACCATTCGTCATACTATATATCTTCATGCCAATCACAAGCAATAAATATCGTCCATGGTCTGTGGATGAGGGGAGTGTATATATATATATATATATATATATATATATTATTTCTATATTTCGCTTGCATTTCATCACAATTCAAAGCATATATGTTTTATACAACGCTTATATAATTTATACATCGCTAATTTAACTTATACAACACATGTACATGAGGTATATAATGCGTATATAATTTACACTTCGCTTATATAATTTATACAACACGATTCCATTCACACAATTTAATTTAGATTCCTCACATTGGTTTTGAGGTGCTAAAAATCGTATGTAGATCAGAAAATTCCGCGGCTTCTGCTAGATGGTAGAGAGCTTCTCTGCGGTCCAGATGTTTCCTGTTTCATCGAATTTCGTTAACACACTAAAAAGATATGATTTTTCAAAGTTTTGCAACACTTAAAAGTGTTATTTTCATTTCAGAAATTTCAAAGCCGATACCTTTCCAAACCTTCGAAACTAGGTTTAAATTTTACGATCGATCTGTGAAGTATCGTCACGATCAGATGCTGCAACGTCGAAGAGCTTCGAACAGGCTCTCCAGAGCCTATGGTGGCACTCAGCTCGGTGGTCTCCACGAGGCACGGCGGCGCTCCAAAGGTGCTAGCTTCCTCGCAAAAATTCGACGCAAATACCAAATGATTTCAGTCGAGGGTTGGATGGATTTAAAGAGGAGGGGAAGACGAACGGAAAAGTCAACTGGAGGGGGCGGCGAAAACGCCTGTGGCGGCGACGATCTGGCCTGGAAGTTTTGAACTGGTTTCCGTCATTCTTCGTAGGAGGGTTTGACAGATTTCAGAAGAGAGAGAGAAAATAAAGGGCTTTGACCCATTATATTTAAATTTTAAATTCCCAAAATATCCCTTTGAACAAACGTACACCAATTTCAACCCAACGACTATCGCCCCTAGCTAAATACCCCTATTCTGGACATAATGGGATATGTTTCATTGGCCAATTCGACTGTTACAGTCAGTTATTTTCAAATTAAAGTATAAAACATTTAATATTCAATTTGAACGTACATTTCAATTTGCTAGGGCCACAAACTGAATTGAAAAATTCCAGAAAAATAAATTTAGCTTTTTTTTGACGATACGGTCCCAAAAAAACCAGTTTCGTCGAATTCTGAGATCGTATGCAAAATGGCCATTTTCAGGTCGACCCATTTTAATAGAAATTGACCAATCACATTTTCTTTTGCCCCGCTCACATACTAGCTTCAAAAATTATGAAATTTGAAACCTAGCAATAGTTTGACATCCCGGATCCAACAAAAGTGGTTTCGTAGAATTCCGAGGTCCTATGCAAAATGTCTATTTTCCAGGGCTATATATTCTATATAGCGACCTTTCTGAAAATTCATTTGGCAATAACTTTTGATTCCTGCTATGAAACTTCGATTTTTCAGATTCATTAGAAAGGTATTCATAAATAGATTTAAATATTTTTGGTTTCACTAAAATCTGTTATATTTTCCACCCGGTACAGTTAGACAAAGTTTGTATTCAAATTTTCAAACTGCCTCACTATCTCCAATTCATTTCTTTATTGAATTATGCTATTTCAATTGTTTAAATTCTTTGACAATAACCAATTTTAAAATTTTAAAATTGGTTCACATTTCCGGGTTGTTACATCAACACCATAATTTGAAGATATTTATGATTATTAATGCAAAATGTTTATCATTTCGAGACACAAAGTGATTTGTTGTGTTGCTAGAGATTTGGATAATCCATGACTAAAAATTGGGCATGGGGTTTATGAGGCCCTTGAAGATGGTCTGCTTTTGATGATTAGATAGACATATTTTATTTATTTATGGGGACGGCTAGGACCCAGTAGCCTTGTTATCGGGAGAAACCTCCTGATCTGGTTGCATATATATTGATATGCTTCTATTGTAGAATATTTGATATTTCAAAGGCGATTTATTTTTAAATTCTGAAGTAAAGTATGATTTGATATCAAAGAAATATATATTATTTCAATGATCTGAGATGAAACTAGTGTTTATGTTTAAAGAGATTATTTTCAAAAGAATGGGTTTTGAATATAAATGAAGTTGATTACAAGACTAAGCCAATATGGTAGCTTGGGAATTACATAGTTGTTTGTACATCGTAAGCTCCATGAGTCATATTTGTAAATAGGAGAACTTTGTTGGCTTGATTATGTATCTGGTTGGGTACCCAATTAGATAGGGATATGTAGGTAGTCCCAAATGGCATTGTTGCTGCCTCAAAAGTAACATAACATATTTACATTTGTTGTTTGTTATTTTTCTTGTGATATTGTGTCTTTTCTTCTTAGGACATTATTCCTTATTTGACTTGTCTTTGAGTTTACAGAAGTCTCATCCAAATTGTGGAGCGGTAAATTTATTTATTTAAGTATTCTTATAATATAGCATACCTAGTGTATTAAAAGATCTCTGATAGTTTATGTATCGAAAATTATACCCTATACATTAGGAGTGTCGAATATTTATTGGACATTGCGTAGAAATTGGTAATTTTCATTTGTAGTTTTATATCAAACGGATATTTTGATTGAGTGTTCTGAAATTATGGATTGTCTCATACAACATTGTATTTCACCACGTTGACATCAATGTTATGGGAATGAACCCAATCAGTATAGATATGAAAAGCATTGGAGTCGGTATGGCAATTCTAACCTATTTTTATTGCTCCTTGTTGCAACTATTATTTAGATTGGAAATGTCTCCTTATCCCATATAGTTGATTATTCTGTTGAAGATTATGCAATGCAAATTTTAAGTAATGTATATCATAATGTTGTTGGAAGTGAATGAGAAGGTTTGGGGAAAAAGAATTTGAGTGTTGTTGAAAATGAGAAATAAAAACAAAGTCCCATACCATGGGATATTTGTGGCTATTTCCATATATAAACAATACCTCTACACTATATAACAAATTAAAGAGAAAAACAAGGCCTCGATTAGAATGGGCTCAACATAGGCATGAAGGCATTATAATTAATATTAAGTGTCAAAGAAGGCCTTGGGCCTAGGGGCTCTTAGGATCTTATGATCAATCGGTCCTGTTTCTCCTGGAGAAAACGGCTATGACTATTTAATTCAAAATTCTAAACGGTTGTAATTTTTCAAATTGGACGCGTCCATTTGGTAGAGGGTCGCAACCTTTCCGAACAGACGCGTTCGGGCCTATAAATAGCCCAGTGATTAACGCTTCAAGATTATCCAAAAAAATTCCATTGTTTTTGTTCTCTTCTCCTCCATAAATTTTGATCTTAAACATGCTTTCTTGAGTTCATCAGGCTCTGCACTGTAGCACATCAGTATAGAGTATGGTCTGTTCTACCTTGGGAGGTGAATTGCTGATCACCTCCTGTGCACCTGCGGGGGAGCAATATCGCTTTAAGGGAACAATATACACTGCTGGGCACGGACATACTATATGGTACTGCCTTAATTCTTTTCTTCTTCTTGTTGATATATATCATACAACTATGTATACTCAGTGCTTATTGACACTTATACATATATTACTTGTTGTTTGTCCTAACTCCTAGATTATCGATTTGGTATACTTAGAATGACAATCTTAAAGCAATATTGTACAATGAGAACATCGAAGGAACTTTGAATGTCTCTAGACAAAAAGTACAAGATGGAAATGCTGGCATAAAGAAATTCATCGTTGGTAAATTTCTGGACTTTAAAATTGTAGACTCCGAGACAGTGATTAGCCAAATTCAGGAGTTGCAGGTTATTATACATGAGATACATGATGAAGGAATGTATCTAAGTGAGTCATTTCAAGTGGCTGCCACAATAGAGAAATTTCCTCCGTTATGGAAAGACTTCAAGAATTATCTGAAGCACAAACGAAAAGAGATGACAATGGAAGATTTGATTGTTCGACTCAGAATTGAAGAGAACAACCAAAAATCTAAAAAGAAAGCAATTAATACCATTGTGGCAAAGGAAAAATGTGGTCGAAACTGAAAAGAACAACAAAAGAAAGAGGGAAAACAACCCAGAAGCAAAGAAGTTCAAGGGAAACTGCCATAATTGCGGGAAGAAAGGACATAAGACAAGCGAATGTCGAGGCCCAAAGAATCAGAACAAGAAGAAAGAACATGCTAATATTGCGGAATTCGAAGTGCTTTCAGAGAATGTATGAAATGAATTTGTCTACAGTGGTCTCAGAATGCAACTTGGTTGGCAACTCGAAAGAATGGTTTGTGGACATTGGTGCCACGAAACACATCTGCGCCAACAAGTGGATGTTATTCGACTACCCACGACACAGAAAGAGCAACTCATTATGGGAAATTCCACTATGTCAAAGTTTTAAGGCAATGGAAAAGTGGTTCTTAAAATGACTTCTGGGAAAGAACTTACTCTAAATGATGATCTACACGTTTCAGATATCCGCAAGAACTTGGTTTCAGGATCATTGCTGAGTAAAAATGGTTTCAAATTGGTCATTATTTTTGATAATTTTGTATTGTCTAAAAATGGAGTATATATTGGAAAAGGGTACATGAGTGATGGTTTGTTCAAAATGAATGTAATAACTATTGTACCAAAAGATATTGATAATAAAATAAATTTTTATGTTTATATCACTAAGTCATTTAATATATTGCATGCTAGATTTGGCCATGTTAACTTTGATACATTGCGAAAAATGATAAGTGTAATGACCCGGATATTTCGTCGGTTAAATTTGAATATTTAATACGGTTTAAAATATTAATTTGATAAATTAAATGAATATTTATATTAAGTTATCAGTTTAATAATCAATTTCGATTTAATATCGAATATATTAAATCATCATAATGCAAAAATATAATTCAGTTCGAGATTTAAAACTGAAATAAATACAGTTCAGACTTCTGTTTGACTTCTGTTCTGACATCATACATCACATAGGATTCATAACTGCGACACTATGGAATTAAATGGGATTTAGTGCGGAAGTTAAATAGTGTTCAAGTTTTATCGAAGCAAACAGAATTTAGAAGCATGTCTGCATTAAGGGATTCGCTGCACTTGATTCATTCTTGTTATTGAAACATATCTTTTGATGGTGAGGCTAAGTGGATATTTTGCAAATTCAAGGGAGGATTGCATTAAATCCTGGGTATGCAAAGTGGAAGGTCATTTGGGAATTTCAAAAGCAGGGCGTTGGTAGGTAGAGAAAGTGAAGAAGTATCAGACGAGAAGATTAAGGTTAAATGGATCAAAGCAAGCAGCGTGAGGTTTAGAGCTGAAAAATCTTTGCTAAGGAACGAGAATTTGAAACTAATAGCAATTAAAAATCACGGTGAGTAATTCTCACTCACCTTTTATTTAGAATTATTTTTATCAGTTAAAAATAATTGTCTGCTGATTGTTGGTTGCGTTAAAATATAGTTGGCATGTTTAAATATATATATTTATAGTTATATAGGCTTGCTATTATATATATATGTATATGTATATTGGTTTGGTGATTTGTTGGATTCCCGCAGTCTCATTAGCAGATGCCCGCGGTTTCATTAGCGGATGATTACCCTATCCGCCCCACGCTATGATAGTGGATGACCTTCATACCGCGATATCCTGCCTCGAAGCAGGATGGGTATTACTATATTGACTAACGTCTGTGGATGCAGGAAAACAGGTTGGAGGAATCCAACTGGATTCCTCAAAAATATATATATTCTGTTTGTTTATTTGTTTGCGTATATACTGTCATATATGATGTGTTAGAAAACCAGAAATAAATAATTGGTTGTGTAGTGTTTAAATATCATTGGGCCTAAGTGATAATTTATTTAAAATCTCCTGAAAGGGGTATTTGAGATTAAAAAGGGAAATTCTATTTTAGAAAAATAGAATTTGAATTTTTAAATAGATTTGAAATATAAACTTGTTTTGAAGAAATAAAACAAGACGTTCCTTTATAAACAAAGTTTATAAATAGTTCTTTTATAAATGAAGTTTATAAATGAAGTGAAAAGAATTATCATTGGATAATTCAGAAATAAAAATACAAGTGTGAAATTAAAAAGGGGAAACCTATTTTCCAAAAGTAGAATATAGATTTCAAAAGGAATTGAAATCGAGACTTGTGAAATATAATTTGAATAAAGAAAATTCAAATAGAAATTGAATACAGAAATTGAATATAGAGTTTGAATATAGAAATTCAAATGGAATTCAAATATAGAATTTGAATATAGAAAATATAAAGGAATTCAAATATAGGATTTGAATATCGAAAGTGAAATGAAATTGAATATAGAATTCATATAGACTAATAATGGGAAATTGAATATAGGAATTCAAATAGAGTTGAAATGGAAAATTGAATATAGGATTCAAATTGAGTTGAAATGAATTAGAAATGTATGGATATACATTAAACAGGTTTGGAATAAAGTGTTAAAAGAGATATAGATAGAATGCCCGACAAAAGGTATGTATTTAATTCATATATGAGATTTTATGCGCCGTATCGGCTAGCCGCTTGGTTTTTCTTTTTCTTTTTGGATTGGTGAGGGCCATGGGAGGCTATTTGAAATATCCCGATGCTCCTGGTACAAAGGAGGTTATGGCGAATTTTTCCGGGAATTTAAGGAGTTAGAATATTTTTAAGAAAATCTGATAACTAGGATTCTATATATCAATATATATAGAAGTCGATAAGGAAACAAACTTAGAAATAGAATAGTATAATCAAAAAGGAAGTACAAGAATAAAATCTAGAAAGTATAGAAAGAGAAAGTGTATATGTGTTTAAAAGTGAAGACGTAGTTGTATGGCATTGATTATTCAAGTAAGTAGTCATATCTGTTTTGACATTATAAATGTTATTCAGTCAAGGTGTAAGAGGTAGTTATACCCCAACTTGATTGATTTCAATATTAACAAATAAATAGTAAGATTCCAGGCTCGAAGATCAATGTTGGATAAGAGTTAGTTGAATATAGTATTTGGGTTGTCGTAACGATGTTTTACACAACATCCGTTTTAACCCAAATAAATGTAAGCTTGGAAATAGATGTTAAATATTTCCTAAGTATAGAAATAAATGAGATCGGAAAAGAGATAAGTAATTGGAATATTTTCCAATTATAAATAGCATATATTTTCTAAAGTTTAGAAAATAAAGGAAGGCGATATATGGAAATGTTTTCCAAATAACGTATAAGGCCAATATGGTTATTGAAAATATTTGGTTAACACATATTGATAAAGAAATGGAAAAGTGATTTAATTAATGGAATATTAATTAAGGGCTCAGTGATTGTTTGATATGTTGAATGAACACTTGTTTTTTTTCGGTAGTTAAATCATCGACTATCGAAACACTTGTTTTTATTCGATAGTTAAATCACAGAGTATCGAAGTTTTGACCATCGTTGTCAATATGGAGAGACCGGTTGGATTATTATCCAAAGAACCACTCCGTATTGGCAGTAGCGTTGCGAATCAGATTATACGAAGATAATCGAAGACGGAGTAGAGTGCAAGGACTTTTTCTATTAATAGAAATAGTACCTTCGGTTCATCCTGTTCCTGGGTGACTTGTATGGATGAATGTCTGACAGAGTATTTCCAGAAAGGTCACGTACATTGATTTCTTCAACCGTACCAAGAATGGAAGCGGAGAAGGAAACTTCTTTAGCTAACATGTAATGTACTGTTGTAGACGTCAATTAGTGATTTTCGATGGATCTGACAATGTGGCATTCGAAGTGAATCTGATGTGATGATAAGGCATAACCTCAAGCCTCATCAACCGGTAAATGACAGAAATCGGGCAGGCAGCATGGCTATGTAGGTCGCACCTATTAGGGTTTATAATCACCTGATCTAGTGTTTCGTTTACTTCTAAAAATCTATTGTCGATGCTGTCCCATTCGGGAAACGGTTGCTGATCCCAACCGTTGGTGATATACATTCGATACACTCAAGCGAAATGAGTGGTCGGTCATGTGTGGCTGAGTTGCAAGATGTTCTTGTTGAACTCGGTGTATTCTCCTCAAGAGATATACCAGCGGAAGGTGGTTCCATACCTTGTCATAGTTGGGAATCATTACCCAATACGTGCTTGCGGTTTTGATTGTATATTATTATGTGGAACGTGAGATGCAAACGTTCCACTAGATTGTAAATTTACTTGATTTAGACATTATTATAATATCAAAAGAGTTTTGATATAAAGATTATCGTTCCTTTCAAAGGGATTTTGAAAGATAAGTCAAGTGTTTGGATTCTCATAAGGGAAAAACCCGTTCCGTGTTATACGGCGTGGTCTTATGAGATATCATTTAGTTTTCTGAAACTGTTTACTCATACCAGTCCCATGACTGACCCAGAGTTTATTTGTTTTGTTTTACATAAACTCTTGGGTGCCTAAATTTGTACGGGCAGTCAAGTAGTTCAGGATTTTACAGATCTATCTAAAGGAGCTTGGAGCAGGAGGCTTCAGCGTTAGTTATATAGAGTTTTGTTCCGCTGTGTTGTAAGTGCTATACTCTGATAATTATACGTGTATACAGTACAAATTCTGTATTTCAAAAGATATGATATATTATATTTTGTTCCGCTGCGATGTGAGATTTTGTGTAGTTGTTTCTGTTCTTCTTCTGTCTTTTTCTTCTAAAAAAATGTTTCTTATTTTCGTGATATTTGGGTTGGACATATGATGTATATAGTCAACTCTGATGTTATGGATTTGCGGGTCATTACAGTAAGCTTAGAATTTATACCTAAGTTTATAATAGATTCCAATTACAAATGTGAAACACGTGCCGAATTAAAACTGACCAGAACTTCTTTTCATCAAGTTGAAAAGAATACAAAATCTCTAAACTTAATACACACAGAGGTGTGCGACTTAAAAACATCAAACTAGAGGTGAAAATGGTATTTCATTACCTTTATTTATGATTGTATGAGATATGTTATTTATATCTCCTTGGAAGCAAGGACGAGGCATTTGGCGTATTCAAACAATACAAAGCAGAAGTTGAAAATCAACTTAATAAAAAGATAAAATCATTAAGAAGTGATAGAGGAGGAGAGTACGAATTTCCTTTCGAGGAGTTCTGCGCCAAACATGGTATTATACACTAGACAACGACACCATATTACCCTCAATCAAATGGGACAGCCGAACGTAAAAACCGTAACTAAAAGTAATGATGAATGCTCTACTCATTACCTCTGGTCTACCAGATAACCTTTGGGGAGAAGCTATACTTTCTGCTAATCACATTATTAATAAAGTGCCTCGAAAGAAGACTTTTAAATCACTGCATGAACTATGGAATGGCAGACCACCATCCTACAAATACTTGAGAGTGTAGTGTTGCCTTTCCAAAGTAGAAATACCCGAATCCAAAGATGGTCAAAATTGGGCCAAAGGCCATAGACTGCATATTTATAGGATATGCTCATATTAGTGCTGCTTATCGATTTTTGGTGTACAAATCTGGAATCGATGACATTCATGAAAACATCATTATCGAATCTCGAAATGCTAGATTCTTTGAATATATCTATCCTCTAAAAACCTCTATTAAAACTGTTATTCAAGAAATATCTAGAGATTCAGATACTCACGAGGATAATACTGATCAAAGAGCACATAAAAGAAATATCGAAATAGAGGTAGGGGAACCAAGAAGGAGCAAACGACAATGGATCTCTAAAAACTTCGTACCCGATTTCTGTGCATACAGGATAGAAAATGAACCTCTAACCTATCAACAAGCAATGTCATCTCCAGATGCTCCTTGCTGGAAGGAAGCTGTCAACAATGAAATAGAACTCATTTTGCAAAACCATACATGGGAACTAGTGGATCTACCAAAAGGATCAAAACCACTAGGACATAAATGGATATTTAAGGAACAAAACTCAAGGTCGATGGCTCAATAGATAAGTATAAAGCTCGTATAACAGTTAAAGGGTTTAAACAGAAAGAAGATCTGGATTATTTTGACACTTATTCACTAGTAACTAGAATAACATCCATTAGGATGCTTATTGCAATCGCCTCTATACTAAATTTGGAAATACATCAAATGGATGTAAGAACAACATTTTTGAATGGTGAGTTAGAGGAAGAAATATATATGCTAAACCTAAAGAGTTTGTAAGCCCAGGAAACGAAAACAAAGTGTGTAAGTTGGTGAAATCACTTTATGGTCTTAAACAAGCACCAAAACAATGGTGTTTACCCCTTAAGGATCATACGTACATTGAAGAATTAAGTCCATATTAGAACCGTAGAACGAGCATTTACAAGGTTCGTGCACGCATGTCTTAACCAAGATCGTTCGTACATAGTAAGGTCAAACATGGACCACAGCTCAAGCACGAGAGAAGAAGTTGGTCATAAAGTGCAGCACAACTATACAGAGAGGTCGTGCACTAAGAGTGGTAATGCCTAAGGACAGTGAGGCCCGCACATTCTATAGAGATCGCCCACATCAAGAAAGTCAATTATTCTTGCATCAAAGAAATTGGTCGCCCAAGATAAAGAAGGGAATTGGTTTCAATCACATGATCTATTCTGCAGACGTTCGACCATGGAACCACCCATGGACCTTACATTCGCTCACAGAATTACAACCTCGGACTCTCCCTCATTCTCTGATCTGTCACTACTACTACAATCAGAGCGATCACATGTATATCAGCTCTACATGTTTTGATCAACCGCTCGTCTACCATCAGTTAAAAGCGCTCCAATCAGATGATGTATGCAAGCCATATTACGAAAGGCCTAAACATGATGATACGTCACTCATTCCTTTGCAACCACTCGCTCCTACGAAGTCACTGACACAAGACAGCTGGAAGTAACTGTCACTGGTTATTTACAGCTAAGCAATGGCATGTTCGTGATAAATAAGATAGGCGATCTGTAACCTACAAAGAGGAACTCCAATTCATTTCTTGGAGGGAGGCTCACCTATAAACAGGCCATGGCTTCCACTGGGAAGGGGAGAGTTCTGGCCACCATGAAGTGCTGCTAAATTCCATCCTCAGCCATTTCAACTATGATCATCACCTCCGTACGAAGATCTCTCATTCACTTGGCCATGGCGTCCATTAAAATCCTATAAGTGCAAAAGATCGAAGACAACCTCCTCCTCCGACGCTTATCCATCCTTCTCCTCCATAAATTCCACCATTCTTTCATTGAACCTTGTGAACTTGAGCGAGATATGTATGTAAAAAGTGATAATATATTGAGAGAGTAAGAAGATGTATGAGGAAGGAGAGTTTATGTGTTCTGTAACTATTGTCATGATAATGCAAACTCCATTCACAATGGATGTAAGCCTAACACAAAGTTGAACCACTCTAAAACCTCGTCTCCATTCTGTTTCCTTTGCATTTTTACTTCCCATTGTTGTTGAGTGCGGTTCCATTCAATTTTTAACCATATTGGTGAAATGCAGTTCTCGTACTCTAGGTATTTGAACCATTTTTGGAGCAAATAAATGCACGAGAAATTTGCTGAAACTATGTTATCAAATGGATTCGCTATAAATGAATCAGATAAATGTGTTTATATAAAATACACGTATATTGGATATGTCATTGTATGTCTCAATGTTGATGACATATTGATCCTAGGAAATAATAAAGCCATAATAACATCAACAAAAGATATGTCATCCTCTAGATTCGATATGAAAGACCTAGGACTGACTAATGTAATATTGGGTTTCAAAATTGTGAGAACACCACAGGGATATGTATTATCCCAATCACATTACATAGCCAAGATACTTGAATAATTCAAGTGATACAATATAACTATTGCAAAATCGCCAGTAGATATTAACCAAAATTGGGTTAAGAACATTGGTGACAGTATATATCAGCTTGAATACTCTTGTATATTAGGAAGTATCATGTATGTAATGAACTGCACAAGACCAGATATGTAACAACCCGGAATTTTGGAACCAATTAAATTTTTTTATTTTAGCAATTTTAATGGATTTTGAAAATTTAAAATGATTTATTTCAAATAATAATGATTAAAATTTTATTTAAATCGAAGTTAGAACAAAAAAATAATTTTAATTATAAAAGGAATTAGAAATAGCACGGCAGTTTGAAAATTTGAATTTGAACTTTGACTGACTATATAGGATGCAAAATAAATCGGATTTTAGTGAAACCATAAAATATTAGAATCTATATAAAAATATCTTTCCAACGAATCTGAAAAATTGAAATTTCATAGCAGGAATCAAAAGTTATGCCCAGTTTAAAATTCAGAATAGTCGTTGTAGAATTTATAT
The DNA here is from genome assembly GCA_030737875.1 of Allium sativum. Taxonomy (NCBI): domain Eukaryota; kingdom Viridiplantae; phylum Streptophyta; class Magnoliopsida; order Asparagales; family Amaryllidaceae; genus Allium; species Allium sativum. The sequence continues at coordinate 144,725,825 of CM060921.1, read as the reverse complement.
ATATTTTTTAATATTAAAAATAGCCATTTTTTAAATGACCTCCGTTTTCGATGAAACCACTTTTGTTTTAACCGGAATGTCAAATTGTTGTTAGATTCCAGTTTTCATAATTTTTGAAATTAATATGTGAGCGTGGCAAAAAAACATGTTTTGTCAACTTCAGTTAAATTTAATCGACCAGAAAAGGGCCATTTTTCAAACAATCACAAAATTTGACGAAATTAGTTTTGTTAGGACCGCGTCGTCAAAACATAGTTAGATATAATTTTTCTGTAATTTTTAGAGTTAGTATGTGGCCTCGGTAAATTTAAATGTATGATCAAATTAAATAATTAAATGATTTATATTTTAAAATAAAGAAAAGTGGGCTGAGACGATCGAATGGGCTGACGAGACCTAGCCCATTGTGTCCGAAACCGGGATATTTGGCTAGGGGCACCATTGGTTGGGCTGGATTTGGTGTTATTATAAGTTAGTGGGCTTTTTCTGAAAATTAGAAAATTAAATTAAATAATATTATAAATAACCCTTTTAAAAACCAAACCCTAACCCTACACATACAGAGCTGCCGCCGTTATTAAATTTTTGTGGCCTGATTTCTTCCATTTTATTTCTTTAATTCCTCCCATCATACACCGAATTATACTATGAAATTGAAAAGAAAATTGAAGAGATTTGTTCCCTAGTCAAGATCATACGGTGATGATGAGATATGTTGGCATAAATCGTTCTATTTTTGGGCGTGAAGTCAAGCAGTTCGAAGCGGGTTTGTAACGGCCCAGATTTTTTGGACCATTTAGTTTAATATTTAAAAATGTTTTTTTATTGTTTTGGAATTTTATATGGTTTAATTTCAATAATTTTGAATATTTTATTTTATTCCGAAATGGTAGAAATTTAGTGGATCTGCAATATAATGTGAACTGACAGTATAAAAGGATAAAGTTTTAATTAAAAATAGTACGTTTACAAAGGAAGTAGTAGCTAACGAACTCGGATTTCGATAAAATCAGTTTCATTAAATCCGAAATGATGAAATTAGGTAACCAACCAAGTTACATCAAAAATGGTATCCGTATGTGGAAAAGAAAAAATAAAAGGCCAAAATTTGAAGTAAATTTTGACGGTAATTGGAATTTGCTAATGCTAACGACAAAACTGGAACCTGAGACCTATCCAGGAAAATTCTGAACATAGGATATTAGCTATATATGAAATCTGGGAAAATCCTATAACGGATATAGAAAGTTATTAAGGAAACAAAATTTAAATAAATTATTTGAAAATCTAAACGAACTCCGATTTTTTATTTGAATACATAGGATTGAAGTACGTTAAAAACCTGACCAGATGGTGGAAGAATTTCTGAAAACCGTTATCGTTTGATACTCCAACATGAGACCGGAAGGTGTTGAAACTAACACAAAACACTATTTTGAATTTGAATTTAAATTATTTGAAAGTTCAAACGAATTCAAAATTTAAATATTTTTATATATTATTGAAGAGAAAGAAAAATTGAACAACATGGTTGAAAAAGATTTTGGATAAGGTATCAATAAGTAAGTCAAATTAACGTCCGAACAGGGTTGAGAAAACACACTTTACTATTCATAAATTATTAAATTTATTTATAATTTAATTAATTTAAGGATTAATCCTAGCCATCCATTTTCGACCGTTGGATTCGCGCCACCTCAGCAATCCATGTGACTCCTTCGGCTATAAATAGCCCCCCCCCCTCTTTCATTTAAAACTCACTCCTCCTCCTCCTCTTTCAAGCTTTGGCAATGACAGAAATAATAATAAAATAATAGAAAATAGGGAAAAGGAAGGAAGGGAGAAAGGAGGGCAAGACGGGGAGCTAGGGACTCTTAGGCAGAAGCTTGGGCTTCACGGGGTAAGTTTTTAAATAATATTTATTTATTTATTTATTTATTTTTGTAATATATATATATATAATAATTAAAATAGAATTTGTAAAAATAAATATCGGAACATTCTAAGGGTGACAGAGAGGATAGTGTCTAAGGCTTGAGTTTGAAAAATATAGTTTCCTGCTCTCCCTGGCTATCCCTAACTGATCCGACGAATGGGATGATTAATTTAAATTTTAAATTTTAAATTTAATTTGAATTTAAAACAAACCAGGGGCATTTTCGTAATTTTTAACTTTAAACTTTAAAAGCTTATAATTTTTTCAAAACAAGTCGGATTTCCACGAAACAAGGACCGTTGGATTCTTATCGAAAAATACTTTAAAATGAGTGGAAGCAGATTTTTGATCCGGGTTAAAATTTTTAAGTTATAATTAAATGAATATTTTTAAATATTTTATTTGAAAATTAAATTAAATTAATATTAAAATGGTTTTTCAATTTTAAAAAAAATTGGATATGGCTAGAGATGGGAAAGTAGGATTTTTTAGAAGGGCAGGGAAGGTAATTTGGCTAATAATGCAATTAGAAATTAATTAAGATAAAAATAATTTAATTAATTAAATTAATTTAATATTCATTTAAATTAGGTAGATATTGTAAATAGCATAACTTTTGCATACATTAACGAAATTTAACGAAACAGGATCCGTTGGGATCGTATGGACGAGCACTACGCAATGGAACTGACCGCAAGTGGATTGGAGCTCGTTTGGATTTATGGTGAAATTTAACGTCTGAACCAAATCAATGACCGATTATCGTTATTCAACGATAAACCGTCCAAGGTGAGTAAATCTCACTAACTCTGAACACTTTATATTTTTTATAAAGTATTTTTAGAATTGATAAATATTGATTGAATCGCTGAGTGTTGATTGTTTGGTTAAACTGCTAGCCAGCTGGTTGAAAATACCGATATAGTTATATATATCGTTAACCGATGTTGATTTTGTTTATCAGAATACCTCATATTGAAATGAAATTGAAGTGAATTATATTGTGTAACATCCGTGGATGCAGGGAAACAGGTCGAAGGGATCCAACTGGATTCCTCAACATTTATTTACCGTTTTTCATATATGATGTGTTATATCATCTGTCGTTGAACCCGTGTGTTTGGATGATGATCAAACCTTTTGATTTGGTATTTTTATACCATAAATGATAACGGGAAGTGAGAAGGAATTTTCAAAGTATATTTTGAAAATAAATTATTTATATAAAATCAATAGATTTTATATATAAAAGGAAAAGAGTTTCATAGAGGAAAATAATTATAGAATCAAAGAAATTGAGTAAAGGAAAATATTTGTGAAATCAAATATAAAGGAGAAGATTTGAAAAGAAAAACAAACATAGAGGAAATACATTTGTAAAACAAATGTAAAGGAAAATATTTGCAAATCAATTAGAATAGGGAAAAAATAGCTATTTGTGAAACGATTACAAATAGAAATAAAAAGGGAAACATTCGTAAAAGTATTTACAAATGGAATTGAAAAGGGAATATTCATGTAGGGAATAAAGAAAAGTTGAAAGAAGTACTTATTTGTTAAATAAATAGAAAAGTTAAAAGAAATATTTATTTGTTGAATAAATAGAAAAGTCAAAGGGATTAATTCAAAAGAGTTAATTAACTAGAGTTAAACCGTTGGAGTTAAACTGTTAGAGTTAAACCGTTGGAGTTAAACTGTTAGAGTTAAACAGTTGGAGTTAAACTGTTAGAGTTAAACAGTTGGAGTTAAACTGTTAGAGTTAAACCGTTGAAGTTAAACTGTCAGAGTTAAACCGTAAAGTTAAACAGTTAGAGTTAGTTAGTTAGAGTTAACCAGTTAGAGTTATTCAGTTAGAGTTATCCAGTTAGAGTTATTCAGTTAGAATTAACCAGTTAGAGTTAATCAGTTAGAGTTAATCGTTTTGAGTCAAATCGAACTAGAGTTATTCAAATATAGTAATCGAATAAGGGTTAATTGAATATTAGTTATTCAATTAGAATTGATCGAATCTAATTATTCGAGATAGAGTTAAAAATAGACAAAGTTATTTAAGGATGAATTTCCATTTAGCACGACTGCTAGCGTAATTCGCAGGGCTGCAGATAGCCTACGGCGGTCGGATGTTTCCTGGGGAAATCAGGCGTAACCATTGTGATCGTTGCGATCTAGAATCAAGCAAATGGTGTTAAATCAAATAGTAATTAATCAATAGAAGTTAATTAAGTCGAGTTAGTCGAGTATTAGTAAATTAAGTAGGGTTAGTCAAAAAGGGAATTAATCGAATATCACCTATTCGAAGTAGAGTTATCGAATATAGTTTATTCGAGAAGAGTAATCGAATATAGTTCGTTCGAAGTGTGTTAAATCGAATATAGTTATTCGAAGGAGAGAATTATCGAATATGGTTTATTCGAAGTGAGATTTTTCGAATATTAGTTATTCGAAGAAAAGGATTATCGAATATTAGTTATTCGAACAAGGGAATCGAATATAGTTTATTCGAAAGAGAATTATCGGATAGTGATTATTCGAGAGTGAATCATACATGGAAATTCGATTATATCGAATCAAGGGAAGTAATGTTTACTTTCCATTTCAAATCAAGTTTTAATTATCTGTTAATAAAGTAGTTGGTTGTTTATTTATCCAAATTAAGATATGGAAATATATTTAAGTTAACATATTTTGAAAGCATGGAATTATAACATTTATAGTTATAATCAAATGATTCAGTAAAGGAAGTGGATTCATAAATAGAATCCGTGAGTTCGCAAGGAAGTTTCTTAAAGAGTGAAGTTTGAACTTTGTCTATTTCGAAGTTAGAAATGTTGTTCAGTTAAGGTCTGAGAGGTAATTATACCCCAACTTGATTGACTTCGTTTTTAACTAAGAAGTGGATAAGGTTCGCGAGTGAAAGGGGTTAAGTGAATTTAGTTAATGAGCGAAATGGTTGGTGTTGGCATAGCGATGTTTATTCAAACATCAGTTTAAACCCAATGAAGGAGGTTTGGAAATGTCTTCCAAATGAAAAATCAGAAATGTTTTCTGAATATAGAAAATGAAAAATGGAATTGTTTCCCATTGTTAATAACGTATATTTTCTAAATATAGTAAATAAGAAATATAGGAAAACAAGAATAAGGAAAAGGGTAAATTTATGATAATTTGATGATGAATGATGATTGATCGATAGAATTTCCATCTGGAAATAATATCGTTGTTTGCACACAGACATGTTTTCATTTGATAATTAAATCACCGACTATCAAAGTTTTTGACCATTTTACGTTGTTAATATGGAGAGACCGGTTGGATTATTATCCAGAGAACCACTCCGTATTGGCATAAGCGTTGCGAATCAAGTATGCTGAATATATTGAAGACGGAGTTATGCAAGAGCTATCCTATTTACAGAATAGTGCCTTCGGTTTGTCCAGTCCAAGGACAAACGTGAATGGACGAATGTCTGACAGAGTATATTCAAAGGATCGCGTAAGTTGTTCTCTTCAAACGTACTTACGTTTGGTGGCGGAGGAATTCTTTTCTCTTAGCTGTATACCCGTGGTATTTTTGGTGAAATCAATTTGTGATTTGGCGGGTATGACGATGTGGCATTCAAAGTAATGGAGGTGTGATCTGTCAAAAGATATGTTATGACCTCTAGCCTCATCAACCGGGAAATGACAAAAATCGGGCAGGCAGCATGGCTATGTGGGTCGCACCCATTAGGATGTATGATCACCTATCTAGAGAAATTCCAATTGCTTCTTTAATCTATCGATGCTGTCCTATTCGGGAGACGGTTGCTGATCCCAACCGTTGGTGATATACATTCGATACACTCAAGCGAAATGAGTGGTCGGTCATGTGAGGGCCGGGTTGCAAGATGTTCTTGTTGAACCCAGTGTATTCGCCTCTAGAGATACACTATCGGCAGGTGGTCCCATACCTTGTCCAGGTCGGAATCCAATCTCCAATAAATGCCCGCGAGTTTGATTTGTATACTATATATGTAGAGCGTGAGATGCAAGCGTTCTACTAGATTTTAATTACTTGTGATTAGACATTATTATAATATCAGATAATATATGATTTCCAAAGTGTTTTTGGTTATCGTAAGGTAAAAACCGTCCGTGTTTATGTGTGGATTGGTCTTACGATTATCTTTTCTTTCGAAAGGATTTTGAAAGTTAAACCAAATGATTTGAGTTTACTCACACCAGTCCCATGACTGACCCAGAGTTTATTTTGTTTTGTTTTCCCTAAACTCTTGGGTGCCCAAATTTGTACGGGCAGTCAAGTAGTCAGGGTTTACAGGTATGCTTGAAGAGCTTGGAGCAGGAGGCTTCAAGATTTTTCTAGCTATTGATTATTCCGCTGTGATGAAAGTGTTGTACTCTGATAATGGTATGATATACATATACTACTTTGATTTCAAGATATGTTGTCTATTATATTTTATTCGTTCCGCTGTGAGATTCGTGTTACTCTGATGTTGTTGTGTTCTTCTTCTTCTTCTGTTCTAATTTTCTATCTTATCTATCCTCACCCTCTAATTTCTTTCTTGGACTATCCGGTAATTTCGACTTTTGATTGTTCGATAGGTGTTATATATCGGATAACCAAGGTCGCTTTTTCCCGGGTCGTTACAGGGTTCTAGACCTAATAAGGCGTGCGAGTTCGCCAGTTTTACTGGCGATGGAGGAGGGCATGTTGGCGGTCGGAACGACGAACTCAGATGGACCTCCGGCTTCACGTAGGTGGCGCGGCGTTCTGTTGTTGGCGATGAACTTTTGGGTTGAAGCCTCGTGAATACTTGACGTCGGAAGAAGGAGATTACAGGGGTTGTTTAATTCGAGGGGCAATGATAGATTAAAATATAACTAATTAAAATAATTTAGTTAATTAGTTAATAAATCTTTAAAATGTCATATCTTAATCAGATCTTATCGAAACTGAACGATTTTTGTAGCGTTGGAATCATGTGATCAAGATCTACAAATGGACCAAACCAGGTCTGAAACGGAGCAAATCAGAATTTAGGGAAAATTCAAATCTGAACTGTACAGAATTAAAAGCATGGTGAGATCTCTATTTTTAAAGAAAATTATTTATTAATCGCGATGTGAAATTTATATTTATTCATGTTGGTGTTGTATAAAATTGTAATTGTTTGTTTGTGATTACGATGAACATCCAAATTGAATTATGTATATTCATGTTAGTCAAAATTTGTGCAAACAATAAAAACCATATTTTTATTTTTTATATATATAACTAAGATGTTACATGTTAGAAATAAATAAAAATTATATTTTTATTGTTTATGTACAAAAAGGATGTTCATGTTAGGAATAAATAAACATTACATTTTTATTGTTTAAAGAATAAAAGGAATAACATGCTAAACATACTTTGTTATTTATAAAAATTATCATTTGTTAGACATGTTAGTTTGAAATAAAAATTACCATTTGTTAGACATGTTAGTTTGAAATAAAAATCTCATTTTTATGTATAGAATGTTAGCGAAATAAAAACACCATTTTATTATATAGAATATTAGTGTAATAAAAACACCATTTTTATTATAAAATATTAAGATAGATTAAAAACATCATTTTTATATAGAAATGCCATATTGGATTAAAAATGTCATATGTTTAGATTATGGTCAAGTTACATTAGATTTTGTACACAAAATGAAAATAAACATTTTATTTTTATATCATGTTAGATTTGTATACACAACGTAAATAAACATTTTATTGTAAAATGTTACATAAGGAAAAATAACTTTTATGTTAGAATTGACATATTAGAATAAAAATATCTTTTATGTTAGAATTGACATATTAGAATAAAAATATCTGTTATGTTAGAATTAGAATATTAGAATAAAAATATCTTTTATGTTAGAATTGTCATATTAGTTTAAAAATATCATCTATGTTAGAACCATGCCATGTTAATAGAAATATCATATTGTTTAGAAAATGTCATTTATATAGAAATGTCATTTCATTAGAAATACCATGTTAATAGAATTGTTATTTATTAGAAAATGTCATCTATGTAAAAAGATATCATTTTATTAGGAATGCCATGATAATGTCATTATATAAGAAATGTCATTTGTTTAATAATGTCATGTCAGAAATGTCACTTATTTGATAATGTCATGTTAGGAATGCCGTCATATTAGAAATGTCATTTTAGTAAAATATATCATACAGAACAAAATAACATTTCTGTTATGAAATATTGCATTAGAAATAAAATAATACTTCTTGTTATAAAATGTTACACTAGAAAAGAAATAACATTTTTTAGTATAGATTATTGCATTATAAAAGAAATAACATTTTGTTATCAAAATGTTGCATTAGAAATAAAATCATATTTTATTGTAAAAGGTTGCATTAGAATAAAAATCACATTTTATTGTAAAAGGTTTCATTTGAATACAATTGTCATTTTAGTTAAATGTCATATTATATTAAAAGTGCCATTTTTGTTAAAAATGTGAAGTCAGAATAAAAATGTCATTTTTATTAGAAATGACATGTTAGGATAAAAATAACATTTTCGTTAGAAATGACATGTTAGAATAAAAATAACATTATTGTTTAGGATCATGCTATAAAATAAAAATGTCATTTATTAGAATTGTCATGTTAATATAAAATGTCATTTATGTTAGAAATGAAATGTCATGTTACAATTGAGAATGTCACTTTATTAAAAAAGCCATATTGAAATAAAAATGACATTTTACTAGAAAATTGATCATAAGTTAAAATATGATTTGGGCCAGATTAAAACATTTTCATTATAATGTTAATATTAATATGACAGTTGAATTTTAATTATAAATATTTATTTATAATTTAAGCAGTGAAAATTGGTTAATTCATTAACCAATGATTTATTTCGATGAACCGTTGTTGCTTGAAAACCCCACATGGATATTGGGATGATAACTTTCATACACTAGTCCCAATATTTAGTTATATGTCGATCGATGGATTGACAGTCTGTGATGAGTGTTGTTTATTTATTTTAATGCTCACACAGTTATAAATTCCACTCTGGAGTGAATGGATTGTTTAATGATTATTTATCATTACTGTTATATACATACGCAATGTATGAAATCCATACGACTGAATTTATATGGTAATTGATTGAGTTGCGTTCCGATTCAGAACATCTTTATATAAAGAATATTTTAAAATAGAGAATCTTTTAAAATAGAGAATATTTTAAAATAATAAATATTTTAAATAATATTTAGTGAAGATGAAAAATGTGAAGCCAAATTAAGTAGCAAACGCCATTTTTAACACGAATGGGTTTATCGATCGATTTATTTCATTTTAAATTGAATATGAAAAGAAGTGTTTTCAAAATATAATGTTTTCAAATATTATTATTTTAATATGATAAAAATATAGAATATTCAAAAAAAAAATTAATTGAAAATAAAGTTAAAATCATTTTAAAATGAGTTTATAAATATTTTATAAATACGATTTAATTGGAAATCGACGAAATATATAATACATATATATATATATATATATATATATATATTTAATGGACTGAATAGAACGCGCCGCGCGGCGACCGTTCGTGAATTTCGACCATTAACTTCAAATTGATGTAACGGGAGATCCGACCATCGGATTCTCCTAAAACCGGAGCCGTTGGGTTCGTATCGAAAAGAGTTTTCCAATGAGTATAAGAGTTTCGAATTCTAACGGTAGGATTTGGAATTATGTCCAAATCAATTTTAGAAAAGGTCTTTATGGATGCAGTTCGGTGGCCGTTATAGGAAACCAACTGTCTGGGTCTAAATAAAATTATTAAAAATATGGAAAAATTATGTAAAATCATAATAAATGATTTAAAAGGATTTTGGATGAAAAACTCCATTTTTGAATAGATAAAAAAAATATTTTTATCGAAATGATCTAGTTATTAACTAGAATAAATCTTTTATTTAAGATTTAACGAAGTTTTCCAATTAATTAATATTTTATTGGAACTAAATAATAAATTGGATTTTGGGTTGTCGTGAATTGTGTCTTAAATAACACTGTTCTTAAACCCAGTCAAGAAAAGAATAAATCTTTTAATTAAGATTATTAGAGTGTCCAATTATATCTAGTAATTGGAATAAAATGAATGTGAATTGGGTTCATTGTGAACTGTGTTTTAAACGACAGTTGTTCTTTAACCCAATTAACAATGAAGATATGATTTGAAATTTATAAATCTTGTTATTAAGATTTTAATGGGGATTTTCCAAAGTAAAGTTTCCCAATTTAATATATTAAATTGGAATTGAAGAGAATTCGATTTAATAATAATCATGATGAGCTTCTATAAAAGAAGACCGTTATTATATATGAAATTTAAAAGGCTTTGCCGTTATTCCATTTGTATTGTTAGTCTGATACGGAAATTTATATCGATTATATATTGATTTGATTTCTGTGAAATTTCCATATTTAATGGAAGACGATTTTGGGTTTATCATGGACTGTGTTTTTAATGACATTGGTTCTTTAACCCAGTTAAGGACAAGATAAATTTCTTAAAGTTGAATAATCATTAAATAATGATTTTTGATATTAAAACCAAATTGGAGTTTTAATGAATCTATGAAAAGAAGATTAAAGGATAGATTTAAAGAATTTATCTTTGATAAAATTAATGAGAACTTTTCGCTAATAATGTGAATATTTATTTACAAGAATATTCTGAATTGGAATGAGACGTATGATGTGCTTTTATAGTATTTTATTATTGATTATAAAATATGCGAGTTATTTGGAAAGAACGGGTTTAACCCATTCTGAATAATATCTACGATGATTAAAAGTCGAAGATGAAGATGGTGGTTGGAGACCGGAGGTCTTTACATCGTTTGGATGATTTTTGATGTCTTGATTGGGAGGCATCCCAAGACAAGATAATAAGTGGTGATCGTCCATACGTACTTGGAGATCGACCGGATATGCGAGCACCTCTCACCTGTATTGGACATATGGGATGAGAAACAAGGTGTCTCCGTTTTCGTTTAGACCCAGAGCGGACTTGTATGGTACGTCGGACGTTGTATTCCTTTATGCTATATTCGTTGATCTCTGCTAAATATATATCTATTTGGTGGCGGAGAATTTATTCTCTCGCATAACACCCTTCTCTGAGACATACGAGCTTAGAGACTATATATTAGCAGAAATCAATGGTATGGTATGGATTGACAATGTGGCATGCTAAGATGCAAAAGATCAAGGCTTTTGTTGAAATCAGAGCCTTATGGTTGATGATCGAAGCACAGCTTTATTTAGCATAGTTTTGTGTAGCGATACTTCACGAGCCTCACAACCCGGTATGAACCAGAAACGGGAGAAGGACCCCAGGGAGGACATGCGTTTCTTTCTAGCTTGAACTGGTGTCAGGGTTTTTACAAGGCACAACATTTTTACTTATGTGGATGATGGATTGCGAGGCGCCTCGATTATTTGAGTCCCTAGTAGCTCTATTTACGCCCCATAAGGCGGGGAAACGTATTGTTCAGGCATTACCAATCTATTAACATATTTGTGGACCGGCCTTGATGCTCTGGGAGCAGTTGCGAATGAGTCCTGAGGCACGGGCTAGAGTGTCTCGAATTCGATAAGGACGATCCCTTACCTTGGTTCATGATGGAAATCCAACTTCCAATACGACACCATACGATTTTGATTGTATAACTTGTATGGCGACATAGTATATTGTGGCTATGTCGTCTATGATTGATACATTATGATTGAAATATTTTTGAAACATATATACACTAATAATAATATCAAATCCGTTTTATCGTATCAAGCATTTTTGACCATTATAAGGTAAAACTCTATCCTCCGGTTTGCGTTGCATTATGTGATGGGACCTGAGTCTTATAATTGTTTCATTTTTCTAAAAAGCATTGCGTTGTTTTGATGATTTACTTTATTTATGCACTGGCAATCCAATGGAGTAAACCCGTTCCGCGTTAGTAGCATGGTCCTGTGATTGACTTTATTATTATTAGATAAGTTAAGTAAGATTTCTCATACCAGTCCCATGACTGACCTGTAGTTTGTTTCACTTGCAAACTGGGTGCCGTCTTATCCACACGGGCAGTCGAGTAGTTTCTTTTGCGGATATTCATTTCATTAGGCAGGATTCTCGATCGAAGCTTAAAGCTATGGCTAGAGCAATGATAGTCTTCCGCTGCACTGTATCAAATCTATTGTTATTTATCCATGTACTTTGATATTTTGTTCTCTGATGTTGCATAATTATGATGTAATAAAAGTCTTCTGTCATTTTTTCTGATGTGTTGTATGCCCAGAGTTAACGTATTCGGGTTTTGAACGGTCTTGGTCGATTAGCGATCGGTTAAGTCCGGGCGAAATCCTGGTCGATACAGTTGGTATCGAGCTCTGGTTAGCTCAAATCTTTGGGATACAACCCGTTAGAACTGAACAAAAGACTCATCAGAGATTGGATTAGTAATATCCAATAAGAATACTCATTAGAGATAGGATCAGTAGCATCCTAGAATGAGAAACTCATTAGAGATGGGGTTAGAAATGCCCCATAATGAGTTGAGAGTGACAAGTTTATAATTAATGTATTTGTGATTATATATATAATCCGATTTTAGAAAATATGATTTTTGAATATATAAAAGTTATATATATTTTAAAAGCTAATCAACTAATTGATTGATGATTTTGTTGTGTGATTATTAGTTCAACTAATAAAATTATTGAAACCAATAAAGTAATGAAAATTTAGTGGTTAATTAAACAACTTTTAGCTTCGTTCCTTTTTTAGGACGAGAAGATTTTAAGTGGGGGAGATTGTAACAACCCGGAATTTTGGAACCAATTTAAAAGTTTTATTTTAGCAATTTTAATGGATTTTGAAAATTTAAAATGATTTATTTTAAATAATAACGATTAAAAATTTATTTAAATCGAAGTTATAACGATTTTTTTTTAATTTAATTATAAAAGGAATTACAAATAGCGCGGTAGTTTGAAAATTTGAATTTGAACTTTGACTGACTGTATAGGATGCAAAATAATTCGGATTTTAGTGAAACCAAAACATATTAGAATCTATTTAAAAATATCCTTCCAACGAATTCAAAAAATTGAAATTTCATAGCGGGAATCAAAAGTTATGCCCAGTTTAAAATTCAGAATAGTCGTTGTAGAATATATATATATATATATATATATATATATTAATATTAAAAATAGCCATTTTTCAAACGACCTCTTTTTTTCGACGAAACCACTTTTATTGGAACCGGAATGTCAAATTGTTACTAGATTCCAATTTTCATAATTTTTGAAATTAATATGTGAGCGTGGCAAAAGAAAACGTGTTTTGTCAATATTAATCAAATTTAGTCGACCGAAAAGGGTCATTTTTCAAATAGTCTCCAAATTCGACGAAATTAGTTTTGTTAGGACGGTATCGTTAAAACATAGTTAGATATAATTTTTCTGTAATTTTTACAGTCAGTATGTGTCCTCGGTAAATTTAAATGTACGATCAAATTAAATGATTTATATTTTAATATAAAGAAAAGTGGGCTGAGACGATCGAATGGGCTGACAAGACCTTGCCCATTGTGTCCAGAATCGGGATATTTGGCTAAGGGCACCATTAGTTGGGCTGGATTTGGTGTTATTATAAGTTAGTCAGCTTTTTCTAAAAATCAGAAAATTAAATTAAATAATATTATAAATAACCCCTTTAAAAACCAAACTCTAACCCTACACATACAGAGATGCCACCGTTATTAAATTTTAATGGCCTGATTTCTTCCATTTTATTCCTTTAGTTCCTCTCATCATACACCAGATTATATTATGAAATTAAAAAGGAAATTGAAGAGATTTGTTCCCTCGTCAAGATCATACGGTGATGATGTGATATGGTGGCATAAATCGTTCTGTTTTTGGGCGTGAAGTCAAGCAGTTCGAAGCGGGTTCTAGACCCAATAAGGCGTGTGAGTTCTCCGGTTTTGCTGGCCATGGAGGAGGGGATGTTGGCGGTCGGAACGACGAACTCAGATGGACATCCGGCTTCACATAGGTGGCGCGGCGTTCTGTTGTTGGTGATGAACATTTGGGTTAAAGCCTCGTGAATACCTGACGATGGAAGAAGGATATTACAGAGGTTGTTTAATTTAAAGGGGTAATGATAGATTAAAATATAACTAATTAAAATAAATTATTCAATTAGTTAGTAAATCTATAAAATGTCATATCTTAATCAAATCTTATCGAAACTGAACGATTTTCGAAGCGTTGGAATCGTGTGATCAAGATCTACAACGTGGAACAAACCAGGTTTGAAATAGAGCAAATCAGAATTTGGGGAAAATCAAACCTGAACTATACAGAATTAAAAGCATGGTGAGATCTCTATTTTTAAAGAAAATTATTTATTAATCGCGATGTGAAATTTATATTTATTCATGTTGGTGTTGTATAAATTGTAATTGTTTGTTTGTGATTACAATGTACATCTGAATTGAATTGTGTATATTTGTATTAGTCAAAATTTGTGCAAACAATAAAAACCATATTTTTATTGTTTATATATATAACTAACATGTTAGAAATAAATAAAATTTTTATTTTTATTTTTTATGTACAAAAAGGATGTTCATGTTAGGAATAAATAAAATTTACATTTTTATTGTTTAAAGAATAAAAAGAATAACATGCTAAACATAGTTTGTTATTTATAAAAATTATCATTTGTTAGACATGTTAGTTTGAAATAAAAATTATCATTTGTTAGACATGTTAGTTTGAAATAAAAAATCTCATTTTTATGTATAGAATGTTAGCATAATAAAAACACCATTTTGTTGTATAGAATGTTAGTGTAATAAAAACACCATTTTTGTTATAAAATATTAAGATAGATTAAAACATCATTTTTATATAGAAATGTCATATTGGATTAAAAATGTCATATGTTTTGATTATGGTCAAGTTACATTAGATTTTGTACATAAAATGAAAATAAGCATTTTATTTTCATATCATGTTAGATTTGTATACAAAATGTAAATAAACATTTTGTTGTAAAATGTTACATAAGGAAAAATAACTTTTATGCTAGAATTGACATATTAGAATAAAAATATCTTTTATGTTAGAATTGACATATTAGAATAAAAATATTTTTTATGTTAGAATTGGCATATTTGAATAAAAATATCTTTTATGTTAGAATTGTCATATTAGTTTAAAAATATCATCTATGTTAGAATCATGCCATGATAATAGAAATATCATATTGTTTAGAAAATGTCATTTATATAAAAATGTCATTTCATCATGTTAAAAGAAATTTATTTATTAGAAAATGTCGTCTATGTATAGGAATGCCAAGATAATGTCATTATAAAAGAAATGCCATTTGTTTAATAATGTCATGTTAGAAATGTCATTTATTTGATAATGTCATGTTAGGACTGTCGTCATATTAGAAATGTCATTTTAGTTTAAAAATGTCATTTTAGTAAAATATGTCATATAGAGCAAAATAACATTTTTGTCATGAAATATTGCATTAGAGATAAAATAACACTTCTTGTTATAAAATGTTACATTAGAAAAGAAATAACATTCTTTTAGTATAGAATGTTGCATTATAAAAGAAATAACATTTTGTTATCAAAATGTTGCATTATAAATAAAATCATATTTTATTGTAAAAGCTTGCATTAGAATAAAAATCACATTTTATTGTAAAAGGTTTCATTTGAATACAATTGTCATTTTAGTTAAATGTCATATTAGATTAAAAGTGCCATTTTTGTTAAAAATGTGAAGTTAGAATAGAAATGTCATTTTTATTAGAAATGACATTAACATTTTCGTTAGAAATGACATGTTAGAATAAAAATAATATTTTTGTTTAGGATCATGCTATGAAATAAAAATGTCATTTACTAGAATTGTCATGTTAATATAAAATGTCATTTATGTTACAATTGAGAATGTCATTTTATTAAAAATGTCACGTTGAAATAAAAATGACATTTTGTTAGAAAATTGATCATAAGTTAAAATATGATTTGGGCCAGATTAAAACATTTTCATTATAATGTTAATATTAATATGACAGTTGAAATTTAATTATAAATATTTATTTATAATTTAAGCAGTGAAAATTGGTTAATTCATTAACCAATGATTTATTTAGATGAACTGTTGTTGCTTGAAAGCCCCACACGGGCATTGGGATGATAACTATCATACACTAGTCCCAACATTTAGTTGTATGTCAATTGATTGATTAACAGTCTGTGATGAGCGTTATTTATTTAATTTAATACTCACACAGTTATAAATTCCACTTTGGATGTGAATGGATTGTTTAATGATTATTTATCATTACTGTTATATACATATGCAATGTATAAAATCCATATGATTGAATTTATATGGTAATTGATTGAGTTACGTTCTAATTCAGAACATCTTTGTATAAAGAATATTTTAAAATAGAGAATCTTTTAAAATAAAGAATATTTTAAAATAATAAATATTTTAAATAATATTCAGTGAAGAAGAAAATGTGAAGCCGAATTAAGTAGCAAACGCCATTTTTAACCTGAACGGGTTTATAGATCAATTTATTTCATTTTAAATTGAATATAAAAAGAAGTGTTTTCAAAATATAATGTTTTGAAATATTATTATTTTAATATGATAAAAATATAGAATATTCATTTTTTTTAAATTGAAAATAAAGTTAAAATCATTTTAAATGAATTTATCAATATTTTATAAATTCGATTTAATTGGAAATCGATGAAATATGTATAATATATATATATATATATTTTTAATGGCCTGAATAGAACGCGTCGTGCAGCGACTGTTCGTGAATTTCAACCATTAAATTCAAATTAATGTATCGGTTGATCCGGTCATCGGATTCTCCTAAAACCAGAACCGTTGGGTTCGTATCGAAAAGAGATTTCCAATGAATATAAGAGTCTCAAAATCTAACAGCTGGATTTGGAATTATGTCCAAATCAATTTTAGAAAAGGTCGCTATGGATGCAGTTCGGTGGCCGTTATTGGAAACCGACTGTACGGGCCTAAATAAATTATTAAAAATATGGAAAAATTATGTAAAATCATAATAAATGATTTAAAAAGATTTTGGATGAAAAAATCCATATCTGAATAAATAAAAATATATTTTTATCGAAATGATCTAGTTATTAACTAGAATAAATCTTTTAATTAAGATTTAATGAAGTTTTCCCGTTAATTAATATTTAATTGGAATTAAATAATAAATTAGATTTTGGATTGTTGTGAATGGTGTATTAAATAACAATGTTCTT
Source organism: Allium sativum (assembly GCA_030737875.1). Taxonomy (NCBI): domain Eukaryota; kingdom Viridiplantae; phylum Streptophyta; class Magnoliopsida; order Asparagales; family Amaryllidaceae; genus Allium; species Allium sativum. The sequence continues at coordinate 144,708,447 of CM060921.1, read as the reverse complement.
AAACCCAGTCAAGAAAAGAATAAATCTTTTAATTAAGATTATTAGAGTTTCCAATTATATTTAGTAATTGGAATAAAATGAATGTGAATAGGGTTTATTGTGTACTGTGTTTTAAACGAAATTTGTTCTTTAGCCAAATTAATAGTGAAGATATGATTTGAAATTTATAAATCTTGTTATTAAGATTTAATGGGGATTTTCCAAAGTAAAGTTTTCCAATTTAATATGTTAAATTGAAATTGAAGAGAATTCGATTTAATAATAATCGAGATGAGCTTCTGTAAAAGAAGACTGTTATCATATATGGAATTTAAAAGGCTTTACCGTCATTCCATTTATATTATTAGTCTGATACGGAAATTTATATCGATTATATATTGATTTGATTTCTGTGAAATGTCCATATTTAGTGGAAGATGATTTTGGGTTTATCGTGAACTGTGTTTTAAATGACATTGGTTATTTAACCCATTTAAGGACAAGATAAATTTCTTAAAGTTGAATAATCATTAAATAATGATTTTTGATATTAAAACTGTAATGACCCGGGTTTTGCCAGACCCGAATATGTTAACTTTGCGAATACAACACATCAGATCAAATAACAACAAAAAACTTTTATACACATTATAATAATGTTACATCAGAGTACAGAATATCAGAGTACAATGAATAAATAATACAGTGGAAGATTAAGTTACAACAAAGTTAATACAATGCAGCGGAATAATTAAGTTAACACAGCGAAAGACTACCGATGCTCTGGACACAGCTTTAAGCTTCGATCCAAAATCCTGCTCAATATATCTACGAAATAAGCTACTCGACTGCCCTATGAAAAAGAGGGCACCCAAGTTTGCAAAGCGAAACAAACTACGAGTCAGTCATGGGACTGGTATGAGAAATCTTTACTTAACTTATTTAATAAGAAGGCTAATCATAGGACCACGCCGCTAACGCGGAACGGGTTTACTCCATTGGATTGCCAGTTCATAAATAAAATTAATCGTTAAAAACAACGCAATGCTTTTTAGAAAAAATAAAACCATTATAAGACTCAGGTCCCATCACACAATGCAACGCAAGCCGAAGGATAGAGTTTTACCTTATAATGGTTAAAAATGCTTGATACGATAAAAACGGATTTGATATTATTATTGGTGTACATATGTTTTAAAAACATTTCAATCATAATGTATTAATCATAGACGGCATAGTACCCTATCCTACTATGTCGCCATACTAGTTCTACAATCAAAACCGCATGATGTCGTATTCGAAATTTCCATCAAAAGTCAAGGCTAGGAATGATATCCTTACCGATTCGAGACACTCTAGCAATGTCTTAGGATTCAGACGTTGGTGAACCCTTGGATCCTACAGGACCGGTCCACAAATACTTTAGTGGATTAGTTATGCCTGAACACACGCTTCCCGGTCCTATTGAACCTATAATATGGCCATGGGCGACCAATAATAAATCCGAGGCCTTGAAAATTCCATCATCCACATAACTAAAATGTCAGGCTGGTAAGTCGCGGACACCACTTCTAGCTAGAAAGAAATGTGTGCACTCCCTGCGTTCCCTTGCTCTGTTTCTGACTCTTACCTGGTTGTGAGGTTCGCGAGGTAACGCTATACACAAAGCTATGCCAAAATAGGCTATGTTTTGATCATCAACCACGAGGCTCTGCTTTTCAACAAAAGCCTCGATCATTTGCATCTTGGCATGCCACATTGACAATTCACGCCATGCAATCAATTACTACTAATATATAACCTCTGAGCTCGTGCGTCTCAGAGAAGGGTATTAAGAAAGAAAACAAATTCTCCGCCACCAACAGATATATATTAAATAGAAACCAATTTACATGGAATGAAATCCAATGTCAGACACACATCCATTTACAAGTCCGTTCAGGGTCTGAACGAAACCGGAGACACCTTATTCCGCCTCCTGTATGTCCAATATGGAAGTGAGGTAATCGCATATCCGGACAATCAACAAGTACGTCTAGACAAACTACCACTTTAAGCCTTTACTGGGAGCGACTCAATGCCAGGGATCGGTAGTCATCCATTCGATGTGAAGATTGCCGTCTTCATCCACCGTCTTCAATGTCTTCGACCTTAAATCGTCGTAGTAATTATTCAGAATGGGTTAAACCTGATCTTTCCAAATAACTCGCGTATTTTTATAATTTAAAAATCAAGTGTTGTAAAGACACATCCAACGCCTCATTCCAATTCAGAATATTCTTTAAATAAAATATTCATATTATTAGGGAAAGGTTCCCATTAATTTTATGAAAGATAAATTCTTTTAAATTTATTCTTAAATCTTACTTTCAAAGATCTATTAAAATTCCAATTCAGTTTTAATATCAAAATCATTACTTTACGGTTATTCTAATTTAAGACATAAATCTTATCTTGAATTGGGTTAAAGAATCAATGTCGTTTAAAAACATTGTTCACGATAAACCCAAAATCATGTTAATTGGGTTAAAGAACAAATGTTGTTTAAAAACACAGATATAATTTGAAACTCTAACAATCTTAGTTAAAAGATTTATTCTTTCATATGGGGTTTAAGAACAGTGTTATTTAAGACACCATCCATGATAACCCAAAATCCAATTATTTTATTTAAATATCTTTTAAAAATATTCTTTATTTAAAAGAAATTCTTTGTTTAAAATATTCTTGATATAAAAGATATTCTGAATCGGAAAGCGACTCAATCATTTACCATGTAACTTCGGTTATATGGATTTCATACATCGTATGTAAATGACAACAAATGATAAACAATCATCAAACCATCCATTCGACATCCAGAGTGAAGTTCACAATTGTATGAGCATTAAAATAAAACAATAACGCTCATCGCAGCATGTCAATCTATCGATTGACATACAAATAAACATTGGGACTAGTGTATATCAATTATCACCCAATACCCTTGTGGGGTTTTCAGCCGACAACAGTACATATAAATAAATAATTGGTCAATGAATTTAACCAATTTTTAATACTACCAACATGCTGATAATGATGGAAAAACCATGATATTTTATTCCTAATGTCGAAATAAAACATATTTGACTCGCATAATTTCTTTATACATTTCTAATATCTAATAGAATGAAATTTATTTATATGACGTTATTGTGGATGACAAACAAAAGATAATTTTCATTATACTTTATTTGTATGTTATTATTCTTAATTTTAACACATAAAAGAAATAATCTCATTTGTACATGTTTTCAATGTATAACCCAACACATAAAAATGTTTATTTCAAAGTGCATACAAATTCTAATGTATGCATTAACATATAGAAATGTCACTTTAACTCACCTATACATTCTAATGTATGGTTTGACCAAGAATATAATTCTTATATTTGAATATAAACTCCAATGTAAGTATGTAAAATAAAATATGACTTTTATATTTGTATATAAATTCTATTGTATGCTATGCAAATAAAAATGATTATAATATTTGCATGTAGATTCTATTGTATGCTATGCAAATAAAAGTGATTATTATATCTGCATGTAAATTCTTTCTCAACAAAATGTATAAGAAGTTCCATTTTGCTGACAATTCTATTTTATCAAGATGGATATTTCTATGGTAACACAAACCTATTTCACAAAAATACTATTTGTGTTTAACTCTTTCATTTAACAAAAATGTAATTTTTTGTCTTAATTCAAATCTAATTAACAAAAGGTAATTTTTTTGTTTCAACTATTATACTTTTAACAAAAGTAAATATTTTTGACAGAAATAATTATTTTGTTTCAACTAAGCTATTTGTCCAAAAATGGGTAATTTGATTCGACTAGTCTATCTTGATAAAAGTATATACAAAAATATATGGTTTGCTATAACTAGTCTATTTTGACAAAAATGAATATTTTGACAAAATGTATATTTTGATTTAACTACTCTATTTCAACAAAACAACAAAGATGATGATTTGTTTTGTTGACAAATCTAATTCAACAAAACAAATACAAGTGATGAGTTCGTTTTGTCGACAAAATGATAATGTTTTGTTTTAGCCATTATAGTTTGACGAAAATGACCAATTGGTTTTAACTATGATAATTTTGACAAAAGTGACGAAATAGTTATAACTTTAGTAATTTGACAAAAGCGGCAAAATGGATTTCAACAATTGTAAATTCATAATGGTGAATGTTTTTGCATCATTCTTTTTAAGTGACACAAAAATGAATATTTTTTCTCATTCCTTTAAAATGACAAAAGTGAATACTTTGTCTTAACCTTTTAAAATGATAAAATTAAATAATTTTGTCTCATTCTATTTAAATGATAAAAATGTATCTTCTTGTATCGCAACAAAAGGACAAATAAACCTTATCTATCTATTTTCTCTTTATTGAAGCTAAGATGACACTAAAATTATATCTTTTTAATTCTAATCTTTTTATTACAATCTATGATGAAAATAAAAACATTTTATTTAATTTAACAAAATTACAACAAAGACGAATTCATTTTAACATAATCTTTTCAATTACTCTAGTTTAAAAGTAAAATTGATACTTTTAATCATATTCTTTTATTCATATCTAAAATGTAATAAAAGTGTAACTTCTTAAACTATGTTTTTTATTTGCATCTAAAATGCAAATAAAAATGTAATATTTTAATTTTTGATTTATTTGCATCAAATAATGTAAATAAAAAAATACAACTTTTAATTTCATGGCTTACATGTTTTGACAAAAATGGCTATTTTTATTTCGTATAAAAATTACAACAAAAATGTTACTTTCAACTTCCCAGTTTTATTGCATAAAGAATGTAAATAAAAATCATCTTTAAAATCTATTCTTTTAATTACAATATATTTCTTTTATATCAATTCTTTTCATTATAACTAACTTGACAATAAAATTGTTATTTTAAAACTATCCTTCCTAATGAAAGACATATTACATAAAAAGGTAATCTTATAGTCCTACTCTTTTTAATAAAAGCATTTTACATAAAAAGTGATCTTTTAAATTTCAGTCTTTTGGTTAGAACAGATTATCCATAAAAATGTAATCTTTAATTTTTGATCTTTTTATTGAAACTAACTACATTAAAAATATAGTCTTTTACTTCTACTCTTTTTATTGTGACAAATTTACAATAAAAATATAATCTTTTATTTCACTGACATGTTTGCCCAAAATGTTATTTTTATTTCAATTTACATGTTTTGACCAAAAATGTTATTTTATTTCAATCGACATGTTTTGACAAAAAATGTCATTTTTATGTAATCCTTTTTAATGTAATAATCCTAACAAAATGAAATATTTATTTCAATGTAATAATCTTACAAAGATGACATTTTTAAATAAAATGACCTTAATGACATTATGTACCAAAAATGACATTTTATTTTATTCAAACATTTTAAACAAAAATATCATTTTATTCCAATCAAACATTTCAGACAAAAATGTTATTTTATTCTAATCAAACATTTCATACAAAAATGTTAATTTTTTTCTAAACAAAACATTTCATACAAAAATAAAAAGGTGACTTTTATTGTTAATCTAATTCTAATGTTCATGTATCCCATAAAAGTTATAATTTTTTTTATATAATAAAGGCAAATCGGTATTCATGGGTCTAAATAAAGTCATAGATCTGAATTAAAGAAGATAGATCTAAATAAAAGAATAACGATTCCATGTTCATGGATTAGAATAGAAGGAGAACTCTATTATGAATTAAATCAATATAGATCTAAAATAAAATTACGATTTTTATTTTAGATCTAGATCTAAACAACACATACATCACAATCAACATGATCCACAAGCAACAAATACAACATCATACATCGCAGATCTGAATCACTTATCATACAAGCATGCATTTTAAATAACGGAAGATTAATAATTGTAACTATTTATAAATATAGAAATCTCACATTGATCGGTTTTCAGAAATCATTCGTGTTCAAATTTGGCTGAATTTTCAAAGTGCTCGGTTTCGTCTCTAGTCAACTTCATGGCGTAGATCTGGATTTTATGATTCCAACGCAACAAAAATCGTTCAGTTCCGTCGTTGTTCGAACAAGATACAATCGTTTAAAGATTTGAACATTTAAATAAATAAATAATTTAATTAATTAATGACTTAACCACCTAATCCCCTTTCCTCATCGTTCAGCTCCCTATAGCATCGCACAAAACCGAACCCAACCTCCTTCAGCCTCTCTCCTTGCGCACGAGAATCCATGCAACCAAAACCCCATCGGAGACCGCCACCTCAAAGGGCATCGCACCCTCTTCCTCCGCCCATGGTACGGTCGTACTCAACCCCCTCCCTTAGCCTCAAACTGCGTGCCAAAGTCTTGCCCTTTCAGCTCGAAATTCGAGCTATCCTCCACTCCGTCTTCGATCTCAACCGTTGAATAGCAAGAGCACTCCTAGTACTTCGATTTGGTTTTTGGAGTTTTAAAAATCATTGAATAATTGAGGAGATAGAAGGGGAAGAAGTTTGGAGCGCCATAGCCATTGATGTTAAGGGTGGCGGCGGCTGTGTAAACTAGGGTTTACAAGTGAAGACAAAAATGGATCTTTATTATATTTAATTGTTAATTTTGCAAATAAATCCATAATCTCTCAACAACTCCGATTTCAACCCAATGAAGGATGTTCCTAGGCAAATATCCCCATTCCGGATCCAATGGACTAGGTCCCGTGAGCCTAATCGAATGTTTATGGCCTGAAATCTTTAATTTAATATTTAAATCATTTATTTAATTAATTCAATCTTACATTTAAATTCACTAGGGCCACATACGGCCTCTAAAAATTCCAGAAAAATATTTCTAGTTATGTTTGATGATACGGTCCTAACAAGACTAATTTCTTTGAATTCGGAGACCTTTGAAAAATGGCCATTTTCTGGTCGATCCGATTTGATTGAAATTGACAAAACACATTTTCTTTTGCCACACTCACATATTAATTCGAAAAATTATGAAAATTGAAACCTAGCAATAATTTGACATTCTGGTTCTAACAAAAGTGGTTTCATCGAAAACGGAGGTCATTTGAAAACTGGCTATTTTTAATATTAATATATATATATATATATATATATATATATATATATATTCTACAGCGACTATTCTAAATTTTAAACTAGACATAACTTTTGATTCTCGCTAAGAAGTTTTGATTTTTCAGATTCATTAGAAAGATATTTTAAATAGATTCTAATATTTTTGGTTTCACTAAAATCCGTTTTATTTTGCATCTTATACAGTCAGTCAAAGTTCAAATTCAAATTTTCAAACTAACTCGCTATTTCTAACTCCTTTTATAATTAAATTAAAAAAATTCATTCTAACTTCGATTTAAATAATTTTTTATTCATTATTATTCAAAATAAATTATTTTAACCGTTAAAATTTCTAAAATAAAAATTTTAAATTGGTTCAGAATTTATGGGTTGTTACAATCTCCCCCACTCAAAATCATTTCATCCTCGAAAAGGAACGAAGCTAAAAGTTGTTAAATTAACTAATTAGATTTTTATTCTTTTATTGGTTTTAATACTTTTATTAGTTGATTAACTTTTCAAATATATATAACTTTCATATATCCAAAAATCATATTTCCTAAAATCGGATTATATATATAATTACAGATACATTAATAATAAACTTATCACTCTGAACTCATTCTAGGGCATTTCTAACCCCATCTCTAATGAGTTTTCTCGTTCTAGGGTACTACTGATCCTATCTCTAATGAGTATTCTTATTGGATATTTCTAACCCAATCTCTGATGATAATTTTGTTCAGTTCTAACGAGTTGTACACCAAAGATTTGAGCTAACTAGAGCTCTGATACCAACTGTAACAACCCGGGTTTTGCCCGACCCGAATACGTTAACTTTGGGAATACAACACATCAGAACAGATAACAACAGAAGACTTTTATACAATTATAATAATGTTACATCAGAGTACAGAATATCAGAGTACATTGAATAAATAATACAGCGGAAGATTAAGTTACAACAAAATTAATACAATGCAGCGGAATAATTAAGTTAACACAGCGAAAGACTACCGATGCTCTGGACACAACTTTAAGCTTCGATCCAGAATCCTGCTCAATATATCTACAAAATAAGCTACTTGACTTCCTGTGTGAAAAAGAGGGCACCTGAGTTTGCAAAGTGAAACAAACTACGGGTCATTCATGGGACTGGTATGAGAAATCTCTACTTAACTTATCTAATAAGAAGGCTAATCACGGGACCACGCCGCAAACGCGGAACGTGTTTACTCCATTGGATTGCCAGTGCATAAATAAAATAAATCGTTAAAAACAACGCAATGCTTTTTAGAAAAAAATGAAACTATTATAAGACTCAGGTCCCATCACACAATGCAACGCAAGCCGGAGGATAGAGTTTTACCTTATAATGGTCAAAAATGCTTGATACGATAAAAACGGATTTGATATTATTATTTTTAGTGTATATATGTTTTAAAAACATTTCAATTATAATATATTAACCATAGACGGCATAGTACCCCATCCTACTATGTCTCCATACTAGTTCTACAATCAAAACCGCATGATGTCGTATTCGAAATTGGGTTTCCATCAAAAGTCAAGGCTAGGAACGATCTTCTTACCGATTCGAGACACTCTAGCAATGTCTCAGGATTTAGACGCTGGCGAACCCCTGGATTCTGCAGGGCCGGTTGACAAATACTTTAGTGGATTAGTTATGCCTAAACACACGCTTCTCGGTCCTATTGAACCTATAATATGGCCATGGGCGACCAGTAATAAATCCGGGGCCTCGAAAATTCCGTCATCGACATAAGTAAAATGTCAGGGCTGGTAAGTCGCTGACACCACTTCTAGCTAGAAAGAAACGTGTGCACTCCCTGCATTGATCTCTATCATATCCATTGATCTCCAAGTACGTCTGGACGATCACTAACTATTTCCCTCCTCTTGGGTGTACAGCCCAATCAAGATCACTAGTAATCACCCAAACGATTTGAAGACTTCCGGTCTTCAACCACCGTCTTCATCTTCGACTTATCGTCGAATCGGTTATTTAGAATGGGTATAAACCCGACTTTTCCGAATAACCCGCGTATATAATAAACACGTGTCACACAAACACAACATACACCTCATTTCAATTCAGAATATTCTTTTATCCAAATTTTCACATTCTTAGGAAAAGGTTCCCATTAATTTTATCAAAGACAAATTCTTCTAAATGTATTCTTTAATCTTCCTTTGGATATCATTTCAAACCATGTTAAGGTTTTCCAAACTAGTCGGGATAGCAAACCACACCAAATTAATTAATTATTTTATTTCCGAATCCCAACCTATTCATTCCATGAAGCAAAACTGGTAATACTCCATATCTAACACCACGGTGTTATCGGTAATATTAATTACCATTTCACGTTCAAATCTAATTAAAGATTTAACTATCGCTTTGGAGAAAAACTGGTGATACTCCATTCTCGATCACTTTCCAAGTTTGATAATTTAAATTATCAATTCAGATTTTAATCTAATTACAGATTCATTAAGACTCCCCTTAGTTTTAATCTTCTCAAAAATCAATATCCTGTCTTTAACTGGGTTAAAGAACCAATGTCATCTAATACTCGATTCACGATAAACCCAAAATCACTTTCAAATTCAATTCCAATTAAATATTATTTAATTGGTACACTTCATTAAATCTAAATAGAAAGATTTAATATTTTCTCAACTGGGTTCAAGAACAGTGTTAATGAAGACACCATTCAAGACAAACCCAAATCACATTTGTTATTAAATACAAGGCTCTGAATAGAAAATATATCGGCTTATATTCAATATCAAATTCTACGATCAAGAAATATCGTATTGGAAATAACGATATAAATATATCTTTCAAATTTCCACAACCATATCTGTATAATCACGAAATCCAACATCGAAATATTCTGAAGATAATTTCGATTCAAATCCATTCCAATTCGTATATTGGAAATTCTGATTATTTTCATAACCACTTCAAATCCACTTTATTTATTTATTTAAAAATAATTGGATTTTAATTCTAGTTAAACTAGTTCATTTCGATATAATCTATTTTTATCCTTTAAAATGTGGAATTTTTTCATCCCAGTTCTTTCCAATTCATATGTTATGATATTACACAAATTATTAATATTTTTAATAATTTTATCAAGGCATGTACAGTCGATTTCCATCAACGGCCATCGAACTGCACTTACAGCGACCTTTTCCAAATTTGATTTGGACATATTTCCAAATCCAAAAGATAGATTTCAGATTTATAATATTCATTGGAAAGCTCTTTTCGATACGAACCCAACGGTTCCGGTTTCAGGGGAATCCGTGTAACAACCCGCATTCTATGCATCGGAGGATCGTAGAATATTTATTTCTTTCACATATGAAGTCGTATGGTCATGTAACTTTGGGAAACAACCATTTGACTCATTTCCCATGTTCATGATTTTTGTCGATTTTTATATGACCGTTTTGCCCCTAGCTGATCTTGTTTCGGCCATAACTTTTGATTGGGAAGGGAATTTGACCTGAAACCACTTCCATTAGACTCGTTTGATGGATTACCTTTTCGTAGAGTGGTCATAATAGCCAAACGAACTCACCGTTTGGGAGATATGGCTGAAGTAAGGTTTGGAAGGTGAAAAACTGCTTAACCGGGCCAAATAGGGTGATTAGTGAATGGGCCCATAACCCATTTCGGGATTAGGGTTATGGGGAGGCTGAAAGGAGTTAGAAAATCATTCCATTTCAGTTTTCTAGCCTCCACTTATCTCCAAGAAACCCTAAAAATGGCCTCCAACCTCGAAATAATCTTCTAATCAAGGATTAAGCTTAGCAACATCAAATTAAGGGAGATCTACACCAAATCAACATTGGAGCTGCTGTTTAGCATTGGGATTCACATCAAATCAGAGATTTATTTCAAATCTAAAGTTTATTAGTGGCTAAGGTGAGTGATTTTCATAGTTCCTCACTAATTATGGCTAATTTAGGGTAATTAGTGTTAATTAGTGAATTTAAACATGATAAAATTCTGGAAAAATATTTATAAAATCCGAAATGATGTTTTAGACCTCTGATATGAATTTAGGTTAATTTGGTTAAGTTTTGATAATCATATCATTAGTTTCACATAAACATGCTTAAGGGGAAATATGGAGTTTTGGCTAGGTTTAATCCACTTTAACCTATCATATTGTTGTTTTGATGTTTGTGGTTGATTACACATGTTGCTATGACTGTATGGTATGCTTTGTGATTGATTAGAATAGTTGGAATGGTCGAAAACGCCGTCGAGTGGCGTAAAACTGCTTGCGGGAAAAGTGCAGAAAATAGACCGATCCGGATCGGAATAGAGGGAGGACCCGATCCGCTCCCATACTTCATTCTTCGATCTATTCGCTCTTCTCGTGGCATGCATCGTCCAATCCAACCCGTCTGATGTTCTCCGACCCGATCCGCCATGGTACTCCGACCCGAACCAATGAACTACGACGAGGCTAGGAGACTACGATGAGACCCGGAGTGGTGAGAAGAACCCGATCCGAACCGTGGCACATTGGAGGACCCCAACCCGAACCAGTGATGGCGACTGGACGTGGAGACCCGACCCGATCCGCTGAGGCGATGATGACTCGACCCGATCCAGCGAAGGAGGAGCACTCCGATCCGAACCGAACTGAGGACTAGGGGGAGATCCGAACCGATCCGGTGATGACCAATAACCCAAGATGCAAAGGTAGTCCAAATGGAAGTTAGAGCTCAGGATCCAGTTGGGAACCAATGAGTTCACTTCATGGTTGGGCTTTGCTGCGGGACGTGTGCTAAGGAGTTGTCGACGTTCATAACTTCGATTCACCACTGAAAATGGATGATGGGCTACTTATCAGTGCAGTAGAGTCATTATTACTCGAGGGGCAAGGTGATGGTAGTGAGACTACGTTATCAGTACAGTAGAGTCATTATGACTTGAGGGGCAAAGTGATGCGTAGTAGGACTATGAGCCAGTGCAGTGGGGTCATTGTGACTCCATGGGGCAGAGTGGACATAGTAAAGGATTAGTAAGGCTATGAGCCAGTGCAATGGGGTCATTACGACTTCATGGGGCAAAGTGGACATAGCGAAGGATTTGTGGCTATGTATCAGTGCAGTGAAGCCATTTATGACTTCACGGGGCAATGTGATCATAGCAAGGTATGTTGGGTGATCAAAGTGGTGAATATCGTATGCTTTATGCACTGAGTGAGAGATGTGAGGATGGATGCTATGTTTGATTGTTTGCCATCACTATGACATGCACACCCCCACCCCCGTTATCTTTACACCATTTGAAATGGCACCTTAGAGTGTTGTACAGTATGTAGTGCTAACTCTTTGGTTGTAGGTACAGGTTCAGGTATGTTTTAGTCTACCTGTTATTGTTCTGTTTAGATGCTTATCGCTCATACCAGGCTTTATGTCTGACCCAGAGTTTTATGTCTCCTCTTATTACTCTAGGTGCTCACACGAACATACTAGAGACAGGTTAGCTGGTGATGCGCGAGTAGCTGATTCGGAGGCGAGCAGGAGGCTTCCACGTATGATATATAGATATTCTCCCTTTGTCGTTGGTGGTCGCTACTTGGGCATTAGTAGTGTACCTCCTTTATCTTGCTTTTGTTTTGAGACAGTTTGAAAAGTTGTAATAATGTTAGCTTTGGATCATAGGCTGTACTTGGATTTTCCGCTTCTATGTTAGTTTGTTTTCAGCTTATGCACTGTCTCACCTGTTTTATGTCAAGTATGTTATTATATTTTATTCCATGCGCTGTGAGACATTTTACAGGTTCCTTGTTAGTTCACTTTCTTCTTCCCTCTTCTTCTGACGACCCGTCCCGTGCTAACTGGACATGTGTACAGCGCACTTTTGGAGTAAATGTCGGTTGGTGCGGGGCGGCCCATCACATTTGGTATCAGAGCTCTAGGTTGCGTAGTTAACCTAGGGAAAGACACTAGGGAGAGATAGTACGTATATGAGAGCGCGTATTTGTGATTACTTTGGTTTTCAAAAGCTATATATGTATATACTATTAGTAGTATAAGAATGAAGTCGCACTGCACTAGCACCAATATGGGGTCGTTAATCGTTTCCCCTTTTACAGATTGACGATGAGCCGATATGCTAGAGGTGCTGGTAGAGGAGCCAATAATGGGAATGCTGCTGACATGAGGGCGATGTTTACTAACCTCATGAGAGACATGCTTAGGGAGGTGCAAGGGGCAGTTCCCAATCCCGGAATTGACGGTGGTCCAGTAGTGCAGGCGCCTAGGGTCGATTTCACCAAGTTGTGCAAGGATTACACTAACCTTGGTGGGAAGCCGTTCCACGGGACGAAGTCGGCCACAGATGTTCAGGATTGGTTGGATAGCTGTGATCGTATCTTCGATGACTTGGGTATCGAGGATGCGATGAAAAGAAGGCTAGCGTCTCGTCAGCTGCAAGGGCGAGCGATGAATTGGTGGAATGTCATTAGAACAGCTACTCCAGAAGATCAGGTTACTTGGGATCAGTTCAAGGCTCGCTTTAGCGAGAAGTTCATTCCAGCTGCCCATAAGTCAGTGTAGTTTAAGAGGTTCTTGGAACTCAAGCAGAACAGTCTCTGACTATATTGCTGAATTCGACACTTTGTCGAAGTATGGACTATCTCTTATCGATACTCCTGAGAAGAAGAATGAGAAGTTCATTACTGGGTTAGATGGATACTTGGGGGAAAGGCTTATCAACCACATCGATGAGGCTTTTGAATCGATTGTGGGGAAAGCTTTGAGATCAGAGAGTCTTTACCCTAAGCCAAAGACTGAGGCTGCATCTGCAGAAGGGCTGAAGCCGCAAGCAGGCGGTGGAGGCAAGAATAACTCTCAGAATAAGAGGAAGCAGGACCAATCTAAGGGTAGCCAGAAAAAGAACAAGAAAGATGTTGAGTGCTTCAGCTGTGGTAAGAAGGGCCATTATGCTAAAGAATGTCGGGCCAAGCCAGGGGAAAGGAAGTGCTACAACTGTGGCCAAGTGGGACATCATAAGGATAAGTGTCCGCAACCTCTTAAGGAGAAGCAGATTGTGAAAGCATATGTTATTGATGTTGTTCCTTCTTCGTCGAATGCCCCAACTGCGGCGGAGAAAGGAAAGAATGTTGTTATTCAATGTATGCTTTCTATTTACGATGTACCAGTTCGAGTTTTGTTTGATACTGGGGCTTCCCGTTCCTTCATATCTAGTGACCTGGTAGATAGGTTGGGACTGGAACCCGAGATAGTCGATAGACCATTGGTTGTGATGAACCCGATTGGTGGTTCGACTAGCCTTAGTATGATTTGCCGAAATGTGGTCTTATCGAGTCATGGATGTATGTTTGTTTGTGATTGCTTTGTTTTGGGCTTTACTGGGTATGGCATTATATTGGGGGTCGAACATCTCCAAAGATACGGGGTGGTGGTAGACTGTGAGGGCTTTTTGGTGACAGTTAGGGCGGATGATGGGCGGAGGGTAGTGTTTGGTAGTCTACTTAGTGATGGGGTAATGGCTAGTTTTATAAATTCCCTCGACATCCCGCAGGATGAGTTGTCAGTTGTGCCCGTGGTTGGCCAGTATCCGGACGTCTTCGAGGAGGTGACCGGGCTTCCACCACACCGAGAGATTGAGTTCCGTATTGATTTAGTGAAAGATGCCAGACCTATAGTGATGCCACTTCGTCGTATGGCACCAAGGGAGCAGCGAGAGCTCGGAGTGCAAGTCAGCAATCTTTTGAAGAAGGGATTTATTAGAAGAAGTGTCTCCGAGTGGGAATCACCAGTTGTGTTTGCCACTAAGGCAGATGGTTCCCTTCGTTTGTGTGTGGACTATCGCGAGTTGAATAAGGTAACGAGGAAGAATAAGTATCCTCTACCGCGGATAGATGATTTGTTTGATCAATTGGAAGGAGTAAGAGTGTTCTCCCAGTTGGACCTCGCGACAGGATTTCATCAGCTCCGAGTAGCGGATGAGAGTGTTCCGAAAACGGCATTTAGGACGCCGTCTGGATTTTATGAGTGGTTGGTCATGCCATTTGGGTTGACCAATGCACCAGCCTATTTTGTGGATCCTATGAATCGAGTATTCCGAGATCAGTTGAATAAGTTTGTTCTTGTGTCCATAGATGATATCCTTGTTTACTCGAGGACAAAGGAGGAACACAAGGGACACTTGAGTATAGTGATGGAGGTGTTGAGGAAACACCAATTGAAAGCGAAATTCTCTAAGTGTCATTTTTGGAGAAAGGAAGTAAGATTCTTGGGTCATGTTTTTTCAGAGAATGGTATTGCCGTGGACCCTGCGAAGGTGGCTACGGTACAGGATTGGCCTACGCCCAAGAATGCAACAGACGTAAGAAGTTTCTTGGGGTTAGTTGGATATTATCGTAAGTTTATCCAGGACTTCTCCAAGATAGCAGCACCGTTGACTCAGTTGACTAAGAAGAATCAGGCCTTCGTCTAGGATGGAGTGTGTAAGAATGCATTCAAGAGTCTAAAAGAAAAGTTGACGCGTGCGCCAGTATTAGTCATTCCTAAAGGGAATGAAGAGATGACGGTATACACGAATGCTTGTGGTACCGGACTAGGTGCTGTATTGATGCAAGGAGGTAGGGTTGTAGCTTATGCTAGTCGGCAGCTAAAGCCGCATGAGAAGAAGTATCCTACCCATGATTTGGAATTAGCAGCGATCGTGTTTGCGCTGAAGATGTGGAGATATTATCTCTTGGGAGAAAGATTTGAGTTGTTCACCGATCATAAATAGTTAAAGTATCTCTTCTCCCAGAAGGATCTAAATCTCCGTCAGCAGAGATGGTTAGAGGTCTTGGCTTCGTATGATTTTGATATCGCATACACACCTGGGAAAGGTAATGCGGTAGCCGATGCCTTGAGTAGGAGACATGCCAGTTTGGGGGTTATGTTTCTTGAATGGAAGAAACTGGAGTATATCGCGGGGTTTGATTTCAGACCAAACTGCGAATTGGATCCAGAAATGCTAGCTAGTTTGGCGATCAGACCCATTTTGATAGAGCGGATTGGTTCCAGTCAGAGGGACGATCCTAATCTATTGGGAATCATCTCCAAGCTCGAGATGAACATCGACGGTGAGGAGATGAATTTGTATGGGCTTGATCGAGATGGATGGCTTAGAAAGAACGGAAGACTAGTTGTACCCAACGTGAATGGTTTGAGAGATGAAGTACTTAGAGAATGTCATCACTCAAAACTGACTATACATCCCGGTGGTAATAAGATGTATCGAGACATGAAGCAGACTTACTACTGGGAAGGGATGAAAAGAGACGTTGGGAAGTTTATATCCGGATGCATGAATTGCCAACTAGTTAAAGCCGAGAAAAAGAAGCCTAGTGGGTTGTTGCAACCATTAGAAATTCCCGAATGGAAATGGGAGCAAGTCTCGATGGATTTCATCGATGGTTTACCGAGGACTAGATCGGGACATGATAGCATTTGGGTAATTGTGGATTGGTTGACTAAGAGTGCAAGACTTATACCAGTCAAATCGACCAGAACGGCAGCCAAGTTGACGGAATTGTATATGAAGTGGGTAGTGAGATTTCATGGAGTACCTAAAAGCATTGTGAGTGACCGAGACCCGTTGTTTACTAGTGGGTTTTGGAAGAGCTTACAAGAGGCTCTAGGGTAAGAATTACATCTCAGTACCGCATATCATCCTCAGACCGACGGTCAGACGGAGAGGGTGAATCGTATATTGGAAGATCTCTTGAGAGCATGTATATTGGATTTTGGTGGATCATGGGATGACCATTTGAATCTAGTAGAGTTTGCATATAATAATAGCTACCAATCCAGTATCGGTATGGCTCCATATGAAGCTTTGTACGGAAGACCGTGCAACTCACCATCATGTTGGATAGAGACTGGCGAGAAGTTTATGCTTGGACCAGATGTGGTGAGGGAAACTTCAGATAAGATTAAGATCATTCAACAACGAATGAAGGCTGCCCAAGATAGGAAGAAGAGTTATGCTGATAAGAGGAGAAGAGACTTAAAATTCTCCGTTGGTGACTTGGTGTTTGTCAAGATTTCTTCGTTGAAGAGCGTGATACGATTTGGCAGGAGAGGCAAGTTGGCACCAAGATTTGTTGGCCCATTCCCAGTTCTCGAACAAGTTAGGAATTTGGCATATAGAATTGACTTACCAGAGAAGATAGCGGGAGTTCACAACGTATTTCATGTTTCCCAGTTAAGGAAGTTCGTACACGATCCCAATATGACTATTTCACCTGATCAGTTAGAGGACTTCGAAGTTGAACCCTAGGCGGTTGGAAACCGCAAGTCGATCCGTATTGTCGAGCACGATACGAAGCAACTTCGAAGGAAGGCGGTGAGGCTAGTCAAGGTTCAGTGGGGCAAGAACGAGAATGACTGTACTTGGGAGACAGAGGAGAGCATTAGAAAGACGTATCCAGAAATCTTTGCCTGGTAAGATTTACCTTGTAATTTAGTTATTCCGCATGCTAGGATAGACTTGTTTTGCATGTTTGATTGTTGTTTTATGGTTGATAGGCATGCGAGACCCTTTGTGTGTTTTTGGTTAGGGAATTTCGGGGGCGAAATTTCTTAAGGGGGGGGGAGGGGGGGAGAATATAACAACCTGCATTCTACGCATCGGAGGATCATAGAATATTTATTTCTTTCCCATATGAAGTCGTATGGTCATGTAACTTTGGGAAACAACCATTTGACTCATTTCCCATGTTCATGATTTTTGTCGATTTTTATATGACCGTTTTGCCCCTCGCTGATCTTGTTTCGGCCATAACTTTTGATTGGAAAGGAATTTTGACCTGAAACCACTTCCATTAGATTCGTTTGATGGTTTACCTTTCCGTAGAGTGGTCATAATAGCCAAACGGACTCACCGTTTGGGAGATATGGCTGAAGTAAGGTTTGGAAGGTGAAAAATTGCTTAACCGGACCAAATAGGGTGATTAGTGAATGGGCCCATAACCCATTTCGGGATTAGGGTTATGGGGAGGCTGAAAGGAGTTAGAAAATCATCCCATTTCAGTTTACTAGCCTCCACTTATCTCCAAGAAACCATAAAAATGGCCTCCAACCTCTAAATCACCTCCAAATCATCTTCTAATCAAGGATTAAGCTTAGCAACATCAAATCAAGGGAGATCTACACCAAATCAACATTGGAGCTTCTATTTAGCATTGGGATTCGCATCAAATCAGAGATTTATTTCAGATCTAAAGTTTATTAGTGGCTAAGGTAAGTGATTTGCATAGTTCATCACTAATTATGGCTAATTAAGGGTAATTAGTGTTAATTAGCGAATTTAAACATGACAAAATTCTGGAAAAATATTTATAAAATCCGAAATGATGTTTTAGACCTCTGATATGAATTTGGGTTAATTTGTTTAAGTTTTTCTAATCATATCATTAGTTTCACCTAAACATGCTTAAGGGGAAATATGGGGTTTTGGCTAGGTTTGATCCACTTTAACCTATCATATTGTTGTTTTGATGTTTGTGGTTGATTACACATGTTGCTATGATTGTATGGTATGCTTTGTGATTGATTAGAATAGTTAGAATGGTCGAAAACGCCGTCGAGTGGCGTAAAACTGCTTGCTGGAAAAATGCAGAAAATAGACCGATCCAGATCGGAATGGAGGGAGGACCCGATCCGCTCCCATACTTCATTCTTCGATCTATTCACTCTTCTCGTGGCATGCATCGTCCGATCCAACCCGTCTGATGTTCTCCGACCCGATCCGCCATGGTACTTCGACCCGAAACAATGAACTACGACGAGGCTAGGAGACTACGACCAGACCCGGAGTGATGAGAAGGACCCGATCCGAACCGTGGCACATTGGAGGACCCCGACCCGAACCAGTGATGGCGACTAGACGTGGAGACCCGACCCGATCCGCTGAGGCAATGATGACCCGACCCGATCCAGCGAAGGAGGAGCACTCCGATCCGAACCGAACTGAGGACTAGGGTGAGATCCGAACCGATCCGGTGATGACCAATAACCCGAGATGCAAAGGTAGTCCAAATGGAAGTTAGAGCTCAGGATCCAGTTGAGAACCAATGAGTTCACTTCATGGTTGGGCTTTGCTGCGGGACGTGTGCTAAGGAGTTGTCGACGTTCATAACTTCGATTCACCACTGAAAATGGATGATGGGCTACTTATCAGTGCAGTAGAGTCATTATGACTCGAGGGGCAAGGTGATGGTAGCGAGACTACGTTATCAGTGCAGTAGAGTCATTATGACTTGAGGGGCAAAGTGATGCGTAGTAGGACTATGAGCCAGTGCAGTGGGGTCATTGTGACTCCATGGGGCAGAGTGGACATAGTAAAGGATTAGTAAGGCTATGAGCCAGTGCAGTGGGGTCATTACGACTCCATGGGGCAAAGTGGACATAGCGAAGGATTTGTGGCTAAGTATCAGTGCAGTGAAGCCATTTATGACTTCATGGGGCAAAGTGATCATAGCAAGGTATGTTGGGTGATCGAAGTGGTGAATATCGTATGCTTTATGCACTGAGTGAGAGATGTGAGGATGGATGCTATGTTTGATTGTTTGCCATCACTATGACATGCACACCCCCACCCCCGTTATCTTTACACCATTTGAAATGACACCTTAGAGTGTTGTACAGTATGTAGTGCTAACTCTTTGGTTGTAGGTACAGGTTCAGGTATGCTTTAGTCTACCTGTTATTGTTCTGTTTAGATGCTTATCGTTCATACCAGGCTTTATGTCTGACCCAGAGTTTTATGTCTCCTCTTATTACTCTAGGTGCTCACACGAGCATACTAGAGACAGGTTAGCTGGTGATGCGCGAGTAGCTGATTCGGAGGTGAGCAGGAGGCTTCCACGTATGATATATAGATATTCTCCCTGTGTCGTTGGTGGTCGCTACTTGGGCATTAGTAGTGTACCTCCTTTATCTTGCTTTTTTTTGAGACAGTTTGAAAAGTTGTAATAATGTTAGCTTTGGATCATAGGCTGTACTTGGATTTTCCGCTGCTATGTTAGTTTGTTTTCAGCTTATGCACTGTCTCACATGTTTTATGTCAAGTATGTTATTATATTTTATTCCATGCGCTGTGAGACATTTTACAGGTTCCTTGTTAGTTCACTTCCTTCTTCCCTCTTCTTCTGACGACCCGTCCCGTGCTAACTGGACATGTGTACAGCGCACTTTTGGAGTAAATGTCGGTTGGTGCGGGGCGGCCCGTCACAATCCGATGGTCGGATCTCCCGTAATGTCCATTCGAAGTCAATGGTCGAAATTCACGAACTTCCGCGGAGCGGCGCGTTCTATTCAGGCCATTATATATATAATATATATTATATATTATATGTATTTCGTCGATTTCCTTTTAAAACGTATTTTATAAATCGTTTTAAATTCGTTTTCGAAACGATTTCAACTTCATATTCAATTTCGAATCAAAATTGAATATTCCACATCTTCGATATACAAATGACAATATTTTCAAAACGTTATATTTTGAAATCACTTCCTTTTCTATAATCATTATAAAAACGAATATAATCGATATAAATATCGTTCGCGTCAAAATAGCTCATCTCTAATCAACATGGCTTTATATTTTTCAATAACTTCGTTATTCTATTCAACAAATGAATATTTATTCTATTCAACACATGAGTCTATATTTCTTTCAACACATGACTATTCTTAACACATGAGTACTATCCGCACATGACTATTTTTGTTATTTAATATGTTTTATAAAATTATGATTTCTATCGTTTAATTTTTTTTTATCAGACTCCAACTGTAAATTAGTAAGAGAACGATTCCCTAAATATTAACCCCGAAGGAAGAAACCAACATCAGATCAATACCCAGGAGACCACTCATCTTATCTATTTTCCAGTTAGTTTCTAATTTTATATATGATAAAGATGTAAATTTTATTGTTAAAATATTTCGTTCAACACATGATAAGTTTCAACACATGAATATTCTCAACACATGAGCATCGTCAACACATGACTAGTTATTCTATCCAACACATGAATCTTTATTTTATAATATTCTTTATTTTCCGAATTGGAATGAGGCCCAATAAATTACCATATAATGTTAATTATATAGATTCCATACAACACATGTATATAATAGCAACGATAAATAATCAACCATCATCCAAAGTGCGCCACACAACTGCATAAGCATTAAATATAAATAATTAACGCTTACACAGTCTGTCGACCAATCAATCGACGTACAACTAAATAATCGGGATTAGTTTACGCCAAATATCATCCCAACACCCGTGTGGGGTTTCAATCCACAAACACTGAATATTATTTGTGCAGTTGGGCGATGTGTAAAATTTATGGTCCCAATCAATGTCCTTCAAATAGGTGTACATAAACAATTCGTCCGGTTTGTAAATGAATATTTATTTATTCACATTCACGTTAAAATTATATTTTTAACGATAATTAATTTATTTCAACACATGAATGTTTTCAACACATGAATATTTTATTATCTATTTCACATCAAGATCGCAAACAAACTTCACAACACATCAAACAAGCATACAAGTCGTCCATGATCTGTGGACGACGGGTGTCGGGTGCTACTAAGCACCGTCTGCATCCTAGTATATATTTTTAACTAGAAAACAAGAATTAAAGTGAGAAGTTCTCACTGATAAGCTAAACCAATACACCGCGACTCTTCATATGTAGAAATCTTTGTCGTGCTCGCCTTTCGTCAATTTCATTGTCTGTATTCACTACATATATAAAAATCACATTTTTATATCGTTGCTATGTATATAAAAATCACATTTTTACACCGCTACTATATAGATAAAAATTGTATTTTTACACCGCTACTATATAGATAAAAATTCTATTTTTATAATGGTGTTCATATAATAAAGATTATATTTTTATCACGCTCTTCTCTATATAAAAATTATATTTTTATATATCTACTTCTAATATAAAGATCAAATTTTTATCTTCACTTCATATATATAAAAATCGAATTTTTATCTTCACTTCATATATATAAAAATCGAGTTTTTATCTCCACTTCATATACATAAAATCGAATTTTTATGTATATTAAAATCACTACTTTATTCAAACGTTACTCATATAAAAATGATAACTTTTATAATCTAAAAATCATATTTTTATATCAAAACCAAATACATAAAAATCCAATCTTTAATTCGCTTTCATATGAATAAAATCATATTTTTATTCCATAATCATATATGTAAAAATCCCATCTTTATTCACCGACCACATAAGTAAAAATTCAACCTTTATCCACCGCTATCATACATAAAACTGATTTTAGACCATGTTAATTATATATATATATATATAAATAACGTTATATATATGAATAAAAATCATATTTTTAAGTGAATTAACCTAAATAAATA
Organism: Allium sativum; assembly: GCA_030737875.1. Lineage (NCBI taxonomy): Eukaryota > Viridiplantae > Streptophyta > Magnoliopsida > Asparagales > Amaryllidaceae > Allium > Allium sativum. Next base: position 144,685,802 of record CM060921.1, on the reverse strand, counting down.
AATAAAAAACTCAGTCTTTTCCCCGGTGTTGGTGGAGGGTTAAGGGCACACGGGGTGGGGGGGTCAGAGCGTCGAAGGGCTCCCTCAGGCGACGACGATGCTTCCACTGACAGGCGGTGGATGCTCTGAGCGAAGGCGGCGCATTCCAGGGTCTAGGCTAGGGGGTTTGCGGTTTCCAATTGGGAGAGAGGAGAGGCGGAGGAGGGAGAACGGGGGAGGTGGTGGCGAGCCTATGAAGGGCGTGGCGGCGAGATCGGACTCCGAGGTGGAAGCGCGAGTTTGATTTTGAGGGATTCCGGTTTTTTTCTGAAAATAGTTAGGGGGGTTAAAGTGAAAAGGGGAATTGAGATATTATAAAGGGGAAGGGGGTTTATAATAATATATTTATTAATTTAATTCACCAAAAAGTAACTTTTTATTTTGAACTCGAAATCAATCCCACCAACTGTCGCCCCTAGCTAATTACCCCCATTTCGAACACAATGGGGTATGTTTCGTAAGCCAATTCGACCGTTTCGATCAGTTTCCGTCGAAATTAAATTATAAATCTATATATTCAATTTTAAACGTACATTTCAATTTACCAGGCCACATACTGACTCTAAAAATTTCAGAAAAATTATTTCTAGCTTCATATTGACGATACGGTCCTAACAAAACTAGTTTCGTCAAATTCTGAGACCGTTTAAAAAATGGCCATTATCTGGTCGATCGAAATCAACTAAAACTAGTCAAACGCGTTTTCCTTTGCCATGCTCACATATCGATTCGAAAAATTATGAATTTTGGATTCTAGCAATATCTTGACATCACGGATCCAACAAAAGTGGTTTCGTCGAATACCGAGGCCGTTTGCAAAATTTCCATTTTTAAGGGCCAAAATTCCATAGCGAGTATTCTTAATTTTCAACTGGGCATAACTTTTGATTCCCGCTATGAAATTCAATTTTTCAGATTCATTGGAAAGATATTCTCAATTAGATTCTAATATTTTTGGTTTCGCCAAAATCCGGTTTATTTTGCACCTAGTACATTCATTTGAAATTCGAAATCGAAATTTCAATCTACCGCCCCATTTTCATTTCCTTTTATATTTAAAATAAATATTTATATTCTAACGATGATTCAAATAGATATATACATTCTATTTCTATTCAAAATAAATTTCTCTTCGTCATTATTTAAAATAATTCATTTTAAATATTCAAAAATTCATCAAAATTGCCAAAATAAAAATTTTAATTTGGCTCAGAATTTCCGGGTTATTACAATCTCCCCTACTTAAAACTTTTCATCCCCGAAAAGGAACGAAGCCGAAAGTTGTTTAACTAATCAACTCAACTTCCATTATTTTCTTTACGACTCAATTTCTTCAACCTTTCAGTTTCTAAGAACTTTTCAAATTTTTTAAAAATTTGGCTAACACCCTAAATTTTCGAAAAATTTCGCCATAACCTCCCCTGCACCGGGGACTTCGGGATATTTCAAATAGCCTCCCATGGCCCTCATCAATCCAAAAAGAAAAAGAAACAGCCAAGTTGCTAGCCAATCAGCTCATAAAATCATTCAAACCCAATAAATTTGTAAACATGTACCTAATTGTCGGGCAAACAATTTTATTATTTTGCTCTAGCCTCCTTGCTATGACATGTTCAATGTAAGTACACGTATATGCATGCAATTTCAAACAATTTTCAATACAGTTCAATATTTGATTCCATTAGGCTAAATGGTTCAAAATTTCAAACCAATAAACAAACAACACAACCATCAATCAATTAGTGGATTAACGTTTCAAATTCATAACTTTGATACATATACAGAAAATCATGTTTTTGATGCCAGATCACAAAAATAAATCCTGTCTAGTTTTGGTTCTCACACCAGTCTAATGGAAATATATAGAAATCCCACCTTCGAAACTCGAACATAAACTACTGATGTTGTACGTCATAAGTAGAATCATCTCCGGGCGACTAGAGTGTGATTCTATATCTATCCAGTATATTAAAACTTCGAATATACGTTCATGACGCGTATATGCAAAACCTTTATATACTCGATTGTCCAAAATCAATATAAATAAAATATTCAAATACGTGTACTTGAATTTCATTTTCAAAAATTTATTTCAAAAATATACTCTTCACACTCGTTCGAGGATACTACTGATCCTATCTCTAACGAGTCATTCTAATTGGATATTACTAATCCAATATCTGATGAATTCTTTCGTTTGGTTCTAATGTGTCTTGTCATCGAGCTCTGTAAACTAAAGCTCTGATACCAAATGCAGCGACCCGTAACTTCCCCGGTAAGGAAAGCACGAATTGCTTTGAGGACAAGACAAATCAGAATGCAAACCGAAGAACATTTCATTGTTTATTACAACAATTCCATCAGAATACAAGAATATACATAGAATGAATAAATATTACACATTTGACAGAGATCCGAGATTTAAATTACATTTAAATACATCGCAGCAGAAAATAATACAAAACACAACTAGAAGTAATACACAGATACAGAGCTTTCCGAGTATCGTTCCAGATGAAAATCAGGATCCTGTGAATATAAATCTGCAAAAACAAAAACTACTAGCTGCCCGTGTCGAAAATAAGGGCACCTAGAGTTTATGATAAAACAATAAACTCCAAGTCAGTCATGTGACTGGTGAGAACTAAAACAGTTATTTAAAACTTTACTTTAAAAGAGAGTAATTCAAGGGACCACGCCGTATAACACGGAACGGGTTTCCTCCCAAGAACACTACTGCATATAACAAAACAGCGCAATGCTTTTCGGAAAAATGAAGCTATTATAAGACCCAGGTCCCATCACACAATGCAACGCAAGCCGGAGGATAGGGTTTTCCCTTATAATAGCCAAACATGCTTGGTACGTTTAAAACAAATCATTTGATACTATTATAAGTGTATAGTGTCAAAACAATATCAATCATAAATATCAATCACAGACGGCATGGGTACCATATATCATGTCGCCATACTAGGCTCTACAAATAAAACCGCAAAGGTCGTATTGGAAATTGGATTTCCATCATGAGTCGAGGCAAGGGGCAAGCTCCTCTCCGCTTCGAGACACTCTAGCAAATGCCTCAGGACTACACACTCTAGGTAACCCTTGGATCGTCAGGGCCGGTCCTCTCTTATGTTTGAGGATTAATTATTCCTGAACACACGTTTCCCGGTCCTAACAGACCTAAAATCGAGGCGCCTCGCATTCCAATAACCACATAGGTAAAAATAATATAAATGTCAGCCAGTTTAAGCACTGACACCACCACTAGCTAGAAAGAAACGTCGTGCTCTCCCTGCAGTCACTATCCCGTTTTTGACTCATACCGAGGTGTGAGGCTCGCGAATTCATGCTATACACAAAGCTGCGCCACACAGGACGTGCTTTGATCATCAACCACAATACTTTGCTTTTCTACAGAAGCCTTGATCATCTGCCACTTAGTCATGTCACACAGGCAATTCACTCCATGCGACTGATGTCCATCAATATACAACCTCTGAGCTCGTACGTCCCAGAGAAGGGCGTCAAGCAAAAGAATAAATTCCCCGCCGCCAAACAGATGTATATTTAATAGAGATCAATCAACACAGAATAAAATCCAATATCAGACACACAGTCCATTTACAAGTTCGTTCTGGGTTTGAACAAAACCGGAGGCACTTTCCTTGCATATCCATCGATCTCCAAGTACGTCTGGACGATCACTAACTGTTTCCCTCCTCTTGGGTGTACAACCCAATCAAGATCATCAGTAATCACCCAAACAATGTGAAGACTTCCGGTTTCCAACCACCGTCTTCATCTTCGACTTATCGTCGAATCGGTTATTCAGAATGGGTATAAACCGGGCTTTTCGGAATAACCCGCGTATATAATAAACACGTGTTACACAAACACAACATACGCCTCATTTCAATTCAAAATATTCTTTTATCCAAATTTTCACATTCTTATGGAAAGGTTCCCATTAATTTTATAAAAGATAAATTCTTCTAAATTTATTCTTTAATCTTCCTTTGGATATCATTTCAAACCATGTTAAGGTTTTCCAAACTAGTCAGGATTAGCGAACCACACCGATGTAATTATTTATTTTATTTCCCAATCCCAACCTATTCATCCCATGAAGCAAAACTGGTAATACTCCATATCTAACACCACGGTGTTATCGAAAAAATTAATTACCATTTCACGTTCAAATCTAATTAAAGATTTAACTATCGCTTCGGAGCAAAACTAGTGATACTCCATTCTCGATCCCTTTCCAAGTTTGATAATTTAAATTATCAATTCACATTTCAATCTAATTACAGGTTCATTAAAACTACCCTTAGTTTTAATCTTCTCAAAATTCAATATCCTTTCTTTAACTGGGTTAAAGAACTAATGTCACCTAATACACGACTCACGATAAACCCAAAATCACTTTCAAATTCAATTCCAATTAAATATTATTTAATTGGTACACTTCATTAAATCGAAATAGAAAGATTTAATCTTTTCTCAACTGGGTTCAAGAACAGTGTTAATGAAGACACCATTCACGACAAACCCAAATCACATTTGATATTAAATACAAGGCTCTGAATAGAAAATATATCGGCTTATATTCAATATCAAATTCTACGATCAACAAATATCGTATTGGAAATTACGATATAAATATATCTTTCAAATTTCCACAACCATATCTGTATAATCACGAAATCCAATATCGAAATATTTCGAAGATAGTTTCGATTCAAATCCATTCCAATTCGTATATTGGAAATTCTGATTATTTTCAAAACCACTTCAAATCCACTTTATTTATTTAAAAATAATTGGATTTTAATTCTAGTTCAAAACTAGTTCATTTCGATAAAATCTATTTTTATCCTTTCGAATGTGGAAATTTTTCATCCCAGTTCTTTACAATTCGAATATTATGATTTTACACAAATTATTAATATTTTTAATATTTTTATCAAGGCCCGTACAGTCGATTTCCATCAATGGCCATCGAACTGCACTTACAACGACCTTTTTCCAATTTTATTTGGACATAATTCCAAATCCAACCGTTAGATTTTAGATTTATAATATTTATTGGAAAGCTCTTTTCGATATGAACCCAATGGTTCCGGTTTCAGGAGAATTCGACGGTCGGATCTCCCGTAATGTCCATTCGAATTCAATGGTCGAAATTCAGAACTGCCGCGGCGCGGTGCGTTCTATTCAGGCCATTATATATATAATATATAAATTATATATATTTCATCGGTTTCCTTTTAAAACGTATTTTATAAATCGTTTTCGAAACGATTTCAATTTCATATTCAATTTCGAATCAAAATTGAATATTCCACATCATCGATATACAAATGACAATATTTTCAAAACATTATATTTTGAAATCACTTCCTTTTCTATAATCATTATAAAAACGAATATAATCGATATAAATATTGTTCGCGTCAAAATATCGCATCTCTGATCAACACGGCTTTATATTTTTCAATAACTTCGTTATTCTATTCAACAAATGAATATTTATTCTATTCAACACATGAATCTATATTTCTTTCAACACATGACTATTCTCAACACATGAGTACTGTCAACACATGACTATTTTTGTTATTTAATATATTTTATAAAATTATGATTTCTATCGTTTAATTTTTTAGTCAGACTCCAACCGTAAATTAGTAAGAGAACGATTCCCTAAATATTAACCCCGAAGGCCGAAACCAACATTAGATCAATACCCAGGAGACCACGCATCTTATCTATTTTCCAGTTAGTTTATAATTTTATATATGATAAAGATGTAAATTTTATTGTTAAAATATTTCGTTTAACACATGAATATTCTCAACACATGAGCATCATCAACACGACTATTTATTCTATTCAACACATGAATCTATATTTTATAATATTCTTTATTTTCCCAATTGGATTGAGGCCCAATCAATTACCATATAATGTTAATTATATGGATTCCATACAACACATGTGCATAATAGCAACGATAAATAATCAACCATCATCCAAAGTGCGCCACACAACTGCATAAGCATTAAATATAAATAATTAACGCTTACACGGTCTGTTGACCAATCGATCGACATACAACTAAATAATTGGGATTAGTTTACGCCAAATATCATCCCAACACCCGTGTGGGGTTTCAATCCACAAACACTGAATATTATTTGTGTAGTTGGGCGATGTGTAAAATTTATGGTCCCAATCAATGTCCTTCAAATAGGTGTACATAAACAAACCGTCCGGTTTGTAAATGTATATTTATTTATTCACATTCACGTTAAAAATTATATTTTTAACGATAATTTATTTATTTCAACACATGAATGTTTTCAACACATGAATATTTTATTATCTATTTCGCATCAACATCGCAAACAAACTTCACAACACATCAAACAAGCATACAAGTCGTCCATGGTCTGTGGACGACGGGTATCGGGTGCTACTAAGCACCGTCTGCATCCTAGTATATATTTTTAACTAGAAAACAAGATTTAAAGTGAGAAGTTCTCACTGATAAGCTAAACCAATACACCGCGACTCTTCATATGTAGAAATCTTCGTCGTGCTCGCCTTTTGTCAGTTTCATTGTCTGTAGTCACTACATATATAAAAATCACATTTTTATATTATTGCTATGTATATAAAAATCACATTTTTACACCGCTACTATATAGATAAAAATTGTATTTTTACACAGCTACTATATAGATAAAAATTCTATTTTTATAATGGTGTTCATATAATAAAGATTATATTTTTATCAAGCTATTCTCTATATAAAAATTATATTTTTATATATCTACTTCTAATATAAAGATCGAATTTTTATCTTCACTTCATATATATATAAATCGAATTTTTATCTTCACTTCATATAAATAAAATCGAATTTTTATCTCCACTTCATATATATAAAAGTCGAATTTTTATGTATATTAAAATCACTACTTTATTCAAACGTTACTCATAAAAAAATGATAACTTTTATAATCTAAAAATCATATTTTTATATCAAAACCAAATACATAAAAATCCAATTTTTAATTCGCTTTCATATGAATAAAATCGTATTTTTATTCCATAATCATGTATGTAAAAATCCCATCTTTATTCACCGACCACATAAGTAAAAATTCAACCTTTATCCATGGCTATCATACATAAAACTGATTTTAGACCATGCTATTTATATATATATAAATAACGTTATATATATTAATAAAAATAAGATTTTTAAATGAATTAACCTAAATAAATAAATCAAAAAACTCACAGTCTTTTCCCCGGTGTTGGTGGAGGTTGAGGGCACGCGGGGGGGGGGGGGGTCAGAGCGTCGGAGGGCTCCCTCAGGAGACGGCGATGCTTCCACTGACCGGCGGTGGATGCTTTGAGCGAAGGCGGCGCATTCCATGGTCTGGGCTAGGAGGTTTGCGGTTTCCAATCGGGAGAGGCGGAGGAGGGGAGAACGGGGGAGGTGGTGGCGAGCCTGCGGAGGGCGCGGCGGCGAGATCGGATGCCGAGGTGGAAGCGCGAGTTCAATTTTGAGGGGTTCGGGATTTTTTTTCTGAAAACAGTTAGGGGGTTAAAGTGAAAATGGGAATGGAGATATTATAAAGGTGGGGTTATAATAATATATTTATTAATTTAATTCACCAAAAAGTAACTTTCTATTTTGAACTCGAAATCAAACCCACCGACTGTTGCCCCTAGCTAATTACCCTCATTCTGAACACAATGGGATATGTATCGTAAGCCAATTCGACCGTTCCGATCAGTTTCCATCGAAATTAAATTATAAATCTATATATTCAATTTTAAACATACATTTCAATTTACAGGGGCCACATACTAACTCTAAAAATTCCAGAAAAAATATTTCTAGCTTTGTATTGACGATACGGTCCTAACAAAACTAGTTTCATCAAATTCTGAGACCGTTTAAAAAATGGCCATTTTCTGGTTGATCGAAATCAATTGAAACTGGTCAAACGCATTTTCCTTTGCCACGCTCACATATCGATTCGAAAAATTACGAATTTTGGAATCTAGCAATATCTTGACATCACGGATCCAACAAAAGTTGTTTCATCGAAAACCGAGGCCGTTTGCAAAATTTCCATTTTTAAGGGCTAAAATTCCATAGCGACTATTCTGAATTTTCAACTGGGCATAACTTTTGATTCCCGCTATGAAATTTCAATTTTTCGGATTCATTGGAAAGATATTCTCAATTAGATTCTAATATTTTTGGTTTTGCCAAAATCCGGTTTATTTTTCACCCGGTACATCCATTTGAAATTCGAAATCAAAATTTCAAACTACCGCGCCATTTTCAATTCCTTTTATATTTAAAATAAATATTTATATTCTAACGACGATTCAAATTAATATATACGTTCTATTTCTATTCAAAATAAATTTCTCGTCGTCATTATTTAAAATCATTTTAAATATTCAAAATTCATCAAAATTGCCAAAATAAAAATTATAAATTGGCTCAAAATTTCCGGGTTATTACAATAAAAATACAATTTTTATTTCAGATCTAGATCAAAACAACACATACATCACAATCAACATGATCCACAAGCAACAAATACAACATCATACATCGCAGATCTTAATTACTTATCATACAAGCATGCATTTTAAATAACGGGAGATTGATAGTTGTAACTATTTATAAATATAGAAATCTCACATTGATCGATTTTCAGAAATTGTTCGTGTTCAAACTTGGCCGAATTGTCAATGTGCTCAGTTTCATCTCTAGTCAGCTTCATGGCGTATATCTGGATTTTATGATTCCAACGCAACGAAAATCGTTCAATTTCGTCTCTGTTCGAACAAGATACAATCATTTAAAGATTTGAACATTTAAATAATTAATTTAATTAATTAATGACTTAACCACCTATTCACCTTTCCTTATCGTTCAGCTCCCTGTAGCATCGCACAAAACATAACCCAACCTCTTTCAGCCTCTCTCCTTGCGCACGAGAATCCATGTAGCCGAAACCCCATTGGAGACCACCACCTCAAAGGGCATCGCACCCTATTCCTCCGCCCATGGTACGGCCGAACTCGACCCCCCTTAACCTCGAATTGCATGCCAAAGTCTTGCCCTGTCAGCTCGAAATTCGAGCTATCCTCCACCCCATCTTTGATCTCAACCGTTGAATAGCAAGAGCACTCCTAGTACTTCGATTTCGTGCTTGGAGGTTTGAAACTCATTGAGTAGTTAAGGAGATAGAAGGGGAAGAAGTTTGGAGGGCCATAGCCATTGATGTTAAGGGTGGAGGCGGCTGCGTAAACTAGGGTTTACAACTGAAGACAAAAATGGATTTGTATATTATTTAATTGTTAATTTTCCAAATAAATCCATAATCTCTCAACAACTCCGATTTCAGCCCAACGAAGGATGTTCCTAGGCAAATACCCCCGTTCCAGATCCAATGGACTAGGTCCCGTGAGCCCAATCGAATGTCTATGGCCTGAAATCTTTAATTTAATATTTAAATCATTTATTTAATTAATTCAATCTTACATTTAAATTCACCGGGGCCACTTACGACATCTAAAAATTCCAGAAAAATTATTTCTAGTTATATTTTGATGATACGGTCCTAACAAGACTAATTTTGTTGAATTATGAGACCTTCTGAAAAATGGCCATTTTCTGGTCGATCCGATTTGACTGAAATTGACAAAACACATTTTATTTTTCCACGCTCACATATTAATTCGAAAATTTGTGAAAACTGAAATCTAGCAATAATTTGACATTCCGGCTCTAACAAAAGTGGTTTCTCAAAAACGGAGGTTGTTACAAAAACCAAATTGGAGTTTTAATGAATCTATAAAAAGAAGATTAAAGGATAAATTTAAAGAATTTATCTTTCATAAAATTGATGGGAACTTTTCCTAATAATGTGAATATTTATTTAAAAGAATATTCTGAATTGGAATGAGCGTATGATGTGCTTTTATAGTATTTTATTATTGATTATAAAATATGGGAGTTATTCGGAAAGACCGGTTTTAACCCATTCTGAATAATTTCTACGATGATTAAAAGTCGAAGATGAAGACGGTGGTTGAAGACTGGAGGTCTTCACATCGTTTGGATGATTACTGATGTATTGATTTTGAGGCATCCCAAGACAAGGTAATAAGTGGTGATCGTCCAGACGTACTTGGAGATCGACCGGATATGCGAGCACCTCTCTCCTAAATTGGACATATGGGACGAGGAACAATGTGTCTCCAGTTTCGTTCAGACCCACAACGGACATGTAAATGATGTTATGTCTGATGTTGTATTCCTTTATGTTGTATTCGTTGATCTCTGCTAAATATATATATCTGTTTGGTGGCGGAGAATTTATTCTCTCGCATAACACCCTTCTCTGAGACGTACGAGCTTAGAGGTTATATATTGGCAGAAATCAATGGTATGGTATGGATTGACAATGTGGCATGCTAAGATGCATATGATCAAGGTTTTGTTGAAAAGCAAAGCCTTGTGGTTGATGATCAAAGCACATCTTTATTCAGCATAGCATTGTGTAGCAATACTTCGCGAGCCTCACACCCCGGTATGAACCAGAAACGGGAGAAGGACCCCACGGAGGACATGCGTTTCTTTCTAGCTAGAAGTGGTGTTAGGGTTTTTACAAGGCCCTACATTTTTATTTATGTGGCGAAGCACCTCGGTTATTTGAGTCCCTAGTGTCTCTATTTACACACCATAGGGCGGGAAACGTATTGTTCTGGCATTACCAATCCACTAACATATTTGTGGACTGGCCATGGTGCTCTAGGTGCAGTTGCGGCTGAGTCCTGAGGCACGGGCTATAGTGTCTTGAATTCGGTAAGGACGATCCCTTGTCTTGGTTCATGATGGAAGTCCAACTTCTGATACGACACCATATGGTTTTGATTGTATAACTAGCATGGCGACATAGTATATGGTAGCTATGCCATCTATGATTGATACATTATGATTGGAATGTTTTTGAAACATATATACACTAATAATAATACCAAATCCGTTTTATCGTATCAAGCATTTTTGACCATTATAAGGTAAAACTCTAACCTCCGGTTTGCGTTGCATTGTGTGATGGCACTTGAGTCTTATAATGGTTTCGTTTTTCTAAAAAACATTGTGTTGTTTTAATGATTTACTTTATTCATGCACTGGCAATCCAATGGAGTAAACCTGTTCCGCATTAGCGGCGTGGTCCTGTGATTGGCCTTATTATTATTAGATAAGTTAAGTAAGATTTCTCATACTAGTCCCATGACTGGCCTGTAGTTTGTTTCACTTGCAAACTCGGGTGCCTTCTTTTCCACATGGGTAGTCGAGTAGTTTTGTAACAACCCAGAAATGCGAGCCAATTTAAAAAAATTTATTTTGGTAATTTTAGTGAATTTTGAATATTTAAAATGAATTATTTTAAATAATTCGACGAGAAATTTATTTTGAATAAAATTAGAACGTATATATTTATTCGAATCGTCGTTAGAATATAAATATTTATTTATAATTATAAAAGGAATTGAAAATGGCACGGTAGTTCGATAATTCGATTTCAAATTTCAAATGAATGTACCGGGTGCAAAATAAACCGGATTCTAGCGAAACTGAAAATATTAGAATCTATTTAAGAATATCTTTCCAATGAATCCGACAAATCAAAATTTCATAGTGGGAATCAAAAGATATGTCCAGTTGAAATTTCAGAATAGTCGCTATGGAATTTCGACCATTAAAAATAGCCATTTTGCAAACGACCTCGGATTTCGACGAAACCAGTTTTGTTGGATCCGCGATGTCAAACTATTGATAGGTTTCAAATTTCGTAATTTTTCGAATCAATATGTGAGCGTGGCAAAGGAAAACGTGTTTTGACAGTTTCAGTTGATTTTAATCAACTGAAAAATGGCCATTTTCCCAACAGTCTCAGAATTCGACGAAATTGGTTTTGTTAGGACCGTATCGTCAATACGAAGCTAGAAAATATTTTTTTGGAATTTTTCTAGTTACTATGTGGCCCAGTAAATTGAAATGTGTGTTCAAATTCAATATATAGATTTATATTTTGATTTTGACGAATACTGATCATAACGATCAAATCAGCTTACGATACATATCCCATTGTCTTCAGAATGGGGGTAATTAGCTAGGGATAACAGTCGGTGGGTTTGATTTCGAGTTCAAAAATTAAAGTTACTTTTTGGATTCAAAATTAAAAATAAATTAATAAATAATTATATAAACCTATCTCCCCTTCCTCCTTTAATCATTCAGGCCCCCCGATTCATTTTTAAATCAAAAAAAAAGGAAGAAGAAGGGGGAGTTGTCGCTCCTCCGATCGAGCCGCCACCGCCGCTCAGGGCGGGGCCACCGCCCTCCACCCTCCCTCCTCCATCTCGACCCAGATCCGAAAACCCTCCCTAAAGCCACCGCTTCAGACTCCCGCTGCGCCCCTGGAGGCCAACCACCACCTTCGCCCACTGCCTCGCGCTGTGCGCCCTAGCTCGATCCCCTCGCCCCAACCCTAGCCGACGAGCCCTCTTCGAACGGGCACAGCGCAGACCTCTCTCCCCCTCTTCTTCCCTTACCGTTCGAACACCCCCCTCCTTCTCTAGAAAGCAATGTAAGTTTTTACTTTCAATTTTAAACAGTTTTATATGTTAAAAATCGATATTCTTTTAAATCAGTTTTTATATATATTTTAGCATAGAAAAGAATTGATTTTAGCATAAAAAAGAATTGATTTTTAATGTAGAAAAGAATTGATTTTTATAGTTTAGAAGACGAGATTTTTTATACATGAAAAGGCGATTTTTATATTATAAAAAGGATAAAAATATAATTTTTATAATATAGAAAGGTTAAAAATATAATTTTATACTAGTGGTATATTAAAAATATGATTTTTATTCATGTAGAGTAATAAAGATATAATCTTTATTAGGAGAAGAGCAATATAAAAATATAATTTTTATAACGAAGTGAAAATAAAAATTCGATTTTTATATATATGAAGTGAAAATAAAGATGTGATCTTTATAGAAGTAGTAATATAAAAATATGATTTTTATATTATAGAAAGAATAAAAATATGATTTTTATTATATTTGAAAAGGCGAAATCTTTATATTTGAAAAGGCGGAATCTTTATATAGAGAATAGCGTGATAAAAATAGAATCTTTATTATATGAACATCGTTGTAAAAATAGAATTTTTATCTATATAGTAGCGGTGTAAAAATAGAATTTTTTTATCCATATTGAGTAATTATAAAAATATGATTTTTGTATACATAGCAAGAATATAAAATTGTGACTTTTATATATGTAGTGGCTACGGGCAACGAAAGTGACGAAAGGCGAGAACGGCGAAGATTTTCCACATAAGAAGTGTCGTGGAGTTGGGATAGCTTAGGTGAGAACTTCTCACTTTAAATTTCTTTTTCTAGTTATAAATTATATACTAGGATGCAGACGGTGCTTAGCAGCACCCAACACCCGTCGGCCACAGACCATGGACGGCTTGTTTGTTTGATTGATGTGTTGTGAAAATTAATTGTGTTGTGGAATGATTGACAAGAATATTCATGTGTTGAAATAAATTAATTGTCGTTAAAAATATAATTTTTAACGTGAATGTGAATAAATAAATATTTATAAACAAATCGGCTGATTTGTTTATATACACTGATTTGACTGATATTGACTGGGACGATAAATTTTACACATCGCCCAACTGCACAAATAAACATATGTGTTTGTTGATTTGAAACCCCACACGAGTGTTGGGATGATATTTGGCGTACACTAATCCCAATTATTTAATTGTATGTCGATCGATTGGTCGACAGGTTGTGTAAGCGTTAATTATTTATATTTAATGCTTATGCAGTTGTGTGGTGCACGTTGGATGATGGTTGATTATTTATCGTTGCTATTTATATACATGTGTTGTATGGAAACCATATAATTAACATTATATGGTGATTGATTGGGCCTCATTCCAATCGGGAAAATATAGAATATAATAGAATATATTCATGTGTTGAATAGAATAAATGCTCATGTGTAGAGAATATTTATGTGTTGAAATTATTCATGTGTTGAGTAAAATATTTTAAAAATAAAATTTACATCTTTATCATATTTAAGATTAGAACCCACTTTATGGTTGGAGTCTAATTAAAAATCAAACGATAGATACCATAATTTTATAAAATATATTACATAACAAAAATAGTCATGTGTTGACAATACTCATATGTTGAGATTAGTCATGTGTTGAAAGAAATATAGATTCATTTGTTGAATAGAATAACGAATTTATTGAAATATATGAAGCCGTGTTGATTAGAGTTGCGCTATTTTGACGTGAACGATATTTATATCGATTATATTCTTTTTATTGTGAATATAGAAAAGGTAGTGATTTCAAAATATAACGTTTTGAAAATATTATCATTTATATAGTAATGATATGAAATATTCAATTTTGATTTGAAATTGAATATAGAGTTGAAATGGTAATGAAAACGAATTTAAAACGATTTATAAAATACGTTTTAAAAGGAAATCGACGAAATATAATATATATATATATATATATATATATATATATATATTATATATGTAACGACCCGGAAAATCTGAACCAATTTAAATTTTTTAAATTGGCTAAAATAGTGGATTTTTAATATTTAAAATAAATATTTTAAATAATAGCAATGAAAAGTGAGTTTGAATCGACGTTTGAAAATAAATATAATTACTTTGAATTATAAACAAGGCCTGAAATGGCGCGGTAGTTTCAAATTTTGAATTCAAACTTTGACTAACTCTGTACCGGGTGCAAAACAAAACGGATTTGAGTGAAACCAAAAATATTTAAATCTGTTAATGAATACCTTTCTAACGAATCTGAAAAATCGAAGTTTCATAGCGGAAAGTAAAAGTTATGGCCAAATGAATTTTCAGAAAGGTCGCTATGGAATTTATATAGCCCGTGAAATTGGCCATTTTGCAAACGACCTCGGAATTCGACGAAACCACTTTTGTTGGATCCTGGATGTGAATTTATTGCTAGGTTTCAAATTTCATAATTTTTGAAGCTAGTATGTGAGTGTGGCAAAGGGAAACGTGTTTTGGTCAATTACAGTTAAATTGGATCGACCAGAAATGGGCCTTTTTGCAAACGGTCTCAGAATTCGACGAAACTAGTTTCGTTGCGACCGTATCGTCAAAACATAGCTAGATTTTTTTTTCTGGAATTTTTCGAATCAGTTTGTGGCCCTGGAAAATTGAAATGTACGTTCGAATCAAATATTGAATGTTCTATATTTTAATTTGAAGGAAAACAGACTGAAACAGTCGAATGGGCTTTCGAAACATATCCCATTGTGTTCGGAATGGGGGTAAAACGCTAGGGACGACAGGCGTTGGGTTTGGATTGGTGTTAGTACGTGAAGAGGGGTATTTTTGGATTTTAAAAATTTATAAATATAAAAAAAAATCATTGGCCAGAGTCTTTTTCTCTCTCCCCGATTGTCAACTGCGAACGACGGAAAGGGGGTTCCAACTTCTCTCCTTGATTTCTCGTTCGTTTCGAAACGAAATCACGCAATCTCGGATCCATTTTGAAGATCTCCCCGAGGGCTTCAAATCAATACCAATTGGAGATTTTTTCGTGGATCATTGAGCTCAAATCAAGCTCGGGACTTTGGGCCGTCGCCACGCCAGCTGGGCCCCACCGAACTGGCTGCCTCCACCCGCCGTTCAGGCGCCTTCCGACCCTCTTCGACACCGTATAACCCGATTCTCCTATCGCGCAACAGTTTGATCGAAAGATCAAAACCTAGTTTTGAACGTTCAACGTGAAAGGTACGGCTTGGCTATATTTAAACTATTTTAACACTTTAAAGAGTTGCAAACTTGTAAAAATCATATCTTTTTGCTGTTTTATCGAAATTCAGTGAAACAAGAGACAGTGGACTCGTGTGGACGTCTTCTACATTTTAGAAGAGACCGCATATTTTTCTGAGCCTTCTGCTATTTTTGGTGGAGTGGAACCCAATGTGAGATTTCTGATTTATAAACGATATGGAAAACGACGATGTATAAATTATATAGTCGATGTATGAGTTATATAAGCATTGTACACCTCATGTATAAACGTTATATAAGTTGTACGTTCGATGTATAAGTTATATATGTGTTGTAAAAATTATATATGTGTTGAAATAGAAGTGAAATGCTATATATAAATATAAATATATATACGCCCCTCGTCCACAAACCATGGACGATATTTATTGGTTGTGATTGGTGTGAAAATTGATTGATAGCGAATGGTTGGTTGGAATTGTTTGTGGTTGATATTGATTGATTGTGGTTGAAAAATACCCGTTTGTGGTTGATAAATATTTGGTTGAAACCGCATAGGATTAGTTTGTAGAAATGAAAAAATATACATGTCGTCTGCGTGCGAACTAGATGCATGAATCCCCATTGTCAAAAACCGCGAGGTTTTAAGGTAGAGCGAGGAGCCGTACTAGGGATGGTCCCGGTTTTAACTACCCTGCCGTTATACTGCCGAAATTTTGAATAATATTCATGTGTTAGAATTATTTTCATTTGTTGAAACTATATTTATTCGTTGAATAGAAAACCTTCATGTGTTGAATCGATATTCATTTGTTGGATAGAAATTCATGTATTGAATGGTATTCGTGTTTTAAATATAAAAATCACCTTTTTATCGATATATATAAACTATAGAAAACCTTCATGTGTTGAATCGATATACATTCGTTGGATAGAAATTCATGTGTTGAATGGTATTCGTGTTTTAAATATAAAAATCACCTTTTTATCGATATATATAAACTATAGAAAACCTTCATGTGTTGAATCGATATTCATTCGTTGGATAGAAATTCATGTATTGAATGGTATTCATGTTTTAAATATAAAAATCACCTTTTTCTCGATATATATAAACTATAGAAAACCTTCAAGTGTTGAATCGAAATTCATTCGTTGAATTGAAATTCATGTGTTGAATGGTATTCATATTTTGAAAGAAATTGTTTTATAATAAAAATCCAATTTTTATCATCGATATGAACTATATAAAATAATCTTGTTTTGAAAGAAATTGTTTTATAATAAAAATCCAATTTTTATCACATATATTAACTATATAAAATAGTCGAGTTTTGAAATAAATTGTTTTACATTAAAAATCACATTTTTAGTATATACAGGAATTGTTAAAAATAGTGTAGTGTTGAAATAGAAAATAGTTGGATAAAAATATCATTTTTATCAAATGTACGAAAATTAAATAGTTTTGAAATCGAAGAATCGATATATATATATATATATATATATATATAGAATCGAAATATATCGAATAACGAAGCTACAGTTCGTATTTTGAAACCGTGATTTCAAACGATTATACCGGGAGATCTGACCATCGGATTTTCCCGAAACCGCAACCGTTGGGTTTGCTTTGGAAATATCTTTCCAACGACACCAACTTGGTAAAAATCCAACGTTTGGATTGTCTGGAATGTTTAATTCAAATCTGAAGAAAAACAGCGCCAAAATCGACTATATATATATATAATTATATTTAATCGAATAACGACGCTGCAGTTCGTATTTTGAAATCGAAACTTCAAACGATTATACCGGGAGATTCGACCGTCGTATTTTACCGAAACTGGAACCGTTGGATTCGTTTTGAAAAGATCTTTCTAATGATGTAAATTTTTTGAAGATCCAACGGTTAGATTTTCAGATATGTGTAAATCAAATCTGAAGAAAAACAGCGCCACAATCGCGTTATGGCCCGAAGCGTCGTTTTGAATAAATAGGCTATTTTAAAATAAATAAAAATAGCGATAAATCGTTATAAAATATTATAAACGATATGGATGTGAAATTTAGAAATTAACTGAAGGTTAGCTAAGTCGAATAGTTTCCTGGATGTTGATCTAATGTTGGTTTCGGCCTTCGGGGTTAATATTTGGGAAATCGTTCTCTTACTGATTGACGGTTAGTGACTAATGAATTGAAATGATGCGTATGTATGTTAGTGTTGCACTTGTTTATTATATACGCGAGTTGCTCAGAAAGAACAGGTTTATCCCATTCTGAATAACTGAATCGACGATAAGAAGTCGAAGACGAAGACGGGGGTTGAAGACCGATCTTCACCTCGTTTGGATGGTAACTAAGGTCCTGATTGGGAGGCATCCCGAAATATGGATAATGAGTGGTGATCATCCAGACGTACGTGGGGATCGATGAATATGCGAGGTATTTAGTGCCTCCGGTTTCGTTCAGACCCAGAATGGACTTGCAAATGGACTGTGCGTCCGACATTGGAATTCATTCTGTGCGATTGATAACCATCAGTTGTGTGGTGTGAATTGCCGTTGTGGCATGCTAAGATGCAGTGATCAGGGCTTCTGTTGAATAGCAAAGTCTTGTGGTGATGATCAAAGCACCGCCTGTGTGGCGTAGCTTTGTGTATAACGTGAATTTGCGAGCCTCACACCCCGGTATGAACCAGAAACGGGATAAGGACCTCAAAGAGGGCATGCGTTTCCTTCTAGCTAGGAGTTGTGTCGGTGTTTTTACACGGCCTGACATTTTACTTATGTGGATGATGGGTAGCGAGGCGCCTCGGATATATCGGTCGATCCGGGACCGATGGAGTCATTCGTTGGCTCATTTACGCCCCATAGGGCGGGGAAACGTAGTGTTCAGAAATTTTAATCCACATCGGTGGACCGACCCTGTCGCTCCAAAGGGTTGACTGAGTACTTGCCTGAGACATGGGCTAGAATGTCTCGAAGTCGGTAAGGACTATCTTTTGCCTTGGTTCATGACGGAAATCCAATTTCCAAATATGACACCATGCGGTTTTGATTGTATACATATATGGCGACATGATATATGGTACCCATGCCATCTATGATTGATAGTTATGATTGAAATTGTTTTTGAAACATATAAACACTAGTAATAATATCAAATGCTTTTGTTTTATTCGTATCAAACATATTTTGGACATTATAAGGTAAAACTCTATCCTCCTGTTTGCGTTGCATTGTGTGATGGGAGTTGAGTCTTATAATGGCTTTATTTTTATAAAAAGCATTGCGATGTTTCAAAGAATGATTTGTTTTTAAAGCACTGGCGATCCGATGGAGTAAACCCGTTCCACGAAAGTGGCGTGGTCCTGTGATTAGCCATATTTCAAATGTGTTGAGTAGATTTCTCATACCAGTCCCATGACTGACTCGTAGTTTGTTTCACTTTCAAACTCGGGTGCCCTTTTTCTACACGGGCAGCCTTGTATTCAGGTTTTAGCTGGCTTTCTCTGGATAGCTGGAGCTGAAGATGGATTCTATCATTTATCTCTTTTTATGCAGTTTAGCTCCTATTGTACATTATGTTTGTTTTTCCATTGTAGACATATTTGTATAGCTGAACTGTATTTGTACTAAGTATGATCCTGTTACTGTGTAACTCTGATGATTACGTTTATCCAGTATATTCTATTGTTCATTATCTGGTGTATTTATTTAATTCTGCTCTGCTGTTATCTGTTTATGTGTTATATTCCAAGGATTACCCTTGCCACCATCAGTACGGGGTTTGGGGCCGTCACAATATATTAAATATAATGGCCTGAATAGAACGCGCCGCGCCGCGGCAGTTCGTGAATTTCGACCATTGACTTCGAATTGACATTGCGGGAGATCCGACCGTCGGATTCTCCTAAAACCGGAACCGTTGGGTTCGTATCGAAAAGAGCTTTCTAACGAATATTAGAAATTTGAAATCTAACGGTTGGATTTGGAATTATGTCCAAATCAAATTTGGGAAAGGTCGTTGTAAGTGCAGTTCGATGACCGTGGATGGAAATCGACTGTACGGGCCTTGATAAAATTATTAAAAATATCTATAATTTGTGTAAAATCATAATATGTGAATTGGAAAGAACTAGGATGAAAAATTCCATATTTAAAAGGATAAAAATATATTTTTATCGAAATGAACTAGTTTTGAACTAGAATTAAAATCAATTTATTTTCAGAATAAATAAATTGAATTTGAATTGGTTTTGAAAATAACCAGAATTTCCAATATATATAAAGTGGAAGTGGATTTGATTTGAAATTGTCTTTGGAATATTTCGATGTTGGATTCCGTGATTATACAGATATTGTTGTGGGAATTTGAAAGATATATTTATATCGTTATTTCCAATACGATATTTGATTGGTTTCAAAATTTGATATTGAATATAAGCCGGTATATTTTCTATTCAGAGCCTTGTGTTTAATATCAAATGTGATTTGGGTTTGTCATGAATCGTGTTTTAGGTGACATTGGTTCTTTAACCCAGTTAAAGACAGGATATTGATTTTTGAGAAGATTAAAACAAAGTGGCGTTTTAATGAATCTTTAATTAGATTGAAAGTGAATTGATAATTTAAATTATCAAATCTGAAAAGTGATCGAGAATGGAGTATCACCAGTTTTGCTCCAAGACGATAGTTAAATCTTTAATTAGATTTGAGCGTGAAATGGTAATTAATTTTACCGATAACACCGTGGTGTTAGATATGGAGTATTACCAGTTTTGCTTCATGGGATGAATAGGTTGGGATTGGGAAATAAAATAAATAATTACTTCGGTGTGGTTCGCTAATCCCGACTTGTTTGCAAAACCATAACATGGTTTGAAATGATATCCAAAGGAAGAATAAAGAATAAATTTAGAAAAATTTATCTTTGATAAAATTAATGGGTAAATTTCCCTAAGAATGTCATTTTGTGAATAAAAGAATATTCTGTGTTGTGTTAGTTATATACGCGGGTTATTCGGAAAGGTCGGGTTTATACCCATTCTGAATAACCGATTCGACGATATGTCGAAGATGAAGACAGTGGTTGAAGACCGGAAGTCTTCACATTGTTTGGGTGATTACTAATGACCTTGATTGGGCTGTACACCCAAGATGAGGGAATCAGTTGGTGATCGTCCCGACGTACTTGGAGATGGATGGATATGCGAGGAAAGTGCTTCCGGTTTCGTTCAGACCCAGAACGAACTTGTAAATGGACTGTGTGTTTGACATTGGATTTTATTCGGTGTTGATTGATCTCTATTAAATATACATCTGTTTGGCGACGGGGAATTTATTCTCTTGCTTAACGCCCTTCTCTGAGACATACGAGCTCAGAGGTTGTATATCGATGGACATCAGTCGATTGGAGTGAATTGCCTGTGTGGCACGCCTAAATGGCAGATGATCAGGGCTTCTATTGAAAAGCAAATTCTTGTGGTTGATGATCAAAGCACGGCCTGTGTGGCGCAGCTTTGTGTATAACGTGAATTCGCGAGCCTCACACCTTGGTATGAGTCAAAAACGGGATACGGACCTTTGGGAGAACACGACGTTTCTTTCTAGCTTTGGGTGATGTCAGTGACCTACCAGCCCTGACATTTATATACTTTTTACCTGTGTTGATGTTGGAATGCGAGGCTCCTCGGATATAGGTCTGTAAGGACAGGGAAACGTGTGTTCAGGAATTGCCAATCCTCCAAAGTTAGGTGAGGACCGGCCCAACCGATTCCAAGGATCAAAGTGGGGTCCTGAGACATTTGCTAGAGTGTCTCGAACAAGGAGGAGCTTGCCCCTTGCCTCGACTCATGATGGAATCCAATTTCCAATACGTGACATTGCAGTTTTATTTGTAGAGCCTAGTATTCGCGACATGATAGATGGTACCCATGCCGCCTATGATTGATATTTATGATTGAAATTGTTTTGACACTATACACTTATAGTAATATCAAATAATGTGTTTTTAACGTAGCAAGCATGCTTTGGCTATTATAAGGTAAAAACCCTATCCTCCGGCTTGCGTTACACTGTGTGATGGGACCTGGGTCTTATAATAGCTTCATTTTTCTTTATTTAGCATTGCGCTGTTGGTTTTATGCACTGGTATTCTTTGGAGGAAACCCGTTCCGTGTTATACGACTTAGTCCCTTGATTTACCGAACTTTAAAATAAAGATTAATAAATGTTTTAGTTCTCACACCAGTCACATGACTGACCTGGAGTTTATTGTTTTAACCTAAACTCTTGGTGCTTTTATTTTCTACACGGGCAGCTAGTAGTTTTGGTTTTGCAGATTTATATTCACAGGATCTTGATTTACAGCTGGAACGATACTTGGAAAGCTCTGTATCCATGTATTACTTCTAGTTGTGTTTTGTATTATTTTCCGCTGCGATGTATTTAAATGTAATTTATTGTAATCTCTGATATTTGTCGAATGTATATTTATTCATACTCTGTATATTCTTGTATTCTGATGGAATTGTTGTAATATAAAATGAAATGTTCTTCTGTTTGCGTTCTAATTTGTCCTGATCTCAAAACGATCAGGGGTTTCGAACGGTCTTAGTCGGTTTAACGATCGATTCAGATCGAGCGTAATTCCTTACCGTTACAAGTTTCTTTTGCAGATATTCATTTCATTAGGCAGGATTCTAGATCGAAGCTTAAAGCTATGGCCAGAGCAATGATAGTCTTCCACTGCACTGTATTAAATATATTGTAAATTAATCTTCCGCTGTATTATTATTTATTGATGTACTCTGATATTTTGTACTCTGATGTTGCATTATTATGATGTAATAAAAGTCTTTTGTTATTTGTTCTGATGTGTTGTATGCCCAGAGTTAACATATTCAGGTTTTGAACGGTCTTGGTCGATTTAGCGATCGGTTAAGTCCGGGCGAAATCCGTGGTCGTTACAAGATATTGCATATGCTATAAGTAAGCATAGTAGATTTACTAGAAATCCTAGCAAACATCATTGGAAAGCAATAATAAGAGTTTTTGGATATCTAAAATAAACAAAAAACTTTGGTTTGCATTATACAAATTATCCTTCAGTAGTTGAAGTTTACAGCGATGCAAATTAGATAACTGGATAACATGATACTAGTTCCACACATGGATACGTATTCACATTAGGAAATGGAGCAATTTCATGGAAATCATCCAAGTAGACTTGCATAGCAAGATCAACAATGGAATCATAATTTATTGCACTAGATAAAGCTGCAGAAGAAGCAGACTGGCTAAGAAATTTTCTGGAAGACATTCCAAATTGGAGCAAACTCGTGCCTCTAATATGTATACATTGCGGTAGTCAATCAGCTATTGGTAGAGCCAATAGTAAACTATACAATGGAAAATCTAGGCATGTTCGTCGTAGACATAAAACAATAAGACAACTTCTCTCTAATGGAGTTAACACTATAGACTGCATACGATCAAAAGATAACTTAGCGGATCCACTAACAAAAGGCTTGCCAAGTGAGAAAGTTCAAACCTTATCGAAGGGAATGGGACTAAGGCCTATAGATTAAAAGTTTTTCTAAAACGGAAACCCCACTTAGTTGACTGGAGATCAAAAGATCTAGGTTTAAAGGGAAGAGATACTTGAAAGCGATGTTCTCACTAACCATTCCTATGATAAGTCAGTGCATTATTTTGTTGGAGAATAAGATAAGTACTAATGCTTTAAATGATCTCTATACTTGGTAAATACTAAAGAACCAAGTGGGAAATTAAGAACTCCCTTTATAGAATCACCTATGTAAGTGCGAAGGCGCCGCTTCAAAGAGAATTGAAAGGCCAAATTATCCCAGAAATCATGAGACCATGCGGGTGTTCATGGCAAAAACGAACAAAAATAGAGAACCAAGAGGTTAGGAAACATTTATCATGTGTTATCTCTATAAGCTTACACAAAAAGGCCTACAGTTCAAAGATAATCTAGTCCACTGATTTGCCAGTAGGTTATAACGATAAAACAGTAGGAAAAGTTCAAGGCCATTGTGCTACTTTTAACGATGCGATAAATTAATGTTTCATAAAATGTAAGAACATATTAAATAACCACTCATTCATGTGGGGGATTGTTGGAAGTGAATGAGAAGCTTTGGGGAAAAAGAATTTGAGTGTTGTTGAAAATGAGAAATAAAAACAAAGTCCCATACCATGGGATATTTGTGGCTATTTCCATATATAAACAATACCTCTACACTCTATAACAAAATAAAGAGAATAACAAGGCCTCGATTAGAATGGGCTCAATGCCGGCATGAAGGCACTATAATTAATATTAAATGTCAAAGATAGGGCCTTGGGGCTCTTGGGCTCTCGTGATTAATTGGGCCACCAGGCTACAAATCAGGCATGTTGCTCCTGGAGAAAACGGCTATGACTATTTAATTCAAAATTCTAAACGGTTGTAATATTTCAAATTGGACTCGCCCATTTGATAAAGGGTCGCAACCTTCCGAACGGACGCGTTCGAGCCTATAAATAGCCCAGTGATTAAAGCTCCAGGATCATCCAAAAAAATTCCATTGCTTTTGTTCTCTTCCCCTCCATAAATTCTGATCTTACATACGCTTCTTGAGTTCTTCAGGCTCTGCACTGTAGTGCATCAGTACAGAGCATGGTTCGTTCTATCTTGGGAGGCGAACTACTGATCATCTCCTATGCTCTAGTGGGGGAGCAATATCACTTTAAGGGAACAGTATACACTGCTGGGCTCGGACATACTATATGGTACCGCCTTAATTCTTTTCTTCTTCTTGCTGATATCTTACAATACTATATACTCAGTGCTTATTGGCACTTATACATATATTACTTACTGTTTTCCATAACTCCTAGATTGTCGATCTGGTATACTTAAAACAACAATTTCTAGAATACTTATATTGTACTTGGTAGAGATTCTTTTTTCACAATAATAAATGATGCAACTAGCCTTGGAAATTTACAAGCAGTTATGGATTTGTAAATAGCTTAAGAATATGATAGTGGTTCGGCTATTTTGAGATATCTATGTCAAAGTCTAGATTTAGTTTTGATCAAAAGAAGTTGTATCTTTGGATTTGTCAATTTATCACAGGTACATCAACTTGCCTTATACTTGAGTTGTTATATCTTACTTGTTGAAAACTTATTAGTCTAACATGATGATATTTTACTTTGTATCACTGATTCTACGAGTCTATGACCGTTTGTTGCTATTATGTAAAAGAAACTATGATACAATCATCTTTCTCAAAACTAAAAGTTAAGATGAAGGAAAATAAAGCCAAAATACATGATTTATGCAGCTTATTGGTTCCGTTTCATCTATTATCATACTGAACATTGATAGACCAGACATATGAATCAGAACCCATGGACCACCTAAGTCACATCTAAATTAAATACAGTTTTGGTAATTCAAACTATCAGTGGATGATTGTTTCACCTTGTTAACCTAGGAGAACTTTATAACTTATTACTAAGAAAGCAGTGCTTGTGGTAGTTGGCGAACAATATAGCTATCGAATTAGATTGTAATTTTCACATGACCTACAGAATGACTTATAACAGTTATGCAGAAACGCAAGTAAACTATATTAGCATAGCTGCCAACCATATATCTACAAAAGGATAAGATAGGCTATAAATCAGGTAATCAACATGGCCCTAATTACTATATATTTTATGATAATTTTTTAGTACTAGTTGTGTGAAATTGTTTATGAATGGTTATAGATTATATGTGAATTTGTCATTTCTACCAAAAAATTATTATTGAAATAGTTATGTGTATCTTATTTGATTCTGTGGATAATGTTTTTTTTAATCGTTTGAATACGATTATTTAATCGATTAATTTTTTTTCAAATACAATGAATATATGATTGATTTTGGTTCTTATATGGCTTATATGGGTGATTATTGAAAACGTAAAACTCACTAAAAATGGAAAGCAACATTTAAAGTACACTACAAAACAATCAATTGCTTTTAGTCAGGTTTGAAAAGTTCTATAGAAATAAATGTGAAAATGCTACAAAATATATGGTTGCGAGATCCAAATGGTACAAAATATAAATACAAATATGTATATATGTTTGTATGTGTGTGTATATATTATATATTAAGGATACAAAATCAAACAAGGATATAAGCAAAAGCGTTAGTAAAAATAACAATTTTGGTGGTAAGATGTGAAATAAATCTTTGAAGGTTTCAATGTTATAGTATATCAACTTTTGGTTGTATTTTCTATAATGCTAACAAAAGTCTCGGAACTTTAGCTGCATGTTTTATAACAATCTTTATCAAAAAGCTGTCAAAAGTTTGGATAGAACTTTTTCAATGGTGTGAAGGTCTTTTCTGGTATAGTGCCTCTACTACAATTTTTTTATAGTAATGTGAACCACGATCGCATATCTACTCAATCGAATCTCGATCCTAATCACAATTATACATCGTTA
Organism: Allium sativum; assembly: GCA_030737875.1. Taxonomy (NCBI): domain Eukaryota; kingdom Viridiplantae; phylum Streptophyta; class Magnoliopsida; order Asparagales; family Amaryllidaceae; genus Allium; species Allium sativum. The sequence goes on along the minus strand of CM060921.1, from coordinate 144,659,274 downwards.
CATTTACTATTAACAACATATCATTTTATTTTTAATTGATAAGTGGTAACATATAAATAACTAGTACACCCTAATCATTTTCTCTTTACATCATACCGAGCCAACTCCAAGTGATGCCATCTAAATGCGGCATCCCCCTAGACCTAGAATTTATTAGTGCTTGCACATTATCTACTGGCTGCAATACATACCTTTGTGGTCCCTACTCGTAATCCGTTATTTATGTAATATTTTCCTATTTTCACTTATACCCATGCAATAGATTATTGGAACTAGGCCAATTTTGCAAGATTATCATGACTCGAGGCGCTATATTGTAGTCATCCCAACCAGGTTTTATATTTAGCTCATTTGGTATCTCACGTCACTTAGACCAGTTTTTATTATTTATTCATTCTGTATGTTAATATTTTACGACTGTAACCCACTTAATGGTCATTAAATAGGTGTTATTATGAGTTTTATTTAAAAAAAATCCACTTAAATGAGCAGAAAACACAAAGGGCATTATAGTGGAAACCAACCCCATGTCACAGACATCAAGAAGATAATTTACATATTCTTATTACCTGATATAATATACCTCATATAACTTACAACATAATTTACCTAACTTTTTTAAAGGTGATTCAACCACCTTGTGTTCTAAATCTTATTTCAGTATCAAATCCACCTGTCTCCTTTAAAAGTAATTTATATTCTTTAAAATTTCACTTTAAAACTCTTAGATTATCCATAAAAAAGTTTGTACATTAAAATCTTCTTCAAACATCAATTTTTTTAATATAATATCACTTTTCCTAACAATGGTTTTCAATTTCAGACCCTTACCTAAATCCAAATTTTTTTTTAAAATTAAAAGTATTAAATTCCTAGTTTGCTTCACAATTAAATAATTCACATCTATTGTAAGCTAACAAACAAGAAATTTTGGTTCCTATATTGAAAAAACAATGAGATTTACCAATTTAGGATTTCATTATACTACGTATTTGGAACATTATTTGTTTCTAAAATAATTTGCATTAATATTATTTCCTAAAATTAAATCACCCTCTAAAACTTATTATTTGCCCAAAAATATAAATTTTCAAAACTTTTAATATCATATAAAAATGATATTATCTATCTAGTGCATTTTCAAACCCGGTGATTATTTCTCAGAATGAGTTATAGTTTTAAAGTCTTCTAAACTTCTTATAAATTAAAATAATAAAATTATAAATAGGTGTCACTTGAATTTGAAACTATTACTTCTAAGATATGTTGTATAGAATAGTTACATATTTGAGAGATTATATAATATAATTAAACTAGTGATTAGCACGGTTTGGTGCCATCTGTAGAAGTTCAAAACAAAATTTTATTTTAAGAAATAATTTAAAAAATTATAGAATTTACGCATATTTAGAAACATCAATTTGGATAATATAATTAAACCCTATTTTGGAATCTTTTAAAAATATTTAGAACGAGTCAAGAAAATAAGAACCACCATCCACAAAATATTAATCCAAATATAAAACTATTTATCAATCTGGGATGCTTTCCTGTAATTTTGATCATACAACAATTACATGTATCGACATACAATGGTCATTTGCAATCGAAAAAGGTTGCATTGTAATTTGTTCATTTATGGTTATTGCGATAAATTAACTTTCCAGACAATAATTAATTCTAACCAGTTCAGTTTAAATTTCCCAAAACAAAAACCAAACATTAAGATGCAATCTTAGATCCTCAAATTAAATCATTGGCTTCTAAAATTCACCACATAATCAATCAACTAAGCATGAAATGGATAAAATTACTCAAGATATAGATTTGTGCGAATAAAGAAACTACTCACTATAAGACTATGATAAACTCTAGCCGAATACAACAACCACGACCAGAAGCAATCATTTTGGACAATTACAATATCACTCTCCACCTATCATCATCATAGGAACGCTATAATGACCTCATTATTTGCCATCACCATGCTTACATGTAACCTCTGCCCCTCCTAGCCAGGTCTGGCTTCATGCCCTAAACCCTTTGTTGATAAAGCTTGCAACGCCTCCGCATTGTGCCAATCTCCATGATATTCACATGACCTTCAACGTCCAGCATCAGTGACACTCACGATGACCTACCTCCACCTTTCTAGACTTCACACTATATACCTTCTCCTGGGTTAATTTTTTGTATCGTTTTTTTAATATACCTCTAGAGAACCCAATTGGTTGGTAAACTTTTAAAGAAATTAAGGCATACCTCTCCACATTCATGGTTTTTTCCCTTTTGAATTTCGATCTCTTGAATGATATTTTGAGCTAGGGCATGCTTAACGGAAACATGGGGTATTTGGTCTGTGTAACCGGAAGATGGGGTTGGTTGTGTTTGGGTATCATTTGAGCTTTACTTAAATTCTATACCAATTTGTTTATTTATTTTTTTCCCTTTTTTTCCCTATTACTAACTCGTTTCACTTGTACTTCAAACTTACTTTATTTTTTTTATAGATTTTATTTGAATCTAATATAATGCCTTTGAAAAGAATACACAAATCAGTCCAATTTTGTTGTTGAATTTATAAATTAATACAATTTGTTAGAACAAAATCTTCGTAAAATACACTTTAACTAAAAAAATATTTTCAAAAATAATAGTTATCAAAATTCAATCAAAATATGTTTATTTAATTAAATATATTCATTTCTACAATGTAGAAACTAGGATCATAATAGATTTACCTTGTATCTTCATAGTTTCTTATAGAAAAGTCGTAATCTACTCATACACTGAACTTTCTTTATATTGTACGAACTTCTAATAGCTTACACAATCATCTATGTGGCTTTCATTACTTTTCAGCTTATTTTATGCCATACTAGTTATATTCTCAAATGCATTTACATCTTGTAAATATACTTTAGAGAATATTTCTCTGACACATATGTACATGCTCTTTCCATTAGAAAATTTCACCTTTATTTCTTTTCCTTAATTCAAACAATCTATTGTATATTATATATCATTAGAAAATGCTTTGGAATACATCTTGCAATTTATTATTAGCATAATTTTCAAACTTAATTTATAATATTAAAAAATACAACATGGTCGTGCCACAAATTTGTTAGCGATTCATTTTGCGAATTAGCTAAACCATTAACTATCTAGTATTTTACATTAATTGCTTCGCCATTTCTTAACTGCACGATAGTCCTGTGACAACATCATTGTTTGAGAATAATTAATTGGAAAACAATGCTTCCGTTTTTCTAAATACTCTTTATTTAATAAAAATATGTATTGTAACAACCCGCATTTTACGTATTAGAGGATCATAAAATATTTTTATTTTATTCCCTGAGGATTGGATCATTCTCATGTTTTAATATGTTGTTTATGGGGATGTGAGACATATCCATAATTGTTACCAATTTTGTTTGTAACCCTTTTGCTCCTGTCAGCCTTGTATAGGATATAACTTTTGACTCGGATCGAATCAGCTGCTAAGGTCGGTCTCATTGAAAACGAAATGTTGTTTTCCATTCCGTAGAGTGGTTACATTGAATATTTGGTTCAGCGGTTTGGGAGGAATCGTTGTTTTAGTGTTTTACATTTGGTTGTTTAGGTTTTTAAATCTATAATGAGCTGATTTGTAAAGTCCTATTAGGGGCTAAAGGAAGGCTATATAAACAGGGGGTAGAAGGCATGGAGAATATAATACTTTCTCCATTCTCTCATTTAGGAGAGCTAGATGTCTTCCATTACTCCATCTTCTACACCTTTCCACCATCAGAGCTTAGAGAATCGAAGATCTACATCGTTTGAAACTAGATCTACACCATTCCAAGAGAGAGTTCATCGAATCGAAGAGTTTAGAGCAAATTTCTTTGTTGTCTGGATCTAGATCTAAGTGTTTTCGAGTTGTTCTAGAGATTTGGTGAGTGATATGCATCTCTCACACAGATTCAATCAAGTATATGGGTTGTATGATCTTAGTTTCATCATTTTCAAGTGTTTTCTCTTATATCTACATCATGGTAAGTCTATTTTCATATGAATCGCCATAGGATCTAATTTAGCAACTTAAAACCAGTAATTTCCATATAGTTTCATATGTTTGTGCAAGTTAGGTCCATAAGTTTAGTTCATACGTTCATTTATCATGATTTTCATGAAGTTTACATAATTTTGATAATAATTGTCATTTTCAAGTTGTTAATGATTTCATAACATGTTTATGATTGAATTAGATGAGTTAATTTCATCGATATTGACATTTGGTGAAATTTTGGTTAAGTTTCGGGTTGAAACTTGATGGATCGGACCTGGAGTAGATTGGATCGAAGTAGAAGCTATGGATTAGTAAGTGACATGGATCGGCTGATGCATGGATCAGTCGCATCTATGGGTCGGTCCTTATATTAGAAACATGGATCGAAAGTTATGGGTCAATCATACCTTTAATGAAAGCATGGATCGGTCGAAAGCATCAGGTTCGTTCGGTGCATTCAATGCATGGATCAGTTAAAGCATCTTGGCATGGATCGGTCGAAGCATCTTTGGTAGGGATTGGTCGAAGCAGAGGGTGATGGATCAGTCAGGCTTGGATGGATTGGTTGAAGTGTAGAGTGATGGATCGTTCGGGCTTGGATGGATCGGTCGAAGAGGAGGGTGATGAATCAACTGGGCAGTTATGGACCAGGTAGTTTTGGACCGGGTAGTTTTTCAAAACATGGACCGGGAAGTTTTTCTTGAAGCATGGACTTGACAGAATTGATGGAGTAGACATTTCCATGGATTAGGCACTTCATAGACCGGGTATTTCTGTGATGACGTATGTTTTTGGATCGACGATGAACGTGACTTCGAAGTAAGTTCAGGGAGGAATGTTTGAAGTGTTGTGATGTGTTCGTTGATCGGTGTAAAACAACAAATGTAATGACAAATCAAAGGTGTTCTGAGTTTGTTGATAATGGTTGAATGGTCTCCATCAATGATGACTAGAGATGCGAAGGCCGAGAGATTATCGTTGTCGTAGGATCTAGTGGACTCAGAGCAGGGGTATAATAGGGATACCTAAAAGACCAATTGTATGGTCGAGTACCCTGGACAGCTCGAACGGGCCTAGATATGTTTTGTTGTATGGCGTATGGGGTTGTAGCTAGAACAGGGGTTTACCATTGGTCTTTGACAGTTAATGGCGTGTCGTTGCCAGTCATACAATTAACGATGGTTTCAAAGCAGAATTGGCGGTGATAACCAGACTCAGTCATGGATGTTGGATGTTTTGTTTGTACCATCTCATGTAGATTGTCTAACATCAAAAGAGATGTTTCTTTGGTGCTTGTCCGATATTGGTTTAGGCCTCTGAGGCTCGTGCTTGAGGGATGTTGAGCTCGATTAGGATGTTTTACAGGAGATATAAAATTGGTTTCCATGATTGTTATTGTCTGGTTACTTCTGATTGCTATGAGTGAATGGATGTTCTGTTTTCCACGAATGTATGGTTGAAATGCTTGATGTAAAGTGTATCACTGTCCGATGTGGGGAAGAAGGGGTTGAGTTCTTCTCTGGTGTTATAGGTAGATTAGTTGGTTTATCTGCCTATTCTCATATACTTTATTGATGATGATAGATAGCTGTTTTATTGCTCACTAAGACTATTGTCTGACTCAAGGTTTTATGTTTCCCTCTTATTACCTTGGGCTGTTCATCCAATTTTTGGATGGGCAAACTAAGCGACAGGTGACAGGTGATATCTTGGCGAGGACGATGTTGCAATTCGGTGGTGAGCAAGAGGCTAATGTATTATATTTTCTACTGTATAATATATGTTTTCTTTTGCTTGTTGTTTTTCTCCAAGTGCTGTAGTGAAGCAAATTTGAACAAACATATATGTTGTAATCCTAGTGTTTGGATATACTTTCTAGTTGTTATGGAAGTTTGCAGTTTTTCTACTCAAATATGCTTCACTATTATTGTTTATTGTATATGTTCTATTATATTTTATCCTTCTGCAATGAGTTATACGACATGTTCCGATTGTGTTTCATACCTTGATGATCGTCCATAACTGCCTAGCACATCTTTCAGCACATTATTTCTCTTGTCAAGTGCAGGAGTTATGGGCAGTCGTCACATTTGGTATCAGAGCTCTGGTTAATGACTTTAGCCAAAGTTCAAAGACGTAATTACGTATGAGAGAAGTATTTGTAGATTTCTGTTGAATGGATACTATAGAGTATAGTAGCGTTTGAACTCCATTAGCAATTTTTCTTGTAAGTGGCTAATCATTCTATATTGCTGAATTAGAATGAGTCAACGAACTTCAAAACATATTGCTAGAGAGGGGACTATGCCTGGAGGGGTAAATGGCGGTACACTAGATTACCCTGCCATGTTTGAGGCCATAATGGAAGCATTCATGAGAAGGGTACCTGCTCCAGTGGCAGCCACAATAGATGTAGGTGTGCAGGTGCCTAGGGAGGTGGATTTCGCGAAGCTATGCAAAGACTTCACATCACTTGGAGGAAAGCCATTCAAAGGAACAGAGTCGACTAAAGAGGTCCAGTGGTGGATGGATTCTTATGTTCGTATTTTTGGAGATTTCAGTATGGATGATGCAACCAAGAGAAAGCTTGCATCAAGGAAGCTACAGAGCAGAGCCATGAAGTGGTGGAATTCTGTCACTTTGGAAACTTTGGACGAAGATAAGTTGGGAACAATTCCAAGTTAAATTCGTGACGAAGTTTATCTCCACTGCTCAAAAGTTGCTTTATTCAAGAAATTTGTGTAATTAAAGCACAATGGTCGACCTATACTTGATTGTGTTTCAGATTTTAAGGCCTTGTACAGATATGCTCGTTCATATAGTGACACACCTTACCAAAAGAACGAGAAGTTTGTCATGGGCTTGTATACCTACACAAAAAGTCCGTTAGTGGAACAAGTAACACCCCATATTTTAAAGATAATAAAATAAGAATAACCTAATTGAATAATGAGAATTAAGTAAAACGGACTGCGCCATTGCGCCTGTCTCAGAATTCTGGTAAAGATAGACACCTGGTTTGCGTAAAACGTACATCATATCAAGAAGTTATTAAGCCTAAAATTTGTATATGCACAAGAGAAATATATATATATACAAACAAATTAAAATATAAAATAAAGAATAAAATAAGGATTGCATGTAATAAATACATGCACTGAAAAAAAATGTAATGCATGCATTGAAAGAAAGAAAGGATTGGTTGCATGCAATGTAAATATGTTGCATGCACTGATTTGCAAACATATTGCATTAACCTTAAAAGAAAAACAAAAGAAAAAGATTCATGCAGTGGTTTAATTTAAGTATTGTAACAAACATGAAAAAGAGAAGTAAGGAGAGAACAATAATTATCATTGTTCTAAGACTTATTAACAAAAGACTTTATAGCTCAGTTGGTTAAGGCATTGGATTTGTAACATAGAGGTCGGGGGTTCGAACCCCTGCGGCATAATTTTTATCTTTGTTTTAGAGAGGGCCAACTGAACATGCAAATATACGTACATATACAAATTCAAAATTTGAAAGGATAAGAATGTACATATAAGGAAATAAATAAGATATATATATATATATGAGAATATATACATATATATATATATATATATATATATGCAGAAATATATGTATACTAAAGATAAAATTCAAGATAAGGCTACAGTCAATGAAATATGGCAAGAATCAAATAACGGTGCAACATTGTTTGAATTTTGAAAATAAAACGAAAGTTGTGCATATATATACGCGTAAAATGGTCATTAGAGGAATTGTATACATATAAGAATATTTCATGTGAATAAAATAGTTAAATAAATTCCAGAAATTTAAAAGTTCGAAAATCAAATTTCTACGCCAAAACAATTCAAACATTCGAAATTCAAATTTCAATGCCAAAACTGCTTGTGGGACCCAATGCTGACTCAGCACTGCGTGTACGATAAGATTTGGCTAGATTCATCTACGAACCTGGACTATTTTCTTAACTGGGTTCAATGCTGACTCAGCGCTGCATGTATGATAAGGTCTTGAGTACCTATAAATAAAACGCTAGACCTAACCCTAAACATCATAATTCAGCGGCTATGTTGGAGCTCTGCCATGGCTCCCTCACTCTCTCTTCCCAAATCTATTCTGAAATTAAAATATTAGCCTAGGAGGATTATGAACTCAGATCTGGAAGAGGAAATCAACATTAATAAAAAGATTATTGAATCGTGAAAGCAAGATAAACCTCTAAGAACCAATCTATTTAAATTATTTCTCTTTCCTAACTCTTTTCATGAAATAATAAATGCATGGTCGTTAGGTCGTGAATCAAATTAAAGGGAAAAGGAAAACCATGGATGATAGAACGGATCAGATCCAAAATTTTGGGAAAGCTTAAAGGTGAGTGGGTTTAAATTATCCCTTGTGAATGTTTATCGTTTAATCATTCCCCATGGATATATATAATGAATGTATTGAAAAAGTTAATTGATGCGATTGATAATTGCGCTAAAATGAAAATCAGGTTCAATCAGTTGAGATGCACATTTATTTGAGTGTTTAAGATGAATACTGTTGTATAGATCCATTTTATGAACCTATAAATTAGGATAATTGAGATGTTAGGTAAAAGATGCACTACTTGAGATCTACATATTAGTAATTACATGTAGAAAGACATGCAACTCAGTTTGAGAGATTTGGGGGCATAAATTATGATGGGGTTAATGGCATAACTATGGTGCAAATTATGCATATAAATTGAATTGTAATTATGAACTGGAATTAGAAATTATGCATATAAATTGAATTGGAATTATGAATGTGAATTGGAAATTATGCATATAAATTAAAGTCATAACTTATTGGTGGAATTATAAGCATAAACTTGAATTGGGGAATAAACATGTATTACGTTTTAAGACTTTATTTTGAAGGCACAATTTGATATGAACATAAACAATGGAATAGAGATAAATATGCCTAAAACTGAACCGCGCCTAGGCACGAGGTTAGATTGCACTTGTGGTAGAAGTCTGCCCGGACCCGACCGGAATATCCAGCAACCACAAGTGATGAATCTAATGTGAGAGGCCTAGTGCATATAAATTAAACCAGTAGTTGTGCTAAGACATGAGGTTAAGTCAACTTGTGGTAGAAGACTGCCCGGACCCGCCCGGCAAATCCAGCATCCACAAGTGTCGACTTAATGTGAGAGGTCCAGTACATATATATACACATATATGAAAACATGTAAATGGCAGGACCGACGAATACCATTAATTGTAATAAATGGAAATAATTGAAATTGAATGAAAGATAATTACAGCTGTAAGGAAAAGGGAACGAATGGGGAATGATAATAACCTATTATGAATAAACTCAAGAAAAGGAAAGATAATAGGTAAACTTTTCCTAGGGACAAGTGGGAATTATAATTTATGGAATAAGGTAAGTTATAATGAACGATAGAGAAAAATGGAATAACTTATGTAATAAGGTGAGTTGTACTTCATTGAAATTAAGTAATCTGTAAGGGCAAGAATAAATCTACGAATGAAAATAACATAAGATTGGTTTAGTTGAGTGGCTCTCTGAGTGTTGGTCTGATGTTCGATTTTGGTCTTCGGGGTTGATACTTAGGAAATTATTCTCTTAAGCAATGTATGTGTGAATTGAATTAAGTAGAACATATTATTATAACCATAAAAGGGATAATTCTTAGATTATGAGAATAACATGTTGTAGGCTTATTATTGAACTTAATTGGATTAAGTTATAAATTGAATTAATATGCGAGGGTAACTTGGTAAACTTGAAAAAGACAGTCAATGAGAATGAGAATAACCAAGTTAAATGAGAAAATTGATAAGGTGGCGCAAGCGAGTAATTAATGGTTAGACGTACGGTCTAATGACATATAAAACTGAGACGCTTGGACCAGTCCATACGTTAGAGGATGAATAACCATAAGGAGTAGATCATTGGGGTGTCAAAAGACACAAAGAGGAGAGCATGTTCATCTAGATATTCTTGTAGACTCCAACGGACTAGGTTAAGAAGCACGCAGCTTCCGGGGAAGTAGGGTACTCTTGGTATTCCTCTGTGAGTGGAAGATGATCCTCCTGTACTCACAGAGGTTAGGCCTACGTAGGTGAACCAATGAGTATGCCTTGATTGCAATAATAAGGGGCAATCAAAAGACTAAGATTGACCAGCGTGATTCGGCGAGACCAGTTAGTGCCCTGTGATAGCAACTCGTCGTTGACCTACCATCTTCAGTCAGTACGTAAAGCGTAAAGGTGGAGAACTCCAAAAGACCATATACTTTGCTATCTAGTTATGGGTGAGGTTGGCCAATAGGTTTGAAGGGCATCAGGGGCCGGGGTTAAGTTCTCATTCTTGATATTCTTGGGTGCCTTTCATTAGTTGAAGGAGGGGTCTAGTGGGACCATAGCCACTGTAAAAGCATACCTTAGCATCTGCAATCGGCAGATATCTGAAATCTCCCGACCGAGTTCCGTGTTTCTTGATTAGCCCTGCCACGGGACTCGGGCGCACATATAGAGAACATGTGCAGTAGACATCAAGAAAAATTGACGATATGTACGTGGGAAAATCAAGGTACACTCAAGTCGCTTTGGGTGGTGTATCATAAGACTAGGGGGCATTATTAGAGGATGGAACCTAATTCGATCGAATGGTTCAAAGATGGCAGTCCGAACGCTTACGTAATACAGAAGTAGTTGTTCTTTGCAGATGTAGCGTTGACATATATACAGAAATCCGTACGACATTCGGGCGTAGGATTAGGAACTACTATATTCCTGTGATGATATGGTGGAGACTGTGTGAGTAGGGTACCATGGGGTGTACCTTAGTTGGGGGTAGCTACATATACAGTATTATGTTAATCTACTAGGGAGTAGATAGGTGCGACGTGTGTAAGCCTTGAATGCTAATAACACAAATAACCCAATAAATTAGAAAATGTAATTGAACGGTGTATGTATGATTATCCAAAAGTATAATTTAAATCCAGTCACACATGGCTTATGTTTTGACCTCCCTCCTCACAACATTCGCAGGTTAGGTTCATGACAGAGACTGTATATCTTTAGATATTGGTTTAGCATTATTATTATTAAGGTAAAACTAAGTTTTAATTACATTATTTTTTATTCCATCCGCATGAGATGTTTTCCTAACACTTACATGTTTCATGTCTCTGTCTTCTCTGCAAGATACCAGAGCAAACCAACTCGGGTTTTCGATGGATAGGGATTTTTGAAAAATGTTCGGTCCGTCAGAATCCGGGTTGTTACATCTGGTATCAGAGCTTCGGTTTAGGATTCCTATATAGATAATGAGTGAGCGTATCGTTTTTTAAAATATAAATATCACTACACTAAAACTGGCGATTACCAACGAGTATAACCGTCGCAAACAATTTCAGCAACACTTATTAGTATTGCTATGAGGGCATGGCAATTTATTTCCAACGCATGTAAGCGTGGCTAGATTGATTTTCTTTCACAATGCTTATAAGCGTTGGTAGAATTTCTTTCGCAACACTTATAAGCGTTGGTAAATTTTTTTTTTGAATAATCAATTAATGTTGCTAAAATGTCAGTTAATAACTAACATGATTATAATATAGAAGATATATAATATGAATCCAAAACTAATATTATTCTCAATTTAGAAAGTATAATGCAATGAATATCAATAAACAACATTCATAATCAAGTAACGACATAAAATATCTGTTAACAACAGACAAATACAATACATAATTAAGTTTCTAAATTCAATACATAATTAAGTTGCTAAATGTAATACATAAATGAAATTCTACAAATAACAAATATGAAATTCGGGCCAACAACAAAGACTCCATTTGAAAATTCAAGATCTTCTACTCCATCATTACCACTACAAATACCATTTTCTTCTTCTTCTAGTAGTACCTACATGCATTCAATATCATTGAAATTATCAGTTAAAGCCAAAAAATCAATGCTCAAAGAAATAATGTACTAATTCAACATTGAAATTCAAACAGAGTTGCAAACTCAGGTCAGATTACTCAGTTGGAAATGAGTAGCGAAAAACTCAGTTCGATGACTGGGTTGTACGACCCAGACGGCGACTGAGTTGCACGACTCTGAGTTGCACTATATGACTTTGAGTTGTAAGACTGCATTGTGCGACTCTTAGATGCATTGTTGCGAGATCGAGTTGCAAACTCAGTTTGCAAAACTAAGTTGCCAACTCAGTTGGCAGCTGCAAAACTAAGTTCCCAACTCAGTTTGCAAAATAGAACTTAGTTGGCAACTGAGATTTTTTTTCCTTACATTGCTCATATTGAATAATTTTCTCACATAACAATCTAATTATCATCAAAGGCATTAATACGGTGTATAATCCATAAGAAGGGTATTTACCACATAATTCGACTTTCGGGGTTTTAAGCAAGGTACACAACATGCTTGGCCAATAAAGTTCAAAGGAAAAGGAAAAATGAACATGCTAAAACTAACCATTGAAGATGCTGCAAAGTTGGATTTCATTGATATTGTATACAAGTGGGACAAAACCACTTCCCTTTAAATCTTGTTTCTGGGGTCAAACCAACACATGAATAGAAACCATTCGCCTCCTTCGCACTGCGAACACCATAACCCATAGTTATACTTTCAGATCGTGATAGCATATGTTATGATAAAACAAGTGTTTTTTTTAGTGAGAAAAAAACATGAAGTGATCAAAAATAAAGTTTACAACATGCAAATAATAGTATAAAAGATGTTATATATACTTACATCTTGCATTGAACCCAAACAGACTCTTGTTCTATAAAAGCAACTTTGGTGCATCAACAACTAGTGTATATAGCTCAAACTAATCCCTACTCAAAGATCTATGTGTACGATATCTGCACACAACTCCAGATACATAAATATTTTTGAATAGAATAATTTAACTTACTTAAGTTTCTGCATAACTCCTTATGCAAGTGAAGTAGTTTGTTGAGAATTCAAAATACAAGTGAATATCAATACATAAGGAGACATATTTGAAAATTGGTTACTCAGATCCCTACTCTTAAAGTTCATACCTCAGCATGTGCATGCAGGCCTGATTCCACATGTACTAGACTGCTTCATTAAGGCAACTACAATAAGGAACTCAAATAATGATAAAATTAGCCCAAGCCACTAACGTTATTAAGGTAAATATAAATACATTTTTTTATCTTGTCCTCTTTCATTTATTTTGCAAATGCAAACTTCTATACTTGAAGATGGGCATGATGGCTAACAAACCTGGTACCAAACCAATTGACAATGAACAGAACATGTAGAATTCAGTCTGCTATTGACCATTAGCATGTCATACTGCCTTCTGATTCCAACTGCACACAGCATACGATCTGTGGGTATACAATGCAACTAAGAATCTTCACTGCTGACTTTTACAGTCATCGCCAATAGTGGAACCGAGGAGCATTAAAACACATAGTTAACCATTCAACATGCTGTAGTCTGTTGTCGGAAGAGGACACCAGCGACGGTTGAGTAAGCGAGGAGTGAATATGGTTTGCAACTGTCACTCTTCATGCACTGCAATGACGATCCTATTTTGGTCATCTGAATATAGCCAACTTGTTTTCTGTAAGGTTCTTTTTATGAGACAACAGACATGCAATTTAGAGATGATAACTATAGCTGGGATGGGTACTTCAATTTCAAGCCTATGAAGTATAGCAAGGACGCTGTGGAAGAAGCTCTATAAATATCATAGAAGGTTTAATGAAATGAGGAGCAAGAGCCTTCTATGGTAGAAAATACGCATATACGTTGTTTAATGATATGTTAGACAATAGATGCACATTTCCTACCATGTTATGCATAGTACAGAAAAGATTATATCAAATATTTTACAAATGTCAGCATATGTTTTTTTTAATATATATTCAACATAGCACAAAGGGAAGTAAAATGCAAGAACCTCCAATTTTACAAAAATAGATAAATAAATTAAACCGCATCCTACAATTCTTAAACCAGGATCAAAATACCAAAGAAAGATAAAGGCGAACCTCGTTGACGTTTAAAATATAGGCATATTACAAACCAACGCAAAAATATGATGATTAAGTTATATATGCAATGTATCATGCAAATATGTTTAATAATGGTAGGACTCGACAATCCCATTTACACCATGATACCATAGCAGTTTTGTTTATTTAATCCCTTTGTTTTCCAACCATTTATCATGCATTAATAATGCTTCACTAATAGGAACTCCTTTGACTACCTAAAGGTTAGATTATATGAACATCTATGTTAAAGATAAGTATGAATAATGCATATGCACCGTCGGTAACAATTTTAAGTACTGCGGAATTATAACCCCACAAGAACAAAAGACTCCCTTTAGATGAACAAAAATCATGTTTTCAATGTTAATTGAACCTATATGTTATATTCATCAAATGTATTTGAGCATGAAAGTCTAACGTTGGAAGAAAAAAGAGAAGGTCAGTCAAGCAAAGTTCAAATAAGGGTTTTGGACTTGAAAGCACGACAACACAGATAGAGTGTTTGATAAGTAATGCAAAAGTTCAAATAAGGGTCTTGAAGTCTACTAAAGCAGTTCATTTCATTTTAACCCTTTTTTCCTACACGTGCCCAACATATTGATCGAGAAATGACAAATCGTAGTAAACATGAAAAATCAATCATTCTAAATATAGCTGGCTATCATAGTTCATATAAAACCCAAAATAATATACAAAAGACAAAGAGAAGCAACTTCAATTTTTTTATGAAATAAGGTTATAACAATCAAATTTATTCCCTATCCTAAAGCCAAAATTAATTTTATAATCATAGTTCATGATTTCAATCGCAATTTCCATGCATAAGACAAAAATTACACACCAAAGCCCAATCAAACTGATTTAAGAAAACAAATTAAAACTCCTAAAGAAATAATTTCACACTATAATTGCCTAAACCAAAAATTATGCAAGTTTACTCTAGAATATACCATGTAATCAAATACAGTCATGTAAATAAGGTCTAAAATAAATCAGTCATATAAATAGGCTTTATTTCGCAAGCACCAGAGTCAAAGAATGAGTCAGTTCAGTTCCAAAATTCAATCATTGCTTCTGCGGCCTTGAAATAAAGCTCAGTAATAATATAACAATGCAGATATAGATTTATCCAAAAGATTGCATTTTTTATTCCAAATATTGTCCTTTTAATCGAAACAAGATTCCATGATCAGACAAGGGAGTGCATATTTTGCGGCTGTGACTCAAATAGCTTCATGTTTATACCAAAATCATATTCAAAATAATATTATACTACTTCAAAGATTATGTATTTAAATTTTATGAAGAAGATATTGGTTATTTAAATCGATTAAGCATTTTAATGCCTTGTATGCACAATGTTGTTGTAACACCCCGTATTTTCTGTGAACGTATAGGTAACAAATCAGAGGACAATTAATTTTTTAAAATAAGAATCAAGGGAAACGGGTTGCGCCATTGCGTTCATCTCGGAATTCTGCTTGAAAACGAGTCCGAATTTGCAAGAATTGGAGTCTGTATGAAGGAGATATGACCCTCCGAAGTTTCAGGAAATTTCAGAATTGAAAACAACCCGAAATTCGAATTCAAAATTCGAATTCAAACCCAGAGGCGGTTTGGGCGGGAAATTTCCCGCCCAGGGCCCAAGTCGACTGGGGAGTCGACTGGGCAGTCGACCCCCCGGGACCCAGGTCGACTGGAGAGTCGACTGGGCAGTCGACCCCCCAGACCAGGTCGACTGGGCAGTCGACCTAGGGGTCGAGCCCTGGTCGAACCTGGTGCGTGTGTGTGCGATTTTGTGGGCTGTGACGTGTTTGGACGGACCTGATAAGTTCTAGAGTTAATCTGAGGGCCTAAATGAGTTCCTACACCTATAAATACAGCCTAAGACCTAGCCTTCTCTACACACAATTCTATTCTGCTTCTACTCTACCTCTGTTCTAATAAAAATAAAAATGGCGTCGCTACTCTACTGAAATCAAAACTAGAAGCTAATCAAAATCAACCTAAGCAACTCAATTCAAATTAGAGATTAAAGCTTATGCAACGATTCTACAACAACTAAAGTTCTTTCTTTAATCCAATCAAGGCAAGTACAGTTATTTTCCGATATAAACGTTAATTCTGATTGTGACATGAATTGTAAATCTGAATTTGAGGTTATATCTGTTCTGTTCTGTTTAGATCTATCTTATTCTGTATCTCTTTCTATTTTATAGCCAGGCTACCACGAGCCTGAGCCAATCTCATAAGAGATTAACATACGCTAAAATGTTTGGGACAGTAAAATGAATGATGCATAAATTGGGCATGACCAATAGGTGACTGATTTGAGGAAAGAACATGGACTGTAGCTAGAACATAAATCTGAGACATATGACTGGACATGTTATATTCGTAACATAAAGGGTATTGAACATTTGATTTGAGGACATGACATAGAAAGGTATATAATTGGACATAAATATAGACTGTATTGAACATATGGCTTGAGATAAAGAGAATATGGTTTAGGTATAAAGATTTACATTAAAGTAGGATATCTATCAAATGTAAATAATACCTAAGTAGGAGATTTTTGTCGATGGCTAGATTTGGTATAATTTATATGTGAATCTTTTGTACTAGGCAAGTTGAACTAAATTGGGACATGTAAATTATGACCATAATCGGTGACATGTAAATTTAATGCAAATATAGGGTATATGATCATATTGTGAACCATGACTATTATTTATGCATGTGAACTTAGGCAAGATTTATAATTAGGCAAGATATGTTTGTGAAACTTTAAGGAATGATTAAATCTGTTATATTTGCATAATTTGCTAGTTTTGTTACATTTCCTAATCTGCTAGTTCTGTTATATTGCTTAATCTGCTAGTTCTGCTCTACTGCCTAGTCTGCTAGATTTGTTCATCTATCAAATCTGTCATCTGCTAAGTCTGTTGAAAATGCCAAATCCGCTAAACTAAATCTGTTGAGATGCCTAATCTGTTGTCTGCTAAATCTGCTAGTTTGCTTAATCTGCTAAATCCTTTTGGTCGCCTAGTCTGCAAAATCTGTTATCTGCTATATCGGTTGAGTTGATATAATTAGTCCGTTATTGACATAATCTGAATTGGCTATAGTTATGAATAATTGACATGTATATTAGGCGTGGGCATAAATGGTAAATTATTAATTAATTGGCCGCAAAGATAAACATGGCTAACTCGAGTTTAGAATGAGTTTGTGGCGTAATTCTGCCCGGAACCGCCCGGCATATTCCAGTGGCCGCAAATAATAGGTTCTAATGTGAGAAGTTAGTCATAACGTGCTTGAAACCCGAGGTAAGACTCAGTTTGCGACAGAAACCTGCCCGGAACCTACCGGCCTAACCAGTAGCCGCAAACTGTCAATCTACTGTGAGAGGTCTGGGCATTAATATTTAATTAATGAAAATATGAGATAAATATGATATCTAAAACGTGTTGGGTAGGTAAGGTTAAACCAATTGGGCCAATGAATCTGATAAACCCGTTTCGTGAATCTGTAGGCCCAATACAAAGTTAGACAATCTGTAACCGGTTAATATGTAACCAGTAAATCTGTAACGACCCGGTTTTTAGCGATCTTGGTTATCCGATATATTACACATATCGAACATCCAAGGACCGAAAATAACCGAATAGTTAATGAAAGAAATTAGAGGGTGAGAATAGATAAGATAGAAACTTAGAATAGAAGAAGAAGAAGACAACAACATCATCAGAGTAACACGAACCTCACAACGGAACGAATAAAATATAACATAACTTTGAAATATAAATTTGTACTTGAATATACATATCATTATCAAGTACAACACTTACAACACAGCGGAATAATAATAGCTATATAATCCTGAAGCCTCCTGCTCCAGCTCTTCAAGTATCTGTAAATCCCGACTACTTGACTGCTTGTACAAAATTGAGCACCCAAGAGTTTAGGGAAAACAAAACAAAATAAACTCCGGGTCATTCATGGGACTGGTGTGAGTAAAAACAGTTTAAAACAGCTTGAGCAACACAACGACATCTCATAAGACCACGCCGTATAACGGAACGGGTTTTTCCCTTATGAGAATCCAAAATAAACTTTATATCAAAACTCATTGATATTATAATAATGTCTATCAACCACAATATAATAATCATCTAGCATAAACGCTTTCATCTCACGTTCTACATATAGAGTATATAATCAAAACCGCAAGCACGTATTGGGTAATGGATTTATAACTATGACAAGGTATGGAACCACCTTTCGCTAGTGTATCTCTAGAGAGGAATACACTGGGTTAAACAAGAACATCTTGCAACCCGGCCACACATGACCGACCACTCATTTCGCTTGAGTGTATCGAATGTATATCACCAACGGTTGGGATCAACAACCGTTTCCCGAATGGGACAGCATCAACAATAGATTTTTAGAAGTAAATGAAACTCTAGATCAGGTGATTATACACCCTAATAGGTGCGACCTACATAGCCATGCTACCTGCCCGATTTCTGTCATTTACCGGTTGATGAGGCTAGAAGCTACGCTTTATCATCACACCAGATTCACTTTGAATGCCACATCATCAAATCCATCAAATCATCGATTGACGTCCTCAAAAATACATTATGTGTTAGCTAAAAGAAGTTTCCTTCTCTGCTTCCACTCTTGGTACGGTTGAAGAAATCAATGTACGTGACCTTTCTGGAAATACTCTGTCAGACATTCGTTCTTCATTCACTTAGAATGTCACATCGTCATACCCGCCAAATCACAAATTGACTTATCCAAAAATAACATGGGTATACAGCTAAGAGAAACAAATTCCTCCGCCACCAAATGTGAATACGTTTGAAGAGATCAACTTACGCGATCCATTGGATATACTCTGTCAGACCTTCGTCCATACAAGTTGTCCTGGGACTGGACAAACCAAAGGCACTATCCAGTACATCCATCTTAGGCACTGTTATCTAAGACTTATACAATAGCCCTTGCACTTTACTCCGTCTTCAATTATCTTTGACATATATAATCCACAACGCTTATGCCAGTACAGAGTGGTTCTTTGGAAAATAATCCAACCGGTCTCTCCATATTAACAAGGTTAAAATGGTCAAAACTTTGATAGTCTGTGATTTAACTATCAAAGAAAAACAAGTGTGCAAACAGCGATATTATTTCCAAATGGAAATTATATCGATCAATCATCATTAACCTTATATATCCTCATTTTCTATGTTTAGAAAATATATGTTATTAACACTGGAAAACATTTCCATGGCTTACTTACGTATCAGTATTCTTCCACATCTATCAGACTCTAACTATAAACTAACAAGAGAACAACTTCCTAAGTATAAACCCCGAAGGCCGAAACCAACATCAGATCGATACTCAGGAAACCATTCAACTTATTAATCTCTAGTCAGTTTCTAATTTCTGTTTAACTCCATTACTTTAACTCTATTCGATTAACTCTATTTGATTAACTCAAATTTGAATAACTAATATCTGTTTTAACTTTATTTCGAATAACTATATTCGATTTAACTCCATTTTTTTACTAACTCACTTTGATTATCTTAACTTGCTAACTCAAATTGAATGACTTAACTTGCTAACTCAAATTTGATTAACTCGACTAACTTCACCCATTTGGTTAACTTGACTAACTAACTCAATCAACTTGGTTTGATCAACTCTTTTAACTTGGTTTGACTAACTTATTTGACAAATCTGGTTTAACTAACTCATTTGACAAATCCCTTTTAATAATCCTATTTATTCCCTAAATAAATATTCTCCTTTTAAAATTCTATTTATTTCCTAAATAAATAATCCTTCTAGATTCTTATTTATTTCTAAATAATTATCTCCTTTATAACTTCTATTTATTGCTAAATAAATAATTCCTTTTATAACCTTTATTTGTAAATGTTTTACAAATATTTCTCTTCCTATATTTGTCTATTTATTTTCTAAATAAATAATCGTCTTATACTTCTATTTATTTCTAAATACATATTTCATTCAATTCAATTTATTTATTAAATAAATATTCCTTTTATAAAACTTTATTCGTTTTATAAATATTTTCCTTTTATCTTTATCCTGTTTATTTTCCCAAAATATTTCCTTTTTGATATTCTATTTGTCTTATAAATAAATATCCTCCTTTATAAACTCCTATTTATTTTCTAAGTAAATGTTCTCCTTTATAAAATCCTATTTATTTTCTAAGTGCTTTATTTTCATAATATTCCCTTTTATAAAATCGGTTGATTTTATAAAATTCCTTTATTTCAATATACATTGAAATATTTCTTTTCACATCCCAGGGTCACTTATGATATTTAAAATGGCAAACCACAATGATCAATATCATTTAACACACATAATCAAACAGATTATAAAACACATCATATATTTCAATACATGAACAGAACAGTATTATAAATATAAGTGCACTTTTAAGTTCAAGTCCAAGTCCATTCAAGTCCATTAACATGGATCACATATGTCACTTACTTTTAAAGTAAGAATCAAGTAAACATTTTAACATAAGTTACCAACATTCAAGCAACTTTAAGCATAGTTAAAACACGCAAAAGGGTTTATGTTTGCTGTCCTAAATAGTGTGTAAACTCAACTTAATCCTTAGCAAATCCAAGATCCAAGAATAAGAATAAAGATTCAAGAATAAGAACAAAGATCCAAGCTAGTAACCTCCTTCCTTTCCTTGCTTTCACTTGCTTTTTCTTGCTTCCTCCTCTACCACCACCATTACTCAAGAAGAAGCCATTAATATAGCTTAAGAAGAAGAAGAAAAGAAATTGTGTAGAATTCCTAAGGGTATGCCTCCCTTTATATAGCCTTAGGAATGTGAATGGGAAAAGACCAAAATGCCCCTAAAACCCTAATCTTACATATGAAGTATTACTACTTTTGCTCATTTTCCTTATTTGCTCATTTCTTTCAAATGAAGTATTACTATTTTTTTCTCATTTTCCTTATTTGCTCATTTTTCCTTATTTGCTCATTTTCCTAAATATCTTGCCTATGTCATGCATGACATCATCCAGATATTTAGTTAACCATAAATACTAAAAATAATTTTATTTGCCAATCACTTTCCTAATGATTAATTAGACATTCACTAAAATTTTCAACAACTTTTACTGAGAAAATAGCCATTTATTGATAAAACGATTTTCGCTCATTTTATCAATATTTTACCAAAAATATATTTTTGAAAGCATTTTTCCAAAACGAGTCTAGTATCATTAATTATTAATTAAATATTCCAAGTTATTTAATTAAACGACTGTTTAATCCTCTTAATCACCTTTTAAATAATTAAATAAATTAATTATTATATCGCTGAAAACGCGGGTCATTACAAAATCTGTAAGTCTGTTAATCTGTGAACTAGTTGATCTAAACTCTGTATGTCTGAAACTTGAAAACAAGTTAATCTGAAATCTGTTAGTCTGGGGACACAAGGTTAGGAGGGGAATTACTTGTGTCATCTGTTGTTTGGGACCCATATTAGTCAGTAACCCTTTCTGGTATCAAAACTTTGACCCAACAGTAGGTAGGGTCCGGGCACGCTTACTGAACTAATTATAAGCGGTTCATTCTGATAATGGCGAGGGGTGTTGATGGTGCGTTCCAACCGGGTCATGTGCGTGCATGGATCCCGGTCTGCCTCTGAGGATGTAAGACGCCGTGACATCTGTAAATAGGTCTGTGCCAATTGATTGTCACTTTAGGGAGTGATACACCCTACTGTGGGGCCGACACAGGATATTTATGTATTAGGGAGTCGATCGCTTGGGGTAGGGTTTTAGGGTACACTTAGTTCTGTCTGTTTCTGTTGGGTGGCAACACCTGTCTGTTTCTGCGTGGTACCGTCTGTTCAGATGGTAAAGGCCCAACTACTAGTGTACACCTAATTCTACATTCTGTTTCCGTAGGGATTAATTTGTTTCTGCTTCTGTCTGTTTCCGTTCGAGTGGTAAAGGCCCATTACTAGCACTCTCTTCTGTGTAAATTATTCTGTACCCATTTCTGTTTCAGTTTAGACATTAGGGTGACACCTAATCCTATTATACTAGTATTAGTGCAGAGAAGTGTAAAACAATAGCTTATATCATTCTGTTCTTCTGTTATATCTGCTACACCTGTTATAATTATCCCTCATCCAGTTTTATGATCATGTCATGTTATTATTAGCTGTTCATAACTGAAAATCACTGGACTTGCCAGACTTTTTGTCTGACCCTTGTTGTTTCGCCTCCTTTCTTCCGTTCCCCCCCAGGTTTTGTAGAAGGGAATACTCTAGCTTGATCCAGATTTCTTCCGCTTGCAGTGCTTAAAGTATGGCTTGTCTTCTTCTTTGGGGATTATGATTTTAAACTATGCATTCTGAAGGCTTTTGTACAAGACTGATATTTTGTAGTTGAATTCTGATATTGTGATTTGAAAGGATGTAACCAAGCTTCTGTTGAAATAAAGTTATAAATTTTTCAAGTACTGTTTTATCTGTCTTGTAAGTTTCTGTTCTGTTTACTAAAATGCTCCACCAAAGTTAAGGCATTCCCTTTGTCAGTGACCTTAACGGAGGTGGGGTGTTACACTTGGTATCAGAGCTGAAGGTTACCAGATTGGGTAAAATTTTTGAAAACTATTTTCAAAAAGGTTTTGAAAGGAAGCATTTTCAAAAATAAAGCTTATTTTGAAAAACATGATCCCCAAGAGCCATATATCTTTCTTTTAGTCCTTTTTGTATTGAATCTTTCCTTTTTCGTTTCAGCATGTTTGAAGCATCCGAGATACCAGAGGGTGTTCATGTACCTGGTTGGTTTCGTCAATATCTTGAGGCTAGGACCACCGCCGCAGGTCCAGCAAATGATCCCCCTCCTCCACCCCCTCCTCATGTAATTACTTTGTCAAAGAACTGTAGAGATTTTAGGGCCATGGGTGGAAAGGATTTCAAGGGAACTGAATCATTCGTAGAAGCGAGGAACTGGCTCAAAGAAACTGAGGATCTATTCGTTATCTTTGAGGTGGACGATAGGCAGAAGGTACATTTGGCGGTATGGCTACTCAAAGGAGAAGCTTCCTACTGGTGGGAACTCACTAACGACGAGAGGCCGGTTGAGACATGGATGGATTTCAGAACAAGGTTTGAGACAAAATTTCTCTCACAAGCTGAACGAAGTTTACAACTGGAAAAGTTCCTATCTCTTAAGAAAGGAAGTATGACGGTCAAGGAATACGTCAACCAGTTCAACCAACTAGCTAGGTTCGGATTGGATTTAGTCAACACTCAGCATAAAAAGGCTCTCCACTTTGTTAAAGGATTGAACGAGCCACTGCACAGCCTAGCCATGACCCATGTACCCATGGGAGCGACTTACGAGAGATTGGTGGACATGGCACTACTGCACGAGGAAGACAAGGGCCCGAAAGAGACAAAGAAGGAAGAACCACAGAATAAGAAAGCAGGGCCCAAAAAGGAAATACAAAGGAAGGATGAGAAGTTTGAAGATAAGAAGGGGAAAAAGTGCTTTACTTGTGGAAGCTCAACTCATCTGAACAAGGATTGCAGAAAAAGGAAGGGCACTTGCTTCAACTGTGGTGAGATGGGACACTTCACTAGGGACTGCCCGAAGAGATGAGGGCAAGGAGGGCAGGCGAACACTCTTGAGGCTAGTGGCTAGGATAGAAATAGGAAAATTCCTATAGTAGGTTTAATTTCTTAATCTGATTATGGAGTTAAGACTCTTTCTGGTTCTGGTATTTTGATTTTGTAATCGATACTCTGCACTTTAATACTAGTATTGTTTCTGATTCTGCTGTAGACTCAAACCCATAAGGGTTATGATTAATCTGTTTGTGATAGATTGGGGTTTGAAAGATATCTGTGTTAGGCGTCAAGTATGACGCGTATATTCTGAGGTTTTGTGGGATATGATTTTATCATGCTTAGCTTCCTAAGAATCATTAGGGAACCTGATCTGTACCGGTAGTCTGTAAATATTTGAATATTCCCGATAAGGTTAAGATTTCTAGTTTTGACATTATCTAAAGAGGGTAATCCTCTGGGTGTCAATTTGATGTTGGTTTCGGTCTTCGGGGCCGATACTTAGGACCCATGCCTAATGGGAACCAAGTTTTTGTTTTATCTGTACTCGCTTCCATCATTCGACTGTATCCTATCGATCGAATCTTCGAACTTTTGGTAGAAACTAATGGGTGTAAACATGTGTTTGAGACATGTTATGTTTGATGGTTGCAAGTGGATGCAAGTGGTTGCTAGTGGTTGCTCGTGGATGCATATACACACACTAGGCACTAGATCGGCTCGAAAACACTCTCATACAGCATATGGATGTGTGAGCATTTTCAATTTTTGTGGATGCAAAATGATTAACTCAGCACATGGATGTTGCATATGACTGAATGGTTGTGCACTCATATAGAAATGATATGTATCGAGTAGGAAAATTGCATACATGTTGGACTCATGGCACTGGCATAATTCGCATTAAGGAGGTCAACTGAATCAGTGGACCGCCTGATCTTTGCATTAGATAAGGAACATATACACACACCTTTGCATATGTTCATACAACATTAGAAGTTTCTAAGGACAATGGACGCCAGTGATTGATGATTGAGTAGATGGATGTTGGATGGTAGGACACATTCTTCTTAACTTGAAGATTTCGGGGACGAAATCCTTTAAGGAGGGGAGAATGTAACACCCCGTATTTTCTGTGAACGTATAGGTAACAAATCATAGGATAATTAATTTTTAAAAATAAGAATCAAGGGAAACGGGTTGTGCCATTGCGTTCGTCTCGGAATTCTACTTGAAAACGATCCGAATTTGCAAGAATCGGAGTCCGTATGAAGGAGATATGACCCTCCAAAGTTTCAGGAAATTTCAGAATTGAAAACAGCTCGAAATTCGAATTCAAACCCAGAGGCGGGCTGGGCGGGAAATTTCCCGCCCAGGGCCCAAGTCGACTGGGGAGTCGACTGGGCAGTCGACCCCCCAGACCAGGTCGACTGGGCAGCCGACCTGGGGGTCGAGCCCTGGTCGAACCTGGTGCGTATGTGTGCGATTTTGTGGGCTGTGACGTGTTTGGACGGACCTGATGAGTTCTAGGGTTAATCTGAGGGCCTAAATGAGTTCCTACACCTATAAATACCGCCTAAGACCTAGCCTTCTCTACACACAATTCTATTCTGCTTCTACTCTACCTCTGTTCTAATAAAAATAAAAATGGCGTCGCTACTCTGCTGAAATCAAAACTAGAAGCTAATCAACATCAACCTAAGCAACTCAATTAAAATTAGAGATTAAATCTTCTGCAACGATTCTACAACAACTAAAGTTCTTTCTTTAATACAATCAAGGCAAGTACAGTTATTTTCCGATATAAACGTTAATTCTGATTGTGACATAAATTGTAAATCTGAATCTAAGGTTATATCTGTTCTGTTCTGTTTAGATCTATCTTATTCTGTATCTCTTTCCTCTTTCTGTTTTATAGCCAGGCTACCATGAGCCTGAGCCAGTCTCATAAGAGATTAACATACGCTAAAATGTTTGGGATAGTAAAATGAATGATGCATAAATTGGGCATGACCAATAGGTGACTGGTTTGAGGAAAGAACATGGACTGTAGCTAGAACGTAAATCTGAGACATATGACTGGACATGTTATATTTATAACATAAAGGGTATTGAACATATGATTTGAGGACATGACATAGAAAGGTATATAATTGGACATAAATATAGACTGTATTGAACATATGGCTTGAGATAAAGAGAATATGGTTTAGGTATAAAGATTTACATTAAAGTAGGATATCTATCAAATGTAAATAATACCTAAGTAGGAGATTTTTGTCGATGGCTAGATTTGGTATAATTTATATGTGAATCTTTTGTACTAGGCAAGTTGAACTAAATTGGGACATGTAAATTATGACCTTAATCGGTGACATGTAAATTTAATGCAAACATGGGGTATATGATCATATTGTGAACCATGACTATTATTTATGCATGTGAACTTAGGCAAGATTTATAATTAGGCAAGATATGTTTGTGAAACTTTAAGGAATGATTAAATCTGTTATATTTGCCTAATTTGCTAGTTTTGTTACATTGTCTAATCTGCTAGTTCTGTTATATTACTTAATCTGCTAGTTCTGCTCTACTGCCACTGAAAGAACCCGTAACTTCCCCGTGAAGGAAAGCGCGGATACTTTGAGAACAACACACAAATGAACGCAGACGGAAGAACATTTCATTGCTATTACAACAATTCCATCAGATACAAGAATATACAGAGTATAAATGAATAAATTACATTCGACGAATATCAGAGATTACAATAAATTACATAGCAGCGGAAAAATATACAAAACACAACTAGAAGTGATACACGGATACAGAGCTTTCCGAGCATCGTTCCAGCTGTAAATCAGGACCCTGTGAATATAAATCTGCAAAACCAAAACTACTAGCTGCCCGTGTGGAAAATAGGGGCACCCAGAGTTTAGGTTAAAACAATAAACTCCAGGTCAGTCATGTGACTGGTGTGAGAACTAAAACAGTTATTTAAAACTTTACTTTAAAAGAGAGTAATTCAAGGGACCACGCCGTATAACACGGAACGGGTTTCCTCCCAAGAATACTAGTGCATATAACAAAACAACGCAATGCTCTTTAGAAAAATGGGCTATTATAAGACCCAGGTCCCATCACACAATGCAACACAAGCCGGAGGATAGGGTTTTCCCTTATAATAGCCAAACATGCTTGATACGTTTAAAACACATCATTTGATACTATAATAAGTGTATAGTGTCAAAACAATTTCAATCATAAATATCAATCATAGACGGCATGGGTACCATATATCATGTCGCCATACTAGTTCTACAATTAAAACCGCAATATCACGTATTGGAAATTGGATTTCCGTCATGAGTCGAGGCAAGGGGCAAGCTCCTCTCCGCGTTCGAGACACTCTAGCAAATGCCTCAGGACCCCACTTTGATCCTTGGAATCGGCTGGGCCGGTCCTCTCTTACTTTTGAGGATTAGTTATTCCTGAACACACGTTTCCCGGTCCTTACAGACCTATATCCGAGGCGCCTCATATCCAACAACCACATAGGTGAAAAGTATATAAATGTCAGGGATGGTAGGTCACTGACACCACCCTAGCTAGAAAGAAACGTCGTGCTCTCCCAGCGGTCCGTCTCCCGTTTTTGACTCATACCGAGGTGTGAGGCTCGAGAATTCACGTTACACACAAAGCTACGCCACACAGGCCGTGCTTTGATCATCAACCACAAGACTTTGTTTTCAACAGAAGCCTTGATCAATTGCCACTTACGCATGCCACACTGGCAATTCACTCCATGCGACTGATGTCCATCGATATACAACCTCTGAGCTCGTACGTCTCAGAGAAGGGCGTTAAGCAAGAGAATAAATTCTCCGCCGCCAAACAGATGTATATTTAATAGAGATCAATCAACACAGAATAAAATCCAATGTCAGACACACAATCCATTTACAAGTTCGTTCTGGGTCTGAACGAAACCGGAGGCACTTTCCTCGCATATCCATCCATCTCCAGGTACGTCTGGACGATCACCAACTGATTCCCTCATCCTGGGTGTACAGCCCAATCAAGATCATCAGTAATCACCCAAACGATGTGAAGACTTCCGGTCTTCAACCACCGTCTTCATCTTCGACATCTCGTCGAATCTGTTATTCAGAATGGGTATAACCCGGCCTTTCTGAATAACCCACGTATATAATTAACAAATGTTACACAAACACAATGAACGCCTCATTCCAATTCAGAATATTCTTTTATTCACAAAATCACATTCTTAGGGAAAGGTTCCCATTAATTTTATCAAAGATAAATTCTTCTAAATTTATTCTTTAATCTTCCTTTGGATATCATTTCAAACTAGTCGGGATTAGCGAACCACACCGAAGTAATTATTTATTTTATTTCCCAATCCCAACCTATATATCCCATGGAGCAAAACTGGTGATACTCCATTTCTAACACCACGGTGTTATCGGTAAAATTAATTACCATTTCACGTTCAAATCTAATTAAAGATTTAACTATCGCTTTGGAGCAAAACTGGTGGTACTCCATTCTCGATCACCTTTCAGATTTGATAATTTAAATTATCAATTCACATTTTAATCTAACTAAAGATTCATTAAAACTTCACTTAGCTTTAATCTTTTCAAAAATCAATATCCTGTCTTTAACTGGGTTAAAGAACCAATGTCATCTAAAACACGATTCACGATAAACCCAAATCACATTTGATATTAAATACAAGGCTCTGAATAGAAAATATATCGGCTTATATTCAATATCAAATTCTGAAACCAACAAATATCGTATTGGAAATAACGATATAAAATATATCTTTCAAATTCCCAAAACAATATCTGTATAGTCACGAAATCCAACATCGAAATATCCCGAAGATAATTTCGATTCAGCTCCAGTCCAATCCACGCATTGGAAATTATCGATTATTTTCAAAATCACTTTCAAATTCAATTTATTTATTTCAAAAATAAATTGATTTTAATTCTAGTTCAAAACTAGTTCATTTCGACAAAATTCATTTTTATCCTTTCAAATGTGGAATTTTCCAGCCCAATTTTTCCCAAATCATATATTATGATTTTACACAAATTATAGATATTTTTAATAATTTTATCAAGGCCCGTACAGTCGATTTCCATCAACGGCCATCGAACTGCACTTACAGCGACCTTTTTCAAATTTGATTTGGACATAATTCCAAATCCAACCGTTAGATTTCAAATTTCTAACATTTATTGGAAAGCTCTTTTCGATACGAACCCAACGGTTCTGGTTTTAGGAGAATCCGACGGTCGGATCTCCCGCAATGTCCGTTTGAAATAAATGGTCGAAATTCACGAACTACCGCGGCGCGGCGTGTTCTATTCAGGCCATTATATTATGTATATAATATATATAATATATATTTCATCGATTTCTATTTAAAACGAATTTTATAAATCGTTTTAAATCGTTTCAAAAGCAATTTCAACTTTCTTTTCAATTCAAATCAAAATTGAATTCTTCTTTATAAATTCGTTTTAAAATTCATTTCTATTCAATTCAAATTTTAATTCAATTTGAATTCATTTCAATTCACTTTCAATTCAATTTGAATTCGTTTTCAATTCAATTCATTTCGAAATCATTTCGAAATCGTTTTCAATTCAATTCATTTCGAAATCGTTTTCAATTCATTTCATTTCGAAATCGTTTTCAATTCAATTCATTTCGAAATCGTTTTCAATTCAATTCATTTCGAAATCGTTTTCAATTCAATTCATTTCGAAATCGTTTTCAATTCAATTCATTTCGAAATCGTTTTCAATTCAATTCATTTCGAAATCGTTTTCAATTCAATTCATTTCGAAATCGTTTTCAATTCAATTCATTTCGAAATCGTTTTCAATTCATTTCATTTCGAAATATTCGATTTCGAAATCACTTTTCAATATTCATTTTAAAATGAATAAAATCGATATAAATATCGTTCACGTCAAAATGGCGTCAATCTAATCAACACGGCTTCATAAATTTCTATTTTCAAATATTCTATTTCAAATATTTCTTTTTCAAAACAGTTGTTATTATCAAAATATTTCGTTCAACACATGACCAATCTCAATGGATGAGTACTGTCAACACATGAACCTTTATTTTATAATATTCTTTATTTTTCAAATTGGAATGAGGCCCAATCAATAACCATATAATGTTAATTATATGGATGCCATACAACACATGTATATAATAGCTTTGAAAAATAATCAACCATCAACCAAAGTGCACCACACAACTGCATAAGCGTCAAATATAAATAATCGACGCTTACACAGTCTGTCGACCAATCGATCGACAATAATTAAATAATTGGGATTAGTGTACACCAAATATCATCCCAACACCCGTGTGGGGTTTCAAATCAACAAACACACATTTTTGTTTGTGCAGTTGGGCGATGTGTAAAATTTATCAACCCAATCAATATCAGTCAAATCAGTGTAAATAAACAAATCGGCCGATTTGTTTATAAATATTTATTTATTCACTTTCACGTTAAAAATTATATTTTTAACGTCAAAAATATTTATTTCAACACTTGAATTTCTATTCAGTTCATTTACACAATAAAAATGATATTTTTATTTTTCTAACATATTTTAGAAAATTTCGGCGGCATAACGGCACGATACTAGAAACGGGACGAGGCCTAGCCTTATCCCCGGTCTAGTGAAGGCCCACGCCATTCACACATCAATCAATCCATTCCATTTCATCAAACAATTCAATTCACACCAATTAGACTAATCAACAACACAACCAAACAATTTAACAAACAAGCCATCCATGGTCTGTGGATGACGGGTGTCGGGTGCTACTAAACACCGTCTGCATCCTAGTATATATATATAACTAGAAAAAGAATTTGAGTGAGAAGTTCTCACCGAAAGCTATCCAATCATCTTGACTCTTCTTCTCGCCTTTTTATCATCTTCTCGTGCCCGTAGTCACTACATATATAAAAATCACACATTTTTATATTTCGATGTCTTTAAAATAAAAATCACATTTTTATTTATTTACTTTCAATTTAAAAATCATATTTTTATAATCACTTCATATATTTAAAAATCGAATTTTCACTCCGCTATTCAATATATAAAAATTATATTTTTACTTCGATATTTACTATATAAAGACCTCGCCCTTTCATATTATTATAGTTCCTACTATGCAAAGATTATATTTTTATCTTTCTACAATATAAAAGATTATATTTTTAATTCTTTAAAAATATAAAAATCATATTTCTACATCTTCTATATAGTAAAGATTATATTTTTAATACTTTAAAAATATAAAAATCATATTTTTATTTCTTTAAAAATATAAAGATCATATTTAAAATCAAATCTTTTATTGTTAAAAATCGAATCATTTCCTTTCTCTATTATATCTAAAATTTATATTGTTATCGCTACTCCCTACGAATGAAAATCTTATTTTTCTCCCCTCTTCTTACGAACAAAAGTCACTCCTTTTTCACCTTTATAAAAATCATCACTTGATTTCAACGTATATAAAATAAAAATCAGATTTTTATTTTGCTACATATACAAAGATGATATTTTTAATATTCCTATCATGTAAATTTTTTTTTTTTAACTTCCACAATTCAAAATCAAATCTTTACTTTTCATATTTAAAAATATCGTCTTTTCTATTTGAAAAATCCTAACTTTTCTATTTGAAAAATCCTAACTTTTCCATTTGAAAAAAAATCCTAACTTTTCCATTTGAAAAATCCTATACAAAAGAAATAAATAAATAAAATAAAACAAATTAGAAAAACTTACTTTCTCAATCGGAGGGGGGGGGTTTCTTGCTCGCGGAAGTGTGGTGGGCCCTCCAGCAGGCGTCGGAGGTGGAGCGGAAGGGGGGGTTGCGGCTGTCGATTGAAGAGGAGAGGGGGAAGGAGAAGGGGCGGCGCGGTGGTTTGGTGGTTGCGGTGGGCTCCAGCGAAGGCGGTGAGGGTTTAGGGGGAACTCGCAGTGGCGGGGAGGAGGAAGCGGAGCATCGATGGGCGGAGGAGGTGGAGAGGAGGGCGGCGTGGTGGGGTCCTGACCGCCGACGAGCGGTGGTCGGTGGCGGCTCCATCGCGCCCCCTTTCATCATTTTTTTATTTATTTATTTCGATTTCATCCTGAAATTATAAGGGGGGGGGCCTGAGAGGTAATAGGAGGAAAGAATTTTAATTTTATTATTTTATTTAATTATTTTAATTTCTAAAAAGGTTGACTTTTACATACGACCTCTAAACGAGGCCCACCGCCTGTCGTCCATAGCGTTTTACCCCTATTCCGAACACAATGGGATATGTATCGCAAGCTGATTCGATCGCTTGAATCAGTTTCCTTTAAATTTACATTTAAATCACTATATTGAATTTTAAACGTACTTTTCGAATTACCGGGGTCGCATACGAACTCTAAAAATTCCAGAAAAATATTTTCTAGCTTTGTATTGACGATACGGTCCTAACAAAACTAGTTTCGCCGAATTCTGAGACCGTTGGGAAAATGGCTAATTTCCAGTCGATTAAAATCAACTAAAATGGTCAAAACACGTTTTCCCTTGCCACGCTCACATATTGATTCGAAAAATTATGAAATTTGGAATCTAGCAATAATTTAGCATCACGGACCCAACAAAACCGGTTTCGCCGAATTCCGAGGTCATTTGCAAAATGTCCATTTTTAAGGGCCTGAATTCCATAGCGACTATTCAGAATTTTCAACTGGACATATCTTTTGATTCCCGCTATGAAATTTTGATCTTTCGGATTCGTTGGAAAGATATTATCAATTAGATCCTAATGTTTTTGGTTTCACTAAGATCCGGATTGTTTTGCACCCGGTACATTCAATTGAAGTTTGAAATCGAATTATCGAACTACCGCGCCATTTTCAATTCCTTTTATAATTTATATATAAATATTTATATTCTAACGACGACGTATATAATATATACGTTCTAATTATATTCAAAATAAATTTCTCGTCGATATTATTTAAAATAATTCATTTTAAATATTCAAAATTCGCTAAAATCGCTAAAATAAAAATTTTAAACTGGCCCAGATTTTCCGGGTTATTACAATCTCCCCCACTTAAAACTTTTCGTCTCCGAAAAGGAACATAATCGAAAGTGGTTTGATTAATCAACTCTACGTTCGATCTGGCTTGCATTCTCCAACTTTTCAGTTTCTGAGAATTTTCAAATTCTTCAAAAATTTGGCTAACACCCGGAATTTTCGAAAAATTTCGCCATAACCTCCCCTGCACCGGGAGCATCGGGGAATTTCAAATAGCTTCTCCGGTACTTCAGATCTCAAAAAGAAAAAGAAAAAGCCAAGCGGCTAGCCAATAGGCTCACAAAATCATCATCACCCAAACAAAACAGGAAATTATGTAGTAAACATGTACCTATTTGTCGGGCCAACAAATTTTATTCTTCGGCTCTAGCCTCCTTGCTATGACCTGTTCAATGTAAGTACAAGTATATGCAAGCAAATGCGACCAATTTTCAATATACTCAATATTCGGTTCAATTAGGCATAAATGGTTAAAATTATCAAACAAATAAACAAACAACTCAAACATCAATCAATTAGTAGATTAGAGTTTTCAAATTCATAATTTTGATATATATACAGAAAATCATGTTTTGATGCCAATTCACAACAATGTGTTCTAAATATATTAGTTTTGGTTCTCACACCAGCCTAATGGAAATATATAGATATCACACCTTCGAAACACAAACATAAATACTGATGATGTGGCCACATCACCAGAATTATCCCCGGGTGTCTAGAATGTGACTCTATATCTATCCAGTATATTAAAACTTCGACTATACGTTCATGACGCGTATACGTGAAATCTATATATACTCGATTGTCCATATTCAAAATAAATAAATATTCAAATACGTATAAAACGATTTAAATTTTAAAACAAAATTGTTTTCAATTGGAAAATATACTCTTCACACTCGTTCTAGGATACTACTGATCCTATCTCTAACGAGTCATTCTAATTGGATGTTGCTAATCCAATATCTGATGAATTCTTTCGTATGGTTCTAATGTGTCTTGTTCTCGAGCTCTGTAAACCAAAGCTCTGATACCAACTGAAAGAACCCGTAACTTCCCCGTGAAGGAAAGCGCGGATACTTTGAGAACAACACACAAATGAACGCAGACGGAAGAACATTTCATTGCTATTACAACAATTCCATCAGATACAAGAATATACAGAGTATAAATGAATAAATTACATTCGACGAATATCAGAGATTACAATAAATTACATAGCAGCGGAAAAATATACAAAACACAACTAGAAGTGATACACGGATACAGAGCTTTCCGAGCATCGTTCCAGCTGTAAATCAGGACCCTGCGAATATAAATCTGCAAAACCAAAACTACTAGCTGCCCGTGTGAAAAATAGGGGCACCCAGAGTTTAGGTTAAAACAATAAACTCCAGGTCAGTCATGTGACTGGTGTGAGAACTAAAACAGTTATTTAAAACTTTACTTTAAAAGAGAGTAATTCAAGGGACCACGCCGTATAACACGGAACGGGTTTCCTCCCAAGAATACTAGTGCATATAACAAAACAACGCAATGCTCTTTAGAAAAATGGGCTATTATAAGACCCAGGTCCCATCACACAATGCAACGCAAGCCGGAGGATAGGGTTTTCCCTTATAATAGCCAAACATGCTTGATACGTTTAAAACACATCATTTGATACTATAATAAGTGTATAGTGTCAAAACAATTTCAATCATAAATATCAATCATAGACGGCATGGGTACCATATATCATGTCGCCATACTAGTTCTACAATTAAAACCGCAATATCACGTATTGGAAATTGGATTTCCGTCATGAGTCGAGGCAAGGGGAAAGCTCCTCTCCGCGTTCGAGACACTCTAGCAAATGCCTCAGGACCCCACTTTGATCCTTGGAATCGGCTGGGCCGGTCCTCTCTTACTTTTGAGGATTAGTTATTCCTGAACACACGTTTCCCGGTCCATACAGACCTATATCCGAGGCGCCTCATATCCAACAACCACACAGGTGAAAAGTATATAAATGTCAGGGCTGGTAGGTCACTGACACCACCCTATCTAGAAAGAAACGTCGTGCTCTCCCAGCGGTCCGTCTCCCGTTTTTGACTCATACCGAGGTGTGAGGCTCGCGAATTCACGTTACACACAAAGCTACGCCACACAGGCCGTGCTTTGATCATCAACCACAAGACTTTGCTTTTCAACAGAAGCCTTGATCAATTGCCACTTACGCATGCCACACTGGCAATTCACTCCATGCGACTGATGTCCATCGATATACAACCTCTGAGCTCGTACGTCTCAGAGAAGGGCGTTAAGCAAGAGAATAAATTCTCCGCCGCCAAACAGATGTATATTTAATAGAGATCAATCAACACAGAATAAAATCCAATGTCAGACACACAATCCATTTACAAGTTCGTTCTGGGTCTGAACGAAACCGGAGGCACTTTCCTCGCATATCCATCCATCTCCAGGTACGTCTGGACGATCACCAACTGATTCCCTCATCCTGGGTGTACAGCCCAATCAAGATCATCAGTAATCACCCAAACGATGTGAAGACTTCCGGTCTTCAACCACCGTCTTCATCTTCGACATCTCGTCGAATCTGTTATTCAGAATGGGTATAACCCGGCCTTTCTGAATAACCCACGTATATAATTAACAAATGTTACACAAACACAATGAACGCCTCATTCCAATTCAGAATATTCTTTTATTCACAAAATCACATTCTTAGGGAAAGGTTCCCATTAATTTTATCAAAGATAAATTCTTCTAAATTTATTCTTTAATCTTCCTTTGGATATCATTTCAAACTAGTCGGGATTAGCGAACCACACCGAAGTAATTATTTATTTTATTTCCCAATCCCAACTTATATATCCCATGGAGCAAAACTGGTGATACTCCATTTCTAACACCACGGTGTTATCGGTAAAATTAATTACCATTTCACGTTCAAATCTAATTAAAGATTTAACTATCGCTTTGGAGCAAAACTGGTGGTACTCCATTCTCGATCACCTTTCAGATTTGATAATTTAAATTATCAATTCACATTTTAATCTAACTAAAGATTCATTAAAACTCCACTTAGCTTTAATCTTTTCAAAAATCAATATCCTGTCTTTAACTGGGTTAAAGAACCAATGTCATCTAAAACACGATTCACGATAAACCCAAATCACATTTGATATTAAATACAAGGCTCTGAATAGAAAATATATCGGCTTATATTCAATATCAAATTCTGAAACCAACAAATATCGTATTGGAAATAACGATATAAAATATATCTTTCAAATTCCCAAAACAATATCTGTATAGTCACGAAATCCAACATCGAAATATCCCGAAGATAATTTCGATTCAGCTCCAGTCCAATCCACGCATTGGAAATTATCGATTATTTTCAAAATCACTTTCAAATTCAATTTATTTATTTCAAAAATAAATTGATTTTAATTCTAGTTCAAAACTAGTTCATTTCGACAAAATTCATTTTTATCCTTTCAAATGTGGAATTTTCCAGCCCAATTTTTCCCAAATCATATATTATGATTTTACACAAATTATAGATATTTTTAATAATTTTATCAAGGCCCGTACAGTCGATTTCCATCAACGGCCATCGAACTGCACTTACAGCGACCTTTTTCAAATTTGATTTGGACATAATTCCAAATCCAACCGTTAGATTTCAAATTTCTAACATTTATTGGAAAGCTCTTTTCGATACGAACCCAACGGTTCTGGTTTTAGGAGAATCCGACGGTCGAATCTCCCGCAATGTCCGTTTGAAATAAATGGTCGAAATTCACGAACTGCCGCGGCGCGGCGTGTTCTATTCAGGCCATTATATTATGTATATAATATATATAATATATATTTCGTCGATTTCTATTTAAAACGAATTTTATAAATCGTTTTAAATCGTTTCAAAAGCAATTTCAACTTTCTTTTCAATTCAAATCAAAATTGAATTCTTCTTTATAAATTCGTTTTAAAATTCATTTCTATTCAATTCAAATTTTAATTCAATTTGAATTCATTTCAATTCACTTTCAATTCAATTTGAATTCGTTTTCAATTCAATTCATTTCGAAATTGTTTTCAATTCAATTCATTTCGAAATCGTTTTCAATTCAATTCATTTCGAAATCGTTTTCAATTCATTTCATTTCGAAATCGTTTTCAATTCAATTCATTTTGAAATCGTTTTCAATTCAATTCATTTCGAAATCGTTTTCAATTCAATTCATTTCGAAATCGTTTTCAATTCAATTCATTTCGAAATCGTTTTCAATTCAATTCATTTCGAAATCGTTTTCAATTCAATTCATTTCGAAATCGTTTTCAATTCAATTCATTTCGAAATCGTTTTCAATTCAATTCATTTCGAAATCGTTTTCAATTCAATTCATTTCGAAATCGTTTTCAATTCATTTCATTTCGAAATATTCGATTTCGAAATCACTTTTCAATATTCATTTTAAAATGAATAAAATCGATATAAATATCGTTCATGTCAAAATGGCGTCAATCTAATCAACACGGCTTCATAAATTTCTATTTTCAAATATTCTATTTCCAATATTTCTTTTTCAAAATAGTTGTTATTATCAAAATATTTCGTTCAACACATGACCATTCTCAATGGATGAGTACTGTCAACACATGAACCTTTATTTTATAATATTCTTTATTTTTCAAATTGGAATGAGGCCCAATCAATAACCATATAATGTTAATTATATGGATGCCATACAACACATGTATATAATAGCTTTGAAAAATAATCAACCATCAACCAAAGTGCACCACACAACTGCATAAGCGTCAAATATAAATAATCGACGCTTACACAGTCTGTCGACCAATCGATCGACAATAATTAAATAATTGGGATTAGTGTACACCAAATATCATCCCAACACCCGTGTGGGGTTTCAAATCAACAAACACACATTTTTGTTTGTGCAGTTGGGCGATGTGTAAAATTTATCAACCCAATCAATATCAGTCAAATCAGTGTAAATAAACAAATCGGCCGATTTGTTTA
Organism: Allium sativum; assembly: GCA_030737875.1. Taxonomy (NCBI): domain Eukaryota; kingdom Viridiplantae; phylum Streptophyta; class Magnoliopsida; order Asparagales; family Amaryllidaceae; genus Allium; species Allium sativum. The sequence goes on along the minus strand of CM060921.1, from coordinate 144,621,217 downwards.
TAAATATTTATTTATTCACTTTCACGTTAAAAATTATATTTTTAACGTCAAAAATATTTATTTCAACACTTGAATTTCTATTCAGTTAATTTACACAATAAAAATGATATTTTTATTTTTCTAACATATTTTACAAAATTTCGGCGGCATAACGGCACGATACTAGAAACGGGACGAGGCCTAGCCTTATTCCCGGTCTAGTGAAGGCCCACGCCATTCACACATCAATCAATCCATTCCATTTCACCAAACAATTCAATTCACACCAATTAGACTAATCAACAACACAACCAAACAATTTAACAAACAAGCCATCCATGGTCTGTGGATGACGGGTGTCGGGTGCTACTAAACACCGTCTGCATCCTAGTATATATATATAACTAGAAAAAGAATTTGAGTGAGAAGTTCTCACCGAAAGCTATCCAATCATCTTGACTCTTCTTCTCGCCTTTTTATCATCTTCTTGTGCCCGTAGTCACTACATATATAAAAATCACACATTTTTATATTTCGATGTCTTTAAAATAAAAATCACATTTTTATTTATTTACTTTCAATTTAAAAATCATATTTTTATAATCACTTCATATATTTAAAAATCGAATTTTCACTCCGCTATTCAATATATAAAAATTATATTTTTACTTCGATATTTACTATATAAAGACCTCGCCCTTTCATATTATTATAGTTCCTACTATGCAAAGATTATATTTTTATCTTTCTACAATATAAAAGATTATATTTTTAATTCTTTAAAAATATAAAAATCATATTTCTACATCTTCTATATAGTAAAGATTATATTTTTAATACTTTAAAAATATAAAAATCATATTTTTATTTCTTTAAAAATATAAAGATCATATTTAAAATCAAATCTTTTATTGTTAAAAATCGAATCACTTCCTTTCTCTATTATACCTAAAATTTATATTGTTATCGCTACTCCCTACGAATGAAAATCTTATTTTTCTCCCCTCTTCTTACGAACAAAAGTCACTCCTTTTTCACCTTTATAAAAATCATCACTTGATTTCAACGTATATAAAATAAAAATCAGATTTTTATTTTGCTACATATACAAAGATGATATTTTTAATATTCCTATCATGTAAATTTTTTTTTTAACTTCCACAATTCAAAATCAAATCTTTACTTTTCATATTTAAAAATATCGTCTTTTCTATTTGAAAAATCCTAACTTTTCTATTTGAAAAATCCTAACTTTTCCATTTGAAAAAAAATCCTAACTTTTCCATTTGAAAAATCCTATACAAAAGAAATAAATAAATAAAATAAAACAAATTAGAAAAACTTACTTTCTCAATCGGAGGGGGGGGGTTTCTTGCTCGCGGAAGTGTGGTGGGCCCTCCAGCAGGCGTCGGAGGTGGAGCGGAAGGGGGGTTGCGGCTGTCGATTGAAGAGGAGAGGGGGAAGGAGAAGGGGCGGCGCGGTGGTTTGGTGGATGCGGTGGGCTCCAGCGAAGGCGGTGAGGGTTTAGGGGGAACTCGCAGTGGCGGGGAGGAGGAAGCGGAGCATCGATGGGCGGAGGAGGTGGAGAGGAGGGCGGCGTGGTGGGGTCCTGACCGCCGACGAGCGGTGGTGGGTGGCGGCTCCATCGCGCCGCCTTTCATCATTTTTTTTATTTCGATTTCATCCTGAAATTATAAGGGGGGGGGCCTGAGAGGTAATAGGAGAAAGAATTTTAATTTTATTATTTTATTTAATTATTTTAATTTCTAAAAAGGTTGACTTTTACATACGACCTCTAAACGAGGCCCACCGCCTGTCGTCCATAGCGTTTTACCCCCATTCCGAACACAATGGGATATGTATCGCAAGCTGATTCGATCGCTTGAATCAGTTTCCTTTAAATTTACATTTAAATCACTATATTGAATTTTAAACGTACTTTACGAATTACCGGGGTTGCATACGAACTCTAAAAATTCCAGAAAAATATTTTCTAGCTTCGTATTGACGATACGGTCCTAACAAAACTAGTTTCGCCGAATTCTGAGACCGTTGGAAAAATGGCCAATTTCCAGTCAATTAAAATCAACTAAAATGGTCAAAACACGTTTTCCCTTGCCACGCTCACATATTGATTCGAAAAATTATGAAATTTGGAATCTAGCAATAATTTAGCATCACGGACCCAACAAAACCGGTTTCGCCGAATTCCGAGGTCATTTGCAAAATGTCCATTTTTAAGGGCCTGAATTCCATAGCGACTATTCAGAATTTTCAACTGGATATATCTTTTGATTCCCGCTATGAAATTTTGATCTTTCGGATTCGTTGGAAAGATATTATCAATTAGATCCTAATGTTTTTGGTTTCACTAAGATCCGGATTGTTTTGCACCCGGTACATTCAATTGAAGTTTGAAATCGAATTATCGAACTACCGCGCCATTTTCAATTCCTTTTATAATTTATATATAAATATTTATATTCTAACGACGACGTATATAATATATACGTTCTAATTATATTCAAAATAAATTTCTCGTCGATATTATTTAAAATAATTCATTTTAAATATTCAAAATTCGCTAAAATAAAAATTTTAAACTGGCCCCGATTTTCCGGGTTATTACAGCCTAGTCTGCTAGATTTGTTCATCTACCAAATCTTCCATCTGCTAAGTCTGTTGAAAATGCCAAATCCGCTAAAATAAATCTGTTGAGATGCCTAATCTGTTGTCTGCTAAATCTGCTAGTTTGCTTAATCTGCTAAATCCATTTGGTCGCCTAATCTGCAAAATCTGTTATCTGCTATATCGTTTGAGTTGATATAATTAGTCCGTTATTGACATAATCTGAATTGGCTATAGTTATGAATAATTGACATGTATATTAGGCGTGGGCATAAATGGTAAATTATTAATTAATTGGCCGCAAAGAAAAACATGGCTAACACGAGGTTAGAATGAGTTTGCAGTGTAATTCTTCCTGGAACCGCCCGGCATATTCCAGTGGCCGGAAGCAATAGGTTCTAGTGTGAGAAGTTAGTTGTAACGTGCTTGAAACCCGAGGTTAGACTCAGTTTGCGACAGAAACCTGCCCGGAACCAACCGGCCTAACCAGTAGCCGCAAACTATCAGTCTAATGTGAGAGGTCTGGGCATTAATATTTAATTAATGAAAATCTGAGATAAATATGATGTCTAAAACGTGTTGGATAGGTAAGGTTAAACCAATTGGGCCAATGAATCTGATAAACCCGTTTCGTGAATCTATAGGCCCAATACAGAGTTAGACAATCTGTAACCGGTTAATCTGTAACCAGTAAATCTGTAAGTCTGTTAATCTGTGAACTAGTTGATCTAAACTATGTATGTCTGAAACTTGTAAACAAGTTAATCTGAAATCTGTTAGTTTGGGGACACAAGGTTAGGAGGGGAATTACTTGTGTCATCTGTTGTTTGGGACCCATATTAGTCAGTAACCATTTCTGGTATCAAAACTTTGACCCAACAGTAGGTAGGGTCCGGGCACGCTTACTGAACTAATTATAAGCGGTTCATTCTGATAATGGCGAGGGGTGTTGATGGTGCGTTCCAATCGGGTCATGTGCGTGCATGGATCCCGGTCTGCCTCTGAGGATGTAAGACGCCGTGACATCTGTAAATAGGTCTGTGCCAATTGGTTGTCACTTTAGGGAGTGATACACCCTACTGTGGGGCCGACACAGGATATTTATGTATTAGGGAGCCGATCGCTTGGGGTAGGGTTTTAGGGTACACTTAGTTCTGTCTGTTTCTGTTGGTACCGTCTGTTTCTGTTGGGTGGCAACACCTGTCTGTTTCTGCGTGGTACCATCTGTTCGGGTGGTAAAGGCCCAATTACTAGTGTACACCTAATTCTACATTCTGTTTCCATAGGGATTAATCTATTTCTGCTTCTGTCTGTTTCTGTTTGGGTGGTAAAGGCCCATTACTAGCACTCTCTTATGTGTAAATTATTCTGTACCCGTTTCTGTTTCAGTTTAGACATTAGGGTGACACCTAATCCTGTTATACTAGTATTAGTGCAGAGAAGTGTAAAACAATAGCTTATATCATTCTGTTTCTTTTGTTATATCTGCTACACCTGTTACAATTATCTATCACCCAGTTTTATGATCATGTCATGTTATTACTATCTGTTCATAACTGAAAATCACTGGACTTGCCAGACTTTTTTCTGACCCTTGTTGTTTCGCCTCCTTTCTTCCGTTCCCCCCCAGGTTTTATAGAAGGGAATACTCTAGCTTGATCCAGATTTCTTCCGCTTGCAGTGCTTAAAGTATGGCTTGTCTTCTTCTGTGGGGATTATGATTTTAAACTATGCATTCTGAAGGCTTTTGTACAAAACTGATATTTTGTACTTGAATTCTGATATTGTGATTTGAAAGGATGTAACCAAGCTTCTGTTGAAATAAAGTTATAAAATTTTCAAGTACTGCTTTATCTGTCTTGTAAGTTTCTGTTCTGTTTACTAAAATGCTCCACCAAAGTTAAGGCATTCCCTTTGTGAGTGACCTTAACGGAGGTGGGGTGTTACAGTTGTTAAATGCAAATTATGCAGAAAGTGACACTCAGAAGAGCTTAATTGTACAGTCTGATGCAAGAAATTAATTAACAAAACATGCGTTGATGGCATGAAAACGATGTGTAGGTAATATATATATATATCCGTCAGTTTCAACCTAAGATTGAATAACAGTCAAGTATATTTTGATGTTAAACCAGTAACTAGACAGAGATAATCATTATGCTTAAAACCCAAGATATTATAATTAAAATGAATTCCAGTTTGAAAAAAAAACCTAAAAGAACATAAAGTTGGGAAACTATTTCTTAGTTCCCCTTCTTCATAGGGATTTTGCTTTTTACCTGCCGACGCAACCCGAATGAATATCAAAACGCTTCTAAGCACTTCTCCTGACAATGAATTCCTATAAGGTATTAAGGATTGGTACAAAAGTTTTATACTAAATTCACAAGTGACTGTCAGAAAAAATAGATTTTTTTTAATTTTTGGGATTTAAGGTTTAAAACTTAAAAGCTTAAAGGTCGTGTAACGAGCTTAGATCGACATTTAGCAGGGCTAACGTTACACTAGCACAAATATGAGTTGCGCAATGATAAATTTGCAAATAAAAGGTTAAAAAAAATATATGACATGAGTTCAGATTGGTGCTCTGCAACCTCACACGACCTTTATACATAAATGAGCTTTACAAAAAACGCCTACATAAATTTCCAACCCATTTATTATTTGGCATCGAGCATTTGAAGAAACAGCAAGAAAAACGCCTACATAATGCAATTTTGAATCATGAATTTGTACTTATGAATTTATGCAGAGAACATGAAGGCAAGAGAAGCATATGATGTAATCATATTATGTTCAATGTAAATTGACATAACCCAAAGAGCAGCACTTTTCACCAGAGGTGGAACTGGTATGTCATCTTCTGATTTTTTGACAGACCTAAATGCAATGACAATCAAAATCAAAACTTGTAGTTATATTTTTTTCTGAAAAAAAAAAACCGTATTCAAAGCACAAATGTACCCCTAAAAAGCACTAAAAGTAATGTGTTAGTGTTAAGTGCACCAAAAGTAATATTACAACAATTCTTCATTTACTCTAAGTGATAGCTAAAAAACCAAAATGGATGTACGGTGATTTGCCATTGGGTAGCATCAAATGATTTCGTTGTGTTCAAACGTATTAAGCATGTAGTATTGTGTGGCTTTTTGATAGTGATACGTCCATACATGTTTGCCCAACTAAACATAATCTATCAGAAAAAGAGATCTATAAATTCAAGAAGCTCATATCTGAATTAGGCATGCATACAAAAGATTGGCTTGCATTGGAACTGAAAGTATTGTAATAATAGCTGGACCATCGAGTGAAAAGCACGGACTATAAGGTTCTTCAATTTCATATAAATCACTAACCAGCTTGAATTTTTTACAGCAATCATGATGGCGAATAAAGTGATATATAATTTGAATTAACCAGGACAATTGCTATTTCTTGTTCTACCATTGACAATACCCAGTCTAAAACATATCGAATTTGTAATTTTCAACATACCCAGTCAGAAACAGCATACTCATGCCCAATAATTGGATGCGATTGAAATCAATAAAGGCGATATAGATGAAATTTATACCTGAAATCGAGAAAACACAAACCAAATAAAATTATACCTGAAATCGGTATTACAAACAATAGTGAATCAAAGGAAAAAAGATCCCCAAAATTGAATGTGATTGAATACGAATTGTTCCCTGAAGACAAATCGATTCTCTGATGTTGAAATTAAATGCGCCCTTCGATGTTCGATTAGAGAGGAAACATATTCGAAATTTTTAATCTTCGATCTGGGATTCATAAGTTTTTTTTTTTTGGAAATTGTGGGATGCATATTTCTGATTTAGTCAGCCGTTATTTGCAAAAGCATTGGGCAAATGAACAGCAGATGAGAAATAAGGTTAGGTACGTTAGTTTACGTTTTTGCCCTCAAAACAGCCTTACCTACACAAATAAGCGTTTGGCAATAAAAAAATTATAATTCTGCAATTTTGGTAATACATTTTTAACATAACAATGCATATCATTGTTACTACGCTGCAACACAAATAAGCGTTGGCAATAGATAGAAAAAAAGGTTATCAAATGGCCATTATGGTGTAGTATATATTATATATACAAACCTAGATCCATAAAGAGGCCCACTAAGTAGAGAAAGTAAAATATGAAAGAGTTGGGATATCGGTTTTGTACACTAAAGGAATGATCGTAAAAACTTTGGACCCTTGGTAGTTTGGGTGGAAAGTGTACAATATGATTGGTATTTGAAAAGATGTATCCCATATGATAGAAACTGAAATGTTAGTATTTCAAATTAGTGGGTTCAGAAGTGAAACCTTATAAATTAGAAAAAGGTTAAAATGTGGAAAATGGATTAGGAATATATATAGTTGAGAGAATTGACTGTGGGAAAGTGTCTAGGAAAGCCTGGTTGAGTTGGAGACCCACTTTGAGTCTAACCCAATAATTAACTTTTAAGAACTTGAAATTATAAAATTTTGGTGAAAGAGTTTGTGGTGTTTTCAAGTTTTAATCTTAAAAGTATTTTTGATGTTTGAAGAAAATATGTAGAAAAACATATTTGAAAATGTATATTGGGTTTTAAAGTAAATGGGGGTATACTCTGTAAAATAATGATTTCTTGTTTTAAAAAAATTCTCACATAAAAAAATGTACGCTATTAAGCATGTATAGCCCACTAGTTTTCATATTTAATGTATGAAAGGATTAAAAAGTAAAGCATACAAAATGTTGCACTTTGTAAAAGGAAGTTTTGAAACCTCTTTTCTATTAACAATAAATTTTGTTTATTGTTTTAAAACAAAATTTTGTTGGGTGGACAAAATAAATTGTAGAGAGTAAGGATAGAATAGACCTTTGCACCTTGTAGAAAGCAGCCAAAATTAACATTACAGGTAGAAACAATGTAACGCGACAGTTGTCCTTGTCTACTCCAGTTTTGTGATTCGAAGAAAAATGTTTTGCATTTTTGTTGTGACATGTTTTTATGGTTTGGCAAAAGCAATTTTTTGAAAAGAAAATAAAGTTTTACCACTTTTAATTTTTGGAAGAAAAATTTAATGAAAAAAAAAGAGAGACAAAACCATGTTTTAAAAAGGATGGAGTAGGTAAGGATTAGTGCACAGAAAGAACAAGAAAAATTTTAGGCTATGAAGTAAATAGCAAGGGTTATCTTGGAGTAGTAGAAAGTTCTCGTAGAATGCATAAGCATTGTGAGGCCTAGGTTTGTTGCTTGAGGAAAAAAGAAAAGTGTAGGGTAGAAATGCACAACAAGGACTAGTAGTGACTACTAGGTGGTGAAGGGCAAGTAGGGGTACAGATCCTATTGGGTGGACTTGTAACTGTCAAGGGTAACATAGTCCTAAGATTCCTAGCCCGGAGTAGTAGCTGTGTAGGATGTTGTTTTAGTTGAAAACGGAAAAGCTTATTTGAAATATAAATTTAAGTAATTGGATTAAGTCAAATAAGCTAAGAAAGAAAATAGCCTAATCAAATAAAAACAACAAATTCAGTAAAGCAACAAACGTGATGGGAAAAGAAAAATAAAATCTTAAGAAAAGATGAATAAAAATGAAAATTTTCCAAGATAAGTTGAAAGAGAAAAGAATTTTTCTTATGTAGTTGTGCTTGGATAGGAATGTAGGAGGCTTTTTTTTATAGAATAGTTATGTAAAAATCCAAGTGCAATTAAAAAAAAGGTACATAAAAGAAAAAAGAAAAATGTAAGTTCTTCCATTTTATACCTTTTTGTAACATAAGAAATCAAATTTAAAAAATTAGATTCTTCTAAATTTCGAAAATTTAATGATGGTTGGTAGGGTTTTGGATGCAACAATTGGATGATCTACGCTCTTATTCAGTAAGAGTATGGGAAAATTTGGATGAAAAAGCTGTTTTAATTTTCAGAGTATTGCATTCATATAGAACTGCCAATATATTAAGGATGTAAACATCATATTTTAAAAGGATTTTGGAAAAATTTGCATACATATTGGAGGTACCGCTTAGGCATACATGTATTATTGTGACGTATTGCACTATGCACATGTGCACAATGGTTGCAAAAATTGGATGCACACATGATGGATGTATATTATGCGAGAGGTTATTTGATTTTACCCTTATTAAATTTTTGGGGATGAAATTTCCTAAGGGTGGAAGAATGTAACACTCCGTATTTTTAAGATAATAAAATAAGAATAACTCGATTGAATAATGAGAATTAAGTAAAACGAACTGAATCATTGCGTCCGACTCGGAATTCTGGTCAAGATAGACACCTGGTTTGCGTAAAACGTACATCATATGAAGAAGTTATTAAGCCTAGAAATTTGTATACGCACAAGATAAATATATAAATATACAAACAAATTAAAATATAAAATAAAGAATGAAATAAGGATTGCATGTAATAAATACATGCACTAAAAAAAATGTAATGCATGCGTTGAAAGAAAGAAAGGATTGGTTGCATGCAATGTAAATATGTTGCATGCACTGATTTGCAAACATATTGCATTAACATTAAAAGAAAAATAAAAGAAAAAGATTCATGCAATGGTTTAATTTAAGTATTGTAACTAACATGAAAAAGGGAAGCAAGGAGAGAACAATAATTATCATTGTTCTAAGACTTATTAACAAAAGACCTTATAGCTCAGTTGGTTAAGGCATTGGATTTGTAACATAGAGGTCGGGGGTTTGAACCCCGATGGTGGCATAATTTTTATCTTTGTTTTAGAGAGAGCCAACTGAACATGCAAATATATGTACGTATACAAATTCAAAATTTGAAAGGGTAAGAATGTACATATAAGGAAATCAATAAGATATATGTATATATATGAGAATATATTTTTTTGAAAATTGGTTCACTTTATTTCTACTAAAAAGAAAACGTACAAGAAAAAAAGGTTAGCATACTAACCATTACAAATCAAATGCATAAGAAAAAACAGAAAAAAGCAAGCAGTTATCATCTAATTAACATAACTCAGCCTATAATGAGGCCATCTTCCCACTTGTGTGCTGCTTACTGCACCTCACACGAGCCAAAGGCTCATCACACGAGCCAAAACAAACTGACCATCCTGGATAAATCTCCGAAATGAATGCTATGAAACAGCGCTTCAACTCCATTACAAATCTCTTAAATAGTTTAAACCCATTTCATTCAAACTCAGTAACCGAGAAACATCATCAGCCCTTACACATATAAAGCAGGAACTGGTCGGTGGATATGGATAACCATTAAACTAAGTACCAGATGAATGCTAGAAATCAATAAGCAGGTCCAATATTGATTCAGCTACTACTCTCAGTAGACTGTGAAACAATCCAGTTGGCTTCTCTTTGGACCTGCACACTAACCTCATCCATGCATGTATTACCAACCTCACGTTCAACTAACCCAACTTAATCACTAATACGAATGAACTGTAACATAGAGTTGAAACTGAATACATCAGGAAAAAAACAGCCCTTTCATTCTTCAGTGCAAACTACACAGTCTTGAATCTCTAACCCACCATCCAAATATGTTTTACATACGGCTTATCTATCCATGAATGGGTACATGAATCGACAAGCTAGTGAAACAAATATCTATCATGTGACGGTGAAGTTGAGTTCGAATCTCTTTAAATGAATAACATCTAAATTCACCTCGTGAAATCCCAAAATATATTCAACTCCATTCCATACTCTAGGTCTGGTTGATGATTTACAAACTCCTATAAATCAATCCTAAAGCCAGAATCAACAGTTTGTAGATTTCATATCAGTAAAAATTCAAATGCCACCATATAATTATACTCCAGACCAGGGCAATTCTTCATCAAATGGATGAAGTTATACCAACTGCTCATGAACTTGTAAAAACATAAACCAGATCCAAATCGTACAAGAACACTCCAAAACTGATTTGTGTCAAGTTTAAATCCCAAGCTGTATTTCTAGGTATCCATATCCAACTTATTGGATGTAGAATCAACATAATATTATACCTCATATGAACAAGAAATCTTCCGTAATTTATACATCCAATACGAGAAACCAGAAAGCTAACAAGGTTATAGTGGATTGACAGTGTTGAAAACCATAAGCAGTTTGGGTGAAAACATTCATATCCTATAAATCTGGTTAAAACAATATGTAATGGACTGATATAGGACCATTTCTCTTTTCATCTACAGAGCACTGAATAGAACTTTAAAAAACAGCTTAGAACTATTTTCAATATAAGCTTCGATCCAAAAGCGAACTAAACCCCAATTTATCGACCCCCACTTATGCAAATGTTCTAGTAATCAGATCTATACACATACCAGAAAGCAAAATTGGTGAAATAAACTAGAGAAACGGTTATGAAGAATCGGAAGTGCTTCCACTTGCGCCGGCAATGCCAGATCCCAATTCTCCCAATGTCTTGTTCTTCAGCTTTCGCACCAATCTGAATCAGCTGTGGATCTACGATTTAAGCGTAGATGCAACTCTGTAGAAGGCAGATCTGGGAATTTAGCGGTCAATAGAATCTTGCACTTTATGAGAAATTAGGGATAAAAGGTGAATTAAAATTTTCAGATCTGAAATTAATTGTGACAAACGAATGGAAAGCAAAAGTATTAGCAACGAATGATCTCATTGCAGGTTAATGGAGTAAACCGATTGTAATAATCAGGAAGGTGAAGAAAATAATGCACTCACACATGACGAAATCTGGTGACAAGTTCACCAGTCGCCATTAACGAGGCAAATAAGGATCAACAAAGAGGTATATATATGAGAATATATATATATATATATATGCAGAAATATATGTATACGAAAGATAAAATTCAAGATAAGGCTACAGTCAATGAAATATGGCAAGAATCAAATAACGGTGCAACATCGTTTGAATTTTGAAAATAAAACATAAGTCGTGCATATATATATATACGCGTAAAATGGTCGTTAGAGGAATAGTATAAATATAAGAATATTTCATATGAATAAAACAGTTAAATAAATTCAAAAAATTCAAAAGTTCGAAAATCAAATTTCTACGCTAAAACAATTCAAACATACGAAATTCAAGTTTCTACGCCAAAATTGCTTGTGGGACCCAATGCTAACTCAGGACTGCGTGTACGATAAGATTTGGCTAGATTCATCCGCGAACCTGGACTATTTTCTTAATTGGGCTCAACGCTGACTCAGCGCTGCGTGTACGATAAGGTCTTGAGCACCTATAAATAAGACCCTAGATCTAACCCTAAGCATCTAATTTAGCGGCTACGCTGGAGCTCTGCCATGGCTCCCTCTCCCTCTTCTCAAATCTACTCTGAAATTAAAATATTAGCCAAGGAGGATTATGAATTCAGATCTGGAAGAGGAAATCAACGTTAACAAAAAGATTATTGAATCGTGAAAGCAAGGTAAAGCTCTAAGAACCAATCTATTTAAATTATTTCTCTTTCCCTTCTCTTTTCATGAAATAATAAATGCATGGTCGTTAGGTCGTGAATCAAATTAAAGGGAAAAGGAAAACAATGGATGATAGAACGGATCAGATCCAAAATTTGGGGAAAGCTTAAAGGTGAGTGGGTTTAAATTATCCCTTGTGAATAATAGTATGTTTATCGTTTAATCATTCCTTATGGATATTTATAATGAATGTATTGAAAAATTTAATTGATGCGTGGATAATTGTGCTAAAATGAAAATTAGGTTCAATCAGTTGAGATGTACAATTATTTGAATGTTTAAGATGAATATTGTTGTATAGATCCATTTTCTAAACCTATAAATTAGGATAATTGAGACATTGGGTAAAAGATGCACTATTTGAGATGTACATATTATTAATTACATGTAGAAAGACATGCAACTCATATTGAAAGATTTGGGGGCATAAATTATGATGGGGTTAATGGCATAACTTTGGTGCAAATTATGCATACAAATTGAATTGGAATTAAAAATTATGCATATAAATTAAATAGGAATTATGAATGTGAATTGGAAATTATGCATATAAATTATAGGCATAACATATGGTAGAATTATAAGCATAAACTTGAATTGGGGAATAAACATGTATTATGTTTTAAAACTTTAAATTGAAGGCGCAATTTGATATGAACATAAATAATGGAATAGAGATAAATATGCCTAAAACTGATCCGCACCTTGGCACGAGGTTAGATTGCACTTGCGGTAGAAGTCTACCCGGACTCGACCGGCATATCCAGCAACCACAAGTGGTGAATCTAATGTAAGAGGCCTAGTGCGTATAAATGAAACAAGTAGTTGTGCCAAGTCACGAGGGTAAGTCAACTTGTGTTAGAAGACTGCCTGGACCCGCCCGGCAAATCCAGCATCCACAAGTGTCGACTTAATGTGAGAGGTCTAGAACATATATACACACATATATTAAAATATGTAAATGGCAAGACCGACGAATACCATTAATTGTAATAAATGGAAATAATTGAAATTGAATGAAAGATAATTTCAACTGTAAGTAAAGGTAACGAATGGGAATTGGTAATAACCTATTATGAATATACTCATGAAAAGGAAAGATAACAGGTAAACTTGTCCTTGGGACAAGTAGGAATTATAACTTATGGAATATGGTAAGTTATAATGAACGATAGAGAAAAATGAAATAACTTACGTAATAAGGTAAGTTGTACTTAATTGTAAATTAAGTAATTTGCAAGGGCAAGAATAAATCTACGAATGAAAATAACATAAGAATGGTTTAGTTGAGTGATTCTCAGAGTGTCAGTCTGATGTTCGATTTCGGTCTTTGGGATTGATACATAGGGAGTTATTCTCTTAACCAATGTATATGTGAATTAAATTAAGTAGAACATGTTATTATAGCCATAAGAGGGATAATTATTAGATTATGAGAATAAAATGTTGTAGGCTTATTAATGAACTTAAATGGATTAAGTTATAAATTGAATTAATAAGCGAGGGTAACTAGGTAAACTTGAAAAAGAAAGTCAATGTGAATGAGAATAACCAAGTTAAATGAGAAAATTTATGAGGTGGCGCAAGCGCGTAATTAATGGTTAGACTAGGGTCTAAATGACATATAAAACTGAGGCGCTTGGACCAGTCCATATGTTAGAGGATAAATAACTGTTAGACCCAAAAGTGGTTCTAACACCCAAATTGATTAAAAGCAAGATGAAATGAGATAAAAATAAAAATGAACACACAGGATTTATAGTGGTTCGGCGAAGAAATGCCTACATCCACTTATCTTTCACTATATTCGATAATTCAGTTGCAAATACAATGTAATATTCACTCACAACTCACTTTTGTTCACTCAATTGACTAAAACAAGAAATGAAAGATGATTTGGATTCTCCGGGAGTAATGGAGTTCGGATGATGGAGGTAGTTGAATTCTTAAAGTGCTGAAAAAAGATCATTCTCTTTGTCTCCAGACGGGGTATTTATAGGTGTGAATTGGCTTGAGACTTGATCCGGGTCGGGCCACGTGTCATCCATCGCACTCTCTTCGGGTTCGGATGAACTATCATGCTGACAACGCATCAAAGGGAAGGACGTTATGGGTAGGAACTGGTCATAGCCGGTCCGGATATCCAGGCGCTTTTGCAGGAGAATAACATGGATTATGGGTGCTGGTCGGAGATGTGCAGATAAGGGGTTCGGATCGGGATACCCGATCCGAACCGGATTGGCTTGGGTGCGACTCTCCTTCTCTAACCTGTTCCGCTCCGTTCCATTGTTGTGGCAAACAGGTGGCTTTCCGATCCGATTAGATACGCCTTACCAATCTACTCAGTAAGAGATCACCGATCCGAACAGAGGACTCTATCCGATCCGAACCGATATGTTGCTCTGACCCGACCCGAACAACTGCAGCTATCAATCTGAATTGTAGTGTTTTCCTCCGATCCGAACCGAAGTCTTATAATTAAAAATACCCTTCAATGTTTGGTTTCTTGACTTTGTGTTGCCTAGTTCACAAAGTAGGCTAACATTTTGCCCCCTCAAAGGATGCTTCTGTTGTATACGAAGCGTGCTTTGATGTCGTTTAAAATGCTAGTCCTTGAATCAGAACAGTCAGGAGAAATGCACAGATTTCTACTTGGTTCGGATGCTAGAAGAATGTACAAATTTCAATCCGGTTCGGTGGCGCGACTTGGGCACATTTTCTTCCCGTTCCGCTTTGCACTGGGTTGATGGACCAGAAGGTGTGGGCTAGCTTGGACTCGGTCCGAACAGAGAAAAACACGGGGAATACAAAGAGTCATCTCACGCCTTATATAAACTCGACCATCCAAACACTTCTACATTCTTTATTCTCACAATTCTTGTTCTCCCAGTTTTACACTGAAACCCCACTTCCTAAAAAATCTAAAAACTCCGAACTCCTCGTCTCAATCTTCAAATAAAACTTCTAGGTATTTTGAATCTCCGATTATTTATGTAATAACTAACTTTATCTAGGATTTGCGGTTAAATCGAGCGGTTGGAGTGTGGTATTGGTTGAACTCCGACGCCTGGATCTCCTCCACCGTTTGTCATCGTCGTTGATGGCGTCTTCGCCGTCTCGTGGCAGCAACGGGGGTCGTTTGGATCCAGCGTTAAACGTTCAAGCACACAAACGCTTAATTTCGTTCGGGTCTAATGAAATTTGAAGACGAGAAAGGGGAGAACTGGAATTGTGCTCGATTCGGGTTAGGAAGTGCTGAAGCAGCAGAGGAGAGGGCGAGTTCATATGTTAGGATCGGGTCGGAATGAAACGCGATGTGGAGAAAGCCATGCTTGTCCGACCAGGTCGGGTCGGGGGAAAAAATAGAGAAAGGGAAAGGACGTATGGATCTTCTTGCTCGCTAAACCACTCCGAATGCTTATTCCGATCCGGTTTTAATCTTCCAAACATGAATGTCTTCTCCGAACTAAACAATACACAACCCCGAACCGATCCCAGCCATATGCACACCCGATCCGAACCTGACAATGAACGCACCGAACCGAATGATATGCATATTCCAACTCAAAGCATTAGACTTTATTCAACCAGGGTTAATCAATGCTTGACATAATCTTCAACTTAATGAACAGTTAGGATAGTGCCTCGCGGACATAAATGAACATTAAGAACAACTTTGACTATCACTTTCTCTTCAAAGCTTCGTCTTACATTGCTGTACTTTTATTTTGCATTTCCCACATTTGCTGCACATATTTTAGTTCACACACATACACAAAGGGGGGCACGGGATAATTTACTCTAATCCGTGCTATTGCTTCTTCAATAGTTCCATGACAATGAGGCCCAGACGCTCTTCCCGTCTAGCTGAGAGGAAAGAAGCCCCGGAAACTTCTAACAAAATCACTCTTGAGGATATATCTTCTTCGTCTGATCCGGAATGGGACAGTGAGGGTCAAGATTACGGGGTTGGTCATCGGGAAAGTGACGAGGTGTCTTCAGGGAATGAAGTTTCTCTGGGTTTCGAGGAGGAAGGAGGGATTGGTGACAGTCGAGCACCCGATGAATTTGAATCAGCCATCATATTGGAATCACCCTCGGACTCCGTTGAATCAACAATTGACAACGATCGACTTATTCGAATTTGTCTAAAATATGGAATAATGAAAAGGGACACCCTAGTGCCCTCACGCTCTGACCGTCCCCACAACCCTCCAGAAGGATATATGACGGTCACTCGATTGATGTGCATGGTCGGCGCCATTCCTCCATTCTCTCCTTTCATTGTTGATTTCTTAAGACAAATGCGGATTGCCCCCATGCAGTTGCATCCCAATTCATATGCCTATTTGCATACCTTGTACATAGCATATCGTGAAATCCTAGGCGTAGAGCTCACGTTCGATGATGTTCATTTCTTCTATAATTTCAAGCATCGGACTAGAGAAACTCCATCTTTCTGCTACTTTGAATCAGTCCCAAAAAGGAAGATAATCTCTACACCATTTAGCAGTAAAGCTGGAGATTCCAGACTAGAATGGTTCTATATAAAGCAACAGTCTGGATGCGCCAGGAGATGGACAAAATCAAGTAAAGCGTTGATTTTCTGAACCCGGACTCTATACACTTGAATCATCACCCTGATCTGTTTTCCTTTTTGTTTGCTGTCGACAATCCCAAACAGATATCAGATCAGGTGTTCTTTGATCGGATGCACCGTCTTCTTAATGGCGATCAAAAATTCCTGACTATCGACGAGGTCCTTAAAGATGAATACCTTCACTTTCATGGGCTGCTATCCGTTTTTCGTAGCATCGGTCATGGGAAGGTCCCTTATGCATACATCCCTCCAGTGGAGATAGTTCCAGAAACAGGAGAGGGCTCGGGAATTCCTACAGCGCCTCTTCAAACTTCACCTTCTCCATCTTCCACACAAGATGATGAATTGGCTAATCTGGCCGAAAAGCATCGTGAAGGGTATATTGCCCCCGAGGAAACTACTTCTCTAGACAAGTCAAAATCCTCCCAAGAGTCGCCACTTCATGCTTCCGAAGGGGATGTTCCTAGCACCGATGAGCACATATTTCAGGGTTTGGGGGATCTCCCCTTACCTGAGACTATATGTACTTCAGAGGATTTCAGGAAGGATCCTTTAGTCTTCACCTCTTCTGAAGAAACTGCTCCTGCTAAGGCCAAAGAGCCTGCCCGCACTAGTCTAGCTTCAGACTCGGGTTGGTTGGGGGGACACACACCACTTAGGATGCACTTTACACCACAGCATCAGCACTCATTGCACTTCTTTCTCCATGAATCCATTAATTCTAAACTTCGTTTATTTTATCGTGCAGGTACAATGTCTCGATCCTATTACGACATAAGAAAACTTCGTCGTAGCATGTCCAATCCTCCTCAGGATGTCGAGTATGATCGCCGGGACGATCGTGGTAGGGAGGAGAGAAGACCTTATGATCCCTATCATTCTCGACCCTCACGTTCCCGCTCACCAATTCGACCGGAACAAGAAAAATATAAGAGCTATCAAAACCGCAGGGAGGAGGATAAACCACCATCTAAAGACTCCTCCTCTTCCTATGAGAAACGCAGTAGAGAGAAAAGTCCTCCAAAGGAAACCGGGTCTCGAAGTAAGCAAAAAGTCCCTGCTACTAAACGACCTAGGACAGACAAAGGTACTACAGAATCCTCTTCAGGAAGGGACACCGAATTAACAATCCTCGCTCCTCCTCCACCAGATGCGGGAACTGCAATAAAACGGGCATATTTGAAAGAGCAATTTCCCGAACACTACTTCGAAACTCTGACCTTTTTGCCTGCCCTTGAACCTATTTCGTCTAATTGGGCAGATGAGGCCAAAGAAAAGATTGATTTGGTGGAAAAACAATATACCGAGATGTTCAAGTATTCCCGCAATCTTTCTAGAATCATCCGCACTCTAATGACAAATACTGATTCAATGCAAAAGACCGCGGAGGAGGATGCCAAGGCTCTAAAAGCCCTAGGAAAAGATTTGGAAGACACTCAAGCTCAACTAGCTGTCGCTCAAAAGAACGCTTCTAATTTCAAACAACAGTTTGAGGACACGCAAAAACGCTATCATGACTTGCTTGAATCCCACACTCAGGAGCGTTCTGAGTTGAAGAAGCAAGCTGACGAGGCCAAATCAGAGGCTGCTAAGACACGCCTTGCTTATGCTGAGCTTGAGCAGAAAAACGCCGAGTTAGCGAAGAGGAGTGCTGAATTAGAAAAGAAGAACGCTGACTTGGCTTCAAAATTGTTGGAGGCAGAGAACAGGGCTGCTCTGGCCGAGGGCAATGTGGAATGTGCTATTAAATCTGCGGAAGAAGCCCGCAAGCAACTATCAGAGGCGGAGGCTGATATTCAGGGCTTCGGCGAGCTAATGATTGAATTCTTCGCGCACATTATTCGTCGTCGAAACATTTCTTGGATCGAGGACTATCCATCCACTCTGGTTCAAGTATGGAATCAAATCGATGAGTCGGAAAAAGAGGAACTTAAGGTCGATTCCCTCGATGAAGATAAACTGATGGAGAAATACTTGAGAGACGATGAACCGGAGCGCCTAGCTGAAGGGCGCCGCCTAATTGCTGAGGCCATGGAAGAAGAGAGGCGGAAGTCTAAACAAAAAACCATTCCCGAAGCTGGTTCCTCTTCTTCTGCTCCTGCAACTCCCGAAGTAGAAGGGTATGATCCCGAAAATCCGGGAATTCCCCGAACAACTTTGCTATCTCCCATTCCTGAAATAACCCCAGAGGTAGTAGCCACCCCTGCTGAAAAGTCTTCGGAAGGTATCCCTATCCTTTCTCCTCAATTTGCCAAAGCTATTACTACCTTTCGCTACGTGATTGAACGCTCGATGATAGACCCATTGTTTTCGCCTGAGTTGATAACTGTTGCTTCTCATTCTGTAGGTGTCGAATCATCCGAAAAGACAGACGTAGCTCAAGGAGCTACCGCTGGGACAAAGCCCGCAGATGGGGCCAAAAAAGGGGAAGACAAGGCTGCTTCTATAGACTTGGGAGAACGAAATGAGCCAACTAAGGTCACCACTCCCCATGATGAAGAAATGATTGCAGCTTTAAAGGACGACAGAGGAGACGGGGGGCATGGTGAGGAACCGGAGGTTGCAATAACTGGGGAGTCGAAAAGCGCTGATGACGTTACCTTGGCTGCCATGAAGGCTGATCAAGACAAGCGCTTGCAATTAAATGCCGAAGAACTAGACCCTGAGGTCCTCAAGCCCCTCGCAGTTGTGGATGCGGGTTCAAGGTTAGTTGTTAAGCTCTCAACTAGATCTATTACCGAAGAACTTGCTAAAAAATCTTCTCTTGATTCCAGTGTTCCGCCCTCCGGGAAGAAATCTACTGGCTCCAGTACCGCATCTTCAGGGAAAAAGAAATCGAAACGAATCTTGACTGAAGCCGAGAAGGAAGCAAAGGATGCGGAAAAAGCCGCCAAGAAATCTAAGGCTCATTCCAAACCCAAATAGTGGGTCCCCCTGTATCTTTTTAGCATCTTTGTGAACCAATAATTGCTGCTACAAAGGCAGCTCCTGCACTTTCTTTTTTTAGCTATTTCCCTGTACAAATTCATTCATTGGTAAATAAAAATAATTCACTTTTTGCAATGTTTATTCGTTAGCAGTTCTGCACTTATGTAAAAATGCATGTCTATAGTCATGAAACGAAGTTGTGGAGGGGGAAATATGCGTATGCATACGTGTCCCCAGTCAATTTCCACAAGTTATTTAACGCTTAATCAAGCAATCTGAATGCTCCCAATTCTCTGACGGGATAGCACTTCCTGTGTCGTCAGTACCTGTAGTCTTTTCTGGCATTTCTTTTATACTCTCTCTCTTTCTCTTGAGAGTTAGAGTTCGAGCTTAGTCATCTATTCATTCCCCGGTCTCTCAACGGGGAAAGATTTCTTTCTCGACGCTCAGTCGGAGACGCCTTTATACTCTCTTTCTCTCTGGAAAGTTAGAGTTAGGAGGAGAATTTCTTTTTTCAGCGCTCAGTCGGAGACGCTTTTATACTCTCTCTCTTTCTCTGGAGAGTTAGAGTTAAGAAGAGAATTTCTTTTTCAGCGCCCAGTCAGAGACGCTTTTATACTCTCTCTCTTTCTCTGGAGAGTTAGAGTTAAGAATGTCGTTTTCTCATTCTTTTATGTCTTATTGCACAAATAATCGTTGTGCTCCTTTTTATGTCTAAACTGTTTTCAACCTTTTTAGGCTCTGAGTTATCATGTATTTTATAATCACAACAGAATAACTAATGAATGTAAATGCATAAAAGTAAATAACACACAATATTTTTATAGTGGTTCAGCTAAGTCGTAGCCTACATCCACTTTATAGTCCTTTATTCATATCATCAGATTTTCCCAAGGCAAGGCGTGCCTTATTACAGAGTTCACAGGAAAAATAACAAAAAGTATAGCATTTCTAATCCAAATATCGCATTAAGTGTTGGGCATTCCATGCTCGAGGGACTTTTTCGCCATCTACGGTCGTTAACTTGAAGGTTCCTTTTTCAAGTTTCCGTTGGATGACAAAGGGCCCTTCCCATTTTGGGCCAAGGTGAGGAAGGGATGGAAAAACTCTCTTTAGCACCAAATCTCCTGGTTCAAAAGTTCTGAGGCGAACTTTTTTGTCATAATAGCGTGCCATCTGACGCCGATGTCTTGCTGCACGCAAGTCTGCTTCGTCCCTTTTCTCTTCGATTTCATCAAGAGACTCAAGTAAAAGCGCCCGATTTGTCATCGGGTTATAATATGTCACCCTGTGGGAAGGAACTTCTAGTTCAACTGGAATCACAGCTTCTGAGCCAAAGGAGATAGAGAAAGGGGTATGACCGGTAGCCGTTTTAAATGTTGTTCGATATGCCCACAAAGCTAGGTGCAATTCGTCAACCCATCTTGCCTTTGCACGCTCCAACCGTTTCTTGAGGATGGATTTTATAACTTTGTTTATTGCCTCTACTTGTCCATTCGATTGCGGATAGGCAACTGCAGTATATCGCTTGTCTATCTTATACTTCTGACAGAAATTTCTAAATTCAGTACTATCAAACTGGGTTCCGTTGTCAGTTATGATCGTCCTTGGAATCCCGAATCGGCATATAATATTTCTGACCACAAAACTTATCACCTTTCTTGTTGTGATCTTGGTCAAGGGCTTAGCTTCCACCCATTTCGTAAAATAGTCCACAACCACTATTGCATACTTAGCTCCTCCTTTAGCAATCGGTAAAACTCCAATGATATCAATTCCCCATGTGGCAAATGGCCAAGGACTCACCGTCGATTTAAGCTGGGTTGACGGTGCCCTGGGGATTTTAGCGAATCTCTGGCACTTATCGCAGCGTCGTGAATAATCAGCTGCATCTTTGTTGATCGTAGGCCAGAAGTATCCGTACCGCAATATTTTCTTTGCTAAAGTTTGACCTCCTGTATGATCTCCACACTCACCTTCGTGTACTTCTCTTAGTACACGCTTGATGTTGTCGTGTGCTATACATCGTAACAGGGGCATTGAAAATTCTTGTCTATAGAGAGTATCATCTTGTATGACATATCTGGTAGCTTTGCGAACTACAGCTCTTTTCTCACTCTTCTTCGATGGGAGTGTCCCATTCTTAAGGAAATTCTTAATTGGAGTCATCCATGACTCCTTTTCTGGTTCCGCTTCAAAAGCGAATTCAATTTCCATTGACTCAAAGCTTGGCGACTCCAACGTTTCAATTGGAATTACTTCAGTCTCATCTGGATTGTCGGAACTAGCCAGCTTTGCCAGCCTATCCGCTTTCTAGTTTTCAACTCTGGGAATATGTGTTATGTTGTACCGCTCTAAGCTACTCAATAGCTCTTTCACTTTCTTGAGGTAGGCGATAAGTCGAGGTCCTCGAGCCACGAATTCCTCTCGTACTTGACAAACAACAATCTTAGAGTCACAAAATATGTCCACCATTTTTACTCCGAGGTCTTTAGCAAGTTTCAGCCCGGCAATCAGGGCTTCATAATCAGAGTCATTGTTAGTTGCCGAAAATTCTAATCGCAGGGCGTAATATAACGACCGTCCCTCGGGAGTGACTAAGACAATTCCAGCTCTGGACCTTCGGCCATTCTTTGCTCCATCTGTATATAATTTCCACGGATTCATCTCTAGCTCATCCTCGGATTTAACCGCTCGGTCATTGATTATTTCCTCCTCTGGAATGGTGAACTCCGCAATAAAATCTGCTAGAGCTTGCCCCCTGATTGACTTTCGTGGTTGAAAATTCAAATCAAACTGGCTTAGTTCTATGTTCCATTTGATCAACCTTCCCGATGCTTCGGGTCTCTGCAATACCTGCCTTAAGGGCTGGTCGGTGTATATGGTTATTGGATGGGCTTGGAAATAGTGGCGAAGTTTTCGGGATGCGATCAGGAGGCTGTAAGCGAGCTTCTCAATTTTTGGGTAATTGCGTTCTGCCGCTGCTAATTTCTTACTTACATAATACACCGGCCTTTGTACTTTGTCTTCTTCTCGAACTAGAGCCGTGCTGACAGCATGAGCCGAGACTGCCAAATAAACAAATAATTCTTCGTGATCTACAGGCT
Source organism: Allium sativum (assembly GCA_030737875.1). Taxonomy (NCBI): domain Eukaryota; kingdom Viridiplantae; phylum Streptophyta; class Magnoliopsida; order Asparagales; family Amaryllidaceae; genus Allium; species Allium sativum. The sequence continues at coordinate 144,598,492 of CM060921.1, read as the reverse complement.
TTGATAAAATCGGCGGTTTCTCTAGCAGTTCTAACAGATTTTGAAAGGCCTCAACACAATCCGGAGTCCACTGGAAGTTCTTCTTTCCCCTTTTTATCAAATCAAAAAACGGAACACATTTATCTGTGGCTTTGGAGATGAATCTACTCAGCGCCGCTACTTTCCCTGCCAGACTTTGGACGTCTTTAATTCTCCTCGGTTCTTCGATGTTTCTAATCGCTGCTATCTGGCTAGGGTTGATTTCAATTCCTCGGGAACTCACAATAAAGCCAAGGAACTTTCCCGATGCCACTCCAAATGAGCATTTCAGAGGATTCAATTTCATCCGATACTTTCGCAAGATGCCAAACATTTCCGCTAAGTCTTGCGTATGACTGGAAGACTGCTTTGATTTGACAAGCATATCATCCACATAAACTTCCATAGTTTTTCCTATTTGATCATAAAACATTCTATTTACCAAGCGCTGATAAGTAGCTCCAGCGTTTTTTAACCCGAATGGCATTACAACATAGCAATATAGCCCCAAATTCGTAATGAAACTCGTATGTTCTTGGTCTGGTACGTGCATAGGAATTTGGTTGTATCCAGAATATGCGTCCATGAAAGAAAGAAGTTCATGACCTGCTGTCGAGTCTACAAGCTGGTCAATCCTGGGAAGTGGGAAACTATCTTTTGGGCAAGCCTTATTTAAATCTGAAAAGTCAATGCAAGTCCGCCACTTTCCGTTTGGCTTCTTTACTAATACGGGATTCGATATCCAGTCGGGATATGTCGAATCTCGAATAAATCCATTCTGCTTCAATTTCTCTACTTCCTCTTTGAGAGCAGCCGACCTCTCTGGGCCCAGCATGCGTCTCTTCTGCTTCACAGGCGGATGCTTCGGATTTACATTCAATTTGTGACTTATAATGGATGGTGATATCCCACACATGTCAGCATGGGTCCAGGCGAACACATCTAAGTTTGCCTTCAAGAAGTCCGTTAATTCTTCAGCACGACGTGGATCCAATTGAGAACCAATCTTCCAAACTTTCGTCGGATCAGCTTTATCAATGGGAATTTCCACTGTCGCTTCATTAGGAGTTGCATTCCTAGCCTCTGGTTCCTCGTCTTTTCTGGGATCCAGGTCTTCAGGCGTTCCTTTGGGCAACTCCTTCGAGGTCAATCTCTCTAATTGCTATGCCGAGTCCCCCTTTGAGGGAGACGAGGCATCCTTACTTTCAACGTTAAGCCCTTTCATCAACATCTTTAACTCGGCCACATAGCAGGCCCGTCCAGAAACCTGATCCCCTCTCATTACTCCAATTCCGGCTTCGGTTGGGAACTTAAGTAACAGACACCAAGGGGCGATACAAACTCTAAATTCAGCGAGGGCAGGTCTCCCCAAAAACGCGTTATAAGGCGAATCTACGTCCAATACTACGAACTGAAGCATTCGCACTCTTCTACGTTCTCCTTGCCCCAGCGTCACGGGCAACTCTATGTATCCCAGGGGAGCTGTCGACGCCCCGTTGAAGCCTCTAATCCATCCTTCACAAGGCTTCAGATCTTCGGACTCAAGCTTCATTTGATCAAATGACTTCTTGAACAAAATATTAACGGAACTTCCGTTGTCTACTAATACCTTATGGACCAGGGCCGGCCCAATGGTGGTAGTAATAACCAACGGATCATTGGTGGGTGATTGTATCCCAGTATTGTCTCGGCTTCGAAATACCACGTCATCGAACATGGTCTTCTGTTGTTTTATAGGGGCGACATCTTCCAAATCATCACCTTCATTCACGTCTAGATGCTTGGCAGCATTCACATATTGTTCCATTGACCTAAAACTTCGGATTGCCGGGTGAGGTCCGCCTACAATGGAGTTGATGACAATTCCTTTACCTTTCTGCTGCGCTGTAGGCTTGGGAGCAGGTAGGATTTGTTTTGGAGCCTGCTCCCCTTGCCCCCCGTCCCTCGGGGCAACCTTGTACTCATCTAACTTTCCTTCACGCAGCAGCTTCTCAATTACATCCCTCAAATGCCGACATTCATTGGTCGAATGCCCATGAGTTCCGTGAAACAAGCAAAATTTCCCTGTCGCCATTTCTTTCTCGGTCGAATCACGAGGTGGCGGTCTTTTGTATTGCAACACATTGTACGTATCCAGGTAAATATTTTCCAGGGTGTCATTCAATGGTGTATAATTCTCGTAGTTCTGGAATCGGGGTCTTTTGTTAGGGTCGCTTCCCCTATTTCTGTTTCTTCTATTACCGCTCGAATTACGGTTATTTTTGTTGTTTCCCCCACTTCCAGTATTGCTATTTCCACCCTTGTTTCCTACATTTACTTCAACCTTGCCAGAATTCTCCCCCGACTGTTTCACGGCGATATTACTCTGCACATTCTCCTTTGAAGCCGTCTCAGATTTTCTTTTTTGGTTTGCCCTGGCCTCCTCTCGCCTTAAATAAATATCGGCTTTTTCGTAGAATATCTCCCTTGTGGGGGGTGTCTTCCCAGAAAGGTAGTCTCCAAATTCAGATTCAGGATCGACTCCTTCCTTCAATGCCATCAGAATAGTGGGCTCATGCGGGTCACTGACCTCAGTTACAGCTTGGTTAAATCGATCAAGATATGCCCTTAAAGATTCTCCTGGTGCCTGTTTGATTCTCGATAACTCAATAACACTTTTGGACTTTCGGGCATGTAGTCGGAACTGGTTCATGAAACGCTCGCTTAATTCCTTGTAATTAGAAATCGAACGAGGAGGAAGTCGGGTAAACCAGAACAATGCCACATCTTCTAGGTAGATTGGGAACGCTTTGCACTTCACTTCATCTGGGGCAGCAGCAGCATTCATGAGCCACGAATACCTCATCAAGTGCTGTCCCGGATCAGTCCTTCCGTTGTACTTGTCCATTTGTGGCAAGTTAAAGCGTCGGGGAAATTGGAAGTCGAGGATATCATCGGTGAAGGGAGTATGGCTTCGCTCAATGCCATAGTCTTCATTTGTATAATTCCGACTCTCGGACATAATTTGGCGAACCATTGCCTGTACATCAGCATTAGTTAGGGGCCGCTCAGGTTCCCTGGCCCTAGTATCCGAGTTCCTTCTGGGCTCTTGCTCAGGAGATGCTCTTCTTCTTCGAGCTGCCTCTGCTCGATTCCGTTCCCTGTGTTCCCGGTCGATCTCGGGAAGAGGGGACTGGAGTCTTTGCCCCCGAGTGGGGTCATTGTTTCCTAATGCTCGTGCGATATCCTCACGAGATCCCAAAGATCCAATTGTCAGCTGCTCCACGTTCTGAGGTCGTTCGAGTGGCCTTCGTTCACGGGGCCTCTCTTCCTCGGAAGATGAAGATTGATCTACTGGTGTGTGACGAACCGGTGACGGAGTTCTTTGCCGACGGAGTTCACTAATCTCCCGACTCATAAGCCTCATATTTTCCTGCATCATGAGATTAGTGCGCTCATGAACTCTCATAGCTTCTCTTGTGCTCTCAAGCATGTCAAGCAAGCGCGAAAAATCTCCTTGAGTGATGGGCGCAGATGGATTGACCTGATCACCAACCCTGGCAGCTGGAATTGGAGCATTCGTAGGGACCCGAGTAGAGGTTCCAGCTTCACCAGGCATCGGGTCGGGTCGGAGGTAAGAGGTCGGGTCGGATCGGAGCTGGGGTGCCTGGTCGGATCGGTACGCAGCGAGCAGCTCGGGTCGGTTCAGATTGGGGGAATGCACTGCTTCAGAGTCTCCTACCCGGATCGGATCGGAGCTCTCCCCCTGCTGTCGGCTCGGATTTCCTGCATTGATTCTTCCTGCTGCTGAACTCTGCCCCCGAGACCTTGTTACTACAGCATTTTGCTGATCTTCGCCAGCTCCATTTCCTCGAACAGACTGAACTTCCTTGCCTTTTCCTTTGGCCATGAGTCTTTAACAATCACTTCAACGAATGTAAAAAATTGGAGAAATTTAGGGATTCACTTCTTTGAACTCAACGGTCCAAAAAGTAGAAAGAGATCCCGGAAAGTAGAGAATTTAGATGAGGGTTCTCAGTGAAAGCACCAAAATGTTAGACCCAAAAGTGGTTCTAACACCCAAATTGATTAAAAGCAAGATGAAATGAGATAAAAATAAAAATGAACACACAGGATTTATAGTGGTTCGGCGAAGAAATGCCTACATCCACTTATCTTTCACTATATTCGATAATTCAGTTGCAAATACAATGTAATATTCACTCACAACTCACTTTTGTTCACTCAATTGACTAAAACAAGAAATGAAAGATGATTTGGATTCTCCGGGAGTAATGGAGTTTGGATGATGGAGGTAGTTGAATTCTTAAAGTGCTGAAAAAAGATCATTCTCTTTGTCTCCAGACGGGGTATTTATAGGTGTGAATTGGCTTGAGACTTGATCCGGGTCGGGCCACGTGTCATCCATCGCACTCTCTTCGGGTTCGGATGAACTATCATGCTGACAACGCATCAAAGGGAAGGACGTTATGGGTAGGAACTGGTCATAGCCGGTCCGGATATCCAGGCGCTTTTGCAGGAGAATAACATGGATTATGGGTGCTGGTCGGAGATGTGCAGATAAGGGGTTCGGATCGGGATACCCGATCCGAACCGGATTGGCTTGGGTGCGACTCTCCTTCTCTAACCTGTTCCGCTCCGTTCCATTGTTGTGGCAAACAGGTGGCTTTCCGATCCGATTAGATACGCCTTACCAATCTACTCAGTAAGAGATCACCGATCCGAACAGAGGACTCTATCCGATCCGAACCGATATGTTGCTCTGACCCGACCCGAACAATTGCAGCTATCAATCTGAATTGTAGTGTTTTCCTCCGATCCGAACCGAAGTCTTATAATTAAAAATACCCTTCAATGTTTGGTTTCTTGACTTTGTGTTGCCTAGTTCACAAAGTAGGCTAACAATAACCATAAGGGATAGATCATCGGGGTGTTAAAAGACACAAAGAAGAGCGCATATCAATCTAGATATTCTTGTAGGCTCCAACGGACTGGGTTAAGAATCACGCGGCTTCCGAGGATGTAGGGTACTCTTGGTATTCCTCTGTGTGTGGCAGATGATCCGCCTGTACTCACAGAGGTTAGGTCTGCATAGATGAACCAATGAGTATGCCTTGATTGCAATAATAAGGGGCAATCAATAGACTAAGATGGACCAGCGTGATTCGGCAAGACCAGTTAGTGCCCTGTGATAGCAACTCGTCGTTGACCTACCATCTTCAGTCAGTATGTAAAGCGGAAAGGCGGAGAACCCCAAAAGACCAAATACTTTGCTATCTAGTTATGGGTGAGGTTGGACAATAGGTTTGAAGGGCTTTGGGGGCCGGGTTAAGTTCTCATTCTTTGTATTCTTGGGTGCCTTTCATTGGTTGAGGGAGGGGTCTAGTAGGGCCATAGCCACTGTAAAAGCAGACCTTAGCATCTACAATCGGCAGATATATGAAAGCTCCTAACCAAGTTCCGTGTTTCTTAATTTGCCCTGCCACGGGACTCGGGCGCACATATAGAGAACCTGCGCAGTAGACATCGAGAACGATTGACGATACGTACGTGGGAAAGTCTAGGTACACTCATGTCGCTCTGTTTGGTGCATCACAAGACTAGAGGGCATTATTCGAGGATGGAACCTAATTCGATCGAATGGTTCAAAGATCGCAGCCCGAACGCTTACGTAATATAAAAGTAGTGGTTCTTTGCAGACGTAGCGTTGACATATATATATAGAAATCCGTACGACATTCGGGCGTAGGATTATGGACTGCTATATTCCTGCAATGATACTGTGGAGACCATGCGAGTAGGGTACCATGGGGTGTACCTTAGTTGGGGGTAGCTACATATACACTGTATTATGTTAATCTACTAGGGAGTAGATGGGTGCGACGTATGTAAGCCTTGAATGCTAATAACACAGATAACCCAATAAATTAGAAAATGTAATTGAACAGTATATGTTGGATTATCCAAAAGTATAATTTAAATCCAGTTATACAGGGCTTATGTTCTGACCCCCCTCCTCACAACATTCGCAGGTTAGGTTCATGACAGAGACTGTATAGCTTTGGATACTGGTTTAGCAGTATTATTATTAAGATAAAACTATGTTTTAATTATATTATATTTTAACCCTTCCGTTGTGAGATGTTTTCTGAACACTGACTTGTTTCATGTCTCTGTCTTTTCTGCAGGATACCAGAGCAAACCAACTCAGGTTTCGATGGATTGGGATTTTTGAAAAAAGTTCGATCCGTCAGAATCCGGGTTGTTACAGAACATCTTGATGATTTATTTGAAAAGCTTGTGGAAAAAGATGTGAAACATGAAAGCTTGTTTCCAAAAGAGGGAGTTGTTTTTGCAACCAAGGAAGCTCCGAAACCACAGCAGGGTGGTAACGATTAGAAGAGGAAGAAGCAACAACAGAAAGGGAAGGACGACTAGAAGATATAGAAAGATGAAGTGATTTGGTACAACTTTTGGCGGAAGGGTCATTATTCCATGGATTGTAAGAATCCAAAAGCTGAGAAGAAGTGCTTCAAGTGTGGAAAACCTGGGCATGAGAAGAAGGATTGTCCAGAATCAGCTAAGGGTAAGAAGGTTTTGAAGGATTATGCTTTGGAAGTTGTTCCATCTTCTTCATGAGCTCCTACTGTAGAGGAGAAGGGAAAGGGTGTTGTCCAAGGTACTCTTTCCGTTCGATTTGTTTCAGTTCAAGTGTGGTTTGATACTGGAGCATCACATTCTTCCAGTAGTAATGAGCTTGTGTGCCGTTTGGGTTTAGAGCCCAAGATTTGTGATAGACCTTTGATTGTGACTAATCCAGTTAGGGGTTCGTCCAGCCTTTGTATGTTTTGTCATGGTCTAGTATTGTCGAGTCATGGTTTCTCATTTGTATGTGATTGCTTTGTTCTTAACTTTGATGGGTTTAAGATTATTTTGGGTATGGATTGGATCAAGAGATATGCGGCAAGAGCGAATTGTGAGAAGCTAGAGGTGAGAGTCGGAGATGTGGAAGGGAGAAAAGTGTTGATTCATCATAAGCCCGAAGATGGTGTCTTCGTGAGCTATTTATATTCACTTGAGATTCCACAGGAAGTCGTGTCATCTGTGTTGATCGCTAATGAGTTTAAGGATATCTTTAAGAAGTCAAAGGTTTGCCACCGCATCATGAGATTGAGTTTAGGATCAATTTGGTTGAGGGTGCTACACCTATTGTTATGCTTATTAGGCGGATGGCACCTAAGGAACAACAAGACTTGGAGGTGCAAATTCATGACCTTTTAGGGAAAGGATTCATTCGGAGAAGTGTATCCAAATTGGGTGCACCAGTTGTGTTTGCAACCAAGGCATATGGATCACTGAGATTATGTGTGGATTATCATGAACTGAACAAGGTGATCAAAAAGAAAAAGTATCCTTTGTTGAGGATCGATGAGTTGTTCGATTAGCTTCACGAGGATAAAGTGTTTTCTTAGATGGATTTGGCAATGGGATTTCATCAGTTGAGAGTGGAAAAGGATAGTGTGTCGAAGACTGCTTTTAGGACACCATCCGGTTTCTTCGAATGATTGGTGATGACATTTGGGTTGACTAATGCACCAGTGAATTTCGTGGATCTCATGAATAGGGTTTTCATAGATCAGCTGAACAAGTTCGTGCTTGTGTTTGTGGATGATATTTTGGTTTACTCTTGGAATGAGGAAGAACACAAGACGCACTTGAGAGTTGCTTTGGAAATCTTGTGAAAGCATCAATTGAGAGCTAAGTTTTCGAAGTGTCACTTCTGAAAGAGTTAAGTGAGGTTCTTAGGCCATGTAGTTTCCGAGAAAGGAATAGTGATTGATATCGTTAAAGTAGCAGCAATCTAGGACCGGAATAGACCTAAGAATGCGACGGACATGAGAAGTTTCTTGGATTTCTCCACGATAGTTGCACCATTGACAGGATTGACGAAGAAGAACCAAGTGCTCACATGGGATGCAAAGTGTGAGCAAGCTTTTGGAATCATGAAAGAGAGACTGACGAGTGCTCCTGTTTTGACCACTCCAAGTGGGAACGAAGACATAGTGGTATACACCGATGCATGTGGTACTGGACTTGGAGAAATGCTAAGGCAGAAGAATAAGGTTGTGGCATACGTGAGACGATAGCTGAAGCCGCACGAAAGGAATTATCCAACTCATGATTTGGAGTTGGCAGCGATCCTGTTTTCTCCGAAGATGTGGAGACATTATCTGTTGAGGGTTGATTCAAGTTGTTTACAGATCACAAGTCATTAAAGTATTTTTTTCTCCCGAAAAGGATTTGAATCTTCGGCAGCAACGGTGGTTAGAGTTTTTGGCATCATAAGATTTTGGTATAGCATATACTCCTGGGTTTGTTGGGCCATTTCCGATAGTCGAGTGGATGGGAAAGCTCGTACACAGATTTGAGTTACCCGAGAAGATGTCGGGAGTGCATAATGTTTTCCATGTGTCTTTTCATCGTAAGTGCATGCATAATTCAAGTGTAATGGTATCTCTAGAGCAGTAAGAAGACCTAAAAGTTGAAGCCGTAGGTACGAGACCTCCTAAGCCGCTTCGTATAGTGGGAAATGACACGGAATAGCCTAGGAGGAAGACGGTTAAGTTGGTCAAGGTACATTGGAGTGAGAATGATGACGATTGTACACGGGAGACAGAAGTGAGTATGAGGACGACCCATTCAGAACTCTTCGTTGGTACGACCAACAATTAGTATCGTGTCACCTTACATCATTGTTAGTTGTACTATTGTGTTTGTTTTTAAAATTCCGCATGATAGGATAAGACTATGGATGCATGGTTTGATGGCAGTTAGTTTGGATGATAGAATTGGCTGCTCATAAGTGTTAGGCATGCAGAATTGTTTTGGTTGCTTGTGTTTGCTGGGATTTCAGAGGCAAAATTCGTAAAGGGGGAAGAATGCACCATCCGCATTTTACGTATCGGAGGATCATAAAATATTTTTATTTTATTACCTGAGGGTTGGATTATTCTAATATTTTAATATGTTGTTTATGGGGATGTGAGACATGTTCATAATTTTTACCAATTTTGTTTATGACCATGTTGACACTATCAGTCACGTATAGGGAATAATTTTTGACTTGGATCGAATCAACTACTAAGGTCGGACTCATTGGAAAGGAAATCATGTTTCCCATTCCGTAGAGTGGTTATATTAAAGATTTGGTTCAACGATTTGGGAGGAATCGCTATTTTAGTGTTTTACAGTTGGTTGTTCAGGTTTTTAAAGCCATAATAGGCTGATTTGGAGAGGCCCATTAGGAGACTGGTGGAAGGCTATAAATAGGGGGTAGGAGGCTTGGAGAATAGTTTACTTTCTCCATTCTCTCATTTAAAAGAGCTAGAGGTCCTCCATTACTCCATCTTATACACCTTTCCACCATTAGAGCTTAGAGAATCGAAGATCTACATCGTTTGAAGCTAGATCTATACCATTCCAATAGAGAGTTCATCAAATCGAACAGTTGGAGCAAATTTCTTTACTGTCCGGATCTAGATCTAAGTGATTTCGATTTCTTCTAAAGATTTGGTGAGTGATATGCATCTCTCACACAGATACAATCAAGTATATGGGTTGTATGATCTTAATTTAATCATTTTCAAGCATTTTTTCTTAGATCTACATCATGGTAAGTCTATTTTCATATGAATCGCCATAGGATCTAATTTAGCAACTTAAAACTGGTAATTTCCATATAGTTTCGCATGTTTATGCAAGTCAGATCCATAAGTTTGGTTTATATGTTCATTTATCATGATTTTGGTGAAGTTTACATAATTTTTTATGATAATTGTCATTTTCAAGTTGTTAGTGATTTCATAACATGTTATTGGCTGAATTGGATGAGTTGATTTCGTCGATATTGCTGCTTGGCGAACTTTTGGTCAAATTTCGGGTTGAAACTTGATGGATCGGACCTGGAGTAGTTTGGATCAGATTAGAAGTTATGGATCAGTCAGTGATATGGATCAGTCGCAAATGGATCACCTGATGCATGGATCGATCGCATCCACGGGTCATTCGTTGTAGTACAAGGATGGATCGGAAGCTATGGGTCGGTCATACCTTTCAAGAAAGCATGGATCGATAGGAAGCATCATGGTCTGTCGGAGCATTCAATGCATGGATCGGTCAGAGCATCTTGGCATGGATCGGTTGGAGCATCTATGGTATGGATCGGTCGAAGTAGAGGGTGATGGATCGGTCGGGCTTGGATGGATCGGTCGAAGCGTAGAGTGATGGATCGGTCGGGCTTGGATGGATCGGTCGAAGCGTAGAGTGATGGATCGGTCGGGCTTGGATGGATCGATCGAAGAGGAGGGTGACAGATCGTTTGGGAAATTATGGACCAGGCAGTTTTGGACTAGGAAGTTATCAACAGGGCAGTTTTTCTTGAAGCATGGACTGGGTAGGATTGATGGACCACACATTTCCTTGGATCAGGAGTTTCATAGACCGGTTAATTCTATGATGACGTATGTTTTTGGATCGAGGATGATCATGGCTTTGAAGTAAGTTCAGAGAGGAATGTGCGAAGTGTTGTGATGTGTTCGTTGATCGGTGTAAAATAACAAATGTGATGACAACTCAAAGATGTTATGAGTTTGTTGATAATTGTTGGATGGTCACCGTCGATGATGACAAGAGATGCGAAGGCCGAGAGATTATCGTTATCGTAGGTTCTAGCGGACACAAAGCAGGGGTATAATTGGTATACCTAAAAGAGTGATTGTATGGTCGAGTACCCTGAGCAGCTCGAACGGGCCTAGATACGTTTCGTTGTATGGCGTATGGGGTTTTAGCTAGAACCGGGTTTTACCATTGGCCCTTGCCAGTTGATGGCGTGTGGTTGCAAGTCATACGATTAACGATGGTTTCGAAGCAGAATTGGCGGTGATAGCCAGAATCAGTCATGGATGTTGTATGTTATTTTTCTACCATATCACGTAGGTTGTCTGACTTCGAAGGAGATGTTTCTTGGGTGCTTGTCTGATATTGGTTTAGGCCTTTGGGGCTCGTGTTGAGGGATGTTGAGCTCGATTAGGATGGTTTACGTTATATACAAAATAGGTTTCCATGATTGTTATTATCTGGTTACTTTTGATTGCTATGAATTAATGGCTGTTCTGGTTTCCATGAATGTTTGTTTGAAATGCTTGACCTAAAGGGTATCACTATCCAATGTGGGGAAGATGGGGTTGAGTTCTTGTCTTGTGTTATGGGTAGATTAGTTGGATTAGCTGCCTATTATCATATACTTTATTGATGATATTAGATAGCTATTTTATCGCTCACTAAGGCTGTTGTCTGAATCTAGGTTTTATGTTTCCCTCTTATTACCTTGGGCTGTTCATCCGATTTTTGGATGGGCAGACTAAGCGACAGGTGACAGGTGATATCCTAGTGAGGATGATGTTGCAGTTCGTTGGCGAGAAGGAGGCTGGCGTATTATCTTTTCTACTATGTAGTATATGTTTTTCCGCTGTTTGTTGTTTTTCTCTGAGTGCTGTACTGAGGCAAATTAGTAAAGATATATATGTTGTAATCCTGGTGTTTGGATATGCTTTGTAGTTGTTATGAAAGTTTGGATTATTTTTTCTGCTCAAATATGCTTCAATATTATTTCCTGTTTTATATGTTCTATTATATTTTACCCTTGCGCTGTGAGTTATATGACATGTCCCGATTGTATTTCATAACTTGACGATCATCCATAGCTGCCTGTCATATCTTTCGACACATTATTTCTCTTGTTAAGTGCAAGAGTTATGGGCGGTCATCACACGCATTGAATATTTTCAAAATATTTCGTTAATTCTTGTGTTTTTTAAGCATTTAAAAATCACTATTGATGTGTTAGCTAATCGTATTAACTAATTCACTTTAGTAACTAATTAACATATTTAACCATGTAATCCTCTTTAGTCACTTTATAAATTAATATATATATCCTTTACCAAAGTAATTTATTTGCTAATACGTGTTAGGATTATCTTGAATGTTGTTAAGGGAGAATGATGGGTTGGATTTGTTGAGTCCCACATTGTGAAATAAATTGGAGAAGATGTGCATAAAATGAGATGGTAGGCATCTAACATCAAGGATTTCTTTTGTTACAACAATGTGTGTGTCAACCATATATGTGCGTCCTATACTGGATTAAGGGGGTTTTGATCCGACTAGCGTTACATAATAGTGGTACCAGAACCAAAAGTTATGGAATGGGCCATGCAGACAAGGCAATGCTCTCAAAATATTCGAAGGGGATGCGTGTCAAGGGCCAGACTATTAGGATTGTCTCGCATGTTGTTAAGGGGGAATGATGGGTTGGATTTTTTTGAGTCGCACATTGTGAAACAAATTGGAGAAGTTGTGCATAAATATAGTTAGTAGGCATGTAACATCAGGGACTCCTTTTTGTTACAACAATGTGTGTGCCAAATCATATGCGTGCGCCCTATGCTGGATTAAGGGGATTTGATTCGACCGTCGTTACATAACAATATGAAGATATTAACTTCCATTGTTTATATACATACACATACATTCATTATTAGTAATTTGTATTCAAAACAATATATGACATAAGTCATTAACTGACACAAGCAAGAACCTATCCAATCAATAATATTTTTCCATTATCATTTTCCAATTCCACATTTTATTATATATATACATATGTACATAATTTATCCTTATATATTATAACTATTAATTTCTTTAGCGTTTATATTAACCCCAATAGTTTTGTTTTGGAGAAACTACTGATTACTATTACTATTATTATTATCTGGTAACAAATTTTTAAGCGGTAAATTATTTAATTCTCAATGTCCACAATACACAATTGTCTCCCATTTAGTTTCACTTAAAATCATATATCTAACCAGGCCGGTAATTCTAACCTAACCTTGTAAAAATTTATGCACAATGATTTACTACCATGCCCAAGGTAGCATTTCGCAAAGATAACATTATCGTACAATGCCATGATAGAACATTTACGCATAAGTATGAAGCCTTTAAACCACCATTCAAACAAATGTCAAAACTAAGAGGCAAGCTCTCTAACTAATCAATAACTTATAAAGGAGGTGAGTTATTCTCTATATCCACTTATGGCCTCACTTATAATAAAATATAAGGGTGGATCCCGATGATCACTTAGTGCCCAAGACAGATATGTTGATCACTTAATACCTGACCAGGTGGTTTACTATGTCCTAACACAAATCAAAGGACGCTAGCTAATAAGTCCACCTAATTTAAGGCTTCCATCATTCATGCATATTCCCAAACCCCCCATAAGATGAGAGATAGTAACCGATTACTTATTACCTATAGGATAGGTAGACGACTAACCGTCATTTATGACCTTCCCCCGGTGGACTAATATGTTACTACCTATCTTGCCTTAATGTATAGTCCCTTAGTCTCTTCCTGAAGGATAGGCAAACCTAAGGTACCTCCGTAGTGGTCATTTAATACCTTATCCCTAAGACGGACTCTAACCCCAGCCACTTACTACCTAGAGGAAACAGACTATTTGGAGATTACCGATCTCGAACTCAATTAGCCTTCTAATAATTCTCGAAGTATGCTACATTGTGAATTAATTCCTTTTTAGTTTCTTCTTTTGAAAAGGAGGCGTGCCCTACTGCCGCTTAATACCTCAAACTTTGAAGTAATTCTTTTAGGAATAATTCTCGCAATGAAATTAACTATCGTCACAGTTTTCTATGGATAATGATGCCTCACATCAGTTGTATATATCGACTTCTAGAAGGTGCGGACTTCTGTCAAATAAGGCAACTCACCTTGCATCATTTTCCTACTAAGTTCAAATCCTTAGTTCAATTTAAAAATGTTTCCTAGAATTAAACTAGAATAGATAAGGATAGTTCTCTATAACTTCCTATCCTAGGATGTTTAATGATTTATTTCCTTATTGGACTTAGTATTTGCTAGGGAAATCAACACCCGTTAAATCCTTTTTAATTCCATTTATTATTATAAAGGTGACCTACCATTAATGATCCTAATGGTCATATTCCCTAAGGCACCAATTGTCCTATTAAATTCCATTTGTATCGGTCCCATTTAAAATTATAATCTAATTTTGTAACTCCTAGACGTTACTATATTAATTTAATTCCATTTAAGATCAGATTAACCAAGTCGTGGCAGCACATGAATAAAATTCAGCAAGTTTAGAAAAAATCCATTTTAGGAAAATTTCTTTTTTTATAAGAGTGATAGGAATAAAAAAACAACATGGTCAAAAGGAAAAAAGAATATGTCATGGCATATATTATGTTCAGCTAAGGTAGTGGACAACATCCAGAAAAATAATCAGTTAGGCACAGTTGAACGGAGGGCAGGGACCGGTTAGGTGGGCCGAAAAGAAAAAAACGAGTGTTTCAATGGGATGTGGTTTCATGATAGCATTATCGTGAGTTTTGATAAGATTGGAGGCGTTGGATTTTTCCGAAGATAAGGTGGTGGTGATTAGGCAGTGGAGGGTATGGGTGGGCAAAGATCCGACCAGCCGGATTCTGGTTGGCGTTGGTAGTGGCATGGCAAAGTAGGGGTAGGTTGTGTAATAGGTTTTAAATCATACAGGGTTATGAAATGGACGGTTTCAGAAAAAGTTAGGGAGAGGAAGAGGTATAGTGGCATACATATGCCATACATTTATAGCATATTCTTCTAATTTTTGTTACAAGATGCAAGTTTAATCATATTAGTTTGCATGAAAATGCGATAGGGAATGAAAAAGTGGTATGAGGTTTGTGGTTTATGGAAGGAAGAAAAGATGCGCGTGGGTGAGGGGAGACGTGGTGAATGGGAAGCAAGCTACAGGATTTTGGCGCTTTTATTTTTGTGGCAGCATACTTTCCATGCACATGCTTTTACATTTTTTGTGGCGTATTATCATTTGTTTAGAGGCATTTGATCTTATTTTTCTTTATAGTGGTTATGTTATGCGCAAGGAGGATGTGGAGAGAAAAAGCACTGAGAACGTGCATGAATTTGTTTGTATAAAGAACGAGTCGGTTAATTAACTTCGGTAATTGACTGACTCTTAAGGTATTGAAATTTCAAATTTCTAAATCGGCTCAAAGCTTTATTATTTTCCAAAAAAAATGTATGATTTCACAAATATACAGAAAATGTAACAACCCGGAAAATCTGAGCCAATTTAAAATTTTTATTTTGGCAATTTTAATGAATTTTGAATATTTAAAATGGATTATTTTAAATAATAATGACAAGAAATTTATCTTGAATAGAATTAGAACGTATACATTAATATAGATCGTCGTTAGAATATAAATATTTATTTTGAATTATATAAGGAATTGAAAATGGCACGGTAGTTTGAAATTTCGATTTCAAAGTTCAAATGAATGTATAGGATTCAAAATAAACCGGATTTTGGCGAAACCAGAAATATTAGAATCTATTTGAGAATATCTTTCCAACGAATCCGAAAAATCAAAATTTCATAGCGGGAATCAAAAGTTACGTCCTGCTGAAATTTCAAAATAGTCAATATGGAATTCTGATTCGACGAAACCACTTTTGTTGGATCCGGGATGTCAAATTATTGCTAGGTTTCAAAATTTGTAATTTTCTGAATCAATATGTGAGCGTGGCAAGGGAAAACGCGTTTGACCAGTTTTAGTTGATTTTAATCGACTGGAAAATGGCCATTTTTCAAACGATCTCATAATTTGACGAAACTAGTTTTGTTAGGACCGTATCGTCAACACGAAGCTAGAAAATATTTTTAGGAATTTTTAGAGTTAGTATGTGGCCCCGGCAAATTGAAATGCGCGTTCAAATTCAATATATAGAGTTATATGTTGATTTTGACGAAAACTGATCGAAACGATCGAATCAGCTTACGATACATATCCCATTGTGTTCGGAATGGGGATAATTAGTTATGGGCGACAGTCGTTGGGCTTGATTTGGGATTCGAATTAAAAGGTCAACTTCTTTGGAGATTTAAATAAAAATAATAAAATATATTGAAAACTTTAATTACACTAAACACCCCCTTCCCCTTAACTCTCCTCTCCGTCCATTTCATTATTCAGGAAAGTATATAAAAAAATGCGCTCTTCAACATCGACCGCCGCCTGTTGCCCTCCAACAAACGCCGCCCCGATGCCATCGCTCCCCTCCGCTTCCTCTTCCCATCGTCCCCTCTCTCCAGCCCTTCGGATTCCGCGCCCCTCAAACCGCAAATTGAGATGAAGAACACACTTCCGACCAAACTCTAACCAAACGCCGAACCCCCTTTCACCCGGCACCTCCGTCTGCTCCGCGCCCCCTCAGCCATCGCCCACCCTACGTTGAACAGCCACCCCACTACTCGGAAAAAGGTGTGTTTTCTTTGTTTATTTAATTAATTTAGTTTTTAAATATTTATTTAAATTAGATTTTCATTTATATAAACATTTATAAAGTTGTAAATTTTATTGTATGCATAGCATTATAAATTTATAATCTTTAAGTGTTGAAAAGCTTTTTTATAAATGAAAAGGTAAAATCTTTGTGGGAGTAAAAATATCATCTTTATGAAAGTAAAAAGAATTGATTTTTGTTATAAAAAAAGATTTGACCTTTAGTGTAGAAAAGTGATGATTTTTGATTAGAGAAAAGATATGATTTTCGTGTATAATAAAAATATGATTTTTATATAATTTAAAGAATAAAAATATGATTTTTATATAATGTAAAGAATAGAAATATTATTTTTATATAAGGAGAAGAATAAAAATGTGATTTTTATATGAGCAGTTCAAGAATAAAAATGTGATTTTTATTGTAAACAGCGTGAAATGGTTGAGTTGGAATGTCGGGCAAATCCAAGCCATTCAGAAATTCAGAAATAAAACGGCGGGGTGGACCCCAAGGTGAGAACTCCTCACTTTTATTTTAATTTCTAGTTGAAATATATACTAGGATGCGGACGGTGCTTAGTAGCACCTGATACCCGTTGTCCACAGACCATGGATGACTTGTTTGTTTGATTGTTGTGTAGTGAAATTTGATTGTGTGATGGTGAATGAAATAAAATATTTTATAGTGGAAAATATTTTGTAGTTAAAAAAATAATTTTTAACTTGTATATAAAATAAATATTTATAAATAAATCGGACAATTTGTTTATATACAGACATTTGACTGATATTGATTGGGACGGTAAATTTTACACATCGCCCAACTGCACAAATAAGATCTGTGTTTGATTGTTTGAAACCCCACACGGGTATTGGGATGATATATGACGTACAATAATACCAATAATTAGTTGTATGTCGATCGATTGATTGACATGCTGTTATAAGCCTTAAATATTTATATTTGATGCTTATACAGTGTAGAACGCACTTTGGATGATGGTTGATGATTTATCGTTGCTGTTATATACGTGTGTTGTAGAAAATCCATATAATTAACATTATATGGTAAATGATTGGGCCTCATTCTAGTTTTGAAAAAGAAATATTTGAATAGAATATTTGAAAAAGAAATATTTGAATAGAAATATTTGGAAAAGAAATATTTGAATAGAAATATTTGGAAAAGAAATATTTGAAAGAGCATATTTGAAATAGCATATTTGAAAATAGAAATGTGAAGCCATGTTAAGTAGTCACACGCCATTTTAACACAAACAGGAATTTTGTCGATTTTATAATGAATATTGAAAGTTATTTCAAAATCGAATATTTAGAAATGAATTCGAATTGAAATTGAATAGAAATGAATTCGAATTGAAATTGAATAGAAATGAATTCGAATTGAAATTGAATAGAAATGAATTCGAATTGAAATTGAATAGAAATTAATTCGAATTGAAATTGAGTAGAAATGAATTCAAATTGAAATTGAATAGAAATGAATTCGAATTGAAATTGAATAGAAATGAAATTGAATTGAAATCGAATTGGAATTGAATTGAATAGAATTCAAATTGAATTGAAGTTGAATTAAATCGAATTGAAATTGAATTGAAATCAAATAGGAAGGAATGTAAAAAGGAATTTATAAAGGAAAATTCAATTTTGATTTGAAATCGAATAAGAAGTTGAAATTGTTTCGAAAACGAATTTGAAACGATTTATAAAATACATTTTAAAAGGAAATCGACGAAGTATATATTATATGGATAGAACGCGCCGCGCTGCGGTAGTTCGTGAATTTCGACCATTAACTTCGAATGGATATTACGGGAGATCCGACCGTCGGATTCTCCTAAAACTGGAACCGTTGGGTTTGTATCGAAAAGTGCTTTCTAACGAATGTGAGAAATTAGAAATCTAAAGGTTGGATTTGGAATTATGTCCAAATCAAATTTGGAAAAGGTCGTTGTTAGTGCAGTTCAATGGCCGTTGATGGAAATCGACTGTACGGGCCTTGATAAAATTATTAAAAATAGTAATAATTTGTGTAAAATCATAAGAAATGATTTGTGAAGAATTGGGGTGAAAAACTCCATATTTGAAAAGATAAAAATGGATTTTTGTCGAAATGAACTAGTTTTGGAACTGGAGTTAAAATCAATTTGGTTTTGAAATAAATAAATTGAATTTGAAAAGGGTTTTAAAAGTTACCAGAATTTCCAATAATTAAATTGGAATGGATTTGAATCGAAATTGTCTTTGGAATATTTCGATATTGGATTTCGTGATGATACAGATATTGTAATGGGAATTTGAAAGATATATATATATCGTTATTTCCAATACGATATTTGTTGGTTATAGAATTTGATATTGAATATAAGCCGATATATTTTCTATTCAGAGCCTTGTATTTAATATCAAATGTGATTTGGGTTTGTCGTGAATGGTGTCTTCATTGACACTGTTCTTATGCCCAGTTGAGAAAAGTATCAAATATTTTTATTTAGATTCAATGAGGTGAACCAATTGAATGATATTAAATTGGAATTGAATTTGGATTAAATTTTGGGTTTATCGTGAACGTTGTTTTAAATTACAGTTGTTCTTTAACCCGATAATTAATGGAATTGTGATTTTGGGTTGTCGTGAACGGTATCTTCAATAATACTGTTCTTAGACCTAAAAGAGTTAAGAAAATCAGAAACTAACTGGAGATTAGTTAAGTTTAATGGTTTCTGGGGTATTGGTCTGATGTTGGTTTCGGCCTTCGGGGTTAATACTTAGGGAGTTGCTCACTTGCTAATTTACGGTTAGGGACTGATTGAAACGTGATGTGATTTTGGGTTTATCATGAACCGTATTTTAAGTGACACTGATTCTTTAACCCAGTCAAAGATTAAAACTAAGTGGAGTTTTAACGAATCTTTAATTAGATTGAAAAGATCGAGAATGGAGTATCACCAGTTTTACTCCAGACGGTAGTTAAATCTTTAATTAGATTTGAACGTAAAATGGTAATTGAATTTACCGATAACACTGTGGTGTTAGATATGAAGTATTACTAGTTTTACTTCATGGGATGAATAGGTTGGGGTTGGGAAATAAAATAAATAATCACTTCGGTGTGGTTCGCTAATCCCGACTAGTTTGAAGTGATATTCAAAGGAAGATTAAAGAATAAATTTAAAAGAATTTATCTTTGATAAAATTAATGGGAATCTTTCCCTAAGAATGTGAAATCTAGAAACTAACTATAGGTTGGCTAAGATGAATGGTTTCCTGGGTATTGATATGATGTTGGTTTCAGCCTTCGGGGTTAATATTTGGGGGATTGTTCTCTTGCTAATTTACGGTTAGTGACTGATGAATTGGAATGAGGCGTATGTTGTGTTTGTGTAACACTTGTTTATTATATGCGCGAGTTATTCAGAAAGACCGGGTTTATCCCATTCTAAATAACTTATTCGACGATTAGTCGAAGATGAAGACGGTGGTTGAAGACCGAAGGTCTTCACGTCATTTGGATAATTACTGATGATCTTGGTTGGGCCGTATAACCAAGAGGAGGGAATCAGTTGGTGATCGTCCAGACGTACTTGGAGATCGATGGATATGCGGGGTACTAGGTGCCTCCGGTTTCGTTCAGACCCAGAACGGACTAGTAGATGGACTGTGTGTCTAACATTGGATATCATTCTGTGTGATTGATGGATATCGGTTGCATGGAGTGGTTTGCCTATGTGGCATGCAAAGATGCAAATGATCAAGGCTTATGTTGAAAAGCAGAGTCTTGTGGTTGATGATCAAAGCACAGCCTTTGTGGCATAGCTTTGTGTAGCGTGGATTCTCGAGCCTCACACCCCGGTGTGAACCAGAAACGGGAGAAGGACCTCAGGAGGGCATGCATTTCCTTCTAGTTAGAAGTGGCATCAGTGGTTTTACATGCCCTAACGAGTTTGACTTATGTGGTTGTTGCTGTTGCGAGGCGCCTCGCATATATTGGTGACTATGTGAAGCCGATGGAGTCGTTCGTTGGCTTATTTACACCCCAAAGGGCGGGGAAACGCAGTGTTCAGGCATTTTAATCCACACCGGTGGACCGGCCCTGTCGCTCCAAGGGACGATGCGTTATGTTCCTGAGACACGGGCTAGAGCGTCTCGAATCAGTAGAGGACTATCTTTTGCCTCGGTTCACAGATGGAAATCCAACTTCCAATACGTGACTTTGCAGTTTTATCTGTAGAGCCTAGTATGGCGACATAGTGGGATCTAGCGCTCATGCCGTCTATGATTGATACTTATGATTTGAAGTTGTTTTATACACTATGCACTTATTATAGTATCAAATGATTTGTTTTAAACGTATCAAGCATTCTTGGCTATTATAAGGTAAAAACCCTATCCTCCGGCTTGCGTTGCATTGTGTGATGGGACCTGGGTCTTATAATAGCTTCATTGTTCTTTATTTAGCATTGCGCTATTGTTTTATGCACTGGTATTCTTGGGAGGAAACACGTTCCGTGTTATACGGCGTGGTCCCTTGATTTACCGAACTTTAAAATAAAGATTAATAACTGTTTTAGTTCTCACACCAGTCACATGACTGACCTGTAGTTTATTGTTTTAACCTAACCTCTGGGTGCCCTTATTTTGACACAGGAAGCTAGATGTTTTGGTTTTGCAGATTTATATTCACAGGATCCTAGTTTACAGCTGGAATGATATCTGGAAGGCTCTGTATCCGTATATCTCCTTCAGTTGTGCTTTGTATTATTTTCCGCTGCCGTGGTGTATTTAAATGTAATTTAAATCTCTGATATTTTCTGATGTATATTATTTGTTTATACTCTGTATATTCTTGTATTCTGATGAATTGTTGTAATTAACAATGAAATGTTCTTCTGTCTGCGTTCCGATTTGTCTTGTCCTCAAAAGTATCCGGGCTTTCCTTACCGGGGAAGTTACGGGTTCTTACAGTGGTACCAGAGCTTTGGTTTACAGAGCTCAGAGAACAAGACACATTAGAACCATACGAAAGAATTCATTAGAGATTGTATTAGTAGTATCCAATGAGAATGACTCGTTAGAGATGGGATCAGTAGTATCCTAGAATGAGTGTGAAGAGTGCTGTTTTTAAAACAAAATTTAAAACAAGTTTTGTTTTGAAAATTTAAACCTTATTCGACGTATTTTAATATTTATTTGTATTGATTTGGACAATCAAGTATATATAGATTTCGCATATACGTCTGATCCACGTGTATTTGAAGTTTTAATATACTGGATAGATATAGAATTACACTCTAGTCGCCCGGAGATGGTACTGATGATTGTCATGACATCATCCGTGTTTATGTTCGAGTTTCAAAGGTGTAATATCTATATATTTCCAATTGACTGGTGTGAGAACCAAAATATAGTTAGAATATATTGTTGTGACTTGGCACCAAAAATGTGATTTTTGACTATATATCAAAATTATGAATTTGAAAAGCTAATCAACAAATTGATTGATGATTGTGTTGTTTGATTAATTAGAATTTGAACCTTTAGCCAAATTGAACTAAATAGTGAATTGTATTGAAAAATGATTACAATTACATGCATATACACGTACTTACATTGAACAGGTCATAGCAAGGAGGCTAGAGAAGAGGAATAAAATTCTATGCCCGACAAATAGGTACATGTTTATGGTATTCCTTGGGTTTTGGATGATTTTATGAGCCGATTGGCTTTTTCTTTTTCTTTTGGATTAAAGAAGGCCATGGGAGGCTATATGAAATATCCCGAAGTCCTCGGCGTAGGGGAGGTTATGGCGAAATTTTTCGAAAATTTAGGGTGTTAGCCAAATTTTTGAAAAAATTGAAAAGTTCTTAGAAACTGAAAAGTTGAAGAACTTAAACCGTAGTGAAAATTATGAAAGTTGAGTTGATTAGTTAAATAACTTTCAGCTTCGTTCCTTTTCGGGGACGAAAAGTTTTAAGTGGGGGAGATTGTAACAACCCGGAAAATCTGAGCCAATTTAAAATTTTTATTTTGGCAATTTTAATTAATTTTGAATATTTAAAATGGATTATTTTAAATAATAATGACAAGAAATTTATCTTGAATAGAATTAGAACGTATATATTTATATAGATCGTCTTTAGATTATAAATATTTATTTCGAATTATATAAGGAATTGAAAATGGCGCGGTAGTTTGAAATTTCGATTTCAAAGTTCAAATGAATGTACAGGATTCAAAATAAACCGAATTTTGGCGAAACCAAAAATATTAGAATATATCTGAGAATATCTTTCCAATGAATCCGGAAAATCAAAATTTCATGGCCGGAATCAAAAGTTACGTCCAGTTGAAATTTCAGAATAGTCGCTATGGAATTCTGGCCCTTAAAAATGGAAATTTTGCAAACGACCTCAGAATTCGACGAAACCACTTTTGTTGGATCCGGGATGTCAAATTATTGCTAGGTTTCAAAATTCGTAATTTTCTGAATCAATATGTGAGCATGGCAAGGGAAAACTCGTTTGACCAGTTTTAGTTGATTTTAATCGACTGGAAAATGGCCATTTTTCAAACGATCTCATAATTTGACGAAACTAGTTTTGTTAGGACCGTATCGTCAACATGAAGCTAGAAAATATTTTTTGGGAATTTTTAGAGTCCATATGTGGCCCCAGCAAATTGAAATGCGCGTTCAAATTCAATATATAGAGTTATATGTTGATTTTGACGAAAAATGATCGAGACGATCGAATCAACTTACGATACATATCCCATTGTGTTCAGAATGGGGATAATTAGTTATGGGCGACAGTCGTTGAGCTTGATTTGGGATTCGAATTAAAAGGTCAACTTCTTTGGATATTTAAATAAAAATAACAAAATATATTGAAAACATTATTTACACTAAACACCCCCTTCCCCTAACTCTCCTCCACGTCCATTTCATTATTCAGGAAAGTATATAAAAAAACGCGCTCTTCAACATCGACCGCCGACTGTTGCCCTCCGACCAACGCTGCCCCGACGCATCGCTCCCCTCCGCTTCCTCTCCCCATCGTCCCCTCTCTCTCCAGCCGGTCGGATTCTGCCCCCCTCAAACCCCAAATCGAGATGAAGAACCCACTTCCAGCCAAACTCTAACCCACCACCGATCCCCCTTCGCCCGGATCCTCCGTCTGCTCTGCGCCCCCTCAGCCATCCCCCACCCTACGTTGAACAACCGCCCCACTACTCGGAAAAAGGTGTGTTTTCTTTATTTATTTAATTAATTTAGTTTTTAAATACTTAGTTAAATTAGATTTTCATTTATATAAACATTTATAAAGTTGTAATTTTTTTTGTATGCATAGCATTATAAAGTTATAATCTTTAAGTGTTGAAAAGATTTTTTATAAATGAAAAGGTAAAATCTTTATGGGAGTAAAAATATAATCTTTATGAAAGTAAAAAGAATTGATTTTTGTTATAAAAAAAGATTTGACCTTTAGTGTAGAAAAGTGATGATTTTTGATTAAAGAAAAGATATGATTTTTGTGTATAATAAAAATATGATTTTTATATAATGTAAAGAATAAAAATATGATTTTTATATAATGTAAACAATAAAAATATGATTTTTATATAAGGAGAAGAATAAAAATGTGATATTTATATGACCAGTTCAAGAACAAAAATGTGATTTTTATTGTAAACAGCGTGAAATGGTTGAGTTGGAATGTCAAGCAAATCCAAGCCATTCAGAAACTTAGAAATAAAACGGCGGAGTGGAACCCAAGGTGAGAACTCCTCACTTTTATTTTAATTTCTAGTTGAAATATATACTAGGATGCAGACGGTGCTTAGTAGCACCTGACACCCGTCGTCCACAGATCATGGATGGCTTGTTTGTTTGATTGTTGTGTAGTGAAATTTGATTGTGTGATGGTGAATGAAATAAAATATTTTATAGTGGAAAATATTTTATAGTTAAAAATATAATTTTTAACGTGTATATAAAATAAATATTTATAAACAAATCGGACAATTTGTTTATATACACACATTTGACTGATATTGATTGGGATGGTAAATTTTACACATTGCCCAACTGCACAAATAAGATCTGTGTTTGATTGTTTGAAACCCCACACGGGTATTGGGATGATATATGACGTACACTAATCCCAATAATTAGTTGTATGTCGATCGATTGATTGACATGCTGTTATAAGCCTTAAATATTTATATTTGATGCTTATACAGTGTAGAACGCACTTTGGATGATGGTTGATGATTTATCGTTGCTGTTCTGTTGTAGAAAATCCATATAATTAACATTATATGGTAATTGATTGGGCCTCATTCTAGTTTTGAAAAAGAAATATTTGAATAGAATATTTGAAAAAGAAATATTTGAATAGAAATATTGTAACGACCCGGATTTTTAGCGACTTTGGTTATCAACATAAACACGATGTCGATAACCAAAACATCGAAAAATCCTGGTAATTAGTGAAAGAAATTAGAGGGTGAGGAAAGATAAGATAGAAAATTAGAATAGAAGAAGAAGAAGAACACAACATCAGAGTAACACGAATCTCACAGCGGAACGAATAAATATATTTCATAACATAACTTTGAAATACAAATCTGTACTTGAATATACATGTCATTATCAAAGTACAACACTTACAACACAGCAGAAATAACTACAGCTATATGATCTTGAAGCCTCCTGCTCCAGCTCTTCCAGTATATCTGTAAATCCTGACTACTTGACTGCCCATACAAATTTAGGCACCCAAGAGTTTAGGGAAAACAACAAAATAAACTCCGGGTCAGCCATGGGACTGGTATGAGTAAAACAGTTTAAAAAACAGTTCGAACAAGTAAACGATATCTCATAAGACCACGCCGCATAACGGAACGGGTTTTTCCCTTATGAGAATCCAAAATATCTTTATATCAAAAACCTTTTGATATTATAATAATGTCTATCAACCACAGTATATATATAATCATCTAGCAGAAACGCTTTCATCTCACGTTCTACATATATAGTATACAATCAAAACCGCAAGCACGTATTGGGTAACGGATTTCCAACTATGACAAGGTATGGAACCACCTTTCGCTAATGTACCTCTAGAGAGGAATACACTGGGTTCAACAAGAACATCTTGCAACCCGGCCACACATGACCGACCACTCATTTCGCTTGAGTGTATCGAATGTATATCACCAACGGCTGGGATCAGCAACCGTTTCCCGAATGGGACAACATCAACAGTAGATTTTTAGAAGTAAATGAAACTCTAGATCAGGTGGTTATACACCCTACTTCGGTGCGACCGACTTAGCCATGTTGCCTGCCCGATTTCTGTCATTTACCGGATGTGAGGCTAGAAGCTACGCTTTATCATCATACTAGATTCACTTTGAATGCCACATCATCAAATCCATCAAATCATTGATTGACGTCCTCAACCATACATTATGTGTTAGCTAAAAGAAGTTTCCTTCTCTGCTTCCACTCTTGGTACGGTTGGAGAAATCAATATACGTGATCGTCTGGAATTACTCTGTCAAACATCCGTCCATACAAGTCATCCAGGAATAGGATGAACCGAAGGCACTATTCTGTAAACAGGATAGCCCTTGCATAACTCCGTCTTCAATTTCCTTTGACATATATGATTCGCAACGCTTATGCCAATACAGAGTGGTTCTTTGGATAATAATCCAACCAGTCTCTCCATATTAACAACGTTAAAATGGTCAAAACTTCGATAGTCTGTGATTTAACTATCGAAGAAAAACAGGTGTGCAAACAACGATATTATTTCCAAATGGGAATTTATATCAATCAAACATCAATCAACATTTATCTCTTTATTTCATAAATTTACTTATCTCCTATTTCCCATATTCAATATTTCTTATTTTCTAATTTTGGAAAATATACGTTATTAACAATGGAAAACATTTCCATTTCCTTGTTTTCTTTATTAGAAAACATTTCTGGTTTCTTATTTGGAAAACATTTCCAAAGCTTCTTCATTGGACTTAGACAGATGTTTAAACAAACCATCGCGATGCCAACTCAAACCATTTCCTTTACTGCCGAGCCTTAACTATTCCTTAGTAAAAACGAAGCCAATCAAGTTGGGGTAGAACTACCTCTCAGACCTTAACTGAACAACATTTCTAACTTTGAAATTGGCAAAGTTCACTTTATATTCCTTTTACTAACTCCCTTACTTAACTCTCGTTTGAATAAATCTCTATTCGATTTATTCTATTTGATTTACTCTATCCACTTAACCCCTTTCGAATAAACTATATTCGATTTACTAACTTTATTCGAATAACTATATTCTATTAACTCCTTTTACTTCAACTCTAATCGATTAAACTAACATCGATTAACTCCTTTTACTTTAACACTAATCGATTAAACTAACATCGATTAACTCCTTTTACTTTAACACTAATCGATTAAACTAACATCGATTAACTACTTTTACTTTAACACTAATCGATTAAACTAACATCGATTAACTACTTTACTTTAACACTAATCGATTAAACTAACATCGATTAACTACTTTTACTTTAACACTAATCGATTAAACTAACATCGATTAACAACTTTTACTTTATCACTAATCGATTAAACTAACATCGATTAACTACTTTTACTTTAACACTAATCGATTAAACTAACATCGATTAACTACTTTTACTTTAACACTAATCGATTAAACTAACATCGATTAACTACTTTACTTTAACATTAATCGATTAAACTAACATCGATTAACAACTTTTACTTTATTCGAATAAACTATTCTTTTATAAAGATTTACCTTTAGTGACAGTTCTTCACTTTTCAAATGATTTCCCTTTTATAAAACTCTATTCATTTTAAAAACATTTTTCCCTTTTATTTACTTTCGAAATATTTCCTTTAATAAAATCTGTTGATTTTATAAATATTTCTTTTGTAAAAATCCTTTTCCTTTTCTATATAAAATACATTGATTTTATATAAATAATTCATTTTCAAAATACACTTTGAAAATATTCTTTTTTCAACATTCGGTATGTTATGGTATTCAACATATCAAATCACGATGATCAGTATCGTCCAAACACATATAATCGACAACATATTATATATCACATCATATACCACAATATATGAAAAACAGTAAAATAAATGTTGAGGAATCCAGTTGGATTCCTCCAACCTGTTTCCCTGCATCACAGTTGTTAAACAATATAATATAACATCACTTTCAGTTCCATATGATATATTCTGTTAAACAGAATCAATATAGAAATTTAACTAACTGACTAGCAGTTCAATCAAACAGTCAACACACAGTCAATCAGCCAATATCTAACAGTTCTAAAAATACAACATGAAATTATAAACTGTTCAGAGTTAGTGAGATTTACTCACTTTTGCGCGTTAACCGTTAAATAACGGTTTGCGTTATTTGATTCAGTTGGACAATTTATTTCGCCATAAATTGTAACGAGCTCGGATTCACTCCTAGTCAGTCTCATTTTGTTGCTCCCTTCCATACGATCCCAACGGATCTTGTTTCGTCAAGTTCTGATAACGTATGCAACCATAATGATTTATACAAGTTTCTATACTATTTTAAATTAAAATTAAACTATATAAACATTGATTGGGCTTTAACCTTATTCACATGGCCCATCATCACTCCTTAAAACCCAGAACCGCGTTTGTCTCCCTTCCTTCCCTTCACTAATTCAGTCGCACGCTCCAGATTCAAACCACCATCACAGTCTCATCTTTCATCGATTCCCAATGAAAACCACGCTCCATTATTTACACAGCACGTGTCCATCTTTCACTTATCACTTATGTATTCTACTATCATGGCCGAATTCTTATAAGCCTCTTCACTTATTAAAATATTTCACATTCATTGCCACTACATGTAGCAGGAATTCCACTGAAACCCCGTTAACTCGACAGCACCCAGCCTTCTTCACCCTCCACAAACATAATACTGACTCCTCCATTTGATAAACAGTCGAGCTCCTCCTGTGTATATATTCTCAGTTCGAATTCTCCTTCTTCTGTACAGTGTAGACACACTCCATCTTCATTTCAACACATACACAGTTCCGACTAAACTCAATTTAACAGCCCAGATATGTGAATGAAGAAAGGCCGCTCCATTAGGATACGTACTTCACCATTACGGCTCTTCTTTCTTAATGCAACAAGCTCCTCGCACAAGTATTTAACACAGTGCACCGGTCTTCCTCATTAACACACAGTATACCTGCTCCATATAATATCACGCACAAGAAAAGGGGTAAGACTTAAACTGACTACTTCCTTACCTCCTTACCCCTATGAATTTTAGCTCCCAACCACCATATCCCTCACGACGTCGGCCCCGTACAGCACCACCAAGAAATCACCGATCACTTCTGTCGTCAAGACCAACCTCGCACTACTGTAGTGCATTTCGAACATGATTTTTCTCCGAGTTTCACAAAGTTTTCCAGGCGAGATGCGAAGCTCAGATCCGTCATTGTTTTACAAGTAAATCTCCAATCTTCCCAAAAATCCGAGCCCTCGAGCTCGCTGGCAAGATTCGAACACTACAGAGGGGCGTCGCACCTATCAAAACTGTCACGAGCATGGAGCATAGGTCAGGAGACGAGCATGAACAAGATTTTAGGATCATGGGAATTTTTTACTTAAATTGTTTAGGAATTTCAAAGACCATGGTTTTGCTGCGTGAAAAAGATGAATGCGGCGGAATGGTGTTTTGAGATGAGGAGAATAATTAGGTTTAGAGAATTAAGGTTATTATATGGGAAACTGCTTTCATTTGTGCGGCTGAGAATGTAGAGGACGTGGACTTCTGTTTGATTACAGAATTGGTTAGGATATTTTGTATAGATTTGCAGTAGAAGACTTAGCCATGAAGTAGTGATATGTTAAATATGTTTGGTTAGTTGCTCACCCTTGAGTATGAAGCTTCACAAGATATCAGCTGCGTAAAATCAACATATTTGACCAGTTTTTAATAAGCGATATATACATATATATTCATGTATAATACAAACCTTACTTCGTACTTACCAACGTAAATTTCGTTCACTTACAGATGTTTTTTAACGAAACTAAAAATACCGTCGTGTCGAGCTCGGTGCCACGATCCCAAAAATATAATAATACCGGTAGGTTCACTCATATTTTGAAACCCCAAAATATCGATACAGGGTGCCCAATACTCCAAATAAAAAGTTGTTTATTTAATTAATTAGAAATTTCCATAAAATTCTAAAAATTAAATTATCACTACGTCTCAAAAGAACCTTGTCTAAATTCAAACCCGATCTCTAGTTATATCGAATATACCGTTACGGTCGATAAACGATTCTATAGCGACTATTTTAAAATTTGATTTGGACATATCTCAAAATCTACACGACGAAATCCCGAGTTTTCTCTTCCACTAGAAATATATACTCCACCAGCTCCACACGTTTCTTGTTTCATAGAAATCCGGCTTAAAACGAATCCTGTACATTCAGTCGAAGTTCGAATTGCCAATTTGCGAACTGCAGCGCCATTTCAAGCTCGATTTTAATTATAATATATTTATACGTTCAAACTGTCGTTCAAATAATATATTCGTTATTCTAATTCAATTCTAAACTGAATTAAATATCACAGATGATCCAGTTCACACCATATCGTCATTTCCGCCAAATCTGATTGTTTCAGAAATAAATATATTATTTAATTTATATTTTTTTTCTATTTATTCACTATTATTTAATTCCACGACCATTAAATTCACTATACCACCCTTTATATAATTAAATAAATTAATTCTAATACCTCTGCCAATGCGGGTAATTACAATCTTCCCCACTTAAAATAATTTCGTCCTCGAAATTGCTAAAAGGTAGAGGACGACCCTATCGATTGGTTAGAACATATTTGTTCAGTTCTTAACTTCAGTTTCAACTGAACCAATTTAATTTCAATTAAATTATTAATTAATTCTTATCAACGAAAATTTTCAAAAATCCTGAAAATTTTCTAACGCCTTTACTCTTCAAAAATTTTCGCCAGCACCTCCTTGTACTGGTCAATCGGTCAAACTCCAACTCGCCTCTCTGGGCCATCTCCATCCCAAAAGAAAATCAAACAGCCAAGCGGCTTGCCAATTCGGCTCATAAATCTTATTTCCAATAGAAATATAAACTTGTACCTTTTTGTCGGCATATCATTATATACTTCCCACCTGTTATCAATTCAACGGATACCATGGTCATCCCCGTCAAATTCCCATCTGCTTTTATCCACGACACAACCATTCGCTTATATCCTAAGTCGAATTTTATTTCAAATTCGAGTTTCATCTCGATTCCAAACTCTTAACTTCCCAATCTAATTTTCATTTCAAATTCTTATCTCGACAATCCAATTTTATTCAAGAACAAATTTTTCCTAATATCGTTCTATCTCCATTCAGTTTTCACTTAACTGTTTTCAATTCAATTTCAGCTTACTTTCGCAAACTTCTATTTAAATTTGTTCTTAATTCAAACAGTCTCTTCCTGGGAAATTTGAAACAGTTTACTTTTTCAAAAATCAAAATTTCCTTTTTGAAATTCAACTGAGCCCAAATCAATATTCCATTAGTTAAATCACTTCTCTATTTCTTTATCAATATTTGTTAACCAAATATTTTCAATAACCATATTGGCCTTTTATGTTATTTGGAAAACATTTCCGAATATCGCCTTCCTTTATTTTCTAAATCTTAGAAAATATATGCTATTTATAATTGGAAAATATTCCAATTACTTATCTCTTTTCCGATCTAGTTTATTTCTATAATTAGGAAATATTCTTATTATATTTCCAAGCTTACACTTATTTGGGTTAAAACGGATGTTGTGTAAAACATCGTTACGACACCCCTAAATACTATATTCAACTAACTTTATTCAACATTGATCTTCGAGCCTGAAATCTTACTATTTATTTGTTAATAATGAAATCAACCAAGTTGGGGTATAACTACCTCTCGGACCTTGACTGAATAACATTTATAAAGTCAAAACAGATATGACTACTTACTCGAATAATCAATACCATACAACTACTTATTCGCTTTTAAATACATATATGCTTCCTCTTTCTATTCTTACTAGATTTTATTCTTAGTCTTCCTTTTCGATTATACTATTCTATTTCTAAATTCGTTTCCTTATCGACTTCTATATACATATATCGATACGTTGATTTCTAACTATCAAACTTCTTAAAAATATTCTAACTCCTTAAATTCCTGGAAAAATTCGCCATAACCTCCTTTGTACCAGGAGCATCGGGAAAATCCCCAAACTGCCACACAGGCCCTTTCTAATCAAAATGAAAAAGAAAAGCCAAGCGGCTAGCCGATTCGGCGCATAAAATCTCATATATGAATTTAAATACATACCTTTTCGTCGAGCAATTTATCTGTTACCTTCATACCTTATCCATACCTATCTCATGTATATTTATACATTTCTAATTCATTTCAACTTAATCCAATCATTTTAACTTAGTTCGTTAAGTGATTTTCAAATTACTGGTTTGCCCATTTCACCTTTTTATTTGAATATACATGTTCAAATATAGGTTTAACTTGTTTATCAACTAATTGAATTCCATTTCAATTTTATTTGAATTTCCTATATTCAAATTCCATTACAATTCTCTTATTCAAATTCTATACTTGAATTTCATTTCAAATCTCTTATTCAAATTCTATACTTGAATTTCGTTTCAATTTCCTTATTCAAATTCTATATTTGAATTTCATTTCAATTATATTTTCAAACTCCATTTGAATTTCTATATTCAAATCTATTTGAATTCTCTTTATTCAAATTTCATTTTCACTTTCGATATTCAAATCCTATATTTGAAATCTCTTATATTTTCTGTATCCAAACACCATTTGAATTTCTATATTCAAATTCTATATCACTTCCATTGAATTTCATATATTCAAACTCCCTTTGAATTTCTATATTCAATTTCTATTTGAATTCTCTTTATTCAAATCCCCTTTGAATTTTCTATATTCAAATCCTATGTTTGAACTTCCTTTATTCAAATTCCTTTAAATAGGTCTCGGTTTCAATTCCTTTTGAAATCGATATTTCTACCTTTGGAAAATAGATTTCCCTTTCAATTTCATACTTGTAATTTTTTTTTATTTCTGAATTATCCAATGATAATTCTTTTCACTTCATTTTATAAACTTCGTTAATAAAAGAACTATTTATAAACTTCGTTTATAAAGGAACTTCTTGTTTTATTTCTTTTAAAACAAGTTAATATTTCAAATCTATTTAAAAATTCACATTCTAAAATTTAAATCCCATTTTGAAATTCAACACTACTTGTCTTTCACAAAACAATTTCAAAACAGTATCTCTGGTAGTAATTCGTCACTTACAACTCGAAAATGAACACTGATGATGCAGCTGTCATCATCAGAATCTATTTTCCAGCGATCGAAGTGAGTTCAATACTATAAAACCATTTTTAACCCTTTCCACTTTGAAATTCATTTCAAAATATAATGCACACTGCTTGTAAAACAATTTAAAATCTCCTAGGATCTTAAATTTTCCTTATTTTTAATCCCAATCCATTTACAAACACTTATTCAATTTTCCAGAATCCCAATTCAATTTCTGGTTTTAATTTCAGATTTAACTCATCTGATTCACGCATTTCACTTATATGAATTCTGATTGGTTATTTACATAACCATTTAATTTATAATCTTACTCGATTATAATAACAACCAATATATCCAATATATTCAAAATATACGTTGGGTAAACTATTTCGTTTACCCTCTTTTCAAAACATACCATGATGGTTCATCGTATTCAAGTATTTACAAAATCCCTACCGATACAGTGGATCAAACTGATCGACCAGAACTCATAAACGACTCAACCAATGAATCTCCACAATATAAAACGATTTTATATCAATAACAAATACGTTCACTCATATATATACACTCAATTTCTTTCTAGGGTATTACTAACCCTATCTCTACCGAGTCACGCCACATAGCAAAGTAATTCTTAACTTAAGCTCTGATACCGACTGTAACGACCCGGATTTTTAGCGACTTTGGTTATCGACATAAACACGATGTCGATAACCAAAACATCGAAAAATCCTGGTAATTAGTGAAAGAAATTAGAGGGTGAGGAAAGATAAGATAGAAAATTAGAATAGAAGAAGAAGAAGAACACAACATCAGAGTAACACGAATCTCACAGCGGAACGAATAAATATATTTCATAACATAACTTTGAAATACAAATCTGTACTTGAATATACATGTCATTATCAAAGTACAACACTTACAACACAGCGGAAATAACTATAGCTATATGATCCTGAAGCCTCCTGCTCCAGCTCTTCCAGTATATCTGTAAATCCTGACTACTTGACTGCCCATACAAATTTAGGCACCCAAGAGTTTAGGGAAAACAACAAAATAAACTCCGGGTCAGTCATGGGACTGGTATGAGTAAAACAGTTTAAAAAACAGTTCGAACAAGTAAACGATATCTCATAAGACCACGCCGCATAACGGAATGGGTTTTTCCCTTATGAGAATCCAAAATACTTTATATCAAAAACCTTTTGATATTATAATAATGTCTATCAACCACAGTATATATATAATCATCTAGCAGAAACGCTTTCATCTCACGTTCTACATATATAGTATACAATCAAAACCGCAAGCACGTATTGGGTAATGGATTTCCAACTATGACAAGGTATGGAACCACCTTTCGCTAATGTACCTCTAGAGAGGAATACACTGGGTTCAACAAGAACATCTTGCAACCCGGCCACACATGACCGACCACTCATTTCGCTTGAGTGTATCGAATGTATATCACCAACGGCTGGGATCAGCAACCGTTTCCCGAATGGGACAGCATCAACAATAGATTTTTAGAAGTAAATGAAACTCTAGATCAGGTGGTTATACACCCTACTTCGGTGCGACCGACTTAGCCATGTTGCCTGCCCGATTTCTGTCATTTACCGGATGTGAGGCTAGAAGCTACGCTTTATCATCATACTAGATTCACTTTGAATGCCACATCATCAAATCC
The DNA here is from genome assembly GCA_030737875.1 of Allium sativum. NCBI lineage: Eukaryota > Viridiplantae > Streptophyta > Magnoliopsida > Asparagales > Amaryllidaceae > Allium > Allium sativum. Next base: position 144,563,783 of record CM060921.1, on the reverse strand, counting down.
ATCAAATCATTGATTGACGTCCTCAACCATACATTATGTGTTAGCTAAAAGAAGTTTCCTTCTCCGCTTCCACTCTTGGTACGGTTGGAGAAATCAATATACGTGATCGTCTGGAATTACTCTGTCAAACATCCGTCCATACAAGTCATCTAGGAACAGGATGAACCGAAGGCACTATTCTGTAAACAGGATAGCCCTTGCATAACTCCGTCTTTAATTTCCTTTGACATATATGATTCACAACGCTTATGCCAATACAGAGTGGTTCTTTGGATAATAATCCAACCGGTCTCTCCATATTAACAACGTTAAAATGGTCAAAACTTCGATAGTCTGTGATTTAACTATCGAAGAAAAACAGGTGTGCAAACAACAATATTATTTCCAAATGGGAATTTATATCAATCAAACATCAATCAACATTTATCTCTTTATTTCATAAATTTACTTATCTCCTATTTCCCCATATTCAATATTTCTTATTTTCTAATTTTGGAAAATATACGTTATTAACAATGGAAAACATTTCCATTTCCTTGTTTTCTTTATTAGAAAACATTTCTGGTTTCTTATTTGGAAAACATTTCAAAAGCTTCTTCATTGGACCTAGACAGATGTTTAAACAAACCATCGCGATGCCAACTCAAACCATTTCCTTTACTGCCGAGCCTTAACTATTCCTTAGTAAAAACGAAGCCAATCAAGTTGGGGTAGAACTACCTCTCAGACCTTAACTGAACAACATTTCTAACTTTGAAATTGGCAAAGTTCACTTTATATTCCTTTTACTAACTCCCTTACTTAACTCTCGTTTGAATAAATCTCTATTCGATTTATTCTATTTGATTTACTCTATCCACTTAACCCCTTTCGAATAAACTATATTCGATTTACTAACTTTATTCGAATAAATATATTTTATTAACTCCTTTTACTTCAACTCTAATCGATTAAACTAACATCGATTAACTCCTTTTACTTTAACACTAATCGATTAAACTAACATCAATTAACTCCTTTTACTTTAACACTAATTGATTAAACTAACATCGATTAACTCCTTTTACTTTAACACTAATCGATTAAACTAACATCGATTAACTACTTTTACTTTAACACTAATCGATTAAACTAACATCGATTAACTACTTTACTTTAACACTAATCGATTAAACTAACATCGATTAACTACTTTTACTTTAACACTAATCGATTAAACTAACATCGATTAACAACTTTTACTTTATCACTAATCGATTAAACTAACATCGATTAACTACTTTTACTTTAACACTAATCGATTAAACTAACATCGATTAACTACTTTTACTTTAACACTAATCGATTAAACTAACATCGATTAACTACTTTACTTTAACACTAATCGATTAAACTAACATCGATTAACAACTTTTACTTTATTCGAATAAACTATTCATTTATAAAGATTTACCTTTAGTGACAGTTCTTCACTTTTCAAATGATTTCCCTTTTATAAAACTCTATTCATTTTAAAAACATTTTTCCCTTTTATTTACTTTCGAAATATTTCCTTTAATAAAATCTGTTGATTTTATAAATATTTCTTTTGTAAAAATCCTTTTCCTTTTCTATATAAAATACATCGATTTTATATAAATAATTCATTTTCAAAATACACTTTGAAAATATTCTTTTTTCAACATTCGGTATGTTATGGTATTCAACATATCAAATCACAATGATCAGTATCGTCCAAACACATATAATCAACAACATATTATATATCACATCATATATCACAATATATGAAAAACAGTAAAATAAATGTTGAGGAATCCAGTTGGATTCCTCCAACCTGTTTCCCTGCATCACAGATGTTAAACAATATAATATAACATCACTTTCAGTTCCATATGATATATTCTGTTAAACAGAATCAATATAGAAATTTAACTAACTGACTAGCAGTTCAATCAAACAATCAACACACAGTCAATCAGCCAATATCTAACAGTTCTAAAAATACAACATGAAATTATAAACTGTTAAGAGTTAGTGAGATTTACTCACTTTTGCGCGTTAACCGTTAAATAACGGTTTGCGTTATTTGATTCAGTTGGACAATTTATTTCGCCATAAATTGTAACGAGCTCGGATTCACTCTCAGTCAGTCTCATTTTGTTGCTCCCTTCCATACGATCCCAACGGATCTTGTTTCGTCAAGTTCTGATAACGTATGCAACCATAATGATTTATACAAGTTTCTATACTATTTTAAATTAAAATTAAACTATATAAACATTGATTCGGCTTTAACCTTATTCACTTGGCCCATCATCCCTCCTTAAAACCCAGAACCGCGTTTGTCTCCCTTCCTTCCCTTCACTAATTCAGTCGCAAGCTCCAGATTCAAACCACCATCACAGTCTCATCTTTCATCGATTCCCAATGAAAACCACGCTCCATTATTTACACAGCACGTGTCCATCTTTCACTTATCACTTATGTATTCTACTATCATGGCCGAATTCTTATAAGCCTCTTCACTTATTAAAATATTTCACATTCATTGCCACTACATGTAACAGGAATTCCACTGAAACCCCGTAACTCGATAGCACCCAGCCTTCTTCACCCTCCACAAACATAATACTGACTCCTCCATTTGATAAACAGTCGAGCTCCTCCTGTGTATATATTCTCAGTTCGAATTCTCCTTCTTCTGTACAGTGTAGACACACTCCATCTTCATTTCAACACATACATAGTTCCGACTAAACTCAATTTAATAGCCCAGATATGTGAATGAAGAAAGGCCGCTCCATTAGGATACGTACTTCACCATTACGGCTCTTCTTTCTTAATGCAACAAGATCCTCGCACAAGTATTTAACACAGTGCACCGTTCTTCCTCATTAACACACAGTATACCTGCTCCATATAATATCACGCACAAGAAAAGGGGTAAGACTTAAACTGACTACTTCCTTACCTCCTTACCCCTATGAATTTTAGCTCCCAACCACCATATCCCTCACGACGTCGGCCCCGTACAGCACCACCAAGAAATCACCGATCACTTCCGTCGTCAAGACCAACCTCGCACTACTGTAGTGCATTTCGAACGTGATTTTTCTCCGAGTTTCACAAAGTTTTCCAGGCGAGATGCGAAGCTCAGATCCGTCATTGTTTTACAAGTAAATCTCCAATCTTCCCAAAAATCCGAGCCCTCGAGCTCACTGGCAAGATTCGAACACTACAGAGGGGCGTCGCACCTATCAAAACTGTCGCGAGCATGGAGCATAGGCCAGGAGACGAGCATGAACAAGATTTTAGGATCATAGGAATTTTTTACTTAAATTGTTTAGGAATTTCGAAGACCATGGTTTTGCTGTGTGAAAAAGATGAATGTGGCGGAATGGTGTTTTGAGATGAGGAAAATAATTAGGTTTAGAGAATTAAGGTTATTATATGGAAAACTGCTTTCATTTGTGCGGCTGAGAATGTAGAGGACGTGGACTTCTGTTTGATTACAGAAATGGTTAGGATATTTTGTATAGATTTGCAGTAGAAGACTTAGCCATGAAGTAGTGATATGTTAAATATGTTTGGTTAGTTGCTCACCCTTGAGTATGAAGCTTCACAAGATATCAGCTGCGTAAAATCAACATATTTGACCAGTTTTTAATAAGCGATATATACATATATATTCATGTATAATACAAACCTTACTTCGTACTTACCAACGTAAATTTCGTTCACTTACAGATGTTTTTTAACGAAACTAAAAATACCGTCGTGTCGAGCTCGGTGCCACGATCCCAAAAATATAATAATACCGGTAGGTTCACTCATATTTTGAAACCCCAAAATATCGATACAGGGTGCCCAATACTCCAAATAAAAAGTTGTTTATTTAATTAATTAGAAATTTCCATAAAATTCTAAAAATTAAATTATCACTACATCTCAAAAGAACCTTGTCTAAATTCAAACCCGATCTCTAGTTATATCGAATATACCGTTACGGTCGATAAACGATTCTATAGCGACTATTTTAAAATTTGATTTGGACATATCTCAAAATCTACACGACGAAATCCCGAGTTTTCTCTTCCACTAGAAAGATATACTCCACCAGCTCCACACGTTTCTTGTTTCACAGAAATCCGGCTTAAAACGAATCCTGTACATTCAGTCAAAGTTCGAATTGCCAATTTAAGAAACTGCAGCGCCATTTCAAGCTCGATTTTAATTATAATATAATTATGCATTCAAACTGTCGTTCAAATAATATATTCGTTATTATAATTCAATTCTAAACTGAATTAAATATCACAGATGATCCAGTTCACACCATATCATCATTTCCGCCAAATCTGATTATTTCAGAAATAAATATATTATTTAATTTATATTTTTTTCTATTTATTCACTATTATTTAATTCCACGACCATTAAATTCACTATACCACCCTTTATATAATTAAATAAATTAATTCTAATACCTCTGCCAATGCGGGTCATTACAAATATTTGGAAAAGAAATATTTGAATAGAATTATTTGGAAAAGATATTTGAAATAGCATATTTGAAAATAGAAATGTGAAGCCGTGTTAAGTAGTCACACGACATTTTAACACGAACGGGAATTTTGTCGATTTTATAATGAATATTGAAAGTGATTTCAAAATTGAATATTTAGAAATGAATTCGAATTGAAATTGAATAGAAATGAATTCGAATTGAATAGAAATGAATTCGAATTGAAATTGAACAGAAATAAATTCGAATTGAAATTGAATAGAAATGAATTCGAATTGAAATTGAATAGAAATGAATTTGAATTGAAATTGAATAGAAATGAATTCGAATTGAAATTGAATAGAAATGAAATCGAATTGAAATTGAATTGAATCGAATTGAAATCGAATTGGAATTGAATTGAATAGAATTCAAATCGAATTGAAATTAAATTAAATCGAATTGAAATTGAATTGAAATCAAATAGGAAGGAATGTAAAAAGGAAAATTCAATTTTGATTTGAAATCGAATAAGAAGTTGAAATTGTTTCGAAAATGAATTTGAAACGATTTATAAAATACGTTTTAAAAGGAAATCGATGAAGTATATATTATATAAATAGAACGCGCCGCGCTGCGGTAGTTCATGAATTTCGACCATTGACTTCGAATGGATATTATGGGAGATCCGACTGTCGGATTCTCCTAAAACTGGAACCATTGGGTTCGTATCGAAAAGAGCTTTTTAAGAATGTGAGAAATTAGAAATCTAAAGGTTGGATTTGGAATTATGTCCAAATCAAATTTGGAAAAGTTCGTTGTAAGCGCAGTTCGATGGCCGTTGATGGAAATCGACTGTACGGGCCTTGATAAAATTATTAAAAATAGTAATAATTTGTGTAAGATCATAAGAAATGATTGGTGAAGAATTGGGGTGAAAAACTCCATATTCGAAAAGATAAAAATGGATTTTTGTCGAAATGAACTAGTTTTGGAACTGGAGTTAAAATCAATTTGGTTTTGAAATAAATAAATTGAATTTGAAAAGGGTTTTAAAAGTAACCAGAATTTCCAACAATTGAATTGGAATGGATTTGAATCGAAATTGTCTTTGGAATATTTCGATGTTGGATTTCGTGATGATACAGATATTGTTATGGGAATTTGAAAGATATATATATATATATATATCGTTATTTCCAATACGATATTTGTTGGTAGTAGAATTTGATATTGAATATAAGCCAATATATTTTCTATTCAGAGCCTTGTATTTAATATCAAATGTGATTTGGGTTTGTCGTGAATGGTGTCTTCATTAACACTGTTCTCAAGCCCAGTTGAGAAAAGGAGTAATATTTTTATTTAGATTCAATGAGGTGAACCAATTGAATGGTATTAAATTGGAATTGAATTTGGATTAAATTTTGGGTTTATCGTGAACGGTGTTTTAAATAACACTTGTTCTTTAACCCAATAATTAATGGAATTGTGATTTTGGGTTGTCGTGAACGGTATCTTCAATAATACTATTCTTAGACCCAAAAGAGTTAAGAAAATCAGAAACTAACTGGAGATTAGTTAAGTTGAATGGTTTCTGGGGTATTGATCTAATATTGGTTTTGGCCTTCGGGTTTAATACTTAGGGAATTGCTCACTTGCTAATTTACGGTTAGGGACTGATTGAAATGTGATGTGATTTTGGGTTTATCATGAACCGTGTTTTAAATGACACTGATTCTTTAACCCAGTCAAAGATTAAAACTAAGTGGAGTTTTAATGAATCTTTAATTAGATTGAAAAGATCGAGAATGGAGTATCACCAGTTTTACTCCAGACAGTAGTTAAATCTTTAATTAGATTTGAACGTGAAATGGTAATTGAATTTACCGATAACACTGTAGTGTTAGATACGAAGTATTACCGGATTTACTTCATGGGATGAATAGGTTGGGGTTGGTAAATAAAATAAATAATTACTTCGGTGTGGTTCGCTAATCCCGACTAGTGATATTCAAAGGAAAATTAAAGAATAAATTTAAAAGAATTTATATTTGAAAAAATTAATGGGAATCTTTCCCTAAGAATGTGAAATCTAGAAACTAACTATAGGTTGGCTAAGATGAATGGTTTCCTGGGTATTGATCTGATGTTGGTTTCGGCCTTCGGGGTTAATATTTGGGGAATTGTTCTCTTACAATTTTACGGTTAGTGACTGATGAATTGGAATGAGGCGTATGTTGTGTTTGTGTAACACTTGTTTATTATATGCGTGAGTTATTCAGAAAGACTGGGTTTATCCAATTCTGAATAACTTATTCGACGATTAGTCGAAGATGAAGACGGTGGTTGAAGACCGGAGGTCTTCACGTCGTTTGGATAATTGATGATGATCTTGGTTGGGCCGTACACCCAAGAGGAGGGAATCAGTTGGTGATCGTCCAGACATACTTGGAGATCGATGGATATGCGGGGTACTAGGTGCCTCCGGTTTCGTTCAGACCCAGAACGGACTAGTATATGGACTGTGTGTCTGACATTGGATATCATTCTGTGTGATTGATGGATATCGGTTTCATGGAGTGGTTTGCCTATGTGGCATGCAAAGATGCAAATGATCAAGGCTTCTGTTGAAAAGCAGAGTCTTGTGGTTGATGATCAAAGCATAGCCTGTGTGGCATAGCTTTGTGTAGCGTGGATTCGCGAGCCTCACACCCCGGTGTGAACCAGAAACGGGAGGAGGACCTCAGGGAGGGCATGCGTTTCCTTCTAGTTAGAAGTGGCATCAGTGGTTTTACACGCCCTGACGAGTTTTACTTATGTGGTTGTTGCTGTTGCGAGGCGCCTCGGATATATCGGTGACTATGTGAAGCCGACGGAGTCATTCGTTGGCTCATTTACGCCCTAAAGGGCGGGGAAACGCAGTGTTCAGGCATTTTAATCCACATCGGTGGACCGGCCCAGTCGCTCCAAGGGACAATGCGTTATGTTCCTGAGACACGGGCTAGAGCGTCTCGAATCGGTAGAGGACTGTCTTTTGCCTCGGTTCACAGATGGAAATCCAACTTCCAATATGTGATTTTGTGGTTTTATTTGTAGAGCCTAGTATGGCGACTTAGTGGGATGGGGCGCTCATGCCGTCTATGATTGATACTTATGATTTGAAGTTGTTTTATACACTATGCACTTATTATAGTATCAAATGATTTGTTTTAAACGTATCAAGCATTCTTGGCTATTATAAGGTAAAAACCCTATCCTCCGGCTTGCGTTGCATTGTTTGATGGGACCTGGGTCTTATAATAGCTTCATTGTTCTTTATTTAGCATTGCGCTGTTGTTTTATGCACTGGTATTCTTGGGAGGAAACCCATTCCGTGTTATACGGCGTGGTCCCTTGATTTACCGAACTTTAAAATAAAGATTAATAACTTTTTTAGTTCTCACACATGTCACATGACTGACCTGGAGTTTATTGTTTTAACCTAAACTCTGGGTGCTCTTATTTTGACACGGGCAGCTAGATGTTTTGGTTTTGCAGATTTATATTCACAGGATCCTGGTTTACAGCTGGAATGATATCCGGAAAGCTCTGTATCCGTATCCTTCAGTTGTTCTTTGTATTATTTTCCGCTGCCGTGATGTATTTAAATGTAATTTAAATCTCTGATATTTTCTGGTGTATATTATTTGTTTATACTCTGTATATTCTTGTATTCTGATGAATTATTGTAATTAATAATGAAATGTTCTTCTGTCTGCGTTCCGATTTGTCTTGTCCTCAAAAGTATCCGGGCTTTCCTTACCGGGGAAGTTACGGGTTCTTATAAAAAATATAGTGGAGGCGATGATCAAAATTGTATACAAATATGCCTTAACTAATTTTGCACATTTTTTTGTCGAAATTAAAGATTCAGAGAAACAAACGTTCGAATTTTATAAAATAAAAATCCTGTCTTTCTTGGAAAGTCTAATATTTTTAGAAGGAAAATGCCTAGGTTCATGTGACATTTTATTTTTAAAACAATTTAATCAAATTTAACTAAATTCGCAAACATAAAAAATTTATGTATTTAAAATTTATTCCTAAACTATGTTTATTAAATACATCTCAATTCTTAGATTTTGGATTTTTATTTTAGATATTAAATTTTTATGTTAGTTATGCTATATCAGTTGTCGCTATCATAAATTGATTCAAACGGAACGAGCGAAAGCTGATGTTTTCATTATAAAATTTTCAGGATCAATTCCATATGAAAATATTATATTTTTAACAATCAGTCTTCAAACATTTATTATTAATCGATTTCATGTAAGTTTTCAGAGCCATTAAATTCTGAAATAAATGGTCATTTTGATTGTGTTATTCAAGTAGGCGTACATATTTAAATTTATATTTAAAAATCAATTTCATTAATTCTTATATTTCAAAATAAATTAATTTTAAATTATTAAGTAAAAGGTCAGTTAAACACGTTATTTCAAATGTTCAGTATTTCAGGTTGTTACAGTATCACATGTCCTGCACCAAACTAAGGAAAATATGCTATGTATTATGTGTTAGGCCGATATGGTACGATCATCAAGGAATAATAACTTGGAATAAACTTATTGTATAACTTATAGCGCATTTATATTATATAATAGAAAATATACAATAGGATATAACAGTGAAGCATAAAAGAATAAGAACTCAAATCTCATAACATCTCAGAGTCACCAGTACAAAATATCTGTGAAAATAAGTAGTATGTACATCAAGCCTCACTACATATCTCTCAAATTATCAAAAGATATCAACATATAGTGTAAACAAAGGAATATATATACATATGGTATAGTTGTTGTACACCAGCCTCTTGTTCATTACCGCACCACATCATCGACACCAATGCAAACTACTTGCTATCTTAGCCTACTCACCAAAACAATTGATGAGCATCCCAAGTAATAAGAGGGAAATAGAAAACCTAGAGTCAAACAACAGTCTTATTGGGCAATAAAATAACTAACAACACTCACACAAAATATATGAGTATAGAACGTTCAATCATCTGATATGTCCAACAACCACAGAATTAACATACCACAATCGTCTATAATATGCCACTCCAAAGAATAGGAAAGGACATCCCCAACCCACTTCTCTTCGACGACCTATAGTGATAGCCTACCAAGAGAAGTTAGAGAATAAAGCACACAATCAGTCATAGCATACATAGCATCCAATATCCTAGCTATCGCCGACTAAAGCCTTGAATACATCAATCATCGAATGACCAGTCGTTGTCATCCATCAAGGGTTAATGGAAAACGCCAATTCTAGTCAAACTGCCATGCATCCGTCTTGTGTATGTTTTCCTCCATCCCAAACAACTAGATCACTCCCAGTGCTCGATCCTTCCTTATCCTAATGGGTGTCCCCACAATACCCCTACTTTGAGTCCGCTAGAACCTTTGATAACCAATGATTCCTAGGCTTTTCAAATATATCGAGCCTTTCTTCTCGGCAATTACATCTTTAATTCGAGCAACTTCTCAAACCCCTTCCATTATATCACCCGAGTCAATCTATCTTCGTACTGAATCGTATATCGCCCCATGACTAGTATCACATCAACCCAACTCTGACTACCCCAACTTAATTTCCTAATCAAAGCACTATCATCTTTTAGTTGCAAAATCATCATCTAAAGTCCATTCATCACCAAAATTCACCAATAACCCCCAAAAGCCATCACAATCAAAGCCCCAAAATTTCAATCCTCCGTCATACAATATGATGTATCGGTACTGGTCCATCATTCATGGACCGGTACCGGTCTTCATACTTAGCAAAATTTGGCTAAGTATCTCGGCTACCTTGCTACCCTTCTCAAGTACTTCCTATAGGTCCAACTTCATATCCAAATTCTAATTGTGGTAAAACTCTTGTCGGTCCAATCCATTATATGCACCTGTGTAACTAACCTTCGACCCATCTTGAATCATTTCCAAATCACTCGAAAATTTGCACGCAGCCTTGATTTACCACCACGATGCAGCGTCCAAAATTCAAAGCCATCCAACCATCAACATGGATCAGTAACTGTCCATCGAACTTGGACCAGTGTCAGTCCATTTACTTAATGGGATTCGACATGAAAATTTTCGTGTTGCCTCCCTTAGTCGTCTAGAGCTCCTCTGTCAAGCTCATCTGAATTTGATCATCTGAACCTCCGATTTTCCCTATTCTTCAAACCTAATATCTATGGCACACAATTCTAACTAACAATTCAAGTAATGCATTCAATTCAATCAAATCAATCAGCGATACAACCAATCTTGATCATACAAACATGCACATGTCAAACATGTCATAAAATAATAGATCTAACATTATTCGGACCAAAACATCTTTCAAGAACATGATTTATCTAACTTCTTGCCAGTTTTTGTGACTGAATTAGATAATCCTAACACGTAAAAGTCTGAATCAAACATTATGATCAGATCTAAGGTGAATTAACATATATGATATGAATCAATCCTAGTTTAACTCATATAATCTGTAGTTTCCATGTAAGAGAAGTCTATCACTCACCTAGCTCTTGATCCAATGCGAACTCAATGTAATCAGATTTGGACAGTAATGAAGACCCCCAAAACTGTGAAATTTGATGTGATCTAGTTTTCTGAAATGATGATTTAACATCTCGACGTTATGGACGATGAATTTGAATAAATAAGATGCCAAAATTAGGGATTAGATTGAACCAGAGAATTACAAACATCCAACCTAACATTTGAATGAAGAGAGAAACCCTAATCCTCTTCCCAAACCCCCTCCATATATAACTACACGTCATTAGCTTAGTGGGCTTCACTAATTAGTCAATAAGCAGTTGAGCAGTCTGCCTAACTGAAATTAAAATTTAAAACAATAATTTCTCCCAAACCGCTGAATGAATTCTTTCATGTGGCCACACTACAGAATCGTAAACCACCATTCTGATCTAATGAGATCAATTTCATCACTTGATTTTATTTCTAGCAAAATTTATAGCTAAAACAAAGCTTCACAAGGGCAAAATGGTCACAAGTCAATCCAGTAAAAATTAAGGATATGTCTCATATTCCCATGAACATCATATTAAAATCTAAGAATGATCTGTCCACTAGGAAATAAAATATAATTATCTTACGATCCTCCAATGCATTAAATATGGGTTGTTGCATTCTCCCCCCTTTAGGAATTTCGCCCTCGAAATTCCAAGCAATTCAGAGCAAATATATTATCCCGCATGCCTACCACGAATAGCCAATCTACCATCCAACAATCCAAGCAACCAAAATCCTATCCTAGCAAATTGTGGAGTTTATGCCCCGTTATATCGTGTAATAGATTTCTACTGCTATGCTATTTCCAAATAGCCTCTGGAATAGTCTTTTTGCTTTAAGCTCCGCTTTATTCCAATATTCCTGATATATTCCATTATTTCAATTGTATTCCACTATGTCTTTTATAAAAGAAATGAATTGAAAAGGGATATTTTTATATTATTAAATTTATAAAATTACTATTGCAATAGAAATTTTCAATGTATATTTTTCATAATAGAAAATACTATAATATTATAATAAATTTAATCGAACTAAATAAAAATTTACATTCATTTACATATATATACTCATGCTTTTATTTAAAATTAAGAACATACTAATTATAATTAAGTTTAACATTAATTTCTCATTTATTTATCATTTGTATATTTGTAAAAGCATTAAACACAAGTTTTATATGCTTTTTAGACTCATCCGCTATATCCTGCTTTGTCCCCACTACAATTTTTTGCATATTCACCGTATTGGATCCACTAAGCGCTTTAACTGCACAAACTAAAATGTTGAAGTCAAATAGTGCAAGACACAATGGTACAAGTGAGAGACGATATATGGGACATGCCTATCAAAGTGTTTGGATGAGTCGACCGCATATTCTCTTCTGTTTCTCATGTACAATTGTTATTGTCGTTGCTTAATTATACCTTGACTAGCTTAACAATCCTTCTTCAAAGCTTTTTCGTGTCACTCCCTATGACGCGAAGTGGCTTACCATGTTTAGAAACTTTAGACTCGACCTCTAAATCTTCAGTCTGATCAGGAGATACCACAACATTCGATTCGTACACGAACTTCCATAGAAACGACAAATGAAATATATTATGCACATCCGACACCTTCTTAGGTAAATCCACTCTAATAAGCTCGACAGTCAGAAATGGCCCAACAAAACTTGTTACTAACATTCCTTTGCTTCCATAATGAACAGCATTCCGTAAAGGAGAAACCTTAACAGCATTCCGTAAAGTAGTCATTTCATCGCTTATCTGCATAAATTTTTTGATGATTTTGGGCTACCATCATTCATTGCTGAATGATCTCACTATTATCCGCCATTTATCTTATCATCTCGGGCCCAAGTACTAACTTCGCTCTAGTAACCAATAAGACGGATAATTAAACAACCTACCATACAACACTTCATACAGTGCTAGGAGCCCATTCGACAGGAAGCTTTTGAAAATGCAGTGCACTTAGGTAAATAAGAAGCAAGAAGAATATAGAAGTGAAATGAGCATCCCACACCCGAAAGGTACCTTACATAGCCTTCTCCAAAACTACCACTCACTAAGGTAAACAAAGTAGAAAAAGCACCAATTTCTGTACATGTTTCAGAGGAATGAAGAAGAAGGGGATGTTTAATCAATGGAAAAAATAAGTTGTTTATAGCTGTTGCGATGTAAACTACTATACTCGTCTAAGCCGTAGGAACATGTACATTCCAATGCTCAACTGGTAGCTGTTGTTGTAAGAAAACTCGATCAAATGCAGATGGTCGTCCCATGATCCTCCAAAATCCAATACACAAGTTCTTAGGAGGTATTACAATACTTTATTAACCCTCTCAGTCTGACCATCTCTGTGGGGATGATAAGCCGTACTCATCCATGGCTCTATTCCCAAATTCTCTTGCAAACTCTTTTAGAATTCATTAGTAAATAACGAGACTCGATCACTAACTATACTCTTCGAAATCCCATGGAATTGAACTATCAACTTAAGATATAAATGAACTAACTTCGATGTCATCTTAGTCGATCTGATAGGAATAAACCTTGCACTTTTAGTCAAGCGATCCACGATGACCCAATTACTATTGTTTTATGCCTTTGTCTTAGGTAATCCATCAATAAAATCCATCGACACTTGCTTCCATTTCAACGTAGGAACTTCCAATGGCTGTAACAATCAACTTGGCTTCTTTTACTTAACATTAACTAATTCAATTCATACACTTCGAGATAAATTTCCCAACATCCCTCTCCATATCTTCCTAATAGTAAACTCGATTTATATCTGGATACATCTTATTACCACCAAGATGAATCGTCAATCTAGAGTGATGAAATAACCTCAAAACCATATCTCTCAAACCATCTATATTAGGAACAACCAGTCGTCCACTCTTACGAAGCCAACTATCTCGATCGACTTTGGAATCCTTGATTTCCTCGGGTTTCACTCTTATCTCTAACCTCTGTATGATTTCCATGAGCTTAGTATCATGCCTTTGGCTTTCGACAATCCTTTCAATGAGAGTCTGTCTAATCGATAAGCTTTCCAACATCTTGGGAAATGAGGTTTAAAATCAAACCCGGTCAAATACTTGAGATGCTTCCATTCCAAAATCAAGGCTCCTAAACTTGCGTGTCTCCTACTTAACACATCGGCCACCGCATTACCTTTACGTGGAGTGTAAGCTATTCCAAAGCCATATGGGACTAAAAACTCTAATAATCGCTGTTTTCGAATATTTAAGTCCTTTTGGTAGAAAACATACTTCAACAACTTATGATCCGTAAACAACTCAAACCTAACTCCCAAAAAATAATGCCTCCAATTCTTCAGAGCAAACACTATCGCCGCTAACTCCAAATCATGAGCCGAGTAATTCCTTTCATGCAACTTCAGTTGTCGACTTGCGTAAGCCATAACTCTATCCTTTTGCATTAGCACCACCCCAAGTCCAATGCCACATGAATTTTTGTATACCACCATCTCTTCATTTCCATTTCGAAAAGTCAACACACGAGCACTCGTCAATCTCTCTTTCAAAATTTCGAAAGCATGCTCACACTTCGTATTCCATATGAGGACCAGATTCTTCTTCGTTAATCCAGTTAACGGAACATTCCTCTTCGAGAAATCTTTGATAAATCGCTAATAATATCTAGCTAAACAAAGGAACTCCTAAGATCCGTTGCACTCTTGGGTCGATCTTGATCTTGGATTGTCGCGATCTTAGCAGGATCCATCACTATTCTTTGTCCCAACACGACGTGACCCAAGAATCTCACTTCTTCCTTCTAGCAGTGATACTTTGAAATCTTAGCCGTCGGCTGATGGTTCAGTAATATTCCCAAAAATTCCTCAAGTGTGTCTTGTGTTCCTCCTCGGTCCTAGGATAAACCAATATATCTTCTACGAACACAAGAACGAACTTATTCAACAGATCTTTAAAAACTTGATTTTTAAAATCCATAAAATATGCTGGCGCATTAGTCAATCCAAACGGAATCGCCAGCTACTCATAGAATCCAGATGGTGTCTTAAAAGTTATCTTCGACACACAATCCCTAGAAACTCTCAATTGGTTAAATCCTGTCGCTAAATCCATTTCGGAAAACACTTTGGCTTCGCGAAGATGATTAAAAAAGTCATTAATTTCCGGCAATGGATACGTGTTCTATTGAGTTATTTTATTCAGCTCACGATAATCTATACAAAATAACAATGATCCATTGGCCTTGGTCACAAACATAACTGATGCACCCCACTCAGATACGCTTCTCCGATGAATCCTTTACTCAACAAGTCATTCACTTACACCTTTAACTCTCGATGTTCCTAGGCGCCATCTGCCTAAGAGACATAACGGCAGGTCGGCTCCGTACACTAAATCAATACGAAAATCTATCTCTTGTTCTGACGGCAATCCTCTAACCTCATCAAAGTCATCAGAAAACTCTCGAACGATTGGCACAGATGACCACCCATCCCATGAAATCACAAACTAATATAAAAAGCTAACTAGAACCACATCCTGTGGTAAATAATGTATCACCATCGTTTGCCTTTCCACATTCCCAATTGTCACCTCAATCCTCTCGCAATTATTAATAACCGCATACCTCTCTAGCCTGTGCATACCCAAAATAATTTCAAAGCCAATGAAAATTCAAAACAAAATAATCACAAACAAAAGAGCAACCATGACTCAATAAAACTAGACCACAACAAGGCATGCAAAGACTGAACGAACCTTCTACTTGATTAGTCACAAACAATGGTCCATCAACAATCTCAAGTTCTAAAGCTAAATTGCAAACAAGCTCATTAAAAATAAAATAATGTGATGCTCCAATATCAGACAAAACTCGAACTGGAACAACTTTGACTGAAAGCGTACCTTGCACAACAACACTCTTCCCCTTTCCGCAGTAGTCGGACCCGTTGAGGAAGATGGCACATCATCCAAAGCATCACTCTCATAGCCTACATATCCTTCAGTGGTTTTGGACAATTTTTCTTCATATGTTTAGGCTTATCACAGTTAAAGCGCTTCCTTTCTACCCCAGCATTCTTATAATTCGTGGAATAATGGCCCTTTTGTTAACAGTTATAGAAAGTAACCTCTCCCATTGGCTTCTTCTGGCCAATTTTCCCTTGTTTTTACTTTTTTCGTTTACCATCCCACTTTTTCTTACTTCCATCTTGATGTGACTTTGACTCCTCTTTACTCTCAATAATAACCTCAACTTTCTATGGAAACAAACTCTCTTTCCTTAAAGCCTTCTCAACCACATTCCCATAAGAGTCATCAATATGCTGAATTGCTTCCCAAGACTCTCATCTAAACCCAAGATAAACTTCTCATTCTTTTAATAAGGACTCTCAATATATGAATGGGCATACTTAGATAGAACTTCAGAATCAACCATATACTTAATATTGGTCTACCCCCTTGCTTAATCTCAACAAACTTCTTAAGGAGTATCAATTTCTAGAACGTAGAAATGAACATCTCCTCAAACCTAGCTCTAAACTTATCCCAAGTGATTTGTTCCTTTAGATTCTCTAAAGTAATGGAATTCCACTAGTCCATTTCTCGTCCTTTTAGTTGCCTCGATGCAAGATTCCCCTTAGTTTCATCGTCAATTCCAATTCTCCAAAAATCCGAATGTATGTGTCTAACCAATTCTGAATCTCAACCGTAGGTTCTACCCCAGCAAACGGCTTGCTCCTAGAGTGTAACACCCCATAAAATTCATAAGTAATAATAAATTAATAAATAATTAAAAACAATCAATTAAATGATATGGCTGGAAAATGATATTTTTGCAACTTTAATAGTTTGGCTATGAAACTCTTTTATTTGGATTCATAGCGAAATTCTGAATCATTTTCATATATAATATGCTGAAAATGGTTAATATATGAAGAAGCTATGAACAAATGAATTTGGACAGTGTACATAGAAAAAATATATATATATATGTGAATATTATATATATTGTCCAAATAATAGTTTATAATAAAAGAGGGAATTTCAAAATTTGAATTTTGAGACAAGATCTAGGGGACAACGTATATTGGATTTATGGAAAACAATTAAGAAAATTAAGAATGTAATTAACAAAATAAACAGCTCAGCAACGCAACAAAATTGGGCGTTCCAGCCCCGAAGGGGCCAACCGCTCCCCATAAGGGGGGTCGACAGCTAGGCGGTTGGGGAGCCCTATTCTGCCTACGTGGATCAAGGTTTTCTAAGAGGTTATATTTATATGAAAGGCTCGGATTCACGCTCACACGAGGAAGTATAAATAACCCCTCCAACCCTACACTAGAAACACTAATCTTCTACACCTCTGCCTCCAAGCTGCTGAATTCCATAGAAAAATAAAGAGAATAGGGTAAAGGTTTCTTCTACTTCTCTAACTCATACTAAATCTATCTATTTCAATTTATATAAGTTTAGGAATTAGCATAAACATATATGTATAGGACTCTAATTTTATGTATATTGTTAGGAGGATAATCAGAGCTGCTTGAACGTTGAAAATCATTATAGATCTTGCAATTTTACCACGTCTTCGCCTAATTTGTGAGTGAAATCTAGTTTTACCTAAAGGCATATTCTTATTTTTAATAGTTTGCCATATGAATTGATATGCCTATGAAGATTTGGTTATTCGATAATATGAACATGAAAATCCCCAAATCTTCTATCATGTAATTACGCATGAAATTGTCATAATGAACTGGGTTTGTGGAATTATGGCTTTTGTATTGGATTAAAGGTAAATATGAGTGTTGTACTATTATTTATATTTTATGCAATTCACCGTTATTATCATTTGATTTAGCCTAAAAAGGTTTGGATTTGAATTGTTTCATAATTGAATTGGGTTTGGGTCCTATTTTGGGTGTAAACGCATTCATAAACTGGAATAAGTCAAATGTAAACATTTTTGGGTGTATAACACCACAAAAAAGGGTGAATTGGGTGAAATATGGATTGTAAAAATGCATGTGTTAATGTATGAAATACTCTACTTTTAATTTAATATTGAAATCATTTCCATATGCCTGGGATGCTAGTTTAAAATTTATGTATATATGTTTTTCCATCCACTCCTAATTATTATGTTATCATATCGTTATTACGCCTATGTTGTAGCGCTAAAAGTATGGAAAACCTAATTTGCATGCCTTAATTTGGATAAGTTGACAATTACTACCTTATTAGAACATTTCCTGTTTATACGAATGTTTATGTTAATTGGACGCTATTATTGTTTTACTTATATAAACGTAATCAACATAATTAACATTGTAGTAATGTAATAAATGCGATTAGGTTAGAATTTGAATTTGAAATGTCCCCTTAACGAATATACATACACACACACACACACACACATATATATATATATATTTGTTTGCCTGTGTGTGCATACATATATAGAATGGCTTAAATATATATAAATGACACATAGACACGAGGTTAGTTGCAATTTGTGCTAGAAGCCTGCTCGGAACTGACAGGTTAATCCAGCAACAACAAATTGGCCCAACTAACGTGAGATGTCTAGGTGCCACGGGCCATTCATAAACTTAGTACACTAGACAGTAGTTTAAACCAATTTGTAGTAGAAGCCTGCCCGGAACTGGCCGGCGCATCCAACATCTACATATATACGGTTTAATGTGAGAGGTCTAGTGTTTGTATATATATATAAGTCTGATGTGTGAAAACAGATAGGTTTACGCCTTAAAAAGGCTGACTCGCCTTTTTATCTAATTTGGGTCTTAAGTGGTTAGGACTAAAATCCCTCCGAATGTTTATTCCTTGGAGAGGAACCAAAGTCATGGTACCCGCCCTTATTAGTATTAAGGTAGCCTTTTGTGTCATCCTTCTTTAAAAGTGGTTAGGAATAAAATGGTAACAGAGTAGGGTAGTTCATGGGGATTTCCACTTCCTCTAGAAGCTTGTAAGGGCCTATGGATAGTTTGGTAATTGAAAGGATATGTAGTCATTGCTTGCTCACCAACCCGTCTAAGGGAAGTCCTAAGCGACATAGGTGTCCTAACGGGTAATATCAGTTGATTAGTAACGTTTGCAATACTATTTCTCATATTACAAAGGAGAGAATAGACATAAGAACGTTCACATATTAGGACGGGGTCTGAAAGGGCTAAGGGTCCGCCTCAGGGTTATAAGAGATAGTAAGAATCCACCCTTAATCGGGCCATAAGTAACCGAGTATGCCACCTCGTTGGGTCTTTACTCTAAAAGCACTAATGGGCGATTGACTTGGATATGCACCCCATTGGTTAGAAACTTGATGTTTGTTATGTGTTGCGTAGACGTACCTTGACAAATTTAACCTGCTAAAGATATAGGGTATGGACATTAAGTAACACTATATTCCAGTCACATAGAACTTTATGTTCTAACCCCCTCTCCTTAACATCTAACAGGTAAATAGATATGCTAAATCCATGGATGAAGTCATGATTGAAGCCGATGAAGAAGTTATTATGATATTATTAACAGTAATTGCTTTACTTCTTTTGGAATCTTATGAGAATGAACTATTGGATGTACCTATTGAATAAATGTAACTGTGACTGTGTATTTCTGTGATTTTGAAATAAATGGTACATCTTATTGTTGGTATCATAATTTCTCTTTCCGCTGTGTGAGATTTCCATTCAAAGTATATGTTATTATTATCCATGCAAATGTAATCCTTACAGGAACCAATGACCTGTTTAGAGTGGCTCTATGTTTCAATGGGCCTTTTCTAGGTTAAAATTTATGCCCATTTTGAGCCGAGTTGTTACATGTGGTATTAGAGCATAGGCTACCCGATTATTATTATTTTAAAGCAAAAATGTGTGATCTTCAACAAAGAAGAGAGCATTTATTTATATATATATATATATATATATATATATATATATATATAGTCTACAATAATTTCCTACAAGTCTGAAAGGTAACCAAAAATTCTACACGAATTGTGACTATATTATGTATATAATAGTAGATAGATGAGCTCTGGATAAACCACCGCCCATCATACTTCAATATCAAGTTCCGGCATGGCCACCACCTGATAATGATGTATATATACTCCTACACAATACACAAGTCACTCCAAACAATAAACAAAAAAATTAAGAGAACAAAACAATGCAAAAATCTCTCCAAAACTGCACTCTAAAAAACTACAAAGCATATATCATCTATAACCCAAAAACAGCTCTCCAAAAAGATCCTCAGCTAAAATCAACTACATGTGACCTGAAAGAGACTAGCCAAAACATAAGCTACCATCACACACACACACACACACATATATATATATATGATTGTGTGTGTATATATATATATCTAAGAATATAAATATATAAATATCCATATATATATGTGTGAGAAAGAACGATAACATAGTAAAATGGAGATAAGCAAGAAACTCAAAAAATAGAAATCAATGACAAATACAAATTCTATTATGACTAAAATACTTATTTAATCTAATAAATAAACTCAAATTAATTCTAACCTTAATCAAATATCTCTCAAATCGAGAATCTCTATATAATTTATAACGAGGGTTAGACATCCAATCCAGACTAAAAGAAACAACCCTAATGATTAATTTATCTATAGAGTCAAAATTAGAATGAATCAATCTCTGATTTCTCTCCAACCAAATGAACCAACTAATAATAGTAATTAAAGAATCCAACACATATCCATGTTTGAAATAAAAAACGAATCTAAAACAATTCCAGTAATATTTACAGTTACTAAAGGAGTTGGACCAGTTAAAAACAAAGATTCTAACAACCATATTTAAAATATAGTTTGTAACACCCCGAATTTTAGCTAATACTAAAATTCACTAATCACAGGATAAACAATCTCAGATGTGGGAATTGGGGGTAACGGGTTGCTCCATTGCGTTCGTCTCGGAAAAATACGCGAAATAGAGTCCGAGTTTTCGAGAATCGGAGTCCGTATGGCCCGGTTATGGCCCAAAGAAGTTTGTAGAAAATTTAAAGCTAAAAACAGATTTAGGAATTCAAATTTAGATTTTAAAATAGAACCAGCGGGGCCAGGCGGGAAGATTCCCGCCCTAAGCATGTCGACAGGGCTGTCGACAAGCCTGTCGACAGGGGTGTCGACTTGCCTGTCGACACGGCGTGTCGAACCAGGGGGCTTAGGTGCACCAGATCTGGTTTTCTGGCTAGGGCTGGGCTGGGTTCTAGAGATTTCCTAAATCTAACGGACCTAATCTAATCTAGGGTTAATCTAAGGGCCTAAAACACTCTCTTAATCTATAAATACACCCTAAACCTACCCTAATCCATACTAAAAATAGAAATGATGGCCTCATGCCGCCAAATTAAATCTTAGAAGGAGCCTCCACCAATTTATGAAGGAAGTTGCAAGCTAATCCCTCTCTAATCAATCTCTAATCATTAGCTTCTTCATATTTAGCAACTAATTCCACTTCATAAGTTTGCTAATCTTGGGTTTGGTGAGTTTCTATCACTTTAACATCAATTGTTAAAGTAAGTAGATTGGGTGTAATGAGACTTATGGTCTTAAATGCGGATTAATGAGTTTGAATCATTTATAATGGTATGTTACTCTATGTTTTCCTATGTTTATGCATAATTAATAAATGGGTTTATGCATGTTTGATAAGTTGGTTTATGCATACTTAACAAGTTGGTTTGTGCATGTTTAACAAGTGGGTTTATGCATATTTAATAAATGGGTTTATGCATGTTTAACAAAGTGAGTTATGCAAGTTATATGCAAGTTATGTATATGCTTAAATGCAAGTTTAACATGATTTGCAAGTTATGCATGCTTATGCAAGTATATGAATGCTTATGCAAGATATGTATATGCTTAAATGCAAGTTTAACATGATATGCAAGTTATGCATGCTTATGCAAGTATGTGAATGTTTATGCAAGTATGTGAATGCTTATGCAGGTATATAAATGCTTATGCAAGTATGTGAATGCTTATGCAAGTTATGTGTATGCTTAAATGCATGTTTAACATGTTATGCAAGTTATGAGAATGCTTATATGCAAGTTCAACATGTTATGCAAGATATGTGTATGATAATATGCAAGCTTATATGCAACATGTTATGCAAATCATGTGTATGATAATATGCAAGTTTGGGTTAAATGTAGTTGGGTTAATATATGTTCATATATGCAAGTTGACATCCTCTTAACCCATGACAAAGTTATATGCTAAGCCCATGATATTTGTGATGGATCTTCCCCTTTATTATGTCATGAAATGAGAACGATTTACGTGGGGAACGATGGGGTTGGTAAATATGTTAATAAATGTATGATTGGGTATGATTAAGCATACCATAAAAATAAATTACCATAAGTGGGAATTTACCTATTGAGTTAGGTCTACCCCATGGGAATTTACCTATTGAGTTAGGTCTACCCATGTTATGGAAAACTTGATATTAATTAGGGATAATTAATATGGGGGTGATTAATTAGGTGTAATTAATCGACTAAGACACGAGGTTGGACTCATTTGTAGTGTAAAACTGCCCGGACCCAACCAGCTTAACCAGTTGCTACAAATGTCGGCCCAATGTGAGAGGTCTTAGCCATAAATTAAATACGTGATTAAAGTAAAGACACGAGGTTAGGCTCTGTTATGACGTAAGACTGCCCGGACTCTACCGGCTTAACCAGGCGGTCATAACAGCCAGTCTAATGTGGGAGGTCTTTATGGGAGATCACGGTCTTAATTAATTAAGAAACACTTAACCATATTAGCATGTAGTGGGACATGAGGGGTTAAGTGGGTGCCTTGGGTGGCATGTGGAAATTCAGTGGTTGCCTTGGGTGGCATGTGAAATCTAGTGGGTTGCCTTGGGTGGCAATAGAAAATACGATTAGAATACTTAACCAAGTGGAAACATGTAATTAAACATGATTAAAGGGTTAAGTGGGATACACTAGATATGTGACAAGCTTAGGTGGGTAGCTTGTGGGGGCCCATTTCAACCAATATCCCAAACGTATCTTTGTGGGCTCGACCCATGTCGAGTGACGGGACACGCATATTGGGCTTGATTATAAGAGGCCAAAACAGGTTAGCGGTGGCAACGCAAGTCCAACGGGTTTCATATGCGTGTGTGGGCCCGGGCTGGTAGATAAGCCGTTGTTGCATCGTGTAGATATAAAGCCGTGCACCGTTGATATTATCAGGTAGCCACTTTAGGGGAGTGATACACCCCACTGTGGGACCAGCACGGGTATCTACAGTAGGGAGCCGATCGCTGGGGAGTAGTGGGTACACCTAATAAAGATAGGGGCAGACGACACCTATGTAGGGGTACACGAAACTACTGGGTAAAATTGCTAGGTACACCTAGTGGAGATAGGGGCAGACGGCACCTATGTAGTGGGCTAGGAGTACACGAAACTACTGGGGAAATTTTCTAAGTCCTTGGAGGGATCAACCTTTAAGTAGGAATGACTGGTGTGGTGCAGTTAGTAATTATCCATGGGTGGGTAGATGCGTCCTTACGGTTATCTTAGTTTATCCTAAGTCTACCAAGCTGCTTAGTGTAACCATTCATCCCCAGATATTACCGTAGGTCAAGTTTATGTCTTCTCTGGTTACTTTAATGATTGTATTGTTAAAGTTATAGGACTCACTCAGACTTATGTCTGACCCCGTTGTTTTTATCTTTTTCCCAACCCTCAGGTCCTACGGTGGATCCTGGCAGTAGTGGAGCTTGATCGGATTTCTGTTCCAGTCTTTAGGAGCTTGGATAGATGTAAAGCTCCAGTTATCCAGTTATCTTTTCTTTTGTTCTGGCTATTGTATGACAGAGTGGGATTATGTACTTCTTTATTTTGATGGATATTGTACTTGACTTTTATCGTGGTTTTATGATGTAACCAGACATGTTTATTTCCGCTGTTGTGAGATGATGTTTTAAAATTTCAAGTACTATTTATATCTGTCTTGTTGTAATTTTTCTGTTCTATATTCACTAAAATACTCCACCGATGCTATGGCATTCCCTTAGTGAGTGACCATAGCGGGAGTGGGGTGTTAAATAGTTGGTAATAGAGCAAGAGAAAAATAAATGATCAACATTCTCATCCATGATACTACAAAAACAACACTTAACATCAAAAATATTTTTTTTCTTTAATTGCTCAACAGTATTAAGTTTCTTATGAATAATCAACCACATAAGAAATTTTGCTTTCAGCGAAGAATTAGTCTTCCAAAGAAAATTAAACAAAAACGTAGAAACACCAGAAAAATTAAGAAACTTATACACAAATTTAGAAGTATACTGAAGACTCTTATCTAGACCCTAATATATGTTATCACCATTATTATCCATATGGTACAAAGACAACTTAGCTCGCAGTAAGGCAAATTGCCTGAACACTGTCTCTTCTAAAATATTATCAAAAGTTAATTCCCAAGGGGGATCTAAACTATCATTATAAGCATCAATAATCAAAGCATTCTTAAAGTAGCAATTCTCAAAAAGCTCTCGAAATTCTATTTTAAGGGGCACTAGCGAGATCCAAGAATCATGCCAAAAAAATGTAATATTCCCCGAATGAACAATCAGCTTACAACCAAAACTAAAAAAATCAAAACAATTCAAGATAGAATCCCAAAAATAAGATAATCGATTATTCCAACTATAACTAGAATCAACTATAAATTTTCCTCCGGCATAACAAAATTGGAAACAATTTGCTTCCAAGTAGCCCTCACTTCAGGGCTCCTAAATTTCCATAACTATTTGGCTAATAAGGAAGATTTAAAATCATATAAATTGACGATCCTTAAATCCTCGTCCTTCTTGGATCTACATCAAACTTCCCAATTAACTAAACATATATAGTCTCTACAAATGTTATCTCCACTCCAGAGGAACTTACGCCTAATTCTATCGAATTTCTCAACTATCCAATAAGAAAATCGATGAACGACCATCTAATAAGTCAGAATAGCAGACAACACAGAGTTGATAAGAACTAATCTACCAGCTCTTAACAAAAATCTACTATTCCAACTAGATAGTCTATTATTAATCTTATATATAATAACTAACTAATCTTCATGCTTAAGTTTTGAAGGCCTAATTTTAAACCCAAATAATCAAAGGAAATTTCATAGTAGAACAATTTAAGGTGTCAGCAACTTGATTCTCGACATTGTCAAAGTCATTAAGAACTATAAGTGAACTCTTATCAAAATTGAATCTAAGACCAGATAGCATCTCAAAACAATAAAGAATAAACTTCAAAGTTATAATATGCCTGGGTAAGTGAGAGGAAAATAATAATGAATCATCTTCAAATTGAAAAATCATTGTTAAAATCCTCATTACCAATAAAACTTAAGACACCTAATCTCATAGCTCTCTTAATAATATTAGTGAAAACATCAACAACGAGATTAAATAGAAGAGGTGACATGGGATTACCTTGTCTAAGATCTCATTTAGATTGAATTTTCTTACCAATAACCCCATTGACCACGACATTAGAACAACCAAATTTGAGAAAAAGCATGATCCAATTGATCCATCTAACACTAAAGCCCCGAGCTAAACATAACTCGCAAATAAAATCCCAGTCAACTGAATCGAAAGCCTTCTCAAAATCAATTTTCAAAATAGCAGAAGAAAAAAAATATTTTTACAACAAACATTTATATACTCTAGAACATCAGCCAATCCATCAACAATGTTCCGGCCTTTATAAAGGTAGTTTGGGAACAATCATTTAGATCGTTTATCTTGATACTAAGCCTATTCGCTAGGACTTTGGTAATAATTTTTATAGAAAAATTGATTAAGGATATAGGCCTGAAATCCTTTAAAGTATTAGCGCCTAATTTCCTATGAATAAGGATAACATTTGCAAAGTTAAAGCTACCTAAATGCAAATTCCCATTATAAAAATCATTAAATAAGTTGATAATATCAAATTTCAAGACATTCTCGAATTGGTTATAAAAAAGAATAGAAAAACCATCTGGACTAGGAGCTTTGTCACTAGGAATATCATTAATAGCCTTCCAAATCTCCTCCTCTGAAAAAGGCTTATCTAAATTTACTAAATCAATTTTAGCATCAGAAGGATAAATGTCATTCCAACTAACATTGTTCCTTCTCTTAATCTTAGAAACAAAATTCTGTTTATAATACCTAGTAGAAGCCTCATTTAAATCAGTTTGAACAGATAATTCCACATCATTAACAAAAATAGAATGGATCAAATTATTACGTCTTCTCTTATTAGCACACTATGGAAAAATTTCGTGTTATTACCCCCTTCCTTAATCCATTGTACTCAGGACCCGTGCTTCCACATGACCTCTTCTTTTTCCAATATCAACTTAAGATCATGCCTAAGGATGAAAAGTTTATCCCTCTCATCGGAATTAAGAATCCTGGATTCACTAATCTTGCCTAAATCTAACTCTCACACATAATCTTGTCTTTCCTAATTCTAACACTACCAAAAATATACTTATTCCAACTCTTGAGAAAATTTAACTTACCTAAATTCACAACAAAAATCTTAGCAGAATTACCACTATACAAATTATTAAAAAAATGCAAGGAGTTCCACTTTACAGTAACTAAATTAACAAAACTAGAATCTAGCAGCCACATCTTCTCAAATTTTAAATTGTTACTAATGGAAATATTCGAGTCATAAGAAAGAATGATGGGACAATGGTCTGAATATAAAAAGGCAAACCTTTAACTCTACAAATAGAAAACATATCTTCTACCTTATTACTAATAAAGAAATATTTCTAATAATGCAAAAGATGGACTATCTCTCACATTAGACCATGTAAAAAATCTATTATTAAGAGAAATCTCAATAAAATTATTATCTAAAATGAAATCATTGAATTCCTCCATATCAAAGAAATCACCTTCTTGAGGTGATCTCTCCCCCAAAAATCTAGTGACATTGAATCTTCCCCCATAATCCATTGATTGGGGATAAGATTAGTAAAATCAGCACATTCGTCCCACAAAAGTTTCCTCTCTATTTTTGTATGAGGACCAAACACATTAGTAATACCCAAAATTGAATTAGCTATAAGGGAAGCTAATATGACGTGTAAAGAATACAATTTAGGAATCTCCTGAATTAGTCTAAATTGATTATCCTTCCAACCAATTATAAGGCCCATGGCACTACCCATGGCCGAAAGACAATACTAACTACAAAAGTGAGACCCACCTAACCTCATATATAAGCTAAGAATGGGGTTCTCAATTTTAGTTTCCTGAAGTGAAGCAATATCAATATTGAAGTCTTTAAAAAGTCCTAACCTTATCACATTTTTTAGGCTCATTAAGACCACTAATGTTCCACCTAACAATCCTCAACATCTTAAAGAATTAACTCTCTCTAATTCCCTAATTCTAATTTAATCTGCATCTAACTCAACTTCAGTAAAAATAAATGTTGTATCATTAGCCAGTTGATTAGCTGGCTAGGCTACCTAAAGCAAATGGTGTATAGTCACTACCATAAATAGGAATCATACCTGAGCCCAAACTCGAATTGCTACTACAAGCACTCAAACTCGGGAACCTACCATGATAAGAAGAGAAGTTAGATCAATCCTCGCGCTGCGATCGACCAATCCAGTACTGGGAGTTTCTCCTTACGCCTCCCCCTCCTAGTCAATAAAGTGGTCAAATCACTAACTGGAAATTGCTCTCTACTATCCTCCTGCAATCCATACCTAACCGAAACACTAATCTGACAAAGAGTATCTATCATCGGATTAGTCATCTCACAATCCGTTTGAAAAACACAAAAACAAGGACTTAAAAATATGGATGTGATTCTCATTCCGACTCTCCCAAAACCAAAGTGCAACCAACCTTACCCAACAAAATCTTAAACCTACACACATCATAACACAACACCCCATCCATCAACACAATCTGCGCTGAAATGTTTCCACTCTCAAGAACTCTCCTATGCCAACAGTCCTACTACCAAAATCTCCATCCACGCTACCCAGATTCCCCACCAAACCGCCTCCAGCAATAACTAAATCACCGCAGCCACTAAGAACGTGACTGTCACCACTACCCAGCTTAATTTCTAAACTGTCATCCGTGCTAACTAAATCATTGTTATAGCTATTATCAAGCCTGTCCCCCATATCCAAGCTCACAGCTCCAATATTGATACCTTTATTCATAGCTGACCACAAACTAAGCTTCATACTAGTATGATGTTTCGAATATTTTAAATCCACAATCGATGCCAAATACTTTGCCTGGCCTAATACACAGCATCGTGATTTTTTCTTAAACCTCAGAGCCAACTTCCCTGATTTATGTGCAACAGGAGCTTTACCCCTATCATTCTGTGTTTTTTTGGCCAAACCATCTTTAAGTCTATCAACTTTATACATTCCTTCGGCACTGTCTTTAGTAAGGAAGCCTTCGAATATCCTACCTTCTTAATAGTTAGTACACAAAATATACCCTCCGTACTTGAATCCTCATCTTCACCAAGCTCCTCCAATAGTCCAAAGTTGTTATACAGTCCAATATAATCAGCCACATGCCATTCAAACCCATCCACTTCGAAAGTAGAGTGTTTAGCTATAATAGGAGAAAACGCAAAGAGTTTGTCAGTTTCACAACACTACGTATCCACCCAATCAATCCCGGTCATCACTTTCTTACCCATACTATTACTCAAAATCTTATTATCCATACAAGCATCATACCACAATAACCCATAATTTTTCATACATGTCTAAATGAATGGATCAAGAATCATTGAATCGAACTGCTGAAGAGCCATATACCTCTCACTAAGACCCACCATCTCTTCTTCAAAAAACACCAAACCGTCCTTAACCTCAATATCCATACCAACCCCTATGCCACAATCCACCATCGTCTGTAAATCAACATCCAACAGTGTATAATTCCCCACAGACCTCAAATTAATGGCATCATCACCTTTTGAATAAAACTGAAAATCGACAAAACCATGATCACAATTCACAGCAGAATTAATTGCATCGAAATGCAATGGAATCTCATCCAACAACAGAATACCCTTCCTTTTGATCTTCAATAACGAATCAGAAAAAATCCTCTTTAATTTCAAGAAATTTAAACAAAACGAAAAGGCATGTTCCTTCTTTTCAAGCAGGCGTGGTAAAGGAGGTTACGCATCAGTTCTTGAGTCACTAAGATTCCTCTTTCGCCACAATAAACCATCTACAAGACCCTCGATGTGTCAACCCAACAAAAGCAATAGATACGCACCATCGTTTTCCTGATTAGCATAAGCCAATTTGTAAAGATCCATAATAGTATTTAGTTTTTGGCATAATTTTGAATAGTTGAAGTGCATAAAATCGAAGACTGATTTGCCTTTAAAGATCTCTGGACATCTGTATTTCCGATGACCTGAACTACCACAATTGAAGCGTCGAATCATATTTCTACAATCTTTCACAATATGGCTTGAATCGCCACATTTGAAACAAAAACGTTTCTCGGGAATTTCCATTTAAAAGAACTCTTCGACGAGGAAGAATTCCAATTAGAAGCAAACACATAATTAGGGATAGATTGATGAGTCACACCAGCATATAAACGCTGAGATTCTCTCCACGAATCGGCCAAAGAAGAAGAAAAATTCAGTGGAAGATAATGGGAATTCTCCAATATAGAACCTTGACACGAAGAAGAAAAGGGAGCTACCGCCATTAATTTTCGCATAGGTTATCCGATTATAAGGGAATATTTACGTATGAAAGGTGTAATTGTGGTGTGAAAAGATTTTTCAAACTATATCCATAACAACCATATGCCACAATCCACCACCGTCTGTAAATCAACATCCAACAGTTTAGAATTCCCCCAGGACCTCAAATTAATGGCATCATCACCTTTTGAATAAAACTGAAAATGGACAACACCATGATAACAATTCACAGCAGAATTAATTGCATCAAAATGCAACGGAATCTCATCCAACAACAGAATACCCTTCCTTTTGATCTTCGATAACGAATCAGAAAAATCCTCTTTAATTTCAAGAAATTTAAACAAAACGAAAAGGCATGTTCCTTCCTTTCAAGCAGGCGTGGTAAAGGAGGGTACACATCAGTTCTTGAGTCACTAAGATTCCTCTTTTGCCATAATAAACCATCTACAAGACCCTCGATGTGTCAACCCAACAAAAGCAATAGATACGCACCAACGTTTTCCTGATTAGCATATGCCAATTCGTAAAGATCCATGAGAGTAATTAGTTTCTGGCATAATTTTGAACAGTTGAAGTGTGTAAAATCGAAGACTAATTTGCCTCTAAAGATCTCTGGATATGTATATTTCTGATGACCCAAACCATCACATTTGAAGCATTGAATCATATTTCTGCAATCTTTCACAATATGGCTTGAATCGCCACATTTGAAACAAAACCGGTCCCTAGGAATTTTCCATTTAAAAGAACTCTTGGACGAGGAAGAATTCCAATTAGAAGCAAACACATAATGAGGGATAGATTGATGAGTTACATCAGCATATGAACGCTTAGATTCTCTCCACGAAACGAACAAAGAAAAAGAAATTTTCAAAGGAAGATAATGGGAATTCTCCAATCTAGAACCTTCACACGAAGAAGAAAAGGGAGCCACCGCCATTAATTTTCGTATAGGTTACCCGATTATAAGGGAATATTTATGTATGAGAGGCGTAATTGTGATTTGAAAAAGATTTTTCAAACTATATATATAATATATATTTAACCCAATAAGCATACACATTTATACTTGGCATCTTTATCGTTTTCAGCATTAAATAGTATCTCAGTGGAATCCACTAAGGAATTCTTCCTTTTATTTTTAGATAGTAGAATGGATGAAAATTAGAATCAGCAGGGTAACCAGGCAAAGCCCAGATACTTGCCCGAATGGTTCCAATAGTACCTCCGTACTATGGAATAGGTCCTTGTCGTGAATCCTACCCCAGCGACTCCTGCACCTCCTGCCGCTGAAGTGGC
This sequence comes from Allium sativum, assembly GCA_030737875.1. NCBI lineage: Eukaryota > Viridiplantae > Streptophyta > Magnoliopsida > Asparagales > Amaryllidaceae > Allium > Allium sativum. The sequence continues at coordinate 144,532,532 of CM060921.1, read as the reverse complement.
CTTTGTCTTTTCCCATTTTTGTAAGACCTTTATGAATCTTGGAGGGAAATCATTTTCTGGAAAGGAAGGCTTAGCTAGTGCCCAATCTTGGATTTTGGATTGTGAAAGAATCTTTGAGGCAACAACCTGGCCCGACGAAGTAAAAAGAAGGATAGCAGCCTGACATTTGAAGGTTGAAGCCCTAGAGTGGTGGAACTTAATATCAGTGGATAATGGAGGCCAAACCTTTATGTGGGTCGAGTTGAAGACCCCGTCTGAAGCTAGGTTTTTACCCCAAGTCGAAATGACTATTCAGCTAGAGAAGTTCATACACATCAAGCAAGGGAGCTTGAGCCTGCAAGAATACATATCCAAATTCATTGAGTTATGTAAGTATGGGAGAGGGTTGATAGACATTCCCATGAACAAACCCTTAGGTTTGTCAAAGGACTGAACTCCCCGTTGAATGAGACTTTATTAGCCCAAGTAACGTTTGGGGCATCCTTCGAGACTCTAGTTAAGATAGCTACCCTCTGTACGGTCAAATTCTCCAAAGATGATAAAGAGGGAGAGAAAAGAGAAGACTCCAATAAAAAAAAGGAGTGGTGGAAGAACAAGAAAAAGAACAAATTCAAAAAGGACGCAAAGACTTGTACGAGGTGCAACCACAAGGTCCATGAGGCCAAGGATTATAGGACCTCATTAGTGGAAAAGGTTTTCAAAGGAAAATGTTACAACTGTCATAAAGAAGGACACGTTTCCGAAGACTGCCCAAAGCCCAAAGTTGCCAATAGTGGCCAAAACTATGCAACTGAAGCAACCCCAATTCAAAACTGACCCCTGAAGACCAAGGGTAGCCCGCACTCGAAGGTATAATCTCTATTTTAGGAAATTCAACATATACCTTTATTGATTCTAGAGCAACCCACTATTTTATCTCCAAGAGATTAGTAAGTCTGTTGAACCTTTTCGTATCTATCTCGGATAGTCCAATAGAGGTGGCCAACCCTGTCGGAGAATCCAAGTATCTTGAGCTGTTGTGTAAAGACCTAGTATTAGAGGTCGACAATGTCGAGTTCCATTGCGAAGTGTATGCGTTAGATTTTATGGGGTATGACCTTATCTTAGGTATGGACTGGCTATCGTTTTATGGGGTCGTCCTAAATTGCAATATGAGGCTCGTTCATCTTAGGTGTCGAGGAGGACCCAACCTAAGTATTCCTTGTAATGTTAGAAATAAGGACAAAGCCTTATTATATTCCTTGTCTCCTAGTTCTGAAGTACCATCTTCGGTCCCTATAGTCTGTGAGTTTTTGGATGTCTTCGAAGAAGTCATGGGAGTTCCGCCCCCATAGAGAAATCTTGTAAAAACCCGTAACTTCCCCGTAAAGGAAAGCGGCGGATAGTTCGAGAACAAGCCACAACAGAACTCATACAGAAGAACATTTCATTGTATATTACAACAATGCATCAGATTCCAAGAATATACAGAGTATAAATGAATATTACACAGAAATATCAGAGATTTAAATTACATTTAAATACATAGCAGCGGAAAATAATACAATACACAACTAGAAGAGATATACGGATACAAAGCTTTTCGGATATCGTTCCAGCTGTAAACCAGGATCCTGTGAATATAAATCTGCAAAACCAAAACTACTAGCTACCCGTGTCAAAATAGGGGCACCCAGAGTTTAGGTTAAAACAATAAACTCCAGGTCAGTCATGTGACTGGTGTGAGAACTAAAACAGTTATTTAAAACTTTACTTTAAAAGAGAGTAATTCAAGGGACCACGCCGTATAACACGGAACGGGTTTCCTCCCAAGAATACTAGTGCATAGAATAAACAACTCAATGCTTTTTCGAAAAATGAAGCTGTTATAAGACCCAGGTCCCATCACACAATGCAACGCAAGCCGGAGGATAGGGTTTTACCTTATAACAGCCAAACATGCTTGATACGTTTAAAACAAATCATTTGATACTATAATATGTGTATAGTGTCAAAACAATTCCAATCATAAATATCAATCATAGACGGCATGGGTACCATATATCATGTGGTCATACTAGTTCTACAATTAAAACCGCAATACACGTATTGGAAATTGGATTTCCATCATGGTGGCTCCTGATTCGAAAGATCGATCGCGGAATGCAATTCACCACGGCTTACGTCCCCACAAGAGAAAACACCGTCTGCATCCGCACATTTGGGACCAGAGTACCACCGCGGCTTACGTCCCAGCGAGAGAAAACACCGCTTACTCTATATATCCCTGAGCACTAGGCTCATCTCAGTCGACCGAATCCACGACACCACTAAGGTGCCCATCCACGAAAAAGCATACTGATCAAACCATCAGTTTGCCACCATACCGGGGTGTGAGGCTCGCGGATCAACGCTATACACAAAGCCATGCTATATCAGCTGCGCGTTGATCATCAACCACTAAACTTTGCTTTTCAACAAAAGTCTGGATCACTGCATCTCAGCATCCCACACTATCAATCCATATCGTACCACTGATTTCTGCCAATATATAACCTCTGAGCTCATATGTCTCAGAGAAGGGCGTTAAGCAAGAGAATAAATTCTCCACCGCCAAACAGATATATATTTAGCAGAGATCAACAAATACAATATAAAGGAATACAATGTCAGACACACCATCCATTTACAAGTCCGTTCTAGGTCTGAACGAAACCGGAGGCACTTTCCTCGCATATCCATCCATCTCCAAGTACGTCTGGACGACCACCAACTATTTCCATCCTCTTGGGTGTACAGCCCAATCAGGATCGTCAGTAATTATCCAAACGATGTGAAGACTTCCGGTCTTTAACCACCGTCTTCATCTTCGACATATCGTCGAATCGGTTATTCAGAATGGGTATAAACCCGGCCTTCCCGAACAACCCGCGTATATTAAAAACGAATGTTACACAAACACCGCATACGCCTCATTCCAATTCAGTAGCTACTAACCGTAAATCAACAAGAGAACAGTTTCCAAATATTAACCCCGAAGGCCGAAACCAACATCAGATCAATACCCAGGAAACCATTCTTCTTAGCTAACCTACAGCTAGTTTCTAAATTTCAATTCTTAGGGAAAGGTTCCCATTAATTTTATCCAAGATAAATTCTTTAAAATTTATCCTTTGATCTTCCTTTGGATGTCATTTCAAACCAAATTATGGTTTTCCAAACTAGTCGAAATTAGCGAACCACACCGAAGTAATTATTTATTTTATTTCCCAATCCCAACATATTCATCCCCTGAAGCAAAACTGGTAATACTCCATATCTAATACCATGGTGTTATCGGTAAAATTAATTACCATTTCACGTTCAAATCTAATTAAAGATTTAACTACCGCTTTAGAGCAAAACCGGCGATACTCCATTCTCGCTCATTTTCCAAATTTGATAATTTAAATTATCAATCCACATTTCAATCTAATTACAGATTCATTTAAAACTCCTTTTACTGGGTTAAAGAACTAGGTGTTATTTAAAACACAGTTCACGACAAACCCAAATCACATTCTATTTATTATCGGGTTAAAGAACTAGTGTTATTTAAAACACAGTTCACGATAAACCCATTTCAAATCCAATCAAATATATTGGAATTTCCGATTATTTAAAACCCCTTTTTAAATCTAATTTATTTATTTAAAAACAAATCGGGTTTTAAATTCAGTTCAAACTAGTTCATTTTGATAAAAATCTATTTTTATCTTTTCAAATATGGAGTTTTTCATCCCAAATTTTCCCGAGTCATTTCTAATGTTTTACACAAATTATTGATATTTTTAATAATTTTATCAAGGCCCGTACAGTCGATTTCCATCAACGGCCATCGAACTGCACTTACAGCGACCTTTTTCGAATTTGATTTGGACGTATCTCCAAATCCAACCGTTAGATTTTGAGTTTCAAATATTCATTAGAAAGTTCTTTTCGATATGAACCCAACGGTTCCGGTTTTAGGAGAATCCGACGGTCGGATCTCCCGTAATGTCTGTTTGAAATAAATGGTCGAAATTCACGAACTGCCGCGGCGTGGCGCGTTCTATTCAGGCCATTATATATATATAATATATATATATATATATATTATATATATATCGTCGATTACCTTTTTAAAACGAATTTTGTAAGTCATTTCAAATTTGTTTTAAAGACAATTTCAACCTTTAATTCAAATTCAAATTAAAATTGAATTTTCCCTTATAAATTCTTTCTACATTCATTTCTATTTGATTTCAATTCAAATCGATTTCGATTCTATTTCAATTCGTTTTCAATTGAATTCAATTCAATTCAAACCCGTTTTCTATTTAATTCAATTCGAATTCGTTTTCTATTCAATTCAATTCGAATTCAGTTTCTATTCAATTCAATTCGAATTCGGTTTCTATTCAATTCAATTCGAATTCGTTTTCTATTCAATTCAATTTGAATTCGGTTTCTATTCAAATCAATTCGAATTCGGTTTCTCTTCAATTCAATTCGAATTCGGTTTCTATTCAATTCAATTCGAATTCGGTTTCTATTCAATTCAATTCGAATTCGGTTTCTATTCAACTCAATTCGAATTCGTTTTCTATTCAATTCAATTCGAATTCGGTTTCTATTCAATTCAATTCGAATTCGTTTTCTATTCAATTCAATTCGAATTCGGTTTCTATTCAATTCAATTCGAATTCGGTTTCTATTCAATTCAATTCGAATTCGTTTTCTATTCAATTCGAATTCGGTTTCTATTCAATTCAATTCGAATTCGTTTTCTATTCAATTCAATTCGAATTCCGTTTCTATTCAATTCGAATTCGTTTTCTATTCAATTCCATTCGAATTCGTTTTCAATTCAATTCAATTCGAATTCGGTTTCTATTCAATTCAATTCGAATTCGTTTTCTATTCAATTCAATTAGAATTCGGTTTCTATTCAATTCAATTCGAATTCGTTTTCTATTCAATTCAATTCGAATTCGGTTTCTATTCAATTCAATTCGAATTCGTTTTCTATTCAATTCAATTCGAATTCGTTTTCAATTCAATTCATTTCGAAATATTCAATTTCAAAATTACTTTTCGATATTCATCTTAAAATGAATAAAATCGATATAAATATCGTTCACGTCAAAATGGCTTCAATCTAATCAACACGTCTTCATATATTCCTTTATTTTATTCAATAAATGAATATTTATTTTTGTCAACACACGACTAATCTCAACGAATGAGTACTGTCCACGTGTGACTATTTTTGTTTAATTATTTCGTTCAACACATGACTAATCTCACGGATGAGTACAGTCAACACATGAACCTTTATTTTATAGTGATAAAGATATAAAATTTATTATTAAAATATTTCGTTCAACACATGACTAATCTCAACGAATGAGTACAGTCAACACATGAACCTTTATTTTATATTGATAAAGATATAAAATTTATTATTAAAATATTTCGTTCAACACATGACTAATCTCAACGAATGAGTACAGTCAACACATGAACCCTTATTTTATAATATTCTTTATTTTCTAAATTGGAATGAGGCCCAATCAATCACCATATAAATTAATTATATGGATTTTCATACAACACACTTATATAATAGCATTGAAAAATAATCAATCATCAACCAAAGTGCACTACACTGTATAAGCATCAAAGATAGATATCTAGCGCTTATAACAGCCTGTCAATCAATCGATCGACATATTTAATCAATCAGGATGAGTGAACTTCATATTTCATCCCAACACCCGTGTGGGGTTTCAAATCAACAAACACAGAATTTATTTGTGCAGTTGGGCGATGTGTAAAATTTATCGTCCCAATCCATGTCCTTCAAATAGGTGTACATAAACAAACCGTCCGGTTTGTAAATGAAAATTTTATTTTATTCACTTCACGTTAAAAATTATATTTTTAACGATAAAATATTTTATTTCAACATATGAATTTTTATTCAGTTCATTTCCACAATAAAAATGATAATTTTATTTTTCTAACATATTTTAGAAAATTTCGGCGGCATAACGGCACGATACTAGAAACGGGACGAGGCCTAGCCTTATCCCCGGTCTAGTGAAGGCCCACGCCATTCACACATCAATCAAATCAATTTCATTTCACCAAACAATTCAGTTCAAACCAAATAATCTAACCAACTACACAACCAAACAATTTAACAAACAAGCCATCCATGGTCTGTGGATGACGGGTGTCGGGTGCTACTAAACACCGTCTGCATCCTAGTATATTTATATAACTAGAAAAAGAAATTTAGAGTGAGGAGTTCTCACCCTTTCGCTAAACTGAATGACGCAATTCTTCATGGGTAGGAAATCTTCACCGTGCTTTCCTTTTGTCTATTTCGTTGCCCGTATTCACTACCTATATAAAAATCACATTTTTACTTTGCTATTCAATATATAAAAATCGAATTTTTACTTCGCTATTCAATATATGAAAATCGAATTTTTACTTCGCTATTCAATATATAAAAATCGAATTTTTACTTCGCTATTCAATATATAAAAATCGAATTTTTACTTCGCTATTCAATATATAAAAATCGAATTTTTACTTCGCTATTCAATATATAAAAATCGAATTTTTACTTCGACGCTATATGGATAAAAATTCTATTTTATCACGCTATTCTCTATATAAAGTTTCCGCCTTTTCAAGAAGAAAGATTTCTCCTTTTCAAATATGTCATTATAAAAATCATATTTTATTTCAACGTATATAAAATAAAAATCAGATTTTTCTTTTGCTACATAAATAAAGATGATATTTTTAATATTACTATCATGTAAAAATTATATTTTTAATTCTCTACATAAACAAAAATCATATTTTTACGCCTTCTATATAGTAAAGATTATATTTTTAATACTTTAAAAATATAAAAATCATATTTTTATTTCTTCTATATAGTAAAGATTATATTTTTAATACTTTAAAAATATAAAAATCATATTTTTATTTCTTCTATATAGTAAAGACTATATTTCTAATACTTTAAAAATATAAAAATCATATTTTTATTTCTTCTATATAGTAAAGACTATATTTTTAATATTTTAAAAATATAAAAATCATATTTTTATTTCTTCTATATAGTAAATACTATATTTTTAATACTTTAAAAATATAAAAATCATATTTTTATTTCTTCTATATAGTAAAGACTATATTTTTAATACTTTAAAAATACAAAAATCATATTTTTATTATAACCTTCAAGAAAAACTGATTTTTATAATTTAAAAACTAACTACTTTAAATAAACATCAGTAAATAACTGAATAAAATAAATAAATTACTTACATTGTTTCTTTTCAGGGGGGGGGGGGGCGGGAGTTTACTGCGCTGAGGTGGCAGTCGGGGACTTGGGGGCGTCGGCACAAGGCTGAGGAGGAAGGGCTAAGGGGGATCGGTGGTTCTGGTGGTGGCGGTAGGGTGTTGAAGGGTGCGGCGTCGGTTGTTTTCACGAGGGGGGGGGGAAAGCAGGGAGGAAAGAGGAGCGAGTTGAGAAGGAGGGAAGGAGAGGAGAAGGTCGTGGCAGAGAAGGGGGGAGGAGGGCGCAGGTCGGCGCTGACCGGAGGGGAGGCACGCGCGACGTCCTTCGGCGGCGGTGGAATCGAGGGCTCGTGGGTTTCTTTTTTTCCTTTTTTTTTATTTTTATTTTTGATTTCTGGAATACAAACGAGAAGAAGGGGGGGCAGCGGGTTAAAAGGGAAGGGTTTAATTTTTTAATTAATTTAATTATTTTATTTTTCAAAAAGTTGACTTTCACATACGACCTCTAAACGAGGCCCACCGCCTGTCGTCCATAGCGTTTTACCCCCATTCCGAGCACAATGGGATATGTATCGCAAGCTGATTTGATCGTTTCGATTAGTTTCAGTTGAATTTACATTTAAATCACTATATTGAATTTTAAACGTACATTTCAAATTACCGGGGTCGCATACGAACTTTAAAAATTCCAGAAAAATATTTTCTAGCTTCGTATTGACCATTCGGTCCTAACAAAACTAGTTTCATCGAATTCTGAGACCGTTGGAAAAATGGCCAATTTCCAGTCGATTAAAATCAACTGAAACTGGTCAAACGCGTTTTCCTTTGCCACGTTCACATATTGATTCGAAAAATTATGAAATTTTAAACCTAGCAATAATTTGATATCACGGACCCAACAAAACTGGTTTCATCGAAATACGAGGTCGTTTGCAAAATGTCCATTTTTAAGGGCCTGAATTCCATAACGACTATTCAGAATTTTCAACTGGACATATCTTTTGATTCCCGCTATGAAATTTTGATTTTTCGGATTCGTTAGAAAGATATCATCAATCAGATCCTAATATTTTTGGTTTCACTAAAATCCGGATTGTTTTGCACCCGGTACATTCAATTGAAGTTTGAAATCGAATTATCGAACTACCGCGCCATTTTCAATTCTATTTATAATTATATATAAATATTTATATTCTAACGACGACGTATGTAATATATACGTTCTAAATATATTCAAAATAAATTTCACGTTGTTATTATTTAAAATAATTCATTTTAAATAATCAAAACTCGCTATAATTGCCAAAATAAAAAATTTAAACTGGCCCAGATTTTCGGGTTTTTACAATCTCCCCCACTTAAAACTTTTCGTCCCCGAAAAGGAACAAAGTCGAAAGTTGTTTAACAATTCAACTCAACTTCCATTGTTTTGATTACGGCTTAAGTTCTTCAACCTTTCAGTTTCTATGAACTTTTCAAACATTTCAAAAATTTGGCTAACACCCTAAATTTTCGAAAAATTTCGCCATAACCCCCCCTACAATGGGAGCATCGGGAAATCTCAAATAGCTTCCCCGGTCCTTCAGATCTCAAAAAGAAAAGGCCAAGCGGCTAGCCAATAGGCTCATAAAATCATCATCACCCAAACAAAACAGTAAATTATGTAGTAAACATGTACCTATTTGTCGGGCAAACAAATTTTATTCTCTGCTCTAGCCTCCTTGCTATGACCTGTTCAATGTAAGTACATGTATGTGCAAGAAATTTCAATCAAATTCCAAAACATTCTAATATGCGGTGCTAAATTTGCCTTAGTTCAACATTCTTCTTACACTAGCTATATTATACAATATCGATACATTTTTAAAACAAAAGCATACTTAAGTTCATACAAGTATCATACACATCCATACATATATCCAAAATGCAAGTTCATTACATTAAAACCCAACTTTCTAGGAAGTCGTGCCTCCTCCTTGCATAATTTCCAAAGTAGATATCTCCTTTCCTTTGGATTTCTTATCATCCTCCTTTAACGGGCAATTTCGGGCTAGATGCCCTATATCTTTGCATCGGAAGCACTTCTTTTCTTTTCCCAATTTTCTAGATTTTTTCTTAACGTTTGGACACTTATCCACAAAATGTCCCGTTTCTTTGCACTTAAAACAAACTATGTCCATTCTTATCTCTTTCTCCTTGCTTTTCTTTCTCTCAGGGCACCGAACCGCATAATGCCCTTCTTCTCTACATATACGACAATAAACACCCACGTATGTTCCTAAGTTCAACTTCCTTTCTTTTTCTGCTTTCTGCTCGGCCCTCCTTGTTTGTTTCGGAGTCATACTGAAGTCAGCATCAGATAAGCCATAGAGAACCATCTCCTACATTATATTTTAGGATTTTATTAAGAGAGTTTGCATTACTTTTCACTAACAAATATCTTGATTTATGCTTTATGTATCATTCTAGTATTTCTATTAGTTGAATTAATAATCATCACAGCTAGCAATCAATGTGTTGGTTAACTTTCAAAGGTATAATTTTTTTTATATATATATACTAAAAATCATGTTTTTGATGCCAAATCACAACAATAAACCTATCTAGTTTTGTTCTCACACCAGTCGATTGGAAATATATAAATATCTCACTTTCGAAACTCGAACATAAACACTGATGATGAGATCTCAATCATCAGTATCATCTCCGGGCGACTAGAGTGTGATTCTATATCTATTCAATATATTAAAACTTCGAATACACGTTTGCAAGGCATATATGCAAAATCTTTATATATTGGATTGTCCAAATTCAATATAAAACAAATATACAAATATGTATAAAATGGTTTAAGTTTTCAAAACAAAGTTTGTTTAAATGTTTATTTTTAAAAATAACACTCTTTTGACTCGTCCTAGGATACTACTGATCCCATCTCTAACGAGTCATTCTTATTGGATATTACTAATCCAATCTCTGATGAATTCTTTCGTTGGTTCTAATGTGTCTTGTCCTCTGAGCTTTGTAAACCAAAGCTCTGATACCAACTGTAAAAACCCGTAACTTCCCCGTAAAGGAAAGCGGCGGATAGTTCGAGAACAAGCCACAACAGAACTCATACAGAAGAACATTTCATTGTACATTACAACAATGCATCAGATTCCAAGAATATACAGAGTATAAATGAATATTACACAGAAATATCAGAGATTTAAATTACATTTAAATACATAGCGGCGGAAAATAATACAATACACAACTAGAAGAGATATACGGATACAAAGCTTTCCGGATATCGTTCCAGCTGTAAACCAGGATCCTGTGAATATAAATCTGCAAAACCAAAACTACTAGCTGCCCGTGTCAAAATAGGGGCACCCAGAGTTTAGGTTAAAACAATAAACTCCAGGTCAGTCATGTGACTGGTGTGAGAACTAAAACAGTTATTTAAAACTTTACTTTAAAAGAGAGTAATTCAAGGGACCACGCCGTATAACACGGAACGGGTTTCCTCCCAAGAATACTAGTGCATAGAATAAACAACGCAATGCTTTTTCGAAAAATGAAGCTGTTATAAGACCCAGGTCCCATCACACAATGCAACGCAAGCCGGAGGATAGGGTTTTACCTTATAACAGCCAAACATGCTTGATACGTTTAAAACAAATCATTTGATACTATAATATGTGTATAGTGTCAAAACAATTCCAATCATAAATATCAATCATAGACGGCATGGGTACCATATATCATGTCGCCATACTAGTTCTACAATTAAAACCGCAATACACGTATTGGAAATTGGATTTCCATCATGGTGGCTCCTGATTCGAAAGATCGATCGCGGAATGCAATTCACCACGGCTTACGTCCCCACAAGAGAAAACACCGTCTGCATCCGCACATTTGGGACCAGAGTACCACCGCGGCTTACGTCCCAGCAAGAGAAAACACCGCTTACTCTATATATCCCTGAGCACTAGGCTCATCTCGGTCGACCGAATCCACGACACCACTAAGGTGCCCATCCACGAAAAAGCATACTGATCAAACCATCAGTTTTCCACCATACCGGGGTGTGAGGCTCGCGGATCAACGCTATACACAAAGCCATGCTATATCAGCTGCGCTTTGATCATCAACCACCAAACTTTGCTTTTCAACAAAAATCTGGATCACTGCATCTCAGCATGCCACACTATCAATCCATATCGTACCACTGATTTCTGCCAATATATAACCTCTGAGCTCATATGTCTCAGAGAAGGGCGTTAAGCAAGAGAATAAATTCTCCGCCGCCAAACAGATGTATATTTAGCAGAGATCAACAAATACAATATAAATGAATACAATGTCAGACACACCATCCATTTACAAGTCCGTTCTAGGTCTGAACGAAACCGGAGGCACTTTCTTTGCATATCCATCCATCTCCAAGTACGTCTGGACGACCACCAACTATTTCCATCCTCTTGGGTGTACAGCCCAATCAGGATTGTCAGTAATTATCCAAACGATGTGAAGACTTCCGGTCTTTAACCACCGTCTTCATCTTCGACATATCGTCGAATCGGTTATTCAGAATGGGTATAAACCCGGCCTTCTCGAACAACCCGCGTATATTAAAAACGAATGTTACACAAACACCGCATACGCCTCATTCCAATTCAGTAGCTACTAACCGTAAATCAACAAGAGAACAATTTCCCAAATATTAACCCCGAAGGCCGAAACCAACATCAGATCAATACCCAGGAAACCATTCTTCTTAGCTAACCTACGGCTAGTTTCTAAATTTCAATTCTTAGGGAAAGGTTCCCATTAATTTTATCCAAGATAAATTCTTTAAAATTTATCCTTTGATCTTCCTTTGGATGTCATTTCAAACCAAATTATGGTTTTCCAAACTAGTTGAAACTAGCGAACCACACCGAAGTAATTATTTATTTTATTTCCCAATCCCAACATATTCATCCCCTGAAGCAAAACTGGTAATACTCCATATCTAATACCATGGTGTTATCGGTAAAATTAATTACCATTTCACGTTCAAATCTAATTAAAGATTTAACTACCGCTTTGGAGCAAAACCGGCGATACTCCATTCTCGCTCATTTTCCAAATTTGATAATTTAAATTATCAATCAACATTTCAATCTAATTACAGATTCATTTAAAACTCCTTTTACTGGGTTAAAGAACTAGGTGTTATTTAAAACACAGTTCACGACAAACCCAAATCACATTCTATTTATTATCGGGTCAAAGAACTAGTGTTATTTAAAACACAGTTCACGATAAACCCATTTCAAATCCAATCAAATATATTGGAATTTCCGATTATTTAAAACCCCTTTTTAAATCTAATTTATTTATTTAAAAACAAATCGGGTTTTAAATTCAGTTCAAACTAGTTCATTTTGATAAAAATCTATTTTTATCTTTTCAAATATGGAGTTTTTCATCCCAAATTTTCCCGAGTCATTTCTAATGTTTTACACAAATTATTGATATTTTTAATAATTTTATCAAGGCCCGTACAGTCGATTTCCATCAACGGCCATCGAACTGCACTTACAGCGACCTTTTTCGAATTTGATTTGGACGTATCTCCAAATCCAACCGTTAGATTTTGAGTTTCAAATATTCATTAGAAAGTTCTTTTCAATATGAACCCAACGGTTCCGGTTTTAGGAGAATCCGACGGTCGGATCTCCCGTAATGTCCGTTTGAAATAAATGGTCGAAATTCACGAACTGCCGCGGCGTGGCGCGTTCTATTCAGGCCATTATATATATAATATATATATATATATATATATTATATATATATCGTCGATTACCTTTTTAAAACGAATTTTGTAAGTCATTTCAAATTTGTTTTAAAGACAATTTCAACCTTTAATTCAAATTCAAATTAAAATTGAATTTTCCCTTATAAATTCTTTCTACATTCATTTCTATTTGATTTCAATTCAAATCGATTTCGATTCTATTTCAATTCGTTTTCAATTGAATTCAATTCAATTCAAATCCGTTTTCTATTTAAATCAATTCGAATTCGTTTTCTATTCAATTCAATTCGAATTCGGTTTCTATTCAATTCAATTCGAATTCGGTTTCTATTCAATTCAATTCGAATTCGGTTTCTATTCAATTCAATTCGAATTCGTTTTCTATTCAATTCAATTCAAATTCGTTTTCTATTCAATTCAATTCGAATTCATTTTCTATTCAATTCAATTCGAATTCGGTTTCTATTCAATTCAATTCGAATTCGGTTTCTATTCAATTCAATTCGAATTCGGTTTCTATTCGATTCAATTCGAATTCGGTTTCTATTCAATTCGAATTCGTTTTCTATTCAATTCAATTCGAATTCGGTTTCTATTCAATTCAATTCGAATTCGTTTTCTATTCAATTCAATTCGAATTCGGTTTCTATTCAATTCAATTCGAATTCGGTTTCTATTCAATTCAATTCGAATTCGTTTTCTATTCAATTCAATTCAAATTCGGCTTCTATTCAATTAAATTCGAATTCGTTTTCTATTCAATTCAATTCGAATTCGGTTTCTATTCAATTCAATTTGAATTCGTTTTCAATTCAATTCCATTCGAATTCGTTTTCAATTCAATTCAATTCGAATTCGGTTTCTATTCAATTCAATTCGAATTCGGTTTCTATTCAATTCAATTCGAATTCGGTTTCTATTCAATTCAATTCGAATTCGTTTTCTATTCAATTCAATTCGAATTCGGTTTCTATTCAATTCAATTCGAATTCGTTTTCTATTCAATTCAATTCGAATTCGTTTTCAATTCAATTCATTTCGAAATATTCAATTTCAAAATTACTTTTCGATATTCATCTTAAAATGAATAAAATCGATATAAATATCGTTCACGTCAAAATGGCGTCAATCTAATCAACACGGCTTCATATATTCCTTTATTTTATTCAATAAATGAATATTTATTTTTGTCAACACACGACTAATCTCAACGAATGAGTACTGTCCACGTGTGACTATTTTTGTTTAATTATTTCGTTCAACACATGACTAATCTCACGGATGAGTACAGTCAACACATGAACCTTTATTTTATAGTGATAAAGATATAAAATTTATTATTAAAATATTTCGTTCAACACATGACTAATCTCAACGAATGAGTACAGTCAACACATGAACCTTTATTTTATAGTGATAAAGATATAAAATTTATTATTAAAATATTTCGTTCAACACATGACTAATCTCAACGAATGAGTACAGTCAACACATGAACCCTTATTTTATAATATTCTTTATTTTCTAAATTGGAATGAGGCCCAATCAATCACCATATAAATTAATTATATGGATTTTCATACAACACACTTATATAATAGCATTGAAAAATAATCAATCATCAACCAAAGTGCACTACACTGTATAAGCATCAAAGATAGATATCTAACGCTTATAACAGCCTGTCAATCAATCGATCGACATATTTAATCAATCAGGATGAGTGAACTTCATATTTCATCCCAACACCCGTGTGGGGTTTCAAATCAACAAACACAGAATTTATTTGTGCAGTTGGGCGATGTGTAAAATTTATCGTCCCAATCCATGTTCTTCAATTAGGTGTACATAAACAAACCGTCCGGTTTGTAAATGAATATTTTATTTTATTCACTTCACGTTAAAAATTATATTTTTAACGATAAAATATTTTATTTCAACATATGAATTTTTATTCAGTTCATTTCCACAATAAAAATGATAGTTTTATTTTTCTAACATATTTTAGAAAATTTCGGCGGCATAACGGCACGATACTAGAAATGGGACGAGGCCTAGCCTTATCCCCGGTCTAGTGAAGGCCCACGCCATTCACACATCAATCAAATCAATTTCATTTCACCAAACAATTCAGTTCAAACCAAATAATCTAACCAACTACACAACCAAACAATTTAACAAACAAGCCATCCATGGTCTGTGGATGACGGGTGTCGGGTGCTACTAAACACCGTCTGCATCCTAGTATATTTATATAACTAGAAAAAGAAATTTAGAGTGAGGAGTTCTCACCCTTTCGCTAAACTGAATGACGCAATTCTTCATGGGTAGGAAATCTTCACCGTGCTTTCCTTTTGTCTATTTCGTTGCCCGTATTCACTACCTATATAAAAATCGAATTTTTACTTCGCTATTCAATATATGAAAATCGAATTTTTACTTCGCTATTCAATATATAAAAATCGAATTTTTACTTCGCTATTCAATATATAAAAATCGAATTTTTACTTCGCAATTCAATATATAAAAATCGAATTTTTACTTCGCTATTCAATATATAAAAATCGAATTTTTACATCGACGCTATATGGATAAAAATTCTATTTTATCACGCTATTCTCTATATAAAGTTTCCGCCTTTTCAAAAAGAAAGATTTCTCCTTTTTCAAATATGTCATTATAAAAATCATATTTTATTTCAACGTATATAAAATAAAAATCAGATTTTTATTTTGCTACATAAATAAAGATGATATTTTTAATATTACAATCATGTAAAAATTATATTTTTAATTCTCTACATAAACAAAAATCATATTTTTACGCCTTCTATATAGTAAAGATTATATTTTTAATACTTTAAAAATATAAAAATCATATTTTTATTTCTTCTATATAGTAAAGATTATATTTTTAATACTTTAAAAATATAAAAATCATATTTTTATTTCTTCTATATAGTAAAGACTATATTTTTAATACTTTAAAAATATAAAAATCATATTTTTATTTCTTCTATATAGTAAAGACTATATTTTTAATACTTTAAAAATATAAAAATCATATTTTTATTTCTTCTATATAGTAAAGACTATATTTTTAATACTTTAAAAATATAAAAATCATATTTTTATTTCTTCTATATAGTAAAGACTATATTTTTAATACTTTAAAAATATAAAAATCATATTTTTATTATAACCTTCAAGAAAAACTGATTTTTATAATTTAAAAACTAACTACTTTAAATAAACATCAGTAAATAACTGAATAAAATAAATAAATTACTTACAGTGTTTCTTTTCAGGGGGGGAGTTTACTGCGCTAAGGTGGCAGTCGGGGACTTGGGGGCGTCGGCACAAGGCTGAGGAGGAAGGGCTAAGGGGGATCGGTGGTTCTGGTGGTGGCGGTAGGGTGTTGAAGGGTGCGGCGTCGGTTGTTTTCACCGGGGGGAGGGGGGAAGCAGGGAGGAAAGAGGAGCGAGTTGAGAAGGAGGGAAGGAGAGGAGAAGGTCGTGGCAGAGAAGGGGGGAGGAGGGCGCAGGTCGGCGCTGATCGGAGGGGAGGCACGCGCGACGTCCTTCGGCGGCGGTGGAATCGAGGGCTCGTGGGTTTCCTTTTTCCTTTTTTTTTATTTTTTTATTTTTGATTTCTGGAATACAAACGAGAAGAAGGGGGGGCAGCGGGTTAAAGGGGAAGGGTTTAATTTTTTAATTAATTTAATTATTTTATTTTTCAAAAAGTTGACTTTCACATACGACCTCTAAACAAGGCATACCACCTGTCGTCCATAGCGTTTTACCCCCATTCCGAGCACAATAGGATATGTATCGCAAGCTGAGTTGATCGTTTCGATTAGTTTCAGTTGAATTTACATTTAAATCACTATATTGAATTTTAAACGTACATTTCAAATTATCGGGGTCGCATACGAACTTTAAAAATTCCAGAAAAATATTTTCTAGCTTCGTATTGACCATACGGTCCTAACAAAACTAGTTTCGTCGAATTCTAAGACCGTTGGAAAAATGGCCAATTTCCAGTCGATTAAAATCAACTAAAACTGGTCAAACGCGTTTTCCTTTGCCACGTTCACATGTTGATTCGAAAAATTATGAAATTTTAAACCTAGCAATAATTTGACATCACGGACCGAACAAAACTGGTTTCATCGAAATACGAGGTCGTTTGCAAAATGTCCATTTTTAAGGGCCTGAATTCCATAGCGACTATTCAGAATTTTCAACTGGACATATCTTTTGATTCCCGCTATGAAATTTTGATTTTTCGGATTCGTTAGAAAGATAACATCAATTAGATCCTAATAATTTTGGTTTCACTAAAATCCGGATTGTTTTGCACCCGGTACATTCAATTGAAGTTTGAAATCGAATTATCGAACTACCGCGCCATTTTCAATTCTATTTATAATTATATATAAATATTTATATTCTAACGACGACGTATGTAATATATACGTTCTAAATATATTCAAAATAAATTTCACGTTGTTATTATTTAAAATAATTCATTTTAAATAATCAAAACTCGCTATAATTGCCAAAATAAAAATTTTAAACTGGCCCAGATTTTCGGGTTGTTACAAATCTCCTTTTGTATTAACCTAAACAAGGACGCTAGACCTGTAGCACTGCCCTTGAGGCATATGGCGCCCAAGGAAAGAAGGGAGTTGGATAGACAGATTTCAGAATAATTACGAAAAGGTACTATTCGTCGAAGTACCTCAGAATTGGGTGCACCTATTGTATTTACCACAAAAGAAGATGGTTCTTTGAGACTTTCTGTGGACTATAGAGAACTTAATAAATTGACCAAAAAGGATAGGTACCTTTTACTAAGAATAAATGACCTTTTTACCACTTGGGAGGAGCCCAAGTATTTTCCCAACTAGACCTTACTACTGGATTTCACCAGTAAAGAATCGCGAATGATAGCAAGGAAAAAACTACGTTTAGGACACCGGACGGATTGTTCCAATGGGAAGTTATCCCCTTCGGATTAATGAATGCACCCTCCTTCTTTGTAGACCTCATGAGTAGAGTGTTCAGGGGCACTATAAATAAAATAGTGGTTGTCTTCGTAGATGATATCCTTATATTTTCAAAAGATCATGAAGAGTATGGAAAACACTTGAGACAAGTGTTAGGGATATTAAGAAAGAACCGACTAAAAGCAAAATTCTCGAAGTGACATTTCTGGAGGGAAGAAGTAAGATTTTTAGGACATATTGTGTCGAGTAAAGGCTTGGTCGTAGAAGCTGCGAAGACCGAGGCAACCAAGGAATAGAGGATACCTCGAAATGCTATAGAGGTAAGAAGTTTCCTTGGATTGACCGGATATTACAAGAAATTCATTAAAGACTTCGCAAAGATTGCTACTCCATTAACCCAATTGATAAGGAAAAATTTGTTGTTCAATTGGAGTAATAAAAGTGATACATCCCTTAAGAAATTAAAGGAAGCATTTACTAGCGCACCAGTCCTGATTATACCCGATGGTTCAAAATCATTTACCGTTTACGCTGATGCATGTGGGAACGGTTTAGGAGCCATCCTTATGCAAGAAGGAAGAGTAGTTGCCTATGCTAGTAAACAACTCAAGGATCCAAAGAAAATATATCCACTGCATGACCTTGAGTTAGCTGCGGTAGTGTTCGCCCTTAAGATGTGGAGGCATTACCTTTTAGGGGAGAAATTTTAACTCTTATTGACCATAAATCCCTTAAGTATTTATTTTCTCAATGTGACCTAAACTTGAGACATCAAAGATGGATGGAATATATTGACTCATTTGACTTTACGATTCAGTATACCTCAAGCAAGGAGAATGTTGTTGCGGATGCTTTAAGTAGGAAACTTGCAATATAAAATGCGATAGCAAAATGGAAACAGTTAGAGTTCCTTGCAAATTTTAGTTAGCAAATCTCACCAACCACTTCCAATGGTTTTCTCAGGCCTATGATAATTAAACGTACCCTAAGTGAAAGAATCCAAAGTACACCAGATATTGACGAGGAGTTAGGAGGAATAAAGGAGAAAGTGGTAAAGAGAGAGACCTTTCCTCATTCAGTTAGGTATTCGATTAGCAATGAAGGGGGTTTACATTGGGATGGCCGACTTTGCGCCCCTAAGGATTAAGGGTTGAGAAGAGAAATTTTAGAGGAATGCCATAGGTAAATACTGAGCATATACCCTATGCGAATAAGATGCACACGGATATGAAGAGGAATCTCCATTGGTAAGGAATGTAGAGAGATGTAGCCGAGTTCGTGGCCAAATGTTTGACATGCTGAAAAGTCAAGGCGGAGCAAGGAAAACCCGGAGGACTGTTATTACCTTTAGAGACCCCCATGTGGAAGTAGGAGCATATTTCCATGGACTTTATAGATGAACTTTCTAGAAGCCAAAAAAGGAATGAGGCCATTTGGGTTATAGTAGATCGTTTAACTAAAAGCGCCCATTTCATACAAGTCAAGAAGACAAGGACTACAGCCTCAATAACCCAATTAATAGTTTTTAAGCGACGATTGGTATGGCCCCTTTCGAAGCACTATACTGGAGGCCATGCAAATCGCCAACTTGTTGGTGGGAAACTACCGACAAGGTTATACTTGGACCAGACTTCGTCCATAAATCCACAAAGAAGATATCTTTCATTTCGCATAGGATGAAGGCAGCCCAAGGCCGTAAGAAATCATATGCCGATAAGCTTAGGAGGGAACTAAAATTTAATGTTGAAGACTTAGTGTTCATGAAAGTATCCCCTCTTAAGAAAACTGTTCGGTTTGGAAAGAACGGGAAGTTGGGTCCCAGGTTTATTGGACCTTTTAGTATCATCGAAAAGATAGGATCTCTGGCCTATCGAGTGGATATCCCAGAGCGTCTATCGAGAATCCATAATGTTTTCATATATTTCATCTAAGGAAATGCCTTCATGATTCTACTATCAGACTCGAGCATGATGAAGATAGGGACATAGAGAACTCGAGTTGGAGTCCACGGTGCCTCGTGCCACTGCACGGATTGTAGAGCACAGAATCAAGAGACTTCGCAACAAAACCGTTCACATCATCCGAGTACAGGGAGAAATGAACATGCGGAAAGTACATTGTAGACCGAAGATAAGATGAGACAGACTCACCCAAAGATTTTCACAGATAAAATTTTTCTCAAAATATTATTTATGGATGCATCGTGATTGCTTGATTGGATGTTAGGAAATGGATGCAACACAATTACACTGAGCACTCATGTAGAAATATATGCATATTCATGTTGTTTACATACATACTGCATCACTTATTACACTTACATGCTAGGGTAAAGCTCACTTTAGTGAGTCTGCAGTTCATAATCACTGCAAGTCATGGATGTTTATAAATGAATCATAAATAACACGAGTGTACAACATGGATGTTTCATGCGAGTTATATTTTTCTCCCCTTAAATAGATTTTTGGACGAAATCTATTTTAAGGAGGGGAGAATGTCACACCGCATAAAATTCATAAGTATTAATAAATAAATAAATAAAAATAAGCAATTAAATGATATGGCTGGAAAATAAGATTTTTGCAGCTTTAAGAATTTGGCTACGAAACTCTTTTATTTGGATTCTTGGTGAAACTCTAAATTGTTTTCATATATAATATGTTGAAAACGGTTAATATATAAAGAAGTTATGAACAAATGAATTTGGACAGTGTACGCATAATATATATATTATGTGAATATTATATATATTGTCCAAATAATAATTTAAAGTAAAAGAGGGAATTTCAAATTTCAAATTTTGAGATAATATATAGGGGACAACGTATATTGGATATATGGGAAACAATGAAGCAAATTAAGAATGTAATTAATAAAATAAACAGATTAGCAACGCAGAAAAATTGGGTGTTCTATCCCCGAAGGGGTCGACCGCTCCCCCTTATGGGGGGTCGACCGCTAGGCGGTTGGGGACCCCAATTTTGCCTACATGGATTAGGGTTTTCTAAAAGGTTACATTTATATGAAAGGCTCGGGTTAAATTTTATTAATCTGACGGCTCACACTCACACGAGCAAGTATAAATAACCCCTCAAACCCCACATTAGAAAACCTAATCTTCTACACCTCTGCCTCCATGCTGCTGAATTCCATAGAAAAATAAAGAGAATAGGGTGAAGGTTTCCTCTACTTCTCTAACCCCATTCTAAATCTTCCTATTTCAATTTATGTAAGTTTAGGAATTTGGAATTTAGCATAAACATATATGTATAAGACTCTAATTGTATGATTCTTATATGTATATTGTTAGGAGGATAATCAAAGCTCGCTTGAACATTGAGAAGCATTGTAGATCTTGTAATTCTATCACATCTCTGCCTAATTTGCGAGTAGAATCTAGTTTTTCTTAAAGTCATTTTCATGTTTTTAATAGTTTTCCATATGAATTGATATGCTTATGAAGATTTGGCTATTCTATAATATGAATATGAAAATCTCCAAATCTTCTATCCTTTAATTATGCATTATATTTTCATAATGAATTGGTTTTGTTGAATTATGGTTTTTGTATTGGATAAAAGGTAAATATGAGTGTTGTACTATTATTTTTATTTTATGCAATTCACCGTTATTATCATTTGATTTAGCCTAAAAAGGTTTGGATTTGAATTGTTTCATAGTTGAATCAGATTTGGATCCTATTTTGGGTGTAAACGCATTCATAAACTAAAATAAGTCAAATGTAAATATTGGGTGTATAACACCACAAAAAGGGTGAATTGGGTGAAATATGGATTATAAACATACATGTGTGAATGTATGAAATACTCTGTTTTTATTTTAATATTGAAATCATTACCATATGCCTAGGATGCAACATAAAATTCTATGTATATACGTTTTTCCATCCATTGCTACTTGTTATGTTATCATATTGTTATTATGCCTATGTTGTAGTGGTAAAAGTATGGAAAACCCAATTTGTATGCCTTAATTTGGATAAGATGACAATTGCCACCTCGTTAGAACATTTCCCGTTTATACGAATGTTTATGTTAATTAGGAGCTATTTTATTTTACTTATATAAACGTAATTAATGTTGTAATAACGTAATAAATGGCGTTAGGTTTGAATTCAAATTTGAAATGTTCCCTTAACAAATATACAGATATATTTGTTTACTTATGTGAGCGTACATATACAGAATGGCTTAAATATATATGAATAAGTGACACATAAACACGAGGTTAGTTTCCATTTGTGGTAAAAACCTGCCCGGAACCACCGGCAATTCCAGCAACCAGAAATAGGCCCAACTAATGTGAATTTCTAGGTGCCATGGGCCATTCATAAACTTAGTACACTAGACACGAGGTTAAACCGACTTGCAGCAGAAGCCTGCCGGGGACTGGCCGGCATATCAAGCATCTACAGGTATACGATTTAATGTGAGAGGTCTAGTGTGTATATTTATATAACTATATATAAGTATGATGTGTGAAAGAAGATAGGTTTATTGTGCCTTAAGACGGTCTTAAGTGGTCGACTCGCCTTTTTATCTAATTTGGGACTTAAGTGGTTAGGACTAGGATCCCTCCGAGGGTTTATTCCTTGGATAGGAACCAAAGTCATGGGACCTTCTTTAAAAGTGGTTAAACATAAAACGGTAACGAAGTAGGGTAGTTCACAGGGATGTCCAGTTCCTCTAGAAACTTTTAAGGGCTTAACTAGTGATAAGTTGGTAATTGAAAGGATATGTGGTCATTGCATGCTCACCAACCCGTCAAAGGGAAGTCTTAAGCGACATAGGTGTCCTACCAGGTAATAACAGTTAAGTAGTAACGTTTGCAACACTACTACTCATATTACAAAGGAGAGAATAGACTTAAGAACATTCATGTATTAGGACGGGGTCTAAAAGGGCTAGGGGTCCGCCTCAGGGTTATAAGAGATAGTAAGATCCACCCTTAATAGGGCCATAAGTGACCAAGAATGCCACCTCGTTAGTTCTTTACCCTAAAAACAATAATGGGAAATTGACTTGGATATCCACCCCATTGGTTAGAAACTTGATGTTTGTTGTGTGCAGCGTAGACATACCTTGACATAAGTAATCTACTATAAATATAGGGTATGGACATTAAGTAACACTATATTCCAATCACATAGAAGTTTATGTTCTGACCCCCTCTCCTTAACATCTAACAGGTTAGTAGATGAGGTAAAGCCATGGATGAAGTCATGATTGAAGCCAATGAAGAAGACGAAGTTATTATGATATTATTAGGAGTTATTGCTTTACTTCTTTTGGAATCTTATGAGAATGAACTATTGAATGTATGTCACTGTGACTATGTATTTCTGTGATTTGAAATAAACGGTGCATCTTATTTTTGGTATTATATTATCTCTTTCCGCTGTGTGAGATTTCCATCCAAACTATATGTTATTATTATATGTGCAAATGTAATCCTTACAGGAACCTATGACCTGTTTAGAGTGGCTCCAAATTCCAATGGGCCTTTTATAGGTCAAAATTTAGGCTCATTCCGGGTGGGTTGTTACATAGAGAAGGGTAGTCCTTGCATAATTTAGAGAAATCCACCGCCCTAGGTGCTTATACATGAACACCACGCTCTACTACGCCTCTGGAGCGGACATCCTCCTCATGATCACTGCCATCATAGCCTCGAACATAGCAAGATAATCAGGCACATCAGCTACAGTTCCCGACTGAACAGCCACACCTGCACCTCCAGTAGTAGGCTCATCCCTAGTAGAATGTCTCAAATTTCGATGATGCATTCTTACTCTAAAATAGAATGATTAGTCCATATCAAAGAGAGGCCACAATTGGTGTTCAAGTGCTAACTAACCTACTAACTATAACTATAATATATTAATCATCCAATAAAAATTACAAGTACGTCTCTCATATGCTTTTACGCTAACAAACTTTAGGTAAAATCGATTATCCAAAGATCTGATACCAAACATGACGACTGCCCTATAACTTCTGCACCAAACTAAGGAAAAGGTGCATGTACGATATGTTAGACCGAAGTAGGACAATCATCAAGGAAGAATACCTCGGTAAACCTATCGCATAACTCACAACGCATGAATAACATATAATAGAAAATGTATAATAGGATATAGTAGTGAAGCATGATATAATAGAAACTAAAATCACATAACATCTCAGAGTCACCAATACAAAATATCTGTGAAAATGAGTAATCCGTACACCAAAACTCACTACAAATCTCTCAGAGTATCAAAAGACATAAACATGTAGCGGAAACAAAAAAATATCTATATAGCATAGTAGTAGTACTCCAGCCTCCTACTCATCATCGGCACCAAAACCTGGTACCTGCTATCTCAGTCTACTCACCAACACAATTGATGAGAAGCCCAGGGTAATGAGAGGGAAACATAAAAAACTTGAGTCAGACAATAGTCTTAGTGAGCAATAAAATAACTAACAACAGTCACATAGAATATATGAGTATAGACAGTTGAATCATTTGATATGTCCAATAATAACAAAATTATTACATGATTATCTGCTATAATATGCCAGTCCAAAGAATAGGAGAGGACATCCCCAATCCCACTTCTCTTCGACGACCTACATTGATAGCCTACCTAGAGAAGTTAGAAAAGAAAACACACAATCAATCATAGTATCCATAGCATTTAATATTATAGATATCACCGACTAAAACCTTGAATACATCAATCATTGAATGACTAGTTATTGCCATCCATCAAAGGCTAATGGATAACCACGGTTCTAGTCTGACTACCATATATCCATCTTATGTATGTTTACCTCATCTGAGACAACTTGATCATTCCCAGAGCTCAATCCAGGGTACACTATCCTTCCTGATCATAATGGGTGTCCCTACGATACCCCTGCTTTGAGTCAGTTAGAACCTTCGATAACCAATGATTCCTTGGCACTTCAAATCTGTTGAGCCTTTCCTCTCGGTGATCACATCTTTAGTTCGAGCGACTTCTCAAACCAATTCCATTATCATCCATGATCAACTTCCATCTGAGTTAGTCTATCTTCGTATTAAATATATATATCAACCCACGACCGGTACCACATCAACCCAAATTCGACCACTCCAACTTGAGCTCACAATCAAATGTGAAACGACCCGTAACTTCCCCGTAAAGGAAAGCGCGGATAGTTCGAGAACAAGCCACAACAGAACGCATATAAAAGAACATTTCACTGTATATTACAACAATGCATCAGAATACAAGAATATACAGAGTATGAATGAATATTACACAGAAATATCAGAGATTTAAATTACATTTAAATACATCGCAGCGGAAAATAATACAATACACAACTAGAAGGAGATAAACGGATACAAAGTGTAACACCCCGTATGTTAAATAACTTGTTATAACATAAATCAGAGCAGAATTAAATTTAATATTCTGAATCAGGGGAAACGGGCTGTGCCATTGCGTTCGTCTCGGAAAAATACGCGAAATAGAGTCCGAGTTTTCGTAAATCGGAGTCCGTATGACCAAGTTATGGCCCGTCAAAGTTTCACGAAAAATCAAAAACGAAAACTGCTCATGTTTTGAGGCCCGGGATGAGTTTTGGGCTGTTTTTTTTGGGCCCTAAATGGTTCCTACACTTGACTTCTTCCCCAAGACATGCTTTAAAGGCTAGGATTGGTTCTAGGGTATATCCTATGGTCCTAAAACATCTAACTAATCTATATATACACCCTAATACCCCCCTTATCCTTACCAAAAATAGATCTAAGGCCATTATGCCACCACTTAGAAAATTGGAGAGCCTCCACTAAAAATCCTAAGAGGGTTTGCAAGCTAATCTACATCTTCTTCTACTTAATCATTGGGATTTGCTTCATTTAACTTGCTAATCTTGTTTTGGTGAGCTTCTATCCCCTTAATAATCAATTATTGAATTGATTATGATAAGATGTGATAAAGTATGGCTATGTTTGTGGATCCATATATTTATGCAAGCTTGATGTAGTGAATATTATGTGTTTTGCAAGTTATATGCCTTATGTCATCCAAGTTTCATAATATGTAATCATGATATTTTTATGCAAGTTGTTTCATGATGTTTATGATGCAAAACACTAAGTGAATATGGATCCATTATGCAAACATGTTATGCAAGTATGTGAGTACTTATGCAAGTCATGTATATGCTTATATGCATGTTTAACATCTTATGCAAGTATATGAATGTTTATGCAAGTTATGTATATGTTGAAATGCAAGTTTAACATAATATGCAAGCCTATGCAAGTATGTGAATGTTTATGCAAGTTATGTATATGTTGAAATGCAAGTTTAACATAATATGCAAGCCTATGGAAGTATGTGAATGTTTATGCAAGTTATGTATATGTTGAAATGCAAGTTTAACATAATATGCAAGCCTATGCAAGTATGTGAATGTTTATGCAAGTTATGTATATGTTGAAATGCAAGTTTAACATGATATGCAAGCTTATGCAAGTATATGAATGCTTATGCAAGTATGTGAGTGCTTATGCAAGTTAAGTATATGCTAAAATGCAAGTTCTACATGTTATGCAAATCACATGTATGATGATATGTAAGTTCATATGCAACATGTTATGCAAATCACATGTTTGATGATATGTAAGTTCATATGCAACATGTTATGTAAGACACATGTTTGATAATATGCAAGTTTGGGTTGAATATAGTTGGGTTAATACATGCTCATATATGCAAGTTGACATCCTCTTAACCCATGATAAAGTTATATGCTAAACCCATGTTATGTGTGGTAAATCTTCCCTTTATTATGTTATGTCATAATGACGATTTACGTGGGGAACGATGGGGTTAATTAATATGTTAATTAAAAGTATGTTGAAATGGGTATGATTAAGCATACCATAAAAAATTAATTAACATAAGTGGGAATTTACCTATTGAGTTAGGTCTACCCCATGGGAATTTACCTATTGAGTTAGGTCTACCCATGTTATGAATAAATTGATATTAATTAGGGATAATTAATATGGGGGTGATTAATTAGGTGTAATTGATCGACTAAGACACGAGGTTAGGCTCTGTTATGACGTAAGACTGCCCGGACCCTACCGGCTTAACCAGACGGTCATAACAGCCAGTCTAATGTGAGAGGTCTTAGGCACAAATTAAATACGTGATTAAAGTAAAGACACGAGGTTAGACTCTGTTATGACGTAAGACTGCCCGGACCCTACCGGCTTAACCAGGCGGTCATAACAACCAGTCTAATGTGGGAGGTCTTTATGGGGAATCACGGTCTTAATTAATTAAGAAACACTTAACCATATTAGCATGTAGTGGGACATGAGGGGTTAAGTGGGTGCCTTGGGTGGCATGAGGAATCTAGTGGGTTGCCTTGGGTGGCAATAGAAAATACGATTAGAATACTTAACCAAGTGAAACATGTAATTAAACATGATTAAAGGGTTAAGTGGGGAACACTAGATTAATAACAAGCTCTGGTGGGTAGCTTGTGGAGGGCCCATTACAACCAGTATCCCATATGTATCTTTGTAGCTCGGCCCAAGCCGAGGACGGGACACGCATACTGGGCTTGTCTATAAGTGGCCAAAACGGGGTTAGCGGTGGCAACGCAGGCACATCGGGTTTCATATGCGTGTGTGGGCCCGGGACTGGGAGGTAAGACGTTGTTGCATCGTGTAGGTATAACCCGTGCACCGGTGTTGCTTTTGGGTTGCCACTTTGGGGAATGATACACCCCACTGTGGGCCCAGCACGGATACCTACGTTAGGGAGCCGATCGCTTGGGGTAGTGGGGTACACCTAGTAGAGATAGGGGCAGACGGCACCTATGTAGTCAACTAGGGTACAGGAAACTACTGGTTATATCTATCTTTGATATCCTTGGGTGGGATCAACCTTTGAGTAGGAGTGACTGGTGTGGTGCAGTTAGTAATTATCCTTGGGTGGGTAGATGCGTCTTTACGGTTATCTTAGTTCGTCTTGTGTTCGTGGGCAACTTAGTGTAGTCATTATCCCCAAAGATACCATACCGAGTTCATATCATACCCTAATTACTTTAATAATTGTATTATTAAGGAGATAGGGTTCACTCAGGCTTATGTCTGACCCCCGTTGTTTTTATCTTTTTCCTTCAGGTCCTCAGGTTGGGCCTAGTGCTAGTGGGCTTTGATCAGTTTGCTTTATCTATCTCTTGGAGCTTGGACCGTAGATGTAGAGCTCAGCTTATCTTATCTTTTCTGTTATGGCTATTTGTTATGAGTAGTGGGATTATGTACTTATTTTATTCAGGATGGATATTTTGTACTTGACTCTTGTTATGGTTTTATGATGTAACCAAACATGTTTTACTTTCCGCTGCTATGAGATGATGTTTTAAATTTTCAAGTATTACATTATATCTGTCTTGTTGTAATTTTACTGTTCTATACTCACTAAAAATACTCCACCGATGCTATGGCATTCCCTTAGTGAGTGACTATAGCGGGTGTGGGGTGTTACACGTGGTACCAGAGCTTAAGGTTACCAGAACAGATAAAATTTTTAAGAAAAACTATTTTCTAAGAATATTTTAGAAGAAAGTATTTTCAAAAACATGTCTTTTAAGAGAAAAGTTTTTGAAAGAAAAGCATAATCCCCAATAGCCATATCTATATCTTTCGAATTCTCCATTTTGAATCTCTTCCTTTCTCTCATTTTGAGTTTCCCCTCCGCGTATAGATGATCTTTCTAAGATAGATAAGGATGGAAAACCACTTCAAGGGACTTAGACGTTAATCTGATTAGAAGTTGGTTCAAGAAGGAGGAGGACTGGTAGGTACCTATAGGATAGACGATGAGAGGAAGGCTCAAATAGTTGTTTAGTTAATGACGGATGAAACCTCATTGGTGGGAGGTTATGAGTGGAGAATAGGGAAGAAGAAGGCTAGTAGTTATCCTTTTGGGAGGAATAGGACACGTTATTAGGATTG
Source organism: Allium sativum (assembly GCA_030737875.1). Lineage (NCBI taxonomy): Eukaryota > Viridiplantae > Streptophyta > Magnoliopsida > Asparagales > Amaryllidaceae > Allium > Allium sativum. The sequence continues at coordinate 144,503,365 of CM060921.1, read as the reverse complement.
TCCAAAGAAGCAAGGGCAAGGTATGGAATCTTCTGGAGGGTAGTTGTATTCCCTCACGACTAGGGTACCAGATGGGGATAAGACCGTCTAGGTTGGAATTTGGATTTCTTTATTATCCGATTCAAACTTTATTTGATTCTGATATATCGAGTTCGTTTATCTCACCATTGTTAGTTGAGTCACTGCACTTAGACACCAGTTTGGTAGATGATCCCTTAGTTGTTTCAAACCCAATTGGGGCTCCATGATGTGTTTGGGTTTGAAAGTTTCTATACTTAGCGTTGAGTTTAGATGTGATGCTTTTTGGGCTTCACGGGCTATGGGTTAGTTTTGGGCATGGACTGGTTATCCAGTAGGGGTGTCGTTCTTGATTTTGAAGGGAGAGTTGTTAGGCTTATGGGCCACCTGGGTAACACTCTCGAGATCTCTTGTAATCCCATAGAATCTGTTATGCTAAGTTATCTAGTATCGCTTGACACGTCGGTCTAGAGTTTGCAATCTGATAGAGCGGTCTGGGAATACCCGGATGTGTGTGAAGGGGTGAAGGGCTTACCTCCGAAGCGGGAGATTGACTTCCGAATATATCTGGTGGATAATGCTGAACCAGTATCTTGGCCAGTGTGCCACATGGCTCCTCGTGAGAGGAGGGAACTCCATAAGTAAGTAGGCGATTTGCTTGAGAAAGGGTTCATAAAACGAAGTATATCGGAGTGGGGCGCTCCAGTAGTTTTTGTTATGAAGGCGGATGGGACCCTCAGACTTTGTGTAGGCTAAAGAGAACTAAAGAAACTCACAAAGAAGAATAGACACCCATTGCCAAGGATAGATGATCTCTTTGATCAGTTGGCTGGCGCCTCAGTATCTTTGTAGTAGGACTTAGCCACGGGACTTCATCAGTTGAGAGTGGCTGAGGATAGTATAGAGAAGACTGCCTTTAGGACTCCGGATGAATTTTTTTTATGAGTGGCTGGTGATGCCATTTGATTTGACGAACGCCCCCGCATACTTCGTTGATCTGATGAGTAGGGTGTTCAGGGAGTATCTTAACAAGTTCGTGGTGGTCTTTGTGGATGACATCTTGGTCTTCTCCAAGAGTGAGGAAGAGCATGCCCTACATCTTAGGGAAGTGTTGGAGACTCTTCGAGCACATAGCCTGAAGGCTAAGTTTTCTAAATGTCACTTTTGGAGGAAGGAAGTGCGATTCTTAGGGCACGTGGTCTCTAAGGAAGGGATAGCTGTGGATCCTGCAAAGGTAGTATCTATCCAAGATTGGAAGGCTCCGAAGAATGCTACCGAGGTGAGGAGTTTCTTGGGGTTGGCTGGCTACTATACGAAGTTTATCAAGGACTTCGCGAAGATATCAGCCCCATTAACTCGCTTGACAAAGAAGAATCAGGTTTTCACATGGGATGTGGATTGTGAGGATGCATTCCGACGGTTAAAGAGAGCTTTAACCACTGCTCCAGTTTTAGTGCTGCCAGATGGGAGTAAGCCGTTCGTTGTTTATACTGAAGCTTGTGGGACAGGACTAGGCGCAGTCTTGATGCAAGAGGGAAGGGTAATAGCCTATGGTGGGAGGCAGTTGAGGGCGCATGAGAAAAATTACCCTGTCCATGACCTAGAGTTGGCCGCTATCGTTTTTGCGCTCAAGATCTGGCGCCATTTTCTTCTTGGTGAGAGATTTGAGTTGTTCACCGATCACAAATCTTTGAAGTACTTGTTTTCTCAGAAGGATTTGAACTTGAGACAGCAAAGGTGGATGGAGTTCTTAGCATCCTATGATTTCGAGATAGCATATACCCCTGGCAAGGGTAACGTGGTGGCAGATGCCTTAAGCAGAAAAAGGTTGTCCTTGGGTCCGTTGTTTGTGGAACGGAGAAGCTTGGAGTTTATCTCGATGTTTGACTTCAGACCTTCTGTTGACTTGGTACCCGGTTTGCTAGCATGCTTAGAGGTTAGACCTACTCTTTTGGGACGAGTTGGCGAGGCACAGCGAGACGACCCACACTTGGTTGAGTTGGTAGAGAAGCTCATAAGGGGGGAGTCGTCCAGCCATTTGAATAGGTACACCCTAGATGATAGGGGGTGGTTGCGTAGAGACGGTAGACTTTGTGTACCGCAAGATGAAGACTTGAGGAAGGCTATACTTGATGATGCACATCGTTCGAGGATGACCATACATCCCGGTGGGGATAAGATGTACCAAGACATGAGGCGAGTTTTCTTTTGGGTCGGTATGAAGAAAGATGTGGCCGAGTATGTTGCTAGATGCTTGGTGTGCCAACAAGTAAAAGCAGAGCAAAAGAAGCCAGGTGGGTTGCTTCATCCTTTGGAAGTTCCGATATGGAAGTGGGATAGTGTCTCGATGGACTTCGTTGATGGTTTACCGAGATCGAGGAAGGGCAATACAGGAATTTGGGTCGTGGTTGATAGACTTACTAAGAGCGCCCATTTCATACCCGTAAAGAGTAAGAGGACTGCTCCATGGCTTGCTTCAGTCTATGTTCGAGAGATAGTTCGATTGCATGGGGTACCTTCCAGCATAGTGAGTGATCGAGATCCTATCTTCACTAGTGAGTTTTGGAAGAGTTTACAGGAGGCGGTGGGGACTCAGTTGTGTTTGAGCACCGCATATCATCCTCAGACAGACGGCCAGACCGAGAGGGTGAACCATGTTTTGGAAGACCTTTTGAGGCTTTGTATCTTGGATTTTGGAGGTACATGGGAAGAGCATCTTCCTTTGGTGGAGTTTGCATATAACAACAGCTTCCAGTCTAGTATTGGCATGGCACCTTTTGAAGCTCTTTATGGAAGGCCTTGTCGATCACCTACATGTTGGTGGGAATCTACGGATAAGATCTTGCTAGGGCCCGATATGGTTAGAGAGACTTCAGAGAAGGTTGATTTGATTCGAAGAAGGATGAAAGCAGCGCAAGACAGACAGAAATCTTATGCAAATAAGAGGAGGACTGATCTTGAGTTTGAAGTTGGGGACATGGTTTTTGTCAAAGTGTCTCCATTACGGAATGTTGTTCGCTTTGGATCCGCTGGGAAGTTAGCACCGAGGTTTGTAGGACCGTTTCCTGTCAAGGAAAGAATTGGACGGATGGCATATAGGGTGGAGTTGCCAGACAGACTTAGTGGTATACATGATGTTTTCCATGTGTCACATTTGAGGAAGTGCCTACATGAGACCGCAGAGGTGGTAGAGCCGAGCTTGCTTAGAGAAGTGGAAGTAGAGCGTGATGCGACGATTCGACGAGCTCCTACTCGCATCCTTGGGTCAGAGATTAAGAAGTTGAGAAACAGAGAGGTTCAGCTAGTAAAAGTGCAATGGGGAGATGACGAGAGCAATGCTACTTGGGAGACGGAAGCGAAGATGCGTTCTTTGTACCCTTTTCTTTTCGAGAGTATGTTCTTTAACTTCTCCTTTATTGCCTATCTTGTACTTATCTTGTCCTTAGTATGTCCTCTCGTTAGCACCTTTGACCTTTTAGATAGGGTAAACCTATGGTTGAAACATGTGTTTGAGACATGTTATGATTGATGGATGCAAGTGGATGCAAGTGTTTGCTAGTGGTTGCTCGTGAATGCATATACACACACTTTAGGCACTAGATCGGCTCAATCACTTCATATTGCATATTGCATATAAATGTGTGTAGGTAGCTATATTAATGGATGTATGATGGTTGTGCTATCATATGGATGATGCATTTATTCGGTGAATGATTGTGCACGCATGTAGAAATAGTATGTGTCGATAGGGTTCTTTCGCATACATATTGGATGCATGGCACTATCATGGTTTGCATTAAGGAGGTCAACTGAATCAGTAGACCGCCTGATTTTGCATTAGATAAGGAACATATACACACACTTTTTGCATATGTTCATACAACATTAGAAACTTTAAGGACAATGGATGCCAGTGTTTGATGGTTGAGTAGATGGTTGTTTGGTTGGTAGGATACGTTCTTCTTGACTTAGAGATTTCGGGGACGAAATCCTTTAAGTAGGGGAGAATGTAACACCCCGTATGTTAAATAACTTGTTATAACATAAATCAGAGCAGAATTAAATTTAATATTCTGAATCAGGGGAAACGGGCTGTGCCATTGCGTTCGTCTCGGAAAAATACGCGAAATAGAGTCCGAGTTTTCGTAAATCGGAGTCCGTATGACCAAGTTATGGCCCGTCAAAGTTTCACGAAAAATCAAAAACGAAAACTGCTCATGTTTTGAGGCCCGGGATGAGTTTTGGGCTGTTTTTTTTTGGGCCCTAAATGGTTCCTACACTTGACTTCTTCCCCAAGACATGCTTTAAAGGCTAGGATTGGTTCTAGGGTATATCCTATGGTCCTAAAACATCTAACTAATCTATATATACACCCTAATACCCCCCCTTATCCTTACCAAAAATAGATCTAAGGCCATTATGCCACCACTTAGAAAATTGGAGAGCCTCCACTAAAAATCCTAAGAGGGTTTGCAAGCTAATCTACATCTTCTTCTACTTAATCATTGGGATTTGCTTCATTTAACTTGCTAATCTTGTTTTGGTGAGCTTCTATCCCCTTAATAATCAATTATTGAATTGATTATGATAAGATGTGATAAAGTATGGCTATGTTTGTGGATCCATATATTTATGCAAGCTTGATGTAGTGAATATTATGTGTTTTGCAAGTTATATGCCTTATGTCATGCAAGTTTCATAATATGTAATCATGATATTTTTATGCAAGTTGTTTCATGATGTTTATGATGCAAAACACTAAGTGAATATGGATCCATTATGCAAACATGTTATGCAAGTATGTGAGTACTTATGCAAGTCATGTATATGCTTATATGCATGTTTAACATCTTATGCAAGTATATGAATGTTTATGCAAGTTATGTATATGTTGAAATGCAAGTTTAACATAATATGCAAGCCTATGCAAGTATGTGAATGTTTATGCAAGTTATGTATATGTTGAAATGCAAGTTTAACATAATATGCAAGCCTATGCAAGTATGTGAATGTTTATGCAAGTTATGTATATGTTGAAATGCAAGTTTAACATAATATGCAAGCCTATGCAAGTATGTGAATGTTTATGCAAGTTATGTATATGTTGAAATGCAAGTTTAACATGATATGCAAGCTTATGCAAGTATATGAATGCTTATGCAAGTATGTGAGTGCTTATGCAAGTTAAGTATATGCTAAAATGCAAGTTCTACATGTTATGCAAATCACATGTATGATGATATGTAAGTTCATATGCAACATGTTATGCAAATCACATGTTTGATGATATGTAAGTTCATATGCAACATGTTATGTAAGACACATGTTTGATAATATGCAAGTTTGGGTTGAATATAGTTGGGTTAATACATGCTCATATATGCAAGTTGACATCCTCTTAACCCATGATAAAGTTATATGCTAAACCCATGTTATGTGTGGTAAATCTTCCCTTTATTATGTTATGTCATAATGACGATTTACGTGGGGAACGATGGGGTTAATTAATATGTTAATTAAAAGTATGTTGAAATGGGTATGATTAAGCATACCATAAAAAATTAATTAACATAAGTGGGAATTTACCTATTGAGTTAGGTCTACCCCATGGGAATTTACCTATTGAGTTAGGTCTACCCATGTTATGAGTAAATTGATATTAATTAGGGATAATTAATATAGGGGTGATTAATTAGGTGTAATTAATCGACTAAGAAACGAGGTTAGGCTCTGTTATGACGTAAGACTGCCCGGACCCTACCGGCTTAACCAGGCGGTCATAACAGCCAGTCTAATGTGAGAGGTCTTAGGCACAAATTAAATACGTGATTAAAGTAAAGACACGAGGTTAGACTCTGTTATGACGTAAGACTGCCCGGACCCTACCGGCTTAACCAGGCGATCATAACAGCCAGTCTAATGTGGGAGGTCTTTATGGGGAATCACGGTCTTAATTAATTAAGAAACACTTAACCATATTAGCATGTAGTGGGACATGAGGGGTTAAGTGGGTGCCTTGGGTGGCATGAGGAATCTAGTGGGTTGCCTTGGGTGGCAATAGAAAATACGATTAGAATACTTAACCAAGTGAAACATGTAATTAAACATGATTAAAGGGTTAAGTGGGGAACACTAGATTAATAACAAGCTCTGGTGGGTAGCTTGTGGAGGGCCCATTACAACCAGTATCCCATATGTATCTTTGTAGCTCGGCCCAAGCCGAGGACGGGACACGCATACTGGGCTTGTCTATAAGTGGCCAAAACGGGGTTAGCGGTGGCAACGCAGGCCCATCGGGTTTCATATGCGTGTGTGGGCCCGGGACTGGGAGGTAAGACGTTGTTGCATCGTGTAGGTATAACCCGTGCACCGGTGTTGCTTTTGGGTTGCCACTTTGGGGAATGATACACCCCACTGTAGGCCCAGCACGGATACCTACGTTAGGGAGCCGATCGCTTGGGGTAGTGGGGTACACCTAGTAGAGATAGGGGCAGACGGCACCTATGTAGTCAACTAGGGTACAGGAAACTACTGGTTATATCTATCTTTGATATCCTTGGGTGGGATCAACCTTTGAGTAGGAGTGACTGGTGTGGTGCAGTTAGTAATTATCCTTGGGTGGGTAGATGCGTCTTTACGGTTATCTTAGTTCGTCCTGTGTTCGTGGGCAACTTAGTGTAGTCATTATCCCCAAAGATACCATACCGAGTTCATATCATACCCTAATTACTTTAATAATTGTATTATTAAGGAGATAGGGTTCACTCAGGCTTATGTCTGACCCCCGTTGTTTTTATCTTTTTCCTTCAGGTCCTCAGGTTGGGCCTAGTGCTAGTGGGCTTTGATCAGTTTGCTTTATCTATCTCTTGGAGCTTGGACCGTAGATGTAGAGCTCAGCTTATCTTATCTTTTCTGTTATGGCTATTTGTTATGAGTAGTGGGATTATGTACTTATTTTATTCAGGATGGATATTTTGTACTTGACTCTTGTTATGGTTTTATGATGTAACCAAACATGTTTTACTTTCCGCTGCTATGAGATGATGTTTTAAATTTTCAAGTATTACATTATATCTGTCTTGTTGTAATTTTACTGTTCTATACTCACTAAAAATACTCCACCGATGCTATGGCATTCCCTTAGTGAGTGACTATAGCGGGTGTGGGGTGTTACACAAAGCTTTCCGGATATCGTTCCAGCTGTAAACCAGGATCCTGTGAATATAAATATGCAAAACCAAAACTACTAGCTGCCCGTGTCAAAATAGGGGCACCCAGAGTTTAGGTTAAAACAATAAACTCCAGGTCAGTCATGTGACTGGTGTGAGAACAAAAACAGTTAATCTTTATTTTTAAAGTTAGGTAAATCAAGGGACCACGCCGTATAACACGGAACGGGTTTCCTCCCAAGAATACCAGTGCATAAAACAAACGGCGCAATGCTAAATAAAGAAAAATGAAGCTGTTATAAGACCCAGGTCCCATCACACAATGCAACGCAAGCCGGAGGATAGGGTTTTTACCTTATAATAGCCAAGAATGCTTGATACGTTTAAAACAAATCATTTGATACTGTAATAAGTGCATAGTGTATAAAACAACTTCAAATCATAAGTATCAATCATAGGCGACATGAGCGTCCCATGCCACTATGTCGCCATATATAGGTTTACAAATAAAACCGCAAAGTCACTTATTTGGAAATTGGGTTTCCATCTATGAACCGAGGCCAGGGATCGTCCTCTTCCGATTCGAGACAATCTAGCCTACCATGTCTCAGGAACAGCCGCAACTGCCCCCTGGATCGTCAGGGCCGGTCCACCGATGTGGATTATTATGCCTGAACAATACGTCTCCCCGCCCTTTGGGGCGCAAATGAGCCATCAAATGACTCCATCGGTTCGAGAACGACCGATCAATCCGAGGCGCCTCGCAACAGCAACAACCACATAAGTCAAACTCGTCAGGGCGTGTAAAACCACTGACGCCACTTTTTAGCTAGAAAGAAACGCAAGCCCTCCCTGAGGTCCGTCTCCCGTTTTTGGTTCATACCGGGTGTGAAACTCGCGAAGTAAACGCTACACAAAGCTACGCCACAAAGGGCCGTGCATTGATCATCACCACAAGACTTTGCTTTTCAACAGAAGCCTCGATCAATTGCCACTTAGGCATGCCACATAGGCAATTCACTCCATGCGTTTGATATCCATCAATATATAACCCCTGAGCTCGTATGTCTTAGAGAAGGGCGTTAAGCAAGAGAATAAATTCTCCGCCGCCAAACAGATATATATTTAATAGAGATCAATCACACGGACTAAAATCCAATGTCAGACACACAGTCCATTTGCAAGTCCGTTCTGGGTCTGAACGAAACCGGAGGCACCTAGTACCCCGCATATCCATCGATCTCCAAGTACGTCTGGACGATCGCCAACTGTTTCCATCTTCTTGGGTGTACAGCCCAATCAAGATCATCAGTAATCACCCAAACGACGTGAAGACTTCTGGTCTTCGACCACCGTCTTCATCTTCGACTTATCGTCGTATCAGTTATTCAGAATGGGATAAACCCGGTCTTTCCGAATAACTCGCGTATATTTTAAATAAGTGTTACACAAACACAACAAACGCCTCATTCCAATTCATCAGTCACTAACCGTAAATTAATCAAGAGAATAATTCCCCAAATATTAACCCCGAAGGCCAAAACCAACATCAGATCAATATCCAGAAAACCATTCTGCTTAGCTAACCGACAGTTAGTTTCTGATTTCACATTCATAGGGAAAGGTTCCCATTAATTTTATCCAAGATAAATTCCTGAATTTATTCTTTAATCTATTTTTGAATATCAATTCAAACTAGTCGGGATTAGCGAACCTTACCGAAGTAATCATTTGTTTTAATTTCTCAATCCCAACCTATTCATCCCATGAAGTAAAACTGGTTATACTTCATATCTAACACCACGGTGTTATCGGTAAATTCAATTACCCTTTCACGTTCAAATCTAATTAAAGATTTAACTATCGCCTGGAGCAAAACTGGTGATACTCCCTTCTCGATCATTTCAATCTAATTAAAGATTCATTAAAACTCCACTTAGTTTTAATCTTCGACTGGGTTAAAGAATCAGTGTCATTTAAAACACGGTTCACGATAAACCCAAAATCACATTCATTAATTATCCGGTTAAAGAACGAGTGTTATTTAAAACACTGTTCACGATAAACCCAAAAATCAATATCAATTCAGTTCCAATTAAATATTATTTAATTGGTACACTTCATTAAATCTAACTAAAAAGATTTAATCTTTTCTCAACTGGGTTCAAGAACAGTGTTAGTGAAGACATCATTCACGACAAACCCAAATCACATTTGATATTCAATATAAGGCTCTGAATAGAAAATATATCGGCTTATATTCAATATCAAATTCTACGATTAACAAATGTCGTATTGGAAATAACGATATAAATATCTACATCTTTCAAATTTCCATAACAACATCTGTATAATCCCGAATTCCAACATCGAAATATTCCGAAGACAATTTCGATTCAAATCCACTCCAATGCAATCATTGGAAATTTTGGTTATTTTTAAAACCCTTTTCGAATTCAATTTATTTATTTAAAAATAAATAGAATTATAATTCTAGTTCAAAACTAGTTCATTTCGATAAAAATCTATTTTTATCTTTTCAAATATGGAGTTTTTCATCCCAATTCTTTCTAAATCATTTCTTATGATTTTACACAAATTATTACTATTTTTAATAATTTTATCAAGGCCCGTACAGTCGATTTCCATCAATGGCCATCGAACTGCACTTACAGCGACCTTTTTCAAATTTGATTTGGACGTAACTCCAAATCCAACCGTTATATTTCTAATTTCAAATATTCGTTAGAAATCTCTTTTCGATACGAACCTAACGGTTCCGGTTTTAGGAGGATCCGACGGTCGGATCTCCCGTAATGTCCGTTTGAAATAAATGGTCGAAATTCGCGAACTGCCGCGGCGCGGCGCTTTCTAATCAGGCCATTATATTATATATATAATATATATAATATATATTTCGTCGATTTCTATTTAAAACGAATTATATAAATCGTTTGGAATTCGTTTCAAAAACAATTTTAACTTCTATTTCAATTCAAATCAAAATTGAATTCTTTTTTATAAATTCGTTTTAAAATTCATTTCTATTCAATTCAAATTTCAATTCAATTTGAATTCATTTCAATTCACTTTCAGTTCAATTTGAATTCGTTTTCAATTCAATTCATTTCGAAATCATTTTCAATTCAATTCATTTCAGAATGAATAAAATCGATATAAATATCGTTTACGTCAAAATGGCGTCAATCTAATCAACACGGCTTCATAAATTTCTATTTTCAAATATTCTATTTCAAATATTTCTTTTTCAAAATAGTTGTTATTATCAAAATATTTCGTTCAACACATGACCAATCTCAATGGATGAGTATTGTCAACACATGAACCTTTATTTTATAATATTCTTTATTTTTCAAATTGGAATGAGGCCCAACCAATTACCATATAAAGTTAATTATATGGATTTTCATACATCACACGTATATAATAGCATTGAAAAATAATCAACCATCAACCAAAGTGCACTACACTGCATAAGCATCAAATATAGATATCTAACGCTTATAACAGCCTGTCAATCAATCGATCGACATATTTAATCAATCAGGATGAGTGAACTTCAAATTTCATCCCAACACCCGTGTGGGGTTTCAAACAATCAAACACATATTTTAGTTGTGCAGGAGGGCGATGTGTAAAATTTATCGACCCAATCAATGTCCTTCAAATAGGTGTACATAAACAAACCGTCTGGTTTGTAAATGAATATTTATTTATTCACATTCACGTTAAAAATTATATTTTTAACGATAAAACATTTTATTTTAACATATGAATTTCTATTCAGTTCATTCTTCAAATAAAATGATATTTTTATTTTTCTAACATATTTTAGAAAATTTCGGCGTCATAACGGCACGATACTAGAAACGGGACAAGGCCTAACCTTATCCCCGGTCTAGTGAAGGCCCACGCCATTCACACATCAATCAAATCCATTCATTCTCACCAAACAATTCAATTTCAATCAAATAATCTAATTAATTTTTGCAATCAAACAATTTAACAAACAAGCCATCCATGGTCTGTGGATGACGGGTGTCGGGTGCTGCTAAGCACCGTCTACATCCTAGTATATATTTTTAACTAGAAATTTAAAATAAAAGTGAGGAGTTCTCACCGATAGCTATCCAAACATCTTGGCTCTTCTTTGATATAAATCTTCATCGTTATCGCATCTTTGTTACCTTCGTTGCCCGCTTTCACTACCTATGTAAAAATCGAATTTTTACTTCGCTATTCCATATATAAAAATCATATTTTTATTTCGAAGTTCAATATATAAAAATCCTATTTTTATTTCGAAGTTCAACATATAAAAATCCTATTTTTAATTCGAAGTTCAACATATAAAAATCCTATTTTTATTTCGAAGTTCAACATATAAAAATCCTATTTTTAATTCGAAGTTCAACATATAAAAATCCTATTTTTATTTCGAAGTTCAACATATAAAAATCCTATTTTTATTTCGAAGTTCAACATATAAAAATCCTATTTTTAATTCAACCCTTCAATAAAATCATATTTTTCTTCTACTATTTCTATTTTAAAAACGAAGTATATTTTATTTCAAAAACAATGCGGTATATATTTTCAAAACAACATTCTAAGTCATATTTTAAAAATCAAATTCTAGTTCTTACTTTTCAAAAACAAGTTCTAGTTCGTATTTTTTTTTTCTGAAACAATACCATTTAAATTTTCAAAGCAATTACATTTTACTTATTCTACAACAATGACATTCATATATTTTACTTCTTTCAAATAGTGTATATTTATATTTTACTTCTTTCAAATAGTGTATATTTATATTTTTAAAACAAAGGTATATTTTATATATATTTTCAAAGATAATGTATGTACATTTTCAGAAATCATGTATGTATATTTATTAAAATCTGATATTTACAACACTGTTACATTTATTAAAACTGAGTTTAAAATCCTTACCATTTTCATTGCCATCGCCTGGAGGACTTCGAACCCTTTCAACAGCTATGGTTTACAAGCGCCGCCGCCTGGAGCATCTTTGCTCCGATCTGATGGTGCCACCCTCTTCAACTACGCGTCGCTCACCTCCGGTCAGAAGCCCGACAATCTCGCACCCCCCCTGCTCCCTGAAATCGCTATCGAGCGGAAGCCCTTCCCATCGCCGAATCAACCTCCTCGTCCCTTCATTGATTCGTTTTAATTAGAGAACGATATGGGTGTTTTGTTTGGGAGAATATCGGTCGTGGGTTATGAGTGGAGCGGCGGAAATAACTGGAGCATTGACCGCTAACAAACAGATAAGAAAGTTTGACTAGGGTTTTAAAGTGTACTCATATATATATATAATATTATATTAAATTTAATTCATTTAATACTTGTCTGTCGATTCAACCTCCAAATCACATTCAACGACTATCGCTCCTAGTCAAATACCCCCATTCCGGGCACAATGGGATATGCCTGGTAAGCCATTTCGGCTGTTACGACCAGTTTTTCTCAAAATTAAAATATAAATCCTTATATATTCAATTTAAACGTACATTTTAATTTACCGGGGCCACATACTGATTCTAAAAATTGCAGAAAAATATTTTCTAGCTTCGTATTGACGATACGGTCCTAACAAAACTAGTTTCGTCGAATTCTGAGACCATTTGAAAAATGGTCATTTTCCAGTCGATTAAAATCAACTAAAACTGGCCAAACGCGTTTTCCTTTGCCACGCTCACATATTGATTCGAAAAATTACGAAATTTGAAACCTAGCAATAACTTGACATCACGGATCCAACAAAAGTGGTTTCGTCGAAATCCGAGATCGTTCGCAAAATGGCTATTTTTAAGGGCCTGAATTCCATAGCGACTATTCAGAATTTTCAACTGGACATATCCTTTGATTCCCGCTCTGTAAGCTTGATTTTTCGGATTCGTTGGAAAGATAGTATCAAATAGATCCTATGATTTCTGGTTTCACTCAAATCCGGATTATTTTGCACCCGGTACATTCAATTGAAGTTTGAAATCGAATTATCGAACTACCGCGCCAATTTCAATTCTATTTATAATTATATATAAATATTTATATTCTAACGACGACGCGTATAATATATAGGTTCGATTTCTATTCAAAATAAATTTCTCGTCAATTTTATTTAAAATAATTCATTTTAAATAATCAAAATTCGCTAAAATTGCAAAAATAAAAATTTTAAACTGGCCCAGATTTTCGGGTTGTTACAATCTCCCCCACTTAAAACTTTTCGTCCCCGAAAAGGAACAAAGTCGAAAGTGGTTTGATTAATCAACTTAACTTCCATTGTTTTGATTACGGCTTAAGTTCTTCAACTTTTCAGTTTCTAAGAACTTTTCAAAAATTTCAAAAACTTGGCTAACACCCTAAATTTTCGAAAAATTTCGCCATAACCTCCCCTGCACCGGGAGCATCGGGGAATTTCAAATAGCTTCCCCGGTCCTACTGATCTCAAAAAGAAAAAGAAAAAGCCAAGCGGCTAGCCAATAGGCTCATAAAATCATCATCACCCAAACAAAACAGTAAATTATGTAGTAAACATGTACCTATTTGTCGGGCAAACAAATTTTATTCTCTGCTCTAGCTTCCTTGCTATGACCTGTTCAATGTAAGTACATGTATATGCAAGCAAATGCGACCAATTCTCAATACAATTCAATATTTGATTCAGTTAGGCATAATGGTTCAAAATTATCAAACAATTAAACAAACAACACAAACATCAATCAATTAGTGAATTATCATTTGAAATTCATAAATTTGATATATAGTCAAAAAATCAGATTTTTGATGCCAAATCACAACAATAAGCCCTATCTAATTTTTTGGTTCTCACACCAGTCAATAGGAAATATATAGATATTACACGTTCGTCACTCGGATATAAACTCTGATGATGATATATCAATCATCAGAATCACCCCCGGGCGACTAGAGTATAATTCTATATCTATCCAGTATATTAAAACTTCAAATACACGTTTGCAAGGCGTATATGCAAAATCTTTATATACTGGACTGTCCTAATCAATATAAATAAATAATCAAATACGAATAAATGATTTAAATTTTCAAAACAAAAGTTTGTTTTCATTTTAAAAATATACTCTTCACACTCGTTCTAGGATACTACTGACCCCATCTCTAACGAGTCATTCTAATTGGATATTACTAATCCAATATCTGATGAATTCTTTCGTATGGTTCTAATGTGCCTTGTTCTCTGCTTTGTAAACCAAAGCTCTGATACCAACTGTGAAACGACCCGTAACTTCCCCGTAAAGGAAAGCGCGGATAGTTCGAGAACAAGCCACAACAGAACGCATATAAAAGAACATTTCACTGTATATTACAACAATGCATCAGAATACAAGAATATACAGAGTATGAATGAATATTACACAGAAATATCAGATATTTAAATTACATTTAAATACATCGCAGCGGAAAATAATACAATACACAACTAGAAGGAGATATACGGATACAAAGCTTTCCGGATATCGTTCCAGCTGTAAACCAGGATCCTGTGAATATAAATCTGCAAAACCAAAACTACTAGCTGCCCGTGTCAAAATAGGGGCACCCAGAGTTTAGGTTAAAACAATAAACCCCAGGTCAGTCATGTGACTGGTGTGAGAACTAAAACAGTTAATCTTTATTTTTAAAGTTAGGTAAATCAAGGGACCACGCCGTATAACACGGAACGGGTTTCCTCCCAAGAATACCAGTGCATAAAACAAACAGCGCAATGCTAAATAAAGAAAAATGAAGCTGTTATAAGACCCAGGTCCCATCACACAATGCAACGCAAGCCGGAGGATAGGGTTTTTACCTTATAATAGCCAAGAATGCTTGATACGTTTAAAACAAATCATTTGATACTGTAATAAGTGCATAGTGTATAAAACAACTTCAAATCATAAGTATCAATCATAGGCGACATGAGCGTCCCATGCCACTATGTCGCCATATATAGGTTTACAAATAAAACCGCAAAGTCACTTATTTGGAAATTGGGTTTCCATCTATGAACCGAGGCCAGGGATCGTCCTCTTCCGATTCGAGACAATCTAGCCTACCATGTCTCAGGAACAGCCGCAACTGCCCCCTGGATCGTCAGGGCCGGTCCACCGATGTGGATTATTATGCCTGAACAATACGTCTCCCCGCCCTTTGGGGCGCAAACGAGCCATCAAATGACTCCATCGGTTCGAGAACGACCGATCATTCTGAGGCGCCTCGCAACAGCAACAACCACATAAGTCAAACTCGTCAGGGCGTGTAAAACCACTGACGCCACTTTTTAGCTAGAAAGAAATGCAAGCCCTCCCTGAGGTCCGTCTCCCGTTTTTGGTTCATACTGGGTGTGAAACTCGCGAAGTAAACGCTACACAAAGCTACGCCACAAAGGGCCGTGCATTGATCATCACCACAAGACTTTGCTTTTCAACAGAAGCCTCGATCAATTGCCACTTAGGCATGCCACACAGGCAATTCACTCCATGCGTTTGATATCCATCAATATATAACCCCTGAGCTCGTATGTCTCAGAGAAGGGCGTTAAGCAAGAGAATAAATTCTCCGCCGCCAAACAGATATATATTTAATAGAGATCAATCACACGGACTAAAATCCAATGTCAGACACACAGTCCATTTGCAAGTCCGTTCTGGGTCTGAACGAAACCGGAGGCACCTAGTACCCCGCATATCCATCGATCTCCAAGTACGTCTGGACGATCGCCAACTGTTTCCATCTTCTTGGGTGTACAGCCCAATCAAGATCATCAGTAATCACCCAAACGACGTGAAGACTTCTGGTCTTCGACCACCGTCTTCATCTTCGACTTATCGTCGTATCAGTTATTCAGAATGGGATAAACCCGGTCTTTCCGAATAACTCGCGTATATTTTAAATAAGTGTTACACAAACACAACAAACGCCTCATTCCAATTCATCAGTCACTAACCGTAAATTAATCAAGAGAATAATTCCCCAAATATTAACCCCGAAGGCCGAAACCAACATCAGATCAATATCCAGAAAACCATTCTGCTTAGCTAACCGACAGTTAGTTTCTGATTTCACATTCATAGGGAAAGGTTCCCATTAATTTTATCCAAGATAAATTCCTGAATTTATTCTTTAATCTATTTTTGAATATCAATTCAAACTAGTCGGGATTAGCGAACCTTACCGAAGTAATCATTTGTTTTAATTTCTCAATCCCAACCTATTCATCCCATGAAGTAAAACTGGTTATACTTCATATCTAACACCACGGTGTTATCGGTAAATTCAATTACCCTTTCACGTTCAAATCTAATTAAAGATTTAACTATCGCCTGGAGCAAAACTGGTGATACTCCCTTCTCGATCATTTCAATCTAATTAAAGATTCATTAAAACTCCACTTAGTTTTAATCTTCGACTGGGTTAAAGAATCAGTGTCATTTAAAACACGGTTCACGATAAACCCAAAATCACATTCATTAATTATCCGGTTAAAGAACGAGTGTTATTTAAAACACTGTTCACGATAAACCCAAAAATCAATATCAATTCAGTTCCAATTAAATATTATTTAATTGGTACACTTCATTAAATCTAACTAAAAAGATTTAATCTTTTCTCAACTGGGTTCAAGAACAGTGTTAGTGAAGACATCATTCACGACAAACCCAAATCACATTTGGTATTCAATATAAGGCTCTGAATAGAAAATATATCGGCTTATATTCAATATCAAATTCTACGATTAACAAATGTCGTATTGGAAATAACGATATAAATATCTACATCTTTCAAATTTCCATAACAACATCTGTATAATCCCGAATTCCAACATCGAAATATTCCGAAGACAATTTCGATTCAAATCCACTCCAATGCAATCAATGGAAATTTTGGTTATTTTTAAAACCCTTTTCGAATTCAATTTATTTATTTAAAAATAAATAGAATTATAATTCTAGTTCAAAACTAGTTCATTTCGATAAAAATCTATTTTTATCTTTTCAAATATGGAGTTTTTCATCCCAATTCTTTCTAAATCATTTCTTATGATTTTACACAAATTATTACTATTTTTAATAATTTTATCAAGGCCCGTACAGTCGATTTCCATCAATGGCCGTCGAACTGCACTTACAGCGACCTTTTTCAAATTTGATTTGGACGTAACTCCAAATCCAACCGTTAGATTTCTAATTTCAAATATTCGTTAGAAAGCTCTTTTCGATACGAACCTAACGGTTCCGGTTTTAGGAGGATCCGACGGTCGGATCTCCCGTAATGTCCGTTTGAAATAAATGGTCGAAATTCGCGAACTGCCGCGGCGTGGCGCGTTCTATTCAGGCCATTATATAATATATATTTCGTCGATTTCTATTTAAAACGAATTATATAAATCGTTTGGAATTCGTTTCAAAAACAATTTTAACTTCTATTTCAATTCAAATCAAAATTGAATTCTTTTTTATAAATTCGTTTTAAAATTCATTTCTATTCAATTCAAATTTCAATTCAATTCAAATTTCAATTCAATTTGAATTCATTTCAATTCACTGTCATTCAATTTGAATTCGTTTTCAATTCAATTCATTTCGAAATCGTTTTCAATTCAATTCATTTCAGAATGAATAAAATCGATATAAATATCGTTTACGTCAAAATTGCGTCAATCTAATCAACACGGCTTCATAAATTTCTATTTTTAAATATTCTATTTCAAATATTTCTTTTTCAAAATAGTTGTTATTATCAAAATATTTCGTTCAACACATGACCAATCTCAATGGATGAGTATTGTCAACACATGAACCTTTATTTTATAATATTCTTTATTTTTCAAATTGGAATGAGGCCCAACCAATTACCATATAAAGTTAATTATATGGAGTTTCATACATCACACGTATATAATAGCATTGAAAAATAATCAACCATCAACCAAAGTGCACTACACTGCATAAGCATCAAATATAGATATCTAACGCTTATAACAGCCTGTCAATCAATCGATCGACATATTTAATCAATCAGGATGAGTGAACTTCAAATTTCATCCCAACACCCGTGTGGGGTTTCAAACAATCAAACACATATTTTAGTTGTGCAGGAGGGCGATGTGTAAAATTTATCGACCCAATCAATGTCCTTCAAATAGGTGTACATAAACAAACCGTCTGGTTTGTAAATGAATATTTATTTATTCACATTCACGTTAAAAATTATATTTTTAACGATAAAACATTTTATTTTAACATATGAATTTCTATTCAGTTCATTCTTCAAATAAAATGATATTTTTATTTTTCTAACATATTTTAGAAAATTTCGGCGTCATAACGGCACGATACTAGAAACGGGACAAGGCCTAACCTTATCCCCGGTCTAGTGAAGGCCCACGCCATTCACACATCAATCAAATCCATTCATTCTCACCAAACAATTCAATTTCAATCAAATAATCTAATTAATTTTTGCAATCAAACAATTTAACAAACAAGCCATCCATGGTCTGTGGATGACGGGTGTCGGGTGCTGCTAAGCACCGTCTACATCCTAGTATATATTTTTAACTAGAAATTTAAAATAAAAGTGAGGAGTTCTCACCGATAGCTATCCAAACATCTTGGCTCTTCTTTGATATAAATCTTCATCGTTATCGCATCTTTGTTACCTTCGTTGCCCGCTTTCACTACCTATGTAAAAATCGAATTTTTACTTCGCTATTCCATATATAAAAATCATATTTTTATTTCGAAGTTCAATATATAAAAATCCTATTTTTATTTCGAAGTTCAACATATAAAAATCCTATTTTTAATTCGAAGTTCAACATATAAAAATCCTATTTTTATTTCGAAGTTCAACATATAAAAATCCTATTTTTAATTCGAAGTTCAACATATAAAAATCCTATTTTTATTTCGAAGTTCAACATATAAAAATCCTATTTTTATTTCGAAGTTCAACATATAAAAATCCTATTTTTAATTCAACCCTTCAATAAAATCATATTTTTCTTCTATTATTTCTATTTTAAAAACGAAGTATATTTTATTTCAAAAACAATGCGGTATATATTTTCAAAACAACATTCTAAGTCATATTTTCAAAATCAAATTCTAGTTCTTACTTTTCAAAAACAAGTTCTAGTTCGTATTTTTTTTTTCCGAAACAATACCATTTAAATTTTCAAAGCAATTACATTTTACTTATTCTACAACAATGACATTCATATATTTTACTTCTTTCAAATAGTGTATATTTATATTTTACTTCTTTCAAATAGTGTATATTTATATTTTTAAAACAAAGGTATATTTTATATATATTTTCAAAGATAATGTATGTACATTTTCAGAAATCATGTATGTATATTTATTAAAATCTGATATTTACAACACTGTTACATTTATTAAAACTGAGTTTAAAATCCTTACCATTTTCATTGCCATCGCCTGGAGGACTTCGAACCCTTTCAACAGCTAGGGTTTACAAGCGCCGCCACCTGGAGCATCTTTGCTCCGATCTGATGGTGCCACCCTCTTCAGCTACGCGTCGCCCACCTCCGGTCAGAAGCCCGACCATCTCGCACCCCCCTGCTCCCTAAAATCGCTATCGAGCGGAAGCCCTTCCCATCGCCGAATCAACCTCCTCGTCCCTTCATTGATTCGTTTTAATTAGAGAACGATATGGGTGTTTTGTTTGGGAGAATATCGGTCGTGGGTTATGAGTGGAGCGGCGGAAATAACTGGAGCATTGACCGCTAACAAACATATAAGAAAGTTTGACTAGGGTTTTAAAGTGTACTCATATATATAAATAATATTATATTAAATTTAATTCATTTAATACTTGTCTGTCGATTCAACCTCCAAATCACATTCAACGACTATCGCTCCTAGTCAAATACCCCCATTCCGGGCACAATGGGATATGCCTGGTAAGCCGATTCGGCTGTTACGACCAGTTTTTCTCAAAATTAAAATATAAATCCTTATATATTCAATTTAAACGTACATTTTAATTTACCGGGGCCACATACTGATTCTAAAAATTGCAGAAAAATATTTTCTGGCTTCGTATTGACGATACGGTCCTAACAAAACTAGTTTCGTCGAATTCTGAGACCATTTGAAAAATGGTCATTTTCCAGTCGATTAAAATCAACTAAAACTGGCCAAACGCGTTTTCCTTTGCCACGCTCACATATTGATTCGAAAAATTATGAAATTTGAAACCTAGCAATAACTTGACATCACGGATCCAACAAAAGTGGTTTCGTTGAAATCCGAGATCGTTTGCAAAATGGCTATTTTTAAGGGCCTGAATTCCATAGCGACTATTCAGAATTTTCAACTGGACATATCCTTTGATTCCCGCTCTGTAAGCTTGATTTTTCGGATTCGTTGGAAAGATACTATCAAATAGATCCTATGATTTCTGGTTTCACTCAAATCCGGATTATTTTGCACCCGGTACATTCAATTGAAGTTTGAAATCGAATTATCGAACTACCGCGCCAATTTCAATTCTATTTATAATTATATATAAATATTTATATTCTAACGACGACGCGTATAATATATACGTTCGATTTCTATTCAAAATAAATTTCTCGTCGATTTTATTTAAAATAATTCATTTTAAATAATCAAAATTCGCTAAAATTGCCAAAATAAAAATTTTAAACTGGCCCAGATTTTCAGGTTGTTACATCAAAGTGCTATCATATTTGAATTGTACAATCATCATCTGAAGTCCATTCATCACCAAACTTCACCAAAAACCCTCAAAAGCCGTCACAATCAAGGCCCCAAAGTTTCAACCCTCCATCATATAATATGATGGACCGGTACCAGTCCATCATCCATGGACCGGTACCGGTTCTCATACTCAGTCAAATTTGGCTAAGTATCTCGACCACTTTGTTATGCTACTTAAGTACTTCCTACGAGTCCAATTTCATAGCCGAATTCTAATCTTGCTAAAACTCCTGTCCTTCCATCTTATGCATTCGAGTAACCAACATTCAACCCATCTCGAATCATCTCCAAATCACTCGAAAATTTGCACGTAGCCTCGATTAACCACCATGATGCAGAACCTAAAAATTTATTGCCATCTAACCATCCGATGTGGATCTGTTCCCGTCCATCGAGCAATGACCGGTGTCGGCCCATCGGGCACGGATTGATGCCAGTCCATTGAGTATGGACCGGTTCCCGTCCATATACTTAACGGGATTTGGCACGAATTTTTTTGTATTTCCTCCCTTAATCGTCCTGAGCTCCTCCACCGAGTTTCTCTGAATCCGATCATTTGAACCTCCGATGTGCAATGTTCTTCAAACCTAAGATCTATGGCACACAACTCTAACAAAAAATTCAAGTAATGCATTTAATTCAATCAAATAAATTAGTGATACAATCAATATTGATCATATAAACATGCATATGTCATAAACATGTCATAAAACAATAGATCTAACATAATTTGGATCAAAACCTATTCACGAACATGATTAATCTAACTTCTTGTCGGTTTTTATGATTGAATTTGATAATCCTAAGATGAATAAATCTGAATTAAACGTATATGATCAGATCTAAGGAGAATCTAACATATATAATATGAACAAATCCTAATTTAACTCATATAATTAGTAATTTTCATATGAGAGATGTATATCACTCACCTAGCCCTTGATCTAATGCAAAATCAATGTAATCAGATCTAGACAACGACAAAAACCCTAAAATTGTTGCAATATGATGTGGTCTAATCTTCCTAGATGATGATCTAGCCGCTATAGATGATGAATTGAATGAATATGATGAATAAATTAAGGATTAGGTTGAACCTTAGAATCATAAACACCTAACCTAATATTTGAATGAAGAGAGAAAATCTATTCCTTTCCCTAAACCACTCCATATATAGTTGTAGGTCATTAGCCTAATGGGCTTCTGTAATCAGTCCATTAACTGCTAATCAGTTTGTCTAGTTGAAATTGAAACTTAACACAGCGATTTCTCCTAAATAACTCAACCAAATCTTTCATGTGGCCACTACACGGATTCTTAAACCTCTATTATGATCCAATGAGGCAGACTCGATGCAATACCTAACAAAAGTTATAGCTAAAACAAAATTTCACAAGGAAAAAATGGTCATAAGTCAATTCGGTAAAAACCATGGACATGTCTCACATTCGCATGAACAACATATTAAAATCTGAGAATGATCTGACCATTAGGGAATAAAATATAATTATCTTACGATCCTCCAATACGCAAAATATGTTTCGTTACAACATGTTAATTAGGAAGACCAATAGGAGATAAATTACCAATTATGAGATTGGAGGCACCAATAGATAATAATTAAATTCTTGGGGTACAAGATTAAAATATGAAATAAATAAGGATAAAACTATAGATTGTGCGATCAACGGTCCACAAAATGCCAATGATTGGTCGTCTCTAGGATAAGATAGGTTATGTATTTATATTTAACCCAAGGATAAAACTTGTAACGATCCACAAATTCGAACCCTTTGAGTTGACTAAATATAATACAAGTTTAACTCAAATTGCAAGAAAATACAAACCATTAATAGAAAGAAGTTAGAGGATGAGAAATAGAAAAGATTGGAAATTAGAATAGAAGAATTAAAATAGAAAAAAAAACTGAATAAAATCAAATCTCACAATCGCAGTGGAATAAATATAATATAGATATAATCTTTGGAAAATACAAAAATGTATCTGAACTTACATATAGCATCAGAGTACATCATATATATATATATATATATATATATATATATATATATATATATATCACAGCGGAAATAAACCTTACATAACTAATGTGGAAACCTCCTGCTTTAGCTCCTTCTAGATTATCTGAAAAATCCTGAACTATTTGACTGCCCGTACAAATTTGGGCACCCAAGAGTTTAGGGAGAACACAGAAAAATAAAATCTAGGTCAATCATGGGACTGGTATGAGTAAACAATTAAAAATAGTTAGCTTAACTTGGAAAATTTCTTTTGAAAGAAAAGAAAATCGTAAGACCGATCCACACATAAACATGGATGGTTTTTACCTTACGATAACCCAAAACATTTTGAAATCACATTATTCTGATATTATAATAATGGCTAGGGTTTTCACAAATAAATTAGAATCTAGCGGAACTCTTGCATCTCATGCTCCACATATATGATATACAAACAAAACTGCAGGAGGTTATTGGAGATTGCATTCCGATTATGACAAGATATGGAACCACCTGTCGATATTGTATCTCTAGATAGGAATACACTGGGTTCAACAAGAACATCTTACAACCCGGCCAAACATGACCGACCACTCATTTCGCTTGAGTGTATCGAATATATTATCACCTTATGGTTACTAGCAACATGACTGTTCCTGTGAAATACAGAAGCGAAAGAAGTAACAAAATGAATACTCTCTAGATGATGACAATACATCCTAATGGAAGCGACCCACATAGCCATGCTGCCTGTCCGATTCTTATCATTTCCCGGTTGTGAGGCTTGAGGTCAAAAACATACCTTTTAGAATGTCACATTTTCATTCACTTTGAATGCCACATTGTCAAACCTGTCAAATAATAAATTGACTTCCCCAAAACTACGAGTGTAAAGCTAAGAGAAACGAATTCCTCCGCCACGAAACATAGTTTTGAAGGGATCAATTTACGTGATCTGTTAGGTATACTCTGTCAAACATTCGTCCATACAAGTTGTACAAGGTCTGGACAAACAAAAGGCACTACCCTGTAAACAGGACAGTCCTTGCATAAACTCCGTCTTCAATGGTCTTCAATTTACTACAAATCAATTAATGCATAGGTCGAAACAAAGTGGTATTTGGATTCTATTTAGGAACCATTTCCGGTCTCTTTGAATCGATAAATATTAATATCTTTTAGGGTCAAGTGATTCTTAATGTAATCAGATCAATATATTTCATATGTGTTTCTATATCCTTAATTGATTATCTAGATTTATCAATTGAAAATATTTAACATATATAATTCTTGATTCCAACAGTAGTTGGGTATTATCTAAATAAGACATGTAAATGATTAACTCTAAACTAATAAGTAATTTGGGTCATGACGTAACATTTTAAACAATCACATTAACAAATCAATTATCATAATAGATATGGTCTATCCCAGTTCAAAAATTCAAATAACCATCGTTCATCGTTGTTTGATCTTGGAAAATAACCATTTCCAACTCATATTTATCAAAGATTTGACTTTCGTTTAAGAATCTCATTTATTGATCAAACAGTATTATTATCATTCATATTTCACTATATATACGACTTATAAATATAATTATTATTTTATTTCCTTAGATAAATAATTATTTCACTATATATAATTAGTTTTAAAAAATATATTTAAAATGGAAAGTAAACGATACCTTCCTTAATCGATTACCACTTCAGAATCACTTATCTATTTCATTTCTATATCCCATTTATCTTTCTGAACTTCAGAATTTCTTTTACCGATATCCCTCGGAATCATTCTCGTTTGCAAACCACTCTCTTCTCAAGCTATTCACTTTGGATTGTGAATATTATTTCTTTTAGACATGTTTATCCTATCAACTCGTATTTATTAAAAATTTCTAGAACAGAGTTAAATTCTATTTATGAATTTTCCTTATTTCGTTTAATCACCATTAATCCACCTTTTAAATCAATTACTTGATTTGAAAAAATATACTTATAAATCTAAGTCGATTAGAAACTAAAAATAACATTTCAATGTTCAAACAGTTAATTTATTATAACGCAGGCGGTACTGACTCTTCCATGAATTACTACATCTAGTTGATTATAGTTCAATTAAATTGACTTGAATTAATTACCTGGCTTTTAGAATATTAATAGATCCGTAATTTACTAATTGTAAAAACAATTTAAAATTTATTTATTTATTTTAAATTAATAACTTCATTGAAATAAAGTATAAATTGGTATATAATGATCCTTTTTGGATCGTCTATCATCAGCTTCCTCAATTATATCAATCATCACAACATTGTTCCCTTTAATTTCCTTTCTAACGTTATTTCTTTATTTTGGATTCATTCTCAAAAGAAATCTTGTTTTTAATTTTCCTTTCTTTCCTAGTTTGTTTCCAATTTTCCTTTTTACTTATTACTTCTCTTTACCTTTTTTATTTTATTTCCTTAGCCAAAGCCCAAATCCTGCGACCCACTTCTTCACTTAACAAAACGTTGCCACCCTTTTCCTCTTCTATTTTGTTTGCTTCCTTTCCAGTATCCGTGCTCCTCCCTGTTGGTGCACGTGCACCGATGCTCCGGCCACTCAACGGTCACCGAACCGCTTCCGACATGTAATGCCAACAACCCAGGTCATCCATGACCTGTTACCACCATCAATAATCTTCTCCCTCTCAAAAACGCCTCCCACCATTACTGCCTGAAACCCAAGCTTTAGACAGACCTTGAAAAATCGATACATACACTCGACTCCGACCACTGGAGTGTCTACTACCGCCACTACATCGAATCCCACCTTTGTACGCCTCTCCCCTCCATACAGCTTGAAACTCATTCACCCAATACAGGGATACGATCCTATTTAAACGCGAGAACCCAAAAGTTATCCAAAACCTGAAATTTGCTCGTCCTCCCTCCATTGACCACCAGAGATAGCCATAATCCGTCCACACCTCCTTCTACCCCCGGACAAACTTCCACCAAAACAGTTTTCCAATCCATCCATCCAAGTTCACGATTTTGATTTTTTATCAAAGATCTTAAATATATTTTCAGTTGATCCATAGGTCATTAAAAATTTTGAAGCTTGTTTTAAAAATCATTATTTGCCAGTATGAATCCATTCATATATCTGCAACCATAAATTTCCATGATGTAAAATCCGATTTAAAACTATCTTTACTGACCTCTTCTCATATCAGATACTATAAGTTTTTATCTAACTCAAAATTGTTTTTTTAAGAATGCATTACAAATAATTTTTAAATAGTATTGCAGTTTGATACCATTTCCTAACAACAATTAACTTTTAAGATATTGCTTTTTAAAAGTTTTATGTCGGTTTGAAAGCAAAGAACGGAGCCTGTTTTGTTTGATTATAGGCCTTTGGTTTATCCACTCCAGTTCTTATTCTAGGTTGAATGTAGATTTGAATCAACTTTATATGATACACTCAGAACAAAATTAAAAAAACACCTGTATATTAACACCATACCTATAATTACTCGCAATAGATTCAAATGAGAATAAATTTTGCTCACTGAAATTCTGTTATTGTTTCCAGATTTTTTTTAATGCCTTACATTATCCAGTGGCCGTTTAAATCATATAACAACTCATATAACCAAGTGTACTGATTAATGTAAGATCAAATCCTAGTTCAACAATTGTGAATTCAAGTCCACTGTTTTATTTTTTATTTTCTAGTTTCAAGCAATGCACCCCATAACAACTTTTAGTTATTACTTTCTCAGTTTCACCTATCCTAGTTTTTCATTCAGATTGGAACTAACTATCTTTAATATATTCAAAAGCATACAAACATATATATAGTGTCATCATGCATACACTACTTGAACAGATTTAAATATAATGTTTACTCGCCTGTATTGCTCTATAACTGCAGGTTTTTCATATCTGCTTTCAGTTGTTGTTCCCGGCCATATTGCTCTGTTTCATTGTTTACAGGTTTACTTTATGTCTTCCATCCATTAGTGTCAGCTTAAATTATACAACCACTTATACAAGCAAGAGCGTCTATACTGATTAATATAAGATCAAAATCCTAATTCCATAAATTTTACATTCAGTTGAAACTCTTAAAAACTATCCACTTTATATTCAGTTTTCAAACAACACATACTCATCAATTTCAGTCATTTCTTTTTAATCAAACATCCATGCTTACTTAATATAATACATATGTAATGAGATCTATATGCAGTCATAGCCTAACAGAAAACAAACAGGAAGCAAAGTTAATATCTCCTCACAAATTACATGCAATTTCCGGGTTCCTCGTCCCTGTTTCATACTTGCTGTCTCGGCCATTATCTCTTCCAGTTTTAAAGTGTTCAAGGGGCTTTTAACGTATGAAGTTGCATAGATATTTCCATGTATTTATAAGTGAAAAAGGTGTATACTTTCAGATTTTATGGGGTAGGATTATGGGTTGTCTTGCCTTGAGGGTGCTGCTGTTGTGATTGATTGAAAGAGAGTATGTTAAGTCCTTTTCTCCTTTATATTTCCAGTCACCCTGAAGTGCACGACCAGTTAAGAGATCCATTCTCTTGTGTAAGTTTAGTGTACTACCATGTGCACATATATGTGAAAAATCTTACTTTGCCCTTAAGATATGGTAGGTACTGACCTAAGGATACCTACTTGATGTGAATAGAAGTGCTAAACAGGTTTAGATGCTAGGTTGTCTACATGATGTGTTTATGCTCATGACACTACTACGGCCATGTGAAAATTGGAAAGAGATGTTCTTTCATACTTAATGCTAGAGAGGATAGGATGAGTCTAGTCTTTGGGTACAACACATGCGCAGATATATCTTAGGGTATTCTTTAGGTACAATAGTCACTCCTTCATAGATTTTAGGCTTCTATGTTCTTGGTTCCTAGTTACAAATGGCTATATTTTATTACTAACCATCAAGCCATGTTAGAAGGATCTGTTTTGATCACACAATGCTCTCTGTACTTCACGAATTCAAAATGGTCAATCAATGTGCAAAGCAATATTTTCATTGATTGCATTGGATTTTCTTCTGTTATATGACATCTTCTAATCCATTAATGGTCATATTATCTTTATATATGTATATAAATAAATAAAATATTAAGTATAAAACAAAGGTCACTATTTATATCTTGATTTACATATAAATTTATATCCTCGCAAATATAGAAATCTATTGTTTCTTAAACAAATATTTTAACATATATTTAAAATTATTTTTAAATGCAAATAAAAGTGTTAAAACAACATTTACTCGTGTATATATATAAATTACAAGTTAAAATATACACACAGGAATTTAAAGTAATGATTATCCAAATTTCAAAAATATACACATTCAATATTTTTTTAATTTGAATTTTACTACCAACTTATACCTAAGATTTATAGGTTCCAAAGTTGATCAGAAATCAGGGACATTACAATCTACTCCCTTAAAAGAATTTCATCCCCGAATTTAAGTAGTGACAGAAAATTTTCGGAAATTTTTTAGTTATAGTTTTAAAATCATAGGCTTATCAATACACATACATGGGTCGTCCCCTAGCAATCACAATAGACAAGGCATCCAAAACACATCGGTTAATTATCAAACCTTTCACAATAATCAAAGCATTTAATCCCATCAACAATTAGCTTCCAAACAAATTTTCGGATAGACTCCTCATATAATGTCTTTAGGATCTCATGCCATTTCTCCTTAGGCAGCTTCATCAGCTCACTCTAGAGTTACTACTCATCTCTAAACTTTTTCGTTTTCTTTCCTCGTTCTTGACAAACCGTTGATGAAATCCGTATTTACTCAAGCTGATTTAAATCAATTGATTAACCTCTTTTTATTTATCTAGTTCTCAGTAAATCAATCATTAATTATCAAAATTCTTTTAGGAATTAAATTCTTAAATTTCAGTAAAATTCGATAGCGTCTCTCTCATATGGGTCCATCATATAACTCTAAAATTCACCTTTGTATACCTTCTCTAATCATCAAAGAATCCTTAAAACCAATAGATTTTCCACATAGGCTACCAAAATTCAATTAAAATACTATCTTGTATCTTCTGTCAGCATTCAAATTTTTATCCTCAGGTATTTTCATCCATAAGCGTCCATCAATCCAAGCATATTCATTTATATGACCAAAATTATCTATTTGGGAAACATTTCCATTATTATTCAAATACTTGAGTTCATATTCAAATAATCCTTTAATTCTGAATTTATTTGGTGAAAATCCAAATTTTATTCATCTAAAATTTCTTCAAATTTCCCAGAATTCCAAATTCCACTTCTGGTTGGTGTTATCTGTATATTTCATTCTTATACAAATTCGATCTTTAAACTCTTATTATAATAACAACCATCGATACATTCATATATAATCTCAGAAAATTATCCCTTTTTATATCAAAATATAATTTTGAGCAAAATTATTTCATTTACCCACCCTTGAAAATAATACTATGTCAAATCATTCTGTTCAAGCGTTTAGGAACTCCTATCGATGTCATGGCGTCCCATAAGTCGACCAGAATTCGTAAACCACTCAACAAACCAATCAACACAAACATTTTTTATATCAATTAACAAATACGCACTCAGATATATACACTCAATCTAGGGTATTACTGACCCCATCTCTATAGAGTCACGCCACAGAGCCAAGGTTATTCTCAACCTTACGCTCTAATACCGACTGTAATGACCCGCTAATTCAAACCCTTTGAGTTGACTAAATACAATACAAGTCTGACTCAAATTGCACGAAAATACAAATCATTAATAGAAATAAGTTAGAGGATGAGAAATAGGAATGATAGAAAATTAGAATAGAAGAATTAAGATAGAAGAAAGAACCGAATAACATCAAATCTCACAATCGCAGCAGAATAAATATAATATAGATATAAGCTTTGGAAAATACAAAACTGTATCTGAACTTACATACAACATCAAAGTATATCATATATATATATATACACCACAACGGAAATAAACCTTATATAACCAATGTTGAAACCTCCTGCTTTAGCTCCTTCCAGATTATTTGAAAAATCCTGAACTACTTGACTGCCCATACAAATTTGGGCACCCAAGTGTTTAGGGAGAACACAGATAAATAAACTCTGGGTCAGTCATGGGACTGTGCGAGTAAACGATTTAAAATAGTTTGATTAACTTGGAAAATTTCTTTTGAAAGAAAAAAAATCGTAAGAGCGATCCATACATAAACATGGATGGTTTTTAACTTACGACAACCCAAAACATTTTGAAATCATACTATTCTGATATTATAATAATGTCTAGGGTTTTCACAGATAAATTAGAATCTAGCGGAATGCTTGCATCTCACGCTCCACATATATAGTATACAAACAAAACCGCGGGTGCTTTTTGGAGATTGGATTCCTACTACAACAAGGTATGGAACCACCAGCCGATAGTGTATCTCTAGAGAGGAATACACTGGCTTCAACAAGAACGTCTTGCAACCCGGCCACACATAACCGACCACTCATCTCGCTTGAGTGTATCAAATATATTATCACCTTACGATTGCTAACAACATAACCATTCCCGGGAGATACAGAAGCGAAAGAAGTAACAAAATGAATGTTGATGACAATACACACTAATGGGAGCAACCCACATAGCCATGCTGCCTGCCCGATTTTTGTCATTTCCCGGTTGTGAGGCTTGAGGTCAAAAATTTATCTTTCAGAACGTCACATTTTCATTCACTTTGAATACCACATTGTCAAACCTATCAAATCAAAAATTGACTTCCCCAAAACTACG
The DNA here is from genome assembly GCA_030737875.1 of Allium sativum. Lineage (NCBI taxonomy): Eukaryota > Viridiplantae > Streptophyta > Magnoliopsida > Asparagales > Amaryllidaceae > Allium > Allium sativum. Next base: position 144,472,491 of record CM060921.1, on the reverse strand, counting down.
AGTATAAAGCTAAGAGAAATGAATTCCTATGCCACCAAACATAGTTTTGAAGAGATCAATTTACGCGATCTGTTAGGTATACTCTGTCAAACATTCAGCCATACAAGTTGTCCTGGGTCTGGACAAACCGAAGGCACTATCCTATAACAGGGCAGTCCTTGCATAAAATCCATCTTCAATGGTCTTCAGTTTGACTCTAAATCAATCAACGCCTACGTCGAAACAAAGTGGTATTTGGATTCTATTTAGAAACCAACTCTGGTCTCTTTGAATCGGTAAACGTTAATATCTTTTAGGGTCAAGTGATTCTTAATGTAATCAGATCAATATATTTCATATGTGTTTCTATATCCTTAATTGATTATCCAGATTTATCCACTAAAAATATTTAACATGTATAATTCTAGATTCCAATAGTAGTTGGGTATTATCTAAATAAGACATGTAAATGATTAAATCGAAACTAACAAGTAAATTGGGTCATGACGTAGCATTTTAAACAATCACATTAACAAATCAATTATCATAATAGATATGGTCTATCATAGTTCAACAATTCAAATAACCTTCGTTCATTGTTGGTTGATCTTGGAAAATAACCATTTCCCTCTCATATTTATAAAAGATTTGATTTTCGTTTAAGAATCTCATTTATTGATCAAACAACATTGTTATCATTCATACTTCACTATGTATAGGACTTATAAATATAATTACTATTTTATTTCCTTAGATGGATAATTAATTCACGATTTATAGTTAGTTTAAAAAAAATTAAAATGGAAAGTAAACGATACTTTCCTTAATCGATTACCAATTCAGAATCACTTATCGATTTCATTTCTATATCCCATTTATCTTTCTGAACTTCAGAATTTCTTTTACCGATATCCCTCGAAATCATTCTCATCTGCTAACCACTTTCTTCTCAAGCTATTCACTTTGGATTGTGAATATTATTTCTTTTAGACTTGTTTATCCTATCAACTCGTATTTATTTAAAATTTCTAGAACAGAGTTAAATTCTATTTATGAATATTCCTTATTTCGTTTAATCACCATTAAACCACCTGTTAAATCATTTACTTGGTTTAAAAAAATACTTATAGATCTAAGTCGATTTGAAACTAAAAATAACATTTCAATGTTCAAATAGTTCATTTATTATGTAACTCCCGAACTTCCCCGGTCTCCGAAGAGAAGAGAAAGAACGGATTGTCCGAGAATAAGACGAATCGGAACAAAAACAGAATAACATTTCATTGCTTATTACAACAATTTACATCAAAGTACAAGAATATACAGAGTATGAACAAATATTATACATTTGATAAATATCAGAGATTTACAATTTACAATGCAGCGGAAAATAATACAAAAACGCAATTGAAATAGATAAATGGATACAGAGCTTTCCGAATATCATTCCAGCTGTAAACCAGGATCTTGTTAATATAAATCTGCAAAACCAAAACTACTAGCAACCCGTGTGGAAAATAGTGGCACCCAGAGTTTAGGTTAAAACAATAAACTCCAGGTCAGTCATGTGACTAGTATGAGAACTAAAACAGTTATTTTAAACTTTGCTTTAAAATGGAATATATCAAGGGACCACACTGTATAATATGGAACGGGTTTCCTCCCAAGAATACCAGTGCATATAACAAAACAGCGCAATGCTTTTTGGAAACATGAAGCTATTATAAGACCCATGTCCCATCGCACAATGCAATGCAAGCCGGAGAATAGGGTTTCCCTTGTAATAGCCAAACATGCTCGGTATGTTCAAAACAAATCATTTAATACTGTTAAAAGTGCATAGTGTATAAAACAACTTCAAATATAAATGTATCAATCCTAGGCGGCATGGTTACCATATATTATGTCGCCAATACTAGGCTCTACAATGAAAACCGCAAAGTCACGTATTAGAAGTTGGATTTCCGTCTGTGAACCAAGGAAAGGGATCGTCCTTACCGAATTCGAGACGCTCTAGCCCGCCCCTCAGGATACAGCCACAATTGCACTCTGGATCATCAGGGCCGGTCCACCCGAAGTGCAAAGGGTGAATTAAAATGCCTGAACATGTGTTCCCCCGCCCTATGGTGCGTAACTTTGGTCTATATAAAAACCATATCATCCATTGGCCTTGTAGTGCCGATATAACCGAGGCGCCTCGCTATCCATCATCCACGTAAGTAAAACGTCTGGGCTTGCAAAACCAAGACACCACTCCTAGCTAGAAGGAAACGCATGCTGTAATAACCCGGAAATCTGGGCCAGCTTAAAATTTTTATTTTGGCAATTTTAGCGAATTTTGCACATTTAAAATGAATTATTTTAAATAATATCGACGAGAAATTTATTTTGAATAAAATTCGAACGTATATATTTATATGCGTCGTCGTTAGAATATAAATATTTATATATAATAATAAAAGGAACCGAAAATGGCGCGGTAGTTCGATAATTCGATTTAAAACTTCAATTGAATGTACTGGGTGCAAAACAATCCGGATTTTAGTGAAACCAAAAACAATAGGATCTAATTGATAATATCTTTCCAACGAATCCGAAAAATCGAGATTTCATAGCGGGGATCAAAAGATATGTCCAGTTGAAAATTCTGAATAGCCGCTATGGAATTCAGGCCCTTAAAAATGGAAATTTTGCAAGCGATCTCGGATTTCGACGAAACCACTTTTGTTGGGTCCGTGATGTCAAATTATTGCTAGGTTTCAAATTTCATAATTTTTCGAATCAATATGTGAGTGTGGCAAAGGAAAACGCATTTGACCAGTTTCAGTTGATTTTAATCGACTGGAAAATGGCCATTTTTCAAACGGTCTCAGAATTCGGCGAAACTAGTTTTGTTAGGACCGTATCGTCAATACGAAGCTAGAAAATATTTTTTTGGAATTTTTCGAGTTCGTATGTAACCCCTGTAAATTGAAGTGCGCGTTCAAATTCAATATATAGAGTTATATGTCGATTTTAACGAAAACTGATCGAAACGATCAAATCAGCTTGCGATACATATCCCACTGTGTTCGGAATGGGGGTAAAACGCTATGGACGACAGGCGGTGGGCCTCGTTTTGAGGTCGAAAATAAAAGTTGCTTTTTAGTAAAAAAATAAAATAATTAAATAATAAAAAAATAAAATTAATCCTCTTCTCCCCCTTAAATCACTCTGCCCCCCCCCCCCCCCATTCGATTTTACAAATTCAGAAAATAAAAAGAAAGAAAAAACGAAAACCCGTCGCCCTTGGATCTCATGCGTCGCCGCCTCTGGCGAAGTTCCCCCAGGCCGCCGCCCTCACGATCGCCCCCTCCCTCCGCCTCTAGCCTCCAGCCTCCTCCCGATCTTCTCCCTCCTCTGGATTCAAGGCGCGAGCCCGCACCCCCAAAGGACCCGATGCCCCTCTTTCACCCAGAATCCCCTAACCCTACCCAAAACCGCCGCGCTCCACCTCACCCTCCCTCTCCTACCGACGCGAATTTCCCCCCTTCAGCCAACGACAACCAGCAATCTCCGTCCCTCCACCTTAGACGCGCGATACCCCCTCCTCCAGACCAAGAAATGTGAGTTCTTTATTTTTTTAGTTTTTAAAAACTGATTTCTTTGTTAGGTAAAACCGATTTCTTTGTTAGTTAAAAACTGAGTTTTTATTTGGTTATATAAAACTGATTTTTTTTAAATAGAAAAGGTTATATTTTTAAATAGGAATAAATTATATTTTTAGATAGAGAAGAAAGGTATCTTTATAGATTTATTTCTTTAGGATACATTTTAGAAAGAAAATATACTTTGATTTGAAAAACATAGAAACAAAAATCTACTTTGTTTTAGGGAAAATATAATTTTTTATTAATGTAGTAAGTTAAAAATACAATTTTTATATCATATGAATAATAAAAATTTGATTTTTAGTTAAGGAAGTAAAGATTTTTATATAAAGGAAGATAGAATTTTTATATAAGGAAGTTAGAATTTTTTTTCATGAAATTTAGATTGATATTCATGTAAAGATACGATTTTTATTAACATGAAAGCGAGTCGAAAACATGATTTTGTTTATATAGAAAGATTTGATTTTTTTCTTTATAAAAAGATGTAATTCTTCTTTATAAAAAGATTGGATTTTTAAATGTACAAAGAAATGATTTTTCTTAGTTTGAAAATATGAAAGAACCTTGGTTTGAAATTATAAAATACATTGATTTGAAAAGATAAAATGGAGACGGTAAAGATATGATCTTTAATATATATAAAGCGAAATAAAAATATGATCTTTACTATCTGAAGATCGAAAAGGAAATATGATTTTTGATTTTATAAAGAGCGTTGTAAAAATATAATTTTTATATGTGTAGAAAAATAAAAATGTGATTTTTATAATGATATATTTGAAAGGGCGAAATCTTTATATGAAAAATAGCGTGATAAAAATATAATTTTTATCTATATAACATTGTTGTGAAAATTCGATTTTTATATATTGAATAACAAAATAAAATTTTGATTTTTATATATTGAATAACAAAATAAAAATTCGATTTTTATATATTGAATAGCGAAGTAAAAATTCGATTTTACATATGTAGTGGCTACAGCAACGAAGATGACAAAAAGGCGAGAATGGCGATGATTTCTCTAAAAGAAGAGTCAAGATGATTGGATAGCTATCGGTGAGAATTTCTCACCTTTCAATTTCTTTTCTAGTTATATTTATATACTAGGATGCAGACGGTGCTTAGTAGCACCCGACACAATCGTCCACAGACCATGGACTTGTTTGTTTGGTTGCATAGATTAGTCAGATTATTTGATTTGAATTTGGTTGTTTGGTGAATTTGATTGATGTGTGAATGGCGTGGGCCTTCACTAGACCGGGGATAAGGCTAGGCCTCGTCCCGTTTCTAGTATCGTGCCGTTATGCCGCCGAAATTTTCTAAAATGTTAGAAAAATAAAAATATCATTTTTATTGTGTAAATGAAATGAATAGAAATTCATGTGTTGAAATAAAATATTTTATCGTTAAAAATATAATTTTTAACGTGGAAGTGAATAAAATAAAATATTCATTTACAAACCGGACGGTTTGTTTATGTACACCTATTTGAAGGACATTGATTGGGACGATAAATTTTACACATCGCCCAACTGCACAAATAAAATCTGTGTTTGATTGGTTGAAACCCCACACGGGTGTTGGGATGAAATTTGAAGTTCACTCATCCTGATTGATTAAATATGTCGATCAATTGATTGACAGGCTGTTATAAGCGTTAAATATCTATATTTGATGCTTATACAGTGTAGTGCACTTTGGTTGATGGTTGATTATTTTTCAATGCTATTATATATGTGTGATGTATGAAAATCCATATAATTAATATTATATGGTGATTGATTGGACCTCATTCCAATTTAGAAGATAAAGAATATTATAAAATAAAGGTTCATGTGTTGACTGTACTCATCCGTTGAGATTAGTCATGTGTTGAACGTAATATTTTAACAATAAAATTTACATCTTTATTAATATAAAATAAAGGTTCATGTGTTGACTGTACTCATCCGTTGAGATTAGTCATATGTTGAACGTAATATTTTAACAATAAAATTTACATCTTTATTAATATAAAATAAAGGTTCATGTGTTGACTGTACTCATCCGTTGAGATTAGTCATGTGTTGAACGTAATATTTTAACAATAAAATTTACATCTTTATCATATATAGAATTAGAAATCGGTTGGAAAATAGATGAGATGAGTGGTCTCCTGGATATTGATCTGATGTTGGTTTCGGCCTTCGGGGTTAATATTCAGGGAATCGTTCTCTTACTAATTTACAGTTGGAGTCTGATTTAATATCAAATGATAGATACCTTAATTTTTATAAAATATATTAAATAACAAAAATAGTCACACATGGACAGTACTCATTCGTTGAGATTAGTCGTGTGTTGACAAAAATAAATATTCATTTGTTGAATAGAATATTTGAAAATAGAAATATATGAAGCCGTGTTGGTTAGATTGACGCCATTTTGACGTGAACGATATTTATATCGATTTTATTCATTTTAAAATGAATATTGAAAAGTGATTTCGAAATCGCATATTTTGAAATGAAATTTGAATTTGAATAGAAAAGAAAACGATTTCGAATTGAATCGAATAGAAAACCAAATTGAATTGAATCGAATAGAAAACCAATTTGAATTGAATCGAATAGAAAACCAATTTGAATTGAATCGAATAGAAAACCAATTTGAATTGAATCGAATAGAAAACCAATTGAATTGAATTGAAAACGAATTCAAATTGAATTGAAAGCGAATTGAAATGAATTCAAATTGAATTGAAATTTGAATTGAATAGAAATGAATTTTAAAACGAATTTATAAAGAAGAATTCAATTTTGCTTTGGATTGAAATTGAAGTTGAAATTGTTTTTGAAACGAATTTAAAACTATTTATATAATTCGTTTTAAATAGAAATCGACGAAATATATATTATATATATTATATATATAATATAATGGCCTGAATAGAACCCGCCGCGCCGCGGCAGTTCGTGAATTTCGACCATTTATTTCAAACGGACATTACGGGAGATCCGACCGTCGGATTCTCCTAAAACTGGAACCGTTGGGTTCGTATCGAAAAGAGCTTTCTAAAGAATATTAGAAATTTGAAATCTAACGGTTGGATTTGGAGTTACGTCCAAACCAAATTTGAAAAAGGTCGTTGTAAGTGCAGTTTGATGGCCGTTGATGGAAATCGACTGTACGGGCCTTGATAAAACTATTAAAAATAGTAATAATTTGTGTAAAATCATAAGGAATGATTTGGGAAAAATTGGGATGAAAAACTCCACATTTGAAAAGATAAAAATAGATTTTTATCAAAATGAACTAGTTTTGAACTAAAATTAAACCCGTTTATTTTTAAATAAATAAACTGGATTTGAAATGGGTTTTAAACAGAATTGATTTGTGGGTTTATCGTGAACGGTGTTTTCAATAACATTTGTTCTTTAACCCGAAAATAAATAGAATGTGAGTTGGGTTTGGCGTGAACAGTGTTTTAAATGACATTAGTTCTTTAACCCAGTAAAAGGAGATTTAATGAATCTGCAATTAGATTGAAATGTGAATTGATAATCTAAATTATCAAATTTAGAAATTGAGCGAGAATGGAGTATCACCAGTTTTGCTCCAAAGTGATAGTTAAATCTTTAATTAGATTTGAACGTGAAATGGTAATTAATTTTACCGATAACACCGTGGTATTAGATATGGAGTATCACAAGTTTTGCTTCATGGGATGAATAGTTTGGGATTGGGAAATAAAATAAATAATTACTTCGGTGTGGTTCGCTAATCTCGACTAGTTTAGAAAACCATAATCTGGTTTGAAATGACATCCAAAGGAAGATTAAAGGATAAATTTGAAAGAATTTATCTTGGATAAAATTAATGGGAACCTTTCCCTAAAAATGTGATTTTGTGAATAAAAGAATATTCTGAATTGGAATGAGGCGTATGTTGTGTTTGTGTAACATTTGTTTTTAATATACGCGGGTTGTTCGGAAAGGCCGGGTTTATACCCATTCTGAATAACCGATTCGACGATAAGTCGAAGATGAAGACGGTGGTCGAAGACCGAAAGTCTCCACATCATTTGGATAATTACTGATGATCCTGATTGGGCAGTACACCCAAGAGGATGGAAATAGTTGGTGGTCGTCCAGACATACCTGGAGATGGATGGATATGCGAGGAAAGTGCCTCCGGTTTCGTTCAGACCCAGAACGGACTTGTAAATGGATTGTGTGTCTGACATTGGATTTTATTCTGTGTTGATTGATTTCTATTAAATATACATCTGTTTGGCGGCGGAGAATTTATTCTTTTGCTTAACGCCCTTCTATGAGACGTACGAGCTCAGAGGTTGTATATAGATGGACATCAGTCGCATGGCATGAATTGCCCGTGTGGCACGCTAAGTTGCAATGATCAAGGCTTCCGTTGAAAAGCAAAGTCTTGTGGTTGATGATCAAAGCACGGCCTACGTGGCAGCTTTGTGTATAACGTGAATTCGCGAGCCTCACACCTCGGTATGAGTCAAAAACGGGATACGGACTGCAGGGAGAGCACGACGTTTCTTTCTAGCTTTGGTGGTGTCAGTGACTTACCAGCCCTGACATTTATATACTTTTCACCTATGTGGTTGTTGGATGAGGCGCCTCGATTATAGGTCTGTAAGGACCGGGAAACGTGTGTTCAGGCATAATTAATCCTCTAACGTAAGTGAGGACCGGCCCTGAAGATCCAGGATTGCCCAAGTGTGTAGTCCTGAGGCATTTGCTAGAGTGTCTCGAACGCGGAGAGGAGCTTGCCCCTTGCCTCGACTCCCGACGGAAATCCAATTTCCAATACGTGTATTTCGGCTTTATTTGTAGAGCCTAGTATGGCGACATAGTGGTATGGGGCAATTATGCCGTCTATGATTTATATTTATGATTGAAATTGTTTTGACACTATACACTTATTATAGTATCAAATGATTTGTTTTAAACGTACCAAGCATGTTTGGCTATTATAAGGGAAAACCCTATCCTCCGGCTTGCGTTGCATTGTGTGATGGGACCTGGGTCTTATAATAGCTTCATTTTTCGAAAAAGCATTGCGCTGTTTATTCTATGCACTGGTATTCTTGGGAGGAAACCCGTTCCGTGTTATACGGCGTGGTCCCTTGAATTACTTTCTTTTAAAGTAAAGTTTTAAATAACTGTTTTAGTTCTCACACTAGTCACATGACTGACCTGGAGTTTATTGTTTTAACCTAAACTCTGGGTGCCCCTATTTTCCGCAAGGGCAGCTAGTAGTTTTGGTTTTGCAGATTTATATTCACAGGATCCTGGTATACAGCTGGAATGATATCCGGAAAGCTCTGTATCCGTATATCACCTTCAGTTCATTTATTCAGTTCATTTATACAATAAAAATGATATTTTTATTGTTCTAATATTTTTAGAAAATTTTAGCAGCACAACGGCGCGATACTAGAATCGGAATAAGGTCTAGCCTTATACCTCGCCTACTAATGGCTCGCGCCATGTACGTACCGATTCTAATCAATTCATTTCACCCAAACAACCAAATTCAAACAAATAATCCAATCAACCACACAACCAAACAAACATGGTTTCAAACAAACATGTCGGGTGCTACTAAGCATCGTATTCATCGTAGTATACATTTTTAACTAGAAAATAAAGTAGAGTGAGAAGTTCTCACCTTTGGGATCCACTCCGTCATTCTTTAATTGGCGGATTTTGTCGTCGCGCTCCGTTCTGTTGCTTTTTCGCGCTTGAATTCTCCTCTTTGGCTCTAGAATTTGCATACAGCCTCCAATCTTTACCAAACTTTGTCACTAGCCTAAACGCACCATTCCGGACAACTTTTGTCTAGTGGACTTTCTTCCAAAACTGCACCAATTCGCCGGAAATCGCGAAAACAGCAGCAGGTCCGTTGACTTCGGGCGTGATTTCCGGACAGCTCCGCAATCCAAAATAGGACTTCCATATATCAAATGGAAGAGAAAATCGTGCTCTTCGATTTTGGTATTGTGAATTTTTGGCCAAAAATGCAAATTTGGGAGTTATTGGCGAAATAGTGACAGGGTGTTTTGTGCAAAACGGTTTTTTTTGTGAAAAAATGGGTTTTTGGTGACCGGGGGGTTCACGGGCGGAGTTGGGTGGTTGGAGGGGGGCGACTGTAACTGACTGACATGGGAAGGTGGCTGAGGTGAGGCGGTGGGGTCCATAGAGGCGGGTGGTGGTGGTGATTTTGGTTCAAGGGCTTTGCAAAACATAGAGGGAAAGAGGAGGAGAGGGAGGAGAGGAGGGAGAGGAGGAGGTGGTGGTGGGGGAGGCCGACAACCAGCGGAGGGGGGAGGGAGGGGTGCGGCTGTCATGGATTTGGGAGAGAGGCCATTTTTGTTTTAAGAAAGGAGAAAAGAGGAAGTGAGAAACAATGAAGAGAAAAAGGAAGTAAAAGTGATTATATGCCAGTTTCTCGCGTATCGTCCAAATACAAATGATCTCCGTTTACCATGGATTTTAGACACGACATAGTAGACATGAAGACGAGTCCAACAAGACAAGTTTCGTCGAATTCCTAGTTCGTTTGACCATCCGTTAAAATTCACAAAGATGCTCAGATATTGTTCAAAAATGCGGTTTTAGCGCACCTTTTCTTCTTGCACGCTCACACGCTAACTCCAAAAATCATGCCCTTTTGGATTTTACTATTATTTGACGATACGAATCCATAAAAAAAGGGAATCGAATTCTGAGATCGTATCAATAATGTTCCTTTGTAAAATGATTACCTGTTTTACCTTGAACTGTTTTAGCTTGCATGGCCACATACTAACTCCGTTCAACGTGCACTTTGGAACTCAACAATGATTTGACATTATGAATCCAGAAAATTTTATCTCGTCGAATTCTGGGCTCATATGCAAAATTTCATTTTTTAAGGGCTATGTGTTGATAACCGAAAACCCCATCCAATTCTCACTATTTCGGATCTCGGAATATATCGAAGCTTATACTTTTCGGAGTCACAAACGGCATTTCGAACTCAATGGAAGTGGTTTCTAGTCCAAATTCATTCGTATGCAAAATGTGACTTTTTTGGGCTATATTTCAATAACGACCATTCTGAATTTTCAACTTGGCATAACTTTTTATTCCCGCTATGAAATTTGGATTTTTTAGATTCGTTGGAAAGATATTTTCAAATAGATTCTAATATTTTTGGTTTCGCTAAAATCCGGTTTCTTTTGAATCCTGTACATTCATTTGAAATTTGAAATCGAATTTTCAAACTACCGCGCCATTTCCAATTCCTTTTATAATTAAAATAAATATTTATGTTCTAACTTCGATTCATATAACTATATACGTTCTAATTCTATTAAAAATAAATTTCTAGTCGTTATTATTTAAAATAAATCATTTTAATTATTCAAAATTCAATAAAATTGCCAAAATAAAAATTTTAAATTGGTTCTGATTTTCCGGTTGTTACAATCTACCCCACTTAAAATCTTTTCGTCCTCGAAAAGGAACGGAGCTGAAATTGTTTAACTAATCAACTCAACTTTCATTCTGGCTTCCATTCTTCAACTTTTCAATTTCTAAAAATTTCCAATTTTTCAAAAATTTGGCCAACACCCTGAATTTTCGAAAAATTTCACCATAACCTCCTTTGTACGGGGAGACGTTTGGAATTTATTGGGACGTATTAGGCACCCAATAAATCCTAAAAAGCATATACATATTTATAGTGATATATTCCGTTGTCCACAGGGGAGTGTGTATAGATCATAAATCCAAAGAATAAATTCTTGTCACCCTATAAATAGTTTTTATGCCTTAATGACTAGAGAGACGTGATTATTGTCAACTCCAGACCCGTGCGGTTTTTTTTTATAAATTTGGCAATTTACCGTTACATTTTATATAGTCCATTTCAGCCTTCGGTTCAACCAGAAATATAGTCATCGCCATACACGCCTCTCGCTTGTATGGTAAATCTTTGACCTCGTCACATAAGCTCCAAATGCTTATGTGGTATATGACAGAGTATGCTATCTTCACGCAGTATGCCATGTAGTGTAGTTCAAAATTAATTGTTACTATCCTATGGCGATGTTTATAATCTCACACAGAACAACCAACACTCCGCATCCAATGGCATTCACAGTAGTTTGTACAATAAATAAAACTTCGCATCCAACTCATTAAGGTTTACCTATTTGTCAGGCACACAAATAAATTCTTTACTCAACAGCAAATCCATTTACCTGTTTAATGTATATGCATGTGTATATAGATAACTCTAAGAAAATTACAATCTAGTTCAATATTTTGATTCGATTTGGCTAATGGTTCAAAATTTTAATTAATCAAACTAATAATCATACAACACAACCAGCAACCAGTTAGTTGATTAGTTTTTCAAACATATAACTTTGATATAAATATTCAAAATCCTGTTTTTTTGTTGCCAAATCACAACAATAAGCCCTATCTAGTTTTGGTTCTCACACTAGCCAACTGGAAATATATAGATATCCCGCTTTCTAAACCCGAGCACAAATACTAATGATGGCGCGCCATTATCAGAATCATATCCGCATCCAGTATATTAAAACTTTGAATACACATTTGCAAGGCGTATATGCAAAATCTTTATATATTGGATTGTCCAAATTCAATACAAATAAAATATTCAAATACGTATAAAATGGTTTGAATTTTCAAAACAAAGTTTGTTTTCACTTTTATTTTAAAATAAAACTCTTCACACTCGTTCTAGGATACTACTGATCCTATCTCTAATGAGTTATTCTCATTGGACATTACTAATCCAATTTCTGATGAATTCTTTCGTTTCGTTCTAATGTATCTTGTTCTCGAGCTCTGTAAACCAAAACTCTGATACCAAATGTAATGCCCCGAACTTCCCCAATCTCCGAAGAGAAGAGAAAGAACGGATTGTCTAAGAACAAGACGAATCAGAACACAAACAGAAGAACATTTCATTGCTTATTATAGCAATTTACATAAGAGTACAAGAATATACAGAGTATGAACAAGTATTATACATTTGATAAATATCAGAGATTTACAATTTACAATGCTGCAGAAAATAATACAAAAACACAACTGAAAGAGATAAACGGATACTGAGCTTTCCGAATATCATTCCATCTGTAAACCAGGATCCTATGAATATAAATCTGCAAAACCAAAACTACTAGCTGCCCGTGTGGAAAATAGGGGCACTCAGAGTTTAGGTTAAAACAATAAACTCCAGGTCAATCATGTGACTGGTGTGAGAACTAAAACAGTTATTTAAAACTTTACTTTAAAATGGAATATATCAAGGGACCACGCCGTATAACACGGATCGGGTTTCCTCCCAAGAATACCAGTGCAAATAACAAAACAGTGCAATGCTTTTTGAAAAAATGAAGCTATTATAAGACCCAGGTCCCATCACACAATGCAACGCAAGACGTAGGATAGGATTTTCCCTTATAATAGCCAAACATGCTTGGTACGTTCAAAACAAATCATTTGATACTATTATAAGTGCATAGTGTATAAAACAACTTCAAATACAAATGTATCAATCCTAGGCGGCATGGGTACCATATATCATGTCGCCAATACTAGGCTCTACAATTAAAATCGCAAAGTCACGTATTGGAAGTTGGATTTCCATCTATGAACCAAGGCAAGGGATCGTCGTTACCGAATTCGAGACGCTCTATCCCGCCCGTCAGGATACAACTACAACTGCACCTTGGATCATCAGGGTCAGTCCACCCAAAGTGCAAAAGGTGAATTAAAATGCCTGAACATGCATTCCACCGCCCTATGGGGCATAAGTCTGGTCTGTATAAAGGCTATATCGTCCATCGGGCCCGTAGTGCCGATATAACTGAGGCGCCTCGCTATCCATCATCCACATAAGTAAAATGTTTGGGCGTGCAAAACCCAGACACCACTCCTAGCTAGAAGGAAACACATTCCCTTCCTGATGTCCTCTCCCGTTTCTGGTTCGCACCGAGGTGTGAGGCTCGTGAATTAACGCTACACAAAGCTATTCTATATTAAAGCCGTGATTTGATCATCAACCACAGGACTCTGCTTTTCAATAGAAACCTTTATCATTTGCATCTCAGCATGCCACACAGGCAATTCACGCTATGCAACCGATGTCTATCAATCACACAGAATGAAATCTGATGTCAGACACACATCCATTTACAAGTTCGTCCTGGGTCTAAACGAATCCGGAGGAACCTTAGTCCTCGTCCCCTATCCAATACAGGAGAGAGGCCCTTGCATATCCGGTCGATCTCCAAGTACATCTGGAATGATCACCACTCATTACCTTGTCTTGGGTGTACAGCCCAATCAAGACATTAGTAATCATCCAAACGATGTGAAGACCTCCGGTCTTCAATCACGTCTTCATTGTCGACTCATCGCCGATTTAGTTATTCAGAATGGGATAAACCCGGTCTTTTTGAATAACTCGCGTATATAATAAGCAAGTGCTATAAAAACACAACATATGCCTCATTTCAATTATGAATATTCTTTTATTTAAATATTCATATCCTTTGGGAAAGGTTCCCATTAATTTTATCAAAGATAAATTCTTTAAATTTATTCTTTAATCTTCCTTTGGATATCAGTTTGAACCAAATTATAGTTTACCCAAACTAGTCGGGATTAGCGAACCTTACAGATGTAATCATTTGTTTAATTTCCCAACCCAACCTATTCATCCCATGAAGTAAAACTAGTAATACCCCATATCTAACACCACAGTCTTAACGGTAAAATTAATTACCATTTCACGTTCAAATCTAATTAAATATTTAACTATCGCTTCGAACAATACTGGTGATCCTCCATTCTCGAGCATTTCTTGAATTTAATAATTTTAGTTATCAGATTCACATTTCAATCTGATCAAAGATTCATTAAAACTCTAATTCAGATTCAAATCTCCAAAAATCATTAGTTAATGATTTTCTCCAAAGTTACGAAATTAATCTTACCTTTAATTGGGTTAAAGAACTAATTTCATTTAAAACACAGCTCACGATAAACCCAAAATCTCATTCCATTAAAAAAATGGAATTTTCATGGAAAACAAATCGATATATATAATCGATATAAACTTCCATATCCAACCGATAATATAAATGGAATAACGGCAAAGCCTTTTAAATTCCATATATATCAACAGTCTTCCTCTACAGAAGCTCACTTCGATTATTACCAAATCGAATTCCATTCAATTCCAATTTAATATGTTAAATTGGAAAACTTTACTTTGGGAAATATCCTTTAAATCATGACAAAAGATTTATAAATTCCAAATCACATTTCACTGTAAATCGAGTTAAAGAACGAATGTCGTTAAAACACAATTCACGATAAACCCAATTCACATTCCATTTTATTCCAATTACCAAATGTAACTGGAAACTTAATCTTAATTAAAAGATTTATTCTTTTCCAACGGGGTTTAAGAACAGTGTTACTGAAGACCCCATCCCATCAGTCTCTAACCGTAAATTAGTAAGAGAACAATTCCCAAAGTATTAATCCTGAAGGCCGAAACCAATGTCAGATCAATACCCAGGAAACCATTCAACTTAGCTAATCTCCAGTTAGTTTCTAACTTTCTTAACTCCATTGGGTTTAAGAATGGTATTATTAAAGATAGCATTCACGACAAACCCAAAATCCAATTCAATATTAAATACAAGGCTCTGAATAGAAATTATATCGGCTTATATTCAATATCAAATTCTGAAATCTACAAATATCATATTGGGAATAATGATATGTATATCTTCCAAATTCCTCCACAATATCCGTATAATCACGGAATCCAATATCGAAATATTCCGAAGATAATTTCGATTCAAATCCAATCCAATCCATATATTGGAAATTTTGGTTATTTTTAAAACCAATTCAAATCCAATTTATTTATTTAAAAATATTGGATTATCATTCTAGTTCATAACTAGTTCATTTTGATAAAAATATATTTTTATCTTTTCAAATATGGAATTTTTCATCCCAATTCTTTCCAAATCATTTATTATGATTTTACACAAATTATTGATATTTTTAATAATTTTATCAAGGCCCGTACAGTCGATTTCCATAAACGGTCATCAATCTACACTTACGACGACCTTTTCGAAATTTGATTTGGATATAATTCCAAATCCAACCGTTAGATTTCTAATTTCTTGTATTCGTTAGAAAGCTCTTTTCGATACGAACCCAAAGTTTCTGGTTTTAGGAGAATCCGACGGTCGGTTCTCCCGTAATGTCCATTCGAAGTCAATGGTCAAAATTCGCAAACTACCGCAGCGCGACGCATTTTATTCAGGCCATATATATATATATATATATATATATATATATATATATATTTCGTCGATTTCCATCTAAAACGTATTTTATAAATCGTTTAAAATTTGTTTTCAAAACGATTTCAACTTCATATTCAATTTTTAAATCAAAATTGAATATTCCATGTCATTAATGTATAAATGATAATTTTTTCAAACCTCAAATTTTGAAATCATTTCCTTTTCTATATTCATTATAAAAATGAATAAAATCGATATAGATATCGTTCACGTCAAAATGGCGTTAATGTAATCAACACGACTTTAAATATTTAAATATATTCATGTCCATCCCAAATCGGACATCAAAATCAGATTTTGATCTTTTACTGAATATTATTTTAAAATATTCACTATTTTAAAATATTCATTATTTTGAAATATTCATTCTTTCTGAACTGGAATCAGACACAGTCAATTACCATATAATGTTGTTTATATGGATTTCATACAACATATGTATCGAATAAAAATGATAAACAATCAACCATCATCTAGAGTGCATTCAACAATGCATAAGCATTAAATATAAATATTTAACGCTTATAACAGTCTGTCAACCAATCGATTGACATACAACTAAACAATTGGGATTAGTGTACGTCAAATATCATCCCAATACCCGTGTGGGGTTTCAACCAACATATACTGAATATTATTTGTGTAGTTGGCGATGTGTAAAATATATCTTCCTAACCAATATCAGTTAAATGTGTGCACATAAACAAATCGTCCGATTTGTAAATGAATATTTAGTTTATTCATATACACGTTAAAAATTATATTTTTAACTATAAAATATTTGTTTCAACACATGAATATTTTATTCAGTTCATTTATACAATAAAAATGATATTTTTATTGTTATAACATCTTTAGAAAATTTTGGCAGCACAACGGCACAATACTAGAACCGGAACAAGGTCTAGCCTTATCCCTCGCCCAATAATGGCTCGCGCCACGTACATACCGATTCTAATCAATTCACTTCACCCAAACAACCATATTCAAACAAATAATCCAATCAACCACACAACCAAATAAACATGGTTTCAAACAAGGGTGTCAGGTGCTACTAAGCACCGTCTGCATCCTAGTATATATTTTTAACTAAAAAATAAAGTAGAGTGAAAAGTTCTCACCTTTGGGATCCACTCTATCCTTCTTTAATTGACGGATTTTGCCATCACGCTCCGTTTTGTCGCTTTCTCGCACTTAAATTCGCCTCTTTGGCTCTAGAATTTGCATACGGCCTCCAATCTTCACCAAACTTTGTCACTATCCTAAACGCGCCATTCCGGACAACTTTTGCCTAGTGGACTTTCTTCCAAAACCGCACCAATTCGCTGGAAATCGCGAAATACAGCAGCATGTCCGTTGACTTCAGACGCGATTTCCGGACAGCTCCGCAATCCAAAATAGGACTTCCACATGTCAAATCGAAGAGAAAATCGTGCTCCTCGATTTTGGTATTGTGGATTTGGGAGTTATTGGCGAAATAGTGAGAGGGTGTCTTATGCAAAATGGAATTTTTGTGAAAAAATGGGTTTTTGGTGATGGGGGGCCCATGGCCGGAGTTGGGTGGCTGGGGGGGTTGGCTGGACCTGACTGACGTGAGGAGGTGGCTGAGGTGCGGCGATGGGGTCCATAGAGGCGGGTGGTGGTTGTAACACCCCACCTCCGTTAAGTACACTCACAAAGGGAATGCCTTAACTTTGGTGGAGCATTTTAGTAAACAAAACAGAAAATTTCAAGACAGATAAACAATACTTGAGAAATTGTAACTTTATTACAGCGGAAAACAGAAATCAGTATGGTTACATCTTTACCAAAAACTCAAGTACATAAATATCAGTCTTTTTCAGAAAGTCATCAGAGTACAAAACTTTAAAATCATAATCCCCACAGAAGATGCCATAAGGAGTTTAGCCATACTTTTCGCACTTCAAGTACTTCAAGCAGAAGAAATCCGAATCAAGCTAAAGTATTTTCTCATTGGAAAACCTGGGGGCGGGGGAACGGAAGAAAAGGGGCGAAAACAAGCATGGTCAGACATAAAGTCTGGCAAGTCCAGTGACTTTCATCATATGAACAGAAAATAATAATCATGGCATGCAAATAAAACTAGATGAGAGATAACGATAACCGGAGTAGCAGATATACTTAGGTTAAACAGAAGAAACAGAATAATATTACTTTTCATTTCTCTGCACTAATACTAGTATAACAGGATTAGGTGTCACCCCAATGTCTAAACTGAAATAGAAATGGGAACAGAATAATTTCCACAGAAGAGAATGCTAGTAATGGGCCTTTACCACCCCAATAGAAACATATAGAAACAGAATGCTAATAATGGGCCTTTACCACCAGAATAGAAGTTACAGAAACAGATTAATCCCTATGAAAACAGAATGTAGAATTAGGTGTACACTAGTAAATGTGCCTTTACCACCCGAACAGACGGTACCACGCAGAAACAGACAGGTATTGCCACCCAACAGAAACAGACTGTACCAACAGAAACAGACAGAACTAAGTGTACCCTAAAACCCTACCCCAAGCGATCGGCTCCCTAATACATAAATACCTTGTGTCGGCTCCACAGTAGGATGTATCGCTCCCTAAAGTGACAACCGATTGGCATAGACCTATTTACAGATGTCACGGCATCTTACATCTTCAGAGGTAGACCGGGATCCATGCACACACATGACCCGGTTGGAACACACCATCAACACCCCTCACCATTATCAGAATGAACCGCTTATAATTAGTTCAGTAAGTGTGCCCGGACCCTACCTACTATTGGATCAAAGTTTGATACCAGAAAGGGTTACTGACTAATATGGGTCCCAAACAACAGATGACACAAGTAATTTCCCTCCTAACCTTGTGTCCCCAGACTAACAGATTTCAGATTAGCTTGTTTACAAGTTCAGACATACAGAGTTCAGATCAACTAGTTCACAGATCAGACAAGTTTCAGACTAACGGATCAGATATACGGATTTAACAGATTTGTCTAACTTTGTAATTGGGCCTATAGATTCATGAAACAGGTTTGTTAAATTCATTAGTCCAATTGGTTTAACCTTACCCACTCAACACGTTTTAGACATCATATTTATCTCAAATTTGTATCAATTAAAAATTAACGCGCAGACCTCTCACATTAGACTGACAGTTTGCGGCCACTGGTTAGGCCGGTTGGTTCCGGGCAGGTTTCTGCCGCAAACTGAGTCTAACCTCAGGTTTCAAGCACGTTATGACTAACTTCTCACATTAGAACCTATTGTTTGTGGCCACTAGATGTGTCGGGCGGTTCCGGGCAGGATTACGCTTCAAACTCATTCTAACCTCGAGTTAGCCATGTTTCATGTTCATCCAATGCATTCATTCACAGACTATGCTAATATCAGACTAATCATGCTAGTTTAACAAATTAACTTCTGTACAAGTTACAACAGATTATTCGAGGTTCTATTAACAAGTTTTGCTCAATTTTAAATCGAGCCTACAAATTTACATACTTCAAATTTCAGCATTTCTGTTCTAACATATTACGCAATTCGACAGACTAAACAGATAACAGATCTTGCAGATTAGTCGATTTAGCAGGTCTAGCAGATAAGGCAATTTTAACATAATTAGCAGATTAGGCAATTCAATCTAATTAGCAGTTTAGGCAATATAACAGAACTACAGATTAGGCAATATAACAGATTTAATCATTCCTTAAAGTTTCATTGACATATCTTGCCTAATTATAAATTTAGCCTAAACTTACATGCCCAAATCAAGGTCATAATTCGTAATACAATATACGCCCCAAATTTTAGCCTTAATATTCCCATTTACAGTTCATGTCAAAACTAGATTTAATATTCTAGTTTACCATTTATGTCCAGGACTAATACACATGTAAATCATTCTCTATTATAGCCAATTCAGATTATCCCAACATATTTGCTATGCCAAATTAACTTAATTAAGCTACGCCCAATCCCCGTATAACATGTTTCCACAAGTTCTCTAAATACTCATGAAATAGCCCTAGCAAAAGGAATAGGGGATAAACACAAGGAAGAATAGGCATGCAATAATGAACCAAATACAATGATAATGGCCCCTCTAGGCTCGATGTACATAACAGTGAATGGGAATAAACTAGCAAAGTTACATACTAAATATGAGATCTAACATCATTAAGGGAATAGGCATAAGAAACTAACTACAATAGTTATAGAAAACTTACCACAATAGTCATGGGCGACTAATTACAATAGTTTCTTATTCAATGTCATAGGCAATAGTCTCATATTCATGAAATCATAGTCATAGGCAAAAGTCTCATAGGCGTGAATTATAGTCATAGGCAATAGTCTCGTAGGCAACAGTTTCATGTCCAATTATGCATTATTCATTATTTGTCCCAAAATTTAGCATTCGTGCGTTAATCTCTTATGAGATGTGGCGTAGGCTCGTGGTAGCCTGGCTATAGAACAGAAAGAAGAAAGAGATACAGAATAAAATATATCAGAACAGAACGTACACAACCTCAAATTCAGATTTACAATCATGTCACGATTATAGTTATAGTTTATAGCGGAAAATAACTGTACTTGCCTTTCGTGGTTTTAAGAAAGGATAATAAATTGTTGTTAATGCAGAAATGTTGAATTACTCCTCTTTAATTGTTGTTGTAGCTCTAAACTTCGATTTGAGATTTGATTTAGCTTTTAATTCTATTCAGGTTGGAAGAAGATGCATCAGTCCAAGTTTTGATTCCAGCAGAGTAGCAATGCTATTTTTATTTTTAATTAAAACAGAGGCAGAATATAGACATAATGAAATTGTGTAGAGAAAATGAGACTAGGGGGCTGTTTATGTAGGATTAGGCGAACGAATCTAGACAGAAAACGAGACCGGATACATCAGAGTGAACCAGGTTCAAAAACTGGGTTTCGGGAGCAGGTCGACCCCCTGGTCGACTCCCCAGTCGACCTGGTCATGGGGAAGTCGACACCCCAGTCGACTCCCTAGTCGACCTAGTAAGGGAGGTGTGACGGCCCGTCCCGCACCAACCTGCATTTCCTCCAAAAGTGCGTTGTACACATGCCCAACTAGCACAGAACGGTCGTCAAAAGAAAAGAAAGAAGAGAATGAACTAATCAAGGAACCTGTAGAATGTCTCACAACGCATGGGATAAAATATAATAATAACATACTTGACATAAAACAGGCGAGACAGTGCATAAGCTGATAACTAAAATCAACATCAATCATCAGAGCAGCGGAAATCCATATACAGCTTATTACAATTTTCCAAATTTACTGTCTCTAAACAAAAGAAAGCTAAAGTAGAAGATACACCAACAATGCCCAAGCAGTGATCTTCAACAACACAGGGAGAATACTATATATATTACGTGGAAGCCTCCTGCTCATCTTCGGATCGTCTACCCGTGCATCACCAGCTAACCTGTCTCTAGTCTGCTCATGTGAGCACCCAGAGTAATAAGAGGAGACATAAAACTCTGGGTCAGACATAAAGCCTGGTATGAGCGATAAGCATCTAAACAGAATAATAACAGGTATACTAAACCATACCTGAACCTGGACCTGCAACCAAAGAGTTAGTACCACATACCGTACAATGCTCTAAGGTGCCATGATAAATAGTGTAAGAATACGGGGGTGGGGTGTGTATGTCAAACAATCAGGCATAGCAACCATCCTCACGTCTCTCACTCAGTGCGTAAAGCATACGATATCTACCACTTTGAAACACTAGACAAAACTGAGGCAACGACGAATCCCGACTTGTAGAAACCCTGCTATGACCAAGCCAAACACTTGGAGTCATGACCAAACATTTCAATGACCCACTTCATTGGTCGTAGCCCTTGGTTCTACCGATGCCATAATGGCCCTGAATCCGCCTTCGTACCTCCTACCATAGTGGTCCAAAGCTATAGACGTCGATAACCCCTTGGCACGCGTCCCACAGCAAAGCCCAATCATGAAGCCCACTCATTGGTTCCCAGCTGGATCCTGAGTCAAAGCTCCTCATTTGGACTTCCTTTGCATCTCGGGTTTTGATCGAATTGGAGTGGGTCTTCAGAAGAGTTGTCGTGCAGTAGCAGCCCTAGAATACGGTTCGGTTCGGTGGTCATCATCCTCGTCGGTTCGGTTCGGTAGTCATCTTTCCATTCGGTTCGGGTCGGGTACTCCACTTCGGGTCGGATCGGTGTCCTCCTCCGGGTCGGGTCGGGTGTCCTTCCTTCCAGCGCTCCGATCCGCTCCCTTATTTCTTCACGTATTTCGATCCGATCCCTCCTTGCCATCTGATCCGCGTGGCCTTCCCTCTTGCTCGTTCTCCCAAATGTTTACTTCCGATCCGAGCCCTGCATTTCCAAGTCGATCCGATCTGGCCTCCAATTATTCTTCCGATCCGATCCCCTTGTCCACCCCAACTCCAAGTAAACGGCCTTCCTTCTCGCCAAGCCTCCTTCAGTGACAAGTTCCAACCCAGTTCGAATTCCCTTGGTCAGTTCACAAATCCGATCCGACCCCTTTCTCCGATCCGAACCGGTTCGGAACCTGCACACTTCTGCAACTTTCCAGCGAGCTTTCTACGCCATTCGACGACGTTTTCGACCAATTTAACTATTCTAATCAATCATGAAACATACCATAGAGTCATAGCAACATGTAACATCAATTGCAAACACCATAACAACAATTTGATAGATTTAAAATGGATCAAACATAGCTAGAACTCCTCATTTTCCCCTAATCACTCTTAATCATGTTCAAGCATAAAATTAGCAAAACACATCGAAATTAACCCAAATTTCTAACAGAGCCTTAAAACATTATTTTAGAATTTTAAGAATTTTTCCAGAATTTATTTACGTATAAATTCGCTAATCTTCACTAATTACCCTTAATCGCCGTAATTAGTGCAAAAACTATGCAAATCACTCACCTTTGCCACAACTAGAACCCCAAAACCGAAATATTCTCTGATTTGGCGTTGTTCCCAATCTTATACAGCAGCTCCAACCTTGCTTTGGTGTTTTTTCTTCTTAATTTAATGTTTGCTAAGCCTAATCTTCAATTAGAAGGTGATTTCTGGGTGTTTTAGAGAGATTTAGAGAGTGGAGGCCATGGCTAGGTTAAAGGAAATGAAAGTGGCGGCTGGAAAATGTCTAAAGAAATGTTTTCTAATCCTAATCAGCACCTATATCCCCCTAAACCCGAAATTCCCCTTGGGCCAAGCTGTTAATCACCCGGTTAAGCCCAATTAAGCTGTTTTTCACCATCTGAAACTTGTTTCAGCCATATCTCCCAAACGGTGAGTCCGTTTGGCTAATGTGACCACTCTACGGAAAGAGAAACCATCATCCGGAGCCAATGGAAGTGGTTTCAGGTCAAAATTCCTTTCCAGTCAAAAGTTATGGCCAAAACAGTGCCAACTAGGGGTAAGATGGTCATTTAAAAATCGGGAAAAATCATGAACATGGGAAATGACCCTAATAGTCGTCTACCAAAGTTACATGACCATACGACTTCGTATGTGACAGAAATAAATATTCTACGATCCTATGATGCGTAGAATGCGGGTCGTTACACTCTCCCCCCCTTAAGAAATTTCGCCCCCGAAATTCCTTAACCCAAAACATACCAAGGATCCCGCATGCCTAACAACCACATACAACAATCAAACATGCAAAACAAGCAAACAAGCCTATCCTAGCATGCGGAAAACTAAATCGAAGTCAAAATCTTACCAGGCAAAGAGTTCTGGGTGTGACTTCCTAATGTTCTCCTCTGTCTCCCAAGTACAATCATTCTCGTCCTCGCCCCACTGAACCTTGACTAACTTCACCGCCTTCCTTCGAAGTTGCTTCATGTCGTGCTCGACAATACGGGCCGGCTTGCGGTTCCCAACCGCCTCGGGTTCCACTTCGAAGTCCTCTAACTGATCAGGTGAAATAGTCATATCTGAGTCGTGAACGAACTTCCTTAGTTGGGAAACATGAAATACGTTGTGAACTCCTGCCATCTTCTCTGGTAAGTCAATTCTATATGCCAAATTCCCGACTAGCTCAAGAACAGGGAATGGGCCAACAAATCTTGGTGCCAATTTGCCTCTCCTGCCAAATCGTATTACGCTCTTCAACGGAGAAATCTTGACAAACACCATGTCGCCAACGGAGAATTTCAAGTCTCCCCTCCTCTTATCAGCATAGCTCTTCTGCCTATCTTGAGCAGCTTTCATTCGTTGCTGAATGATCTTAATCTTATCCGACGTTTCTCTCACCACATCTGGTCCAAGCACAAACTTCTCGCCAGTCTCTATCCAACATGATGGTGAGTTGCACGGTCTTCCGTACAAAGCTTCATATGGAGCCATACCGATACTGGATTGGTAGCTATTATTATACGCAAACTCTACTAGGTGCAAATGGTCATCCCATGATCCACCAAAATCCAATATACATGCTCTCAAGAGATCTTCCAAAATACGGTTCACCCTCTCCGTCTGACCGTCGGTCTGAGGATGATATGCGGTACTGAGGTGTAACTCTGACCCTAGAGCCTCTTGTAAGCTCCTCCAAAACCCACTAGTGAACAACGGGTCTCGGTCGCTCACAATGCTTTTAGGTACTCCATGAAATCTCACTACCCACTTCATATACAATTCTGCTAACTTAGCTGCCGTTCTAGTCGATTTGACTGGTATAAACCTTGCACTTTTAGTCAGTCGATCTACAATTACCCAAATGCTGTCATATCCCGATCTAGTCCTTGGTAAACCATCGATGAAATCCATCGAGACTTGCTCCCATTTCCATTCGGGAATTTCTAATGGCTGTAACAAACCACTAGGCTTCTTTTGCTCGGCTTTAACTAGCTGGCAATTCATGCATTTGGATATAAACTTCCCAACGTCTCTTTTCATTCCTTCCCAGTAGTAAGTCTGTTTCATGTCTCTATACATCTTATTACCACCGGGATGTATAGTCAGCTTTGAGTGATGACATTCTCTAAGCACTTCATCTCTCAATCCATTGACATTGGGTACAACAAGCTTTCCATTCTTTCTAAGCCATCCATCTCGATCAAGTCCATACTTGTTCATCTCCTCATCGATATCCATCTCTAATTTGGAGATGATTTCCAATAGATTAGGATCGTCCCTCTGACTAGAGCCGATCCGCTCAATCAAAGTGGGTCTGATCGTCAAACTTGCTAACATTTCTGGATCCAATTCACACTTTGGTCTGAAATCAAACCCCGCGATAAACTCCAGTTGCTTCCATTCAAGGAATATAGCCCCTAAGCTGGCATGTTTTCTACTCAATGCATCAGCCACCGCATTGCCCTTTCCTGGTGTGTATGCGATGTCAAAATCATAGGAAGCTAAGAACTCTAACCATCTCTGCTGACGGAGATTTAAATCCTTCTGAGAGAAGAGATACTTTAACGACTTATGATCTGTAAACAGCTCAAATCTTTCTCCCAAGAGATAGTGTCTCCACATCTTTAATGCGAACACGATTGCTGCCAACTCTAAATCATGGGTAGGGTATCTTCTCTCGTGCGGTTTCAATTGCCGACTTGCGTAAGCTACAACCCTACCGCCTTGCATCAATACAGCACCCAGTCCGGTACCACAGGCATCCGTGTATACCGTCATCTCTTCATTCCCCTTAGGAATGACTAACACTGGTGCGCTTGTCAACTTGTCCTTTAGACTCTTGAATGCATTCTCGCACCCTCCATTCCAGACAAAGGCTTGATTCTTCTTGGTCAACTGGGTCAATGGTGCTGCTATCTTGGAGAAACCTTGGATAAACTTACGATAATATCCCGCTAACCCCAAGAAACTTCTTACATCTGTTGCATTCTTGGGCGTAGGCCAATCCTGTACTGTAGCCACCTTTGCCGGGTCCACGGCAATACCATTCTCTGATACAACATGGCCCAAGAACCTCACTTCCCTCTTCCAGAAGTGACACTTCGAAAACTTTGCTTTCAATTGGTGTTTTCTCAACACCTCCATCACTATTCTTAAATGTCCCTTGTGTTCTTCCTCTGTCCTTGAATAGACCAAAATATCATCAACGAACACAAGGACAAACTTATTCAACTGATCTCTGAATACCCTATTCATAAGATCCACAAAATATGCTGGGGCATTGGTCAGCCCGAATGGCATGACCAACCACTCATAAAACCCAGACGGCGTCCGAAATGCCGTTTTAGCTATACTCTCAGCTTCCACTCTAAGCTGATGAAAACCTGTCGCGAGATCCAACTGAGAAAATACTCTCGCGCCACTCAACTGATCGAATAAATCATCTATCCGCGGTAGAGGATACTTGTTCTTCCTCGTCACTTTATTCAACTCGCGGTAGTCTACACACAAACGAAGGGAACCATCCGCCTTGGTAGCAAACACAACTGGTGCTCCCCATTCAGAAACACTCCTTCTGATAAATCCCTTCTTCAAAAGATCGCTGACTTGCACCTCGAGCTCTCGCTGCTCTCTTGGTGCCATACGACGAAGTGGCATCACTATAGGTCTAGCATCTTTTACCAAATCAATACGGAACTCAATCTCTCGGTGTGGTGGAAGTCCGGTCACTTCTTCGAAAACATCCGGATACTGGCCAACCACGGGCAAACCTGACAACTCACTATGCGGAATGTCGAGGGAGTTTAGAAAACTAGCCAATACCCCCTTACTGGGTAGACCACCAAACGCTATCCTCCGCCCATCATCCGCTCTAGCTGTCACCAACAAGCCCTCACAGTCTACCACCACCCCGTATCTTTGGAGCCAATCTACTCCCAAAATAATGCCAAACCCAGTAAAGCCCAAAACAAAGCAATCACAAACAAACATGCATCCATGACTCGATAAGACCACATTACGACAAATCATGCTAAGGCTAGTCGAACCACCAATCGGGTTCGTCACTACTAAAGGTCTATCGACAATCTCGGGCTCCAATCCCAACCTATCTACCAAGTCACTAGATATGAAAGAACTGGAAGCTCCGGTATCAAACAAAACTCTAACAGGAACATCATAAACAGAAAGCATACCTTGAATGACGACATTCTTTCCTTTCTCCGCCGCTGTTGGGGCATTCGACGAAGAAGGAATAGCATTAAGAGCGTAGGCTTTCACCATTTGCTTTTCCTTAAGGGGCTGTGGACACTTGTCCTTGTGATGTCCCAATTGGCCACAATTGAAGCACTTCCTATCCGCTGGCTTGGCCCGACAATTACTAGCATAATGGCCCTTCTTACCACAGCTGAAGCACTCCACCTCTTGCTTATTCTTTTTCTTCTGGCCGTCCTTAGCCTGATTCTGCTTTCTTTTATTCTGGGAGCCACCCTTGCTTCCACCACTTGCTTGTGGCTTTGGCTCATCTGCGGATGCAACCTTAGTCTTCGGCTTAGGGTAGAGACTTTCCGATCTTAACGCTTTCCCCACAATCGATTCAAACGTCTCATCGATGTGGTTAATAAGCTTTTCCCCTAAGTACTGATCCAAACCAGTTATGAATTTCTCATTCTTCTTCTCGGCAGTATCAATAAGAGATAATCCATACTTCGACAAAGTGTCGAATTCAGCAATGTACTCCGAGACAGCTCTGCCATTCTGCTTGAGCTCCAAGAATTTCTTAAACAGCATTGACTTATGAGCAGCTGGAATGAACTTCTCACTAAAGCGAGCCTTAAACTGCTCCCAAGTAATCTGATCTTCGGGAGTAGCTGCCTTTATAGCATTCCACCAATTCATTGCCCGCCCTTGCAGCTGACGGGACGCTAGCTTTCTCTTCATCGCATCCTCGATACCCAAATCCTCGAAGATACGTTCGCAACTATCCAACCAATCCTGAACATCCGTGGCCGATTCCGTTCCATGGAACGGCTTCCCACCAAGGCTAGTATAATCCTTATTCAGCTTGGCGAAGTCGACTCTTGGCGCCTGCACTATTGGACCACCACCATTTCCACCATTGGGAGCTGCCCTATGTACATCTCTAAGCATCTCTCTCATGAGGTCAGTAAACATCGTCCTCATGTCAGCAACATTCCCATTATTGGCTCCCCTACCAGCACCTCTAGTATATCGGCTCATCGTCAATCTGAAAAAGGAAATGATTAACGACTCCATAGTGGTGCTAGTGCAGTACGACTTCATTCTTATACTACTAATAGTATATATATATAGCTTTTAAAAACCAAAGTAATCACAAATACGCTCTCTCGTATACGTATCTTATCTCTCCCTGATAACTTCCCTAGGTTAACTACGCAACCTAGAGCTCTGATACCAAGTGTGACGGCCCGTCCCGCACCAACCTGCATTTCCTCCAAAAGTGCGTTGTACACATGCCCAACTAGCACAGAACGGTCGTCAGAAGAAAAGAAAGAAGAGAATGAACTAATCAAGGAACCTGTAGAATGTCTCACAACGCATGGGATAAAATATAATAATAACATACTTGACATAAAACAGGCGAGACAGTGCATAAGCTGATAAGTAAAATCAACATCAATCATCAGAGCAGCGGAAATCCATATACAGCTTATTACAATTTTCCAAATTTACTGTCTCTAAACAAAAGAAAGCTAAAGTAGAAGATACACCAACAATGCCCAAGCAGTGATCTTCAACAACACAGGGAGAATACTATATATATTACGTGGAAGCCTCCTGCTCGTCTTCGGATCGTCTACCCGTGCATCACCAGCTAACCTGTCTCTAGTCTGCTCATGTGAGCACCCAGAGTAATAAGAGGAGACATAAAACTCTGGGTCAGACATAAAGCCTGGTATGAGCGATAAGCATCTAAACAGAATAATAACAGGTATACTAAACCATACCTGAACCTGGACCTGCAACCAAAGAGTTAGTACCACATACCGTACAATGCTCTAAGGTGCCATGATAAATAGTGTAAGAATACGGGGGTGGGGTGTGTATGTCAAACAATCAGGCATAGCAACCATCCTCACGTCTCTCACTCAGTGCGTAAAGCATACGATATCTACCACTTTGAAACACTAGACAAAACTGAGGCAACGACGAATCCCGACTTGTAGAAACCCTGCTATGACCAAGCCAAACACTTGGAGTCATGACCAAACATTTCAATGACCCACTTCATTGGTCGTAGCCCTTGGTTCTACCTCCTACCATAGTGGTCCAAAGCTATAGACGTCGATAACCCCTTGGCACGCGTCCCACAGCAAAGCCCAATCATGAAGCCCACTCATTGGTTCCCAGCTGGATCCTGAGTCAAAGCTCCTCATTTGGACTTCCTTTGCATCTCGGGTTTTGATCGAATTGGAGTGGGTCTTCAGAAGAGTTGTCGTGCAGTAGCAGCCCTAGAATACGGTTCGGTTCGGTGGTCATCATCCTCGTCGGTTCGGTTCGGTAGTCATCTTTCCATTCGGTTCGGGTCGGGTACTCCACTTCGGGTCGGATCGGTGTCCTCCTCCGGGTCGGGTCGGGTGTCCTTCCTTCCAGCGCTCCGATCCGCTCCCTTATTTCTTCACGTATTCCGATCCGATCCCTCCTTGCCATCTGATCCGCGTGGCCTTCCCTCTTGCTCGTTCTCCCAAATGTTTACTTCCGATCCGAGCCCTGCATTTCCAAGTCGATCCGATCTGGCCTCCAATTATTCTTCCGATCCGATCCCCTTGTCCACCCCAACTCCAAGTAAACGGCCTTCCTTCTCGCCAAGCCTCCTTCAGTGACAAGTTCCAACCCAGTTCGAATTCCCTTGGTCAGTTCACAAATCCGATCCGACCCCTTTCTCCGATCCGAACCGGTTCGGAACCTGCACACTTCTGCAACTTTCCAGCGAGCTTTCTACGCCATTCGACGACGTTTTCGACCAATTTAACTATTCTAATCAATCATGAAACATACCATAGAGTCATAGCAACATGTAACATATTTTGCAAACACCATAACAACAATTTGATAGATTCAAAATGGATCAAACATAGCTAGAACTCCTCATTTCCCCCTAATCACTCTTAATCATGTTCAAGCATACAATTAGCAAAACACATCGAAATTAACCCGAATTTCTAACAGAGCCTTAAAACATTATTTTAGAATTTTAAAAATTTTTCCAGAATTTATTTACGTATAAATTCGCTAATCTTCACTAATTACCCTTAATCACCGTAATTAGTGCAAAAACTATGCAAATCACTCACCTTTGCCACAACTAGAACCCCAAAACCGAAATATTCTCTGATTTGGCGCTGTTCCCAATCTTATACAGCAGCTCCAACCTTGCTTTGGTGCTTTTTCTTCTTAATTTAATGTTTGCTAAGCCTAATCTTCAATTAGAAGGTGATTTCTGGGTGTTTTAGAGAGATTTAGAGAGTGGAGGCCATGGCTAGGTTAAGGGAAATGAAAGTGGCGGCTGGAAAATGTCTAAAGAAATGTTTTCTAACCCTAATCAGCACCTATATCCCCCTAAACCCGAAATTCCCCTTGGGCCAAGCTGCTAATCACCCGGTTAAGCCCAATTAAGCTGTTTTTCACCATCTGAAACTTGTTTTAGCCATATCTCCCAAACGGTGAGTCCGTTTGGCTAATGTGACCACTCTACGGAAAGAGAAACCATCATCCGGAGCCAATGGAAGTGGTTTTAGGTCAAAATTCCTTTCCAGTCAAAAGTTATGGCCAAAACAGTGCCAACTAGGGGTAAGATGGTCATTTAAAAATCGGGAAAAATCATGAACATGGGAAATGACCCTAATAGTCGTCTCCCAAAGTTACATGACCATACGACTTCGTATGTGACAGAAATAAATATTCTACGATCCTATGATGCGTAGAATGCGGGTCGTTACAGGAGGGGTCGACTCCCCTGTCGACCTGGGTATATGGGCGGGAATTTTTCGGCCAGCCTTCTCCGGGTTTGAATTTCGAATTTCTGGCTTTATTTTCGAGCTGTTTTATTTTATTTAAATTCATGAAACTTTGGAGGGTCATAACTTGGTCATACGGACTCCGTTTTTCGAAAACTCGGACTCGTTTTCAAGCAAAATTTCGAGACGAACGCAATGGCGCAACCCGTTTCCCTTGATTCTTACTTTTAAAAATTAATTATTCTTTGATTTGGTACTTATACATTCACAGAAAATACGGGGTGTTACATTCTCCTCTCCTTAAAGGATTTCGTCCCTGAAATCTTCAAGTTAAGAAGAATGTGTCCTACCATCCAGTCATCCATCTACTCAACCATCATCCACAAGCATCCATTTTCCTTAGAAAACTGTTAATGTTGTATGAACATATGCAAAAGTGTGTGTATATGTTCCTTATCTAATGCAATGATCAGGCGGTCCACTGAATCAGTTGACCTCCTTAATGCGAACTATGTTAGTGTCATGAATCCAACATGTATGCAATTTCCTATTTGATACATATTATTCTTATATGAGTGACAACCATTCATTCATATGCAACATCCATGTGATGAGTCAATCATTTTGCATCCACAGAAATTGAAAATGCTCACACATCCATATGCAGTATGAGAGTGTTTTCGAGCCGATCTAGTGCCTAGTGTGTGTATATGCATCCACGAGCAACCACTAGCAACCACTTGCATCCACTAGCAACCATCAAACATAACATGTATCAAACACATGTTTACATCCATAGGATTCCTATCTATAGGTCGAAGACTCGATCGATAGGATACAGTCGAGTGATGGGAGCGAGTGCAGATAAACAAAAACTTGGTTTCCATTAGACCTTGGTTGAAAGACAAATTCCCCTAAGTATCAACCCCGAAGACCGAAATCAACATCAGATTGACACCCAGAGGATTACCCTCTTTAGACCATGTCAAAACTGGAAATCTCAACCTTATCAGAAATATTCAGATATTTACATATTACCGGTACAGATCAGATTACTAAATGATTCTTAGGAAACTAAGCATGATAAAAACCCAGAATGTATGCATCATAGTCAACTTAATGCTCAACACAGATACCCAACTTACCGCGCTTAGATGAGTCATAACCCCTATGGATCTGAGTCTACCGCGGAATCAGAAACAATACTAGTATTCAAGTGCAGAGTATCGATTACAGAATCGAAATGCCAGAATCAGAAAAGAGTTTTAACTCAAAAAATCAGATAAAGAAATTAAACCTCCTACAGAAATTTTTCCTATTTCTGTCATATCCACTAGCCTCGAGAGTGTTCGCCTGCCTTCCAGAAGTTGGTCCTGCCCTCTACCCTTGCCCTCGTTTCTTCGGACAGTCCCTAGTGAAGTGTCCCATCTCACCACAGTTGAAGCAAGTGCCCTTTTCTTTTTCTGCAATCCTTGTTCAGATGAGTCGAGCTTCCACAAGTAAAGCACTTTTTCTCCTTCTTATCTTCAGTCTTTTCACCCTTCTTTTGTGTTTCCTTTTTGGTCCATGCATTCTTGTTTTGTGGTTCTTCCTTCTTTGCCTCTTTCTTGCCGTTGTCTTCCTCGTGAAGTAGTTCCATATCCACCAATCTCTCGTAAGTCACTCCCATGGGTACATGGGTCATGGCTAGGGTGTGCAGTGGCTCATTCAATCCTTTAACAAAGCGAAGAGACTTTTTATGCTGGGTGTTGACTGAATCTAGTCCGAACCTAGCCAGTTGGTTGAACTTGTTGATGTATTCCTTGACCGTCATACTTCCTTGCTTAAGAGATAAGAACTTTTCCAGTTGTAGACTTCGTTCAGCTTGTGTGAGGAATTTTGTCTCAAACCTTGTTCTGAAATACATCCATGTTTCAACCGGCCTCTCAGCGTTAGTGACTTCCCACTAATAGGAAGCTTCGTCCTTGAGCAACCATACCGCCAATTGTACCTTCTTCCTATCGTCCACCTCGGAAATAAAGAACAGATCCTCAGTTTCTTTGAGCTAGTTCCTCGCTTCTACGAATGATTCAGTTCCCTTGAAATCCTTTCCACCCATGGCCCTAAAATCTTTACAGATCTTTGAAAAAGCAATTGCACGAGGAGGGGCCGGAGGAGGAGGAATATCTGCTGGGCCTGCATCATTGGCCCTAGCCTCTAAGTAGCTCTTGAACAAGCCAGGTATTGGCTCGCCCTCTGGAAAGTTAAGATTCCCAGACATGCTGGAATGAAAGAAAAAGATTTAAAACGGAGAACGCAAAAGATAGATATATGGCTTTTTGGGGATTATGTGTTTCAAAACTTTATTTTTGAAAATACTTCCTTTTAAAACCTTTTTGAAAATAGTTTTCAAAAACTATACCCAATCTGGTAACCTTCAGCTCTGATACCAAGTGTAACACCCCACCTCCGTTAAGGACACTCAAAAAAGGGAATGCCTAAACTTTGGTGGAGCATTTTAGTAAACAGAATTGAAAATTTCAGGACAGATAAACAATACTTGAGAAATTGTAACTTTATTACAGCGGAAAACAGAAATCAGTATGGTTACATCTTTACCAAAAACTCAAGTACATAAATATCAGTCTTGTTCAGAAAGTCATCAGAGTAGAAAACTTTAAAATCATAATCCCCACAGAAGATGCCATAAGGAGTTAAGCCATACTTTTCGCACTTCAAGTATTTCAAGAAGAAGAAATCTGGATCAAGCTAAAGTATTCCCTCCTTGGAAAACCCTGGGGGGAACGGAAGAAAAGGGGCGAAAACAAGCATGGTCAGACATAAAGTCTGGCAAGTCCAGTGACTTTCAGCATATGAACATATAATAATAATCATGGCGTGCAAATAAAACTGGATGAGAGATAACGGTAATAGGAGTAGAAGATATACTTAGGTTAAACAGAAGAAACAGAAATATATTACTATTCAATTCGTTGCACTAATACTAGTATAACAGGATTAGGTGTCACCCCAATGTCTAAACTGAAACAGAAACAGGAACAGAATAATTTCCACAGAAGAGAATGCTAGTAATGGGCCTTTACCACCCTAACAGAAACAAACAGAAACAGAATGCTAATAATGGGCCTTTACCACCCGAACAGAAGCTATAGAAACAGAAACAGATTAATCCCTACGGAAATAGAATGTAGAATTAGGTGTACACTAGTAAATGGGCCTTTACCACCCGAACAGACGGTATCATGTAGAAACAGACAGGTGTTGCCATCCAACAGAAACAGACGGTACCAACAGAAACAGACAGAACTAAGTGTACCCTAAAACCCCGCCCCAAGCGATCGGCTCCCTAATACATAAATACCCTGTGTCGGCTCCACAGTAGGGTGTATCACTCCCTAAAGTGACAACCAATTGGCACAGACCTATTTACAGATGTCACGGCGTCTTACATCCTCAGAGGCAGACCGGGATCCATGCACGCACACGACCCGGTTGGAACGCACCATCAACACCCCTCGCGATTATCAGAATGAACCACTTATAATTAGTTCAGTAAGCATGCCTGGACCCTACCTACTGTTGGGTCAAAGTTTGATACCAGAAAGGGTTATTGACTAATATGGGTCCCAAACAACAGATGACACAAGTAATTTCCCTCCTAACCTTGTGTCCCCAGACTAACAGATTTCAGATTAACTTGTTTACAAGTTCAGACATACAAAGTTCAGATCAAATAGTTCATAGATCAGACAAGTTTCAGACTAACGGATCAGATATACGGATTTAAAAGATTTGTCTAACTTTGTAATTGGGCCTACAGATTCACGAAACGGGTTTGTTAAATTCATTAGTCCAATTGGTTTAACCCTACCCACCCAACACGTTTTAGACATCATATTTATCTCAGATTTGTATCAATTAAAAATTAACGCGTAGACCTCTCACATTAGACTGACAGTTTGCGGCCACTAGTTAGGCCGGTTGGTTCCGGGCAGGTTTCTGCCGCAAACTGAGTCTAAACTCGGGTTTCAAGCACGTTATGACTAACTTCTCACATTAGAATGTATTGTTTGCGGCCACTGGATGTGCCGAGCGGTTCCTGGTAGGATTACACCGCAAACTCATTCTAACCTCGAGTTAGCCATGTTTCATGTTCAACCAATGCATTCATTCACAGACTATGCTAATACCAGACTCATCATGCTAATTTAACAAATTAACTTCTGTACAAGTTACAGTAGATTATTCGAGGTTATATTAACAAGTTTTGCTCAATTTTAAATCGAGCCTACAAATTTACATACTTCAAATTTCAGCATTTCCGTTCCAACAGATTACGCCATTCAACAAACTAAACAGATAATAGATCTTGCAGATTAGGCGACCTAGCAGGTATAGCAGAAAAGGCAATTTTAGCAGATTAGGCAATTCAATCTAATTAGCAGTTTAGGCAATATAGCAGAACTAGCGGATTAGGCAATATAACAGATTTAATCATTCCTTAAAGTTTTATTGACATATTTTGCCTAATTATAAATTTAGCCTAAACTTACATGCCCAAATCAAGGTCATAATTCATAATACAATATGTGACCCAAATTTTAGCCTTAATGTTCCCATTTATAGTTCATGTCAAAACTAGATTTAATATTCTAGTTTACCATTTATGTCCAGGACTAATACACATGTAAATCATTCTCTGTTATAGCCAATTCAGATTATGCCAACATATTTGCTATGCCAAATTAACTTAATTAAGCTACACCCAATCCCCGTATAGCATGTTTCCACAAGTTATCTAAATACTCATGAAATGGCCCTAGCAAAAGGAATAGGGGATAAACACAAGAAAGAATAAGCATGCAATAATGAACTAAATACAATGATAATGGCCCCTCTAGGCTCGATGTACATAACAGTGAACGGGAATAAACTAGCAAAGTTACATACTAAATATGAGATCTAACATCATTAAGGGAATAGGCATAAGAAACTAACTACAATAGTTATAGGCAACTAACCACAATAGTTATGGGAGACTAATTACAATAGTTTCTTATTCAATGTCATAGGCAATAGTCTCATAGTCATGAAATCATAGTCATAAGCAATAGTCTCATAGGCGTGAATTATAGTGATAGGCAATAGTCTCATAGGCAACAGTTTCATGTCCAATTATGCATTATTCATTATTTGTCCCAAAATTTAGCATTTGTGCGTTAATCTCGTATGAGATGTGGCGCAGGCTCGTGGTAGCCTGGCTATAGAACAGAAAGAAGAAAGAGATACAGAATAAAATATATCAGAACAGAACGTACACAACCTCAAATTCAGATTTACAATCATGTCACGATTATAGTTACAGGTTATAGCGGAAAATAACTGCACTTGCCTTTCGCTGTTTTAAGAAAGGATAATAAACTGTTGTTAATGCAGAAATGTTGAATTACTCCTCTTTAATTGTTGTTGTAGCTCTAAACTTTGATTTGAGATTTGGTTTAGCTTTTAATTCTATTCAGGTTGGAAGAAGATGCATCAGTTCAAGTTTTGATTCCAGCAGAGTAGCGATGCCATTTTTATTTTTAATTAGAACAAAGGTAGAATATAGAGAGAATGAAATTGTGTAGATAAAATGAGGCTAGGGGGCAGTTTATATAGGATTAGGCGGAATAATCTAGACAGAAAACGAGACCGGATACATCAGAGTGAACCAGGTTTAAAAACTGGGTTTCGGGAGCAGGTCGACCCCCAGGTCGACTTCCCAGTCGACCTGGTCATGTGGAGGTCGACAATCCAGTCGATTCCCCAGTCGACCTGGTTAGGGGGGTCGACTCCCCAGTCGCCCTGGGTATATGTGCGGGAATTTTCCCATCGGCCTTCTCTGGGTTTGAATTTCGAATTTCTGGCTTTATTTTCGAGTTGTTTTATTTTATTTAAATTCCTGAAACTTTGGAGGGTCATAACTGTGTCATACGGACTCCGTTTTTCGAAAACTCGGACTTGTTTTCAAGCAGAATTTCGAGATGAACGCAATGGCGCAACCCGTTTCCCTTGATTCTTAATTTTAAAAATTAATTATTCTCTGATTTGTTACTTATACATTCGCAGAAAATACGGGGTGTTACAGTGGTGGTTTTGGTTCAAGGGTTTTGCAAAACATAGAGGGAAAGAGGAGGAGAGGGAGCATAGGAGGAAGAGGAAGAGAAGGATAGGAGGAGGTGGTGGTGGGGGAGGTCGACGGCCAGCAGAGGGGGGAGGGAGGGGTACGGCTGTCATGGGTTAGCAGAGAGGCCATTTTTGTTTGAAGAAAGGAGGAAGGAGGAAGTGAGAAACAGTGAAGAGAAAAAGGAAGTAAAAGTGATTATATGCTAGTTTCTCGCATATCGTCCGAATAGAAATGATCTCCGTTTGCCGCGTATTTCGGATACGACATAGTAGACGTGAAGACGAGTCCAACGAGACAAGTTTCGCCGAATTCCGAGTTCGTTTGACCATCCGTTTAAATTCACAATAATGCTCAGATATTGTTCAAAAATGTGATTTTAGCGCACCTTTTCTTCTTGCATGCTCGCACGTTAACTCCAAAAATCATGCCCTTTTGGATTTAACCATTATTAGACGATACGAATCCATAAAAAAACGGAATCGAATTCTGAGATCGTATCAATAATGTTCCTTTGTAAAATGACTACCTGTTTTACCCTGAACTATTTTAGCTCGCACGGCCACATACTAACTCCGTTCGATGCGCACTTTGGAACTCAACAATGTTTTTTCATTATGAATCCAGAAAAATTATCTCGTCGAATTCTGAGCTTATATGCAAAATTTCACTTTTTAAGGGCTATGTGTTAAAGGTGGATACACAGTGCCAAAGGCTCTCGTACTCAAGCGCGAGGACTTTCCAAGTCAGTCTCCCATCCTGGTACTGTTCACGGCTTTTTGGGCTCTGGAGGTGGTCGATTAGCGCGCAGCTTTTCCCTCACATTATGTGAAGAGGCCGGGGCTCGAACCTGTGTGCTCCAGATTACCAACCGGGTAACCTTACAGTTGCGCCAGGCGCCACCTTTCCGGATCTAGGAATATATCGAAGCTTATACTTTTTGGTGTCGCAAATGGCATTTTGAACTCAATGGAAGTGGTTTCGAGTCCAAATTCATTCGTATGAAAAATGTGACTTTTTTGGGCTATATTTCTATAGCGATTATTCTGAATTTTCAAATGGGCATAACTTTTTATTCCCGCTATGAAATTTGGATTTTTCAGATTCGTTGGAAATATATTTTCAAATAGATTCTAAAAATTTTAATTTCGTTAAAATCTGGTTTATTTTGAATCATGTACATTCATTTGAAATTTGAAATCAAATTTTCAAACTACCGCGCCATTTCCAATTCCTTTTATAATTAAAATAAATATTTATATTCTAACTTCGATTCATATAACTATATACATTATAATTCTATTCAAAATAAATTTCTAGTCATTATTATTTAAAATAAATCATTTTAAATATTAAAAATTCAATAAAATTTCCAAAATAAAAATTTTAAATTGGTTTTGATTTTTCGGGTTGTTACATATTATAGCGCAAATGGTACTGACTCTTCCACGAATTACTACATCTAGTTGATTAAAGTTCAATTAATTCAACTTGAATAAATTACCTGGCTTTCAGAATTTTAATAGTTCCATAATTTATTAATTGTCAAAATAATTTACAAATTTATTTATTTATTTTAAATTAATAACTTCGTTCAAACAAAGTATAAATCAATCTATAACGATCCTTTTCGGATCGTCTATCATCAACTTCCTCAATTATATCAATCATCGCAACATTGTTCCCTTTAATTTCATTTCTAACGTTATTTCTTTATTTTGGATTCATTCTAAAAAGAAATCTTGTTATTAATTTTCCTTTCTTTCCTAGTTTGTTTCCAATTTTCCTTTTTACTTATTACTTCTCTTTACCTTTTTTTAATTTCCTTAACCCAAAGCCCAAATCCTGCGGCCCACTTCTTCACTTAACAAAACATTGCCACCCTTTTCCTCTTCTACTTTGTCTGCTTCCCTTCCAATATTCGTGCTCCACCATGTTGGTGCATGTGCACCGATGCTCCGGCCACTCAACGGTCACCGAACCACTTCCCACAAGTTATGCTAACAACCCAGGTCATCCATGACCTGTCACCACCATCAATAATCTTCTCCCTCTCAAAAATGCCTCCCACCATTACTGCCTGAACCCAAGCTACAGACAGACCCCAAAAATCGATACATACACTCAACTCCGACCACTGGAGTGTCTACCATCGCCACTACATCGAAGCCCGCCTTCGTACGCCTCTCCCCACCATACAACTTGAAACTCGATCACCCAAATCAGGGATACAATCCCATTTAAACCCGAGAACCCAAAAGTTGTCCAAAACCATAAATTTTCTCATCATCCCTGCACTGACCACCGAAGATAGCCAAAATCCATCCACGCCTCCTTCTACCCCTAGACAAACTTCCACCAAAAAAGTTTTCCAATCCATCCATCCGAGTTCACGATTTTGATTTTTTTATCACATATCTTAAATATCTTTTCTTTGATACATAGGTCATTAGAAATTATGATGCTTGTTTTAAAAATCGTTATATGCCAGTATGAACCCATTCATATATCTGCAATTATAAATTTCCAAGTTGTAAAATCTAATTTAAAACTTTCTTTATTGACCTCTTCTCATATCAGAAATTATAAGTTTTTATCTAACTTAAAATTGTTTTTTTTAGAATGCATTACAGAGAATTTTTAAATAGTATTGCAGTTTGATACCATTTCCTAACATCAATTAACTTTTAAGATATTGCTCTTTAAAAGTTTTATGTTGGTTTAAAAGCAAAGAATGGAGCCTGGATTGTTTGATTATAGGCCTTTGGTTTATCCACTCCAGTTCTTATTCTAGGTTAAATGCATATTTGAATCAACTTTATATGATAGAAAAAAATAAAATAAAAGAACCTATATATTAACATCATACCTATAACTACTCGCAATAGATAAAATGGGAATAATTTTTACTCACTGACATGCTGTTGTTGTTTCCAGATTTGTTCTTAATGCCTTACATTATCCAGTGGTTGTTTAAATCATAGAACAAGTCATATAACCAAGTGTATTGATTAATGTAAGATCAAATCCTAATTCACCAATTGCGAATTCAACTCCACTATTTTATTTTCTAGTTTCAAGCAATGCACCCCATAACAACTTTTAGTTATTACTTTCTCAGTTTCACCTATCCTAGTTTTTCATTCAGATTGGAACTAACTATCTTTAATATATTCAAAAGCATACAAACATATATATATATATATATATATATATTTCGTGGCATCATGCATACACTACTTAAACAGATTTAAATATAATGTTTACTTGCCTGTATAGCTTTATCACTACAGGTTTTTCATTTTTGCTTCCAGTTGTTGTTCCCGGCCATATTCCTCTATTTCATTGTTTACAGGTTTACTTTGTGTCTTCCATCCATTAGTGTCAACTTAAATTATACAACCACTTATATAAGCAAGAGTGTTATACTGATTAATATAAGATCAAAATCCTAGTTCCATAAATTTCACATTCAACTGAAATTCTTAAAAACTATCCACTTTTTTATTTGGTTTTCAAACAACACATACCAGCAATTTCAGTCATTTCTTTTTAATCAAACATCCATACTTAGTTAATATGATACATATGTAATGAGATCTATATGCAGTTATAGCCTAACAGAAAACAAACAGGAAGCAAAGGGAATGTCTACTAACAGAATTACAGGTAATTTCCATGTTCCTCATCTCTGTTTCATAC
Source organism: Allium sativum (assembly GCA_030737875.1). Lineage (NCBI taxonomy): Eukaryota > Viridiplantae > Streptophyta > Magnoliopsida > Asparagales > Amaryllidaceae > Allium > Allium sativum. The sequence goes on along the minus strand of CM060921.1, from coordinate 144,431,645 downwards.
TTGCTGTCTTGGCCATTAAATCTTCCAGTTTTAAAGTGTTTAAGCGGCTTTTAACATATGAGGTTGCATAGACATTTCCATATATTTATAGGGGAAAATGGTGTATACTTTCAGACTTGACGGGGTAGGGTTATGGGTTGTCTTGCCTTGAGGGTGTTGCTGTTGTGATTGTTTGAAAGAGAGTATGTTAAGTCAATTTCTTTTTTATATTTCCAGTCACCCTAAAGTGCATGGCCAGTTATGAGATACATGTGCTTGTGTAAGTGTAGTGTACTACCATGTGGACATATATGTGAAAAAGCTTTCTTTGCCCTTAAGATATGGTACGTACTAACCTAAGGATACCTACTTGATGTCAATAGAAGTGCTAAACAGGTTTAGAAGCTAGGTTTTCTATATGATGTGTTTATGCTCATGATAATACTACAGCCATGTGCAAATTGGAAAGAGATGTGCTTTCATACTTAATGCTAGAGAGGATAGGATGAGTCTAGTCTTTGGGTATAACACATGTGTAGATATATCTTAGGGTATTCTTCAGGTACAACAGCCCATTCCTTCATAGATTTTAGGCTTCTATGTTCTTGGATCCCAGTTACTAATGGCTATATTTTATTACTAAGCCATCAAGCCATGTTAGAAGGATCAGATTTGATCATACAATACTCTCTGTACTTCACGAATTAAAATGGTCAATCAATGTGCAAAGCAATATTTCCATTGATTGCATTGGATTTTCTTCTATTATATGACATCTTCTAATCCATTAATGGTCATATTATCTTTATATATGTATATGAAGAAATAAAATATTAAGTATAAAACAAAGGTCACTATGTATATCTTGATTTACATATAAATTTATATCCTCGCAAATATAGAAATTTATTTTTTACTTAAACAAATATTTTAACATATATTTAAAATAAGTTTTAAATGCAAATAAAAGTGTTAAAACAACATTTACTCATGTGTATATATATATTTTACAAGTTAAAACATACACAAAGGAATTTAAACTAATGATTATCCAAAATTTCAAAAATATACACATTCAATATTTTCTTTTTAATTTGAATTTTACCACCAGCATAAATCTAAGATTTATAGGTTCCAAAGTTGATCAGAAATCCAGGACATTACAATCTACCCCCTTAAAAGAATTTCATCCCCGAACTTAAGTAGTGACGGAAAAATTTTAGTTATAGTTTTAAAATCATAGGCTTATCAATACACATATATGGGTCGTCCCCTAGCAATCACAATAAACAAGGCATCCAAAACACACCGGTTAATTATCAAACATTTCACAATAATCAAAGCATTCAATCCCATCAATAATCAGCTTCCAAACAAATTTTCGGATCGACTCCTCATATACTTTCTTTAGGATTTCATTCCATTTCTCCTTAGGCAGATTCATCAGCTCACTCCATAGTTACCACTCATATCGAAACTTTTTTGTTTCCTTTCCCCGTTCTTGACAAATCGTTAATGAAATCTGTATTTACTCAAACTGATTTAAATCAATTGATTAACCTCTTTTTATTTATATAGTTCTTAGTAAATCAATTATTAATTATCAAAATTCTTTTAGGAATTAAATTCCTAAAATTCAGGAAAATTCAATAGCGTCTCTCTCGAACGGTTCCATCGTATAACTCCAAAATTCGCCTTCCATACCTTCTCTAATCATCAAAGAATCCTCAAAACCAATTGATTTTCCACATAGGCTACCCAAATTCAATTAAAATACTAACTTGTATCTTCTGTTAGCATTCAACTTTTATCCTCAGGTATTTTCATCCATAAGCGTCCATCAATCTAAACATAGTCATTTATATAAAAAAAATTATCTATTTGGGAAACATTTCCATTATTATTCAAATAATTGAGTCCATATTCAAGTAATCCTTTAATTCTGAATTTATTTGGTGAAAATCCAATTTTTATTCATTTAAAATTTCTTGAAATTTCCTAGAATTCCAAATTCCACTTCTGGTTTGTTTTGTCTGTATATTTCATTCTTATACAAATTCGATCTTTAAACTCTTGTTATAATAACAACCATCGATACATTCATATATAATCTCAGAAAATTATCCCTTTTCATATCAAAATATAATTTTGGGAAAAATTATTTCATTCACCCATCCATGAAAATAATACTATGTTGAATTATTTTGTTCAAGTGTTTAGGAACTCCTATCGATGTCATGGCGTCCCACTAGTCGACCAGAATTCATAAACCACTCAACAAACCAATCAACACAATATAAACAGTTTTTATATCAATTGACAAATACACGTTCAGATATATACACTCATTCTAGGGTATTCCTAACCCCATCTCTATCGAGTCACGCCCCAGAGCCAAGGTTATTCTCTACCTTACACTCTAATACCAACTATAATGACCCGCAAATTCGAAGCCTTTAAGTTGACTAAATACAACACAATTTTGTCTCAAATTGCGCGAAAATGCAAATCATTAACAGAAAGAAGTTAAAGGATGAGAAATAGAAAAGATAGAAAATTAGAATAGAAGAATTAAGATAGAAGAAAGAATTGAATAACTTCGAATCTCACAATCACAGCGGAATAAATATAATATTGATATAAGCTTTGGAAAATACAAAAACTGTATCTAAACTTACATACAACATCAGAATACATCATATATATATATATATATATATATCACAGCGGAAATAAACCTTATATAACTAATGTTAAAACCTCCTGCTTTAGCTCCTTCTAGATTATCTGAAAAATCCTGAACTACTTGACTGCCCGTACAAATTTGGGCACCCAAAAGTTAGGGAGAACATAGAAAAATAAACTCTGGGTCAGTCATGGGACTGGTCTGAGTAAATGATTTAAAACAGTTTGCTTAACTTGGGAAATTTATTTTAAAAAAAAAAAAAATCGTAAGACCAATCCATACATAAACATGGATGGTTTTTACCTTACGATAACCCAAAACATTTTGAAACCATACTATTCTGATATTATAATAATATCTAGGGTTTTCACAAATAAATTAGAATCTAGCGGAACGCTTGCATCTTATGCTCCACATATATAGTATACAAACAAAACGGCGGGTGCTTATTGGCGATTGGATTCCGACTATGAAAAGGTATGGAACCACCTTCCGATTGTGTATCTCTGGAGAGGAATACACTGGGTTTAACAAGAACGTCTTGCAACCCAGCCACACATGACCGACCACTCATTTAGCTTGAGTGTATCAAATATATTATCACCTTACGGTTGCTACAAACATAACCATTCCCGGGAGATACACAAGCGAAATAAGTAACAAAATAAATATTCTCTAGATGATGACAATAAACCCTAATAGGAACGACCCACATAGCCATGTTGCCTACCTGATTTTTGTCATTTCCCGGTTGTGAGGCTTGAGGTCCAAAACTTACCTTTCAGAACGTCACATTTTCATTCACTTTGAATGCCACATTATTAAACTTGTCAAATCGCAAATTGACTTCCCCAAAACTACGGGTATAAAGCTAAGAGAAACAAATTCTTCCGCCACCAAACATAGTTTTGAAGAGATCAATTTACGCGATCAGTTAGGTAAACTCTGTTAGACATTCGTCCATACAAGTGGTCTTGGGTCTGGACAAACCGAAGGCACTATCCTGTAAACAGGACAGTCCTTGCATAAACTCCTTCTTCAATGGTCTTCAATTTGACTCCAAATCAATCAACACCTAGGTCGAAACAAAGTGGTATTTGGATTTTATTTAGAAACCAATTCTGGTCTCTTTGAATCGATAAACGTTAATATCTTTTAGGGTCACTTGATTCTTAATGTAATCAGATCAATATATTTCATATGTGTTTCTATATCCTTAATTGATTATCCAGATTTTTCTACTCAACATATTTAACGTATATGATTTTAGATTCCAACAGTAGTTAGGTAATATCTAAATAAGACATGTAAATGATTAAATCTAAACTAACAAGTAATTTTGGTCATGACATAGCATTTTAAACGATCACATTAACAAATCAATTATCATAACATATCTGGTCTATCCCAGTTCAACAATTCAAATAACCACCATTCATTGTTGGTTGATCTTGGAAAATAACCATTTCTAACTCATATTTATCAAAGATTTGACTTTTGTTTAAGAATCTCGTTTGTTGATCAAACAGTATTGTTATCATTCATACTTCACCATATATACGACTTGTAAATATAATTACTATTTTATTTCCTTTGATGAATAATTAATTCACTATATATAATTAGTTTTAAAAAAAACGAAAAGTAAATGATACTTTCCTTAATCAATTACCAATTTAGAATCACTTATTGATTTCATTTCAATATCTCATTTATCTTTCTAGACTTCAGAATTTCTTTTATCGATGTCCATCGAAATCATTCTCGTCTGCAAATCAATTTCTTCTCAAGCTATTCACTTTGGATTGTGAATATTATTTCTTTTAGACTTGTTTATCCCATCAACTTGAATTTTTAAAAAATTTCTAGAATAGTGTTAAATTCTGTTTATGAATTTTCCTTATTTCTTTTAATCACCATTAATCCACCTTTTAAATCATTTACTTGATTTAAAAAAATATACTTATAGATCTAAGTCGATTAGAAACTAAAAATAACATTTCAAAGTTCAAACAGTTAATTTATTACAACGCAAACGGTACAGACTCTTCCATGAATTATGTGACGATCCCAAAACCCCGTGACACGGTGTTAAGGATAATCATTGGAATACATAATCAATCACCATCGCCTGAGGCGGAATCATACATAAAGAGTACACAAAATAAATATCAGTCTACATCGCCAATGGCGGAATCATAATACATATACTATAATGGCGGAGAGAGTCAAAGTCAACACGGTGTAGTCAAGCCTCGCCATGAGCCAAAAGTGCACCAGATACCTGTAACTAGGCTGCCCGTGTGAAAATGAGGACACCCGAGTTTGCAAGGTGAAACAAAGTACGAGTCAGTCAGGGGACTGGTATGAGAAATTTACTTAACTTATTAACAATAATAATAAGGCAAATCAAAGGACCACGCCACTTTCGCGGAACGGGTTTACTCCAATGAGTGCTAGTGCATGAAATAAAGTAAATGATTAAATCATCGCAATGCTTTTTATAAAATGAAGCCATTATAAGACTCAGGTCCCATCACACAATGCAACGCAAGCCGGAGGATAGAGTTTTACCTTATAATGGCCAAAAATGCTTCATACGTATAAAACAAAAGTGTTTGATGTTATTACTAGCGCATATATGTTTAAAAGCGATTTCAATCATAAATATCAATCCTAGGCGGCATAGCTACCATCTACTATGTCGCCATACTAGTAATACAATCATATTCGCATATTACGTATTGGAAATTGGATTCCTTCATGAGTCGAGGCAAGGGGCAAGCTCCTCTCCGATTCGAGACACTCTAGCAAATGTCTCAGGACCCCACTATGATCCTTGGATCTTCAGGGACGGTCCTCTCTTACTTTTTAGGATTGGCAATTCCTGAACACACGTTTCCCGGTCCTTACAGACCTATAATCGAGGCGCCTCGTATTCCAACAACCACACAGGTGAAAAGTATATATAATGTCAGGGCTGGTAGGTCACTGACACCACCTTAGCTAGAAAGAAACGTCGTGCTCTCCCTGCAGCCACTATCCCATTTTTGACTCATACCGAGGTGTGAGGCTCGCGAATCCACGTTATACACAAAGCTACGTCACACAGACCATGCTTTGATCATCAACCACAAGACTTTGCTTTGCAACAGAAGCCTTGATCATATGCCACTTAGGCGTGCCACACAGGCAATCCACTCCATGCGACTGATTTCTATCAATACATAACCTCTGAGCTCGTATGTCTCAAAGAAGGGCGTTAAGCAAGAGAATAAATTCTCCGCCTCCAAACAGATATATATTTAAAAGAGATCAATTAGCACAAAACAAAATTCAATGTTAGACACACAGTCCATTAACAAGTCCGTTCTGGGTTTGAACGAAACCGTAGGCACCAAATTCCTCGCCTATCCGTACAATCAACAGTATGTTTGGACGGCTACTACTTCACCTCCTTCGCGGTAGCTACTCGAATCACGAGCATCAGTAGCGCCCATCCATCCAATGTGAAGATCGCCGGTCTTCAACCGTCTTCGACTCTTCGAGTTCTCAACGTCGATCGATTATTTGAAATGAGATGAACTCGGCCTTATCAAATAACCCACGTATATTTAGATTTTCAAATCAATTTATCACATGGTTAGACTATTCAACATTCACATTTCAGTTCTTTAGTTATAATTTTCATGTTAAATACATTCAACCATCACATATCAAGCAAACACAACAAAATTGGTTTATTTCCACTCTATATCGTCTATAATATTTTATAACGATATATCGCCATTTTTATTTATTTAAAACGACCATATTTAATTAAACGACGTTTCAGGTCGTGCCGATGCACTGGCGCTGCTTTTCACTAAATTTGGTTTACACATATCTGAAAATCTAATCGTTGGATCTTCACAAATTTTATGTCATTAGAAAGATCATTTCAAAACGAATCCAACGGTTTCAGTTTTGGAAAAACCGACGGTCGGATCTTCCACACTCATCGTTTGAAGTTACGATTTCAAATTATGAACTGCAGCGTCGTTATTCGGTTTAATTTAATTATATATATATAAATATAATCGTTTCTGGCGCTGTTTTTCTTCAGATTTGAATTAAACATTCCAGACAATCCAACCGTCGGATCTTCACAAAGTTGGTGCCGTTGGAAAGATATTTCCAAGGCGAACCCAACGGTTGCGGTTTCGGGAAAATTCAATGGTCGTATTTCCTGCACTAGTCGTTTGAAATCACGATTTCAAAACACGAACTGCACGACCACGTTTCGTTTTAATTTTATTTATATTTATATATTTATATAAATATAGTTCATTCAAAAATTCCTATATCGTTTTCACTTCAAATATTTCACTAACGCCTTTAAATTTTGGAAAATTTCGCCATAACCTCCTTTGTATGGGAGGGGCTGGGAAAATTCCCAAATAGCCACACAGGCGTCTCATGTCAAAAAGAAAAAGAAAAAGCCAAGCGGCTAGCCAATAGGCTCATAAAATCATCACCCAAACAAAACAGTAAACGTGTACCTATTTGTCGGGCACAAAATTTTATTCCTCTTCTCTAGCCTCTTTGCTATAACATGTTCAATAAATATGCATGTACATATATACAATACTTATCACTTCTCATTTTCCATTCAACTTCATATTTGATTCAATTTGGTTTAAAAACACCATTCATTCTAATGTTGCATGCATAGGCAAAAATCATATCATTAGCTAATTAATGAATATTTCAACTCATGCATATTTATTTGAACAAGAGGCTATTTTTAACACTTCACATTTCAAAATGGATAATTTTGGCGAACTAAAATATATTTCAACACATGACTATTTTATTTAGTTCCTATGCATGTTAAAAATAATATTTCTTTCACAAATATTTATTTCAACGCTCGCATATCTTTAGCATATCACATATATGATAAAAATGATATTTTTATCATTTAAAATATTTATTCGACAAATGAATGTTTTCAACACTTTATAATTTCAATAAAAATGTAATTTTTATTGTTCGTTCTTTTTATTCAACACATGAACTTTTCCAATACACACATTTCTCAACACATGAGCACCTCCACACATGGATATTTTATATATGTTGTTCATATAAGAAAGATGAAATTTTTATTATTGAAATTGTTTATATATAAGGTGGATATTTTACATACTTCATATATATTATAAAAATGTGATTTTTATTGTTTAAACACTTCATTCACTCACACATGAATTTAATTTTCACACATCACTTCTCAACACATGAGCATTTCCACACATGGATACAGTTTCAACACATGACTTTAATTTCAACGCATGAAGATAATTTCAACATATGAAAATAATTCTAACACATGAATATTATTCAAAATTTCGGCAGCATAACGGCAGGGTAGTTAAAACCGGCACCGTCCCTAGTACGGCTCCTCGCTCTACCTTAAAACCTCGCGGTTTTTGACAATGGGGATTCATGCATCTAATTCGCACGTAGGCGGCATGTTTTATTTTTATTTCCACAATTATTTCCAATTCATTTCAATCACCAATGAGTATTTTTCAACCACAACCAATCAATATCAACCACAAACAATTATTCAACCATTTGCATTTTCATCCAATATTTCACACCAATACACAACAATAAATATCGTCCATGGTTTGTGGACGAGGGGAGTGTATATATATATATATATATATATATATATATATATATATTATTGCTATATTTCACTTGCATTTCAACACATATATCAATTATACTATGCATGTATAATTCATACTTCGCTTATATAGCTTACACAACGCATGTACATGAGGTATACAACACGTGTGTAATTTATATTTCGCTTATACAATTTATACACGACATTTTCCATTCAAATTCATTTAATTTAGATTTCTCACATTGGTTTTCGGAGTGCTAAAAATCGTAGATGACTCAGAAAAATCCGCGGTCTCTTCTATGTGGTAGAGAGCTTCCTTGCGGTCCCGATATTTCCTGTTTCATCGAATTTCGTCAACACACCATAAAGATATGATTTTTCAAAGTTCAAACATCAAAAAGAACTCACCTTTATCGATGGTTCAAAACTAGGGTTGCAGTTTTCGCGAGAACCGAGGCACGATAGGATGACCAGAGGTGATGACGTGGATGAGGGAGGAAAGGGGAGTCGGCGCATGGTGGTTTGAGGTGGTTCGGTGGTCTCTGGCGATCGGGGCAGCGACTGAAATTGTTCGACTTTAGGTCGACGATACTGGTGATGGAGGAGGCAATAGGGGTCGAGCTTGGGTCGGATTGGAAGAGGGGAGGGAGGCGCGTCGACTGGGGTAGGCGACGACGGCTGGAATCGCCTATGGCGGTGGCGATTTGGAGGAGAAGGATTGAACGACGTAGGTCGTCGGTCGAGAGAGAAAAACGAGGGTTTCTGGGGTTTTTTTATTTTTTAAAATAATGAATGGAAAATTCTGATTGGCCCATGGTTTTAATAAATTTTTAAATAGTGTTTCTCCACACGGACACCAATTCAAACCCAACGACATTTCAATTTGCCAGGACCACAAACTGATTCGAAAAATTCCATAAAAATAAATCTAGCTATGTTTTGACGCTACGGTCCCAACAAAACTAGTTTCGTCGAATTCTGAGATCGTTTGAAAAATGGCCATTTAACAGAAATTGACCAAACACATTTTCTTTTGCCACGCTCACATACTAGCTTCAAAAATTATGAAATTTGAAACCTAGCAATAGTTTGACATCCCGGACCCAACAAAAGTGGTTTCGTCGAATTCCGAGGTCGTTTGCAAAATATCTATTTTCCAGGGCTACATATTCTATATAGCGACCTTTCTGAAAATTCATTCGGCCATAACTTTTGATTCCCGCTATGAAACTTAGATTTTTTAGATTCTTTAGAAAGGTATTGATAAACAGATTTAAATATTTTTGGTTTCGCTAAAATCCGTTATATTTTCCACCCTGCGCAGTCAGTCAAAGTTTGAATTCAAATTTTCAAGCTGACTCACTATTTCTAATTCACTATTTTATTGAAATATTCTATTTCAATTGTTCAAATTCCTTTGAAATAACCAATTTAAAAATTTTAAATTTGCTCGTATTTTCCGGGTTGTTACAAAATACTACATCTAGTTGATAACAGTTCAATTAATTCGACTTGAATTAATTACCTGGCTTTCAGAATATTAATAGATCCGTAATTTATTAATTTTCAAACAATTTATAACTTTATTTATTTAATTTAAATTGATAACTTTTTTCAAACAAAGTATAAATCGATCTATAACGATCCTTTTTGGATACTCTATTATCAGCTTCCTCAATTATATCAATCATTAAAACATTGTTCCCTTTAATTTCCTTTCTAACGTTATTTCTTTATTTTGGATTCATTCTAAAAAGAAATCTTGTTTTTAGTTTTCCTTTCTTTCCTAGTTTGTTTCCAATTTTCCTTTTTACTTATTACTTCTCGTTACCTTCTTTTTTTTATTTCCTAAGCCCAAAGCCCATATCCTGCGACCCACTTCTTCACTTAACAAAACGTTGCCACCCTTTTCCTCTTCTACTTTGTTTGCTTCCCTTCCAGTATCTGTGCTCCGCCCTGTTGGTGCACGTGCACCAATGCTCCAACCATTGAACGGTCACCAAACCGCTTCCCATAAGTTATGCCGACAACCCAGATCATCCATGACTTGTCACCACAATCAATAATCTTCTCCCTCTCAAAAACGCCTCCCATGATTACTGCCTAAAACCCAAGCTCCAGACAGACCCCGAAAATCGATACATGCACTCGACTCCAACCATTGGAGTGTGTACCACCGCCACTACATCGAAGCCCACCTTCATATGCCTCTCCCCTCCATACAGCTTGAAACTCGATCACCCAAAGCAGGGATACGATCCCATTTAAACCCGAGAACCCAAAAGTTGTCCAAAACATGAAATTTGCTAGTCCTCCCTCCACTGACCACCGGAGATAGCAAAAATCCGTCCACACCTCCTTCTACACCCAGACAGACTTCCACCAAAACAGTTTTCCAATCCATCCATTCGAGTTCACGATTTTGATTTTTTTTATCATAGATCTCAAATATCTTTTCACTTGATCCATAGGTCATTAAAAATTATGATGCTTGTTTTAAAAATAATTATTTGCCAGTATGAACCCATTCATATATCTGCAATTATAAATTTCCATTATGTTAAATCTGATTTAAAACTTTCTTTACTGACCTCTTCTCATATCAGAAACTATAAGTTTTTATCTAACTTAAACCTGTTTTTTTAGAATGCATTACAGAGAATTTTTAAACAACATTGCAGTTTGATACCATTTTCTAACATCAACTAACTTTTAAGATATTGTTTTTTAAAAGTTTTGTGTTGGTTTAAAAGCAAAGAACAGAGCCTGGTTTGTTTGACTACAGGCCTTAGGTTTATCCACTTCAGTTCTTATTCTAGGTTGAATGCAGATTTTAATCAACTTTATATGATACACTCAAAACAAAATAAAATAAAAGCACCTATATATTAACATCATACCTATAACTACTCGCAATAGATTCAAATGGGAATAAATTTACTCAAAGACATGCTATTATTGTTTCCAGATTTGTTCTTAATGCCTTACATTATCCAGTGGCTGTTTAAATCATTAAACAAGTCATATAACCAAGTGTACTGATTAATGTAAGATCAAATCCTAGTTCAACAATTGCGAATTCAAGTCCACTATTTTTTTTAGTTTCAAGCAATGCATCCTATAACAACTTTTAGTTATTACTTTCTCTGTTTCCCCTATCCTAGTTTTTCATTCGGACTGGAACTAACTATCTTTAATATATTCAAAAGCATACAAACATATATATAGTGGCATCATGCATACACTAATTGAACAGATTTAAATTTAATGTTTACTCGCCTGTATTGCTCTATCACTATAGGTTTTTCATTTCTGCTTTTAGTTGTTGTTCCCGGCCATATTCCTCTGTTTCATTGTTTACAGGTTTACTTTATGTCTTCCATCCATTAGTGTCAGCTTAAATTATACAACCACTTATATAAGCAAGAGTGTCTATATTGAGTAATATAAGATCAAAATCCTAGTTCCATAAATTTCACATTCAACTGAAACTATTAAAAACTGTCCACTTTTTATTCAGTTTTCAAACAACACATACTCAGCAATTTCAGTCATTTCTTTTTAATCAAACATCCATGCTTAGTTAACATAATACATATGTAATGAGATCTATATGCAGTAATAGCCTAACAGAAAACAAACAGGAAGCAAAGGGAATGTCTACTCACAAATTACATGCAATTTCCAGGTTCCTCGTCTCTGTTTCATACTTGTTGTCTTGGCCATTAACTCTTCCAGTTTTAAAGTGTTCAAGAGGCTTTTACCATATAAAGTTGCATAGACATTTCCATGTATTTATAAGTGAAAATGGTATATACTTTTAGACTTGACGGGGTAGGGTTATGGGTTGTCTTGCCTTGAGGGGCTTTTACCGTATGAAGTTGCATAGCCATTTCCATACATTTCACGTACATGATTTATCGTTGTTCTAACCATTGTAAGCGCAGAGGCATAGGAGCACAAGGTTGGTTATTTTGTTATCAAATACTAGTGTGGGGAGAATGCTAAGCGATGTGGTCTCACTAGTTTATTATACATACCAGAATATTTTCTGACTAGAAGTTCTATTTTTTCCCTTTAAACTCCCAAGTGCTCATTTCAACAGATTGATAGATGGGATTTCCATCTATTAGGTTAGATAGAAAGCTTCTGGTGATGTGTAGAAGGCTATTTTAGCCAGCTTAAGAGTTTTTATTATGCTTTTTTGTTTAAAAGATGTAATGGAAAAGTTGTATCATTGCTTAATATGTATACTCTGATCAACCATGGTGCATCCACATATGTCACCCTTAGGGATATTTTGTAACCATCAAGTGTCCAAATATAATCATCAATATGGGAGTATGATTGTATGTCCAAACATTTGTTTGATATCTACCTTAGATCTTAAATAGATTGAATATTTCTGATTTTTCCATACAACCTAAACATGTTTATATGTTATCATGTTACCCACACACATATTGTATTATCATGGTTACATAATACAATGTTGGTGAGTACATGGTTTTAATAAGTATGTAAAATATTAAAAAAAAATCTTGTTTGCTTTTTTCATATTTCACAGTAGTCTGAATCCCAATAAAAACAATTTCATGTTGTAGTAAATCTCAATATATTTGCAGTGGTTAAAACTACATTTCCATTGGACCTTGTATGCAAAAGCTACGAATTTAATAAGAAATCTTGTATAAAATAACTAATTAAAAAAAAATTGGCATAGCCGGCCCGTTTTTATAGTGACCCATAACATTTTTATTATAACCAATAATAAAAATATAGTATAGTACGGGTGATTGTGGTTACAATCAACTAATTCGGTTTTAAGGTGGGTCGTCCACCACCTACAGAGTTTATAGTGTTCCGTCCACTCAACCTAACAGGCTTACAACACTGGAGCTATCTGAAATACTAGACTACAACCACTCCACGTAGGTAGGAAATTATATGTTAAATTACATACTTCAATAAGAAGTGGTTTACATTAGTACACAGCATGATATAAAATAGGTACTTGGATACACAGTGTGTTGCGTACAGTTACATGGGATGCAGCAGGTAAAGTAAGACATACAGAATATATCCCCACTTGCGCAAGTATCTTGGTGCATAGCACAATGCTTCACTAGTCAAAGAACTAATTCTTGAGCCACGCAGCAAACAGTGAAAAGCATAAATTGGCAAGCCCACCATGTCCTATGTCCTCATGATTTAACCTTGGAAAAAGCTAGGGTTGTTATGGTAATGGTAACTATTCCGATACGAAAAAAAGTTTCCATATTGATACTATTGGTAAGCAAAAACTAATACTGATAATTTACCGTTATCTCTGGTAAAGTGTTCATTGGGATACCGATAAATTGGTAAACCATTGACTGGTAATTGTAAATTTACCGATACGTAAAGTTATTAAACAATTAACACATTAAGATTTTGATAATGATAAAAAAGTAATTATTTTTTTACCAATTCTAACCCCATTAATGTTTATATAAATATTTAGAATTGTTTTAATTGGCATAGGAAAGTTAACTTATCATAGGATATTCACAACAATATGAAATAATAAATTTGCTACCCTTAAACTTTGAAGTTAATAAAGCCAAAAAGAATTAACAACCTAAATAAATATATAAGCATCTGCATAAGATATGATAAGCTTTCAAAAAAATAAGGATTGGAATTCATTAAAATAGTGAAAAAACAAAATTAATATGACTGGTAAATTTACCATTACCACTGGTATTGACATTTCTATACCGCTATTTTACCGTTACTAATGGTAAAACTTACCGCTACCATACCGGTAACATTGGTATACCGGTGCAGCTCGATATTGGTTACCACTGGCTTGGTACTGGTATGATAATGGTAAATTTACCATTATCATAATAGCCCTATGAAAAGCCCATATTTCATGCTGGTAATCAATGTAGGAAGTAGATCTACGGCAGGAAGGAACCACCACCTGACTTCGACAAGTTGTGAGCCAAAAGCTTCCATGTCTGCCGAGAGATAGTAGTAGTAACAATCGAAAGTCCACCAAAAAACCCCCCTCCACCCATGATCAACAGGCAGAAACATCCACGGAAAAATACACACCTATCCCACCTAAAAATAACATACGCTACACACATACAAGGCACATATTACTACACAAAACACACCTCCGGTGAACAATAAGACAACAACATAAATACACTAATTAAGAATTCATGACTAGTTAATTTAATTATCTATTTAATACTCTTTCTTGTAATAAATCCCCCGTTTTTGCTAAACACAACCAAAAATTTTATCACTACCGCAATTCATGCTAAGGGACATTAGAGCATGTTTAACCACCACCGCGTTCAAGCCCAACCCATCTCACTAAACCTCGTCTCCTTTTACCAGTCATGACTAGTTTTCCTAAACCCGTTGACTTTATATTTATATCACCTCTATTAAGCCACAACCACCTTTAACCATCACGAGCACCATTATGCTTTTCCCCTAACCAAGACATGCACATGTTGCCCTTCCCTTTGCCACCAGTATAACCCCAATCGAAGCTATTCTCCTCCCATTTTCCATTGTGGATCAAAAGAGATGTCTATATGCCATGAAACACCTGCCATTTTTTCGTTCTCAGACTACCCACAATTGTATAATTCTATTTCAGCCCTTCATACCCTAGGTTAATGAACAAGTGATAGTGAAGCGAATTTTAGGTAGTGTTTGGTTGATTTCATGTTTTGAGTTTTCTACATTAATTTTGAAAGTTGCATGATTTGAAGGATAACAGATGTGACGGAACAAAGGCGGAATGACGGTAGAACGATGGATGGATGAATTTGTCATCATTCTTCTGTTGTTTCTTAAAATATAAAAAATGATTAAAAGTTGTTTTTTGTATTAATTTGGATAAAATGATCGTTTTACACAATATGTGTGCGTTTTTTGAACTTTTGTATGTACGAAAACCCAAAATTAAAAATTAAAAAACCAAACACAGCTTTACTTTCTAAAAAATGGGCTCTAGAAGGAGCTTGTTGGTCAAAGGGAGGAGCATTTGAACTAGGGATAAAATAAGATTAGGATTAGAATATGTTTAGTGTGATGCTAAAAGCACTAAAAAATGTTTTTCTTATTATAAATTTTAAAGAATATCATGCCATTTTAGCCGCCCTTCTTACTGTTACCATTTGAATATTAGAGGATACCAAATAATAAAATTAAATCCCCAAATTGATTCAACTTTACCCTTTCGTGTGTTCTTCCATCGATCGAAAGTAGCAAAACTTTTGCATGTTCTTACAACGGCTGACGTGAAGAAAGTCAATCATATCTTGCGGTTATTGCATTCATAACAATGTCTTTAATTGCAGCTACTGCAAAATATTTTTCCCCGTACTTTCATAGTTGTTTATGCTTATTATTCAATTTTTATTGATTGTTCCAATGAGATCCATATTTTTCTCGTAGCGATGAGTTGCCAAGCAGAATATTGTTGTTCAGCTTTAATTTGGCGTGCAAAATTCATTGACTTTGAAGTTGAAATTCAAGCATATTTATTGATACCATCTGTTATAGAATGCAAGCAACTTATTTATGCTTTTAAGACTAACAATAGTGGTGTGATGTTTCTTACGTTTACTTATTCTACGAGAAAAGTGATGATATGCTTCTAAAATTGACTGCAAATCTTATCCACCTGCTCTACTTATTTGCAAAAATTTACATTTTGACTATTCTATAAGGAAGGATAGACAATCAATGGCTTCATCTTTACAACGAAAATGGATGAGAAAAAACGAATAAAATGGTTATATTGTATGAATCTGAAAAGCCACAAGAAGATAACATCAAATAAAATCAAATGCTAAAGATTAAAATAGTAGTGGGTTAAAAGATAGCGACGGTGTAAATAATAATAATACCGGCGATAATGAGTCAAAAAAAGCAGTACAAATTCCTAATTTACAATGATCATTTCTACTACATGCAATATAGCCTGTTCTTCTCAATTTGACAATGGATCTCCACTTAAGAGATTTAGAACACATATTGCATGTGCTATTTGGAATAAGTATAAGTTCTGCTAACTATATTAAAATACATATTATATGTATTATCAATTTTTATTATTATACTTAAATTTCAAATTTCAAAATGGTAGAAGAGAGGAGAGCTAAAATGCGTTTCAAGTTGGAGAAAGCTACATGAATGGAGGTTAGATTATTCAAAAAGCAAAAAAATTCGAGTATATACAGTTTAGTCTAATATACATATAATCATATAGACTATGTAAATATTTCAGCTTTCGTTAAAGGATGGCATCTAGAACTAATTATCTTAGTATGTCATTTGTGGAAATGACAATCACTTTAGGCAATGTTGCCTAAATTTTGAAAGCATCCATAGTTGTTTGTACAGGAAGAAAGATGATCGTAATGTGATTGAACTATTACTGGATAATCTTAAAGTTGATATGCGAAGCAAAAGAACCAACCAATGATTCAAATTTGGTGAATCCTCACTTTTGTTAAAATAGTTCATGGAGAGAGCAAAAGAAGAAGATATGACTAAACATAATTATGAGATTATGGCTTTTGGTGTGAGTATATATAGCAAGTGTAACAACCCGAAAAATCAAAACTAATTTAAAATTTTTATTTTGGCAATTTTAATGAATTTTGAATATTTAAAATGATTTATTTCAAATGATAATGGCTAGAAATTTATTTTGAATAGAATTAGAACGTATATATTTATTTGAAGCAAAGTTGGAATATAAATATTTATTTTTAATTATAAAAGGAATTAGAAATGGAGCGGTAGTTTGAAAATTCGATTTCAAATTTCACTTGAATGTACAAGATTCAAAATAAACCGGATTTTAGTGAAACCAAAATATTTGAATCTTTTTATAAATATCTTTCCAACGAATCTGAAAAATTGAAATTTCATAGCAGGAATCAATAGTTATGGCTAGTTGAAAATTCAGGATAGTCGCTATGGAAAATATAGCCCGTAAAAATAGCCATTTTGCAAACGACCTCTGTTTTCGATAAAACCACTTTGGTTGGATCCGGGATGTCAAATTATTGCGGGATACCAATTTTCATAATTTTTGGAATCAATATGTGAGCATGGCAAAAGAAAAACGTGTTTTGATAGTTTGAGTCAATTTGGATCGACCAGAAAATGGCCATTTTTCAAACGGTCTCCAAATTGGACGAAATTAGTTTTGTTAGGACCGTATCATAAATACGAAGCTAGAAATATATTTTTTGGAATTTTTAGAGTCAGTATGTGGCACCGGTAATTTAAAATGTACGTATAAATTCAGTATATATTGATTTATATTTTAATTCTGATGAAAATTGATCGTAATAGTCGAATGGGCTTACGAAACATACCCCATTATGTCCAGAATGGGGGTATTTTGCTAAAGGCAACAGTCGTTGGGTTTGGATTGGAATTTGTATGGAGAAACACTATTTTTCGAATTTAAATATATATCGGCCAATGAAATTATTCCATTCATTAGTTTAATTTTATAAAAAAATTGAAACCCCTCCCCTACCCCCCCCCCCCTCATCGACAACTTGATATCGAATGGCGATAGTAGCCAATTTCTTCCAGCCGGATTCCCCTCCATCCGCTAAATAATATCGATCGACCCAGTTGGAGATTTCGTAGATCTCCCCATGAGCTTCAAATCCATACCTGTTGTGTGAATTATCATGGAGTATTTTTCAAGTTCTACATCTCCAAAGTCAGCTCTTTTTGAGCCAGAAATCGCCCCCTCTGACTGGTGAGTTCGACGAGATCACCGTTCCTGGGCGCGGCTTTCAAGGCTCTACGCCGTGGCATATCCAGATCATCTTCAAACGGCGAGGATCGAGCGCAAATCGAAACCCTAATTTCAAACTTGAACGTGAAACTGCGGTCTGAAGTTCTGAGGGTAATTTTACACTGTTTTAACACATAAAAGTGATAGGAATTATGATTTTAGAATAAAAATCATATCGTTAACATATGTTGTCGAAATCTAGTGAAACCGGAGACATTGGACTCGTGATGACGTCTTCTACATTCTAAAAGAGACCGAAGAATTTTTAGAGCTTGCTACAATTTTAGGCGAGGTCGAAAGCAAGGTGAGAATTTCTCACTATTATTTTTGTATAGTTATTTAAATTATTTTGTAACTGCATATATGAACTGCTCCCCATCGTCCACAGACCATGGACGACTTGCTTGATTGTATTGTTTGTTTGTTGTGATTGGATTGTCATGTATTGATGTGTTGTATATAATAATTATTTATATGATATGAATATATAAATTATCGTGAAATGGAAATAAAATAATTATTCATTTACAAACCGGACGGTTTGTTCATGTACACCAATTTATCTGATATGGATGGGGACGATAAATTTTACACATCGCCCAACTACAGAAATAATAAATAGTATTTGTTGTTTGAAAATCCCACACGGGTATTGGGATAATATTTGACATACACTGATCCCAATAATTAGTGGTATGTCAATCGAAGGGTTGACAGACTATATAAGCATTATTTATTTATTTTAATGCTTGTACAGTTGTAGAATGCACTCTGGATGTTGTATGAATTTTAATGATTGCTTATCATTATTATTGTATATATATGATGTTGAAATCCATGTAACGGAAATTATATGGTGATTGGTTGAGTTTGATTCCAGTTCAGAATTAATGAATATCTTAAAATAATATTCAATGAATATTTAAATGTGAAGTCGTGTTAAGTAGTTAAACGCCATTTTAACACGAGTGGGAATTTGGTCGATTTTAATCATTTTATAACGAATATCGAAAAGTGATTTCAAAATCTGATGTTTTGAAAATATTGAAATGATATAGAATATTCAATTTTGATTTGAATTTGAAAAAAAAGAATTGAAATCGATTGAATTAAAATTGATTTGAAATGAATTTATAAACGAATTTATAAGGGAAAATTCAATTTTGATTTGAATAAGGAATGGAAGTTGAAATCATTTTTGAAATGAATTTAAAACGATTTATAAAATTCGTTTCAAATGGAAATCGACGAAATATACAATATATATATATTATATATATTATAATGGCCTAAATAGAATGTGTCGCGCAGCGACCGTTCGCGAATTTCGACCATTAACTTCAAATGGACGTTACGGGAGATCCGACCATCGAATTCTCCTAAAACCGGAACTGTTGGGTTCGTATCGAAAAGAGCTTTCCAATGAATACAAGAGATTTGAAATCTAACAGTTGGATTTGGTGATATGTCCAAATCAATTTCAGAAAAGGTCGCTATGGATGCAGTTCGGTGGCCGTTACTGGAAACCGACCATGCGGGCGATAATAAAATTATTAAAAATAAGGAAAAATTATGTAAAATCATAATAAATGATTTGGTAAGAGTTTGGATGAAAAATTCCAGTTTTGAAAAGATAAAAATATATTTTTATTGAAATGAACTTGTTATTAACTACAATAATAATTTATTTATTTTTATAATAAATAAATTGCATTTGAAAAGAGTTTTAAATTAACCAAAATTTTCCAAAGAATAAATTGGAAATGGATTCGAAATGGAATTAATCGTCGGAATATTTCGATATTGGATTCCATGATTATACAGATATTGTTGAGGAATTTGGAAGATATATATATATATATATATATATATATATATATATCGTTATTCCAATACGATATTCGTTGGTTTCAGAATTTGATATTGAATATAAGCCGATATATATTCTACTCAGAGCCTTGTATTTGATATCAAATTGGATTTTGGGTTTGTCGTGAACGATGTCTTCGTTAACACTGTTCTTTAACCCAGTTGAGAAAAGATTAAATCTTTTTATTAAGATTTAATGAAGTTTACCAATTAAGTAATATTTAATTGGGATTGAATTGAATTTTTTTCTTCGGTTTGTCGTGAAATATATCTTTAAAAATACTATTCTTAAACCCAATGGAGTTAAGAGAATTAGAAACTAACTGGAGATTAGTTAAGTTGAATGGTTTCCTGGGTATTGATCTGATGTTGGTTTCGGCCTTCAGGATTAATACTTAGGGAATTGTTCTCTTACTAATTTACTGTTAGAGACTGATGGAATGGAATGTGATTTTGGGTTTATCGTGAACGGTGTTTTAAATAACACTTGTTCTTTAACCCGATTAACAATAGAAGGAGATTTTTGGTTTGTCGTGAATGGTATCTTTAATAATACTGTTCTTAAACGCAATGGAGTTAACAAAATTAGAAACTAGCTGGAGATTAGCTAATTTAAATGGTTTCCTGGATATTGATTTGATGTTGGTTTCAGCCTTCGGGATTAATTCTCAGCGAATTGTTCTTTTACTAATTTACGGTTAGAGGCTGATGAATGGAATGTGATTTTGGCTTTACCGTGAACCGTGTTTTAAATAACATTGGATCTTTTGACCCAGTTAAAGATAAGATTAAATAATAAATTTAAAAGAATTTATCTTTGATAAAATTAATGGGAACCTATTCCCTAATGAAAAGAATATTTGAATAAAAAAATATTCTAGATTGGAATGAGGCGTATGATGTGTTGTTATAACACTTGATTATAAGATACGCGGGTTATTCGGAAAGGTCGGGTTTATACCCATTTTGAATAACTGGTTCGACGATAAGTCGAAGAGATTAAAGATGGTGCAAGACCGACGATCTTCACATCGAATGGATGGGTGCTACTAATGCTCGTGATAGGAGTGGCTACCTTGAAGGGGCTAAAGTGGTAGCTCTCCGGACGTACTTGTTGATTGTACGGATATGCGAGGGCCTCTGCCCTGTATTGGACATATGGGGGAGGAATAAGGTGCCTCCAGTTTCGTTCAGACCTAGAACGGACTTGTAAATGGATGGTGTGTCTGACATTGTATTCCTTTATACTATATTCGTTGATCTCTGCTAAATATATATCTGTATGGTGGCGGAGAATTTATTCTCTTTCTTAACACCCTTCACTGAGACGTACGAGCTCAGAGGTTATATATCAGCAGAAATCAGTGGTACGGTATGGATTGATGGTGTGGCATGCTGATATGCTGTGATCCAAACTTTTGTTGAAAAGCAAATTTTGGTGGATGATGATCAAAGCGCATATTTAATATAGCATGGCTTTGTGTAGCGTTAATTCGCGAGCCTCACACCCCGATATAGCACGGTTTTAATATATCTTTTGAAGTGCTTTTTGAAGATGAACTCAAACATTTAAATGACGAGAACGAATATATAGAACGCCTTAAAGATAATCTTAAGCCCATTTCGTCGAGAGAAATTGACATGCCTCCTTTATCTCAAAATTCAGATACAAAATCGTCATACATCATTTTCAATAGAGGAGAGTGTGGGGGGTGGGGGAAGAAATCTCATTTTTCGCATGACACGCATCATCATCGTAGATTTCATTCCGCATACTATTTTCATTTGCATATATTTGCTAAACTGCATTTCATTTTACAAATCATTCTCCATTTAATCCACCTTTGGTTATTATCTTTCAAATTTAGGAAACGTGTTTATAGTGTGGACACTGTTTAGTTCTAGTGTGTGGGGAGTCTGCATTGCATCCTTTTTATTTTTCTTTCTTATTCACTTCATTTTAGATAGGACTATCATACATTTTAGATCATACTGACATACCATGATTTTTTTTTGGGAAATACAACTCGTTTTAGATTGATACAACAAAATAAGTTAACAATTGTTAGTGTAACGACCCTGATTTTTGAAAAAATTATTTTAAATATTTAATATGGTTTTAAATATTGAGTTGATAATGTAAATGAATTTTTATATTTAGTTATCGATTTAAAAAAAATGATTTCGATTTAATATCGAATATATTAATTTATCGTAATACGAAATATATTGAAATCGAAGTTAAAACTGAATCAAAATGATTCAGATGATCAGTGTCAGCTCTGTCTGAATATGAACTATAATAATAATAATTTGTTTTCAAGAAAATGGTTAGTTCTGAATTTAAATTGTATTATATTAACTTAATGTGGTATATGTGTTCAAATTAAATTTCAGAATATATACAGTCAAATTTAGAATAACGTTATAATATTGAAACGTCGGTCTGTGCGTTAAAATAGCGGCTTACGATTCTAAATTTATACCTCGAAATATTAGATTGTGGATAGGTTCGAAATCAAATCAGTATCTATTTAAAAAGATACAAAAATCTCTTTAACTCAAATCACATTAATATAATGTACCAGCTCAGACTTAACTCCTTGAGGACCAAGTATCTTCCTCTATAAATCGCGACTCCTGTTATTTTTTCTTCAATAAAAACCAAACCAGGAAAAAATGGCCGAACCTCTTTCTCCATTCAAAACCGCAGATTGTCAAACGAATTTAAATGGCCAATGCCTTCGTGTAATTCCTAAACCAGAAAATCCACCCAAGTCCACTTTCATTTCTTTCACCAAGTCAAAATCGAAGACCAAAGTATCAGGAAAAAAAGAGAGAAATCGGAATTTAAAAGTCACGATCAAATCTATCAATGATGGCAGAAGGATCTGGCATGCTTCTTGCTGAAGCTCGAGACCGAGCTGAAGTATTTGCGATTAAGGAATGGTGCGCGACGAGGTGATTCAAATGGTTTTGGGACATCGCGGATTAGAGCAGTGTTCTCAATATCGCGATGATGTTGTGGGAGCTTACGGTGCTGGTAATCACGTGGGGACAGGCTTGTTCGAAGTTGCAGTCACTGTTAGGGTCGACGACGAAGGCAATTCGTCACTCGAAGATGATTTTGGGAAGTTCGATTTGGAAGGAGATGGACAGTTTGGGATGTTGGATGGTGTAGACATGAGTTGATGAATGGTTGAAGTTTGCTGACATAATGAGAAGGTAAAAATTTGTTGTTTAAATTAAATTAAAAATCAATTTGAGTTTTCCTTTAATTCCATCAACTAATGTGATCTATATATCTAATAAATGCTAAAATTAAATTTGTATGAGGTGTTGATTGAACATAAGGACTATAGTTTGGAGAATTTTCTATAAGATGATCGGCGAAATGCTGGAGAGGATGGTGCAGTAGTTGGGCTGATGCAGTTTAGGGAATGTTCGAGGATATGTTTGTCGATTTGTCGAGTCATTTGCAAAGCGATAAGGTATATGTTTTGCAGAATTTAAAATAGATAATTTAAATTATTGGTGTCGATAGTTAATATAAATAAATCATAGCTTAAGCGATTAATTTAAATCAATAGTTGTTTATTCGTTAAATTAAATTTGATAAATGATAGGGAAAATAAATTCATTCAAGATGATTCGAGTAAATTCATGGTGAAATGATATGGAATTAAACATGGGTATTCAGCAGAGAAAAGAACAAGGTGAGTAAATCTCACTTAAAATTTTATTTTTATCATTTAAATTGAATTGTTGGCTGCTAGGTTGCTTTTATAAATTGTTTATCAATTGTGGTTATTATATATATTAGTTATTTAGGCTTGGTGGTTGTCGCTATTATTATTATTATTATTATTATTATTATTATTATATATATAAATATATTTGTTTGACCAAAAAGTGGTTCTAACACCCAAATTGACTAAAATAAAAATGAAATGAGATCGAAAATAAAAAGGAGACACAAGATTTATAGTGGTTCGGCGTTAAAGAGCCTACGTCCACTTTATATCACTTTGTTTGATGATGTAGATGAAAATACAATAAGTTATTCGCTCAATCTCACTTACTTTTCATATACATTCACTCAATTATCTCAAAATGTACTTTGAATGATGATTTGAATTGTTTGAGAATGCTGGAATTCGATTTTAACAGATGCTTGAACTCTCAGAAAGCCAAAAGATCCTTTCAAACAACCCTTGGGGTCTATTTATAGGTGGAAACTTCTCCAGAATTCGGTTCGGATCGGGTGCACGTGTCCTCCATTCCATGACTTTCGGGATCGGGTGAGTTCTGGTGTTGCCAGCGCATCATGTAAGTGGCAACCGTGGGTAGAAAGTGGGTGTAACTGCCCCGAATATCGAGGAGATCATGGAGTGAAGTAGCAGGGTACACTAGATTCGGTTCGGATTGGCAAGTAGATGGGGTTCGGATCGGATCATCCCATCCGATCCGATCCGGATTGAATTTTGCCTTCCTCACTTCGTCTCGCTTTGCTTTTCCTTGATTACGCCCAATCCAATCCGGCTTGATCTTTTAGCTTTGTGATGCTTCTGTTCTTACCTCTATAATTCCGATCCGAACTGGATGTGTAACAAAGTGTTTTCTGTTTACTTGATCTTCTGACTTCTTGACTTTGTATAGCCTAGTTTACAAAGTAGGCTAACATTTTGCCCCCTCAAAGGATGCTTCTGTTGAAGACGAAGCGTGCTTTGATGTTATCTGTACATCAATCTTTCATTTTGAATCATTGAGAAGTCGTTTCCACTGATACATAAAGATACGTCGTTTCAGAAAGTTGTGTCTCTTGATGTCTGTATATATGTTGCATAGTGTGTGGACCCCTTTCCTTATTTTCAAACAATTTTTAGAACTCTTCCTGATTTTCAGCGATTCCTCCAGGTAATCTTTTTCTTCACTTTTCTTTGAATTTTAGTTTGCACACCGAGTCATTGTGCTCAATATATTCGGTTCAGACCCGATCCGGAGGGACTCCCTTCGTATTACTTAAGGCTGGTCCAACAGACCAGAATGTGTTTGTAGGCCTATATCCCGGTCCGAGCGGGGAGAGGAAAAGATGGGGAACACGATTAGTCACTGAGAATACATATATAAACTCATTATCCATTCCTTTCTTCTTCCCTTTCTTTCATTAATCTCGCTCAACAGTTTTTACACTGAAACCCTAGCTTTTAGAAAGCTTCAAAACTCTGAAATTCTCTCGTCGATTTTCAATTTAAGCATCTCGGTAGGTTTAAAACTTCAATTATCTTGGTAATAAATGGTTCCAATTGAAATTTGCAGTCGATTTGAACAATTTGAGTGTGGTTATTGCTTGACTTCGACGCCGTGACTCCTTCCCCATCGCCGTCGTCGTTAGTGGCTCCGCCATCACCTCGAAGCGCTGGGAGGTGGAAGATGGTACTTGTTCGGTTCTAACTAGGGTTTTGGAGACGGGATTGAGTTCGATTGTGACTGAGGAGGAGGAGGAAGACAAAGAGCATAGGGAGTTGGTTCGGGTGAGGAAGTATGGGAGATGGAGGAGAAGAAAGGAGTGAGGAGTTCACAAGATCGGATCGGGTCGGAAAAGAGGGAACGGGAGGCTTACTCTATCAGGTCGGGTCGAAGTGAAAAGTAAAAAAGGGAAACGAGGTTTATTTGACCGGATCGGGTCGGAGGGCAGAACAAAGGAGAAATGGGTGTTGACATTTAAGCCTACCCGATCCGCTCCAAAAGCATGCTCCCGAACCGATCTGATCCCATCATGTGTACCCGAACCGAACCGCCGATCCCATCATATGTACTCGAACCGAACCGAGGCCACCCAACTTAAAGCACAATACCTTGTCCATTTGGTTAAAATCAATATTTGACATAACTTCCACCTTCATGAATAGTTAGGATAGTGCCATGCAAACATACATGAACATCAAGAACTGCTCTGAACATCTTTACTTTGCCCAGATTTTGCATTACACTTTTGAGTGTTAACTTTAAATCTTCTGTACATACCGTACACACTTTAGTTCACACACATGCATAGGGGGACACGGGCTAATTTACTCTAACTTCTATTATTGCTTCTTCGATAGTTTAGTGACCATGGCCAAAAGACATTCTTCTAGACTGGCAGAAAAGAAAGAGGTCCCAGAGACATCCGACAAAGTTACTCTTGACAACATATCTTCTTCCTCAGACCCTGAATGGGGTGACGAGGGATTAGATTATGAAGTGGGGGGCGCATAGCAGCGGAACGTCTTCTGACAGTGAAGCTTCTCTGGGTTACGAAGAGAAAGGAGGGGTTGGAGATACCCGAGCTCCTGACGAATTTGAATATGCCGTCATATTGTAATCACCTCAAGATTCTGTTGAATCGACAATTGACTATGACAGGATCCTCCAAATATGCTTAAAGTACGGAATACATAAAAAAGATACTCTGGTGCCGTCTAAAACCGACCGTCCTCAGATTCCTCCGGAGGGATTTATGGCTATCACCCGATTAATGTGCATGGTTGGGGCTATCCCTCCATTTTCTCCTTTCGTCGTCGATTTTCTAAGACAAATGCGGATTGCCCCCATGCAGTTGCATCCCAACTCCTATGCTTACCTGCATACCTTATATGTAGCATACCGCGAGATCTTAGGCATAGAGCTCACTTTTGATGACGTTCATTTCTTTTACAACTTCAAGCACCGGACTCGAGAAACTCCTTCTTTCTCTTATTTCGAGTCTGTCCCAAAGAGAAAGATAATTTCAGCGCCATTCAGTAGCAAGGCCGACGACTCCAAGCTGGAATGGGTTTATGTAAGGCAACAGCCGAGGTGTGCTAGGAGATGGACAAAATCGAGTAAGGCACTAGTTTTCTAAACCTCAACTCTGAATGTCCACGCCACCACACTAATCCGTTTTCTTTTTGTTCGCAGTTGACAATCCAAAACAGATATCGGGTCAAGTGTTCTTTGATCGGATGCATCGGCTCCTTAATGGTGATAAAAAGTTTTTAACTATCGACGAGGTCCTCAAGGACGAACATCTTCATCACCACGGACTGCTATCCATTACCCGTAGTACAGGTCACGGGCCAGGTCCATATGTGTATATCCCTCCGGTGAATGTAATTCCAGAAATGGGCGAGAGCTCGAAAGGTCCCACCGTGCCACTTCGAACTTCACCTTCTCCAAGTTCGACTCAAGATGATGAGTTGGCTAATTTACCTGAGAAGCACCGAGAGGGGTACATCACTCCTGGGGATGTGGTTTCTCCTGAGAAATCACCATCTCCCAAAGATCAGCTAACAGGCACTTCCCAAAGAGATGCCCCGACTGTTGATGATCCTACATTTCAGGGCTTGGGAGATCTCCCTCTTCCTGACACTATTTACACTTTTGAGGATTTTGGAACAAATCCTTTAGTTTTTACTTCTTCAGAGGAGGCTACTCCTGTTAAGGCCAAAGTGCCCTCTCGCACTGGCTCGGCTTCAGACTCTGGTTTGTTGGAGGGGGGACACCACTTAGGATGCACTTAACACAATTGCACCCCACTTCACAGCACTTGTGTCTTATGAGAATACTGATTCTGAATTCCATTTGCATTATTGTGCAGGTACAATGTCTCGTGCTTACTACGACATCAAGAATCTACGTCGCAACATGACCAGACCCCCTCACGATGTTGAGTATGATCGTCGCGAAGGTCGCGGTAGGGAGGACAGAAGGCCCTATGATTCTTATCATTCGCGGTCCTCGCGTTCTCGCTCTCCCGTTCGGTCAGATCCAGAGTGATATAAGGGCTACCAAGGTCGTCGAGAAGATGGTAGGCCGCAATCAAAAGACTCAACTTCTTCTCAAGAAAAGCGCAGTAGGGAGAGGAGCCCGCCGAGGGACACCGACTCGCGAAGCAAGTGCAAGGTTCCTGCTAAACAGCCTAGAAGGGATGAGGAGGCCATTGAGCCTTCCACGCAAAACGATACCGAGCTGACATTTCCTGCACCTCCACCGTTGGATGCTGAAACTGCAGTTAAGCGGGCGTATCTGGAGGAGCAATTTCCCAATCACTACTTTGAAAACTTAACTTTCTTACCTGCTCTTGAGCCTATTTCCTCGAGGTGGGCAGATGAGGCCAAAGCAAAAATAGACGCGGCCAAGAAAAAATATTCAGAGATGTTCAAGTATTCATGCAACCTTTCCAAAATCATTCGAACTTTAATCATGAATACTAACTCGATGCAGAAGACCGCAGAAGATGATGCAAGGGCCTTAAAAAAATTAGGAAAAGACCTCGAGGATACACAAGCTCAACTTGTTGTTGCTCAACGGGATGCTGCTAGCTTCAAGCAACAATTTGAAGATTTACAAAAACACTATCATGACTTGCTCGAGTCCCATACTCAAGAGCGTTCAGAGCTGAAAAAACAAGCGGAAGATGCCAAGTCAGATGCTGCCAAAATGAAACTTGCTTATGCTGATCTTGAGCGAGAAAAGGCCGAGTTGGCGAAGAAGAACGCCGAATTGGAAAAGAAAAATGCTGACTTGGCTTCCAAGTTGATGGAGGACGAAAACAGGGCTGCCCTGGCGGAGGGTAATGTTGAAAGCATCATCCAATCGGCCGAAGAATCCCGCAAACAGCTAGCGGAGGCCCAGGAGGAGGTGCAGGGCTTTGGTGAATTACTGATTGAATTTTTTGCACATATAATCCGCCACCGGAACATCTCTTGGAACGATGATTACTTGACTACCTTGGTTCATGTATGGAGCCAAATTGTTGAATGGGAGAAAAAAGAACTCAAGGTAGATTCCATCGACGAGGACAAACATATCAAAAAGTATTTAAGAGATGACGAGCCGGCGAGTCTAGCCGAGGGGCGTCTCCTAATTGCTGCCGCCATGGATGAGGAAAAGAGGAAGGCTAAACAAAAGGACATCTTGGAGGTTGGCTCTTCTTCCACTACCGCTAAAACTCCTGAAGTAGAGGGATATGACCCTGAACACCCGGCGATCCCTCAAACGTCTCTTTTATCTCCTATTCCTGAATTGGCTTCAAAGGTGGCAGCTACTCCGGCTGAGAAATCATCGGAAGGTATTTCTACCATTTCACCCCAATTCGTCAAAGCTGTCTCCACTTTCCATCGCATAGTCAGACAATCAATGAAGGACCCTTTATTTTCTCCCGAGTTGATAACTGTTACTTCTCATTCCGCAGGTGCTGAACCGGCCGGGAAGGCAGACGTGCCCCAGGGAACCACTGTCGAAACAAAGTCAGCGGAGAAGGATGAAGGAGACAAGGGTAAGGCCGACGCTCCTCACAACGGCGAGATGATAGACGCCTTAAAGGATAATGGTGGTGATGAGGGACATGAGGAGGACCCTGAGGTGGCTATAGTTGGGGAATCAAAAAGCGCCGATGACATTACTTTAGCTGCACTGAAAGCCGACCAAGACAAACGCATGCAGCTTAAAGTTGAAGACCTAGACCCCGAAAGCCTTAATCCTCTCGCAGTAGTGGATGCTGGATCAAGGTTAGTTGTTAAGATTTCGACTAGATCTATTACAGAAGAACTTGCTAAAAAGTCTTCTCTTGATTCCAGCGTTCCTCCTCCCGGGAAAAAGTCAACCGATTCCAGCACTTCAGCCTCAGGGAAGAAAAAACCAAGGCGCATCTTAACTGATGCTGAAAAACAGGCGAAGGATGCTCAGAAGGCTGCTAAGAAATCCAAGTCTACCTCCAAGTCTAAGTGATGAAGTGCTTTGCTTCATTTTAGCATTTAATTGGCCCACAATTGTTGTAGCGAGTGTGGCCCTCGCATCTTCTTTTTGCCTGTTTTCCTGTATAAATTCATGCATTTGTAAATAAATACAAATAATTCATTTCTTGTAATGCCTGTTAGTCGTCAATTCATTACTTATGTAAAAATGCAAATGCATGTCTTATTAATGTCGTATAATGGAGTCATAGTGGGGGGAATATGTATGCACATATATGCCCCCAGTCGGTCTAGAAAAACTATTCAAGATTAAATTAAAAAGTCTGAATGTCCCCGATTCTCTGACGGGGGTCACGTTCCTTGTGTCATTGATGCCTGTTCTTTTCTGGCATCTTTTATACTCTACTGTCTTATATTCAGGTTAGAGTTCTTGCTGAGGCGGTCTCTTGTCTGGGTGCACCTTCACGCCTCAGAGGACGTCGTCCTCCCGTCCTTTATACTCTCTCTCAATTCTTGAGAGTTAGAGTTAAGAATGTCATCTTCCCATTCTTTTATGTCTTATTGCACAAACAGTCATTGTGTTTGTTCCTGCATATAAGCCATCTTCAACTTTTCAGATTTTAAATTAACATCTCATATTCCACAGTTACAATAGAATAATGGTTGAAGATATAAATAATGCAGGAAAGTAAATGGCACACGATATTTTTATAGTGGTTCGGCTAAGTCGTAGCCTACATCCACTTTATAGTTCTTTGTTCGTATCAACAGACTTTTCTAAGGCAAGTCGTTCCTTTTTACAGAGTTCATAAGAAAACAAAAGAAAATACAACACCCTTAATTCAAATATTGCATCAAGTTTGGGCATTCCAAGCCCTAGGCACCTCTTCACCATCAACGGTCGTTAACTTGAAGGCTCCCGTCTCAAGTTTCCGTTGGATGATGAATGGTCCTTCCGACTTTGGACCGAGGTGTGGAAGGGATGGAAAAACTCGCTTTAGCACCAAATCTCCTGGTTCAAAGGTTCTAAAACGAACTTTTTTGTCATAATACCGTGCCATATGACGTCGATGTCTTAACGCACGCAAGTCTGCCTCGTCCCTTTACTCTTCGATTTCATCAAGGGACTCGAAGAGGAGTGCCTGATTCGTCATCGGGTCATAATATGTCACCCTATGAGAGGGAACTTCAAGCTCTACCGGGATTACTGCTTCTGAGCCAAATGAGAGAGAGAAAGGAGTATGATCGGTTGCTGTCTTAAACGTTGTCCGATATGCCCACAAAGCTAAGGGCAATTCATCCACCCATTTTGCTTTTGCACGTGCCAATCGTTTCTTGAGGATGGACTTTATGACTTTATTTATTGCTTCTACCTACCCATTCGACTGTGGATGGGCGACTGCAGTATACCGCTTGTCGATCTTGTATTTCTGGCAGAAATTTCTGAATTCGGCACCATCGAGATGGGTTCCATTATCAGTTATGATGGTCCTTGGAATCCCAATTTAGCATATAATATTTCTAACCACGAAACTTATCACCTTTCTCTCTGTGATTTTGGTTAAGGGATCAGCTTCCACCCACTTCGTAAAATAGTCCACGGCGACTATTGCATACTTCGCTCCTCCTTTGGTAATTGATAGAACTTCGATGATGTCAATTCCCCACATGGCAAATGGTCACGGACTCACCATCGACTTGAGCTGGGTCGGTGGTTCTCTGGGGATATTGGCGAACCTCTGGCACTTGTCGCAGTGTCGTGAGTAATCAACTGCATCTTTATTAATTGTGGGCCAGAAATATCCATACCGCAATACCTTTTTTGCTAAGGTCTGACCTCCCGTATGATCTCCACACTCACCTTCGTGTACTTCTCTTAGTACACGCTTGATGTCGTCATGCGCTATATATCGTAACAGGAGCATAGAAAATCCTTGCCAACAAAGGGTATCATCTTGAAGGATGTATCTGGTAGCTTTGCGAATTATGGCTCGCCTCTCACTCTTCTTTGGCGGGAGTATCCCATTTCTAAGGAAATTCTTTATTGGGGTCATCCACGACTCCCTCTCCGGTTCTGTTTCGAAAGCTAATTCAATTTCCATTGACTCAAAGCTAGGCGATCCCAACGTCTCAATTGGAACCATTTCGGTTTCCTCCGGATTGTCGGAACTAGCCAGCTTTGCTAACCGGTCTGCCTTCTGGTTTCAGCTCTTGGGATATGCGTTATGTTATATCGTTCCAAGTTGCTCAACAACTCCTCCACTTTTCCGAGATAGGTAATAAGTCGAGGTCCCCGGACAGCAAACTCCTTTTGCACTTGGCAGACGACTATTTTGGAGTCGCAAAATATATCCAATGCCTTTATTCCGAATTCCTTAGCAAGTTTTAGCCCGACAATCAGAGCTTCATATTCAGAGTCATTATTAGTCGCTAAAAATTCTAGTTGCAGAGCATAATATAACAATCGTCCTTCAGGAGTAACTAAGACGACTCCAGCTCCGGACCTTCGGTCGTTCTTGGCTCCGTCTGTGTACAACTTCCATGGATCTAATTTTAATTCCTCCTCTGACCTGACCACCTTGTCGTTGATCATCTCCTCCTTTGGAATTGTGAACTCTGCTATAAAGCCAGCCAGAGCTTGCCCCTTGATCGATCTCCGCGGTTGAAAATTTAAATCAAACTGACTTAATTCAATATTCCATTTGATCAGCCGTCCCGATGCTTCGGGTCTTTGCAACACCTGCCTCAGAGGCTGATCAGTGTATATGGTTATTGGGTGAGCTTGAAAATAATGGCAAAGTTTTCGGGAGGCGATCAGAAGGCTGTAAGCAAGCTTCTCAATCCTTGGGTTGTTGTGTTCTGCAGCTGCCAATTTCTTACTTACATAATATACCGGCCTTTGCACTTTGTCTTCTTCCCGGACCAAGGCGGTGCTAACAGCATGAGCCGATACTGCTAGATAAACAAATAGCTCTTCAAGATCAACTGGCTTCGACAAAATCAGTGGTCTCTCTAGTAAGTCCAATAGATTTCTAAAGGCCTCAACACTGTCCGGAGTCCATTCGAAATTTTTCTTTCCCCTTTTTATCAAGTCAAAAAACGGGACGCATTTGTCCGTTGCTTTGGAGATAAATCTACTCAACGCAGCTACTTTCCCTGCAAGACTTTGGACATCTTTGATTCTCCTTGGTTCCTCAATGTTCTTTATCGCTGCTATTTGACTGGGATTGATTTCAATCCCTCGAAAGCTCACGATGAATCCTAGAAACTTTCCAGATGCCACACCAAACAAGCACTTCAAAGGATTTAACTTCATCCGATACTTTCGCAGGATACCGAACATCTCTGCCAAATCTTGCGTATGGCTGGAGGACTGTTTCGATTTGACAAGCATATCGTCCACATAAACCTCCATAGTCTTCCCTATTTGGTTATAAAACATCCTGTTCACTAAGCGTTGGTAGGTAGCTCCAGCGTTTCTCAATCCGAACGGCCTGACCACATAGCAATACAACCCCAAATTTGTAATGAAGCTCGTGTGCTCTTGATCGGGCACATGCATGGGAATCTGATTATATTTGGAATATGCGTCCATGAAATAAAGAAGTTCGTGTCCTGCCGCAGAATCCACAAGATGGTCTATTCTGGGGAGTGGGAAGCTATCTTTCGGGCAGGCTTTGTTCAAGTCTGAAAAATCAATGCATGTCCGTCACTTTCCGTTTGACTTCTTTACCAACACAGGATTCGATATCCAGTTAGGATATGTCAAATCTCTAATAAACCCGTTCTCTTTCAGCTTCTCCACTTCTTCTTTCAGAGCTGCCGACCTCTCTGGGCCAAGCACACGTCTCTTTTGCTTTACAGGCGGGTGTTTTGGGTTTATGCTCAGCGAATGACTCATGATGGATGGTGATATCCCACACATGTCGGCGTGGGTCCAGGCAAACACATCCAGGTTTTCCTTCAGGAAGTAAGTCAGTTCTTTGGCTCGGTGCGGATCCAACTGGGATCCAATCTTCAAAACTTTTGTTGGATCAGCTTCGTCAATAGGTATATCCACTGTCGTTTCGTTAGGAGTTGCCTTTCTATCCTCAGGTTCCTCATCTTCTCTGGGATCCAGGTCTTCGGGCATTCCCTTGGGTAACTCCTTCGGGGCTGATCCCTCTAATTGCTACGTCGAACCCTCCTTTGGAGGAGGTGAGGTACCTTTAGTCCCAATGTTGAGTCCCTTCATCAGCTTCTTTATTTCAGCAATATAGCAAGCTCGTCCGGAGACTCGATCTCCTCTCATTACTCCTGTTCCGGCTTCAGTTGGGAACTTTAGCAATAAGCACCACGGTGCAATACAAGCCCTGAACTCTGCAAGGGCAGGCCTTCCCAAAAATGCGTTGTAGGGCAAATCGATATCTAGCACTACGAACTGAAGCATTCGTTCTCTTCGACGATCCCCTTGCCCCAATGTTTCGGGCAATTCTATATACCCCATTGGAGCTGTCGATGCCCCATTGAAGCCTCGGATCCAACCTTCACAGGGCTTCAAATATCCAGACTCAAGTTTCATCTGATCAAACGACTTCTTAAACAAAATGTTGATAGAGCTTCCATTGTCCACTAGTACCTTATGAACCAGTGCTGGTCCAATGGTAGTGGTAATGACCAACAGATCTTCGGTAGGTGACTGGATTCCGGTATCGTCTCTACTACGGAACACCACATCATTGAACATTGTCTTATGCTGTTTCACAAGGGTGATGTCTTCCAAATCATCGCACTCACCCACATCTATGTGCTTAACTGCATTAACGTATTGGTCCATTTCTCTGAAACTGTGGATAGTTGGATGGAGTCCACCTACTATGGTGTTAATGACAATCTCTTTGCCTTTCTGTTGCGCTGTAGGCTTGGGAGCAGACTGATTCTAGTTTGGGGCCTGTCCTCCTCGCCCCCTGTCCCTTGGGGCAACTTTATACTCATCCAACTTTCCTTCACGTAACAGCTTCTCAACTACGTCTCTCAAGTGTCGGCATTCGCTCGTTGAATGTCCATGAGTTCAATGAAATAAACAAAATTTTCCGGTTGCAATTTCTTTCTCTGTTAAATCTCATGGCGGCGGTCTTTTGTATTGCAGAACATTATATGTGTCCAAATAAATGTTTTCCAAAGTGTCATTCAACGGTGAATAATTCTTAAAGGTCTGGAACTGGGGTCTTTTGTCAGAATTACTTCCTTGGTTCTTGTTTCTCCTATTACCATTTGCATTACGGTTGCTGTTGCCCCCGTTTCCATTATTATTGTTTCCATTCTTGTTTCCCACTTTCATTTCGACCTTCCCAGAACTTTCTCCAGACTGCTTTACGACAACATTACTCTTAACAGCTTCTTTTGAGGCCGCTCCGGACTTTCTCTTTCTGTTTGCCCTTGCTTCCTCCCGTCTTAACTGAATATTGGCCTTCTCATAAAACAACTCTCTTGTGGGAGGCGGCTTCCCAGAAAGATGATCTCCAAACTCTGAATCAGGATCAACTCCTACCATTAAGGCCATCAAGATGGTAGGCTCATGCGGGTCGCTGACTTCAGTTACAGCTAAATTGAAACGGTCTAGATACGACTTCAAGGACTCACCCGGCACTTGCTTAATTCTCGATAATTCGATAACATTCTAAGACTTTCGGGCGTGAAGTTGGAATTGATTCATAAAACGTTCACTTAGTTCTTTGAAATTTGATATCGATCGAGGAGGAAGTCGGGCGAACTATAGTAATGCTACGTCTTCTAAGTAAATCGGGAAAGCTTTACACTTCACAGCATCAGGGGCAGTGGCAGCAATCATAAGCCATGCGTATCACATCAAATGTTGTCCCAGGTCAGTTCTCCCGTTATATCTGTCCATCTGCGGTAGATTAAAACGTCGGGGGAATTGAAAGTCAAGAATATCATCAATAAAGGGAGTATGGCTTCGCTCAATACCATAATCTTCATTTGTGTAGTTACGACTCTCAGACATGATCTGGCGTACCATAGCCCATACGTCAGCATTGGTCAAGGGCCGTTCAGGCTCCCTGGCTCTGATATTTGGGTTTCCTCTGGGCTCCTGATCAGGAGACGCCCTCCTTCTTCTAGCGGCTTCTGCTCTGCTTTGCTCCCTACGTTCCCGGTCGATCTCGGGAGGAAGGGGATGAAGCATTTGTCCCTGAGGGGGGTTGGTGAGGTTTGGGTCTCTAGAAAAACATGGGATACTTGCATTGGTAATAGCATAGGCTCTCTCAAGCTCGGATCATTGGGTCCTAGTACATGAGCAGCATCCTCGCGGGATCCCAAATATCCGAAAGTCATTTGCTCCAAATTCTGAGGTCGTTCGAGCAGCCTTCTTTCACGGGGCCATTCTTCCTCAGAAGAAGAAGACTGATCCATTGCAGTATGATGAACTGGGGATGGAGTTCTTTGTCTGCGGAGTTCGCCAATTTCCCTACTCATGATTCTCATATTCTCTTGCATCATAAGATTGGTGCGCTCATGAATTCTCATGGCCTCCCTAGCGCTCTCAAGCATGTCAAGAAGGCACGAAAAATCTCCTTGGTGATAGGTGCAGATGGATTGATCTGACCATTGGTCCCGGTGGCTGGAGTCGGAGCATTTGGAGGGGCTCGAGTAGAGGTTCCAGCATCACCTAGAGTTGGATCGGATCGGAGCAAAATACCCTAGCCGGATCGGTTCGGGTTGGGGGAGTGCACCTCTCCGACGTCTTCCACCCAGTTCGGATCGGAGCTCTGCCTATGTGATCGGTTCGGATTTCCTGAATCTGTTAGATACGCTCCTGAACACTGCCCACGAGACCTCATCACGATCGGATTTTGCTGATCTTCACCAACTTCGTTCCCTCGACTGGTTTGAACTTCCTTGCCTTTTCCTTTGGCCATAATTCTTCAACAATCAACCAACAAGTATTCAAAAGCGTCGAAAATTGGGGATTAACTTCTTTGTACTCAACGGTCCAAAAAGTAGAACGATAATCCAGAAAAACAGAGAATTCAAATTGTTCTCAGTGAAAGCACCAAAATGTTAGACCAAAAAGTTGTTCTAACACCCAAACTGACTAAAATAAAAATGAAATGAGATCGAAAATAAAAAGGAGACATAGGATTTATAGTGGTTCGGCGTTAAAGAGCCTACGTCCACTTTATATCACTTTGTTTGATGATGTAGATGAAAATACAATAAGATATTCACTCAATCTCTCTTACTTTTCATATACATTCACTCAATTATCTCAAAATGTACTTTGAATGATGATTTGAATTGTTTGAGAATGCTGGAATTCGGTTTTAACAGATGCTTGAACTCTCAGAAAGCCAAAAGATCCTTTCAAACGACCCTTGGGGGTCTATTTATAGGTGCAAACTTCTCCAGAATTCGGTTCGGATCGGGTGCACGTGTCCTCCATTCCATGACTTTCGGGATCAGGTGAGTTCTAGTGTTGCCAGCGCATAAGGTAAGTGGCCATCGTGGGTAGAAAGTGGGTGTAACTGCCCCGAATATCCTGGAGATCATGGAGTGAAGTAGCAGGGTACACTAGGTTCGGTTCGGATTGGCATGTAGATGGGGTTCGGATCGGATCATCCCATCCGATCCGATCTGGATTGAATTTTGCCTTCCTCACTTCGTCTCGCTTTGCTTATCCTTGATTACACCCGATCCGATCCGGCTTGATCTTTTAGCTTTGTGATGCTTCTGTTCGTACCTTTGTAATTTCGATCCGAACCAGATGTGTAACAGAGTGTCTTCTGTTTACTTGATCTTCTGACTTCTTGACTTCTTGACTTTGTATAGCCTAGTTTACAAAGTAGGCTAACAATATTAGATTTCCCGCAATACTATTAGCGGATGCCCGTGGTATCATTAGCGGATGACCCTATGCTCCATGTATATAAGTGGATCCGCTTTTTTATACCGCGATATCCTGCCTTGAAGCAGGATTGGTATTATTTTTGTTGACTAACATCTGTGGATGCAGGTAAAACAGGTTGGAGGGATCCAACTGGATTCATTAAATTTATTTATTTATTTTTGTTTAAATACTTACATGTGTGTGATGGGTTTAATTGGATCGATGGTTTGTGGATTGGGATATTTAAATATCGTTGGCCTAGATATTTATGATATCATAAGAAGTGATTTTTAGATTCGGAAAGGAAATTTTATTTTATTGAAATAAAATTTGAATTCCGAATAAGCTAAGAAAATAAAATTTCGAATAAGCTAAGAAAATAATAACTTGTTTTTAATAATAAAACAAGTATTGAATGTATAAATGATTTGTTTGTAAATGTAAGAAAATTATCATTTGGTAATATTTAATTTTAAATTCAAGCATGAATTTAAAAAGCAAAATTTAATTTTCGAAATAGAAATGGGATTATAAATAGGTTCGGAAATATTCACTTGTTTAAAAATAAAAACAAGTAATTGAATTTATAAACTATGTTTATAAATGTAAAAGGAAATTATCATTTGATAAAATTTGAAAGGTAAATGCAAGCGTGATTTTAAAAGAAAGTTTATCCGCCCAAAGTAGAAATGAAATTTCAAATGGAGTTTGAAATAGAACTTGTTTTAATATTTAAAACAAGAAGTATAGTCTATAAACAACGTTTATAGATGAATGTGAAAATCATCATTTGGTACTTTATAAATTCTAAATTCGAGTATGATTTGTTTTCCGAAGTGGAAATTAGAATTCAAATGTAATTTGAAATCGAAACGTGGTTTAATATTTAGAACAAGAAGTGAAATTTATAAAATTTATAAACGATATTTATAAATAAAGGGAAATAACTATTTTTGTATAATTTGAATTTTTAATTCAAGTGTGAATTGAATAAGCGAATTTGGAATCGTTCGAGAAAGAAACGATGAAATTTATTCCGACATTCGGAATAAGTTGGATTGAAATAAATCTATACAAATTTATGATTGGAATTCAAGGGAGTCGAGTTTACAGAAAATAAAATACTATTTCCAAATTAGGAAATCGAGTTATATATATATATATATGATTAGAATTTTAGTATGAAAATAGATTCTACACTTATATATATATAAGTTATAGTAATAAAATATTCAAATTAGGAAATCGAGTTTTAAATGGAAGTTGTTAAATATAAAATAAGAAAGCGATTTATAAACCATGTTTATAAAGAAAATGAAGTAATTTCCTTTGGGTGGATTGGAAATAGATTTTTCCAAACATAAGAAATGACATTTAAAACTCATATTGTTAAATGAGATGAAAGAGAGGATTTTTTATGATAAGTAATCGAGTTTTGGAATTATAAACTCTTATCCGTCTCGAGAT
The DNA here is from genome assembly GCA_030737875.1 of Allium sativum. Taxonomy (NCBI): domain Eukaryota; kingdom Viridiplantae; phylum Streptophyta; class Magnoliopsida; order Asparagales; family Amaryllidaceae; genus Allium; species Allium sativum. Next base: position 144,392,516 of record CM060921.1, on the reverse strand, counting down.
AAGAACGTTGTCGGTCAAGGTTTGAGAGGTAAATAAAATACCCCAACTTGAATGACTTCACTACTATCAAGGGATGGTATTAGTTTGTAATTGTACAGGATGTTGAATAAATTGATTTTTTTCCCATAACAGGAATTTATAATTGAAATTCAAGTATATCAAATTCTATAAACAATTTAAGGAATGGGATTGAATATTGGAGTTGAGTTTTGATTAAAGTCATAACTAAGTTATGAATATAGCATAAGAAATCCATGATTTGAATAATCTGAATTTTGAAATTAGATTTGGGATAACGGGCTTAATTTATTTTTAATTCATTGGAAATGGAGTTGATTTATTTTATAGACAAAGACTTTAAACATTTATATTTAATTTAATTAAAACGAACTCGCCGCAACGCGGTAGTTCGTAAATTGGCGATTCGAACGTCAATTTAGTATATATAATTCAATATAAGTCGGAATTCGATGAAACAAGAAACGCCCGGACATATTGAATGATAGCTTTCTAATGGAAGAGAAAAATCTAGATTTCGTTGTATAAATTTTGAGTTATGTCAAAATCAAATTTTTAGAAAAACCTCGCCATAATCGTTTTAAACCATAACGGTATATTTAAATTGAATAAAAGAATTTTAGTGATTTAAAATTCGTGTTTCAAATAGTACAAATCCAGATTTGAATATGAACTCAAATGGGGTAGATGAGATGATTTTTGGAACAAAAAAAAAACGATTTTAATTACCGAATGAAGTTAACTAATTCCTTTGAAATTAGCTGATAGAATTTTGGCCGAAATTAACTTTGCTAAGTAATTTGAAATTTGTTAATGGAATTTTGGGAATCCTAGTTGGAACTTGAATTAAACTTTGGAATTTGACATAGAGATTGAATTCAACTTATATATATATATATACGAATAAAAGAATATTTGAACATGAGAAGTTCAAACTAAAAATATATTAAGTAAAAGGGGCGAATTGGTAATAAAATAGAAAGTGAATATGATTGAATTCTTAAAGTTGAATTGAATTGGAATTGGATAAGTACATGATAGACAGGTATTGGGTGAAGCTAAGAGTACGAAGAGAGTATGAAGATATATGATTTAGGTGCTCGATAAAAAGGTACATGTTTCAACTTCCATATGAAGTTTTATGCGCCGAATCAGCAAGCCGCTTGGCTTTTTAATTTTCTTTTTGAATGGAAAGGGCCTAGAGAGGCGAGTTGAGGTTTGAACTATTTGCCGGTACAAAGGAGGTTATGGCGAATTTTTCCAGAAATTTAAGGAGTTAGTATATTTTTAAGAAATTTTGATAATAGAAATCGATATAACTATATATATATATATATAGAATTCGCTAAGAAAATGAATTAAAAATGAAATATTAGAAAGGGCCAGTGATTGTGAAATTTGTTTGATGGATGTTTATTTTTCCTTTGATAGTTAAATCACTGACTATCAAAGATTTTTGACTATCGTTGTCAATACGGAGAGACCGGTTGGATTTAATATCCGAAAACCAATCCGTATAGGCATAGGCATTGCGAATTAGATTTTGCTGAAGATAAATTGAAGACGGAGTGGAACGCAATGGCTGTTATGTTTGTCTAGTCCCAGGACAACTTGTATGGACGAATGTCTGACAGAGTATTCCTAAGGGTCACATAAGGCGAACTTTTCAAGGTATTACGTCCGGTGGTGGAGAAATTCGTTTCTCTTAGCTTTTATACCCGTAATATCTTTGAGAAGATTAACTATTGATTTGACGGGTTTGACGATGTGGCATTCAAAGTGTATGGTGGCTAGATGTTCTAAAATATAGACGTAGCCTCAAGCCTCACAACCGGGAAATGACAAAAATTGAGTAGGCAGCATGGCTATGTGGGTCGCTCCCATTAGGGTGTATAATCACCTATCTAGAGAAATTCCTTTTACTTCTTTAATCTATTTCGATGTTGTCCCTTTTCGGGAAACGGTGGTTTGAGCCCAACCGTTGGTGATATACATTCGAGACGCTCAAGCGAAATGAGTGGTCGGTCATGTGTGGGCCGGGTTGCAGGACGTTCTTGTTGAACCCAGTGCATTCCCCTCTAGAGATACACTGTAACGACCCGCATTTTTCAACGATATAATTAATTTATTTAATTATTTAAATAATGGTTTTGGTTATTTAAAATGACCAGAATTAAATAATATTGAATATTTAATTAATATAATAATATAATAATGTATTTAATTTCTGAAATAGTCAGAAATAGTGGAATTCACAAAATAGTGTGAATTGGATCATCTGTGATATTTAATTCAGTTTTGAATTGAATTAGAATAACGAATATATTATTTGAACGGCAGTTTGGACGTATAATTATATTATAATTAAAATCGAGCTCGAAATGGCACGGTAGTTCGCAATTTGGCGATTTGAACTTCAACTGAATGTACAGGATTCGTTTTAAATCAGATTTTTGTGAAACAAGAAACGTTAGGAGCTGGTGAAGTATATTTTTCTAGTGGAAGAGAAAAATCGAGATTTCATTGTGTAGATTTTGATTTATGTCCAAATCAAATTTTTGAAAAGTCGCTATGGAATTCCTTTATAATTTATATCGATTTATTTATATTTTAAAGTAGATTTTTAAATATAAATCGAATATCGATATAACTGGGAATTTTGAAATATCGAGTTGTAATTCCAATTGGAGGTGTATGATATTCTATTGTGAATATATACGATAATATTTATTTTTAAATATTAAATTTAAATTTTTTTAAATAGATTTATATATTTAAATGGGTTATTTAGAGCTTTAAAAATAGCCAATTTTTCGAACGACCTCAGAATTCGACGAAACTAATTTTGTTTGATCTGCAACATCAAATTATTGTTAGATTCCAAGTTCCGTGATTTTTCGGGTCACTGTGTGGTCGTACGGATTTTTAGAGTGAATAACAGTCAGTATTTTGACGGTTAAAAATACGCTGTGTGAGCAAACGAAGTCGGAATTCGACGAAACCAATTTCGTTGGGTCCGCAATGTCGAACTCTAGCAACATGTCCAATTTCGAAATTTTTGGGCATTGTATATAAGCATAGGGATTTTTAAACACAAATGGAAAGCAACGATCCATTAAAAACAAATATAATATTCGAATATTAAAATATTAAAAATCACCTATATAGTATCCTTAACACACTAAACCTAAATTCATTCTCGTGAGGTCAAACAAATGCGCCTCCACCATTGAACAAACGTAGTGAACTCCACTTAAAATATCAAGAGAAAATCAAGAAAAAATATATAAATCTCTAAACTTAGGTATTTGATTTCCTGGAATCATCCTCTCCTACCTGATATATAATTTGAAGCACTCGAACAAGTATTGTTTGCTGGAAATTATACGCAGTCAATTTGGGTTATCCGATTTGTGAATTTAGGGTTGCAATCGATGAAACGAATACTGTTTTTTTTATTTTCGGAATGGTTCTCTCCGCTTTGATGCAGATTCTAATGGGTTCGATTCATTCTCCCGCAACCTAAAGACACGACAGCTAATGCTAGGCTAATTTCTTGGCAAAGATGAGGTAGTTTTTCTTGATTCTGAGTTCGATTTTGGGGTTACGATAGTGAGTAGATTGGCTTGTGGAAGTTGTGGTGGATTCGGCAAATATTTTGATCGCAACAATCATTGTATGCGTGGAGAAGGACGTGATGAATTGGAAAGAATGGCAGGGGGTTTTCGCTGATTGACGAAAGGAGAATTCTGGTGATTTCTACTTGATTTCAAGGAAGTGAAGAAGAGGGTATTTGGATTGAAGAAAATACGGCTATGGCCATTTTCGAACTGAAGAAATCGCTTGGAGATACGGGAAGAAGAAACAAGGGGAACGGGTATGGGTTTGGCAAGTAGAAGTTGGGCCAAGGATTCAAATGGGGTAAGGCCCGGTTTTTAAATAATTGAAGTTTATTTTAATTAAAAGTGTATTAGTTTGTATAAATCATAACAAATTCATACATGAACGAAATTCAGCAAAACAAGATCCATTAGGATCGTATGGACGGACACTACACCATGGAACTGACCGCGAGTCAATTAGAGCACCTTACAATTTGTAGAAAAATAAATTGTCTGATCAGAATCAACTAACGCAAACCGTTATTTAATGGTTAACGCGAAAGGTTAGTAAACTCACTAACTCTTCTCAGTTATTATAAAGTATTTTTAGAAATGATAAATAATGGTTGTTTGCTATGTGTTGGCTGTTTGGTTGAACTGCTAGTCGGTTGATTTAAATTATAGATAACGATCTAGATATAAATTGTTAATCAAATATTGATTCTGTTTAGCAGAATATTTCATAGTAAAATGAAATTGATGTTAATTTTATTGTTTAACATCTGTGGATGCAGGGAAATAGGTTGGAGGGACCCGACTGGGTTCCTCAACATTTATTTTCTGTTTTCATATATTGTGTTATATGATGTGATATGAAATCTGTTGTTGATTTTGTATGTTTGAAATGATACCGACCATTGTTATATGGTACGTTAAATACCATAAGGAATACTAGAATGTTAAAAAGGAAATTTTCAATGTTATATTAAAAAGAAATATTTATAAAATCAAAAGATTTCAGAAAAAGAAACTATTTATTTAGAAATTAAATAGATTTAAAAGGAATATTTATTTGCAAATCAAATAGATAGGATTGGAAAAGAAATATTTGTAAACTATTTACAAATAGAGTTGAAAAGGGATATCTATCTGGAAAAAATAAATAGAATAGGAAGGGGAAATTTGTATAAAACAAATAGAAAGAATATTGTTAGATTATCAAAGGAACTTATAAAATCAATAGATTTTATAAATAGAAAATATTTTTTAGAATAAATAGAATTATCAAAAATGGATTTATTTTGTAAATAAACAGATTTTAAAAGGAAATACTTGAAAAGTGACTAGAATTACATAAAAGGAGAATTTTACATTTGAAAGATTTAAACCCGTGCGAAGCACACCGGTATAACTTGATATGGATTTAAAGTAAAGATTTTAAATAGAATTTATTCTAACCGATGGATTGATAATATAAAATTATAAATAATATTTTATAAATTAAAGGAAATATTTATCATGGATAAATAGAATATATAAGTCAGGAGTTATATAGAGAAGTAAGAATTGATTTCAACATCGATATTTGAAACTGAATAATCAGTTAGAGTAAATCGATTAGTGGTAGAATTAATCGAATTAGAGTTAACTAAACATAGTTAATCGAATTAGGATTTAATTGAATATTTGTTATTTAATTAGAGTTGATCAAATATAGTTATTCAGGAAGAGTTGCCATTTCGTACGACTTCTAGCGTAATTCGCAGGGCTACAGATAGCCTACGGCGGTCGGACGTTTCTTGAGGGAATCAGGCGTAACCATTGTGATTGCTGCGATCTAGAGTCAAGCGAATGGAGTTAAATCGAATATTAGCCATTTGTAATAAAATTGAAACAAACATAGTTATTCGAATATAAGTTAACCGAATATTAGTTATTCGATAGGAGTTAATCAAAATGTATTATTCGAAAGAAGTTATCGAATATTAGTTATTCGAAAGGAGTTATCGAATATTAGTTATTCGAAAGGAGTAAATCGAATATAATTTATTCGAATACAGTCAAAGGAGTTAATTGAATATAGTTTATTCGAAAGGAGATTTATCGAATGTAAATCATTCGTAGAAGGTTAATTGAATGTAAATCATTCGAAGAGAGATGATCGAATATAGTTATTCGAAGAAAGGGCTATCGAATATGGTATTCGAAAGGAGATTATCGAATAGAGAGTATTCGAAAAGGAGAATTATACATTGAATTCGATTATATCGAATTGGAGAAAGTAATATTTACTTTCCGGTTTTAAATCAAGATTTACTTATTATTAATAGATGGGTGGATTAGTTATTGAGTTAAATTAAGGAAATAAAAGTTACATTTTGAAGTGGATATTTAAGAAGAAAGGAATTTTAAATGCTATGGTAAAAATCAATGTTTTAAATTAAAGAAGTGGGTTCATAAATAGAATCCGAAGGTTTCGCATGGAAGTTTGTTAAAGATTTAAAAGGTGAACTTTGCCTATTTCGTGGTTAGAAATGTTGTTCAGTTAAGGTCTGAGAGGTAATTATACCCCAACTTGATTTACTTCGTTTTAACTAAGGGATGGGTAAGTTTCGATAGTGAAGATTCATTAAGTGAATTTAGTTAATAAGTGTAATGTTTCAAATTGGCTTAGTGATGTTTTATTTAAACATCTATTGATTAAATTTTGGAAATATTTTCCAAAATATAATCAGAGATATTTTCTAATCGTAGAAAATGAAATGTTAATGAGAAAGAATACTGAAATGACAGTGATACGTGAAACAAAAATGGAAATGTTTTCCAATGATTGATGATGTATATTTTCTAAATTTAGAAAATAAGAATTTACAAATATATAGAATTGGAGAAATGGATAAATTAAAGACAATTTGATAGAAAGAGATAAAGGTGGATTGATGATTGATCGATAGATTTTCCACCTGGGAATAATATCGTTGGTTGCACACCTGATTTTCTTTGATAGTTAAATCACCGACTATCGAAGTTTTGACCATTTTATCGTCGTCAATATGGAGAGACCGGGATCAGATGCATTATCTGAAAACCACTCTGTATGGATGTTAGCGTTGCGATCAAATATTGAAGACGGAGTTATGCAAGGACTGTCCTGTTACAGAATAGTGTCTTCGGTTTGTCCAATCCCAGGAAAACATGAATGGACGCATGTCTGACAGAGTATATCTAACAGATTGCGTAAGTTGATCTCTTCAAATGTACTTACGTTTGGTGGCGGAGGAATTCGTTTCTCTTAGCTTTACACCTGTGGTAGTTTTGGGGAAATCAATTTGTGATTTGACGGGTATGACGATGTGGCATTCAAAGTGAATGGTGGTTAGGTGTATCAAAGATACATTATGACCTCAAGCCTCATCAACCAGGAAATGACAGAAATCGGGCAGGCAGCATGACTAAGTGGGTCGCTCCCATTAGGGTGTATATCACCTATCTAGATAAATTCCATTTCATTCTTTTATCTATTATCGATGTTGTCCCTTTTCGGGAAGACGGTGGGTAGCTCCCAACCGTTGGTGGTATACATTCGATACACTCAAGCGAAATGAGTGGTCGGTCATGTGTGGCCCAGGTTGTAAGACGTTCTTGTTGAACCCAGTGTATTCGTCTCTAGAGATACACTATCGAAAGGTGGTCCCATACCTTGTCATAGTCAGAATCCAATCTCCAATAAGCGCCCGTGGTTTTGTTTGTATACTATATATGTGAAATGTGAGATGCGAGTGTTCGGCTAGATTCTAATTACTTGTGATTAGACATTATTATAATATCAGAGAAGTAATGATTTCCAAATCTGTTTTGGGTTATTGTAAGGTAAAAACCATCCGTGTTTATGTGTGGATTGGTCTTACGATTATCTTTTCTTTTGAAAAGGATTTTGAAAAGTTAAACTGATGATTTGAGTTTACTCACACCAGTCCCATGACTGACCCAGAGTTTTATTTTGTTTTGTTTTTCCTAAACTCTTGGGTGCCCAAATTTGTACGGGCAGTCAAGTGATTAGGATTTTACAGATATACTTTGGAGGAGCTTGGAGCAGGAGGCTTCAGCACTAAAGATATATAGTTTAGTTCCGCTGTGATGTTGTGTGATAATGGTATGTATATACTGGTACAAGTTATATTTCCAAAGTTATGTTGTATATTATATTTTAATCGTTCCACTGTGAGATTCGTGTTTATTCTGATTGTGTTCTTCTTCTTCTTCTATTCTAATTTTCTGTCTTATCTATTCTCACCCTTTAACTTCTTTCTGTTAATGATCTGGAATGTTCGATACCCGAATAATTAACATGGGTTTTATGTTGATTTTCTGGGTCGAAAATTCCCAGTTCATTACAGTGGTATTAGAGCTGAAGGTTATGTGATTACCTTGGCTCTGTGGCGTGACTCAGTAGAGATGGGGTTAGTAATGCCCTAGAGTGAGTTGAGTGTATATATACGAGTGAAAGTATTTATAGATTTTTATAAAGTTGTTTTATATTGTGGGGATTTATTGATTGAGTTGTTTATGAATTCTGGTCGATCAGTTTGATCCACTGTATCGATAGGAATTACCAAACACTTGAATACGATAAACCGACACAGTATGTTTTGAAAAAGGGTAAACGAGATAATTTTACCCAAAGTATATTTCGATATAAAGAAAATATTTATATTCAAATTATTATAGTATATTGTATGTGCTGGTTGATTATAATTGAAATGGTTATATAAATAACCAATTTGAGTTCGTATAATATAAAAGCAGATTAATTAAATCAGAATTGAAATTAAAATTCTGGAAAAAATGGAAAAAAAGTGACTGTAAGTGGATTTGAATTAAGTATAAGAAATTTTAAGATCTAGGGAGATTTTAAACTGTTTACAAATATCGTGAATGATATTTGCAAAGATTTCGAAATGGAAGTGTTTAAGTATGGTTTTGCAAGTGATATAGTATTGAACTCACTTTGATAGCTAGGAAATAACTCTGATGATGCTGGCCACATCATCAGTGTTCATTTTCGAGTTGTAAGTGATGGATTACTACTAAAGATTTTGTTTTTGAATTTTGTTTTTGAATTGTTTTGAGGAAAAGGAAGTTGTTTTGAATCCCGAAAGGGAATAATTTATTTTAGAAAAACAAAACTGTTTAAAATCCCTAGGAAGATAGTATGAATAAAAACGAATTAAAGTAGAAATTTTTGAAATCAAATATGAATTGAAACCAATTAACTGGAAATCGAATTGAAATAGAATTATATCGAATAAAAACTGAATTGTGAGTTATAAATTTGGTTAAGTATATTGGACTGGTAAGTAAGAGTTGGAATTGGTAATGGAAATTGAAGATTGAGAATGAGGTTTGGGTTGATTGGATTTGATAACAGATAATTGGAGATTGATTGGGATGACTTTGGTATTTGTTGAATTGGCAGCAGAACAAAAGGATTTAATGATAAGCCCGACAAAAAGGTACACGTTTATTTTTATGGATTTGGTGATTTATGGGCCGATTTGGCAAGCCGCTTGGTTGTTTGATTTTCTTTTGGATTGGAAAGGGCCTAGAGAGGCGAGTTGGTGTTTGAACGATTGACCGGTACAGAGGAGGTGCTGGCGAAATTTTTCGGAAATTTCAGGTATTAGAAAATTTTCAGGATTTTAGAAAATTTTCGTTGATAAGAATTAATTAATATTTTAATTGAAATAAATTGGTTCAGTTGAAACTGAAGTTAAAAGTGAACGAATAGTTTTAAATCAATTAGTAGGGTTTGTTCTCTACCTTAGCAATTTTGAGGACGAAATTATTTTAAGGGGAAAAGAATGTAACGACCCACATTTTTCAGTGATATAATTTATTTATTTAATTATTTAAATAATGGTTTTGGTTATTTAAAATGACCAGAATTAAATAATATTGAATATTTAATTAATATAATAATGTATTTAATTTCTGAAATAGTCAGAAATAGTGGAATTCACAAAATAGTGTGAATTGGATCATCTGTGATATTTAATTCAGCATAGAATTGAATTAGAATAACGAATATATTATTTGAACGGAAGTTTGAACATATAATTATATTATAATTAAAATCGAGCTCGAAATGGCGCGGGAGTTCGCTATTTGGCGATTTGAACTTCAACTGAATGTATAGGATTCGTTTTAAATCGGATTTCTATGAAACAAGAAACGTTAGGAGCTGGTGAAGTATATTTTTATAGTGGAAGAGAAAAATCGAGATTTATTTGTGTAGATTTTGATTTATGTCCAAATCAAATTTCTGAAAAGTCGCTATGGAATTCCTTTATACTTTAAATCGATTTATTTATATTTTAAAATAGATTTTTAAATATAAATCGAATATCGATATAACTGGGAATTTTGAAATATCGAGTTGTAAATCCAATTGGAGCTGTATGATATTCTATTGTGAATATATACGATAATATTTATTTTTAAATATTAAATTTAAATGTTTTTAAATATATTTATATATTTAAATTGGTTATTTAGAGCTTTAAAAATAGCCAGTTTATCAAACGACCTTAGAATTCGACGAAACTAATTTTGTTGGATCCGCAACATCAAATTTTTGTTAGATTCCAAGTTTCGTGATTTTTGGGGTCACTGTGTGGTCGTATGGGTTTTTAGAGTGAAAAACAGTCAGTATTTTGACGGTTAAAAATACGCTGTGTGAGCAAACGAAGTCGGAATTTGACGAAACTAGTTTCGTTGGGTCCGTAATGTCGAACTCTAGCTAAATGTCCAGTTTCGAAATTTTTGGACATTGTATATAAGCACAGGGATTTTTAAACACAAAAGGAAAGCAACGATCCATTAAAAACAAATATAATATTCGAATATTAAAATATTAAAAATCTCCTATATAGTATCCTTAACACACTAAACCTAAATTCATTCTCGTGAGGTCAAACAAATGCGCCTCCACCGCTGAACAAACGTGGTGAACTCCACTTCAAATATCAAGAGAAAATCAAGAAAAAATATATAAATCTCTAAACATAGGTATTTGAATTCCTGGAATCATCCTCTCCAACCTGATATATAGTTTGAAGCACTCGAACAAGTATTGTTTGCTGGAAATTGTACGCAGTCAATTTGGGTTATCCGATTTGTGAATTTAGGGTTGCAATCGATGAAACAAATACTGTTTATTTATTTATTTCTGGAATGGTTCTCTCCGCTTTGATGTGGATTCTAATGGGTTCGATTCGTTCTCCTGCAACCTAAAGACACGACAGCTAATGCTAGGTTAATTTCTGGGCAAAGATGAGGTAGTTTTTCTTGATTCTGAGTTCGATTTTGGGGTCACGATAGTGAGTAGATTGGCTTGTGGAAGTTATGGTGGATTCGGAAAATATTTTGATCGCAACAATCACTGTATGCGTGGAGAAGGACGCGATGAATTGGAAAGAATGGCAGCAGGTTTTAACTGATTGAGGAAAGGAGAATTCTGGTGATTTCTATTTGATTTTTAAGGAAGTGAAGAAGAGGGTATTTGGATTGAAGACAATACGGCTATGGCCATTTTCGAACTGAAGAAATCGCTTGGAGATACGGGAAGAAGAAACAAGGTGGAACGGGTATAGGTTTAGCAAGGAGAAGTTGGGCCAAGGATTCAAATGGGGTGAGGCCCGGTTTTTAAATAATTGAAGTTTATTTTAATTAAAAGTGTATTAGTTTGTATAAATCATAACAAATTCATACATGAATGAAATTCAGCAAAACAAGAACCGTTGGGATCATATGGACGGACACTACACCGTGGAACTGACCGCGAGTCAATAGGAGTACGTTACAATTTGTAGAAAAATAAATTGTCTGATCAGAATCAACTAACGCAAATCGTTATTTATTGGTTAACGCGAAACGTGAGTAAGCTCACTAACTCTTCTCAGTTATATTTTTCTAAAGTATTTTTAGAACTGATAAATGATGGTTGTTTGCTATGTGTTGGCTGTTTGGTTGAACTGTTAGTCAGTTGATTTAAATTATAGATAACGATATAGATATAAATCGTTAATCAAATATTGATTCTGTTTAGTAGAATATTTCATAGTAAAATGAAATTGATGTTAATTTCATTGTTTAACATCTGTGGATGCAGGGAAACGGGTTTGAGGGGCCCAACTGGGTTCCTCAACATTTATTTTCTATTTTCATATAATGTATTATATGATGTGATATGAAATCTGTTGTTGATTTTGTATGTTTAAAATGATACCGATCATTGTTATATGGTACGTTAAATACCATAAGGAATACTGGAATGTTAAAAAGGAAATTTTCAGTGTTATATTGAAAAGAAATATTTATAAAATCAAAAGAATTCATAAAAAGAAAACTATTTATTTAGAAAATAAATAGATTTAAAAGGAATATTTGTTTGCAAATCAAATAGATAGGATTGGAAAAAGAAATATTTGTAAACTATTTACAAATCGAATTGAAGAGGGATATCTATCTGAAAAAAATAAATAGAATAGGAAGGGGAAATTTGTGTAAAACAAATAGAAAGCAAATAGTTAGATTATCAAAGGAACTTCTTATAAAATCAATAGATTTTATAAATAGAAAATATTTTATAGAATAAATAAAATTATCAAAAAGGGATTTATTTTGTAAATAAATAGATTTTAAAAGGAAATACTTGAAAAGTGACCAGAATTACATAAAGGAGAATTTTATATTTGAAAGATTTAAACCCGTGCTTCGCACACGGGTATAACTTGATATGGATTTAAAGTAAAGATTTTTAAATAGAATCTATTCTAACCAATGGATTGATAAGATAAATTTATAAATAATATTTTATAAATTAAAGGAAATATTTATCATGGATAAATAGAATATATAAGTCAGGAGTTATATAGAGAAGTAAGAATCGATTTCAACATCGATATTTGAAACTGAATAATCAGTTAGAGTAAATCTATTAGAGGTAGAATTAATCGAATTAGAGTTAACTAAACATAGTTAATCGAATTAGGATTTAATTGAATATTTGTTATTTAATTATAGTTGATCAAATATAGTTATTCAGGAAGAGTTGCCATTTCGTATGACTTCTAGCGTAATTCGCAGGGCTGCAGATAGCCTAGGCGGTTGGATGTTTCCTAAGGGAATCAGGCGTAACCATAGTGATCGCTGCGATCTAGAGTCAAACGAATGGAGTTAAATCGAATATTAGCCATTCGAAATAAAGTTGAAACAGACATAGTTATTCGAATATAAGTTAATCGAATATTAGTTATTCGAAAGGAGTTAATCAAAATGTGTTAATCAAAATGTATTATTCGAAAGAAGTTATCAAATATTAGTTATCCGAAAGGAGTTATCGAATATTAGTTATTCGAAAGGAGTAAATCGAATATAGTTTATTTGAATAGAATTAAAGGAGTTATTTGAATATAGTTTATTTGAAAGGAGATTTATCGAATGTAAATTATTCGTAGAAGGTTAATCGAATGTAAATCATTCGAAGAGAGAATATCGAATATAGTTATTCGAAGAAAGGGTTATCGAATATAGTATTCGAAAAGGGAGATTATCGAATAGAAAGTAGTCGAAAAGGAGAATTATACACTGAATTCGATTATATCGAATTGGGGAATGTTATATTTACTTTCCAGTTTTAAATCAAGATTTACTTATTATTAATAGATGAGTGGATTAGCTATTGAGTTAAATTAAGAAAATAAAAGTTACATTTTGATGTGGATATTTAAGAAGAAAGGAATTTTAAATGCTATGGTAAAAATCAATGTTTTAAATTAAAGAAGTGGGTTCATAAATAGAATCCGAGGGTTTCGCATGGAAGTTTGTTAAAGATTTAAAAGGTAAACTTTGTCTATTTTGAGGTTAGAAATGTTGTTCAGTTAAGGTCTGAGAGGTAATTATACCCCAACTTGATTTACTTCGTTTTAACTAAGGGATGGGTAAGGTTCGATAGTGAAGATTCATTAAGTGAATTTAGTTAATAAGTGTAATGGTTCAAATTGACTTAGTGATGTTTTATTTAAACATCTATTGAATAAATCTTGGAAACATTTTAAAAAATATAATCAGAGATATTTTCTAATCATAGAAAATGAAATGTTAATGAGAAAGAATACTGGAATGACAGGGATACGTGAAACAGAAATGGAAATGTTTTCCAATGATTGATGATGTATATTTTCTAAATTTAGAAAATAAGAATTTACAAATATATAGAAATGGGGAAATGGATAAATTAAAGATAATTTTATAGAAAGAGGTAAAGGTGGATTGATGATTGATCGATAGAGTTTCCACCTGGGAATAATATCGTTGGTTGCACACCTGTTTTCTATGGTAGTTAAATCACCGACTATCGAAGTTTTGACCATTTTATTGTCGTCAATATGGAGAGACCGGGATCAGATGCATTATCTAAAAACCACTCTGCATGGACATTAGGGTTGCGATCAAATATTGAAGACGGAGTTATGCAAGGACATCCTGTTATAGAATAGTGCCTTCGGTTTGTTCAATCCCAGGACAACATGAGTGGACGCATGTATGACAGAGTATATCTAATAGATCGCGTAAGTTGATCTCTTCAAACGTACTTACGTTTGGTGGCGGAGGAATTCGTTTCTCTTAGCTTTATACCCGTGGTATTTTTGGGGAAATCAATTTGTGATTTGACGGGTATGACGACGTGGCATTCAAAGTGAATGGTGGTTAGGTGTATCAAAGATACGTTATGACCTTAAGCCTCATCAACCAGGAAATGACAGAAATCGGGCAGGCAGCATGTCTAAGTGGGTCGCTCCCATTAGGGTGCATATCACCTATCTAGAGAAAATCCATTTCATTCTTTTATCTATTATCGATGCTGTCCCTTTTCGGGAAGACGGTGGGTAGCTCCCAACCGTTGGTGGTATACATTCGATACACTCAAGCGAAATGAGTGGTCGGTCATGTGTGGGCCGGGTTGCAAGACGTTCTTGTTGAACCCAGTGTATTCGCCTCTAGAGATACACTATCGGCAGGTGGTCCCATACCTTGTCATAGTCGGAATCTAATCTCCAATAAGCGCCCGCGGTTTTATTTGTATACTATATGTGTGAAACGTGAGATGCAAGCGTTCGCTAGATTCTAGTTACTTGTGATTAGACATTATTATAATATCAGAGAAGTAATGATTTCCAAATCTGTTTTGGGTTATCGTACGGTAAAAACCCTCCATGTTTATGTGTGGATTGGTCTTACGATTATCTATTCTTTTGAAAAGGATTTTGAAAAGTTAAACCGATGATTTGAGTTTACTCACACCAGTCCCAAGACTGACCCAGAGTTTTATTTTTTTTGTTTTTCCTAAACTCTTGGGTGCCCAAATTTGTACGGGCAGTCAAGTGATTAGGATTTTATAGATATACTTTGGAGAAGCTTGGAGCAGGAGGCTTCAGCACTAAAGATATATAGTTTAGTTCCGCTGTGATGTTGTGTGATAATGGTATGTATATACCGGTACAAGTTATATTTCCAAAGTTATGTTGTATATTATATTTTAATCGTTCCGCTGTGAGATTCGTGTTTACTCTGATTGTGTTCTTCTTCTTCTTCTATTCTAATTTTCTGTCTTATATATTCTCACCCTCTAACTTCTTTCTATTAGTGATCTGGAATGTTCGATACCCGAATAATTAACATGGGTTTTATGTTGATTTTCTAGGTCGAAAATCCCAGTTCGTTACATACACTATCGGCAGTTGGTCCCATACCTTGTCATAGTTGGAATCCAATCTCCAATAAGCGCCCTGTGGTTTTTGATTTTATACTATCCATGTAGCGTGAGATGCAAGCGTTCTACTATTTGGTTATTTATTTGATTAGACATTAGTATAATATCACTGGATTTTGATATCAAAATGTTTTGGGTTATAGTAAGGTTTAAACCGTCCGTGTTTATGTGTGGGCTGGTCTTACTATTATCTTTTTCATTCAAAAGGTTCTTTTTTCCAAAGTTAACCATATGGTTGGAGTTTACCACACCAGTCCCATAACTGACCCAGAGTTTATTTTGTTTTGTTTTTTTTCTAAACTCTTGGGTGCCCAAATTTTACGGGAAGTGTTTCAGGCTTTTACCGATACACTTGGAGGAGGTTGAAGCAGGAGGCTTCACCATTAGTTATTTATAGTTATTTCCACTATACCAAATGCTGTATTATACTCTGGT
This sequence comes from Allium sativum, assembly GCA_030737875.1. Taxonomy (NCBI): domain Eukaryota; kingdom Viridiplantae; phylum Streptophyta; class Magnoliopsida; order Asparagales; family Amaryllidaceae; genus Allium; species Allium sativum. Next base: position 144,376,628 of record CM060921.1, on the reverse strand, counting down.
GATGGTATGTATATATGATATAAAATTTTGTACTTCAAAGCTTATGTTACATAATATATTTTATTCGATCCGCTGTGAGGTTTTGTATTATTATTTCTGTTCTTCTTTTATCTTTTCTACTTTCGTTATCCCTAGTGACTCGTATTTCTGTATTATGAGTTGGACGTGTGTTGTCAGCTCAGGTGGTACAGATTTGCGGGCCGTTACATTTGGTATCAGAGCTTAGGTTGAGAGAACACCTAAGCTTTTGTGGGGGTTTACTCATTAGAGATAGGGTCAGTATTACCCTAGAATGAATAGAGTGTATATATATGAGAGATCGTATTTGTAAGTTGATATAAAATTGTTTTATATTGTGTTGGCTTGTCTGTTGAGTGGATTAAAAATTCTGGTCGAATCGTGGGACGCCACGACGTCGATAAGACTTTCTAAACACTTGAACAGAAGAATTGACATAATATTGTTTTAAAGTAGGTAAATGAAATAATCTAACCCAAAATTATATTTTGATTGGAAAGGAATAATTTTTCTAAATTATTCAAATATGTATGGATGAGTTGGTTGCTATTATTATCATCAAATGAGATTATTAAATTGGAATGTTTATATATAACCAAATATAATTTGTATATGAATTAAATATACAAATGAGATGAATTAAAATTGAATTCGAACTAGAATTTGGAATTTAAATCCTGGGAAGTTTGAAAATATTTTCTAAAGTATATTAAAATAATATAGCTTTGTTTTGCAAGGGTTTTGAATCAAAATCATATACGAGTGTATTTTGAAAGTGATAAGGCACTGAACTCACTTCAGTAGCTGGAAAATAATTCTAATGATGACTGCAACACCATCAGTGTTCATTTTCGAGTTTCTAAGTGATGGATTACTACTGTAAAAAAGTTTTTGATGGAAATTTGTTTGAAAGAAAACAAGTAGTGGAAAAAAATTCAAATGTTTTGAATTTAAAATAGAAATAAATATATGTATATATATTTATGTGACTTCAGAAGGATTTGAAATAAAATCCGGGGATTCGAATTCTGGAATTTAAATTTAACTTAAGCAAGTTAAATGAATCGAAATAAATAAATTGATCAAAAATCAATTTGAATGAATATGAATTAATTGTAGATCATTCAAATTAAATGAATGAAAACCAAAAGTTTGTGGGTACTGAAATTCGTTGAAATATGAAAAGTTGAGTTTCAACATAAGTATGTTTTGAAAAGCACATAGGTTTGTAGCATTTTCCTTACCTTAGCAATTTCGGGGACGAAATTCTTTTAAGGGGGGAAGAATGTAACGACCCTGATTTTCAAACAAATTATTTTAAATATTTAATATGGTTTTAAATATTTAGTTGATAATATAAATGAATATTTATATTTAGTTATCGATTTAAAAAAATTGAATTTGATTTATTATCGAATATATTAATTTATCGTAATACGAAATATATTGAAATCGAAGTTAAAACTGAATTGAAATGATTCAAATGATCAGTGTCAGCTCTGTCTGAATATGAACGATAATAATAATAATTTATTTTTGGGAAAATGATTAGTTCTGAATTTGAATTGTATTATATTGATTTAATATGGTATACGTGTTTAAATTAGATTTCAAAATATATACAGTCAAATTTGGAACAGCGTTATAATATTGAAACGTCGGTTTATGCGTTAAAATAGTGGTTTATGATTCTAAATTTATACCCCGAATATTTGATTGTGGATAGGTTCGAAATCAAATCAGTATCTATTTAAAAAGATACAAAATCTCTTTAACTCAAATCACATTAATATAATGTACCAGAGCAGACTTAACTCCTTGAGGACCAAGTATCTTCCTCTATAAATCGCGACTCCTGTTATTTTTTCTTTAGTAAAAACCAAACCAGGAAAAAATGGACGAACCTCTTTCTCCATTCAAAACCGCAGACTGTCAAATGAGTTTAAATGGCCAACGCCTTCGTGTAATTCCCAAACCAAAAAATCCACCCAAGTCCGCTTTCATTTCTTTCACCCAGTCAAAATCAAAGACCAAACTATCGAAAAAAAAAGAGAGAAATCGGAATTTAAAAGTCACGATCAAATCTATCACCGATGGCAAAAGGATCTGGCACGCTTCGTCCTGAAGCTCGAGACCGAGCTGAAGTATTTGCGATTAAGGAATGGTGCGCGACGAGGTGATTCAAATGGTTTTGGGACATCGTGAATTGGAGCAGTGTCCTCAGTATCGCGATGATGTTGTGGGAGGTTGCGGTGCTGATAATCACTTGGGGACAGGCTTGTTCGAAGTCGCAGTCACTGTTAGGGTCGACGATGAAGGCAGTTCATCACTCGAAGGTGATTTTGGGAAGCTCAATTCGGAAGGAGATAGACAGTTTGGGATGTTGGATGGTGTAGACATGAGTTGATGAATGGTTGAAGTTTGCTGACATAATGAGAAGGTAAAAATTTGTTGTTTAAATTAAATTAAAAATCAAATTTGAGTTTTTCCTTTTATTCCATCAACTAATATGATCTATATATCTAATAAATGCTAAAATTAAATTTGTACGAGGTGTTGCTTGAACATAAGGACTGTTAATTGGAGAATTTTCTATAAGATGATTGGCGAAATACTGGAGAGCATGGTGCAGTAGTTGGGCTGATGCAGTTTAGGGAATGTTCGAGGATATGTTCGTCGATTTGTCGAGTCATTTGCAAAGCAATGAGGTATATGTTTAGCAGAATTTAAAATAGATAATTTAAATCGTTGGTATCGATAGTTAATATAAATAAATCATAGCTTAATCGATTAATTTAAATCAATAGTTGTTTATTTGTTAAATTAAATTTGATAAATGATATGCAAAATAAATTCATTCAAGATGATTCGAGTAAATTCATGGCGAAATGATATGGAATTAAACATGGGTATTCAGCAGAGAAAAGAACAAGGTGAGTAAATCTCAGTTAAAATTTTATTTTTATCATTTAAAATGAATTGTTGGCTGCTTGGTTGCTTTTATAAATTATTTATCAGTTGTGGTTATTATATATATTAGTTATTTAGGCTTAGTGGTTGTCGCTATTAATATATATATTGGATTTCCCCCAATACTATTAGCGGATGCCCGCAGTATCATTAGTGGATGACCCTACGCTCCACGTATATAAGTGGATCCCCTTTTTTATACTGCGATATCCTGCCTTGAAGCAGCATTGGTATAATTTTTGTTGACTAACATCTGTGGATGCAGGTAAAACAGGTTGGAGGGATCCAACTGGATTCATTAAATTTATTTATTTTTGTTTACATACTTACATGTGTGTGATGGGTTGAATTGGATTGATGGTTTGTGGATTGGGATATTTAAATATCACTGGCCTAGATATTAATGATATCATAAGAAGTGATTTTTAGATTCAGAAAGGAAATTTTATTTTATTGAAATAAAATTTGAATTTCGAATAAGCTAAGAAAATAAAATTTGAATTTTGAATAAGCTAAGAAAATAATAACTTGTTTTAATAATAAAACAAGTATTGAATGTATAAATGATTTGTTTGTAAATGTAAGAAAATTATCATTTGGTAATATTTAATTTTAAATTCAAGTATGAATTTAAAAAGAAAATTTTAATTTCTGAAATAGAAATGGGATTATAAATAGGTTCGGAAATATTTACTTGTTTAAAAATAAAAAAACAAGTAATTGAATTTATAAACTATGTTTATAAATGAAAAGGGAAATTATCATTTGATAAATTTTTAAACGTAAATGCAAGCGTGATTTTAAAAGAAAGTTTATCCGCCCAAAGTAGAAATGAAATTTCAAATGGAGTTTGAAATAGAACTTGTTTTAATATTTAAAACAAGAAGTATAGTCTATAAACAACGTTTATAGATGAATGTGAAAAACATCATTTGGTACTTTAAAAATTCTAAATTCAAGTATGATTTGTTTTCCGAAGTGGAAATTAGATTTCAAATGTAGTTTGAAATTGGAACGTGGTTTAATATTTAGAACAAGAAGCGAAATTTATAAACGATATTTATAAATAAAGGGAAATAACTATTTTTGTATAATTTGAATTTTTAATTCAAGTGTGAATTGAATAAGCGAAATTGGAATCATTCGAGAAAGAAACGATGAAATTTATTCTGATGTTTGGAATAAGTTCGATTGAAATAAATCTATACATATTTATGATTGGAATTCAAGGGAGTCGAGTTTATAGAAAATAAAATATTATTTCCAAAAGATATTGAAACTTATTAAATAGAGATTTAGAATTTTAGTATGAAAATAGATTCTACACTTATATATATATATATAAAGTTATAGTAATAAAATATTCAAATTAGGAAATCGGGTTTTAAATGGAAGTTGTTAAATATAAAATAAGAAAGCGATTTATAAACCATGTTTATAAAGGAAATGAAGTAATTTCCTTTGGGTGGATTGGAAATAGATTTTTCCAATTATAAGAATGATACTTAAAACTCATATTGTTAAATGAGATGAAAGAGGGGATTTTTTATGATAAGTAATCGAGTTTTGGAATTATAAACTCTTATTCGTCTCGAGATAAGAACGTTGTTGGTCAAGGTTTGAGAGGTAAATAAAATACCCCAACTTGAACGACTTCACTACTATCAAGGGATGGTATTAGTTTGTAATTGTACAGGATGTTGTATAAATTGATTTTTCCCATAACAGGAATTTATAATTGAAATTCAAGTATATCGAATTCTATAAACAATTTAAGGAATGGGATTGAATATTGGAGTTGAGTTTTGATTAAAGTCATAACTAAGTTATGAATATAGCATAAGAAATCCATGAGTTGAATAATCTGAATTGTGAAATTAGATTTGGGATAATGGGCTTAATTTATTTTTGATTTATTGGAAATGGAGTTGATTTATTTTATAGACGAAGAGTTTAAACGTTTATATTTAATTTAATTAAAACGAACTCGCCGCAACGCGGTAGTTCGTAAATTGGCGATTCGAACTTCAATTGAGTATATAGAACTCAATATAAGTCGGAATTCGATGAAACAAGAAACGCCCGGACCTATTGAATGATAGCTTTCTAATGGAAGAGAAAAATCTAGATTTCGTCGTATAAATTTCGAGTTATGTCAAAATCAAATTTTTAGAAAAACAGCGTCATAGCCGTTTTAAACCAAAACGGTTTATTTAAATTGAGTAAAAGAATTTTAGTGATTTAAAATCCGTGTTTCAAATAGTACAAATCCAGATTTGAATGTAGAATTGAATATGAACTCAAATGGGGTAGATGAGATGATTTTTGGAACAAAAAAAAAGGATTTTAATTACCGAATGAAGTTAACTAATTCCTTTGAAATTAGCTGATAGAGTTTTGGCCGAATTTAACTTTGCTAAGTAATTTGAAATTTGTTAATGGAATTTTGGGAATCCTAGTTGGAACTTGAATTAAACTTTGGAATTTGACATAGAGATTGAATTCAACTTATATATATATGTATGTATGTATGTATGTATGTATGTATGTATGTATATGAGCGAATAAAAGAATATTTGAACATGAGAACTTCAAACTAAAAATAGATTTAAGTAAAAGAGGCGAATTGGTAATAAAATAGAAAGTGAATATGATTGAATTCTTAAAGTTGAATTGAATTGGAATTGGATAAGTACATGATAGATAGGTATTGGGTGAAGCTAAGAGTACAAAGAGAGTATGAAGATTTATGATTTAAGTGCTCGATAAAAAGGTACATGTTTCAATTTCCATATGAAGTTTTATGCGCCGAATCAGCAAGCCGCTTGGCTTTTTGATTTTCTTTTAGAATGGAAAGGGCCTAAAGAGGCGAGTTGAGGTTTGAACTATTTGCCGATATAAGGAGGTTGTGGCAAATTTTTCCGAAAATTTAAGGAGTTAGAATGTTTTTAAGAAATTTTTATAATAGAAATCGATATAACTATATATATAGAATTCGCTAAGAAAATGAATTAAAAATGAAATATTAGAAAGGGCCAGTGATTGTGAAATTTGTTTGATGGATGTTTATTTTTCCTTTGATAGTTAAATCACCGACTGTTAAAGATTTTGGACTATCGTTGTCAATATGGAGAGACCGCTTGGATTTAATATCCGAAAACCGCTCTGTATAGGCATAGGCATTGCGAATTAGATTTTGCTGAAGATAAATTGAAGACGGAGTGGAACGCAAGGGCTGTTATGCCTGTCCAGTCCCAGGACAACTTGTATGGACGAATGTCTGACAGAGTATTCCTAACGGTCACATAAGGCGAACTTTTCAAGGTATTACTTCCGGTGGCGGAGAAATTCGTTTCTCTTAGCTTTTAAACCCGTAATATCTTTGAGAAGATTAACTAGTGATTTGACAGGTTTGATGATGTAGCATTCAAAGTGTATGGTGGCCATATGTTCTAAAAGATAGACATAGCCTCAAGCCACACAACCGGGAAATGAAAAAAATCGGACAGGCAACATGGCTATGTGGGTCGCTCCCATTAGGGTGTATAATCACCTATCTTGAGAAATTCCTTTTACTTCTTTAATCTATTTCGATGCTGTCCCTTTTTGGGAAATGGTGGTTTGAGCCTAACCGTTGGTGATATACATTTGATACGCTCAAACTAAATGAGTGGTCAGTCATGCGTGGGTCGGGTTGCAGGACGTTCTTGTTGAACCCAATGCATTCCCCTCTAGAGATACACCATGGGCAGGTGGTCCCATACCTTGTCATAGTTGGAATCCAATCTCCAATAAGCGCCCTGCGGTTTTTGATTTTATACTATATATGTAGAGCGTGAGACGCAAGTGTTTTACTATTTGGTTATTTATTTGATTAGACATTAGTATAATATCACTGGATTTTTATATCAAAATGTTTTGGGTTATAGTGAGGTAAAAACCATCCGTGTTTATGTGTGGGTTGGTCTTACTATTATCTTTTTCTTTCAAAAGGTTTTTTTTCAAAGTTAACCATATGTTTGAGTCTACTCACACCAGTCCCATGACTGACTCAGAGTTTATTTTGTTTTGTTTTTTTTCTAAACTTTTGGGTGCCCAAATTTGTATGGGTAGTTAAGTGTTTCAGGCTTTTACAGATACACTTGGAGGACCTTGAAGCAGGAGGCTTCACCGTTAGTTATTTGGAGTTATTTCCGCTATACTTTGGTGAAGGTATATATATAAGATATAAATTTTGTACTTCAAAGCTTATGTTATATAATATATTTTATTCGATCCGCTGTGAGGTTCTGTATTGTTATTTCTATTCTTCTTTTATCTTTTCTACTTTCTTTATCCCTAATGACTCGTATTTCTATATTATTTGAGTTGGACGTGTGTTGTATTAGTCAGCTAAAATAGAACGGATTTGCAGGCCGTTACAGTTAGTCAGTTGATAGTATTTTTTCCTCTCAACTTAGATCGAATAAGAAATATAATGAAAAGTTGAATTTTGAGGGATAATAGTATAACCGGTACATAGGGAGATTCTTAGGTAATAGCCGTGAAATCTATCTATATTATAGTCTTTGTTTAAATGAGTGGAGGACTTAAAATACTTATATTAGCTTTTCGAATCTTTAAAACTAAGTTGTTTTAAGCTAAATTCGTGTAACTCTCTCTTATTCTTATATTTTCAATAATAATAATAGCAATCCAAGGGTATCTAACATTGCTTGTAAATCTAGCGTTGGTGTGCAAACCCGCCTAGCTCTGTCCGACATGTTGTTGACAAAGTCAGCATTGGTATATCTTGGTCTCATTTTATGAGTTGAACACCTAAGGAGTACCGACATGTTTCTGACAAAGTCAGCGTCGGTCTACACAATCCGCCAAGCTCTGTCCCAACTCTCCGTCAGTCCACAAGGCAGTGTATGGGTGGTATATCTTGGTCTTTTAAGTTAGGTGTATGTAATTAATCATAAATTTTAACTTTTATAGAGAAAGAGAATAAGCGATGATGCCCAAACACTTCTTAACCTTATTGATTTGACTAGCCATGCACGAGGAAATAATAATACCACTTTACAAACTGTGCCAAGCAAACTAAGAATCTATTTCATGGCTGCACTATGTTATCGACCGAGCCAACTGGCCAAACTAGAGTTTAACAATGAAAACTTGAATTATATTGAAAATTTGTGATAGGTTGAGGTATCTAAAGTAAAAATCTAAAGTAAAATCAAGTGATTAAAATTGGTCAACTTAATTTGTTGTACCACTTTCTTGAAACAAGTCGTGTTTTCAATTTTTGTTTTCAATTGCATAAGTCCTCTACATTCATGTAGTTACATTAGAGTCATAGCATACTGCATTTAGATTTTGTGGGTAGTATCCGCTGAAAACCCTCACGAGACACCACTCACCCTACTAGGGACACCTAGAGGTTTAACGGCTTGTTGCATACGCTCAATGCAATCGTGTTTCCTATGAAAGTATGACCTATCTAGTTAGTTTTTAATTTTTGTTTTACTCGAGGACGAGTAATAGATAAGTGTGGGGTATTTAATTAACATAGAAATGTGTTATTTTATGCTCTTATATCTTATGTTCTGAATATAAATAAATATTACTTGGGTATTGTTTTGTTTTTTTACAGATATTCCAACCAAGCCACATGCAGTCTGAAAAGTAGAGAAATTGAGATCAAAAGTTGTATATTTACATTTGAAGATTTGCAGATGTAGATCTCACATCCAGTTGCTGTTGGACAAGAAAATAATTAGTAGAAAGACCATGCACATTACAAATCAAAGGAGGCTAGCAAGAGGAAAGGAGGATGTAACGACCCGCATTCTACGCATCGAAGGATCGTAGAATATTTATTTCTTTCACATGCGAAGTCGTATAGTCATGCAACTTTGGGATATAACTATTGGGATCATTTCCCATGTTCATGATTTTTGCCGATTTTTAAATGACCATTTTGCCCCTAGCTAGTCTTGCTTCGGCCATAACTTTTGATTGGAAAGGAGTTTTGATTTGAAACCACTTTCATTAGATTCAGATGATGGTTTACCTTTCCGTAGAGTGGTCACATTAGCCAAACGGACTCACCATTTGGGAGATATGGATGAATCAAGTTTCAGATGGTGAAAAACAGCTTAATTGGGCTTAACCGGGTGATTAACAGCTAGGCCCAAAGGGGAATTTCGGGATTTGGAGTATTTAAGGGCTGTTAGGGTTTAGAGAACACCCTTCTCACTTTCATAACCACCACTTTCATTCTTAGAACACTAGTAATGGCCTCCAACATCTAAAACACCCCCAAATCACCCTCTAATCACTAACTAAGCCAAATCTACATCAAATCAAGGAGGATTAGCACAAGAATCAAGGTAGAACTGCTGTATATCCTTGGGAACAACGCCATAACAGAGATTTATTTCAGATCTAAAGTTGATTTGTGGCCAAGATGGGTGATTTACATAGTTCCTCACTAATTATGGATAATTAAGAGTAATTAGTGATAATTAGCAAATTTATACATGTTAAAAATCTAAAAAAAATACTTATAACATTCGAAATAATGTTTTAAGCCTCTATTAGAAAGTTTGGTTAATTTGGTTAAGTTTTGTTAATCATATCATTAGTTATGCCTAAACATGATTAAGGGAGAATGTAGATTTTTTGCTATGTTTGATCCATTTTAATACATCATATTGTTGTTTTGATGTTTATGGTTGGTTATACATGTTGCTATGACTTTATGGTGTGTTTCGTGATTGATTAGAACTGTTAGAACGGTCTAAAACGCCATCGTATGGCGTAGAACAGTCGCTGGAAAGCTACAGGAAATGTGCAGGGTTTTATCCCGGATTGGATCGGATTATTGGGCTCGGATCGGATAGGAGAACCGGGCAAGTGAACTTGATTCGATTGGAACTTAGCATAAGGGGCTTGGCGAGAAGGAAGGCCATTTTCTTAGAGTTGGAGTTGGGCAGGGGATCGGATTGGAGAGACCAAAAGGGGATCGGATCGGAAGCAAGGGCATGGAGATCGGATCGGAGGACCAAGCTTGGAACTGGAGTTGGAGTGAAGCACCGAACCGGATCGGGTGAATGAGGAAGGATGAGACCGGATCGGGCTTATGAAGGGGAGGGGGATCGGATCGAGACATCTAGGAGGGAGAAACCACGAGTCGAACCCACGCAGAGGCATCTGAACCAAACCGAGCCAGAAGGGGAACATCCGAACCGAACCACACCCAGGAGCATATTAGGAAGTATTGAACCGAACCAAACCGATGAGGACTGGATCACTATGCATATCCGAACCAAGCCGGATGAGTGCTACTACTACTACGCGACGACTCTTTTGAAGACCAACTCCAATTCAACCAAACCCGAGATGCAAAGGTAGTCTAAATGGGAAGTTTGTACTCGGGATCCGGTTGGGAACCAATGAGTTAAATTCGTGAGTTGGACTTTACTGCGGGACGTGTGCTAAGGGGTTGTCGATATCTATGACTTTGGATCACTATGTATAGGGGGTACGTGAACGGATTCAGAACCACAATGGTCTAGGTACGACTAATGGGCTATAGACCAATGAAGTGGGGGTCATTTGAAAATGTTTGGTCATGATCCCATGGGATAAGCTTGGTGGTAGCAGTAGTTGTACAAGTCGAATTCCGTGATTACCTCGATGGGTCTAGTGATCAAAGTAGTGGATATCGTATGCTTTACACATTGAGTGAGAGACGTAAGGATGGTTGCCATGCTTGATTTGTTTTCCATCACTATGACATGCACACCCCCACCCCTATATTCCTCGTACCATGTGTTATGGCACCTTAGAGTATTGTACAATATGTGGTGCTAACTCTTTGGTTGTAGGTCTAGGTTCAGGTATGGTTTAGTATACCTGTTATTGTTCTGTTTTGCTGCTTATTGCTCATACCAAACTTTTTGTCTGACCCAGAGTTTTATGTCTCTTCTTATTACTCTGGGTGCTCTCACGAGCAGACTAGGGACAGGTTAGCTGGTGATGCACGAGTAGCTATACCAGAGACGAGCAGGAGGCTTCCACGTATGATATATATATAGATAGATATTCTCCCTTTGTCGCTGCTGGTCAATACTTTGGGCATTATTAGTGCACCCTTCCTTTCTTTTGCTTTAGAGACAGTTTAAAAGTTGTAATAATGATGATGTGGAACATAAGCTGTATTTGGATTTTCCGCTGCCATGATGTTTAGTTTCAGCTTATGCACTGTCTCACCTGTTTTATGTCAAGTATGTTATTATTATATTTTATTCTGTGCGCTGTGAGACATTCTACAGGTTCTTGATTAGTTCATTCTCTTCTTTCCTTTCTTTGGCGACTGTTCCGGGATAGTTGAGCAAGTGTACAGCGCACTTTCGGAGGAAATACCGACTGGTGTCGGGCGGGCCGTCACACATGGTATCAGAGCTCTAGGTTGCGTAGTTAACCTAGGGAAAGACACCAGGGAGAGATAATACCTATAAGAGAGCGCGTATTTTTGATTATTTTGGTTTTTAAAAGCTCTATATATACTATTAGTATATATAAGGATGAAGTCGCACTGCACTGGCACCACTATAGAGATGGTTAATCGTTTTCTCTTTACAGATTGAACGATGAGCCGATACGCATGAGGTGCCGGTAACGGAGCCAGTAATGGGAATACTACTGACATGAGGACGATATTTATTGACCGCATGAGGGAGATGCTTAGAGATGTTCAGGGGGAAGCTCCTAATGCTGGTAATGGTGGTGGTGCAGGCGCCTAGAGCCGATTTTGCCAAGCAATGCAAGGATTACACTAGTCTTGGTGGAAAGCCATTCACAGGAATAGAATCAGCCACGGATGTTCAAGATTGATTGGATAGCTGCGAGCGTATCTTCGAAGACTTGGGTATCGAGGATGCGATGAAAAGAAAGCTAGTATCCCGTCAGCTGCAAGGACGGGCAATGAATTGGTGGAATGCTACAAAGGCAGCTACTCCCGAGGGTCAGATTACTTGGGATCAGTTTAAGGTTCGCTTTAGCGATAAGTTCATTCCAGCTACTCAAAAGTCAGTGCTGTTTAAGAAATTCAAGAACTCAAGCAGAATGGCAGAGCTGTCTCGGAGTATATTAAAGAATTCGATACTTTATCGAAGTATGGGTTATCCCTCATCGACACTCCCGAGAAGAAGAATGAGAAGTTTATAACAGGTTTGGATCAATACTTAGGGGAAAGGCTTATTAACCATATCGATGAGACATTTGAATCGATTGTAGGGAAAGCATTGAGGTCAGAGAGTCTTTACCCTAAGTCAAAGACTGAGGTTGCATCTGCAGAGGAGCCAAGCCGCAAGCAGGCGGTGGAGGCAATAATGGTTCTCAGAATAAGAGAAAGCAGAATCAGACCAAGGATGGCCAGAAGAAAAAGAATAAGAAGGATGTTGAGTGCTTCAGCTGTGGTAAGAAGGGCCATTATGCTAGTAATTGTCGGGCCAAGCCAGCGGAGAGGAAGTGCTTTAACTGTGGCCAAGTGGGACATCACAAGGACAACTATCTGCAACCCCCTAAAGAAAAGCAGATGGTGAAAGCATATGCCCTTAATGCTGTTCCTTCTTCGTCGAATGCCCCCAACTGCGGTGAAGAAAGGAAAGAATGTCATCATTCAAGGTATGCTTTCTGTTTTTGATGTTCCTGTTCGAGTATTGTTTGATACCGGGGTTTCCAGTTCCTTCATGTCTAGTGACCTGGTAGATAGGTTGGGATTGGAACCCGAGATCGTCGATAGACCTTTAGTAGTGACAAACCCGATTGGTGGTTCGACTAGCCTTAGCATGATTTTCCGTAATGTGGTCTTATCGAGTCATGGATGCATGTTTGTTTGTGATTACTTCGTTTTGGGCTTTACTGGGTTTGGCATTATTTTGGGAGTCGGTTGGCTCCAAAGATACGGGGTGGTGGTAGACTGTGAGGGCTTTTTGGTGACAGCTAGGGCAGATGATGTGCGGAGGGTAGTGTTTGGTGGTCTACCCAGTGATGGGGTAGTGGCTAGTTTTCTAAATTCCCTCGACATCCAGCATGATGAGTTGTTAGGTTTACCCGTGTTTGGCCAGTATCCGGACGTCTTCGAGGAAGTGACTAGGCTTCCACCACATCGAGAGATTGAGTTCCGTATTGATTTAGTGAAAGATGCCAGACCTATAGTGATGCCACTTCATCGTACGGCGCCAAGGGAGCAGCGAGAGCTCAGGGTGCAAGTAAGCGATCTTTTGAAGAAGGGATTTATCAGGAGAAGTGTTTCTGAGTGGGGAGAACCAGTTGTGTTTGCTACCAAGGCAGATGGTTCCCTTCGATTATGTGTGGACTACCGCGAGCTGAATATGGTGATGAGGAAGAATAAGTATCCTCTACCACGGATAGATTATTTGTTTGATCAGTTAAGTGGCGCAAGAGTATTCTCCCAATTGGATTTCGCGACAGGTTTTCATCAGCTTAGAGTGGAAGCTGAGAGTATAGCTAAAACGGCAATTCGGACGCCGTCTGGATTTTATGAGTGGTTGGTCATGCCATTCAGGTTGACCAATGCACCAGCATATTTTGTGGATCTTACGAATAGAGTATTCAGAGATCAGTTGAATAAGTTTGTTCTTGTGTTCATGGACGATGTACTTATTTATTCGAGGACAGAGGAAGAGCACAAGGAACACTTGAGGATAGTGATGGAGGTGTTGAGAAAACACCAATTGAAAGCAAAGTTTTCTAAGTATCACTTCTGGAGGAGGGAAGTGAGATTCTTGGGCCATGTTGTTTCAGAGAATGGTATTGCCGTGGATCCTGCGAAGGTGGCTACGGTACAAGATTGGTCTACGCCCAAGAATGCAACAGACATAAGAAGTTTCTTGGGGTTAGCTGGATATTATCGTAAGTTTATCCAAGAATTCTCCAAGATAGCAGCACCGTTGACTCAGTTGTCTAAGAAGAATCAAGCCTTCGTCTGGGACGAAAAGTGCGAGAATGCATTCAAGAGTCTAAAGGACAAGATGACATGTGCACTAGTGTTAGTTATTCCTAAGGGGAATGAAGAGATGATGGTATTCTCGGATGTATGTGGTACCGGACTAGGTGATGTATTGATGCAAGGAGGTAGGGTTGTAGCTTATGCAAGTCGGCAATTGAAACCGCACGAGAGAAGATACCCTACCCATGATTTGGAATTAGCAGCGATCGTATTCGCATTGAAGATGTGGAGATATTATCTCTTAGGAGAAAGATTCGGGTTGTTTACCGATCATAAATCGTTAAAGTATCTCTTCTCTCAGAAGGATCTAAATCTCCGACAGTAAAGGTGGTTAGAATTCTTAGCTTCCTATGATTTCGACATCGCATATACACCGGGAAAGGGCAATGCGGTGGCTGATGCATTGAGTAGAAGACATGCCAGTCTAGGGGCTATGTTTCTAGAATGGAAGCAACTGGAGTATATCGTGGGGTATGATTTCAAACCAAAGTGCGAATTGGATCCAGAAATGTTAGCCAGTTTGACGATCAGACCCACTTTGATTGAGCGGACTGGCTCCAGTCGGAGGAACAATCCTAACCTATCAGAAATCATCTCAAAGTTAGAGATGGGAATCGACGGAGAGATGAACAAGTATGGGCTTGATCGAGATGGATGGCTTAGAAAGAATGGAAGACTTATTGTACCCAATGTCAATGGATTGAGAAATGAAGTTAGAGAATGTCATCACTCATAACTGACTATACACCCCGGTGGTAACAAGATGTATCGAGACATGAAGCAGACCTACTACTGGGAAGGGATGAAAAGAAACATTGCGAAGTTTATATCCAAATACATGAATTGCCAGCTAGTTAAAGCTGAGCAAAAGAATCCTAGTGGTTTGTTACAACCATTAGAAATTCCAGAATGGAAATGGGAACAAGTCACGATGGATTTCACTAATGGATTACCAAGGACTAGATCGGGCCATGATAGCATTTGGGTGATTGTGGACCGATTGACTAAGAGTGCAAGATTTATACCCGTCAAGTCGAATAGAACTGCAGTAAAGTTAGCTGAACTATATGTATAGTGGGTAGTGAGATTTCAAGGAATACCCAAAGGCAGTGTGAGTGACCGAGATCCATTGTTCACTAGTAGATTTTGGAAGAGCTTACAAGAGGCGTTAGGATCAGAATTACATCTTAGTACCGCGTATCATCCTCAAACCAACGGACAGACAGAGAGGGTGAATCGAGTATTAGAAGATCTCTTGAGAGCTTGCATATTAGACTTTGGTGGATCATGGGACGACCATTTGCATCTAGTAGAGTTTGCATATAATAATAGTTATCAATCCAGTATTGGTATGGCTCCATTTGAAGCTTTGTACGGAAGACCGTGCAACTCACCGTCATGTTGGTTGGAAACTGGTGAGAAGTTTGTGCTTGGACCAGATGTGATAAGAGAAACTTCAGCTAAGATTAAGGTTGTCCAGCAGCGAATGAAGGCTGCCCAAGATAGGCAGAAAAGTTATACTGATAAGAGGAGAAGTGAATTAAAGTTCTCCGTTGGCGACTTGGTGTCTGTCAAGATATCTCCATTGAAGAGCGTGATACAATTTGGCAGGAGAGGCAAGTTAGCACCAAGATTCGTTGGTCCATTCCCAGTTCTAGAACAAACTGGGAATTCGTCATATAAAGTTGAATTACCAGAGAAGATGGCTGGAGTTTAGAATGTATTTTATGTTTCCCAGTTAAGGAAGTTCGTGCACGACCCCGATGTGGCTATTTCACCTGATCGTGTAACACCCACGTCCGCTATGGTCACTCACTAAGGGAATGCCATAGCATCGGTGGAGTATTTTAGTGAATATAGAACAGAAAAATTACAAAAAGACAGATATAAATAGTACTTGAAATTTAAAACATCATCTCATAACAGCGGAAGTAAACATGTCTGGTTACATCATAAAACCACAATAAAAGTCAAGTACAATATCCATCAAAATAAAGAAGTACATAATCCCACTCTCTCATACAATAGCCAAGACAAAAGAAAAGATAACTGGGTAACTGGAGCTTTACATCTATCCAAGCTCCTAAAGACTGGAACAGCAATCCGATCAAGCTCCACTACTGCTAGGATCCACCGCAGGACCTGAGGGTTGGGAAAAAGATAAAAACAACAGGGTCAGACATAAGTCTGAGCGAGTCCTATAACTTTAACAATACAATCATTAAAGTAACCAGAGAAGACATAAACTTGACCTACGGTAATGTCTGGGGATGAATGGCTACACTAAGCAGCTTGGTATACTTAGGATAAACTAAGATAACTGTAAAGACGCATCTACCCACCCAAGGATAATTTCTAACTGCACTACACCATTCATTCCTACTCAAAGATTGATCCCACCCAAGGACTTACAAGAAAGATATAACTAGTAGTTTCATGTACTCCTAGCTGACCACATAGGTGCCGTCTGCCCCTATCTCCACTAGGTGTACCCCACTACTCCCCAATGATCGGCTCCCTACCGTAGATACCCGTGCTGGTCCCACAGTGGGGTGTATCACTCCCCTAAAGTGGCCACCTGATAATATCAACGGTGCACGGCTTTATATCTACACGATGCAACAACGGCTTATCTACCAGCCCGGGCCCACACACGCATATGAAACCCGTTGGACTTGCGTTGCCACCGCTAACCCGTTTTGGCCTCTTATAATCAAGCCCAATATGCGTGTCCCGTCACTCGACATGGGTCGAGCCCACAAAGATACGTTTGGGATATTGGTTGAAATGGGCCCCCCACAAGCTACCCACCTAAGCTTGTCACTTATCTAGTGAATCCCACTTAACCCTTTAATCATGTTTAATTACATGTTTTACTTGGTTAAGTATTCTAATCGTATTTTCTATTGCCACCCAAGGCAACCCACTAGATTCCACATGCCACCCAAGGCAACCACTAAATTTCCACATGCCACCCAAGGCACCCACTTAACCCCTCATGTCCCACTACATGCTAATATGGTTAAGTGTTTCTTAATTAATTAAGACCGTGATCTCCCACAAAGACCTCCCACATTAGACTGGCTGTTATGACCGCCTGGTTAAGCCGGTAGAGTCCGGGCAGTCTTACGTCATAACAGAGTCTAACCTCGTGTCTTTACTTTAATCACGTATTTAATTTATGGCTAAGACCTCTCACATTGGGCTGACATTTGTAGCAACTGGTTAAGCCGGTCGGGTCCGGGCAGTTTTACACTACAAATGAGTCCAACCTCGTGTCTTAGTTGATTAATTACACCTAATTAATCACCCCCATATTAATTATCCCTAATTAATATCAAGTTTTTCATAACATGGGTTGACCTAACTCAATAGGTAAATTCCCATGGGGTAGACCTAACTCAATAGGTAAATTCCCACTTATGTTAATTTTTTTTTTATGGTATGCTTAATCATACCCAATCATACTTTTATTAACATGTTTACCAACCCCATCGTTCCCCACGTAAATCGTTCTCCTTTCATGACATAATAAAGGGGAAGATCCATCACAAATATCATGGGTTTAGCATACAACTTTGTCATGGGTTAAGAGGATGTCAACTTGCATATATGAGCATATATTAACCCAACTACATTTAACCCAAACTTGCATATTATCATACACATATCTTGCATAACATGTTGAACTTGCATATAAGCATTCTCATAACTTGCATAACATGTTAAACATGCATTTAAGCATACACATAACTTGCATAAGCATTCACATACTTGCATAAGCATTCACATACTTGCATAAGCATTCACATACTTGCATAAGCATACATAACTTGCATATCATGTTCAACTTGCATTTAAGCATATACATATCTTGCATAAGCATTCATATACTTGCATAAGCATGCATAACTTGCAAATCATGTTAAACTTGCATTTAAGCATATACATAACTTGCATATAAACTTGCATAACCACCTACACATAACTTACATAACATCATACACATAACTTGCATGTGAACTTGCATAACTCACTTTGTTAAACATGCATAAATCCACTTATTAAATATGCATAAACCCACTTGTTAAACATGCATAAATCCACTTGTTAAACATGCATAAACCAACTTATCAAACATGCATAAACCCACTTATTAATTATGCATAAACATAGGAAAACATAGAGTAGCATATCATTATAAATGATTCAAACTCACTAATCCGCATTTAAGACCATAAGTCTCATTACACCCAATCTACTTACTTTAACAATTGATGTTAAAGTGATAGAAACTCACCAAAACCAAGATTAGCAAACTTATGAAGTGGAATTAGTTGCTAAATATGAAGATGGTGATGATTAGAGATTGATTAGAGAGTGATTAGCTTGCAACTTCCTTCATAAATTAGTGGAGGCTCCTTCTAGGATTTAATTTGGCGGCATGAGGCCATCATTTCTATTTTTAGTATGGATTAGGGTAGGTTTAGGGTGTATTTATAGATTAGGTGAGTGTTTTAGGCCCTTAGATTAACCCTAGATTAGATTAGGTCCGTTAGATTTAGGAAATCTCTAGAACCCAGCCCTCCAAGCCAGCCTAAAACCCAACCTGGTGCACCCAGGTTCTCTGGACGCCGCGCCCCTGTCGACAGGCAAGTCGACAGGCAAGTCGACCCCCCTGTCGACAGGCCTGTCGACAGCCCTGTCGACATGGTTAGGGCGGGAAGCTTCCCGCCTACCCCTGCTGGCTCCATTTTAAAATCTGATTTTAAATCTTTAAATCTTTTTTTAGCTTTAATTTTTCTGCAAACTTCATTGGGCCTTAACTGGGCCATACGGACTCCAATTCTTGAAAACTCGGACTCTATTTCGCGTATTTTTCCGAGACGAACGCAATGACGCAGCCCGTTACCCCCAATTCCCACATCTGAGATTATTTATCCTGTAATTAGTGAATTTTAGTATTAACTAAAATTCGGGGTGTTACAGATCAGTTGGATGATATCGAGGTTGAACCCGAGGCGGTTGGGAACCGCAGGCCTATGCGTATTGTTGTGAACGATACGAAGCAACTTCGAAGGAAAGCGGTGAAATTAGTCAAAGTTCAGTGGGGCGAGAATGAGAATGACTGTACTTGAGAGACAGAGGAGAGCATTAGGAAGACGTATCCAGAACTCTTCGCCGGGTAAGATTTCAATTTCGATTTAGACTTTCCGCATGCTAGGAAAGGCTTGTTTTGTTTGTTTTGCATGTTTAATTGTTGTATGTGGCTGTTAGGCATGCGGGATCCTTTGTATGTCTTAGGTTAAGGAATTCCGGGGACGAAATTTCTTAAGGGGGGGAGAGTGTAACGACCCGCATTCTACGCATCGAAGGATTGTAGAATATTTATTTCTTTCACATGCGAAGTCATATAGTCATGCAACTTTGGGATATGACTATTGGGGTCATTTCCCATGTTCATGATTTTTGCCAATTTTTAAATGACCGTTTCGCCCCTAGCTAGTCTTGTTTTGGCCATAACTTTTGATTGGAAAGGAGTTTTGACCTGAAACCACTTCCATTAGATCCGAATGATGGTTTACCTTTCCGTAGAGTGGTTACATTAGCCAAACGGACTAACTGTTTGGGAGATATGATTGAATCAATTTTCAGATGGTGAAAAACAGCTTAATTGGGCTTAACCGGGTGACTAACAGCTAGGCCCAAAGGGAATTTCGGGATTTGGAGTATTTAAGGGCTGTTAGGGTTTACAGAACACCCTTTTTCTCACTTTCACAGCCACCACTTTCATTCTTAGAACCCTAGTAATGGCCTCCAACATCTAAAACACCCCAAATCACCCTCTAATCACTGATTAAGCCAAATCTACATCAAATCAAGGAGGATTAGCACAAGAATCGAGGTAGAACTGAGGTATAGCCTTGGGAATAGCGCCACAACAGAGATTTATTTCATATCTAAAGTTAATTTGTGGCCAAGGTGTGTGATTTGCATAGTTCCTCACTAATTATGGATAATTAAGAGTAATTAGTGATAATTAGCGAATTAATACATGTTAAAAATCTGGAAGAATACTTATAAAATTCGAAATGATGTTTTAAGCCTCTGTTAGAAAGTTTGGATAATTTGGTTAAGTTTTGTTAATTATATCATTAGTTATGCCTAAACATGATTAAGGGAGAATGTAGATTTTTGGTTATGTTTGATCCATTTTAATACATCATATTGTTGTTTTGATGTTTGTGGTTGGTTATACATGTTGCTATGACTGTATGGTGTGTTTCGTGATTGATTAGAACTGTTAGAATGGTCTAAAACGCCGTCGTATGGTGTAAAAGAGTCACTGGAAAGCTGCAGGATGTGCCGGGTTTCAACCCGGATCGGATCAGATTATTGGGCTAGGATCGGATAGGGGAACCGGGCAAGTGAACTTGATTCAGATTGGAACTTAGCATAAGGGGCTTGGTGAGAAGGAAGGCCGTATTCTTAGAGTTTAAGTTAGGCAGGGGATCAGATCGGAGAGACCAAAAGGGGATCGGATCGGAAGCAAGGGCGTGGAGATCGGATCGGAGGACGAAGCTTGGAACTGGAGTTGGAGTGAAGCACTGAACCGGATCGGGTGAATGAGGAAGGATGAGACCGGATCGGGCTTATGAAGGGGAGGGGGATCGGATCGGGACATCTAGGAGGGAGCAACCACGAGTCGAACCCAGGCAGAGGCATCTGAACCGAACCGAGCCAGAAGGGGAACATCCTAACCGAAACACACCCAGGAGCATACTAGGAAGTATTGAACCGAACCGAACCGATGAGGACTGGATCACTTTGCATATCCGAACCAACCCGGATGAGTGCTATTACTACTACGCGACGACTCTTTTGAAGACCAACTCCAATTCAACCAAACCCGAGATGCAAAAGTAGTCCAAATGGGAAATTTGTACTCAGGATCCGGTTGGGAACCAACGAGTTAACTTCATGAGTTGGACTTTTCTGCGGGACAAGTGCTAAGGGGTTATCAATATCTATGACTTTGGATCACTATGTGTAGGGGGTACGTGAAAGGATTCAGGACCACAGTGGTCTAGGTACGACTAATGGGCTATAGACCAATGAAGTGGGGTCATTTGAAAAGGTTTGGTCATGATCCCATGGGATAAGCTTGGTGGTAGCAGTAGTTGTACAAGTCAAATTACGTCATTACCTCGATGGGTCTGGTGATCAAAGTAGTGGATATCGTATGCTTTACACACTGAGTGAGAGACGTGAGGATGGTTGCCATGCTTGATTTGTTGCCATCACTATGACATGCACACCCCCACCCCCATATTCCTCGTACCATGTGTTAGTGGCACCTTAGAGTATTGTACAGTATGTGGTGCTAACCCTTGTAGGTCTATGTTTAGGTATGGTTTAGCATACCTGTTATTGTTCTGTTTTGCTGCTTATCGCTCATACCAACTTTTTGTCTGACCCAGAGTTTCATGTCTCTTCTTATTACGCTGGATGCTCTCACGAGCAGACTAGAGACAGGTTAGCTGGTGATGCACGAGTAGCTGTACCGGAGACGAGCATGAGGCTTCCACGTATGATATATACATAGATATTCTCCCTGTGTCGCTGCTGGTTACTACTTTGGGCATTAGTAGTGCACCCTTCCTTTCTTTTGCTTTAGAGACAGTTTAAAAGTTGTAATAATGATGATGTGGAACATAAGCTGTATTTGGATTTTCCGCTGCCATGATGTTTAGTTTCAGCTTATGCACTGTTTCACCTATTTTATGTCAAGTATGTTATTATTATATTTTATTCTTTGCGCTGTGAGACATTCTACAGGTTCTGGATTAGTTCATTCTCTTCTTTCCTTTCTTTGGCGACCGTTCCGAGCTAGTCGGGCATGTGTACAGCGCACTTTGGGAGGAAATACTGACTGGTGTCGGGTAGGCCGTCGCAGAGAAAAGGCCTAAAACTCACTTGAATTAACAAAGGCCTAGAACTTACTTGAAATAACTAAGGCCCATTTGTAATTAGGGTTTAAGTTGGCTATCTCCTATAAATACCCATGTAATCTCATTGTAGCCACAATCCCATTTTTCTATCTTCTTCTCCATTAACAAAGTTCTTCTTCTTATTTTTATTTTCTGCATTTTTCTATTTCTTAGCAATTAGTGTTATCTACACAATTAGATTTGGTAGAGTACTAGTTGTATTTTACATTTATTTTCATTAGCGATTAATCGTTTGATTAGTTTCAACGATAATCCTAATTTTATTTCTGTTGTTATTTCGATTTTGCATTTTTATTTTCTGCATTTTTATTCTTGTTTTGCAATTTACTTTCATTAATGATTAATCATTTGATTAGTTTCAACAATAATCCTAATTGTTGCAATTTCAATTGTTCTATTTTCAACCAAATCTCAAAAGTCATTTATCACGCCCACGAAGTTCTATAAATAATAAATTTTACTTTGCCTCCTTGTGATTTGACCTACATATTACATGATCTATGCGCTTGCAGAATTTATTTTAAAATTTCGCGCTTTTCTATTTCATAGGAAAGCGTCGATCAAGTTTTTGGCACCGTTGCCAGTGAGGTAAACACTGAATTTTATTATTTATTTAATTTCTGATTCGTGTTAGGTTTTATTTTATATTTTTTTCCTTTTGTTTTCTTGTATATATAGAAAAAATTCTTAATTGGATTGATTTGGTATTATTAATTGATACTACAATCTTCTAAGCAAGAGAAAAAAGGGTTTCCAAATTTTCTTTGATTTCTTTCCATTTAACCTTCTTTCCTCTTTTCGTTACATAATCTTTCATTTCTTGTTCTGCAACAAAAAACACTTGCCAATTTCCATTTGTTGAGTCAAAGCTTCATGGATTATTTTGATTTATGACAAGAAGAAGCTTCTACATCGACAAAAAGAAGACGAGATTCCTTCATAGGTTAGAAGTTGATTATTTAGAGTCATAAATGTTAAAATCTATCCTCAAATAATCATACTTCTTCTTGGCTTTCAAAAATTACTTATAAGACCTTTTTTTATGCATATCATCAAAAACATGTCGACCTACACTTTTTTATAGGTCAACAAGTTTTCAAAATATAACGGTCGAAAAGAGGTCGACCTATAATTTTTTATAGGTCAACAGGTTTTTAAATTACAACGGCTAAAAACATGTCGACCTATAAATTTTTATAAGTCAACAGCTTTTTGAAATTTTGTGAAAAGTCATCTCCTTTCTTGAAGAGTTACATCCATTTCTTCTCAAGAATAATCACTTCTTTTAAGAGCAACTTTTCACCAAAAATTACATCTCCTCGATTATTATAAATACATCGATTTTCATTCATTCAAATCACCGAAATTTCTCTCCATTCTCTTGTCTATATTGTATTATTCTTAGCATTCTAAAAGCACTCAAAAGCATTCAATTATCGTTTGAATCTCCAAGCATATTTAACATACTTGTGATTCAACTCGATAATCCACTTCCAAATCTTTGCAAACATCAATATATATATTTGAGGATAAGATTATAGGAAGGGTGTACTCAATCGTTGACAAATCAGTGTTGAAAGAAGAACACAATCAGAAGTCAAACTCTTGTAATCGTCTTGTGGGTAAGCTTGTGGCCTGTGAAATCAAATGGGTAAACTTGTAGCCCGTAAATCAAGTAGTTGTGAACCTGTTCCTCCGGGTGAAGCGAGGGTGTTGTTTAGTGAAAAGCCGAAGAGGAGCTTCGGGACTGGACGTAGGACGGGAGGTCCGAACCAGTATAAAAATCCTGGTGTCATTACTCTACTTTACTTTACTTTACTTCATTTATAGCTATTAGTGATATAATTCTTGTTTGTGAATTTTTACCTGTGTAACTATTGAATAGCTTAAGTTATCACATACATTCCGCATAGCCATATTATAGATCCTGCACAAGTCGCGTACACACCCGACTTTTCATTTGGTATCAGAGCAAGGTCATCATATAACCGTAACACGGTTATTTGATATATTCTTGTAATATGGCAAATAACGCAAGTACAAGTAACACCACTTACACAGAAGGTCAATCGACACAAAGACCTCCTTTCTTTAATGGCCTAAACTATAGTTATTGGGCAACACGTATGACTTTTTATATGCAATCAACTAGCTATGATGCTTGGAATGCTACTCAGAAAGAGATAATAAATCCAACTACTGAGTATGCAGAATGGACTCCTGCTGAGAAAACAGCAGCTACTGTAAATGCAAAAGCAATGAATATGTTGTTTTGTGCATTAGACCAAAATGAGTATAACCGTGTTAGTATCTGTACCACTGCCTATCAAATTTGGCAAACACTAAAGACCACTCATGAAGGTACTAACAAGGTTAAACAAGCAAAAATAGCTTTGTTGAAAAGTCAATTTCAAAATTTCAAAATGAAGCCAAATGAAACAATCAATGAGATGTATTCAAGGTTTCAAACTATTCATCATGCTCTTGTCGGGTTAGGACAAAAATATTCTGACTTCGATGTAGTTTCAACAATCCTACATTCACTGACTAATGAATGGGAAGGAAAAGTATTAGCCATAGAAGAAGCTAATGATCTTTCCACCATGAAGCCAGATGAATTGATAGGAAATCTTATGTCCTATGAAGCTAACTTACAGGCTCGAAAAGAACAAAAAGAAGAAAAGAAAAATGTAGCTTTTTATGCTGATGAAGATATCTCAGATTATGAAGATGAGGATCTAGCATTCATTGCAAAAGGATTCAAAAAATTCTTAAAGCAACGAAGAGCTAGTCGATACAACAAGAAAAAGTTCGGATCAAACAGACCATCATCATCAAATGTAGAATGCTTTAACTGTCATAAGAAAGGACATATGCAAAATGATTGTCCAGAACAAAAGAAGAAGACAGAAAATGACAAGTTTAAACACAAAACGGACAAGTCAAAGAAACGGGCATTCTCAGTAACTTGGGATGATTCAGATTCATCTTCATCCGAAAGTGAAAGCGACTCAGATAATGAACAAGCAAATGTATGTTTTATGGCAACGGAGGATGAGGTACAAATTCCTACCCTTGAGGATATGCTTGATATTTATGATAAATTAATGATTAAATTTAAAGATGCAAAACATCAATTAAAAGAAGTCAAGGCAATGTTGAATAGATCAGAATTAGAACGAGATATGTTAAGAGATGGAAAAAACATATTAGAGGAGGAACTTGAAAAGGCTCAAGAATCATCATCTAATAATAATTCTCAACTATCTCTTCTAAGTCAAGAAATTGAAATTCAAAAAGAGAAAAATGACACTCTTACTGCTGAGAATTATGAGCTTAAAGCTAAAGTAAAATCTCTAGACCTTGAAAAAGCTAGTTTACAAACAAAGTTAGACGACATTTCTAAAAATGTTTCTAACTTTAACAAAGGACGAGAAAATTTGACAAAAATTATTGAGAGTTCACAATTAGCTACAAACAAGCAAGGATTGGGATATAAGAAACAAGTTATCAAGAAACATCTTGGTAAAAGAAAAAGAAAAAATAAGAAAGTTCAAGAAACTGAAGCTAAGAAAAATCTTAGTTTATTATATTCCAAACCAAAACCGATTGTGAAATCTCAAAAGAAGAATGTCAAATCTATAATAATATGGGTTCCTAAAAAAAAATTTGATTAGGATCAAGTATATTCAAAAATTTTTGAATACTGTGCATTATAATCCAAATTATTTGTATAAAGGGGATACCGGACCCATATGGGTTTGGACTACTAAGACCTAACTCTTAGGACCCTATAAAAAGTGGGTACCATGAACTTAATTTTATTTTTTGTAGGTCCCACTTAAGAAAAGAGGAAAGTGGATATTGGACCGTGGTTGCTCAAAGCATATGACTGGAGACAAGAGCTTATTAACAAATATTACTTATTCGGATGGTGGCTCAGTCACTTTTGGAGATAATTCAAAAGGCTATATCATCGGCAAAGGCGATATAAGCAATTATGGTACATCTAACTTACCTCTTATCACAAATGTCATGCTAGTTAAGAATTTGAAACATAATTTATTAAGTATTAGTCAATTGTGCGACAAAGGTTTTACTATTTCCTTTTCAAATAATAAATGTAGTATACTAGATAAAGATCGAAATATAGCTTTTGAAGGAAATAGAGATAGAAACATTTATATTCTGGATATGAATATCAATCATAATTCAGATATGTGTCTTGTAGCAAATGATAATGATCCATGGCTATGGCACAAACATTTCTGTCACATAAACTTCAAAACTATTGACAAGCTAGCCAAAAATGATCTTGTTAAAGGTCTCTGTAATAACCCGGAAAATCTGAGCCAGTTTAAAATTTTTATTTTGGCAATTTTAGCGAATTTTGAATATTTAAAATATATTATTTTAAATAAAATCGACGAGAAATTTATTTTGAATATAGAATCGACGTATATATTATATACGTCGTCGTTAGAATATAAATATTTATATATAATTATAAATAGAATTGAAAATGGCGCGGTAGTTCGATAATTCGATTTCAAACTTCAATTGAATGTACCGGGTGCAAAACAATCCGGATTTTAGTGAAACCAAAAATCTTAGGATCTAATTGATGATACCTTTCCAACGAATCCGACAAATCAAAATTTCATAGCGGGAATCAAAAGATATGTCCAGTTGAAAATTCTGAATAGTCGCTATGGAATTCAGGCCCTTAAAAATGGACGTTTTGCAAATGACCTCGGATTTCGACGAAACCACTTTTGTTGGATCCGTGATGTAAAGTTATTGCTAGGTTTCAAATTTCATAATTTTTCGAATCAATATGTGAGCGTGGCAAAGGAAAACGTGTTTTGACCATTTCAGTTGATTTTAATCGACTGGAAATTGGCCATTTTTCTAACGGTCTCAGAATTCGACGAAACTAGTTTTGTTAGGACCGTATCGTCAATACGAAGCTAGAAAATATTTTTCTGGAATTTTTCTAGTTAGTATGTGACTCCGGTAATTTGAAATGTACGTTTGAAATTCAATATAGTGATTTAAATGTAAATTTAACGGAAACTGATTGTAACAGCCGAATCAGCTTGCGATACATATCCCATTGTGTTCGGAATGGGGGTAAAACGCTATGGACGACAGGCGGTGGGCCTCGTTTAGAGGTCGTATGTAAAAGTCAACTTTTGGTGATTAAATTAATTAAATTAATTAAAAATTAAAATATATAGGCCCCCCCCTCTCTCGTTTTCATTCAAAAGAAATAAAAAAAAAGAAGAAGAAGGAGAAGGCGCAGCCGTAGCCGCGCCCTGGCGGTCGCCGCCCCCCCTCCATCCGTCGCCCCCCTCTTCTTCTTTCCCCACCTCCTCCTTCTTCCCCGACTCCCTCCTTTGTCGCTCGAACACCGACCCCCCCCCCCTTTTTGACCAAACCGCCACCGCCTACCACCGCTCCCCTCCCCCCCCCTGCGCGCAACCCCCATCCTCCACCGCAGCCTCAGCCGCCGCCGCCTGCCCCTGATCCACATCTGACGCCCGCAACCGCCGCAAGCCTCCATGTCAGCCGCCCCCTTCTGACCTAGACAATGTGAGTTTTTTTTTCTATATTTTGTATTATTTAAAAACTGATTTTGTTATTATTTTAAAACTGATTTTTTATTTTTTTATTTTTAAAACTGTAAAGATCTTTATATGTAAAAAGGCAAAAGACATGATTTTTAAAAATAGGAAAGACGATATTTTGAGAAAAGTAGCGAAATAAAAATATGATTTTTATATTTTTAAAGTATTAAAAATATGATTTTTATATTTTTAAAGTATTAAAAATATAATCTTTATTAAGTAGAAGATGTAAGAGTTAAAAATATAATTTTTACATGATAGGAATATTAAAAATATCATCTTTATATGTGTAGAAGAATAAAGATGAGATTTTATAAAGATGAAATCTTTAAATTTGAAAAGGCGAAGTCTATGTTTTTATAAAGGCGAAATCTTTATATGGAAAATAGCGTGATAAAAATATAATTTTTATCTATCTAACATAGTAATAAAAAGTCGATTTTTATATATTGAACATCGAAGTAAAAGTCAATTTTTATATATTGAACATCGAAGTAAAAATACGATTTTTATATATTGAATTTCGAAGTAAAAATTCGATTTTTACATATGTAGTGGAAGCGGACAACGAAGGTGACAAAAAAGGCGAGAACGTCGAAGAATTCTGCAAAAGAAGAGTCGAGATGATTGGATAGCTATCGGTGAG
Source organism: Allium sativum (assembly GCA_030737875.1). Taxonomy (NCBI): domain Eukaryota; kingdom Viridiplantae; phylum Streptophyta; class Magnoliopsida; order Asparagales; family Amaryllidaceae; genus Allium; species Allium sativum. The sequence goes on along the minus strand of CM060921.1, from coordinate 144,348,326 downwards.
AATTCCTCACCTTTCAATTTCTTTTTCTAGTTATATATATATACTAGGATGCAGACGGTGCTTAGTAGCACCCGACACAATCGTCCACAGACCATGGACTTGTTTGTTTGGTTGCATAAATTAGTTTGATGATTTGATTTGAATTTGATTGTTTGGTGAATTTGATTGATATGTGAATGGCATGGGCCTTCACTAGACCGGGGATAAGGCTAGGCCTTGTCCCGTTTCTAGTATCGTGTCGTTATGCCGCCGAAATTTTCTAAAATAAGATTAGAAAAATAAAAATATCATTTTATCGAATAAATGAATTGAAAAGGAATTCATATGTTGAAACAAAATGTTTTATCGTTAAAGATATAATTTTTAACGTGAATGTGAATAAATAAAATATTCATTTACAAACCGAACGGTTTGTTTATGTACACCTATTTGAAGGACATTGATTGGGACGATAAATTTCGCACATCGCCCAACTGCACAAATAAAATCTGTGTTTGATTGTTTGAAACCCCACACGGGTGTTGGGATGAAATTTGAAGTTCACTCATCCTGATTGATTAAATATGTCGATCGATTGATTGACAGGCTGTTATAAGCGTTAGGTATCTATATTTGATGCTTATACAGTGTAGTGCACTTTGGTTGATGGTTGATTACTTTTCAATGCTATTATATACATGTGTTGTATGAAAATCCATATAATTAATTTTATATGGTAATTGATTGGGCCTCATTCCAGTTTAGAAATAGAAATATTTGAAATAGAAATATTTGAAATAGAAATATTTGAAATAGAAATATTTGAAATAGAATATTTGAAAATAGAAATTTATGAAGCCGTGTTGATTAGAGTGACGCCATTTTGACGTGAACGATATTTATATCGATTTCGAAATGAATTGAATTGAAAACGATTTCGAAATGAATTGAATTGAAAACGATTTCGAAATGAATTGAATTGAAAACGATTTCGAAATGAATTGAATTGAAAACGATTTCGAAATGAATTGAATTGAAAACGATTTCGAAATGAATTGAATTGAAAACGATTTCGAAATGAATTGAATTGAAAAACGATTTCGAAATGAATTGAATTGAAAACGAATTCGAATTGAATTGAAAGTGAATTGAAATGAATTCAAATTGAATTGAAATTTGAATTGAATAGAAATGAATTTTAAAACGAATTTATAAAGAAGAATTCAATTTTGATTTGAATTGAAAAGGAAGTTGAAATTGCTTTTGAAACGAATTTAAAACTATTTATATAATTCGTTTTAAATAGAAATCGACGAAGTATATATTATATATATTATATATATAATATAATGGCCTGAATAGAACGCGCCACGCCGCGGCAGTTCGTGAATTTCGACCATTTATTTCAAACGGACATTACGGGAGATCCGACCGTCGGATTCTCCTAAAACCGGAACCGTTGGGTTCGTATCGAAAAGAGCTTTCTAACGAATATTAGAAATTTGAAATCTAACAGTTGGATTTGGAGTTACGTCCAAATCAAATTTGAAAAAGGTCGCTGTAAGTGCAGTTCGATGGCCATTGATGGAAATCGACTGTACGGGCCTTGATAAAATTATTAAAAATAGTAATAATTTGTGTAAAATCATAAGAAATGATTTAGGAAGGATTGGGATGAAAAACTCCATATTTGAAAAGATAAAAATAGATTTTTATCGAAATGAACTGGTTTTGAACTAGAATTATAATTCTATTTATTTTTAAATAAATAAATTGAATTTAAAAAGGGTTTTAAAAATAACCAGAATATCCAATGATTGCATTGGAGTGGATTTGAATCGAAATCGTCTTCGGAATATTTCGATGTTGGAATTCGTGATTATACAGGGGTTGTTATGGAAATTTGAAAGATATATATTTATATCGTTATTTCCAATACGACATTTGTTAGTCGTAGAATTCGATATTGAATATAAGCCGATATATTTTCTATTCAGAGCCTTGTATTGAATATCGAATGTGATTTGGGTTTGTCGTGAGTGGTGTCTTCACTAACACTGTTCTTGAACCCAGTTGAGAAAAGGTTAAATCTTTTTATTTAGATTTAATGAAGTGTACCAATTAAAGAATGTTTAATTGGAATTGAATTGATATTGATTTTTGGGTTTATCGTGGACAGTGTTTTAAATAACACTCGTTCTTTAACCCGATAATCAATGGAATGTGACTTTGGGTTTATCGTGAACTGTGTTTTAAATGACACTGATTCTTTAACCCAGTCAAAGATTAAAACTAAGTGGAGTTTTAATGAATCTTTAATTAGATTGAAAAGATCGAGAATGGAGTATCACCAGTTTTACTCCAGGCGATAGTTAAATCTTTAATTAGATTTGAACGTGAAATGGTAATTGAATTTACCGATAACACCGTGGTGTTAGATATGAAGTATAACCAGTTTTACTTCATGGGATGAATAGGTTGGGATTGGGAAATAAAATAAATGATTTCTTCGGTGTGGTTCGCTAATCTCGACTAGTTTGCATTGATATTCAAAGGAGATTAAAGAATAAATTTAAAGAATTTATCTTGGATAAAATTAATGGGAACTTTTCCCAAAGTATAGGAATATTTGAATAAAAGAATATTCTGAATTGGAATGAGGCGTATGTTGTGTTTTTGTAACACTTTTATAATATATACGCGAGTTATTCAGAAAGACCGGGTTTATCCCATTCTGAATAACTGATTCGACGTGGTGTCGAAGATGAAGACGGTGGTCGAAGACCGGAAGTCTTCACGTCGTTTGGGTGATTACTGATGATCTTGATTGGGCTGTACACCCAAGAAGATGGAAACAGTTGGAGATCGTCCAGACGTACTTGGAGATCGATGGGTATGCGGGGTACTAGGTGCCTCCGGTTTCGTTCAGACCCAGAACGGACTTGTAAATGGACTGTGTGTCTGACATTGGATTTTAGTTTGTGTGATTGATTTCTATTAAATATATATCTGTTTGGCGGCGGAGAATTTATTCTCTTGCTTGACGCCCTTCTCTGAGACGTACGAGCTCAGGGGTTATATACTGATGGATATCAAACACATAGAGTGAATTGCCTGTGTGGCATGCCTAAGTGGCAATAGATCGAGGCTTCTGTTGAAAAGCAAAGTCTTGTGGTGATGATCAAAGCACAGCCTGTGTGGCACAGCTTTGTGTAACGTGAATTCGCGAGTTTCACACCCGGTATGAACCAAAAACGGGAGACGGACCTCAGGGAGGACTTGCGTTTCTTTCTAGCTAGAAGTGGCGTCAGTGGTTTTACACGCCCTGACGAGTTTGACTTATGTGGTTGTTGCTGTTGCGATTCTCCTTGGTTTGATCGGACGATCCGAGTCCGATGGAGTCATTTGTTGGCTCATTTACGCCCCATAGGGCGGAGAGACGTATTGTTCAGGCATAATAATCCACATCGGTGGACCGGCCCTGACGATCCAAGGCCCACCGGAGTCTGGGACCTGAGACATGGGCTAGATTGTCTCGAATCGGTTGAGGACTATCTTTTGCCTCGGTTCATAGATGGAAATCCAATTTCCAAATACGTGACTTTGCGGTTTTATTTGTAAACCTATATATGGCGACATGATATATGGTACCCATGCCGCCTATGATTGATACTTATGATTTGAAATTGTTTTAAACACTATACACTTATTATAGTATCAAATGATTTGTTTTAAACGTATCAAGCATTCTTTGGCTGTTATAAGGGAAAACCCTATCCCCCGGCTTGCGTTGCATTGTGTGATAGGACCTGGGTCTTATAACAGCTTCATTTTTCTTTATTTAGCATTGCGCTGTTTGTTTTATGCACTGGTATTCTTGGGAGGAAACCCGTTCCGTGTTATACGGCGTGGTCCCTTGATTTACCGAACATTAAAAATAAAGATTAATAACTGTTTTAGTTCTCACACCAGTCACATGACTGACCTGGAGTTTATTGTTTTAACCTAAACTCTGGGTGCCCCTATTTTGACACGGGCAGCTAGTAGTTTTGGTTTTGCAGATTTATATTCACAGGATCCTGGTTTACAGCTGGAACGATATCCGGAAAGCTTTGTATCCGTATATCTCCTTCTAGTTGTGTATTGTATTATTTTCCGCTGCTATGTATTTAAATGTAATTTAAATCTCTGATATTTCTGTGTAATATTCATTCATACTCTGTATATTCTTGTAATCTGATGCATTGTTGTAATATACAGTGAAATGTTCTTTGGTATGTGTTCTGTTGTGGCTTGTTCTCGAACTATCCGCGCTTTCCTTTACGGGGAAGTTGCGGGTCGTTTCAGTTGGTATCAGAGCTTTGGTTTACAAAGCTAGAGAACAAGGCACATTATAACTATACGAAAGAATTCATCAGATATTGGATTAGTAATATCCAATTAAAATGACTCGTTAGAGATAGGATCAGTAGTATCCTAGAACGGGTGTGAAGAGTATATTTTTCAAATGAAAACATTTTTGTTTTGAAAATTTAAATCAACTATTCGTATTTGATTATTTGTTTATATTGATTTTGGACAATTCAGTATATAAAGAATTTGCATATACGCCTTGCAAACGTATATTCAAAGTTTTAATATACTGGATAGATATGGAATCACATTCTAGTCGCCCGGAGATGGTACTGATGATTGTCATGACATCATCAGTATTTATGTTCGTGTTTCGAAGGTGTGATTTTCTATATATTTCCATTAGGCTGGTGTGAGAACCAAAACTTATATATAGCTAGAATACATTGTTGTGAATTGGCATCAAAAACAAGATTTTCAGTATATATATCAAAATTATGAATTTGAAACTCTAATTCACTAATTGATTGATGTTTGTGTTGTTTGTTTATTTGTTTGAAAATTTTAACCATTTATGCCTAATTGAATCAAATATTGAATTGTATTGAAATTGGTCGCATTTGCTTGCATATACATATACTTACATTGAACAGGTCATAGCAAGGAGGCTAGAGCAGAGAATAAAATTTGTTTGCCCGACAAATAGGTACATGTTTACTACATAATTTCCTGTTTTGTTTGGGTGATGATGATTTTGTGAGCCTATTGGCTAGCCGCTTGACTTTTTCTTTTTCTTTTTGAGATCTGAAGGACCGGGGAAGCTATTTAAAATTTCCCGATGCTCCCATTGCAGGGGAGGTTATGGCGAAATTTTTTGAAAATTCCGGGTGTTAGCCAAATTTTTGAAAATTCTCAAAAACTGAAAAGTTGGAGAATGGAAGCCAGATCGAACGTAGAGTTGAATAATCAAACCACTTTCGACTTTGTTCCTTTTCGGGGACGAAAAGTTTTAAGTGGGGGAGATTATAATAACCCGGAAAATCTGAGCCAGTTTAAAATTTTTATTTTGGCAATTTTAGCGAATTTTGAATATTTAAAATAGATTATTTTAAATAAAATCGACGAGAAATTTATTTTGAATATAGAATCGACGTATATATTATATACGTCGTCGTTAGAATATAAATATTTATATATAATTATAAATAGAATTGAAAATGGCGCGGTAGTTCGATAATTCGATTTCAAACTTCAATTGAATGTACCGGGTGCAAAACAATCCGGATTTTAGTGAAACCAAAAATCTTAGGATCTAATTGATGATACCTTTCCAACGAATCCGACAAATCGAAATTTCATAGCGGGAATCAAAAGATATGTCCAGTTGAAAATTCTAAATAGTCGCTATGGAATTCAGGCCCTTAAAAATGGACGTTTTGCAAATGACCTCGGATTTCGACGAAACCACTTTTGTTGGATCCGTGATGTAAAGTTATTGCTAGGTTTCAAATTTCATAATTTTTCGAATCAATATGTGAGCGTGGCAAAGGAAAACGTGTTTTGACCATTTCAGTTGATTTTAATCGACTGGAAATTGGCCATTTTTCTAACGGTCTCAGAATTCGACGAAACTAGTTTTGTTAGGACCGTATCGTCAATACGAAGCTAGAAAATATTTTTCTGGAATTTTTCTAGTTAGTATGTGACTCCGGTAATTTGAAATGTACGTTTGAAATTCAATATAGTGATTTAAATGTAAATTTAACGGAAACTGATTGTAACAGCCGAATCAGCTTGCGATACATATCCCATTGTGTTCGGAATGGGGGTAAAACGCTATGGACGACAGGCGGTGGGCCTCGTTTAGAGGTCGTATGTAAAAGTCAGCTTTTTGTGATTAAATTAATTAAATTAATTAAAAATTAAAATATATAGGCCCCCCCTCTCTCGTTTTCAATCAAAAGAAATTAAAAAAAAAAAAAAGAAGGAGAAGGCGCAGCCGTAGCCGCGCCCTGGCGGTCGCCGCCCCCCCTCCATCCGTCGCCCCCCTCTTCTTCTTTCCCCACCTCCTCCTTCTTCCCCGACTCCCTCCTTTGTCGCTCGAACACCGACCCCCCCTTTTTGACCAAACCGCCTACCACCGCTCCCCTCCCCCCCTGCGCGCAACCTCCATCCTCCACCGCAGCCTCAGCCGCCGCCGCCTGCCCCTGATCCACATCCGACGCCCGCAACCGCCGCAAGCCTCCACGTCAGCCGCCCCCTTCTGACCTAGACAATGTGAGTTTTTTTCTATATTTTGTATTATTTAAAAACTGATTTTGTTATTATTTTAAAACTGATTTTTTATTTTTTTATTTTTAAAACTCTAAAGATCTTTATATGTAAAAAGGCAAAAGACATGATTTTTAAAAATAGGAAAGACGATATTTTGAGAAAAGTAGCGAAATAAAAATATGATTTTTATATTTTTAAAGTATTAAAAATATGATTTTTTATATTTTTAAAGTATTAAAAATATAATCTTTATTAAGTAGAAGATGTAAAAATATGATTTTTGGTTGGGTAGAGAGTTAAAAATATAATTTTTACATGATAGGAATATTAAAAATATCATCTTTATATGTGTAGAAGAATAAAGATGAGATTTTATAAAGATGAAATCTTTAAATTTGAAAAGGCGAAGTCTATGTTTTTATAAAGGCGAAATCTTTATATGCAAAATAGCGTGATAAAAATATAATTTTTATCTATCTAACATAGTAATAAAAAGTCGATTTTTATATATTGAACATCGAAGTAAAAGTCGATTTTTATATATTGAACATCGAAGTAAAAATACGATTTTTATATATTGAATTTCGAAGTAAAAATTCGATTTTTACATATGTAGTGGAAGCGGACAACGAAGGTGACAAAAAAGGCGAGAACGTCGAAGAATTCTGCAAAAGAAGAGTCCAGATGATTGGATAGCTATCGGTGAGAATTTCTCACCTTTCAATTTCTTTTTCTAGTTATATATATATACTAGGATGCAGACGGTGCTTTGTAGCACCCGACACAATCGTCCACAGACCATGGACTTGTTTGTTTGGTTGCATAAATTAGTTTGATGATTTGATTTGAATTTGATTGTTTGGTGAATTTGATTGATATGTGAATGGCGTGGGCCTTCACTAGACCGGGGATAAGGCCAGGCCTTGTCCCGTTTCTAGTATCGTGCCGTTATGCCGCCGAAATTTTCTAAAATAAGATTAGAAAAATAAAAATACCATTTTATCGAATAAATGAATTGAAAAGGAATTCATATGTTGAAACAAAATGTTTTATCGTTAAAGATATAATTTTTAACGTGAATGTGAATAAATAAAATATTCATTTACAAACCGAACGGTTTGTTTATGTACACCTATTTGAAGGACATTGATTGGGACGATAAATTTCGCACATCGCCCAACTGCACAAATAAAATCTGTGTTTGATTGTTTGAAACCCCACACGGGTGTTGGGATGAAATTTGAAGTTCACTCATCCTGATTGATTAAATATGTCGATCGATTGATTGACAGGCTGTTATAAGCGTTAGATATCTATATTTGATGCTTATACAGTGTAGTGCACTTTGGTTGATGGTTGATTATTTTTCAATGCTATTATATACATGTGTTGTATGAAAATCCATATAATTAATTTTATATGGTAATTGATTGGGCCTCATTCCAGTTTAGAAATAGAAATATTTGAAATAGAAATATTTGAAATAGAATATTTGAAAATAGAAATTTATGAAGCCGTGTTGATTAGAGTGACGCCATTTTGACGTGAACGATATTTATATCGATTTCGAAATGAATTGAATTGAAAACGATTTCGAAATGAATTGAATTGAAAACGATTTCGAAATGAATTGAATTGAAAACGATTTCGAAATGAATTGAATTGAAAACGATTTCGAAATGAATTGAATTGAAAACGATTTCGAAATGAATTGAATTGAAAACGATTTCGAAATGAATTGAATTGAAAACGATTTCGAAATGAATTGAATTGAAAACGATTTCGAAATGAATTGAATTGAAAACGATTTCGAAATGAATTGAATTGAAAACGAATTCGAATTGAATTGAAAGTGAATTGAAATGAATTCAAATTGAATTGAAATTTGAATTGAATAGAAATGAATTTTAAAACGAATTTATAAAGAAGAATTCAATTTTGATTTGAATTGAAAAGGAAGTTGAAATTGCTTTTGAAACGAATTTAAAACTATTTATATAATTCGTTTTAAATAGAAATCGACGAAGTATATATTATATATATTATATATATAATATAATGGCCTGAATAGAACGCGCCGCGCCGCGGCAGTTCGTGAATTTCGACCATTTATTTCAAACGGACATTACGGGAGATCCGACCGTCGGATTCTCCTAAAACCGGAACCGTTGGGTTCGTATCGAAAAGAGCTTTCTAACGGATATTAGAAATTTGAAATCTAACAGTTGGATTTGGAGTTACGTCCAAATCAAATTTGAAAAAGGTCGTTGTAAGTGCAGTTCGATGGCCATTGATGGAAATCGACTGTACGGGCCTTGATAAAATTATTAAAAATAGTAATAATTTGTGTAAAATCATAAGAAATGATTTAGGAAGGATTGGGATGAAAAACTCCATATTTGAAAAGATAAAAATATATTTTTATCGAAATGAACTGGTTTTGAACTAGAATTATAATTCTATTTATTTTTAAATAAATAAATTGAATTTAAAAAGGGTTTTAAAAATAACCAGAATATCCAATGATTGCATTGGAGTGGATTTGAATCGAAATCGTCTTCGGAATATTTCGATGTTGGAATTTGTGATTATACAGGGGTTGTTATGGAAATTTGAAAGATATATATTTATATCGTTATTTCCAATACGACATTTGTTAGTCGTAGAATTCGATATTGAATATAAGCCGATATATATTTTATTCAGAGCCTTGTATTGAATATCGAATGTGATTTGGGTTTGTCGTGAGTGGTGTCTTCACTAACACTGTTCTTGAACCCAGTTGAGAAAAGGTTAAATCTTTTTATTTAGATTTAATGAAGTGTACCAATTAAAGAATATTAAATTGGAATTGAATTGATATTGATTTTTGGGTTTATCGTGGACAGTGTTTTAAATAACACTCGTTCTTTAACCCGATAATCAATGGAATGTGACTTTGGGTTTATCGTGAACTGTGTTTTAAATGACACTGATTCTTTAACCCAGTCAAAGATTAAAACTAAGTGGAGTTTTAATGAATCTTTAATTAGATTGAAAAGATCGAGAATGGAGTATCACCAGTTTTACTCCAGGCGATAGTTAAATCTTTAATTAGATTTGAACGTGAAATGGTAATTGAATTTACCGATAACACCGTGGTGTTAGATATGAAGTATAACCAGTTTTACTTCATGGGATGAATAGGTTGGGATTGGGAAATAAAATAAATGATTTCTTCGGTGTGGTTCGCTAATCCCGACTAGTTTGAATTGATATTCAAAGGAGATTAAAGAATAAATTTAAAGAATTTATCTTGGATAAAATTAATGGGAACTTTTCCCAAAGTATAGGAATATTTGAATAAAAGAATATTCTAAATTGGAATGAGGCGTATGTTGTGTTTGTGTAACACTTTTATAATATATACGCGAGTTATTCAGAAAGACCGGGTTTATCCCATTCTGAATAACTGATTCGACGTGGTGTCGAAGATGAAGACGGTGGTCGAAGACCGGAAGTCTTCACGTCGTTTGGGTGATTACTGATGATCTTGATTGGGATGTACACCCAAGAAAATGGAAACAGTTGGAGATCGTCCAGACGTACTTGGAGATCGATGGGTATGCGGGGTACTAGGTGCCTCCGGTTTCGTTCAGACCCAGAACGGACTTGTAAATGGACTGTGTGTCTGACATTGGATTTTAGTCTGTGTGATTGATTTCTATTAAATATATATCTGTTTGGCGGCGGAGAATTTATTCTCTTGCTTAACGCCCTTCTCTGAGACGTACGAGCTCAGGGGTTATATACTGATGGATATCAAACACATAGAGTGAAATTCCTGTGTGGCATGCCTAAGTGGCAATAGATCGAGGCTTCTGTTGAAAAGCAAAGTCTTGTGGTGATGATCAAAGCACAGCCTGTGTGGCACAGCTTTGTGTAATGTGAATTCGCGAGTTTCACACCCGGTATGAACCAAAAACGGGAGATGGACCTCAGGGAGGACTTGCGTTTCTTTCTAGCTAGAAGTGGCGTCAGTGGTTTTACATGCCCTGACGAGTTTGACTTATGTGGTTGTTGCTGTTGCGAGGCGCCTCGGTTTGATCGGACGATCCGGGTCCGATGGAGTCATTTGTTGGCTCATTTACGCCCCATAGGGCGGAGAGACGTATTGTTCAGGCATAATAATCCACATCGGTGGACCGGCCCTGACGATCCAAGGCCCACCTGAGTCTGGGACCTGAGACATGGGCTAGATTGTCTCGAATCGGTTGAGGACTATCTTTTGCCTCGGTTCATAGATGGAAATCCAATTTCCAAATACGTGACTTTGCGGTTTTATTTGTAAACCTATATATGGCGACATGATATATGGTACCCATGCCGCCTATGATTGATACTTATGATTTGAAATTGTTTTAAACACTATACACTTATTATAGTATCAAATGATTTGTTTTAAACGTATCAAGCATTCTTTGGCTGTTATAAGGGAAAACCCTATCCCCCGGCTTGCGTTGCATTGTGTGATAGGACCTGGGTCTTATAACAGCTTCATTTTTCTTTATTTAGCATTGCGCTGTTTGTTTTATGCACTGGTATTCTTGGGAGGAAACCCGTTCTGTGTTATACGGCGTGGTCCCTTGATTTACCGAACATTAAAAATAAAGATTAATAACTGTTTTAGTTCTCACACCAGTCACATGACTGAACTGGAGTTTATTGTTTTAACCTAAACTCTGGGTGCCCCTATTTTGACACGGGCAGCTAGTAGTTTTGGTTTTGCAGATTTATATTCACAGGATCCTGGTTTACAGCTGGAACGATATCCGGAAAGCTTTGTATCCGTATATCTCCTTCTAGTTGTGTATTGTATTATTTTCCGCTGCTATGTATTTAAATGTAATTTAAATCTCTGATATTTCTGTGTAATATTCATTCATACTCTGTATATTCTTGTAATCTGATGCATTGTTGTAATATACAGTGAAATGTTCTTTGGTATGTGTTCTGTTGTGGCTTGTTCTCGAACTATCCGCGCTTTCCTTTACGGGGAAGTTGCGGGTCTTTACAGTCTCCCCAAAATGAGCTTTTCGGTTAATAATATTTTTGATGCATGTCAATTAGGAAAATTGACTAAATCTTCCTTCAAATCCAAGAAAATCATATCAACATTACAACCACTTGAATTATTACATATGGATTTATTTGGACCAACACAGGTTCAGTCAATAAATCATAATAAATATGTGTTTGTAATTGTTGATGATTATTCTCGTTATACATGGGTTATTTTCTTAAAAAATAAAAGTGACACTTTTCATCATTTCAAATCCTTCGTCAAAAGAATTCAAAAGTTAAAAGGACTTAAGATTAAAAATATTAGAAGTGATCATGGCGGAGAGTTCGAAAATAATGAATTTGAACATTTTTGTACAAAGAAAGGTATCAATCATAATTTTTCGTTTCCTCGAACTCCACAACAAAATGGAGTTGTAGAACGGAAAAATCGGACACTACAAGAATGTGCAAGAACATTATTAAATGGATCCACTCTACCAAAACATTTCTGGGCAGAAGCTGTTGCAACTGCATGTTATGTTTTGAATCGTGTATCTATTCGACCTCTGACTAAAAATACATCATATGAGTTATTTAATCAAAGAAAACCAAATATCTCATATTTCAAAGTTTTCGGTTCTAAGTGCTTTATTTTAAATACAAAAGACCATCTTGGAAAATTTGATCCAAAATCCGATGAAGGTATATTTGTCGGATGTTCGGAAAGAAGCAAGGCCTATCGTATATTCAATAAGAGAACCAAATCTATTGAAGAATCACTTCACGTTTCCTTTGATGAATTCTTTAAACCATCTCATATAATATCAGATGACGAAGAACCCATAATTACTAATAACCCTACCATCACAAATAATGACTCTGACTCAGAAATAGTTGATGATAACCCGCAAATTGATGTAATACCTTCTCCACCAAGATTTAGATCTCCTCCAAGAATTCTAAGAGATCATCCAGTTCGAATATAATTGGAGAAGTATCATCTCAAATAAGAACTAGAAGTCAACTTAACCAAATGGGACATGTTGCATTTATTTCTAATATCGAACCTAAGAATCCTAAAGAAGCTGCTACCGATGAATATTGGATTTTTGCAATGCAAGAAGAACTAAATCAGTTTGAACGCAATAATGTATGGGAACTTGTTCCAAGGCTAACCGATCAATCAGTTATAGGAACTAAATGGGTTTACAAAAACAAGGCTGATGAACAAGGAAACATAATTCGAAACAAAGCACGGTTAGTAGCACAAGGATATAATCAAGAAGAGGGTATCGATTATGAAGAAACTTTTGCACCTGTCGCTAGACTAGAAGCAATTAGAATTCTTCTATCATTTGCTTGTCACCATAACTTTAAATTATATCAAATGGTTGTCAAGAGTGCATTTTTAAATGGATTTATAAAAGAAAAAGTATATGTTGAACAACCACATTTATTTAAACATGAAAAACATCCGGATCATGTGTTCAAGCTTAAGAAGACTTTGTACGGTCTAAAACAAGCACCATGTGCTTGGTATGAACGACTAAGAAGTTATCTAATTGATTCTGGATTTCAAATAGGAAAGGTTGATCAAACATTATTTATTAAACATTCGCACAAAGATATACTTGTTATTCAAATATACGTGGACGACATAATCTTTGGATCAACAAATGAGAAACTTTGTAAAGAATTTGCAAATATCATGACCAAAGAATTTGAAATGTCACATATGGGAGAGTTATCATACTTTCTTGGTCTTCAAATTAAACAACTTCCGAATGGTATTTTTATAAATCAAGAAAAATATTGTGAAAATCTTATTAAAAGATTTGGTCTTGAAAATACTTCCGGAAAACCAACTCCGATTAGTACAACTAGTCATCTCGAAAAAGATGAAAGTGGAAAGAGTATAGACCAAAAGACGTATCGTAGTATGATAGGTTCTCTCCTATATTTAACAGCTAGTCGTCCTGACATTATGATGAGTGTTTGTTTGTGTGCACGTTTTCAAGCTAATCCTAAGGAATCGCATCTACGAGCAGTAAAACGAATTATTCGGTATCTTAATAACACCAAAGATTTCGGTCTTTTCTATCCCAAGGACTGTGCATTCGAATTAGTATCATATAGTGATGCTGATTTCGGAGGATCACGAACGGATAGAAAGAGTACAAGTGGTACGTGCCATTTCATTGGAAAATCACTTGTCTCTTGGTTTAGTAAGAAACAAAATTGTGTTTCACTCTCGACATGTGAGGCAGAGTATATCTCAGCAGCTTTAGCATGTACACAAGTTATATATATGCAACAAACACTTAAAGACTTCAAAATGAACTTGTCAAATTCTATTATATATTGTGATAACACAAGTGCGATAAACTTATCCAAAAATCTGGTTAACCACTCAAGAACTAAACATGTTGACATCCGACATCATTTTCTTAGAGATAATATTGAGAAAGGAAATATAAAACTAGAATATGTAAGCACAGACAATCAACTAGCTGATATATTTACAAAGCCTCTACTAGAATCAAGTTTTGTCAAGTTACGTAGAGAGCTAGGCTTGGTTTCAAGAAGAGAACTCGAAGGCTAATATTTTTAATTTATAACAAGAGTTCACTATTTTTTCGGAAACCAATTCCTTTTCTTTTTACTATATAGAAAAGAGAATTTTTCTACGGTTAAAAATACAAACCATCTTTTCTTTTTCTAAAAATAGAAAACTCTTTCTCTATATATGCGTTTGCATTTTTGAGTGCTCTCAGACAATCACTCTTTCAAAATCTCCTTTAACTTCTTAAATTCATGGCACATATTTGTGAAAAATGTGCTGAAAACTCCCATATTTCAATCACGAGTTCCGAACCAACGGAATACAACTCCCCGAAAACACCAGATCATCCACCTGGATTTCATCCACCTTCTCGAACACCAGGAACCACACCAACTTCTAAGAAAAGCAAGAATGTTTTGTTTTGCTCTCCACGAACAAAAGAAAAGATCGACGAAATGCATTATTATCAGCAGCAAATGTTCTACGAGCAAAAATTGACGACTTCTTGTTTGACGTATCTCGAACGACTAGCCTCTCTTTTCTGCAGCTCTGACAGGCATAACGTACATGAGCCAATACCTATACCATCATCTACGCGAACTCCAAACTCATGGGATAGGAATTACAACAACAATGAAGGAGTAAGTGGAAAATACAATCCTTGGGAACCAAAGAATCCTTGGGAACCAAGAAGATAATCTTTTATATCGTTTAAATTTTTTGAAAATAAATTTGTATTTAAAGTATCTGTTTTTGAATTCATATTGTTTTGAATAATTTTTTTTTTTATATAGTGTTCATTTCATCTCAACAAACCAGAAAAACAAAAGTATTCAGCACCTGTCGACCGCCCAGTTCTATGCTGTCGACCGGTACAGCCCTTTTGTTTTTTATTTTTCAACCAGAAAATTAACCTGTCGACCGCCCCACATACTCCTTGTCGACCGGTCATGATAAAATTATATGTTTATAATTTTCCAGAACTCTTACCTGTCGACCGCCCATAAACTCCCTGTCGACCGGTCATGATAAAATTATATGTTTATAATTTTCCAGAACCTTTACCTGTCGACCGCCCCATATAGAACCTGTCGACCGGTCGACATACAAAAGGTTTTATATATTCTTCCAGAACTAATTCCTGTCGACCGCCCCAAACTTACCTGTCGACCGGTATCGGGAATTGCTGTTTCCTTTTACATTAGACACGTCGATTCACTTTTTAAATTCTCACAACCTTTCATTGAAATCCTATTTATTCTTACTACTAATTCTATCAATTCTACCTTCAAAAGGAATTTCAATTTCTCTAAACTCTAAAATGGCTCCTAAGCAAAAGAGATCAAAAACTTCATCTTCTCAAACACCAATCCAACCCATTGATTCTCAAATCAAACAATGGCTTATGGATCCACTAGCAGTGAAAAGGTGGAACAAAATGAAAGACTATACAATTCACCATGGATCCTTCATCAATTTCTCTGATTTTGTCTACTACGACGTTCGAGAGATATCAAACCGCGCAGGCATTTAATCTCTTCTTTCTTTTGAACACAACAATGTTGAGATTAGTCACATTTTGATAAAGCTATTCTACGCTAATCTCAACTTAGAGAAATTTAAACCCCACAACTCAGAAGATTGCTTATGGTCAGTAATATGTGGACAACACATTTTTATTTCTAAAGATAGAATGGCAGAAATTCTACGATCTCACAATGATGGTATACAATTCTCTACTGATTTCTGCCCTATTCATATTCGTGATAAACATAGTCACTTATTCATTGAAGACCATAAGTCAAGTACCAAAGGAGTCAATTTGAGACCCTCGGCTAGAATTCTTCATCTTTGTATCACGAATTCTCTACTTCCAAGAACTGGAAATTTTGATGCTGTTTACAGAGAAAATTTTAAGGCATTGTACGCTATCTTTGGGAATATCAAGGTAAATTGGATTGAGATGATTTTTGACGAAATTTCAATGGTAAACAAACGCTCTAGGCCACATCTGTTTTATAACGAGTATATTATGCGTTGCCTCATGGATTGTGGAATAAGATCCCCCGCGTCCAAAATTTCAATACCAAAATGTATTGATAAAGCGTCCAAAAAGAGGATGAAGCTACCCGATCCGTGTTTTACCATTATTCCTTTTGAGCAGTATGTCGAACTAGGTCCTCCGGAGACTTCGTCTTTACAAATCCCTAGACAAAGGCCTGAAGACGTAACAATTCCACCATCTACTTCTTCAACTAAAGAAACTCTTGAACAAATTGCACGTAATCAATTTTTACTCGAAGCAAGACTGAAACGAACCAATAATAAGCTTGACCGCTTGGATACTAAACTTGATAAGCGGTTCAGTAAATTAAAGTCTTTCTTCGGAACAATTTGGGAAGCAATCTCCTGTGCCTCATTTTCCGCAACACTTGCACAAGATCCCGGAAAACGTCCTATGCCTCCTACTTTTACATGGTCCTCATCGGAAGAAGGTACTAGTTCTGGAGCAAGTATCCAACATAATCGTGGTCGTGGAATGTCGCATATTGAAGAAGGAGCTCATGACGATGTTGAGAAGGATGATGATGACGGAAACAATGAGGAACAAGAGGAGGAAGGAGACAAAGACGAAGAAGAAGATAGTGATTCGGACTGGCCATCACAATAGTCTTTACGTTTTTATCTCTTTATCTTCAAAAGCTTAATTATGACTGATATATGTAATTATGCCACTATCTAGTACTTCTGGTGTGTTTGTTTTGGTTTGTACTATGCAGAACAATTTACTTATTATAATGCTAGCCTACCCTTTTTGTCGATGACAAAGGGGGAGAAAATATTACTAACGACTGTTGTGTAGATTATATATAATTCAGGGGGAGCTTATATACATGGGGAGCATATATACAAGGAAAAATATTACTAACGGCTGTTGTGCAGATTATATATAATTCAGGGGGAGCTTATATACAGGGGGAGCATATATACAAGGAGAGATAACGGATTAATCCAAGTTGTCATCAATCAAAAAGGGGGAGAATGTTGAGTCAAAGCTTCATGGATTATTTTGATTTATGACAAGAAGAAGCTTCTACATCGACAAAAAGAAGACGAGATGCCTTCATAGGTTAGAAGTTGATTATTTAGAGTCATAAATGTTAAAATCTATCCTCAAATAATCATACTTCTTCTTGGCTTTCAAAAATTACTTATAAGACCTTTTTTTATGCATATCATCAAAAACATGTCGACCTACACTTTTTTATAGGTCAACAGGTTTTCAAAATATAACGGTCGAAAAGAGGTCGACCTATAATTTTTTATAGGTCAACAGGTTTTTAAATTACAACGGCTAAAAACATGTCGACCTATAAATTTTTATAGGTCAACAACTTTTTGAAATTTTGTGAAAAGTCATCTCCTTTCTTGAAGAGTTACATCCATTTCTTCTCAAGAATAATCACTTCTTTTAAGAGCAACTTTTCACCAAAAATTACATCTCCTTGATTATTATAAATACATCGATTTTCATTCATTCAAATCACCGAAATTTCTCTCCATTCTCTTGTCTATATTGTATTATTCTTAGCATTCTAAAAGCTCTCAAAAGCATTCAATTATCGTTTGAATCTCCAAGCATATTTAACATACTTGTGATTCAACTCGATAATCCACTTCCAAATCTTTGCAAACATCAATATATATATTTGAGGATAAGATTATAGGAAGGGTGTACTCAATCGTTGACAAATCAGTGTTGAAAGAAGAACACAATCAGAAGTCAAACTCTTGTAACCGTCTTGTGGGTAAGCTTGTAGCGCGTGAAATCAAGTGGGTAAGCTTGTGGCCCGTGAAATCAAGTGGGTAAACTTGTATCCCGTAAATCAAGTAGTTGTGAACCTGTTCCTCCGGGTGAAGCGAGGGTGTTGTTTAGTGAAAAGCCGAAAAGGAGCTTCGGGACTGGACGTAGGACGGGAGGTCCGAACCAGTATAAAAATCCTGGTGTCATTACTTTACTTTACTTTACTTTACTTTACTGCATTTATAGCTATTAGTGACATAATTCTTGTTTGTGAATTTTTACCTGTGTAACTATTGAATAGCTTAAGTTATCACATACATTCCGCATAGCCATATTATAGATCCTGCACAAGTCGCGTACACACCCGACTTTTCACCATTCAGTTTCTTTCCATCTTACGATTTCTTTCGTTTTTGCAAATAATATAAAAATAAAAAAAGAACCAAAAATTTATTACTTTCCCTTTCCTGTTTTGTTTCCTCTTTTCATTTCTTCTGTCGTCTTTTCTTCCATCATCGCGGAGCAAACCAAAAAACAAAATCACCATCTACCTCCTCTTCACTCACATCTGCACCGTCTCAATAAATTCTTCCATATTGCCAAATTCCTCAAATCTACTCATCTTTTACCACAAACTGTATCCCATACCACCATACCAAAAACACAATCTCCTACAATCACCAATTCATACCCAAAAAGCCACATCCGATCATAATTTTCCATCGGACCATCACGTTCACCACATACCCAAAAGCCACCAATTACAATTCCACATCACCTCTCGATAATAGTCAACAGCAATGTCCGCCATCTCCAATCATTTACAGCCAACCCACATTTGAGCACATCTGCCAATTCAACCAAAATAGTTTCAATCTTTTCAAAACCACCATCAACTTTCCCCTCCACTTCGGCAAGGAACGCCCCCATCAATGCACAAACATCTACGTAAACCACTTCAGTGCTGAACTCACATCTGAAACTCTACCATCAAGTCACGCTTCACCAACAACTGCCACAAAACTCACCCATCAACGAATCCCCTAATCCACCTTCACACAAACCAACTCCCATTCATTCCAATAACCCATACCCCATTATCACCCCCAAAAGCCTGGCGCGAATCCTTGCAACATCCCCATTATGCCACGGATCATACTCCAAAAACCACGCTACAGACAATCACGCAAAACACCTTCCATCCACGCACAGTCAAAACAACTCTACATCACATATCACCAACCAAATCCTCTCACTGCAAAACAACTCTCAACTCCATCATTGATCCACCAAAGTTCCCCTCATCTTCACAACATTCAGACCAGATCGCACCTATCTGAAAAAACTCAATTCAATTAAAAACCTAAACCGAAGATTCCCCAAATCGAACAGCCAAATTGAACCCTAGTCTACAATTAGAAGCTCGATTCTGATTCAAACCAAATTCACCGATTTCAAAATCCCCTTCTACCGAAATTCGCCTACCGAAGACAAAACCCGATTTGAATTTGAAATCAAGCCAGAAAAAGAAAAAAAATGAGTTGATTTTTTTGTGTGAAAATTGTTTTCTGAAACAAAAGGAGGAGTGGGTTGAATTATTCTGAGAGATTCAATTGTTCAGGGAGTTTGCGTTGGTGATATTTTATTTCGGAAGAAAGAAGGGGCGTGATTTTTTTTTGGAAAAAGGGGGCGTGATTTGGGTTGGTTTGTTGCAAAGTTTTTAGTGCTGTGTTTCCATAGAGATTTGTTTCCAAAAAAAATGGAAGTCTGAATTGTTGAGTGTTTGGTTGTTTCCAAAATTAACAAGTCTTGTGATTTTTTTTTCCTGAAAACCAAAAGCGTTTTAATTTGGCGAGTACGTGACATTGCTTTTGGTGTGAGTATATATAGCAAGTCTGGTTGCCATATATTTTGAGTGCATGAGTCTGGGTTGAGTTTAGCCTTGTTGCTTGATTCTAGTTTAGTTTTTTCTTTTATTTTGTTTTATTGTTCGTTCTTTATTTTGTTTTCTAGTTCAATTTTGGTTTTGTTGAGTTTAGTTTTCAGTTCTTATCTAATTTTTTTCTGCATTAAAAAAAGGAAGAAAAAAAGAGAAAGATTCAATCAATCAAAAGTTGAAGTGAAGAAAAGAAGTCAGTAATCAAATTTCAGAGTCAAGCCACTTGCAAACAGTGGGATTTTAATCGTTAGCACTACTCAATTATTCTGGGCGGAAAGCCATACCCCACTATAAAATTCTCTAAACTCTACAGGTGCTCTGCTGCAAAGAAAAAATATAGAATTGCTTGAAAAAATCTTCTGTAGGGGCAACGGCATGCTTGTACAATTATTTCAATTCTGCTATTATTCTGTGATTGAAATTTTCTGAATTTGTTTAGTTAGGAATTAATTTCCATTACAAAAACCGTCACTCTCATTGGTTTTCAACTTTAAAATTCATTAGACATTATTTCTAGGAAAAATACGAGTTCATACAAAATAATATAATTGAAAAGTGGTGCTTTGTGAAATGACTGTCTCGTATAATATGATCGCGGATATATAATAGTTCAATTTATAAAACTATTAGCAAAAGAGGTTGCATACTACTCATAAAATATTGGTCGTATCCCTTAGTATTTATACTATACCTGAACAACCATAAGACCCTCTTCCCCCTTTTAATTGAGTCAGTTAATTAATAGAGCACAACTCAGAATTTTATACTATTTTGAAGTGAGAATAATTTCTGTTTTGTTGTGGCTTCATTAAAATGTCTGATTCAAAAAAATCCATGAGAGAATTGTGTGATAATAACTTGCGTAGACGTCCATTGGAAGAGTATGAGTATGAATTACAACTCATGAGACAAGATTTTCCTAAATTTCGTGAGCCCAATGTCAACAATTTTCAAACTTTTCCAAATGACCAACATTTTCAAAAACATGGATATTGCGATTTCAATTCAAATTTCAATAATTTCGATTATGGGTCACATCCACATCAAAATAGCTTTGAATCTCAATATGGCTTTGATCCGCATCAATATGGGGTTGTAAACCAAAATTTTCAAAATTATAGCCCATATCAACATCTTGAAAATAACCAAAATTGCGGTTTTCGCTCGAATTTCAACAGTTTTGGTTACAAACATAATTTTTACAATCAAAATGATTTCCAATATCATTGTCATTCTTCTGAAAATTCAAACAACCACCACATTGAAAATAATATTGATTATGAAATTGATGTGGACTATAATTTTGAGAATCAAGAATCCAAAATGAGAGTTCTAAAATCAACGATTCTGAAGAATACCGTCTTAACATTCTTAGAGAGATGGTAGAAAATCAAGATAGACAGCTTGATGAAAAAGATAGACAACTTGATGAACTTCTTTGTTTAATGACGTCTTTAAAAGAACAACTCGAGCAACGAAATAAAATTCAAACATGCGATGAATTAGGAAGTAATCCATTCTTTACTAATAGCGAAAATTTTCAAATAACAACTTTGGAAATTGAGAATAATCATCTAAATGAAGTTGTTCACAATTCAGTAAATGATTTGGACTTAACTCTTTTCAAAAAAAAAAAGATTTAAACTCAGATTTTGATCTTTCTCTTTCAGGCTGTGAGAAATTTGAAATTTTAGAAATTGAAGAAAATAAAGATGTTGAATTTTTCAAAAACTCAAAATTTGAGAAAGATTTTAATGAACATGAATTTTTTGGGTTGTACGAGGAAGAGTTGCCAAATGAGGATGAAAGATATAATTTGGTCATCGCTTTCACCAATCTTAGGTCCGGACTATCGATTTACAACAATGTCGGAAATCCCGATAATCCTACGATTTCTACCCCAATCGAAAAGATTGACACTCTACCATTGGCACCCAAGGCCAAATATTTTGAATCTTTCAAATCTCCATCTTCTTCGAATGACCAAAATTCCTAAACAGGACAAGTCAACATGATAGAAACAGTTGTTGATGACACGATAGATTTACCAATTCAGAAAGTCTCTCACACTTCAGTAGACTTATCTACTATATCTTTTGAAGCGCTTTTTGAAGATGAACTCAAACTTTTAAATGACGCGAACAAATATATAGAACTTTTTAAAGATAATCTTAAGCCCATTTCACCGAGAGAAATTGACATGCCTCTTGTATCTCAAAATTCAGATACAAAATTGTCATACATCATTTTCAATAGAGGCAAGTGTGGAGGGAAAAAGAAATCTCTTTTTTCACATGACACGCATCATCATCGTAGATTTCATTCTGCATACCATTTTCATTGGCATTTAGTTGCTAAACTGCATTTCATTTTACAAATCATTCTCCATTTAATCCACCTTTGGGTATTATCTTTCAAATTTAGGAAATGTATTTACAGTGTGGACACTGTTTAGTTCTAATGTGCGGGGAGTCTGCATTGCATCCTTTTTATTATTCTTTCTTTTTCATTTCATTTTAAACAGGACTATCATACATTTTAGATTGTACTGACATACCATGATTTTTTTTTTAGGAAATATGACTCATTTTAGACTGATACAACAAAATAAGTTAACAATTGTCAGTCAGTTGATAGTTTTTTTTTCTCTCAACTAAGATCGAATAAGAAATATAATGAAAAGTTGAATTTTGAGGGATAATAGTATAATTGGTACATAGGTAGATTCTTAGGTGATGGCCATGAAATCTTTTCTATATTGTAGTCTTTGTTTAAATGAGTGGAGGACTTAAAATACTTATATTGGCTTTTCGCATCTTTAAAACTAAGTTGTGTTAAGTTGAATTCGTGTAACTCTCTCTTATTCTTATAATTTCAATAATAATAGCAATCCAAGGGTATCCAACATTGCTTGTATGTCCAGATTAGTGTGCAAACCCGCCAAGCTCTATCCGACATGTTGTTGACAAAGTCAGCGTTGGTATATCTTGGTCTCATTTTATGAGTTGGAAACCTAAGGATTACCGACATGTTGTTGACAAAGTCAGCGTCGGTCTGCACAATCCGCCAAGCTCCGTCCCACCACTCCGTCAGTCCGCAAGGCAGTGTATGGGTAGTATATCTTGGTCTTTTAAGTTAGGTGTGTGTAATTAATCATAAATTTTAACTTTTATAGAGATAGAGAATAAGCGATGATGCCCAAACACTTCTTGACCTTATTGATTTGACTAGCTGTAACGACCCGCATTGGCAGAGGTATTATGATTAATTTATTTTATTATATAAATGGTGGTTTAGAGTATTTAATGGTCATGGAATTAAATAGTGATGAATATTTAATTAAAATAATAAATTAAATAATATATTTAATTCTGAAATAATTAGAATTGGCTAAAATGGCGATATGGTGTGAACCGGATCATCTGTGATATTTAATTCAACTTGGAATTGAATTTGAATAACGAATATATTCAATCGTCGACAGTTGAACGTATAGTTTATAATATAATTATAAACGAGCTCGAAATGGCGCTGCAGTTCGTAAATTGGCGATTCGAACTTCAACTGAATGTACAGGGTTCATTTTAAATCGGATTTATGTGAAACAAGAAACGTGTGGAGCTGGTGGAGTATATCTTTCTAGTGGAAGAGAAAAATCAGGATTTCGTCATGTAGATTTTGAGATATGTCCAAATCAAATTTCAGAAAAGTCGTTATAGAATCGTTTATCGACCGTAACAGTTTATCCGATATAACTAGTGATCGGGTTTGAATATAGACAAGGTTCTTTTGGGAAGTGGTGATAATTTAATTTTTAGAATTTTACTGTAATTTTTAATTAATTAAATAAGCGACTTTTTATTTGAAGTATTTCGCACCTTGAAATCAACATTTTGAGATTTCAAAATATGAGTCAATCTACCGGTATTATTATATTTCTGGGATTGTGGCACATTGATCGTCACGATGGTGTAGTTGATCCGGTAGATAGCAGTTCGAAATTAACGAAGTTTTGTAAAATTAGATGACCAAAATCTTTTTAACTCAAAACAAAGTATCCTAATCTGTTTCCGGCCAAAAACAAGGGCGCATCTTCTTTGTTCATACCCACAAATTCTTTGTGATTTCAAACCAAAAGCATGGAGGAACATCCTCCACAAAATTCAAGAACTAAATTATATAAATACCACTCCCCCTTCTAAACTCTCAGGCCGCCACTTTACTTTCAGAAGACCGAAACATAAAAGAATTCCTCCAAAGAAAAATCGAAAACAATACAAGGAAAATTACTTAAATCATGTAATACTTATATTTGAGAACCTTGTGGGATTCTCTACAAACTGGTATAGTTTCAACTGAACTCGACATCAGTTGAGTTCGCTGAATTTTCCAGCGTGTATTCGAAATCCATAGGGTTGGAAGATTCGGGTGATTTGAGCATCGATTCTAGGTTTGAGTGTTGGTTTTGGGGTCAGGAATGAAAACCGCACCCGTAGGAATAACTTGGGGTTGTTCGGTGACGGATGAGTTCGCTGATGCCTATGCAGAACGGGACGGAAAGGGGGAGCTCGAGGTCGGAAATTTGGGGTCCTTTGTGATGAGATCTTGAAGAGGAGTAAGATGGTGTATTAGGTTTTGAATTTAGAGAAGGATGGTGGTAGAAAGATGAGCAGGAAGTGGCGTTAATGGTATGTAATTAACAGGAGCAGGTGCGGGTTTTAGAAAGAGGGAGAAGAAGGTTTTGGACGCGGGTGTTTGGGCTTTGGAAGCTGATGGGCTGAGGACATGGGCCGAGAGATTTAAATGTGTGGCCCGTTTAAGGTTAATTCATAGTCTAAATTCAATTTAAATTATATCAACTTGTAATTGTTATATCTCGACCATATGATATCAGAATTACGAACCGTCAGTTATGTTGGGATCGTACGGACGGGAGCAACACAATGAGACTGACCGGGAGTGAATCCGAACTCGTTACAATTTATGGCGAAATAAATTGTTTGACTGAATCAATGAACGCAAACCGATATTTATCGGTTAATGCGCAAATGTGAGTAAATCTCACTAACTCTGAACAGTTTATAATTTCATGTTGTATTTTTAGAACTGTTAGATATTGGCTGATTGACTGTGTGTTGACTGTTTGATTGAACTGCTAGTCATTTAGTTAAATTTCTATATTGATTCTGTTTAATAGAATGTATCATATAGAACTGAAAGTGATGTTATCTATATTGTTTAACATCTGTGATGCAGGCAAACAGGTCGGAGGAATCTGACCGGATTCCTCAACATTTATTTTACTGTTTTTCATATATTGTGATATATGATGTGTTATATAATCTGTTATGGATTATGGGTGTTGGAATGATGTTGATCATTTTTATTCGATATTTTAAATATCATAAAGGACCCTGGGATGTAAAATGAATTATTTCAATGTATATTGAGATAAAGGGAGTTTTTAAAATCAACGGATTTTGAAAAAGGAAATATTTCGAAAGTAAATAAAAAGGGAAATCATTTGTAAAGTGAAGAACTGTTACTAAAAGTAAATCTTTATAAATGAATAGTTTGTTCGAAAAGTTAAAAGAAGTTAATCGATGTTAGTTAATCTTTTAGAGTTAAAGTAAAAGAGCTAATCGATGTTAGTTAATCGTTTAGAGTTAAAGTAAAAGAGCTAATCGATGTTAGTTTAATCGATTAGAGTTAAAGTAAAAGGAGTTATCGAATATAGTTTATTCAAAGAAAGTTAAAAGGAGCTAATCGATGTTAGTTAATCGATTAGAGTTAAAGTTAAAAGGAGTTAATCGATGTTAGTTAATCGATTAGAGTTAAAGTTAAAAGGAGCTAATCGATGTTAGTTTAATCGATTAGAGTATGAGCAAAGGAGTTAAGTAAAAGGAGTAAATCAAATATAGTTATTCGAATAGAAAGTAAAATGAGTTAATCGAATATAGTTTATTCGAATAGAAAGCAAATGAGTTAATCGAATATAGTTTATTCGAATAGAAAGCAAACGAGTTAATCGAATATAGTTTATTCAAAGAAAGTAAAAGGAGCTATCGAATATAGTTTATTCGAAAGGAGTTAAGTGAAATAACAAAATCAATAGCGTTAGTCAAAAAGAGTTAATCCAATAGCGTTAGACTAATAGAGTTAATTGATAAGGGTTAATCGAATAGAGTTAAATGAAAATAGTCAATTGAATATAGCTATTCGAAGGAGGGTTAAGTAAGGAAGTTAGTAAAAGGAATATAAAGTGAACTTTGTCTATTTCAAAGTTAGAAATGTTGTTCAGTTAAGGTCTGAGAGGTAGTTCTACCCCAACTTGATTGGCTTCGTTTTTAATTAAGGAATAGTTAAGGTTTGGCAGTAAAGGAAATGGTTTGAGTTGGCATCACGATGGTTTGTTTAAACATCTGTCTAAGTCCAATGAAGAAGCTTTGGAAATGTTTTCCAAATAAGAAACCAGAAATGTTTTCTAATGAAGAAAACAAGAAATGGAAATGTTTTCCATTGTTAATAACGTATATTTTTCCAAATATAGAAAGTAAGAAATATTGAATATAGGGAAACAGGAGATGAATGTTGAATGATGTTTGATCGATATAAATTTCCATTTGGAAATAATATCGTTGTTTGCACACCTGTTTTTATTCGATAGTTAAATCACAGACTATCGAAGTTTTGACCATTTTAACGTTGTTAATATGGAGAGACCGGTTGGATGATTATCCAAAGAACCACTCTGTACTGGCATAAGCGTTGCGAATCATATATGCCAAAGATAAGTGAAGACGGAGTTATGCAAGGGCTATCCTGTTTACAGAATAGTGCCTTCGGTTCATCCTGTTCCTGGATGACTTGTATGGACGAATGTCTGACAGAGTATTTCCAGACGACCATGTATATTGATTTCTCCAACCGTACCAAGAGTGGAAGCGAAGAAGGAAACTTCTTTTAGCTAACACATAATGTATTGTTGAGGACGTCAATCGGTGATTGGATGGATTTGATGATGTGGCATTCAAAGTGAATCTGATGTGATGATAAAGCGTAGCTTCTAGCCTCATCATCCGGTAAATGACAGAAATCGGGCAAGCAGCATGGCTAAGTCGGTCGCACCAAAGTAGGGTGTATAATCACCTGATCTAGAGTTTCATTTACTTCTAAAAATCTATTGTTGATGCTGTCACATTCGGGAAACGGTTGCTGATCCCAGCCGTTGGTGATATACATTCGATACGCTCAAGCGAAATGAGTGGTCGGTCATGTGTGGCTGTGTTGCAAGATGTTCTTGTTGAACCCAGTGTATTCCTCTCTAGAGGTACACAAGCGAAAGGTGGTTCCATACCTTGTCATAGTTGGAAATCCATTACCCAATACATGCTTGCGGTTTTGATTGTATACTATATATGTAGAACGTGAGATGAAAGCGTTTCTGCTAGATGATTATATATATACTGTGGTTGATAGACATTATTATAATATCAAAAGGTTTTTGATATAAAGATATTTTGGATTCTCATAAGGGGAAAAACCCGTTCCATTATGCGGCGTGGTCTTATGAGATATCGTTTA
This sequence comes from Allium sativum, assembly GCA_030737875.1. NCBI lineage: Eukaryota > Viridiplantae > Streptophyta > Magnoliopsida > Asparagales > Amaryllidaceae > Allium > Allium sativum. The sequence goes on along the minus strand of CM060921.1, from coordinate 144,320,786 downwards.
CTTGTTCGAACTGTTTTTAAACTGTTTTACTCACACCAGTCCCATGACCGACCCGGAGTTTACTTTGTTGTTTTCCCTAAACTCTTGGGTGCCTAAATTTGTACGGGCAGTCAAGTAGTCGGGATTTTACAGATACACTTGAAGAGCTGGAGCAGGAGGCTTCAGGATCATATAGCTATAGTTATTTCTACTGTGTTGTAAGTGATGTACTTTGATAATGATATGTATATTCAAGTACAGATTTGTATTTCAAAGTTATGTTATGAAATATATTTATTCGCTCCACTGTGAGGTTTGTGTTACTCTGATGTTGTTGTTCTTCTTCTTCTATGCTAAGTTTCTATCTTATCTATTCTCACCCTCTAATTTCTTTCACTAATTACCAGGATTTTTCGACGTTTTGGTTATCGACATCGTGCTTATGTCGATAACCAAAGTCGCTCAAAATCCGGGTCGATACAGTTGGTATCAGAGCTTAAGTTAAGAATTACTTGGCTCTGTGGCGTGACCCGGTAGAGATAGGGTTAGTAATACCCTAGATTGAGTTTGAGTGTATATATACGAGTGAACGTATTTGTTATTGATATAAAAATTTGTTTTATATTGTGGAGATTCATTGGTTGAGTCGTTTATGAGTTCTGGTCGATCAGTTTGATCCACTGTATCGGTAGGAGTTACTAAACACTTGAATACGATGAACCGACACGATATGTTTTGAAAAGAGGGTAAATTAAAATAAGTTTACCCAAGGTATATCTTGATATAGAGAAGATATATATATCAAAATTATAATATAATGGATATATTGGTTGTTATTATAATCGAGTAAGATTATAAGTAAAATGGTTACGTAAATAACCAATCAGAATTCATATAAGTGAAATACGTGAAATCGGATGAGTTAAATCTGAAATTTAAACCAGAAATTGAATTAAAATTCGGGAAAATTTGGATAAGTGTTTGTAAATGGATTGGGATTAAAAATGAGGAAAATTTAAGATCTTGGGAGATTTTAAATTGTTTTACAAGCAGTGTGAATTATATTTTTGAAATGAATTTCAAAGTGGAAATGTTTAGAAATGGTTTTATAGTATTGAACTCACTTCGATCGCTGGAAAATAGATTCTGATGATGACAGCTGCATCATCAGTATTCATTTTCGAGTTGTAAGTGACAAATTACTACCAGAGATACTGTTTTGAATTTGTTTTGGGAAAGACAAGTGGTGCTGAATTTCAAAATGGGATTTATAATATAGAATTTGAATTTTTAAATAGATTTGAAACATTAACTTGTTTTAAAAGAAATAAAATGAGAAGTCCCTTTATAAACGAAGTTTATAAATAGTTCTTTTATAAACGAAGTTTATAAAATGAAATGAAAAGAATTATCATTGGATAATTTAGAAATAAAAAAAATTCAAGTGTGAAATTGAAAGGGAAATCTATTTTCCAAAGGTAGAAATATCGATTTCAAAAGGAATTGAAATCGAGACTTATGTAAAGAATGAATAAAGAAAGTTTGAAAAGGAATTTGAATAAAGGAAGTTCAAACATAGGATTTGAATATAGAAAATTCAAAGGGAATTGAAATGAAATAAAGAGAATTCCAATAGATTTGAATATAGAAATTCAAATGGAGTTTGAGAATAGATTTGAATAATGAAATTCATATATGGAATTTGAATAAGTGAATTGAAATGAAATTCAAATATAGAATTTGAATAAGAGAATCGAAATGAAATTTGAATATAGGAAATTCAAATAGAATTGAATGGAATTCAATTAGTTGATAAAAAAGTTAAACCTATATTTGAACATGTATATTCAAATAAAAAGGTGAAATGGGCAAACCAGTAATTTGAAAATCACTTAACCAACTAAGTTAAAATGATTGGATTAAGTTGAAATGAATTAGAAATGTATAAATATACATGAGATAGGTATGGATAAGGTATGAAGGCATAAAAATAGAATGCTCAACAAAAAGGTACGTATTTAATTCATATATGAGATTTTATGCGCCGTATCGGCTAGCCGCTTGGCTTTTCTTTTTCTTTTGGATTGATAAGGGCCATGGGAGGCTATTTGAAATATCCCGATGCTCCTAGTACAAAGGTTGTTATGGAAAAAATTTCCGGGAATTTAAGGAGTTATAATATTTTTAAGATAATTTGATAGTTAGAAATCAACGTATCGATATATATATAGAAGTCGATAAGGAAACGAACTTAGAAATAGAATAGTAAAATCAAAAAGGAAGACTAAGAATAAAATCTAGTAAGAATAAAAAGAGAAAGCGTATACATGTTTAAAAAGTGAATAAGTAGTTGTATGGTATTGATTATTCGAGTAAGTAGTCATATCTGTTTTGACGTTATAAATGTTATTCAGTCAAGGTCTGAGAGGTAGTTATACCCCAACTTGATTGATTTCATTATTAACAAATAAATAGTAAGATTTCAGGCTCGAAGATCAATGTTGAATAAGAGTTAGTTGAATATAGTATTTGGATTGTCGTAACGATGTTTTACACAACATCCATTTTAACCCAAATAGTGTAAACTTGGAAATAATAAAGAATATTTCCTAAGTATAGAAATAAACGAGATCGAAAAAGAGATAAGTAATTGGAATATTTTCCAATTATAAATAGCATATATTTTCTAAAGTTTAGAAAATAAAGGAAGGCGAAATTCGGAAATGTTTTCCAAATAACATAAAAGGGCCAATATGGTTATTGCAAATATTTGGTTAACAAATATTGATAAAGAAATAGAGAAGTGATTTAACTAATGGAATATTGATTATGGGCTCAGTGACATGTTCAAAAGGAAAATTTGATTTTTGAAAAGAGTAAACTGTTTAAAAACTCCCAGGGAAAGACTGTTAGAATTAAAAGCAAATTTAACAGAAATTTGTGAAAGCAAATTTGAATTAAAGTAAAGCCAGTAAAGTGGTAACTGAAATTGAATTAGAATGATATCAAGACAAATTGGATTGTGAGATTCAAATGTGAAGTGTAATGTGATAATCAAGTTAAGAGTTGGGAATCGAGAAGAAACTCAAGTTGAAATGATATTTGGCTCGGATATAATCGAATGGTTGTGCTGTGGATAAAAGCAGATTGGAATTTGATTGGGATGACCCTTTTATCCGCTGAATCGATAACAGGTGGAAGGGATATAATGATATGTTGACAAAAGGTACAAGTTTATATTTCTATTGGATATAAGATTTATGAGCCAAATTGGCAAGCCGCTTGACTGTTTGATTTTCTTTTGGGTTGGAGATGGCCCAGAGAGGCGAGTTGGAGTTTGACCTATTGACCAGTACAAAGGAGGTACTGGCGAAATTTTTCGAAAAGTTAAGACGTTAGAAAATTTTCAGGATTTTTGAAAATTTTCGTTGATAAGAACAAATTAATAATTTAATTGAAATTAAATTGGTTCAGTTGGAAACTGAAGTTTAGAAGTGAACAAATATGTTCTAACCAGTCGATAGGGTCGTTCTCTACCTTTTAGCAATTTCGAGGACGAAATTATTTTAAGTGGGGAAGATTGTAATGACCCGCATTGGCAGAGATATTAAGATTAATTTATTTTATTATATAAATGGTGGTTTAGAGTATTTAATGGTCGTGGAATTAAATAGTGATGAATATTTAATTAAAATAATAAATTAAATAATATATTTAATTCTGAAATAATCAGAATTGGCTGAAATGGCGATATGGTGTGAACCGGATCATCTTTGATATTTAATTCAACTTGGAATTGAATTTGAATAACGAATATATTCAATCGTCGATAGTTGAACGTATAGTTTATAATATAATTATAAACGAGCTCGAAATGGCGCTGCAGTTCGTAAATTGGCGATTCGAACTTCAACTGAATGTACAGGGTTCGTTTTAAATCGGATTTATGTGAAACAAGAAACATGTGGAGCTGGTGGAGTATATCTTTCTAGTGGAAGAGAAAAATCAGGATTTTGTCGTGTAGATTTTGAGATATGTCCAAATCAAATTTCAGAAAAGTCGCTATAGAATTGTTTATCGACCGTAACAGTTTATCCGATATAACTAGTGATCGGGTTTGAATTTAGACAAGGTTCTTTTGGGAAGTAGTGATAATTTAATTTTTAGAATTTTACTGTAATTTTTAATTAATTAAATAAGAGACTTTTTATTTGAAGTATTTCGCACCCTGAAATCAACATTTTGAGGTTTCAAAATATGAGTCAATCTACCGGTATTATTATATTTCTGGGATTGTGGCACATTGATCGTCACGATGGTGTAGTTGATCCGGTAGATAGCAGTTCGAAATTAACGAAGTTTTGTAAAATTAGATGACCAAAATCTTTTTAACTTAAAACAAAGTATCCTAATCTGTTTCCGGCCAAAAACAAGGCCGTGTCTTCTTTGTTCATACCCACAAATTCTTTGTGGTTTCAAACCAAAAGCATAGAGGAACATCCTCCACAAAATTCAAGAACTAAATTATATAAATACCACTCCCCCTTCTAAACTCTCAGGCCGCCACTTTACTTTCAGAAGACCGAAACATAAAAGAATTCCTCCAAAGAAAAATCGAAAACAATACAAGGAAAATTACTTAAATCATGTAATACTTATATTTGAGAACCTTGTGGGATTCTCTACAAACTGGTATAGTTTCTACTGAACTCGACATCAATTGAGTTCACTGAATTTTTCCAGCGTGTATTCAAAATCCATAGGGTTGGAAGATTCGGGTGATTTGAGCATCGATTCTAGGTTTGAGTGCTGGTTTTGGGGTCAGGAATGAAAACCGCACCCGTAGGAATAACTTGGGGTTGTTCGGTGACGGATGAGTTCGCTGATGCCTATGCAGAACGCGATGGAAAGGGGGAGCTCGAGGTCGGAAATTTGGGGTCCTTTGTGATGAGATCTTGAAGAGGAGTAAGATGGTGTATTTGGTTTTGAATTTAGAGAAGGATGGTGGTAGAAAGATGAGCAGGAAGTGGCGTTAATGGTATGTAATTAACAGGAGCAGGTGCGGGTTTTAGAAAGAGGGAGAAGAAGGTTTTTGACGCGGGTGTTTGGGCTTGGGAAGCTGATGGGCTGAGGACATGGGCCGAGAGATTTAAATGTGTGGCCCGTTTAAGGTTAATTCATAGTTTAAATTCAATTTAAATTATATCAACTTGTAATTGTTATATCTCGACCATATGATATCAGAATTACGAACCGTCAGTTACGTTGGGATCGTATGGACGAGAGCAACACAATGAGACTGACCGGGAGTGAATCCGAGCTCATTACAATTTATGGCGAAATAAATTGTTCGACTGAATCAATGAACACAAACCGATATTTATCGGTTAACGCGCAAATGTGAGTAAATCTCACTAACTCTGAACAGTTTATAATTTCATGTTGCATTTTTAGAACTGTTAGATATTGGCTGATTGACTGTGTGTTGACTGTTTGATTGAACTACTAGTCAGTTAGTTAAATTTCTATATTGATTCTGTTTAACAGAATGTATCATATAGAACTGAAAGTGATGTTATCTATATTGTTTAACATCTGTGATGCAGGGAAACAGGTTGGAGGAATCCGACCGGATTCCTCAACATTTATTTTACTGTTTTTCATATATTGTGATATATGATGTGTTATATAATCTGTTATGGATTATGGGTGTTGGAATGATGTTGATCATTTTTATTCGATATTTTAAATATCATAAAGGACCCTGGGATGTAAAATGAATTATTTCAATGTATATTGAGATAAAGGGAGTTTTTAAAATCAACGGATTTTGAAAAAGGAAATATTTCGAAAGTAAATAAAAAGGGAAATCATTTGTAAAGTGAAGAACTGTTACTAAAAGTAAATCTTTATAAATGAATAGTTTATTCGAAAAGTTAAAAGAAGTTAATCGATGTTAGTTAATCATTTAGAGTTAAAGTAAAAGAGCTAATCGATGTTAGTTAATCGTTTAGAGTTAAAGTAAAAGAGCTAATCGATGTTAGTTTAATCGATTAGAGTTAAAGTAAAAGGAGTTATCGAATATAGTTTATTCGAAGAAAGTTAAAAGGAGCTAATCGATGTTAGTTAATCGATTAGAGTTAAAGTTAAAAGGAGTTAATCGATGTTAGTTAATCGATTAGAGTTAAAGTTAAAAGGAGCTAATTGATGTTAGTTTAATCGATTAGAGTATGAGCAAAGGAGTTAAGTAAAAGGAGTAAATCAAATATAGTTATTCGAATAGAAAGTAAAATGAGTTAATCGAATATAGTTTATTCGAATAGAAAGCAAATGAGTTAATCAAATATAGTTTATTCGAATAGAAAGCAAACGAGTTAATCGAATATAGTTTATTCAAAGAAAGTAAAAGGAGTTATCGAATATAGTTTATTCGAAAGGAGTTAAGTGAAATAACAAAATCAATAGCGTTAGTCAAAAAGAGTTAATCCAATAGCGTTAGACCAATAGAGTTAATTGATAAGGGTTAATCGAATAGAGTTAAATGAAAATAGTCAATTGAATATAGCTATTCGAAGGAGGGTTAAGTAAGGAAGTTAGTAAAAGGAATATAAAGTGAACTTTGTCTATTTCAAAGTTAGAAATGTTGTTCAGTTAAGGTCTGAGAGGTAGTTCTACCCCAACTTGATTGGCTTCGTTTTTAATTAAGGAATAGTTAAGGTTCGGCAGTAAAGGAAATGGTTTGAGTTGGCATCACGATGGTTTGTTTAAACAACTGTCTAAGTCCAATGAAGAAGCTTTGGAAATGTTTTCCAAATAAGAAACCAGAAATGTTTTCTAATGAAGAAAACAAGAAATGGAAATGTTTTCCATTGTTAATAACGTATATTTTTCCAAATATAGAAAGTAAGAAATATTGAATATAGGGAAACAGGAGATGAATGTTGAATGATGTTTGATCGATATAAATTTCCATTTGGAAATAATATCGTTGTTTGCACACCTGTTTTTATTCGATAGTTAAATCACAGACTATCGAAGTTTTGACCATTTTAACGTTGTTAATATGGAGAGACCGGTTGGATGATTATCCAAAGAACCACTATGTATTGGAATAAGCGTTGCGAATCATATATGCCAAAGATAAGTGAAGACGGAGTTATGCAAGGGCTATCCTGTTTACAGAATAGTGCCTTCGGTTCATCCTGTTCCTGGATGACTTGTATGGACGGATGTCTGACAGAGTATTTCCAAACGACCATGTATATTGATTTCTCCAACCGTACCAAGAGTGGAAGCGAAGAAGGAAACTTCTTTTAGCTAACACATAATGTATTGTTGAGGACGTCAATCGGTGATTGGATGGATTTGATGATGTGGCATTCAAAGTGAATCTGATGTGATGATAAAGCGTAGCTTCTAGCCTCATCATCCGGTAAATGACAGAAATCGGGCAGGCAGCATGGCTAAGTCGGTCGCACCGAAGTAGGGTGTATAATCACCTGATCTAGAGTTTCATTTACTTCTAAAAATCTATTGTTGATGCTGTCCCATTCGGGAAACAGTTGCTGATCCCAGCCGTTGGTGATATACATTCGATACGCTCAAGCGAAATGAGTGGTCGGTCATGTGTGGTCGGGTTGCAAGATGTTCTTGTTGAACCCAGTGTATTCCTCTCTAGAGGTACACGAGCGAAAGGTGGTTCCATACCTTGTCATAGTTGGAAATCCATTACCCAATACGTGCTTGCGGTTTTGATTGTATACTATATATGTAGAACGTGAGATGAAAGCGTTTCTGCTAGATGATTATATATATACTGTGGTTGATAGACATTATTATAATATCAAAAGGTTTTTGATATTAAGATATTTTGGATTCTCATAAGGGGAAAAACCCGTTCCGTTATGCGGCGTGGTCTTATGAGATATCGTTTACTTGTTCGAACTGTTTTTAAACTGTTTTACTCACACCATTCCCATGACTGACCCGGAGTTTACTTTGTTGTTTTCCCTAAACTCTTGGGTGCCTAAATTTGTACGGGCAGTCAAGTAGTCGGGATTTTACAGATACACTTGAAGAGCTGGAGCAGGAGGCTTTAGGATCATATAGCTATAGTTATTTCCGCTGTGTTGTAAGTGATGTACTTTGATAATGATATGTATATTCAAGTACAGATTTGTATTTCAAAGTTATGTTATGAAATATATTTATTCGTTCCGCTGTGAGGTTCGTGTTACTCTGATGTTGTTCTTCTTCTTCTTCTATTCTAAGTTTCTATCTTATCTATTCTCACCCTCTAATTTCTTTCACTAATTACCAGGATTTTTCGGCGTTTTGGTTTTCGACATCGTGCTTATGTCGATAACCAAAGTCGCTCAAAATCCGGGTCGTTACACTAGTCATACACGAGGAAATAATAATACCACTTTACAAACTATGCCAAGCTAATTAAGAATTTATTTCATGGCTGCACTATGTTATCGACCGAACCAACTGGCCAAACTAGAGTTTAACATTGAAAACTTGGATTATATTGAAAATTTGTGACAGGTTGAGGTATCTAAAGTAAAATCAACAGATTATAATTTGTCAACTTAATTTGTTGTACCACTTTCCTGAAACAAGTCGTATTTTCAATTTTTGTTTTCAATTGCATAAGTCCTCTGCATTCATGTAGTTACATTAGAGTCATAGTATACTGCATTTGGATTTTATGGGTAGTATCCGCTGAAAACCCTAACGAGACACCACTCGTCCTATTAGGGACACCTTGAGGTTTAACGGCTTGTTGCATACGCTTAATGCAATCGTGTTTCCTATGGAAGTGTGACCTATCTAGTTAGTTTTTAATTTTTGTTTTACTCGAGGACGAGTAAAAGATAAGTGTGGGGATATTTGATTAACATAGAAATGTGTTTATTTGATGCTCTTATATCTTATCTTTTGAATATAAATAAATATTACTTAGGTGCTGTTATGTCACTTTTACAGATATTCCAACCAAGTCGCATGCAGTCAAAAAAGTAGAGAAATTGAGATCAGACTATTGTATATTTACATTTGAAGATTTGCAGATGAAGATCTCACATCTAATTGTTGTTGGACAAGAAATAATTAGTAGAAAGGCCATGCACATTACAAATCAAAGAAGGCTTGCAAGAGGAAAGGAGGAAAGGCCTAAAACTCACTTGATTTAACAAAGGCCTAGAACTTACTTGAAATAACTAAGGCCCATTTGTAATTAGGGTTTAGGTTGGCTATCTCCTATAAATACCCATGTAATCTCATTTTAGCCACCATCTCATTTTTCTATCTTCTTCTCCATTAACAAAGTTCTTCTTCTTATTTTTATTTTCCGCATTTTTCTATTTCTTAGCAACTAGTGTCATTTACACAACTAGATTTGGTAGAGTACTAGTTGTATTTTACATTTATTTTCATTAGCGATTAATTGTTTGATTAATTTCAACGATAATCCTAATTTTATTTCTGTTGTTATTTCTATTCTGCATTTTTATTTTCTACATTTTTATTCTTGTTTTGCAATTTACTTTTATTAGTGATCAATCGTTTGATTAGTTTCAACGATAATCCTAATTGTTGCAATTTCAATTGTTCTATTTTCAACCAAATCTCAAAAGTCATCTAACTCACCAACGAAATTCTATCAATAATAATTTTTAATTTTCCTCCCTGTGATTCGACCAGCATATTACACGATCTATGCACTTGTAGAATTTATTTTAAAATTTTGCGCTTTTCTATTTCATAGGAAAGCGTCGATCAGTGGGATACCGTATAAAAAAATTGTTTGTATCGATTTCCTATGAATGATATATTTTCATCTGATCTGATGTATATCGATAAATGAGACTATTGATAATTTGGTATAAAAATCTTATTCGGTTCGACTAATATAATGTATAAATTGTTTTTTATTAACAACTAAAAAAGAGATTATTGTAAAGAAGGCTAATTTAGTAAAATAAATATTATTTGTTAAGGGGGTGTTATCTGCATTGGTCCTCTCCTTAACAAACTAATTTTTTTAAAAAAAAAATTGACCCCTCTTAACAATATTTGGAGTGTCAATAACAACCCTCGAAATAAAAAAAATATACAATACATTTTAAGATTATTTTTTTCATTATTACTATGTTAGGCCCTTATCGTGAAGTTAAATCTCATTATCCATTGTCCTACATCATAGCTTATAACTGTGTCATATTATGATTTGGTAACATTGAGCCATATTTTGCGAACAGAGTATTGATGCATTTTGGCACTTTTCAAACAGTCGTAACTTATCTAATAAAGCCAGAAATAAGTCATAAAGAATGTAAATCAACATAAAGTTGAGTACGTAATGGCTATTGATATGTTAAAAACTAGCAAGATCATGTACTGTCATCAAAATCAAGAGTACTTTTTAAAGCCAACCCTTAGGATTCTACTACTAAATACATGCCTTAGTATCTAAATATATCACATCTACTATTCAACTTTAAATATGAAGTAAACCAATTGTAAAAGAGCTGATTTTATCTAAAAATTGGTATTATATTTTTTATATTTTATTGTATTTTCTTATTTCGTTCATTCATGTAGATTGGCCATCGATTCTACATTGTAAATATTAAAGAAAATTTTGAATGCTCCTCTTCAGAGGTTTTGTAATTATTAGGAGTAGTCATAGCAATGGTGAATGCATTGGAGGAAATTTTAAATGAACCTAACAACTGTAACAAAAATGGACTGATCTAAGAAGTTGGAGTTGTTATGGATGCAATCTGAAGTTAGTACCGTTAAGTTTATATCTTTTAGTTATGGATATTATACCTGAAAACTACAACAATACTTTAATGTATCAGATTTTTGGTTTTAAATTTGAAATGTATGGAAACTTATTACTGTAACTGTATTTAGAAATTATTATTGTATTTTAATGTTTTGTATTTTGTTTTAAATCTAGAGTTAGTAAAGTTTTTTTTTGGCATGGTCGAATGATTTTCACAGTGGTCCATAACAATTTTTATTACAACTAATAATAAATACATTATTACAAGAGTAAACATTTTGTCAAGATACTACTATCAGTTTTAAATGTGGACTGTCCACCATAAATGTTTTTATAGTGGATCGACCACTACTACTAACCTAGCTAATAACACAGAAAACTAATCTATGATATTAGACTACTCTAAGTTGCCTAAGCTTCTAACTTAAATATGCACTGCCCAGGGTAATATATTACATGACATGTACAATTTCTTAACTGCTTCCAAGAGGCAACAAAGACATGGGACAAACACTAAGACTGGCTTGCAAAATTACAAATCAAATATATCAACCCAAACATCTGTAGCTACAACAAAAACCCTCAAACACTAAAGCAAAGCAAAGCATCTACAGAGCTTTGACATTGGGATCATTGCAAGATAGCATGGAGAATTTCCAACATAGAAATTTGACATAGTGAAAATGACCATAGTGAAACTCACTTCAAAGCCATATGTAATACCCCATAATTTTATACACACTAATTATAAGGTAAGGATAATAAATAGATAATACTTAATTAAATAGTGAAACTGACCTTACTATTGCATTTGTTTCAGAATTTTGGTTTGGATACATTCAAAGTTTGCATAAAACAGATAATGTATGAAGAAGATATGAACCTTAGAAGTTTGTATACGAATAAGGAGTCATATATATAAACATAATTCAAATAGATTCAAAATAGTCAGAACGAGATGAAGCAGGAGTTTGGAGTGGCAATCAGACCCATTGTGCGATGACCCATATCGGCCTGGGTCGACCCAAGGGTAGGTGGGTCGACCCACACCCGATCTGGTCGGGTTAATTTTGCTGAACCTAGTCTATTTTTATTTCAAGATTCGTTGGTTGATAGTCCATATAAAGGCATGCATTTCTATTGTTTTTCCACACCTAAACTCTTCTTCACGATTCTTCCTCTAAGCCACTATTCTAAATAAAATAATGGAGATAATGGAATGCCGCCAAATTTAGATTGAATCGGACAATTCTTCTACAAGTAATTGACTATCTTCTGCAACATCAACATATATACATATAAGAGACATTTCCTGTATACCAATCTAGTCTTTGTAAGTAAAGTTATTTTCAAATATGAAACTTAAAAAGTAATTCTAACATGTAAATAACCTGAATTTGAGACTATGCATGTTTATCTACCTGATCTATATCTATTTAGTTTTTTAGTTATTACATGTATATCATGTTATACCTATCCTGCTGTTCAATTTTATTTACAGTCTTGATTATATGCCTATGTATATAGTTTAATTTGGTTCTTCTCTTCTCCTTCTCTTTTCCTTTTTATTTTACGCTGAGTTTAGGCCATTGAGAGACGAGCCATTTCTGATATGAGTTTGCGTATAATTGGGAATAACCTGCCATGATAATGAAAAAGAGGAATTTGGGACATACCATATATTGAAGACATATGACTGTAAATTTGGGGGTACATGTACATGTTAAACCTGATAGGCTTAATTTGAAATATTAAGTAGAATATGCTATGAATTGTATGTACCAGATGTAGATAAGTAATATGAACATGGATAACTTATATATGTATACATCTGGGCAGGTCTTTGGGGGAAGGGGTTGTACACATAATATGACATATCACAACCATGCTTATTAATGAACTTAAACCTACTAAGTTAGAATCCGATTATTAATAAGCTAAGAGGTCTCACGTCCTGCTGTTTGTATCCAGTTTTTGAGACTCTTAAATCCTTGTTTACTTGGGGGCACAAGCTTAGAGGGTTTGGCATGTGCCAATTTTGCTGCATGGAACCCATATCAGTCGGTATCCCTATTGGTATTTGTTAGAGGGCCTTGCACAAGGTAGGGGTCAGGGCATGCCTTACTGAACTGGAGAGTAAGAGGTTCAAATGAGATGTGGGTAGGGGCGCGTCTCGGTGGAGTCATAAGCGTGCATGGGTCCGACTAGGGAAGATAAAACATTGTAACACTAGTATTAGTGGCTACTTTAGGGAGTGATACACCCTACTGCGGGGATGGCATAGGATATTTAAGTGGTAGGGAGCTGATCACTTGGATAGTAATTAGGGTACACCTAATCCCACTGTTATGTAACCTGCTGTTATATAATGTTATTGTAATCCTGCTGATAAGTAATCATGTTGTTAAGTAATTAGGTTGAACACCTAATCCTGTTATACTAGTATTGGTGCAAAGTCTGAATTAAGATAATCTTGAGTTAAGAATATAAATGAGAAGCTTTACTGTAACACCCCACCTCCGCCAGTGCCACTCTTGCAAGGACACTAGCTTTGGAGGGGCGTTTAAACAAGGTAAACATGCATGCATATATCACAAGACAGAACATATAAGTAAAACAGAGTAGTAAAGCAGCGGATAAAACATGCATTTCCAAAACCACAGTTAAGTTACAATAAAGTACTTAGTCATTATTTTCCAACAAACAAAGTCTAGATAAAAGCATAAACTGAAAAACTGAAATACATAAAGTACTATCCCCAAAGTGAAGTGATAAACCATAGCTAGCTCAATGTCCAAACCCGTACATGAGCAAATCCAGTAAGCAAGCTAGAAAGATCCAAGCTAAGCTCAAATGTTCCCACCCTGAGGACCTGAGGGGGGGAAACGGAAGACAAGAGGCGAAAGAAAACAGGTCAGTCAAAAAGACTGGTAAGCCCTACTACCATCTGTCCATGAACTAGTAAAGTTAAATGGCATGAGAAGCTGAGATGAACATGAGGATAACAACATACTGGCATGATGATTAACTAACAAGATAGATAAAGGTGTCATCGCATAATCAAGTTTAAGTTTTGCCCCACGGGTGTACTAGCATTCTAACATGTCAAGTAAAAACAAGAATTGATCCCTTGGCCCAACATCATGAGATGACCTAAATCAAGGTCCAACTACTCGGTCTAGTCGATCGGCTCCCTATAAGCCTAACTCGTCAAGTGTCGGTGTCATGCGGCTTAATCATGTAATGTAGTTGACTGTGCAGGGTCCACCCTAGGGTGTATCAGGCCATATGGTGTAACCCTCTGACACCATACCATGATGCACAGTCCAAACCTACCTTTGCCCGTGTTCAACTCCGGACTTGATGTGCACGACCATGGTCCGCCTGAACAACCGGGGCATCATTCAGCCGTCTCTTTTGGTCTCTTACAATCATCCCAGTAATCGTGCCCCACCCTAGCCTAGTCCTAGGGTCTTATGATACTACCTAGAAGGTTACTGCTGAAAAGGACCACGGAACTAGGGTTTCTTAACGGGTTAAATGTGGTTAACCCGATCCAAAAATGGATTAAATTGGGTAAGAGTACCCAAGGCTCCTGACTTAACCCCGATTAATCCATCAAGCCCAAATTGGTTAAGTATTAAGTGGACCATGACTTAACCCTAATCAGGAGGCATTAATTAACTTAATGCGCTTTAACCTCTCACATTAGACTTTGTTGTGCTTACTAGTTAAGCCGGGCGGGTCCGGGTAGCTTTACACCACAACTAGGTCTAACCTCGGGTTCGAGCACAACATGACCAACTTCTCACATTGGGTCCTATTGTTTGTAGCCACTAGTTAAGCCGGGTGGGTCCGGGTAGATTTATGCTACAAACTCAACCCAACCTCGAGTTGGCCACACTCATATTTTCTAAGTGTCATGTCCATTATGTTTCCAAAACATAATTACAAGTTAACATATCACGTCATGTTACAAAAATCATGTTCATGTCATTATGTTACACAACCCCAACGTAATCCCATCGTTTACATAATCGCAACAACGCATAAAGGATAAAATAGGGAACTTGGCATAACCATGACATAAAGGTGTTGAAGCCACAAGTTTAACATAGTGGCATATGAAATGTACATATGTTCATATACTTGCATATTGCATTATTAGGCTTCAAAAGCATGCATAAAACCAAACTTAGCATATGAGTGATACATGGTGATAAATGACATGTAGAAGTTGCTAGAAGCTCGCATTTTGCCTCACATGCAAGTTATCATAAGGGATATGATAACTTTCATGTTGCCAAAATGCAACCTTTAATATAAAGCTTGGAGCTTTATGCTCAAAACCTCAAGTTTAACTTGCATAACATGATAACATGATCAACCCAAACTTGCATAACATAGCAACATGTGTCATACATAATGATTAAACCAACTTGCATAATGATCATCCAAACTTGCATATAATGATCAACCAAACTTGCATATAATGACCAACCAAACTTGCATATAATGATCAACCAAACTTGCATATAATGATCAACCCCAAACTTGCATCATTCATTTAACTTTAGAGTTCAAAGAAAGAAAGTAGAAAAGGGCTTACAATGCTATGAAGACACAAATAAATATTTATTATAAAGATTGAGACGAAGCCCTTATGCAAGCACCAAAAACCCAAATATGCAAGCTCCAAATGAAAACCCTTGAGCCAATTCAATAAAAACCCTTGCTTTGAAATAGAAATGTTGCAACTTGACTTGAATGCAAGCTAAGAACACTCATACAAGTTTGAAAACACTTGTATGAACTCAAAATCTCTCATAGAAATTAACTTAGAAATTTTAGCATGAGAGTGGAGGCCATAAGAGGAACAAATTTGACATAGTTTAGTTGTAGGATTGAATAATGGTGATTTAGGCTAGGTTTGGGGTCTTTTTATATAGGATTAGGATAGTATTAGCCATAGGATTAACCCTAGATTCAATCCAAGCCATCAAAGCATGTCTTGGGGAAGAAGTCAAGTGTAGGAACCATCTAGGGCCTTTAGATTAAAGCTGAACCATGAGAACCGTTCAAATGCAAAATCTGCATTTGAGCGAATCGGCCCACGGGTTGACAGCCAAACACCCTGGATTAACCCCTAGTCGACCCAGCGAGCTCGGGTCGACCTCAAAAATCGGCCGGTTCGGTTATTCCCCTCTCCCAATTCGCTGTTTTGAACATTTTTGCATATTTATTTATTTAATTTTCAATTATATATATATATATATATATATCAATATATATATATTTCTCTGCGCAACCCATTTCACTTAATTAAGTATACTTTAATTTGTGAATTTTTCGTGAAACTTCGCGAGGCCATATCTTGGTCATACGGACTCCGATTTTCGAAAACTCGGACTCTATTTCGCGTATTTTTCCGAGACGAATGCAATGGCGTAGCCCGTTTCCCTTGATTCAGATTTTACAGTTTAATTCTGCCTCCATTTATGTTATAACATGTTATTCAAAAATACGGGTTGTTACATTCTCCCCTCCTTAAAGGATTTCGTCCCCGAAATCTCCAAGTTAGGAAGAACGTATCCTACCATCCATCATCCATCTACTCAAAACATCATCCACGAGCAATCATTGTCCTTAAAAGGTTCTAAATGTTGTATGATCATATGCAAAGGTGTGTGTATATGTACTTATCTAATGCGAAAATCAGGAGGTTACTGATTCAGTAAACCCCCTTAATGCAAAATATGTTAGTGAAATGAGTCCATATGTATGCAAATTCCTAACATAATTTATAATCTCTACATGAGTGCACATAACATTCATCCATATGCAACATCCACGTGATAGCATAACAAGTTTTCATCCATGAATAAGCATAAACACTCATGCATATGCGGTATGAAAGTGTGTGAGCCGATCTTAGTGCCTAACGTGTATTATGCATCCACGAGTATCCACTTACAAACACTTGCAACCACTTGCAAACATCAAACATAACATGTTTCAAATACATGTTTCAACCAAGGGTTTCTACCTAAGGTTCTCATGACAAGATTTACGAAACAAGATAAACTAGATAAGCATGGATAGCAAAGGGAAGATATACCAATCTAGGAAAAGAGATTGAAAATGTATCCTCCAAGAGAAATGGATAAAGCACGCGCCTCTTCTCCTTGGTTTCCCAAGTTGCGTCTCCCTCTGTTTCACTCCATTGCGCCTTAACAAGCTTAACTTCTTTGCTTCTTAGCTTCCTTGTCTTCATTTCCATGATACGAATCGGGGCTCGTCTCAGGGTTGCTTCATCCTCTACCTCCATGTCTTCAAGAATACTTGGTTCAACCACTTTGGCGGGTCTGTGCAAACACTTCCGGAGATGCGAGACATGAAAGACATTATGCACTCCGGCCAGCTTCTCGGCAATTCCACCTTATAAGTCATCTTCCCGACTCTTTCTATAGTAGGGAAGGGTCCTACGATCCTTGGTGTCAGCGAACCATATTTCGCAAAGGAGAAATCTTCACAAAGACCATATCTCCAATTTTAAATTCCAAGTCTGTCCTTCGCTTGTCTTCATAGGATTTCTGTCTGTCTTGGGCCGTTCTTATCCGTCTTCGAATCAATTCAACCCTCTCGGATGTGTCCCTTATCATGTCGGGCTCAATTATAAGCTTATCCGTCGTCTTCCCACCAACATGTTGGTGGCTTGCACGGCCTCCCATACGAAGCTTCAAATGGTGCCATCCCTATGCTGGCTTGATAGTTATTATTATAAGCAAACTCTACAAGAGGAAGGTGGTCTTCCCAAGTACCACCGAAGACGAGAACACAAAACCTCAAAAGATCTTCTAGCACTCTATTCACCCTTTCGGTTTGGCCATCCGTCCGGGGGTGATAGGCTGTACTCAGATTCAATCGCGTACCCATTGCTTCTTGCAAACTGTTCCAGAACTGGCTAGTGAAAATTGGGTCACGATCGCTAACTATGCTAGAAGGAACTCCATGCAGCCGCACTATCTTTTGAAGATAAACAGATGCTAGCCGTGATACGGTCCTCTTGCTTTTCACCGGAATAAAATGGGCTCTCTTTGTAAATCTATCAATTATTACCCATATCCCATAAAGCCCAAATAGTTTGGCGGCGAACTTCTTCACCCCAACCATATATCACAAATAGGCTAGCCATACTCCTTAGGGGGTTTGTAACAGAACTAAGATTGAGGATAGGACTGAGAGGATATACTTAAAAGGTAGCATGCGAGTAAGCTCTACGGAACAATAGGGATCAAGGATATACTCTTAGAAAGAGATTAAATGCGCGTATCTAGACTTCAATCTTCTAAGCCGCATTTTCTTGTGCTTAATCCCATCGTGCCCTGACCGTCTTTTATCTTCGCAATTCCGTAGTTCTTAATTCTTGTTCCCAAAATATGAGTTAGAACTCATTTCACCGTTGCTTCTCGTTCCACTTCCACTTATTCTTTGCCTAAAATACTTGGCTTAAACATAACTGCGTGCTCATGGTTCATGCAAGCTTTCCAAGATTCGTTAGTGAATCTTGGATCTCATTTACATACTATACGGTATCCCACGCAGAAAACTATCTCTTGAAAACAGTGCCAATCCACGTTGCCAAACTGGAGCTGAGGTAAGGGCTCTCTTGAGCCTTTGAAAAGCAAGCTCACACTCCAAGTCCCATGCACAGACTAAGTTCTTCTTCGTCAACTTAGTAAGAGGGGCTGAAATCTTAGCGAAGTCCCTGATGAACTTCCTATAGTAGCCCGCCAAACCGAGAAAGCTTCTTACTTCGGTTGCACTCCTAGGAGTCTTCCACAACCACTTTCGCGGGATCCACCGCTATGCCTTGCTTAGAAACTATATGTCCAAGAAACCGAACTTCCCTTCTCCAGAAATGACATTTGGAGAACTTGGCTTTCAACTGATGCACTCTAAGCGTATTCATCACTTCCTTGAGATGCCTAGAATGCTCTTCCTCATCCCTTGAGAAGATCAGAATATCATCCACGAAGACAACAACAAACTTGTTAAGGAACTCCCTGAACACCCTACTCATCAAATCTACGAAGTAGGCGGGTGCATTAGTCAAACCGAATGGCATGACAAGCCATTCAAAGAATCCATCTGGAGTCCTAAACTCAGTTTTATCAATGTTATCCTCAGCCACTCTAAGCTGATGGAATCCGGTGGCTAGATCGAGCTGAGAGAAAACAGAAGCACCTACAAGCTGGTCAAAGAGATCATCAATTCTCGGTAACGGGTGCCTATTCTTCTTTATCAGCTTGTTCAACTCTCGATAATCAACACATAGATGAAGCGAACCATCTGCCTTAGTAGCGAATTGTAACACCCCATGTATTTTATAACTGTGAAATTCATAAATTAAACAATAAATAATTTTAAATCAAAGAATTAAGGGAAACGGGATACTCCATTGCGTTCGTCTCGGAATTCTGCTTGATATAGAGTCTGAGTTTGCGTAAAACGGATATCGTATGAAGAAGTTATGGACGAACGAAGTTGGGCGAAAAACCGGAAAACGGGTCAGAATGCACTGGCGCACTTGGGAAGTGCGCCAGAACAAAAATGCACTGGCGCAATTGGGAAGTGCGCCAGTACATTTTTGACCTGGCGCACCTGCCAAGTGCGCCCAGGTCAAAAATGACCTACTGGTCAGGTCTGGTCAAGTCCTGGCTGGCCAGGTCTGTGTTTGGTCGATTTTCAGAAGCTTGCTTTGTCATTAGGGCTAGGTGGTAGGCTCTAATTGGTCTCTCTTTCGAATGAATGGCTACGATCAATCCAAGCAACATCGATGGTCCTAATCAGTTCATAAACTCTATAAAAATGACCCTAGACTCTACCTAACCTATTCATTCAAAAATAAGAACAAAGCCATCATGCTGCTGAGGAACGACTAGGAGTAGCCACCAAATTGGAGAGAAGATTAGGAGGAAAATTCTAAAGCATAAAGCAACTTAAACAAATCAAATCAACAAGGAGTCGCATCTCCAATTGGAGAATTCGCCACACGATTGTAAGTAGAGTATTATTCCGGTATAAATAAATAACTGTGTTGATTTGTATACTTGATTTGTGGTGATAAGTAACTCATATTTGTGCGTTACTATGATTCTTATCGATTTGGAATGTTGTATAACGATTGGATATTCGTAAAGTATGTTATTCATTATAAAAACTACATGTTTGCGGTAGTTTTATGCAAGTATACGATTGGTTATTCGCAAAGTATGTTATTCATTATAAAAACTACATGTTTGCGGTAGTTTTTTGCAAGTATACGATTGAATATTCGCAAAGTATGTAATTCATGTTGAAGTTACATGTTTATGATCGTTAAATTGAGATTCATGCAAGTGTGTGGTTTTGCTATTATGCCAACATAATGTATATTTTGTACAAAATCATTTTTTTGTGTAATTAGGCCAAATTTGGGGTATTATGGTTCATATGAAATATTGGAATTAGCATCATGATCTATGTATTAAGTCATACTGTCAAAGTAAGCCTCTTTGTGAACTTATGAATATGACTAGGCTATGTTGGATATTTTGCATAATTGAAAAACATGTTAGGCCTATATTGTTCACAAGAATTATATGATAATATATGTGACACATAGCTAGGCTAAATTTACAATCCCCTTTGCAAGTTTGTATGAATAAAGTAAAAACCATGATTTCGTTTTTAGGAATATTTATGCCATAAGTATATTTGAGCCATGGTCATGTGAATAGATTTAAAACCATGATTAAGTTGGAATAATTCTAGTGGAATTATACTTTTGTATTAGTAACAAAAGTAAGCACCTTTGTAAACATGTAGTAATCTTATAAACATGATTTGCTTATGTTTGACATTATGCCTAAATAAAAATATAGGTTTATGTTGTAGTTAAGACTATGCGTCAATAGTGACATACAATTTAGATTCTTAACTTAACTACAAGTTTACATGGTTTGATTCATGTCACTTATGCTTTATGACCAAAGTATATGTTACTACTATGCAAGTACACCAGTTTCTATTTTGTAGTTCCAACGTTATGTTGCAAGTTCATGCGTTCACATTCCCCTTTTTGTGTATGTAATCACGCTTTAAGCCTCCCCTCTTTCGCATGGCTAAGTTGGGCTTAAAAAGGTTAAGCCCAACATATATATAATAAACGAACGTATTAAACGGGGGAAAATAACGTAGGGCTAAATTAATTAATAAATGAAAAGATAAAGTAGAGGGGCCCAAATTCAAGAATGGGTTGGGCCCATGATTGGTGTAACCTTTACACCATTGATTTTTAATGGGCCGCAAATATTTACATATAAGAAAGTAAAGAAGAAAGACAAAATATGTAAATGTAGAAAATACGATATGTTTAACCCGAGGTTGGATTGAGTTGTGATGTAAACCTGCCCGGAACCGCCCGGCTGTCCAGTAGTCACAACAATACCTATCCAATGTGGGTGGTTAAACATGGAGCCCAATAAGGACCCGAGGTTAGACTGAGTTGTGGCGTAAGACTGCCCGGAACTAACCGGCAACAGGCAGCCACAACAATACCTGTCTAATGTGAGAGGTCAAGGCTTTAATAAGACAATTAAGGCTGAGTCAGGATTGTTAGGATTAAGTGAACTAAAGACTTAATCAAAATGGAACATGCTAAACTAAACAGACTGATTTGGGGGTTAGGTTTATGAAACACTTAACCAACTTAGCATGTTGGCTAGAAATAGAAAACCTAGTAGCGGGGGACCCTTTTCAGCAGTAACCCTATAAGGTGTATCATGATACCCTGAAACTAGGCAGGGTGGGGCACGATTACTGGGCTGATTGTAAGAGGTCAAATCGACGGCGATGGTGCAGCAGTGTAGGTTCTAACGGGGTGTGGGCGTGCACTCACTCCGGCACAGAAAAATAAGGCACTGGGCACCAGTAGAATACCTGTGCATTCTAGGGTTGTGTCGGGCCGCCGCCATGGGACTTGATACACCCCATGGTGGGACCAGCATAGGTAACTACAACATCGGGGGCCGTAAGACACATGTAACTATGCGAGTAGGAGCCGATCATCATAGAATGGATCACTTCACCCTGATTATGGGGTGCCTGTTGGGAACTGGTTTATATGGGTTCAAAGATTAATATGGGGTACGATAGTATATTCGACCCTAGACAACTTAACTAAGTTTATAGTACTTTCCCACTTCTTGATTATACTTATCATACCCAGTTCTTTATTCATAGACAGAATAGTCCTAGACTTACTCAGGCTTTATGTCTGACTCTACTTTTCTTTCGTCTTTTTTCTTCCATTCCCCCCCCCCCCAAGGTCCACAGGGAGGGAACACTGCAGCTTGACCAGCCTTCATATCCAGCTTGAAGAGGAAAAATGTATTGCTTGGACCTTTTCGTTTTGAACTATGGCTTTGGACAACAACTATGGGGCTTTTGCAGTTTATTTATGTTTTCTTTATGCTTCTTTAAATAATGTAATCAAGATAGTTATGAAGGTGTTATGTTATGTTTTTGGAAAGGATGTAAGACAATCATGGTGATGTTGTTGTAACACGTATTTGCTTTTATGAAATAAAAGTTACCGCTTTTCTGCTGTTTACAAATATGTGTTTTTATATCTGTCTTGTATATCTGTGACTTATACTTATAAACCTCCACCAAAATTAGGGCATTCCCTTTGAGAGTGACCCTAACGGAGGTGGGGTGTTTCACGAATACCACCGGAGCACCCCATTCAGAAATGCTTCGCCTAATAAAATTCTTCTCAAGCAACTCCTTGATTTGCTTACTGAGCTCCCTTCTTTCACGAGGGGCCATGTGCCTAACGGGCAATGATACTGGCTTGGCATTATCAACTAGATAAATGCGGAAATCTATCTCTCGTTTAGGGGGTAACCCCTTAACTTCTTCAAAGACATCGGGATAGTCTCGGACCACCCTTACAGATTGCAGATCATCGATGGACGAGTCGAGAGATTCAAGATAACATAACATGACGGGACCTCTAGGGTTACAAGAAATTTCTAGGGTGTTACCGAGGCGAGTCATGAGCCTCTCCACCCTATGCTCACAATCGAGGATGGCTCCATAACTGCACAACCAATCCATGCCCAAGACCAACCCATATCCCGTGACCCCGAGAACATAAGCACTACACGTGAATTCTACGGCCAAGATAGAAATTTTCAAATCCACACAAATCATAGACAGATGGGCGGAACCCCCAATTGGATTTGAAACACAAACGGGATCCTCAACTAAGCTAGTACTTAGGTGCAAACTTTCAACAATATCAGAAGAGATAAAACTATGCGATGCGCCAGAATAAAATAAGGTGCGAACAGGAAAATCAGAAATGTAAACATGAATTTCTATAAAAACTCTACCTCGATCAAAAGCTGGAAGAGCGAGGAGAGCCTGCAATTGCCCTCCAGAGGGTCCTACTTGCTGAGTTTGTCCTTGCCCTTGTCCATGCTTCTGGGGACAATCCTTGCTAAGATGTCCAGATTCTCCGCAATGAAAACACTTGCCTAACTTCCTCTTCTTCTTCCTGCAATCCTTGGCTATGTGCCCAGTGATCCTACAGAAGTTGCACTTTCTTGTCTTTCTTGCCTTGTTGTTGTTCTTATCTCTTTTCTCGGTATCTTCCTTCTTGCCTTGGGACTCATTTTCCTTGACCTCCTTCTTGCCACTCTAATCTTCCTCTTGAAGTAGGGTCATATTCACCAAACGCTCGAAGGTCGCCCCCAGGGGTATATGAGATATGGCCAAACCGCGCAAGGGCTCATTTAATCCTAGAGCAAAGCGTAGTGCCTTCTTCCGAGCGGTGTTAACCCATTCTAGACCGAACTGAGCAAGTTGATTAAACTTATCCACGTATTCTCTAACGGTCATGTCCCCTTGCTTTAGTTATAGGAACCTCTCTAGCTGAAGGTTCTCTTCTGTCGATGATAGAAACTTTAGTCCAAACCTTATCCTAAAGTCATCCCAAGTCTCAATGGGTCTAGTAGTGGTGGTGACTACCCACCAATAAGCAGCTTCCCCTTTCAATAGCCATACCGCCAACAGAACTTTCCTACGATCTTCCACATCAAAGATAGCAAAGAGGTCTTCAGTTTCCTTTAACCAGTTTCTTGCCTCCACGGGAGTCTCCGTTCCGACAAAATTCTTGCAACCCATCGCCTTAAAGTCTTTGCAAAGCTTTGCGAAATCCTCTTGCGGATGCTGAGGGGGAGGAGAAACCTCAGCTACGGGAGGAGGAGAGATGTTAGCGACGGGGGAAGGAGGAGGAATGTTCACGGGGCCGGCTTCATTCGCCCTTGCCTCCATAAATCTCCAAAACCAGACGGGTACTTGTACGCCTTCCGGGATGTTAAAGCGATCGGCCATACTAAAACGAAGAAAAAGATAGATTCAGAACGAAGAAACGAAGGATAGTGCTATGGCTTTTGGGGAATAGCCTTTATAAAATAACTAGACTTTTCTTGGAAAATACTTAATTGGTTTTGAAAATAGTTTTTCAAAAGGTAAGTTTCAAAAACACTTTTGCTCAAATCTTGTAAACCTTATGCTCTGATACCAAATGTAACACCCCACCTCCGCCAGTGCCACTCTTGCAAGGACACTAGCTTTGGAGGGGCGTTTAAACAAGGTAAACATGCATGCAGATATCACAAGACAGAACATATAAGTAAAACATAGTAGTAAAGTAGCGGATAAAACTTGCATTTCCAAGACCACAGTTAAGTTACAATAAAGTACTTAGTCATTATTTTCCAACAAACAAAGTCTAGATAAAAGCATAAACTGAAAAACTGAAATACATAAAGTACTATCCCTAAAGTGAAGTGATAAACCATAGCTAGCTCAATGTCCAAACCCGTACATGAGCAAATCCAGTAAGCAAGCTATAAAGATCCAAGCTAAGCTCCAATGTTCCCAACCTGAGGACCTGAGGGGGGGAAACGGAAGACAAGAGGCGAAAGAAAATAGGTCAGTCAAAAAGACTGGTAAGCCCTACTACTATCTGTCCATGAACTAGTAAAGTTAACTGGCATGAGAAGCTGAGATGAACATGAGGATAACAACATACTGGCATGATGATTAACTAACAAGATAGATAAAGGTGTCATCGCATAATCAAGGTTAAGTTTTGCACCACGGGTGTACTAGCATTCTAACATGTCAAGTAAAAACAAGAATTGATCCCTTGGCCCAAGCTTGGCCCAACATCATGAGATGACCTAAATCAAGGTCCAACTACTCGGTCTAGTCGATCGGCTCCCTATAAGCCTAACTCGTCAAGTGTCGGTGTCATGCGGCTTAATCATGTAATGTAGTTGACTGTGCAGGGTCCACCCTAGGGTGTATCAGGCCCTATGGTGTAACCCTCTGACACCATACCATGATGCATAGTCCAAACCTACCGTTGCCCGTGTTCAACTCCGGACTTGATGTGCACGACCATGGTCCGCCTGAACAACCGGGGCATCATTCAGCCGTCTCTTTTGGTCTCTTACAATCAGCCCAGTAATCGTGCCCCACCCTAGCCTAGTCCTAGGGTCTTATGATACTACCTAGAAGGTTACTGCTGAAAAGGACCACACAACTAGGGTTTCTTAACGGGTTAAATGTGGTTAACCCGATCCAAACGTGGATTAAATTGGTTAAGAGTACCCAAGGCTCCTGACTTAATCCCGATTAATCCATCAAGCCCAAATTGGTTAAGTATTAAGTGGACCATGACTTAACCCTAATCAGGAGGCATTAATTAACTTAATGCGCTTTAACCTCTCACATTAGACTTTGTTGTGGTTACTAGTTAAGTCGGGCGGGTCCGGGTAGCTTTACCCCACAACTAGGTCTAACCTCGGGTTCGAGCACAACATGACCAACTTCTCACATTGGGTCCTATTGTTTGTAGCCACTAGTTAAGCCGGGCGGGTCCGGGTAGATTTATGCTACAAACTCAACCCAACCTCGAGTTGGCCACACTCATATTTTCTAAGTGTCATGTCCATTATGTTTCCAAAACATAATTACAAGTTAACATATCACGTCATGTTACAAAAATCATGTTCATGTCATTATGTTACCCAACCCCAACGTAATCCCATCGTTCACATAATCGCAACAACGCATAAAGGATAAAATAGGGAACTTGGCATAACCATGACATAAAGGTGTTGAAGCCACAAGTTTAACATGGTGGCATATGAAATGTACATATGTTCATATACTTGCATATTGCATTATTAGGCTTCAAAAGCATGCATAAAACCAAACTTAGCATATGAGTGATACATGGTGATAAATGACATGTAGAAGTTGCTAGAAGTTCGCATTTTGCCTCACATGCAAGTTATCATAAGGGATATGATAACTTTCATGTTGCCAAAATGCAACCTTTAATATAAAGCTTGGAGCTTTATGCTCAAAACCTCAAGTTTAACTTGCATAACATGATAACATGATCAACCCAAACTTGCATAACATAGCAACATGTGTCATACATAATGATTAAACCAACTTGCATAATGATCATCCAAACTTGCATATAATGATCAACCAAACTTGCATATAATGATCAACCAAACTTGCATATAATGACCAACCAAACTTGCATATAATGATCAACCAAACTTGCATATAATGATCAACCCCAAACTTGCATCATTCATTTAACTTTAGAGTTCAAAGAAAGAAAGTAGAAAAGTGCTTACAATGCTATGAAGACACAAATAAATATTTATTATAAAGATTGAGACGAAGCCCTTATGCAAGCACCAAAAACCCAAATATGCAAGCTCCAAATGAAAACCCTTGAGCCAATTCAATAAAAACCCTTGCTTTGAAATAGAAATGTTGCAACTTGACTTGAATGCAAGCTAAGAACACTCATACAAGTTTGAAAACACTTGTATGAACTCAAAATCTCTCATAGAAATTAACTTAGAAATTTTAGCATGAGAGTGGAGGCCATGGGAGGAACAAATTTGACATAGTTTAGTTGTAGGATTGAATAATGGTGATTTAGGCTAGGTTTGGGGTCTTTTTATATAGGATTAGGATAGTATTAGCCATAGGATTAACCCTAGATTCAATCCAAGCCATCAAAGCATGTCTTGGGGAAGAAGTCAAGTGTAGGAACCATCTAGGGCCTTTAGATTAAAGCTGAACCATGAGAACCATTCAAATGCAAAATCTGCATTTGAGCGAATCGGCCCACGGGTTGACAGCCAAACACCCTGGATTAACCCCTAGTCGACCCAGCGAGCTCGGGTCGACCTCAAAAATCGGCCGGTTCGGTTATTCCCCTCTCCCAATTCGCTGTTTTGAACATTTTTGCATATTTATTTATTTAATTTTCAATTATATATATATATATATCAATATATATATATATATATATATTTCTCTGCGCAACCCATTTCACTTAATTAAGTATACTTTAATTTGTGAATTTTTCGTGAAACTTTGCGAGGCCATATCTTGGTCATACGGACTCCGATTTTCGAAAACTCGGACTCTATTTCACGTAATTTTCCGAGACGAACGCAATGGCATAGCCCGTTTCCCTTGATTCAGATTTTATAGTTTAATTCTGCCTCCATTTATGTTATAACATGTTATTCAAAAATACGGGTTGTTACATTTACTTGATCCTGTTTATTCCTGCTGCTGTTGTATTCTCTCATCAAGTCTTATTTACCTATCGTGTTGCTTTATTTCTTCATATGCTGAAAGTCACTGGACTTAATGCACTCCGATTTGACACAGTACTACCTTGAAATGAAATGTTTTAATTCCACTGCTTATTTTTATATATGTCTTATGTATTTCTGTTCCTGTTTACCTATTGCGCTTCATGGAACTTAATGCACTCCGTTAGCGTGTGATATTAACGGATGTGGGGTGTCACACCATAGGAAACAACACAGAGACAAAAACCAAACTGAATGAATCCATGGCATAACATCATCTCAATAAATAATGTTGTCACACTATAACTCACAAAACGATATGGCTAACAAGGTGACATGTGGACATAGAGATAGATAACAAACCCAAACCGAGAAACCCAACAACACCAATAAAGCATAGAGCTTTCGCCGTGGACGAAAGTTAAGACATAGGAGAATTACCATAGAAATTACAACCAAGTAAACAATTCAGAAAGCCATTGAAACAAATCCCAAGGCAAAACCCACTGAAAACAAAAAAAGCAAGAAAAAACCACATAATACACAAGTCGATACACCTAAAACAAACTTCACCCAACAACCAATTCAGCAAACACCAGCAACAAACCAACAAACGCCACCACCACAACTATAAGCTCTATGAACACATCAAGAAACCACCATTTGTTGAGTTAAGATCATACCATGCGGTAACAAGAGGCCAGAAGCCAGGTGCGGTTAGCAGATATTAGGAAGAGGGAACCGGTGAAGTCGCGATAGTACCGCTGAAGAGGACGAATCGAACATCAAGGTGACTTCATAAAGGAACACAATATGTACTATGATTGGATCTCGATCTGTGAAGCATGATAGGTATAAGATCTGAAGAGAGGGGGTTTGAAGGTAAAACAAGCAATCTAATCGCCGAAATAGGGAAAGTTTGGTCAAGAAAGTAGAAGCGAAAGAAAATGAAAAGGAAAAAATAGGGGTGAACAGGAAGAGCAAAGGTAGAGGGTAAAAAGGAAGAAAAAATGGAGGAGGTGGAAGAAGAAGACTAGTCCCCATTAAACAAGAAGTTTAGATGTTTTCTATGTTGTTTTAAATTTTGAACTGAATATTTTCTCTAGTATGTGACTTTGGTGAGAAATATAATTGCTTATGTAATAAAAAGTTTCGGAAAATGTGGTGAATATTTTACATATGCTTTATTGGGGGTTAGTAAGAATTCTAAAATAGGATATTTAACGCATATAGGCCTGTTTGTATAAACAATAACAGGTATAGGCCTGTTTCAGATTTAATAACAAGTTTTAGACCTATTTTCGGTTTTCCGAGGGCGAATTTTGAAAACTCGTACAAAGGCTAAGTTAGAAAATTCGCCTTCGGGAAAAACCTACTTCACATAAACAAGAAATCCCCCACTCCTCTTCATTCCTCCTTAACTCTACTTTCCCCTTTCTTCACAGCATGAAAATAAATAAATAAATCCAAATGAACTCCATTTTTCCTACAATTCATTCCCAAAAGTTTACAATGGTAGCACATCCAGCGTACAAGACGAAATCAGTAAAAATCAAAACCCTAACTTTTAATTTTGAAATTAGTTCATATAATTTTAAGTATTATAAGTTATCGAACTGGTTGTAGCTTACTAATTAGAAGTATGTTTTAACTCGGATATAGATGGTTTTCCGCGAAATCTATTTCAGTAGACCGTATGATGTCAATGGCAAATGAGGTAGAGCAATCAATGGGCTAGGCACCTTTCGCTCATCCATTCAGCCCGCCTGTCCAGATGCGGTGCCCTTTCTCATTATCATCTACCGCCCTTTCTTTGCTCCCATCCCTTACAATTTTTGATGTGTAAATTTCTCACATTATCGAGTTTAGCATGTTGGATGTATGATGGTTGGTTATTGGGTTATATAGTTTGGATTTAGTATGGTTTGAGATAATGCGGTTGATTACAAATGAAGTTGCATGCATTTGAGTTGGTTAATAAGCTTGTTTGTTTAAAGTTAAGATTGTTGGAACATGGGATTAACGACTCGTTGAAGCTATGAATTGTGTAAATGTGTGCAAATCGAATAATTCACTATATTGGTTTGGAAATGTTGCCGTATATAATTTTCCTTGTTTATGTAAACAATTAGAAAAGTATAACATGTTTAAGGAAGCATAACATGTTTAAACTTGTTTTAGAATAGTATAACATGATCTAGAAAGTAATACTTATGTAAATGTCTTTAATAGTTAATTCTGCATTTTGCAGAGAATTTCAAGTTGGAGTCTGGACTAGTTGACTTGAGCGTTTTATATCTTTGGCAGCAGCATAGGACATTAGACCTTAGTCATATGCAGGTGGATTTTTGTAAGTGTTTCCATTTTATGATGTTTAGTTTTCTTTTTCCAGCATTAGACATCAAACCATGAATTTTTTAATATAGAATGGAATTGCAATGCGACGTGATAGAGTTTTTCATTGATCATTTGACATCACTTAAGAAAGTGACATCTTCACATCGAGTTGTTTTGGCCAAGATTGATAGGGCTGGATTTATCCATATTTTTATATTAGGATACATCGATGTGGATCACTATCTTATCGCAGTTCTTTGAAACAGTGGAGGCCAGAGACATCCACCTCTCATTTACTTGTCGGTGAGATCACTATTACTTTGGGAGATGTAGTTGTTTTGCTTGGACTACATATTGAAGGCGGTGTTGTTGAATACGAAGCTGGAGGACATGATTATATGGAGTTGTGTCATGACTTTCTTGGGCTAGATCCTCCGGCCAACCAAGTAAGGGGTGGTGAGATCGTTGAGATCACGTGGTACCGTGCTCAGTTGGATCATGATATTCCTGTAGATGCCACCAAGGTACGGATTCAACAGCGGGCCCGTTGCATTATACTTCACATTATATTTTGCAGATTGATGCGCAATCATCAAAAGAACCGTATTGATTTGAGATGGCTGCCATATTTATCTGATATAGGGAGGTGCGCTACATATTCATGGGGTAATGCAGTATTGGCTTAAAAGTATCGGGAGTTGTCTAAGCTCGCATTGTTACAGTCTGGCAGTATTGCAGGTTGCATGACACTAGTTCAGGTTAGAACCATATTTCTATAGTTTATTGTTATACAATACGATGCATCATTCTCTTAACTTTTTTTTTTGCAAAACACAGCTTTGGTACTGGACTTATCTTCTTGTAGGATGACTATCAATAAGGCCTAATCCTATCGGTCCATCGATGTCGCTTCGGTCTAGGTATACTTATTGATCGTTTATTTAGTTAAACACAATACATATCATTTCTAATGTATGTTCTTTAAAATCGTGTAACAGGTGGGCTGGACGTAAGAGTGCGCGGCAAACCCCACGACGAAATGTGAAGTTTTACTACAATGAGTTAGACATTCTTGAAGAAGATAAGGTAACATGGACACCATACACTTAGGTGGTATTTGGCACACTTCCACCCATGTGCACAACTCATAGGTACCTCTGGACTGCGAGTGTACCTATGATAGCCTACGCAACCACCACTTGGCAGCTTCCCGATAGGGTTATAAGGCAGTTTGGCATGATGCAGCATATATCGGACGATGCGCTTCCTTGCTAACAAGCTTATAGTGCACATGGTTATCTGGCACTTGTTGCTATATGGAATAACCTCATAATTGTATTGAGATTGAGAGGAAACCTATTGTTTCTACGACGTAGTACATGAGGTGCTACTGGAACATTACACGGTGCTACGTCCTTCAGCTCTCAGTTGATTCAGCATTAGCACCTTACGTTCCCAGAGCACCACTAAAGAGGAACGTGGTAAGTTGATGTAGCTAGTATTATTTACAATTAGTTGCATTTATTTAATGTTTGGTCGTAGAAGTAATGTTGGTATAATTATTTGGTATGTTTATAGTTGGAATGTTTAATTATTCAGCATATTTGGATAAAAGTGGCGTTTGTAAAATTATTTGGTATGTTCGGATTATTTGGAACGTTTAATGATTGACTGGGCTTTGGATCCTATTTGGTATTGATATTCGTATTTATTAAAAAACATCTGAATGTACAATTTATAATTTAATTAAAAGGAGCTCCTAATATCGCAGTAGTTCGTAGTTTTAAGTTATGAACTTCAAATGAATATATAGATTCATTTTAAGTCGGAATTCCTTGAAACAAGAAATGGTGCAATCAATTGAAATATATTTTCCTAATGATGAGAAAATCTGAGATTTCGTAATATAGATTTTGAGTTATGTCCAAATCAAATTTTTAGAAAGTCGCTTTGGATTCAGTTATAACCCATAACGATTTATTAAATAAATAAATAGGTTTTTAATATATATTGAATGTCGTTTAACTTCATTGAATTAAACAGTTGAGTTGATCAAGAACTGATTCAAAACTTGTGATTTGACTGCAATCTGCCACGAAATAGATGAGTTGACTGCGTAGATGTGATAAAGGAGATAAAGCTGTCAATGCGATAAAGCTGAATTTACAAGTCATAATGATTAAAGCTGCGCAGATGGAATTCCAAGTGCAAGATGCAGAAGTAGAGTCCAAACTCTTTAGTGTAACGCAACCAAACGTTGTAGTTCAGCGTATCGGGCCAGTTCAAAAAACCCTTAACGCTGAGTTAAGGGAAGTAATTACTCGACAGAACCCCGATAGGTCAAGCTCTAGCACGACGGGTTGTTCAGTCCTATGCTATTGCGGAGTCGAATGTAATGTGCTTGTTTCTAAAAGTCAGACAATTGCAGGTCATCGCTTTTATGGTTGCAAAGGGTACATTGACGCACAAAATCGCCAAGGATTGCAAAGCTATATATTTTTCATGGATTGATCCACCTTTGATGGAGAGGGGTGTCCAGTATGCACTGGAGATGCAAGATGAAGTTAGTCCTTAGAAATAATGAATGTTTCAACTAAGGCAGAAATGCTTCATGTATGCTACGGCCCCGAAACTATGGGTCATAGTTATGTTATATTGGGTCGTATTTATGTTGTATTTGGTTGGTCATAGTAATATTTTGTGTTGTATTTGGTTGATCGGTTGTTGTTATATGTTATGGTGTATTTCTTCTACCACATCTTGTTTGTTTGTAATGGGTACTTGAATTGGTTGGAAGAAGTTTGTAATTAAATGGATGAAAGTTATTGTTTGTTATCCATAAATTTCCAAGTACAGAACATTGTTTGTATGTTCTATTTAAAAATCTTTAAATTGTGTCGTGAAGAATTTTTGAACTAGAAAATCTATTTAAATTGTCTGTAAACAAAATTTGTTTAAAAATGTTATCAAACTAGTTAAAATATGTTGGTAAGTTTTCAAAACTCGCACAAAGGCGAATTTTGGAACTTCGCCAATGAAAGCCTGCAAGAAAACAGGTTTATTTCTGTAAAGAAAACTTAAACATGGCTAAAAACGTTATTATTTTCCAAAAAGAGCCTATTTAGGCAAATTATCCTTTAAAATATGGATGTTTGCATTAGGGATATCTTTATGCATGTAAATTGTTATGCTAAGAACTAAGGAATTTTTAATCAAGAAATGTCATAAGGTTGTGATTTTTTTTCAGGTTGATGTGAAGAGTTTACCATTGAAATAACTGATAGCCAACATTCAACCACTTCATTAAATAACTTTTTACATCTTTCTTTGATTGACAATTGCTTGCTCTCTCTGCTAGTCAGTCTTAATATATGCCACAAAAAATAGTAGTTTCATATTATATATTCATGTTAGGACTATTATACACTATATGATGTTTATCAAATATTTACGTTTGATATTTGCAGTAGTTAACAGTTGTTCATTCTATTGGTCATAAAAAATAATTCTTTTCCCCCGTAAACATGTATGAGTTACACAGTGACAAGTTCATCTTCGTTGTCTAAGGCATAACCAAAACTAAAAATTAATTTCTTTTATTATTTTGAAAGTGTCATGATAGTTCAGTATTTAGTCCTAACTCCTTTTCAAAATCAAATAATTTGCACTTCCCTAAAACTTCAATAACAATCTTTATAGAATGAATCTTTGGTTCCCAAATTTGATGATATAAATTCCACAAATTTAATTTGTTGTTCAATGAATAAGTCACCCCAGGAATAGCTTCTTTCCATGCGAACATATGCCAAAACCTTGAAATAGTTAAATAAGCTCATCATCGATAAGTGTCAAAAGAAAATGATCTCCTAGAATATGTGGGAAGGTAATAAAACAATATACATTTTGATTAGGACCATTCAGATGTATGTAGAATGTAAGTGATTACATATTAATATATTCGACCAATCAATTAAATGTGTTTGCAATAAAGTATCCATTTAAAAAATTACCATCCAATTTTTATTAATACAAGGATAGGTATCACAATCCAATGTTGATTTGAAAGATTCAAAAGTTGAGTTACCCAAATTTATAGCATACAAATCTCGACTTTGCTCAAAATTACTCAAAGTTTTTTTTAACTTCAATCTAACTAATATTTGATCCTATCACACTTTTTGCAACTCATGAAAACCATAATTACCATCACTTACTTCATTTTTAACATTAATAATTTACTTATGCAAAAATTATAGGAAATAAGCTGACAGTTTTCAATCTCCATATATTGACTTTGTTTCTTTTTTATCAAATTCAATATTTGGTTTAGGGTTCTTGGCTTAGGGTCAATTTTTTATTAATACTTGATTGAGATAAATAAAATCTTCCTTTTGTCTTTGCATATTCAAAAGCCGAAGAATCCCATTTTGAAAATTGAGGTTGCTTCCTTTGTTTCACCCTTACATGTCTACACTGTCATGTGGTCAACCTTTGGTTTGGGCAGCTTAGGTTCTAACATAACATTTATTGATGGTAAAGTTACATCTTCAAATTTTAATAGCATAATTTTGTAACAACCTCAATTTTTAGAGTATTTTAATTAATGATTTAATTTAAAATTTTGATTTGTTTATTTTATTTGTTTGTATTTTTATGGAAATAATTTTTATTTTGATTATTTAAAACTAAATTTTATATTGCCAAAACCGTTTGTTTCTTTGAATTAATAAATTTATATTGTTTCCTTTTATTTTTGAATACTGCTTACATCTTTAAAATTCAATGTTCATTTATTACTATTATTTTTTTCCTTACACCTTCATTGATTCCAAAATTTAAACTGTTCGTTCCTTTAAATTAAAATTTTATATTGTTTTCCTTTTATTTGCAAACACATTTATAGTGTTTCCTTTTATTTGCAAACTGTTTTCTTGTTTCAATTTCTACCGCGTCCGTTTGTTTTGAAATTTAATCCAAACATTTCTTTTCCCATTCCCATAAACAACATTCATTAATGTTTTCTTCAACACCATAAATGTCTTGTAAATTAAAGCATACTATGTTCCTTTTCCTTATCACCATTATTTCTTGTATTTGTGGCATCCATCCTTGCGAGAAATAGTTGCATCTCTTTTATAAAATGCCTTCCTTTTTTGTTCTCTTTTTGGGATTTGTACCATTCATCTCTTCCCATCACATTTTTTTCCATTCCCATCTGCCTTCTCACCATCTAAGAGCCGAGATCATTTCCAAAATTAAAGCCAACCATCCCCTTCTAAAACCGCTGATGAACCCCGTCTGAGCTTAACCTCATCTCATCCACCCTTATGAAGCCACGCAAGCCTTGCCAACCCTCCATCCAGCCGACGCCGGACAACAGCCCTCACCCACTCACCTCGTTCTCAATTTCCTGTGTCATTTGTTCTCTCCACCCCGTATGTGTTTTTGTAAATGTTTTCAATTCTTGTGTGAGTTGCTATATAATTTTTTTTCCCTTTTGGTGTGGCATGAGTTTACGGTTTGTGTGTATATACTGAGTGTATGTTACGTGTATAGTTTATGGGAGTACCGTGTTGATTTGAAAAAAAAGGGAAAGTTCAGATGTTTAAGGAGTTTTGTGTTGTATGTATTTCTGTGTACTTTGTAGTTGTTTGTGTGGGTGCATGAGTGATTTTATTTGTGTGTGAGAATTTATAAATTTACATTTATGTATATAAGAAATATATATATATATATATTTGAGGGTAAATTTATGTGTGATTTTTGTGTGAGTTGTTTTGAAAATATTTTGGTATGAATATAATTTATGATAGCAAATATACTTGCACTTCCAAAAATATAAATCGGGTTTATTCATTTTGATTTGAAATTTATTCTATTTCATATTAACATTAAATTAGTAGATAATATAATGAGTGTTTATACATAATTTATAACATCAAATGTTTTGGAGTGTTGATCGTGTGTGTTAAGTGTGTGTTTATAATATGTATTTATATATGTAATTGTGTTTGTGCATGCTATGTGTGTAATGTCTATTCCATGCATGTGTGTATATTGATTGTGTGGTGTCTTGGGTGATGTTTGTATGTGTATTTTAAATTTTATAATATATACAATAGTTTTGTGTGTGTTGATTTATATATATATATATATTGGATTTTGAAATAGTGGTGCATGGTGTTGATTTTTAAATATATATATGTGTATGTATATATATATTTAGTGTGTGTGTATATACATATATGAATATGCATATTTTTGTTGAATTTTTTATTTTATTATTAATATGTATGTATATATATTTTTAACGGTTGTCTATATATAATATATAGTTTGCAAAGGTGTGTATATATATATATATATTTAATTGATTTTATGTGTTGTTTTGTTTGTGTGGTGTAGTGTACTATGTATGTGCATTCCCGTTCGTGTGCATATGTGGGTTCTGTGTAGTGTTTTTTTCTAGTGTGTGGTGCGTGAGTCATACTGTATGTGTATAGTTATTGTAGTGATTGTGTATTTTATAATACTGTGTGTAACTGCATTTGTGTTTGTGTGTATGTAATTAAAATTTATATTTTATAATAATAAATGTATTGTTTTGAATCTATTTGTTTTAAAGGGAAATTTATATGTATGTATAAATGTTATATATAATCTACAATATATAAGCTTTAGGTGTGTTTTCTTGCGTGTGAAATGGTGTGGGTACAGCATTGTGTGTGCTTATATTTGTGTTGAGTTTGTTTTGAAAAATTATTTGTTAAAAAAAATGCATGTGTGTGTATATATATATATATATTTCTTTCAATGTTTATATATGCGTACAATGGTTTTTATGTATTTTGTGTGTGAGTTTGCATTGTATATTTATTTTATACATATAGTTTTTGGTGTGTTACATAATATATAAAATTTATAAAATATTTTGGTGTGTGTTGAACTTGAATTATATATATATATATATATATATATACACGTTATGAATTTACCATTCGTATCTGTATATATATATATATAAATATATATAATATTTGTAAAAGTAAATGTTGTGTTTATATTTTAAGTCGGTTTGGTGTTGAGTTTAAAGATCGTTCTGAAACCCAAGTAGCCTTACCAATCCTTTGAGACATTCCCTATCCTCCTCTTATGAAAAAAAAATAATATTGAGCGATCATCGAGCTGAAATTATTTTGAATCGTGCATGGAAGTTGTCGTTTCAATTCTGTGTAAATCCATCTATTGTCTTTAATCTGCGCTATGAAAGGTGAGTTTATCTCACACCTGACTCACATTCTTTCATAGATGTTAGATCAACTAAATGAACTGTTATGGAATGTATAGTATTGCCAGTAGAAATTTTTTGTTTAAAGTATGCACTTTCATATGTGACACGATATTCATATGACATGTATGTACACTGAATATATATGACTATGATGTGATTGATGATATGTAATGATTTTTTATGTTGTATATACCCCTAATTTAGGAAAATCACTAAGGATTGAAATGATACATACCCAAACGGACATTAGATTAGGGAAAAATTGTTATGGGTTGAAATGATGGACCTGGACCATTTTTACTGAATTTGGGATTGCAGGTTGAAATGATAAACCCGTAGAAATTTTATAAATTACGGGTTTAAATGATAAATATCCGTATCACTTGACCATAAGGTAGAAAACAATATATGGACACCGTTGGTCATGTTTTCGAATTAAAATGAGTTGAAAATTCTGAATGTAATAATATTAATTTAAGATCTTATATTTATATTTTAAAGATTTATACTTAAATTTTGTAAATTTTAAATTGTATGTTTTAAAATGATTTTATGAGTAAAAATGTATTTAAATGCTTATTTAAGACTTTACTTATAATTTATTTATTTTAACTGTATAATTTAATCATATATGTATTTTTAACTTTAAATTAATATATTATAATAAATTATTATTTTATAAACCTATTTCTAAGCTATTTTAAACCTATATATGTTTATAAAGCCATTTTCTATATAAATTTATAACTTATAAATATATTTTCAATGCTTATTTTATATATATTTTATAAATTTTAATAATAAACTCAGTAAGTGGATAAGTTTTGATTTTGCGATTTAAATTCGAGATTAAATATTTAATTTAATATAATGATACTTGACTCCATGAATTTGATTTTTTAAATCAACTAAATGCAAATTTTGAATTGACTTAAATATTGAAATTTATAGGAAATGAGCGTGAACTGCATAATTAATTGGAATTTGAATTTATAATTGATATGAATACATAATTTCGATTATAAGTTGACTGAATATGAATTGTAATAATTTTATATATCAAATTGATTCATAAACTGTTTGGTTTGAATTAAAGAAATTTCTTAAATCGGTTTATTTCAAGATATGATTTTATTAAAATGGCCACGGTGTGAAAAATGTAAACGTTTGGTTGTTAAAGAGACCGGGATCAGATATAGTCATACTCTCTGCCAATACCGAAAACCACTTTAACAACTGTGTACGCAGTGGAGTTCCAGAATGAAGTAGGATGGTTTGGTGGCGATTACTAGATTGAAGAAAGAGAACGTTGATATATAGCCTTGACCTTCGGGTCATGATTAAAATGACTAAAACAGGTGCTATACCGTGGTTAAGTGATCGCACCTCCATCGGACACACTTCTTCGAACTATATCTATTACTTTGTGATTTGATTGGTGGCCACCCTTGAATATGGGAATGTTGTTCGAGGTGGGCGGTAGTTGCTGCTATGTGTTACCAGCGGTCCGGGTGTGCATTGGTTGAATCCTATCGTGGGTATTCCTCGTATGCCTTGTCATATTATCATGATCGAGATTCCTATGATTTTTATTTGGCATTGTCGTATAGCGGCGCATCACTATCCACCGACCATTATTGGTGTTTTATATGCAATGTTTACGACAATGCTTATAAACAGTTAAGGGTAAAAATGTATTCCCACTTACACTATTTTAATATGTTATATTTAACTATAGGCACTATTATAATCGCGTATTATATTATATGATATTAGTTTGATGGATCCTTAGAGGATGGTGATCCCAAACATCCTTTAAGTTATTGATTGCACTTCATTGAACATTTCATTTGAGTTGATTTACTT
The DNA here is from genome assembly GCA_030737875.1 of Allium sativum. Lineage (NCBI taxonomy): Eukaryota > Viridiplantae > Streptophyta > Magnoliopsida > Asparagales > Amaryllidaceae > Allium > Allium sativum. Next base: position 144,281,755 of record CM060921.1, on the reverse strand, counting down.
CCATGAAAATGTTAGTCCTGATCTGAGTTGTTTTGTTTTGCATTATTGCTTAGGTCAGATCAAGTATTGCATTGTTGAGATTTCACTTTTTGAAGCTGGAGACTATTGAAGACATTACCTCTACCTGTTGATTCTGGCTATTTCTCCTTTGTATAGAAATTCTTGTACTTAGACTTTCGTTGTATTTAATTTGTAACTCTGGCATTATGTATAAATTTTGACTTTTATTTAGTAGCTTCATGAACTACTATTGTATAATTTATTTATTCCGCTGCGAGATATTCTACTTTTCTGTGTTTGTGATTCTGTGATTTATTCTATTTACCTCAGAAGCTCATAACATTATGTCATTTCGAACGGTTTGAGTTGGTTTAATTACTAGCTTGAAGTGGACGAAAGACCGTATGTTACAAATTTTCTTTTCATTTTTTGTAGTGGTACCATTTAATTTTTTAAAATATTGAAATTCTAGAGTATAAAGCAATTACACCGAATATTCCACTTTTGAAACATAGTTGAACTTTCTGGTGTTCATCAATCAATTCTTGTGATATAAGAAAACCTTCATTATATAACGGTAACATCTCATAAGCTCGAGGAAAATCACATATTAATCAATTTAAATGGTGACAAGTTGTTAAACTATGGATATTACTTCTATATTTTCTAGTACTTGGACAATTAAGTTTTATGCATCAAAAGGAAATCTACCTCCTATTTGTCCAAACAGTAGAATTTGATTGATTTTTTAATTGCTCTTAATTTTTTCCAATGAAGCTTCAATTTTCTTATGTTGAATACATAACAGATTAACCATTTTTTTCATACTACCATAAGCAATGAACTTGATGTTCAAAGATGTTTCTTCTATTGAGCATGTAATGACTGTGATAAAAATATTGTATAATTAATGTAGTGTTTAATCTTAGCTTCCCAACCAAATGAAACATGCACTTTATGTGGAATCAATTTATTTTGAAAATACTTGAGAATTTGAGGAAGCTCTTTCATGTCCTGTAACAACCTAGATTTCTGAGCATAATTTAATTTAAATTTGTTAAAAATATTTTTGAATTTTAAATGTGATTTTAAAGATATGATAAGCTAAATTTGATATTATAATTAAGTTTTGTCAAATTTATAGCGAGTAACAAATTTGTTAAAGGAATAATTTTTATAAAAATAAGAATTTTGTAATTTGTCAAATTCATTTGGTTTAGTCATTTGGGAATCTAGATTAAATTGAATTTTAAATGAGGTGTGAATGATAAAATAACTGATTCAAAATAATGGAATTCAACGGTAAAATACATTGACAAAATATGTTAAATTTTGTCAAAATTAGGTTTGATCAAATATTAAAATTTTGTCAAAAACAAGATATATATCTTAACAAATTTAAGTTGATTTAAACATTTGAAAATTTTAATTTCTAATACTCAATTTGAATTTAATACAAACTTGAGTTTTAATAAAAGAATGAAAAGGTTTAATCGACTAATAGCGATCTTAGAATTCGTTAACACCATTTGTCATTTGATCGGATTTGTCAAACATTGGCTTAGATTTGTCGCATAGAAAAAATTAGCAAACAATTTGGAACATTTTGGAAATGTGAACAAAGATGTGACAAATTCCTTAGTAAACCATGCTTCTTAAGGCTCATGGTTTTGCTTTACCACTTAGGCCTTTTAACAAAACCATTGCTAAAGCCCATGGTTTTCCACTTGTACATTTACCTCCTTACCCTCCCTTTCCTCCTATATAAACTAGCCTAACCCCTTCCTTTTCATTCATACTTCTTCTTTTCTTTCCCCTTCTTCCTTAGCTTAGTATCCATGGCTTCCAAGTCCTCTCTCCTCCTCCCCTCCTTTTTTTTGGCCGTGAGCCACCTCCTCCCCCCTCCTTCTTGTGCCTTTTCTTTATAAAAAAGAAGAAAATAAAAGGAGATAGAAACTAAAAGAAATGATATGTATATTGTAATAACCCGGAAATCCGAGCCATTTTAAATTTTTTATTTTGGCAATTTTAGTGAATTTTGAATATTTAAAATGAATTAATTTAAATAATATCAACGAGAAATTTATTTTGAATATAATTAGAACGTATATATTTATATACGTCGTCGTTAGAATATAAATATTTATTTATATATATAAATGGAATTGAAAATGGCGCGGTAGTTCAAAAATTCGATTTCAAAGTTCAAATGGATGTACAGGGTGCAAAATAAACTGGATTTTAGTGAAACCAAAAATATTTGAATCTAATTGAGAATATCTTCCCAACGAATCCGAAAAATCAAAATTTCATAGAGGGAATCAAAAGTTACATCCAGTTGAAAATTCAGAATAGACGCTATGGAATTCAGGCCCTTAAAAATGCCCATTTTGCAAACGACTTCGGTTTTCGACGAAACCACTTTTGTTGGATCCGTGATGTCAAGTTATTGCTAGGTTTCAAAATTCGTAATTTTTCGAATCAATATGTGAGCGTGGCGAAGGAAAACGTGTTTTGGCCGTTTCAGTTGATTTTAATCGACTGGAAAATGGCCATTTTTCAAACGGTTTCGGAATTTGACGAAATTAGTTTTGTTAGGACCGTATCGTCAATACGAAGCTAGAAAATATTTTTCAGGAATTTTAAAGTCCGTATGTGGCCCCGGTAAATTGAAATGTGCGTTCAAATTCAATATATAGAGTTATATTTTGATTTTGACGAAAACTGATCGAAACAGTCGAATCAGCCGGCGACACATATCCCATTGTGTTCGAAATGGGGGTAATTAGCTATGGACGACAGTCGGTGGGTTCAGTTTCGAGTTCAAAATAATAAGGTACCTTTTTGAATTAAATAAATAAAAAAATATATACATTCCTCTCTCTATATTTTCTCACTCAGGCCCCTCCCCGTTCACTCATTTTTCGAAACAAATAAAAAAAAGAGAGAAAGAAAAGAACGGAGCCCCCCGTCGATGTTCATCGCCGCGCCGCCCAGGGTGGCCGCCGCCGGAGCCACCGCGTCTCCCCCCCCCCCTCTTCCGCCGGAGCCACCGCGTTTTGAACTAGAATAATAATTTATTTATTTTTAAAATAAATAAAGTGGATTTGAAATGGATTTGAAAATAACCAGAATTTCCAATAATTGAATTGGAATGGATCTGAATCGAAATTGTCTTTGGAATATTTCAATGTTGGATTTCATGATTATACAGATATTGTTATGGAAATTTGAAAGATATATTTATATCGTTATTTCCAATACGATATTTGTTGGTCGTAGAATTTGATATTGAATATAAGCCGATATATTTCCTATTCAGAGCCTTGTATTTAATATCAAATGTGATTTGGGTTTGTCGTGAATGGTGTTTTAAATAACACTGGTTCTTTAACCCGATAATTAATGGAATGTGATTTTGGGTTGTCGTGAACGGTATCTTCAATAATACTGTTCTTCGACCCAAAGGAGTTAAGAGAATCAGAAACTAACTGGAGATTAGTTAAGTTGAATGGTTTCCTGGGTATTGATCTGATGTTGGTTTCGGCCTTCGGGGTTAATACTTAGGGAATTGCTCACTTGATAATTTACGGTTAGGGACTGATTGAAATGTGATGTGATTTTGGGGTTTATCGTGAACCGTGTTTTAAATGACATCGGTTCTTTAACCCAGTTAAAGATTAAAACTAAGTGGAGTTTTAATGAATCTTTAATTAGATAGAAAAGATCGAGAATGGAGTATCACCAATTCTGCTCTAGGCGATAGTTAAATCTTTAATTAGATTTGAACGTGAAATGGTAATTGAATTTACCGATAACACCGTGGTGTTAGATATGAAGTATTACCAGTTTTACTTCATGGGATGATTAAGTTGGGATTGGGAAATTAAAACAAATGATTACTTCGGTAAGGTTCGTTAATCCCGACTGGTTTGAAGTAATATTCAAAGGAAGATTAAACAATAAATTTAAAATAATTTATCTTTGATAAAATTAATGGGAACCTTTCCCTAAGAATGTGAAATTTAGAAACTAACTGTAGGTTAGCTAAGAAGAATGGTTTCCTGGGTATTGATCTGATGTTTGGGGAATTGTTCTCTTACTAATTTACGGTTAGTGACTGATGAATTGGAATGAGGCATATGTTGTGTTTGTGTAACACTTGTTTATTATATACGCGAGTTATTCAGAAGGACCGGCCTTATCCCATTCTGAATAACTGATTCGACGATTAGTCGAAGATGAAGACGGTGGTTGAAGACCGGAGGTCTTCATGTCATTTGGATAATTACTGATGATCTTGATTGGGTCGTACACCCAAGAGGAGGGAATCAGTTGGTGATCGTCCAGACGTACTTGAATATCGATGGATATGCGAGGTACATGGTGCCTCCGGTTTCGTTCAGACCCAGAACGGACTTGTAAATAGATTGTGTGTCTGACATTGGATATCATTCTGTGTGATTGATGGATATCGGTTGCATGGAGTGGTTTGCCTATGTGGCATGCTAAGATGCAAATGATCAAGGCTTCTGTTGAAAATCAAAGTCTTGTGGTTGATGATCAAAGCACAGCCTGTGTGGCATAGCTTTGTGTAGCGTTGATTCGCGAACCTCACACCCCTGTTGTGAACCAGAAACGGGAGAGGACTTCGGGGAGGGCATGTGCTTCCTTCTAGATAGAAGTGGCATCAGTGGTTTTACATGCCCTGACGAGTTTGACTTATGTGGTTGTTGCTGTTGCGAGGCACCTCAGATATATCGGTGACTATGTGAAGCTGATGGAGTCATTCATTGGCTCATTTACGCCCCAAAGGGCGGGGAAACGCAGTGTTCAGGCATTTTAATCCACAACGGTGGACCGGCCCTGACGATCCAAGGGCTCACCTGTGTCTAGGTCCTGAGACATGGGCTAGATTGTCTCGAATCGGTAGAGGACTATATATTGCCTCGGTTCACAGATGGAAATCCAACTTCCAATATGTGACGTTCGATTTTAGTTGTAATCCTATATATGGCGACATAGCGGGATGGGGCGCTCATGCCGCCTATGATTGATATTTATGATTGTATATAAAATCAGAAACTAACTGGAAACGAGCTAAGATGGGTGGTTTCCTGGGTATTAGTCTGATGTTGGTTTCGGCCTTCGGGGTTAATACTTAGGGAATCGTTCTCATACTAATTTACGGTTGGAGTCTGATTAAGAATTAAAACATGAAATTTAGCGTATCAAGCATTCTTTGGCTATTATAAGGTAAAAACCCTATCCTACGGCTTGCGTTGCATTGTGTGATGGGACCTGGGTCGTATAATAGCTTGATTGTTCTTTATTTAGCATTGTGTTGTTGCTTTATGCACTGGTGATCTTGGGAGGAAACCTGTTCCGTGTTATACGGCGTGGTCCCTTGATTTACCTAACTTTAAAATAAAGATTAATAACTTTTTTAGTTCTCACACCAGTCACATGACTGACCTGGAGTTTATTGTTTTAACCTATACTCTGGGTGCCCTTATTTTGACATGGGCAGCTAGTAGTTTTGGTTTTGCAGATTTATATTCACCGGAACCTGGTTTACAGCCGGAATGATATCTGAAAAGCTCTGTATCCGTATATCTCTTCTCGTTGTGTATTGTATTATTTTCCGTTGCTATGTAATGTATTGTAATCTCCGATAATTTGTGATTTATATTATTTATGCATACTCTGTATATTCTTTTATTCTGATGGAATTGTTGTAATAAGCAATGAAATGTTCTTCTGTTTGCGTTCTGATTCGTCTTGTCCTCAAAGTATCCGGGCTTTCCTTACCGGGGAAGTTATGGGTTTTCACAGTTGGTATCAGAGCTCTGGTTTATAGAGCTCGAGAACAAGACACATTAGAACCATATGAAAGAATTCATCAGATATTGGATTAGTAATATCCAATGGGAATGACTCGCTAGAGATGGGATCAGTAGTATCCTAGAACGAGTGTGAAGAGTATATCTTTAAAATAAAAACAAATTTTTTTTTTTTTGAAAATTTTAAATTCAATCATTCGTATTTGAATATTTATTTATATTGATTTGGACTATCAGGTATATAGAGATTTTAATATACGTCTGATCCACGTGTATTGGAAGCCTCCAATATATTAGATGGATATAGAGTCACACTCTAGTTGCCCTTGGATATTCTGATGGTGGTTCGAAACATCATCAGAATTTGTGTTTGAGTGACGAAAGTGATATATCTATATATTTCCATTAGACTGGTGTGATAACCAAAACTAGATAGGGCTTATTGTTGTGAATTGGCATCAAAAATGTGATTTTTGGACTATATATCCAAGTTATGAATTTCAAAAGCTAATCAACTAATTGATTGCTGGTTGTGTTGTTTGATTATAGTTTGATTAATTAAATGTTGAACCTTTAGCCAAATTATATCAAATAGTGAGTGTATTGAAAATTAGTCACATTTGCATGCATATACGTGTACTTACATTGAACAGGTCATAGCAAAGAGGTACATGTTTACCATATTTTACTGTGTTGTTTGGGTGATGATGATTTTATGAGCCGATTGGCTAGCCGCTTGGCATTTTATTTTTCTTTTGGATTGAAGAAGGCCATGGGAGGCTATATGAAATATCCCGAAGTCCCCGGTGCAGGGGAGGTTATGGTGAATTTTTTCGAAAATTTAGGGTGTTAGCCAAATTTTTGAAAAATTTGAAAAGTTCTTAGTAACTGAAAAGTTAAAGAACTTAAGCCGTAACGGGAATAGCGAAAGATGAGTTGATTAGTTAAACAACTTTCGGCTTCGTTCCTTTTCGGGGACGAAAAGTTTTAAGTGGGGGAGATTGTAATAAGCCAGAAATCCGAGCCAATTTAAAAATTTTATTTTGGAAATTTTAGTGAATTTTGAATATTTAAAATGAATTATTTTAAATAATATCGACGAGAAATTTATTTTGAATAGAATTAGAACATATATATTTATATACGTCGTCGTTAGAATATAAATATTTATTTATATATAGAAAAGGAATTGAAAATGGCGCGGTAGTTCGAAAATTCGATTTCAAAGTTCAAATGGATGTACAGGGTGCAAAATAAACCAGATTTTAGTGAAACCAAAAATATTTGAATCTAATTGAGAATATCTTCCCAACGAATCCGAAAAATCAAAATTTCATAGCGGGAATCAAAAGTTACGTCTAGTTGAAAATTCAGAATAGTCATTATGGAATTCAGGCCCTTAAAAATGGCCATTTTGCAAACGACCTCGGTTTTCGACGAAACCACTTTTGTTGGATCTGTGATGTCAAGTTATTGCTAGGTTTCAAAATTCGTAATTTTTCGAATCAATATGTGAGCATGGCGAAGGAAAACGTGTTTTGACAGTTTCAATTGATTTTAATCGGCTGGAAAATGGTCATTTTTCAAACGGTCTCGGAATTTGACGAAATTAGTTTTGTTAGGACCATATTGTTAATACGAAGCTAGAAAATAATTTTTGGGAATTTTAAAGTCCGCATGTGGCCCCGGTAAATTGAAATGTACGTTCAAATTCAATATATAGAGTTATATTTTGATTTTGATGAAAACTGATCGAAACAGTCGAATCAGCTGGCGACACATATCCCATTGTGTTCGGAATGGGGGTAATTAGCTATGGACGACAGTCGGTGGGTTAAGTTTCGAGTTCAAAATAATAAGGTACCTTTTTGAATTAAATAAATAAAAAAATATATACATTCCTCTCTCTATATTTTCTCACTCAGGCCCCTCCCCATTCACTCATTTTTCAAAACAAATAAAAAAAGAGAGAAAGAAAAGAACGGAGCCCCCCGTCGATGTTCATCGCCGCGCCGCCCAGGGGGTCGCCGCCGGAGCCCCCGCATCTCCCCCCCTCTTCCGCCGATCCCCCTCCCCTCCTATCTCCTCTTTCCTCGTCTGAACTATAGCCACCGCCCATCGTTCGCGCCCCTCCTCCGGCACCGCCCACGATAAGACCCCCCTGCCTCGCGCCCCCTTCAGACCTAGTCCGCCGCTTCTCCCCCTACAGCCGCCACAGACCAGCGGCGAATCCCCCCTTTTCAAAGCGCAGAAACCCCCTTTCCGATCGACAGCAACATCATCCCCTTCCTCCGATAACCCAGTAAGTTTTCTGATTTTAATTGCTTATATAAAACTGATTTATATAGAAATAAAACTGATTTATATAGGAAATAAAAACTGATTTTTATTTGCTTATAAAAAGGATTTGATTTTTAGTTATGGTTAAAAATATAATTTTTTATATCATAGAAAGGATAAAATATAATTTTTATATAATAGAAAAGGTCGGATTTTTATATAGTTAATCGAATATAAAAGGTCGGATTTTTATATAGTCAATAGAATAGAAAAGGTCGGATTTTTATATAGTTAATTGAATAGAAAAGGTTGGATTTTTATATAGTTAATCGAATAGAAAAGGTCGGATTTTTATAGTAGAAAAGTTTGAATCTTTATATAGCTGAAATGGTGAAGTAAAAATCAGATTTTTATATATGAAGATATAGAGAATAAAAATATAATTTTTATATAGTGAGAAGTATAAAAATAGAATTTTTATCGATATAGTAGCTATGTAAAAATAGAATTTTTATCGATATAGTAGCTATATGAAAATAGAATTTTTGTCTATATAGTAGCGGTGTAAAAATGTGATTTTTATATATGTAGTGGCTACGGACAGTGAAATTGGCAAAAGGCGAACACGGCGAAGATTTCTACATAAGAAGAGTCGTGGCGTTTGGTTTAGCTAGTCGGTGAGAACTCCTCACTTTTAATTTATTTCTAGTTTGAAATATATACTAGGATGCAGACGGTGTTTAGTAGCACCCGACACCCGTCGTCCACAGACCATGGATGACTTGTTTGTTTGGTTGCTATGTTGTGAAGTTTGATTATGTGATGTGAAACGAAATAAAATATTTTATAGTGGAAAATATTTTATAGTTAAAAATATAATTTTTAACGGGTATATAAAATAAATATTTACAAACAAATCGGACGATTTGTTTATATACACCGATTTGACTGATATTGATTGGGACGATAAATTTTACACATCGCCCAACTGCACAAATAAAATCTGTGTTTGATTGTTTGAAACCCCACACGGGTGTTGGGATGAAATAGGACATACACTAATCCCAATAATTAGTTGTATGTCGATCGATTGATTGACAGGCTGTTATAAGCATTGAATATTTATATTTGATGTTTATACAGTGTAGAATGCACTCTGTATGATAGTTGATGATTTGTCGTTGCTATTATATACATGTGTTGTAGGGAATCCATATAATTAACGTTATATGGTAATTGATTGGGCCTCATTCCAACTGGGAAAATATAAAGAAAATTCATTTGTTGAATTGTAAAGAAAATTCATTTGTTGAATATAAAGAAAATTCATTTGTTGAATTGTAAAGAAAATTCATTTGTTGAATATAAAGAAAATTCATTTGTTGAATTGTAAAGAAAATTCATTTGTTGAATTGTAAAGAAAATTCATTTGTTGAATAGTAAAGAAAATTCATGTGTTGAATAAAAGCCGTGTTGATTAGATTGACGCCTTTTTGAGTGAACGATATTTATATCGATTTTATTCATTTTACAATGAATATCGAAAGTGATTTCAAAATCTGATATTTTGAAATGAATTGAAATTCGAATTAAATTGAAATGAATTGTAATTAGAATTAAATTCAAATAGATTTGAAATTCGAATTAAATTGAAATTGAATTGAAATTGATTTGAATTGAAATCGAGTTGAAATGAATTTAAAACGAATTTATATTGGAAAGATTCAATTTTAATTAGAAATTGAATATGAAGTTGAAATCATTTTGAAAGCGAATTTAAAACGATTTATATAATACGTTTTAAAAGGAAATCGACAAAATATATATAATATATATAATATATATATATAATGGCCTGAATAGAACGCGCCGCGCTGCGGTAGTTCGCGAATTTCGACCATTGACTTCGAATGGACATTGCGGGAGATTCGACCATCAGATTCTCCTAAAACCAGAACCGTTGGGTTCGTATCGAAAAGAGCTTTCTAACGAATATTAGAGATTTGAAATCTAACCGTTGGATTTGGAATTATGTCCAAATCAAATTGGGAAAAGGTCGTTGTAAGTGCAGTTCGAGGTCGTTGATGGAAATCGATTGTACGGGCCTTGATAAAATAATTAAAAATATCAATAATTTGTGTAAAATCATAAGAAATGATTTATGAAGAATTGGGATGAAAAACTCCATATTTCAAAAGATAAAAATAGATTTTTATCGAAATGAACTAGTTTTGAACTAGAACAATAATTTATTTATTTTTAAAATAAATAAAGTGGATTTGAAATGGTTCTGAAAATAACCAGAATTTCCAATAATTGAATTGGAATGGATCTGAATCGAAATTGTCTTTGGAATATTTCGATGTTGGATTTCGTGATTATACAGATATTGTTATGGAAATTAGAAAGATATATTTATATCGTTATTTCCAATGCGATATTTGTTGGTCGTAGAATTTGATATTGAATATAAGCCGATATATTTCCTATTCAGAGCCTTGTATTTAATATCAAATGTGATTTGGGTTTGTCGTGAACGGTGTTTTAAATAACATTGGTTCTTTAACCCGATAATTAATGGAATGTGATTTTGGGTTGTCGTGAATGGTATCTTCAACAATACTGTTCTTCGACCCAAAGGAGTTAAGAAAATCAGAAACTAACTGGAGATTAGTTAAGTTGAATGGTTTATTGGGTATTGATCTGATGTTGGTTTCGGCCTTCAGGGTTAATACTTAGGGAATTGCTCACTTGCTAATTTATGGTTAGGGACTGATTGAAATGTGATGTGTAATAACCCGGAAAATCTGGGCCAGTTTAAAATTTTTATTTTGGCAATTTTAGCGAATTTTGGATATTTAAAATGAATTATTTTAAATAATATCGACGAGAAATTTATTTTGAATATAATTCGAACGTATATATTTATACGCGTCGTCGTTGGAATATAAATATTTATATAATTATAAATAGAATTGAAAATGGCGCGGTAGTTCGATAATTCGATTTCAAACTTCAATTGAATGTACCAGGTGCAAAACAATCCGGATTTTAGTGAAACCAAAAATAATAGGATCTAATTGTGAATATCTTTCCAACGAATCCGAATAATCAAAATTTCATAGCGGGAATCAAAAGATATGTCCAATTGAAAATTCTGAATAGTCGCTATGGAATTCAGGCCCTTAAAAATGGACATTTTGCAAACGACCTCGGATTTCGACGAAACCACTTTTGTTGGATCCTGGAGCTCTGAAAAACATTCTGAATAGCCGCCGCCACAATAAAACTAACGGTCCTGGAGCTCTGAAAAACATCTCCTCCGATCTCTTTCTAAAATCGATACCTCGTGATGATTCAGAGGGAAAATCAACGAGATTTATACCAGCTTCGATTTCATACCACCTTCATCGAGATCTGTTAGCTGTGTTGCTCGAATTTCACCTTCAAAGTCTCGCCGTTTGGGTCAACTTCCACGCCGCCACCGTTGACCGAGTCTGACCAGAGGGGGTGCTGGAGGAGCGGCTCACGGCGGCGCATCGTCGGATGGGCTCTGATCGGAGGCGCGATGCCTCTGGTGGCGGCTGCTGGTCACGACATCGACGGAAAGGGTTTGGCAAATATCCTGGAGCGATTTCAACAGTGAAAGGTAGTTTTATTTTAATTTATTTACTATAGAAGTGATTTTAAAATGTAATATAGAAATGATTTTTTGAAATATGAAATGCAGTTTTAAAAATATATAGAAATAGTTTTGAAAATATATATCGTAAAGTTTTGGAAATATACATATCGTAAAGTTTTGAATATATATGTCAAATTGTTTTGAAAATAAAAATCCTTGTTTTTGAATATAGAGAACGAATTGTTTTTTTTATAAAGAAAAGGAATTCTTTTTAAAACATAAAACTTTGAAATAAAAAATGTGTTCTTTTGAAACATAAATATACATGGCTTTTGAAATATAAATGTAGCGAAATAAAAATCTGATTTTTATTTTATATACGTTGAAGTAAAGTGATGATTTTTATAATGATGAAAACTTTATTTTTATAAAGGCGAAAACTTTATTTTTATAAAGGGGAAAACTTTATTTTTATAAAGGCGAAAACTTTATTTTAGAGAGGCGAAATCTTTATATGGAAAATAGCGTGATAAAAATATAATTTTTATCTATATGACATAGTAGTAAAAATTCGATTTTTATATATTGAATAACATAGTAAAATTTTGATTTTTATATAAAGTATAACGAAGTAAAAATTCGATTTTTAAATGTATGAAGCAAATGTAAAAATATGATTTTTAAATGGAAAGTGAATAAATAAAAATGTGATTTTTATTTCAAAGACAACAAAATATAAAAATGTGTGATTTTTATATATGTAGTGGCTACGGGCAAAGAAGATAGCGAAGATGCGATAGCAATGAAGATTTCTATCAGTGAAGGGCCGTGGAGCTAGGATAGCTATAGGTGAGAACTTCTCACTCAAAATTCTTTTTCTAGTTATATATATATACTAGGATGTAGACGGTGTTTAGTAGCACCCGACACCCGTCATCCACAGACCATGGATGGCTTGTTTGTTAAATTGTTTGGTTGTGTAGTTGGGTAGATAATTTGATTTGAATTGAATTATTGGGTGAATTGAAATTGATTTGATTGATGTGTGGGCCTTCACTAGACCGGGGATAAGGCTAGGCCTCGTCCCGTTTCTAGTATAGTGCCGTTATGCCGCCGAAATTTTCTAAAATATGTTAGAAAAATAAAAATATCATTTTTATTGAATAAATGAACTGAATAGAAATTCATATGATAAAATAAAATGTTTAATCGTTAAAAATATAATTTTTAACATGAAGTAAATAAAATATTCATTTACAAACCGGACGGTTTGTTTATGTACACCTATTTGAAGGACATTGATTTGGACGATAAATTTTACACATCGCCCAACTACACAAATAAAATCTGTGTTTGATTGTTTGAAACCCCACACGGGTGTTGGGATGAAATATGAAGTTCACTCATCCTGATTGATTAATATGTCGATCGATAGATTGACAGACTGTTATAAGCGTTATATATCTATATTTGATGCTTATACAGTGTAGTGCACTTTAGTTGATGGTTGATTATTTTTCAATGTTATTATATACATGTGTTGTATGAAAATCCATATAATAAATTTTATATGGTAATTGATTGGGCCTCATTCCAATTTGAAAATAAAGAACAATATAAAATAAAGGTTCATGTGTTGACTGTACTCATCCATTGAGATTAGTCATGTGTTGAACGAATTATTTTTATAATAAAATTTACATCTTTATCAATATAAAATAAAGGTTCATGTGTTGACTGTACTCATTCGTTGAGATTAGTCATGTGTTGAACGAATTATTTTTATAATAAAATTTACATCTTTATCAATATAAAATAAAGGTTCATGTGTTGACTGTACTCATTCGTTGAGATTAGTCATGTGTTGAACGAATTATTTTTATAATAAAATTTACATCTTTATCAATATAAAATAAAGGTTCATGTGGTGACTGTACTCATTCGTTGAGATTAGTCATGTGTTGAACGAAGTATTTTAACAAAAATAGTCACACATGGACGGTACTCATTCGTTGAGATTAGTCGTGTGTTGACAAAAAGAAATATTTGAAATAGAATATATAAAGCCGTGTTGAATAGTGATGCGCCATTTTGACGCGAACGATATATATAACGATTTCGAAATGAATTAAATATATAACGATTTCGAAATGAATTGAATATATAACGATTTCGAAATGAATTGAATATATAACGATTTCGAAATGAATTGAATATATAACGATTTCGAAATGAATTGAATATATAACGATTTCGAAATAAATTGAATATATAACGATTTCGAAATGAATTGAATATATAACGATTTCGAAATGAATTGAATATATAACGATTTCGAAATGAATTGAATATAAAACGATTTCGAATTGAATGAAATAGAAAACCAATTTGATTTCAATTGAATATATAATGAATTGGATTCAAATAGAAAACGACTTTGAAATTGGATTGAATTGAAAACGAATTCAAATTGAATCGAAAGCAAAGTGAAATGAATTCAAAATTGAATCGAAAGCAAAGTGAAATGAATTCAAATTGAATTGAAATTTGAATTGAATAGAAATGAATTTTAAAACGAATTTATAAAGAAGAATTCAATTTTGATTTGAATTGAAATGGAAGTTGAAATTGCTTTCGAAACGAATTTAAAACTATTTATATAATTCGTTTTAAATAAAAATCGATGAAATATATATTATATATTATATATATATAATATAATGGCCTGAATAGAACGCGCCGCGGCAGTTCGTGAATTTCGACAATTTATTGCAAACGGAAATTACGGGAGATCCGACCGTCGGATTCTCCTAAAACCGGGACCGTTGGGTTCATATCGAAAAGAGCTTTCTAACGAATATTAGAAATTCAAAATCTAACGGTTGGATTTGGAGATACGTCCAAATCAAATTCGAAAAAGGTCGCTGTAAGTGCAGTTCGATGGCCATTGTTGGAAATCGACTGTACGGGCCTTGATAAAATTATTAAAAATAGTAATAATTTGTATAAAATCATAAGAAATGATTTGAGAAAATTTGGGATGAAAAACTCCACATTTGAAAATATAAAAATGAATTTTTATCAAAATAAACTAGTTTGAACTAAATTTAAAACCCGATTTGTTTTTAAATAAATAAATTAGATTTAAAAAGGGGTTTTAAATAATCGGAATTTCTAATATATTTGATTGAATTTGAAATGGGTTTATCGTGAACAGTGTTTTAAATAACACTAGTTCTTTAACCCGATAACAAATAGAATGTGATTTGGGTTTGTCGTGAACTGTGTTTTAAATAACACCTAGTTCTTTAACCCAGTAAAAGGAGTTCTAACGAATCTGCAATTAGATTGAAGTGTGAATTTGTAATCTAAATTATCAAATTTAGAAATGAGCGAGAATGGAGTATCGCCAGTTTTGCTCCATAGCGATAGTTAAATCTTTAATTAGATTTGAACGAGAAATGGTAATTAATTTTACCGATAACACCACGGTGTTAGATATGGAGTATTACCAGTTTTGCTTCATGGGATGAATAGGTTGGGATTGGGAAATAAAATAAATAATTACTTCGTTGTGGTTCGCTAATCTCGACTAGGTGGAAAAACCATAATTTGGTTTTAAATGACATCCAAAGGAAGATTATAGGATAAATTTTAAAGAATTTATCTTGGATAAAATTAATGGGAACTTTTCCCTAAGAATGTGGAATTTAGAAACTAGCTGTAGGTTGGCTAAGAAGAATGGTTTCCTGGGTATTGATCTGATGTTGGTTTCGGCCTTCGGGGTTAATGTTTAGGAAATTGTTCTCTTGCTAATTTGCGGTTAGTGACTAATGAATTGGAATGAGGCGTATGTTGTGTTTGTGTAACATTTGTTTTCAATATACGCGGGTTGTTCGGAAAGACCGGGTTTACACCCATTCTGAATAACCGATTCGACGATATGTCGAAGATGAAGACGGTGGTTGAAGACCGGAAGTCTTCACATCGTTTGGATAATTACTGACGATCCTGATTGGGCTGTACACCCAAGAGGATGGAAATAGTTGGTGGTCGTCCAGACGTACTTGGGGATGGATGGATATGCGAGGATAGTGCCTCCGGTTTCGTTCAGACCCAGAACTGACTTGTAAATGGATTGTGTGTCTGACACTGGATTTTATTCTGTGTTGATTGATTTCTATTAAATATACATCTGTTTGGCGGCGAAGAATTTATTCTTTTGCTTAACGCCCTTCTCTGAGACATACGAGCTCAGAGGTTGTATATTGATGGACATCAGTCGCATGGCATGAATTGCCTGTGTGGCACGCTAAGATGCAAGGATCAAGGCTTCTGTTGAAAAGCAAAGTCTTGTGGTTGATGATCAAAGCACGCCTACGTGGCAGCTTTGTGTATAACGTGAATTCGCGAGCCTCACACCTCGGTATGAGTTAAAAACGGGATACGGACTGCAGGGAGAGCACGACGTTTCTTTCTAGCTTTGGTGGTGTCAGTGACTTACCAGCCCTGACATTTATATACTTTTCACCTTTGTGGTTGTTGGATGAGGCGCCTCGATTATAGGTCTGTAAGGACCGGGAAACGTGTGTTCAGGAATAACTAATCCTCTAACGTAAGTGAGGACCGGCCCTGAAGATCCAGGGGTTACCCAGTGTGCGTAATCCTAAGGCATTTGCTAGAGTGTCTCGAACGCGGAGAGGAGCTTGCCCCTTGCCTCGACTCATGACGGAAATCCAATTTCCAATACGTGTATTGCGGTTTTAATTGTAGAACAAGTATGGCGACATGATATATGGTACCCATGCCGTCTATGATTTATATTTATGATTGAAATGTTTTGACACTATACACATATTATAGTATCAAATGATTTGTTTTAAACGTACCAAGCATGTTTGGCTATTATAAGGGAAAACCCTATCCTCCGGCTTGCGTTGCATTGTGTGATGGGACCTGGGTCTTATAATAGCTTCATTTTTCGAAAAAGCATTGCGCTGTTTATTCTATGCACTGATATTCTTGGGAGGAAACCCGTTCCGTGTTATACGGCGTGGTCCCTTGAATCACTCTCTTTTAAAGTAAAGTTTTAAATAACTATTTTAGTTCTCACACCAGTCACATGACTGACCTGGAGTTTATTGTTTTAACCTAAACTCTGGGTGCCCCTATTTTCCGCACGGGCAGCTAGTAGTTTTGGTTTTGCAGATTTATATTCACAGGATCCTGGTTTACAGCTGGAATGATATCCGGAAAGCTCTGTATCCGTATATCACCTTCAGTTGTGCTTTATATTATTTTTCCGCTGCTATGTATTTAAATGTAATTTAAATCTCTGATATTTCTGTGTAATAATTATTCATTTATACTCTGTATATTCTTGTAATATACAATGAAATGTTCTTCTGTTTGTGTTCTGATTTGTCCTGTTCTCAACGATCAGGGGTTTCGAACGATCTAGATCGGTTTAACGACTGATTCAGATCGAGCGAAATTCACGGCCGTCACATGATGTGATTTTGGGGTTTATCGTGAACCGTGTTTTAAATGACATCGGTTCTTTAACCCAGTTAAAGATTAAAACTAAGTGGAGTTTTAATGAATCATTAATTAGATTGAAAAGATCGAGAATGGAGTATCACCAGTTCTGCTCCAAGGGATAGTTAAATCTTTAATTAGATTTGAACGTGAAATGGTAATTGAATTTACCGATAACACCGTGGTGTTAGATATGAAGTATTATCAGTTTTACTTCGTGGTTTGATCAGGTTGGGATTGGGAAATTAAAACAAATGATTACTTCAGTAAGGTTCGTTAATCCCGAATAGTTTGAAGTGATATTCAAAGGAAGATTAAAGAATAAATTTAAAAGAATTTATCTTTGATAAAATTAATGGGAACCTTTCCCTAAGAATGTGAAATTTAGAAACTAACCGTAGGTTAGCTAAGAAGAATGGTTTCCTGGGTATTGATCTGATGTTGGTTTCGGCCTTCGGGGTTAATGTTTGGGGAATTGTTCTCTTACTAATTTACGGTTAGTGACTGATGAATTGGAATGAGGCGTATGTTGTGTTTGTGTAACACTTGTTTATTATATACACGAGTTATTCAGAAAGACCAGGTTTTTCCCATTCTGAACAACTGATTCGACGATTAGTCGAAGATGAAGACGGTGGTTGAAGACCGGAGGTCTTCACGTCGTTTGGCTAGATACTGATGATCTTGATTGGGTAGTACACCCAAGAGGAGGGAATCAGTTGGTGATCGTCCAGACGTACTTGAAGATCGATGGATATGCGAGGTACAAGGTGCCTCTGGCATCGTTCAAACCCAGAACGGACTTGTAAATGGACTGTGTATCTGACATTGGATATCATTCTGTGTGATTGATGGATATCGGTTGCATGGAGTGGTTTGCCTGTGTGGCATGCTAAGATGCAAATGATCAAGACTTCTGTTGAAAAGCAAAGTCTTGTGGTTGATGATCAAAGCACAACCTGTGTGGCATAGCTTTGTGTAGCGTTGAGTCGCGAACCTCACACCCCGGTTGTGAACCAGAAACAGGAGAGGACTTCAAGGAGGGCCTGCGTTTCCTTCTAGATAGAAGTGACGTCAGTGGTTTTACACGCCCTGACGAGTTTGACTTATGTGGTTGTTGCTGTTGCGAGGAGCCTCGGATATATCGGTGACTATGTGAAGCCGATGGAGTCATTCGTTGCCTCATTTACGCCCCAAAGGGCGGGGAAACGCAGTGTTCAGGCATTTTAATCTACATCGGTGGACCGGCCCTGACGATCCAAGGGCTCGCCTGTGTCTGGTTCCTGAGACATGGGCTAGATTGTCTCGAATCGGTAGAGGACTATCTTTTGCCTCGGTTCACAGATGGAAATCCAACTTCCAATACGTGATGTTTTGATTTTAGTTATAATCCTATATATGGCGACATGGTGGGATGGGGCGCTCATGCCGCCTATGATTGATATTTATGATTGTATATAAAATCAGAAACTAACTGGAAGCGAGCTAAGATGGGTGGTTTCCTTGGTATTAGTCTGATGTTGGTTTCGGCCTTCGGGGTTAATACTTAGGGAATCGTTCTCTTACTAATTTACGGTTGGAGTCTGATTTAGAATTAAAACATGAAATTTAGTGTACCAAGCATTCTTTGGCTATTATAAGGTAAAAACCCTATCCTCCGGCTTGCGTTGCGTTGTGTGATGGGACCTGGGTCTTATAATAGCTTCATTGTTCTTTATTTAGCACTGCGTTGTTGTTTTATGCACTGGTGTTCTTGGGAGGAAACCCGTTTCGTGTTATACGGCGTGGTCCCTTGATTTACCTAACTTTAAAATAAAGATTAATAACTGTTTTAGTTCTCACACCAGTCACAAGACTGACCTGGAGTTTATTGTTTTAACCTAAACTTTGGGTGCCCTTATTTTGACACGGGCAGCTAATAGTTTTGGTTTTGCAGATTTATATTCATAGGAACCTGGTTTACAGCTGGAATGATATCCGGAAAGCTCTGTATCCGTATATCTCTTCTAGTTGTGTATTGTATTATTTTCCGCTGCTATGTAATGTATTGTAATCTATGATAATTTGTGATGTATATTATTTATTCATACTCTGTATATTCTTGTATTCTGATGGAATTGTTGTAATAAGCAATGAAATGTTCTTCTGTTTGCATTCTGATTTGTATTGTCCTCAAAGTATCCGGGCTTTCCTTACCAGGGAAGTTATGGGTTTTCACATATTATATATATATATGGGTAGAAAGAGAAAAATAGTGCGAGACACGGTTACACTGCACGGCGATTCAGTAAAAGTTTGGTGGAGTGGAACCCAAAGATAAGAAACACTACATGTGTGGAATGATATGGATATTGGTTAAGTCTCGGTTTATTTTGATAATATAGTCGAATATTATATTCAATAAAAAATTTGGTAAAAATGAAAGTTGAAATTTTGTGCCCAAAAATGATTTGGAACTGAAATGACGTACTTACGAATAACTTTCGTAGAGATGGAAGTTTGGTTTCAAGTATACATGGCATGTTTGAATATGAAATAAATTGTGAATAGTAAATTCGAAAATTGAAGTTGATTTTGATATATAAATCATGTTGAAATCTCAAATTGATTATTCCTATTATCTTATATTATTTTTAAACATGTTTCATGAAAGTTTGGGTTTGAAAGGATTTTGAAAAATAATATTATTTTAATAATAGTATAATATTCATTTAACCTGAATATTTGAATTTTATGGTTAAATTTTGTAGTATTGTTTTCAAATAAGTTTAAATATGATTTATAAAGATTATAATCATATTTGAAGTAAATCAAATGAGTTTTGAATTCAAATTAAAATATGGTCTCAAATAGACTAGTTACGCTACGGCATTTCACGAATAACGACTATAAACTTTGAACGCTCATAACAGAAGCAATTTAAATAGGATTTCTTCGAAACATAAAACATTCGCTTCCTAATGATGATAGTTTTCAGATGGAAGAGGAAATTTCAAAATTCAATATGTAGATTTTATGTAACACCCCACCTCCGTTAAGGACACTCACAAAGGGAATGCCTTAACTTTGGTGGAGCATTTTAGTAAACAGAACAGAAAATTTCAAGACAGATAAACAATACTTGAGAAATTATAAACTTTATTACAGTGGAAAACAGAAATCAGTTTGGTTACATCTTTACCAAAAGCTCAAGTACATAAATACCAGTCTCGTTCAGAAAATCATCAGAGTACAATACTTTAAAATCATAATCCCCACAGAAGCTGCCATAAGTAGTCAAGCCATACTTTAAGCACTCTAAGTACTTCAAGCAGAAGAAATCCGGATCAAGCTAAAGTATTCCCTCCTTGGAAAACCTGGGGGGAAACGGAAGAAAAGGGGCGAAAACAAGAAAGGTCAGACATAAAGTCTGGCAAGTCCAGTGACTTTCAGCATATGAATAGATAATAATAATTATGACATGAAAGTAAGTTGGATAAGAGATAACTGTAACTGGAGCAGCAAATGTACTTAGGTTAAACAGAAGAAACAGAATAATATTACTTTTCATTTCTCTGCACTAATACTAGTATAACAGGATTAGGTGTCACCCCAATGTCTAAACTGAAACAGAAACGGGAACAGAATAATTTCCACAGAAGAGAATGCTAGTAATAGGCCTTTACCACCCCAACAGAAACAGACAGAAACAGAATGCTAATAATGGGCCTTTACCACCCGAACAGAAGGTACAGAAATAGAAACAGATTAATCCCTACGGAAACATAATGTAGAATTAGGTGTACACTAGTAAATGGGCCTTTACCACCCGAACAGACGGTACCACGCAAAAATAGACAGGTGTTGCCACCCAACAGAAACAGACGGTACCAACAAAATCAGTAGAACTAAGTGTACCCTAAAACCTTACCCCAAGCGATCGGCTCCCTAATACATAAATACCCTGTGTCGGCTCTACAATATGGTGTATCACCCCCTAAAGTGACAACCAATTGGCACAGACCTATTTACAGATGTCACGGCGTCTTACATCCTCAGAGGCAGACCGGGATCCATGCACGCACATGACCCGGTTGGAACGCACCATCAATAACCCTCCCCATTATCAGAATGAACCACTTATAATTAGTTCAGTAAGCGTGCCCGGACCCTACCTACTGTTGGGTCAAAGTTTTGATACCAGAAAGGGTTACTGACTAATATGGGTCCCAAACAACATATGACACAAGTAATTTCCCTCCTAACCTTGTGTCCCCAGACTAACAGATTTCAGATTAGCTTGTTTACAAGTTCAGACATACAGAGTTCAGATCAACTTGTTCACAAATTAGACAAGCTTTCAGACTAACGGATCAAATATACGGATTTAACAGATTTGTCTAACTTTGTAATTGGGCCTACAGATTCACAAAACAGGTTTGTTAAATTCATTAGTCCAATTGGTTTAACCCTATCCACCCAACACGTTTTAGACATCATATTTGTCCCAGATTTGCATTAATATTAATGCATAGACCTCTCACATTAGGTCAGTAGCTTATGGCCCTTGGATATGTCGGGCGGTTCCGGGCAGACTTCTGCCACAAGCCAGACCTAACCTCGTGTCTAAGCATATTTTTAGTTATGCCTACGACCTCTCACATTAGACTGATAGTTTGCGGTCGCTGGTTAAGCCGGTTGGTTCCGGGCAGGCTTCTACCGCAAACAGAGTCTAACCTCGTGTCATAGCCAATTCATTCCAATACAGATTTTTCAGATATCAGACTAATTCTGTTTATTTAACAGATTAAACTTCTGTACAAGTTACAGCAGATTATTCGAGGTTCTATTAACAAGTTTTGCTCAATTTTAAGTCGAGCCTACAGATTCACATACTTCAAATTTCAGCATTTCAGTTCCAACAGATTACGTCATTCAACAGATTAAACAAATAACAGATCTTGCAGATTAGGCTATTTAGCAGATAAGGCAATTTAGCATAATTAGCAGATTAGGCAATTCAATCTAATTAGCAGTTTAGGAAATATAACAGAACTAGCAGATTAGGCAATATAACAGATTTAGCAGATTATATATATCTTAAACTCTATTTACATATCTTGCCCAATCATAAATTTAGCCTAAACTTACATGCCTAAATTAAGGTCATAATTCATAATATAATATATGCCCCAAATTTTAGCCTTAATATTCCCATTTACAGTTCATGTCAAAACTAGATTTAATATTCTTAGTTCACCATTTATGTCCATGACTAATACACATGTAAATCATTCTCTATTATAGCCAACTCAGATTATGCCAACATATTTGCTATGCCAGATTTACTTAATTAAGCTACGCCCAATCCACGTATAACATGTTTCCACAAGTTCTCTAAATACTCATGAAATGGCCCTATAGGCTCGATGTACATAACAGTGAATGGGAATAAACTAGCAAAGTTACATAATAAATATGATATCTAACATCATTAAGGGAATAGGCATAAGAAACTAACTACAATAGTTATAGGAAACTAACCACAATATTCATGGGCGACTAATTACAATAGTTTCTTATTCAATGTCATAGGCAATAGTCTCATGGTCATGAATCATAGTCATAGGCAACAGTCTCATAGTCAATGAATCATAGTCATAGGCAATAGTCTCATAGGCAACAGTTTCATGTCCAATTATGCATTATTATTTGTCCCAAAGTTTAGCGTTCGTGCGTTAATCTCTTATGAGATTCGGCGCAGGCTCGTAGTAGCCTAGCTATAGAACAGAAAGAAGAAAGAGGTACAGAATAGTCACAGAAAAACAGATCTGACAGATAAGAATATACATAACCTCATATTCAGATTTATAATCATGTCACAATTATAATTATAGTTTATAGCGGAAAATAACTGTACTTGCCTTTCGTGGTTTTAAGAAAGGATAATAAACTGTTGTTGATGCATAAATGCTAAATTATTCCTCTTTAATTGTCATAGCTCTAAACTTGGATTTGAGATTTGATTTAGCTTTTAATTCTATTCAGGTTGGAAGAAGATTCATCAGTCCAAGTTTTGATTCCAGCAGGGTAGCGACGCCATTTTTATTTTTAATTAGAACAGAGGCAGAATACAGACAGAATGAAATGGTGTGGAGAGAATGAGGCTGGGGGTGAGTTTATATAGGATTAGGCGAACGAATCTAGACAGAAACGAGACCGGATACATTAGAATGAACCAGGTTAAAAAAACTGGGTTTCGGGAGCAAGTCGACCTCCAGGTCGACACTATGGTCGACCTGGTCTGGCCAGGTCGACACTATGGTCGACCTGGCCCCTGGGAGGTCGACACTATGGTCGACCTGGTCCATGGGAGGGAATTTTCCCGCCCAGCCTGTTCTGGGATTTTGAATTCGAATTTGAATTTGAATTTTCGAGCTGTTTTCGATTCTGAAATTCTCTGAAATTTCGGAGGGCCATATCTCCCTCATACGGACTCCGTTTCTCGAAAACTCAGACTTATTTCCAAGCAGAATTTCGAGACGAACACAATGGCGCAACCCGTTTCCCTTGATTCTTATTTTAAAAATTAATTATTCTCCGATTTGTTACTTATATGTTCACAGAAAATACGGGGTGTTACATTCTCCCCTCCTTAAAGGATTTCGTCCCCGAAATCTTGAAGTTAAGAAGAATGTGTCCTACCATCCAGTCATCCATCTACTCAACCATCATCCATTGTCCTTAGAAAACTTCTAATGTTGTATGAACATATGCAAAAGTGTGTGTATATGTTCTGTGACGATCCCAAAACCCCGTGACACGGTGTTAAGGATAATCATTGGAATATAACACATTAATCATCATTAGCAGATCACAGATAATAGCATAAACAGAAAATAGAATAATTTACACACATATGACAGCGAAATCATATAGATAACATCACATCAGAGAAGCACAGTACAGGATACAACTTAGTGCATAATGATACATAATCAGTCACCATCGCCTGAGGCGGAATCATACATAAAGAGTACACAAAAGGAATATCAGTCTACATCGCCAATGGCGGAATCATAATATAGATACAATAATGGCGGAGAAAATCCAAGTCAGCACGGTGTAGTCAAGCCTCGCCATGAGCCAAAAGGTGCGTCAGAAACCTGTAACTAGGTTGCCCGTGTGAAAATAAGGGCACCCGAGTTTGCAAGGTGAAACAAACTACGAGTCAGTCATGGGACTGGTATGAGAAATCTATTCAACTTATTAACAACAATAATAAGGCAAATCAAAGGACCACGCCACTTTCGCGGAACGGGTTTACTCCAATGAGTGCTCGTGCATGAAATAAAGTAAATGATTAAATCAACGCAATGCTTTTTATAAAATGAAGCCATTATAAGACTCAGGTCCCATCACACAATGCAACGCAAGCCGGAGGATAGAGTTTTTACCTTATAATGGCCAAAGATGCTTCATACGAATTAAACAAAAGTGCTTGATATTATTACTAGTGCATATAAGTTTCAAAAGCGATTTCAATCATAAATATCAATCATAGGCGGCATAAATGACCCATACCACTATGTCGCCATACTAGTAATACAATCACAACCGCACATATCGTATTGGAAATTGGATTCCTTCATGAGTCGAGGCAAGGGGCAAGCTCCTCTCCGTTCGAGACACTCTAGCAAATGCCTCAGGACCGCACACAGCAATCCCCTGGATCCTCCAAGACCGGTCCTCTCTTACTTTTGAGGATTAGTTATTCCTGAACACACGTTTCCCGGTCCTTACAGACCTATAATCGAGGCGCCTCACATTCCAACAACCACACAGGTGAAAAGTAGATATAAATGTCAGGGCTGGGAGGTCACTGACACCACCATAGCTAGAAAGAAACGTCATGCACTCCTTGGGTCCTTCTCCCATTTTTGACTCATACCGGGGTGTGAGGCTCACGAATTCACGTTATACACAAAGCTATGTCACACAGACCATGCTTTGATCATCAACCACAAGACTTTGCTTTGCAACAGAAGCCTTGATCATATGCCACTTAGGCGTGCCACACAGGCAATCCACTTCATGCGACTGATTTCTGTCAATACATAACCTCTGAGCTCGTACGTCTCAGAGAAGGGCGTTAAGCAAGAGAATAAATTCTCCGCCGCCAAACAGATATATATTTAACAGAGATCAATCAACACAGAACAAAATCCAATGTCAGACACACAGTCCATTTACAAGTCCGTTCTGGGTCTGAACAAAACCGGAGGCACCAATTCCTCGCATATCCGTACAATCAACAATATGTTTGGACGGCTACTACTTCAATTCCTTCATGGTATCTACTCCAATCACGAGCATCAGTAGCGCCCATCCATCCAACGTGGAGATCGTCGGTCTTCAGTCGTCTTCGACTCTTCGACTTCTCAACATCGATCGATTATTTGAAATGAGATAAACTCGGCCTTTTCAAATAATCCATGTATATTTAGATTTTCAAACCAATTAATCACATGGTTGAACTATTCAACATTCACATTTCAGTTATTTAGTTAAAATTTTCACGTCAAATACATTCAACCATCACATATCAAGCAAACACAACAAAATTGGTTTATTTTCACTCTATATCGTCTATAGCACTTAATAACGATATATCGCCATTTTTATTTAATTTAAAATGGCCATATTTAATTAAACGACGTTTCAGGTCGTGTCGATGCACTGGCGCTGCTTTCCACTAATTTTGTTTTACACATATAGGAAAATCTAACCGTTGGATCTTCACAAATTTTACATCATTAGGAAGGTCTTTTCAAAACGAATCCAACGGTTCCAGTTTTGGGAAAATCCGACGGTCGGATCTTCCACACTAACCATTTGAAGTTACGATTTCAATTTACGAACTGCAGCGTCGTTATTCGATTTAATTTAATTATATTTATATATATATATAAATATAATCGTTTCTGGCGCTGTTTTTCACTAATTTTGAATTAAACATTCCAGACAATCCAACCGTCGGATCTTCACAAAGTTGGTGCCGTTGGAAAGATATCTCCAAGGCGAACCCAACGGTTGAGGTTTCGGGAAAATCCAATGGTCGGATCTTCCGCACTAATCATTTGAAATCACGGTTTCAAAATATGAACTGCACGGCCACGTTTCGTTTTAATTATATTTATATTTATAAATTTATATAAATATAGTTCATTCAATGATTTCCATATCGTTTTCACTTCAAATATTTTTCTAACACCTTAAAATTTTGGAAAATTTTGCCATAACCTCCCCTGCACCGGGAGCATTGGGAAATCGCAAATAGCGTTCCCGGTCCTTCTAATCTCAAAAAGAAAAAGAAAAGGCCAAGCGGCTAGCCAACAGGCTCATAAAATCATCACCCAAACAAAACAGTAAATGTGTACCTATTTGTCGGCCACAAAATTTTATTCCTCTTCTCTAGCCCCTTTTTGCTTTAACCTGTTCAATAGATATGCATGCACATATATACAATTTCTAACACTTATCATTTTCTATTCAACTTCATATTTGATTTGCTTTGGTTTAAAAACACCATTCATTCAAATATCGCATGCATAGGCTAAAATCATATCATTAGCTAGTTAATGTATATTTCAACTCATGCACGTTTATTTGAACAAGTGGATATTCTTAACACTTTATATTTCAAAAGATGATAATTTTGGCGAACTAAAATAGATTTCAACACACGACTATTTTATTTAATTCCTATGCATGTTAAAAATAATATTTCTATCACAAATATTTGTTTCAACGTCTGCATATCTTTAGCATATCACACATATGATAAAAATGATATTTTTATCATTTAAAATATTTATTCAACCCATGTATGGTTTCAACACTTCATAGTTTCAATAAAAATGTAATTTTTATCGTTCAATCTTTTTATTCAACACATGAACCTTTCCACTACACACACTTCTCAACAAATGAGTATTTCCACACATGGACAATTTATTTATGTTGTTCATATTAGAAAGATGGGATTTTTATGATTGAAACTATTTATATAAGGCGAATATTTTTCATACTTCATATATATATAAAAAATATGATTTTTATTGTTTATACACTTCATTCATTCACGAATGAATTTTATTTTCACACAACACTTTTCAACACATGAATATTTCCACACATGGACATAGTTTCAATATATGGCTTTAATTTCTATGCATGCAAATAATTTCAACATATGAAAATAATTCTAACACACAAAGATTATTCAAAATTTTGGCAGCATAACGGCAGGGTAGTTAAAACCGGCACCGTCCCTAGTACGGTTCCTCGCTCTACCTTAAAACCTCACGGTTTTTGACAATGGGGATCATGCATCTAATTCGCACGCAGGCGGCATGTTTATTTTTATTTCATTTCCACAAACTAATCCTATGTGGTTTCAACCAAATATTTTCCAATCACAAACGGGTATTTTTCAACCACAATCAATTCAATATCAACCATAAACAATTCCAAACAACAATTTGCCGTCAACCAATTTT
This sequence comes from Allium sativum, assembly GCA_030737875.1. Lineage (NCBI taxonomy): Eukaryota > Viridiplantae > Streptophyta > Magnoliopsida > Asparagales > Amaryllidaceae > Allium > Allium sativum. The sequence continues at coordinate 144,253,928 of CM060921.1, read as the reverse complement.
CACAACAATTTCAACCAATAAATATCGTCCATGGTTTGTGGACGAGGGGGCGTATATATATATATATATATATATATATATAAATACTTATATATAGCAATTCACTTTTATTTCCATACATATATATATATAAAAAGAAATTGAAGAGTGAGAAATTCTCACCAATAGCTATCCAATAACACGACTCTTCCTTTATGGAAATCTTCGCCTATTTCGCCTTCTTGTCGCTTTCGTTGCCCGTATTTTCTACATAGGTAAAAATCGAATTTTTACTATGTTATTCAATATATAAAGATTGCATCTTGACTTCGCTATTAAATATATAAAGATTATATTTTTATTATTCCCATGATGTAAAAATTATATTTTTATTGCTTTAAAAATATAAGAATCATATCTTACTTCTTCTACTTGACAAAAATTCCGTCTTTTCTCTTTTTAAAAATATGATCTTTATTTTTGCAAGTTCAAATCTTTTTCTTTTAAAAGACTAAACCTTTTTCTATTTCAAAGTTTAAAATAAAATCAGTTCTTATTTCCTTAAAAAAAATCAGTTTTTAAAATTCTTTTTAAAAATCAGTTTTTATATCATTATCAAATCAGTTTTTATATCTTTAAAAATCAGTTTATAAATTCTTAAAAAAATCAGTTTATAAATTCTTTTTAAATCAGTTTTTATATCATTATCAAATCAGTTTTTATATCATTATCAAATCAGTTTTTATATTCTTTTTAAATCAGTTTTTATATTCTTTTTAAATCAGTTTATATATCTTTAAAAATCAGTTTATAAATTCTTAAAAAAATCAGTTTTAAAATTTTAAAAAAATCAGTTTTAAAATTTTTATAAATTCTGAAATTAGTTTTTGCAAAACAAAAATAAAATAACCTAATTTCTTACCGTAGCCTGCGAAGGGGAGGGAAGAAGAAGGCGGCGTCGGCGGCAGGTTGGTGGTGTTCGGAGGTGTCGGCATCGAGGCTTCAGGGCGGCGGCTTCGATTTGCTTCGACTGGGGGGCGTCGCGATGAGGGCGCTGGAAGGAGGAGGTCGGAGTCTTCGATAGTGAGGGCGGCGTCGAGGTCTTCGTCGGCGACGATGTCTGGAGGGGGGCGGCGGCGATAGGTATAGGTTTTTTTTTATTTCGTTTCTGGTAAATGAATCGGGGGGGGGGGGCCAAGCAGAAGAAAAGGAGGGAAGAATATATATATATATATTTTTTATTAGTTAATTATTTAATTTTGCAAAAAGGTTGACTTTTACATACGACCTCGAAACGAGGCCTACCGCCTGTCGCCCATAGCGTTTTACCCCCATTCCGAACACAATGGGATATGTATCGTAAGCTGATTTGATCGTTACAATTAGTTTCCGTTGAATTTACATTTAAATCCTTATATTGAATTTTAAACGTACATTTCAAATTATCGGGGTCACATACTAACTAGAAAAATTCCAGAAAAATATTTTCTAGTTTCGTATTGACGATACGGTCCTAACAAAACTAGTTTCGTCGAATTCTGAGACCGTTTGAAAAATGGCCAATTTCCAGTCGATTAAATTCAACAGAAACTGGTCAAACGCGTTTTCTTTTGCCACGCTCACATATTGATTCGAAAAACTATGAAATTTGAAACCTAGCAATAGTTTGACATCCCGAACCCAACAAAAGTGGTTTCATCGAATTCCGAGGCCATATGCAAAATATCAATTTTCCAGGCCTATATATTCTATATACTGACTCTTCTGAAAATTCATTCGGCCATAACTTTTGATTCCCGTTATGAAACTTCGATTTTTCAGATTCGTTAGAAAGGTATTGACTAACAGACTTAAATATTTTTGGTCTCACTAAAATCCGTTATATTTTCCACCCTGCACAGTCGGTCAAAGTATGAATTCAAATTTTCAAACTGACTTACTATTCTTAACTTACTATTTTATTGAAATATTCTATTTCAATGGTTCAAATTGCTTTTAAATAATCAATTTAAAAATTTTAAATTGGCTCGTATTTTCCGGTTTATTACATGTTCCTTATCTAATGCAAAGATCAGGCGGTCCACTGATTCAGTTGACCTCCTTAATGCGAACTATGTCAGTGTCATGAGTCCAACATGTATGCAATTTTCCTACTTGATACATATCATTCTTATATGAGTGACAACCATTCATTCATATGCAACATCCATGTGATGAGTCAATCATTTTGCATCAACAGAAATTGAAAATGCTCACACATCCATTTGCAGTATGAGAGTGTTTTCAAGCCAATCTAGTGCCTAGTGTGTGTATATGCATCCACGAGCAACCACTAGCAACCACTTGCATCCACTTGCAACCATTAAACATAACATGTCTCAAACACATGTTTACATCCATAGGATTCCTATCTATAGGTCGAAGACTCGATTGATAGGATACATTCGAGTGATGGGAGCGAGTGCAGATAAACAAAACTTGGTTTCCATTAGACTTTGGTTGAGAGACAAATTTCCCCTAAGTATCAACCCGAAGACCGAAATCAACATCAGATTGATACCCAGAGGATTACCCTCTTTAGACAATGTCAAAACTGGAAATCTCAACCTTATCAGAAATATTCAGATATTTACAGATTACCGGTACAGAGCAGATTACTAAATGATTCTTAGGAAACTAAGCATGATAAAAACCCGGAATGTATGTGTCATAGTCAACTTAACGCTCAACACAGATACCCAACTTACCACGCTTAGATGAGTTATAACCCTTATGGGTCTGAGTCTACAGCGGAATCAGAAACAATACTAGTATTCAAGTGCAGAGTATCGATTACAAAATTGAAATGCCAGAATCAGAAAAGAGTTTTAACTCAAAAATCTGATAAAGAAATTAAGCCTCCTACAGAAAATTTTCCTACTTCTATCCTATCCACTAGCCTCGAGAGTGTTCGCCTGCCTTCCAGAAGTCGGTACTGCCCTCTGCCCTTGCCCTCGTTTCTTCGGACAGTCCCTAGTGAAGTGTCCCATCTCACCACAGTTGAAGCAAGTGCCCTTTCTTTTTCTGCAATCCTTGTTCATATGAGTCGAGCTTCCACAAGTAAAGCACTTTTTCTCCTTCTTATCTTCAGACTTTTCACCCTTCTTTTGTGTTTCCTTTTTGGGCCATGCTTTCTTGTTCTGTGGTTCTTCCTTCTTTGCCTCTTTCTTGTCGTTGTCTTCCTCGTGCAGTAGTGCCATATCCACCAATTTCTCGTAAGTCGGTCCCATAGGTACATGGGTCATGGCTAGGTTGTGCAGTGGCTCGTTCAATCCTTTAGAAGAGCGGAGAGCCTTTTTATGCTGGGTGTTGACTAAATCTTGTCCAAACCTAGCCAGTTGGTTGAACTGGTTGATGTATTCCTTGACCGTCATACTTCCTTGCTTAAGAGATAAGAACTTTTCCAGTTGTAGATTCGTTCAGCTTGCAAGAGGAATTTCGTCTCAAACCTTGTTCTGAAATCCATCCGTGTTTCAATCGGTCTCTTAGCGTTAGTGACTTCCCACCAATAGGAAGCTTCGTCCTTGAGCAACCATACCGCCAATTGTACCTTCTGCCTATCGTCCACCTCGAAGATAACGAACAGATCCTCAGTTTCTTTGAGCCAGTTCCTCGCTTCTACGAATGATTAAGTTCCCTTGAAATCCTTTCCACCCATGGCCCTAAAATCTTTGCAGATCTTTGAAAAAGCAATTGCACGAGGAGGGGGCGGAGGAGGAGGAATCGCTGCAGCTGGAGGAGGAATATCTACTGGGCCTGCATCGTTGGCCCTAGCCTCTAAGTACCTCCTGAACCAGCCAGGTATTGGCACGCCCTCTGGAAAGTTAAGATTCCCAGACATGCTGGAATGAAAGAAAAGGATTTAAAACGGAGAACGAAAAAGATAGATATATGGCTTTTTAGGGATTATATTTTTCAAAATAAACTTTATTTTTGAAAATACTTCCTTTTAAATCCTTTTTGAAAATAGTTTTCAAAACTTTTAATCTAATCCGGTAACCTTCAGCTCTGATACCAAGTGTAACACCCCACCTCCGTTAAGGACACTCACAAAGGGAATGCCTTAACTTTGGTGGAGCATTTTAGTAAACAGAACAGAAAATTTCAAGACAGATAAACAGTACTTGAGAAATTATAAACTTTATTACAGCGGAAAACAGAAATCAGTTTGGTTACATCTTTACCAAAAGCTCAAGTACATAAATATCAGTCTTGTTTAGAAAATCATCAGATTACTAAACTTTAAAATCATAATCCCCACAGAAGCTGCCATAAGGAGTCAAGCCATACTTTAAGCACTCTAAGTACTTAAAGCAGAAGAAATCCGGATCAAGCTAAAGTATTACCTCCTTGGAAAACCTGGGGGGAACGGAAGAAAAGGGGCGAAAACAAGCAAGGTCAGACATAAAGTCTGACAAGTCCAGTGACTTTCAGCATATGAACAGATAATAATAATTATGAGATGAAAGTAAGCTAGATAAGAGATAACTGTAACTGGAGCAGCAGATGTACTTAGGTTAAACAGAAGAAACAGAATAATATCACTTTTCATTTCTCTGCACTAATACTAGTATAACAGGATTAGGTGTCACCCCAATGTCTAAACTGAAACAGAAACAGGAACAGAATAATTTCCACAGAAGAGAATGTTAGTAATGGGCCTTTACCACCCCAACAGAAACAGATAGAAACAGAATGCTAATAATGGGCCTTTACCACCCGAATAGAAGGTACAGAAACAAAAACAGATTAATCCCTGCGGAAACAGAATGTAGAATTAGGTGTACACTGGTAAATGGGCCTTTACCACTTGAACAGACGGTACCACGCAGAAACAGACAGGTGTTGCCACCCAACAGAAACAGACGGTACCAACAGAATCAGATAGAACTAAGTGTACCCTAAAACCTTACCCCAAGCGATCGGCTCCCTAATACATAATACCCTGTGTCGGCTCCACAGTAGGGTGTATCACTCCCTAAAGTGACAACCAATTGGCACAGACCTATTTACAAATGTCACGGCGTCTTGCATCCTCAGAGGCAGACCGGGATCCATGTACGCACATGACCCGGTTGGAACGCACCATCAACACCCCTCGCCATTATCAGAATGAACCACTTATAATTAGTTCAGTAAGCGTGCCCGGACCCTACCTACTGTTGGGTCAAAGTTTTGATACCAGAAAGGGTTACTGACAAATATGGGTCCCAAACAACAGATGACACAAGTAATTTCCCTCCAAACCTTGTGTCCCCAAACTAACAGATTTCAGATTAACTTGTTTACAAGTTCAGACATACAGTGTTCAGATCAACTTGTTCACAGATTAGACAAGTTTTCAGACTAACGGATCAGATATACGGATTTAACAGATTTACAGATTTGTCTAACTTTGTAATTGGATCTACAGATTCACGAAACGGGTTTGTTAAATTCATTAGTCCAATTGGTTTAACCCTATCCACCCAACACGTTTTAGACATCATATTTATCCCAGATTTGCATTAATATTAATGCACAGACCTCTCACATTAGGTCGGTAGCTTGTGGCCGCTGGATATGCCGGGCGGTTCTGGGCAGACTTCTGCCACAAGCCATACCTAACCTCGTGTCTAAGCATATTTTTAGTTATGCCTACGACCTCTCACACTAGACTGACAGTTTGCGGTCGCTGGTTAAGCCGGTTGGTTCCGGGCAGGCTTCTACCGCAAACAGAGTCTAACCTCGTGTCATAGCCAATTCATTCCAATACAGATTTTTTAGATATCAGACTAATTCTGTTTATTTAACAGATTAAACTTCTGTACAAGTTACAGCAGATTATTCGAGGTTCTATTAACAAGTTTTGCTTAATTTTAAGTCGAGCCTACAGATTCACATACTTCAAATTTCAGCATTTCAGTTCCAACAGATTACGTCATTCAACTGATTAAACAGATAACAGATCTTGCAGATTAGGCTATTTAGCAGATAAGGCAATTTAACATAATTAGCAGATTAGGCAATTCAATCTAATTAGCAGTTTAGGCAATATAATAGAACTAGCAGATTAGGCAATATAACAGATTTAGCAGATAACAGATTTAGCAGATTATATATATATATCTAAAACTCTATTTACATATCTTGCCCAATCATAAATTTAGCCTAAACTTACATGCCTAAATTAAGGTCATAATTCATAATACAATATATGCCCCAAATTTTAGCCTTAATTTTCCCATTTACAGTTCATGTCGAAACTAGATTTAATATTCTAGTTCACCATTTATGTCCAAGACTAGTACACATGTAAATCATTCTCTATTATAGCCAACTCAAATTATGCCAACATATTTGCTATGCCAGATTTACTTAATTAAGCTACGCCCAATCCCCGTATAACATGTTTCCACAAGTTCTCTAAATACTCATGAAATGGCCCTATAGGCTCGATGTACATAACAGTGAATGGGAATAAACTAGCAAAGTTACATAATAAATATGATATCTAACATCATTAAGGGAATAGGCATAAGAAACTAACTACAATAGTTATAGGAAACTAACCACAATATTCATGGGCGACTAATTACAATAGTTTCTTATTCAATGTCATAGGCAATAGTCTCATGGTCATGAATCATAGTCATAGGCAACAGTCTCATAGTCAATGAATCATAGTCATAGGCAATAGTCTCATAGGCAACAGTTTCATGTCCAATTATGCATTATTATTTGTCCCAAAGTTTAGCGTTCGTGCGTTAATCTCTTATGAGCTTCGGCGCAGGCTCGTAGTAGCCTAGCTATAGAACAGAAAGAAGAAAGAGGTACAGAATAGTCACAGAAAAACAGATCTGACAGATAAGAATATACATAACCTCATATTCAGATTTATAATCATGTCACAATTATAATTATAGTTTATAGCGGAAAATAACTGTACTTGCCTTTCGTGGTTTTAAGAAAGGATAATAAACTGTTGTTGATGCAGAAATGCTAAATTATTCCTCTTTAATTGTCATAGCTCTAAACTTGGATTTGAGATTTGATTTAGCTTTTAATTCTATTCAGGTTGGAAGAAGATTCATCAGTCCAAGTTTTGATTCCAGCAGGGTAGCGACGCCATTTTTATTTTTAATTAGAACAGAGGCAGAATATAGACAGAATGAAATCGTGTGGAGAGAATGAGCATAGAGGTGAGTATATATAGGATTAGGCAGATGAATCTAGACAGAAACGAGACCGGATACATCAGAATGAACCAGGTTAAAAAAATGGGTTTTGGGAGCCGGTCGACCCTATGGTCGACCTGGTCTGGCCAGGTCGACCCCCAGGTCGACACTATGGTCGACCTGGCCCCTGGGAGGTCGACACTCTGGTCGACCCCCAGGTCGACCTGGTCCATGGGTGGGAATTTTCCCGCCCAACCTGTTCTGGGATTTTGAATTCGAATTTTCGAGCTGTTTTCGATTCTGAAATTCTCTGAAAATTCGGAGGGCCATATCTCCCTCATACGAACTCCGTTTCTCGAAAACTCGGACTCATTTCCAAGCAGAATTTTGAGACGAATGCAATGGCGTAACCCATTTCCCTTGATTCTTATTTTAAAAATTAATTATTCTCTGATTTGTTACTTATACGTTCACAGAAAATACGGGGTGTTACATTTCAAGTTATGTATGAAACTATTTTTGGAAAGTTGCTAGAAGTACAGTTCGTTGACCATAACGGTAAACGACTGTTTTCAAATAGATAAAAATATAGAAATTTTTGTAAAATCATTATAAATCATTTAAAAGTGCTTTGAATTGATAATATGAAGTTTTTTATAGTATAAAAGTCGCTTTGATCATACTAGCTAATATGGGCTTGTTTATAATGTTGTTACAACATTTTTCGAAAATGGTTTATTTAAATGTTTTGAACTCGATTATTTTCATCTATGAGTTACGTAATCATTTTTAAATGATTAATATAATATTTTAGAAGTTTTAAACATTTAAACAAGATTTGGTCATGAGTATATTAAGTTTACTTAAAGATTTAAAGAGTTTTCAAACATAGATTTTATTTGGAATTAGATGGAAATAATCCCCATATAATTAATTTTAAATTCCATGATAAAACTTATACTATTCATGGAATTTGAAAGGTAATTTTACCATTATTCCACCTATAGTATGCTTTAAATATGGAAATTGATATTGAATATAGGTTGATATAATTTTTGTTAAATTCTTATACTCAATATAAATTAGTTTTGGATTTTGAAAATTAAATGAAAATAACTTTCAAATATTCGATATTTAATCTCGTAGTTCAAATTATACTATTCGGGGAATTTGAAATGTATTCATACTATTATTCCACTTATAGTATTAGTTGATTATAAGGATTAGTATTGAGTATAAATTGATATACATTTTATTCAAATCTTATATTTAACATCAATTGGTGTTTGGGTTTGTTGTGAATGGTGTTTTAAATGACATCATTCTTTAACCCAAGTTCGAGTATGATTCAAAATTTATAAATGTATTTAGACTTTTTAATGCTTAATTATTTAGAGATAAGTTTCAGAAAGGAAAGTAAAGGGATAAAGAACTAATGAATCTTGATTTAGAATTATTATTAAGATTTTGAGGCTTAACTATCTTTGATAAAAAAGGATATGTTTAAAGAGAAATTTAAGAGATAAGATTTTTTTAGAACATGGATTTTTAAAAGGAACCTTGGATAAGATTAATTGTTGTTTAAAAAATACCATTTACAATGGAAAATAATAACAAAACATTTGATTAAGATTTAATAAAATATTCCGAAATTAAACTGAAGAATAAATCTTTGATTAAGATTTAAGTAAATCTTAATTTAGGATAGGAAATGAATATGGAATTAATTTCTGATAATCAATGAAAGAGGTCTCTTTGGTTAAGTTTATAAACTTTGATTTGAAAAATCAAAGTGACTTTATGGAGTTTTATCCCAAGTTATAAAACATATGAATAATTTCCTTAATAAGGTTTTAATTAACCAATTGAAATGGAAGAGAGACTTAATAATCTTGTATTTCCATATAATTTTAAACTAACGATTATTATTTGGAAAGACCGAAATTCAGAATTTGGGTCCAACAAAACCATTCCAAATAATAGTACAATAATAGTACGACTATATGGAACAATTAAAGATGGTGTTGAAGACCGAAAACATTCACATCAAAAGGACTGTCTGTTGACGTCTCTTCACTGGGTTGCTCCATTATTGAGATTTTTGTTTGACAGTCAGTCCAGATGTATTTGGGGAATATCTGTATTTACAAGGGCATATATCCTTTATTGGACGAGGAATAAAGTGCCTTAGGATTTGTTCAGACACACAAAGAACTTATATGGATGTGTGTCTGACATTGTATTTTGTAATGTATTGATTGGTCTTTACTAAACATGTTTTTGTTTCTGGCAGAGAAGTTATCTCTTAGCTTAACACCTTTCTTTGAGACATACGAGCTCAAAGGTGATATGTTTAGTAATTATCAGTTGTATTTATGGAATGACAGTGTGGCATACTAAGTGCTTGTGCTATTGATGATCAAAGCATGGCTTAGTAAAGCATAGCTTTGTGTAACTAGACTTCGACAAGCCTCACACCCTGCAAATGGCCCAAACAGGAAGGATGCGGCAAGGTTATGGGTTATCATCTCTTATATAGATAAAAAGTGTACCATGGTATGGAGCCCAGGTATTATTTATGTTGCAGCTTCTACTTTTTGTGGTTGTTGATGTTGCGAGGGCCTATTTTAAGGTTGGTAACAACCTGGAATGATATATCCAGGTGTGATCCAGGTAGAGAATTCCGACTTTGTGTTGGTAGAGAACTTATAGGTTATTCTTAGGACATTCTTCTAGAGATTTGTCCATCAGAAAGGACGTTCCTTAGCCTGGTCATTTGTTAGAAATCCATTCTTCACTACGAGTTTGTACGGCTTTAGTTGTAAACCTATATGCCGACATAATGGTATGGGACATTATGTCGGCTAGGATTGATACATTTACTTATGAAAGTGATTTTCATATTGTACATTAATAATAATATCAAATGTTTTCACGTATCAAGCATGTTTGGCTATCACAAGAGAAACCACTCCCAAGTCGGTGTTTGCATGGCGTGTGTGCCAAGAGACCTTATGGTAGCTTCATTTTCAAAAAGCATTACTAGTTTTTATGCATCAGTATTCATAAGAAAAAACATTCTACCTTTATACGGCATAGTCTTATGATTTACCTTATATTTTTAAAGTATAATTGATTTAGTTTATTATGCCAGTCTTATGACTGACCTGGAGTTTATTATTCTTCCATCTAAACTCTGGGTGCCCGTATTTTTCACATGGGCAGCCTGGTAGTTACGGTTTTGCAGATTTAGTCTTAGTGTCATTTTAGAGCATATTCTGGATTAGATTTGGAGCTATGTCCAAAGCATTTTATTTCTTCCTCTGCACTTAGTTATTTTCGTTGTGTGTTTTCTATTGTATAAATATTTTTCGTTATACTATGATATCTTTTATACACTAATGTAAAAAAGTTTCTTATGATAATGAAAAATTTCTTTTGTTCAGTTTTAATATGTAAGTAACCCTAACCATCGGTCTTTATGAACGGTTTGAGTCGATTTAGATACCATTTAAAACCGTGAACAAAGGCGAATCGTTACATGTATTCTTGAAGATCCTGCCAACCAATCCTTCATTGATGCACGAATAACTTTTTTATAACTTCCAGAAAACAACTTGAAAACTTTACGTGTCTCCAGCTATGGTTTGAGAATTGTTATATCCATATTTTCCATATGTCATTGACAAGTCGTTTACCTTGCATTTAGAAACATTGTTTCAAGCCATTGATCAAAGCATATCCTCTACCAGTGTTTATATTACAGCTAGATAGTCTAGCATATACAATGGCTTAGACTTCATAAGCGTTTACTCATAATTTTCTTCCCTTTCGTGTGCTAAAAATATGAACTATATTAAATCTCAGACCCATAAAAGTCATCCTTTCCATTTCTTATAAAGTTATATATACCTTTTTTATAAGTACAATCAATTTTTAAAATGGATGGGTAACATTTGCATAAGCTTGCATATGAGATCCCATCAAATCGGCTAATGGTCATTTGATACATATGCTCTGGAAAATAGACATAATGTTTTTCTAGAAGTAATTTCATTATTTGTCGCATCGTGGATGCGACAACCCGAAATTTGGTTACCTTAATTAAAATATTTGAATTACTTAAAATATTCAAATATGGATTATTTCTAAGTAGTAATAAAGTTTAAAGTAATAATATATGAAGATGAGCTTATTTTGGAAAATAATTCTGAAAAATATTTCTTTATAAAAAATGTTATAAAATGGCTAGAATCATTTTATCAATTAAACTAGTTTTTGATCACGAATTGTTTTGAATACATACACTTATTTTCATAATTAAATAACAACATGAAATAAAATACTATAATTTATATTGGAGAATTTAATATATGCATAACACAATTAATAAGGGCATTATGTTCAATAATTGATTTATGGATTTAAATGAAGATTTAAGTGATTCGATAATTATTATAGTTAGTTAAATAGTTGTTTATATGACAATAAATCATTTTAAATATGTTATACAGTGCTAATAAGTCAATTGTAAAAAAATTTACAAAGGAATATAAGTAACTTGAAAATATAAGGAAAATCAATATCGTATAATCCCAAATTTTAGAAATAATTATTTAATATATTTACTGAGGATTTAATACCTAGATAATCAGGTTTTAGTTATTTAAATATGATAAAAAAAATTGTATACAAATTTTGTTTACTTAAATGAATAGTTCAACATGAAACTAAATATATGTTGGAAAAGCTAATTGTCTATAATCCATGGTTTAACGAGCAGAAGTGAATCAAATCGTTGCAACATTTTCTAGAACACATATATGTATGTACATACATATATATAAGTGCACATATTTGTATCATAATTAGTCAAATAAAAGATAAAGGAAAAATATACAAGTATGCATACATTTACATATATAAGCTCCATATATATGCATTACTTCACCCTTAAGTCAAATTTTCACATCAAGGGACAAAGAAGCATGGCTACAAGAGGAGTATGGCCAAGATGGGAGGAAAAGATGTGTGGGAGTGAAGGGAAATGAGAATGTACGAGTATAATAATGTTTTTATAAATTATGCTAAGTTAATGTAAAATATTCCTATATTATTCCTCAAAATACATGCCTTTTATCTTTATAAATTCACATACTCATTTATTATTCCACCTCCTTTTGAGATATATAATATTCTCACTAATGGCCTCCAAGCCTTTGAAAACGAATAGATTCATTCCTTACAATATCATATCAAAAAAAAAGTTGAAACCCTTTCTAATTCTTCCTAAATTATTAGTTTATTAGAAAGTTCTATACAAAGTTCAAAGTCAAAGAAAGAAGGGTATAAGGTGCTCCTTCCATACATGGCTAAGCAAAAGAAGAAGAAGGATCAAGTTCGAGATGCTCTAGAGCAATCGCGGTGAAGCTACAGCGATCAAAATGAACTATAGAAACCAATAAAAGTTAGAAATTAAACCTTAAATAACCCTGACAATGCAATGATAAAGAATATGTTTGTTATGATAATGTTTAATATGGATAATGTTTTCTCGCATGATTATTTATCAAGTTTGATGTATAATAGGTTGTTCAAATGGATGATTCAAAAAGTCAAGTTAAATGTAAATCGATAAAAACAAAGGAAATTGCTTTCTTTTAATGAATGAAATAGTATAATGGTTAATAAAAGGTGTTTGTGGTCACTTTAAAAACCGATCGGCTTTGCCAAAAAAAGAAATAGTATAATGGAATTGTAATGACCTACTATTTTCAACCATTTAAGTCAATAATAAAACCGACTCAAAGCATTCAAAATAACAGATTATTATTTCTATGGGTTAAATATAAAAATTATCATAGAATCATAAACAAATCACAGACACAGAAAAATATAATATCTCACAGCGGAATAAATAAAATATTATAGTAGTTCATGAAGCTACTAAATACGAATTTCAAAATTTATACATATTATCAAAGTTACAGAATAAAACACAACAGAAGTCTAAGTACAATGGATTAATAATACAAAAAGGAATACCAACATAAAATAGATAGAGACGAGGTATTCAACAAGTCTACATCTCCGAAATGTGGAATGTCACTACTACAGTATGCGGTCTGACCTGAGCAATAATGCAAAGATAGAACTCTCGGCTCAGTGAAATTAAATCGACTCATGTGAACTATTCAAATGAAATGCTCAAGTAACTTAAAGGATTTTTGGGATTCCCATTATCTAAGGATAACGTAATATATAATACAAAACACTATTATAATAATGTGTATGGTAAATACACTATTAAAAATAGCGTAAGCGGGATTACCATTATTACCATTACACCATTTATAAACATTATCGTAAACATTACATATAAAACACCAGTTAAACGGTTAGTGGATAGGGATGTACCGCTATACGACAATGTCAAATCAAAATCGTAGGGGGATTGATCAGGATAATATGACAAGGCACACGAGGCGATACCCACCATAGGATTCTACCGGATTGCTGACCCAAACTGGTCGTAACACATAGCAGCAACTACCGCCCCCTCATAAAATACCTCCAAATCAAAGGTACGCCCAATCAATCATAGAGAAATAGATATCGTATTGAAGAAGCATGTCTGTTAAGAGGAGCAAACTCAATTGGTCTGGATATGACTCCTATTAGTCACTTTAATTATAACCCGACGATCAGTGCTATCCATCATTGTCCTCGTACTTCATTTCAGTAGTGTTCGCTAAACCAACCTACTTCATTTTCCATTCTCCACCACATGCACAATTGTTAAAGTGGTTCCCGTTATTTGCAGAGGGTTCTACAATAATCGGCTCCAGTCTCTTTAACAACCAAACGTTTAAATTTTTCACATCGTGGTCATTTTCATTTAAAAATCATATTTGAAATAACATAAATAAAGTAACAAAAATATTGATTTATATTCAATAATTAAGTTCATATATTTCAATGTTATAAATCATATTTTAAATCAATATACTATTTAATTAAGTTCAAAATTCCAGATTTCATATTTACTAAATGGTTCTTTAGCATTATTACATTTTGAATGTAAATTCCGATATCTCAAATATCATTATCAAATCTTCGTATTAACATTTGGACTTAACAACTGAGATTGGAAATAGACTTTCTTTTAAAATAGTTAAATTTAAAAATAAATATATTAATATAAAATATCATGATTTAATAATAATTATAATATATTTAATAATTAGAAATTAAAATAAAATTGTTACATTTTAAAATAGTAAAAAAGTAATAGTTATATTGAAAATAATTAGTTATTATATAATTAGTTATATAAAATGGTCTAGAATAGTTTTATATAAAATAATTCTAGTTTAAAGTAATTTAGTTTTAATTACTGCTAAAATCTGAACCATATATCTGTATTCCAAGTTCAACTTATCATCAATTCTGATTTCACGTTTCCATTAAAATTAACTTAAATTAAACTCGTCCCCATTTCAAATTTAGTGATTTACAATTAAAATCACAATTATGAACTATTACTTCAGTTTGGTTTAAATCTTAAATTCTAAGTTTAGTTGTGTTTCATCTTATTATTCAAAACAATTTTCACAATTTGATTAACAAGTTAATTTCTTAAATCAAATTCTTCAACTTCATAATTTGTCAAATTAAAGAATTATCAGTTTAAACCCTTTAATATAATTCTTCCATTCATTTCATTTAGCAAATTTTAAATTGTATTCTTCCTTTAAATTATATTTATTAAATCTATTATATTAAATTAAGTCTTTTTTGGCAAGGCATTAACTCTTTATATTATATTAAATTACACTATAAATTAAATATTTTAAAACTAAATAAATCTTTTATATTAAATTTAAAACATTACAAAATAAATTATTATATTAAATTAAGTTATATTACATTAAATTAGTTTACATTACAAAAATCTAGTTTAAATTAAATTTCAAATTAAATATTAAATCTTTCTTAGATTAATAAGTTACTTCCAAACAACAATTCCATTAAGTCAACTTTAAATTAAATTCATAAATACAAATTAAATATTTCAAAGATTAATTTAAACTAACATTTAGGTAATAATTCAATATCAATACATACTTATAAATTCCACAAAATAATTTATATTTACTAACGATGTTCGTATAAAATTTTCTAATATATGGTAAAGTGTATTAGTATGTATCATTTCAATCCTTTTAGTTAAATTTTCGGAGATATATCGTTTCACCCTGTTTTCCAATTCAATATCAAAAGGTATAATGATTCAGGTATTATCATTTCAACTAATAATGATGTTTTTAATCTATAGGGAACTTTCAATGTAAGAACATAAATAAAAAAACATAACAATACTAATATGTAACATAACAAATTCATGTCATTTGTGTCAATAACAATCGTGACATATCATACATGCCACAAATAAACCTATAATACAAAATAGCACAATTTCATGTCATGAATGAAAATTTAAATTTAACATAAAACCATATCTACTAAAGCAATCCTAACATCTCAATTTATCAATTTGATGTGTTAAATCATTCTTTATAAAGTGTTAGTCAAGTTTGAGATAAACTCACATGTCGTGGCACTGAACGAAGGCGATAATGAAAGGACACAGAAAGCAAGATGGACAACTCCAGCTACAGGTATTACTACATGTAATGACCTGAATTGCTATCCAATTCAAATCGATCATTAAACCGAGTTAAACCGATCAAAACGGCAGATTGTTATGAGAACACGACGCATTGGAACACAGAACAAGAGAACTTTTCATTGCTATTACAATAACTTTAAATCCAAGTACAAGAATATTAGAGTGCGAAAAAATAAAAGATACATAGCAGAAAAACGAATATCAGAGGATCATAAAAGAATTAAAAAATAGAGGAAATGTAAATATGTGGATACAATGCATAGCAGAAAACATCAACTAACACAGCAGAAGACCAAAAAATAATCCAGAGCACATCTCCCGCCATAATCCAGGATCTAGTGAAAAAAAAATATGCAAAACCAAAACTATTGGCTGCCCATGCAGAAATTATGGGCACCCATAGTTTAGGTGAAAAACAATAAACTCCGAGTTAGTCGTGAGATTAGCATGAGAACTAAAAATGGTTAATAGCTTTATTTTAAAGTAGGGTATATCACGAGACCACGCCATATGACATGGAACGGGTTTCCTTCATATTAATACCTTTAAAAAGAAAGTTGTAATGCTTTTTGGAAAATGAAGCTATTATAAGACTCATGTCCCATCACACAATGCAAGCGCAAGCTGGAGGATAGAGTTTTACTTTATAATAGTGAAACATGCTTGATACGTGAAATTTCTCTTTTATTATAATTAGTACATAATGCATAAAACAATTTCGAAAATAAATGTATCAATCTTAGACAGCATAGTACCCCATCTTATTATGTTGCCATATAGGTTTACAATTGAAAACGCAAGGGTCCTATTGGAAGTTAGATTTCCATCACGAGCCGAGGCAAAGGATCTTCCTTGTCCGTACTTCAAATCATGTCTAGCAAAATGTCCTAGGGAACAACGAATCCCTTTGGAGTTGCAGGATCGGTCAGCAGTACGTCGTTGATTAGCATTGCCTGGACAGTACGTTTCTCGGTCTTATTGGACCTCCTGGTCAGTACGTCGACTATCATGGCCTCATGCGGCCACATCCGAGGGACCTCGATTTCAACATCCACATAAGTAAAATGTCTGGGCTCCATACCATGACATCAATTCTAGCTATAAAGAAACGCATGTTCTCCCTGTTGTCCTTCATCCCGTTTTTGACTCATACCGGGGTTTGAAGCTCGCAAATTAATGCATTGACACAAAGCTACGCTATATTATCCTTGCTTTGATCACCATTCACAAAGCTCTTCTTTTCAAAAAAAGCTTTGATCACTTCATCTTAGCATGCGATATTGTCAACTCATACCATAACATTGATATCTACCAATATACAACCTCTAAGCTCGTACATCTCAGAGAAGAGTGTTAAGCTAAGAGAATAAATTCTCCACCACACAATCCATTTTCAAGTCCATTCTGGGTCTGATCAAAAACGGAGGCACCTTATTCCCCATCCCATATATCCAATACAGGAGAGAGGTCATCGCGTATCCGGTCGATGTCTAAGTACGTCTGGACGACCATCACTTATTACCTCCTCTTGGGTGTACGGTCTAATCGAGATATCGGCAATAGCCCAAACAATGTGAAGATCTCCGGTCTTTAACCATCATCTTCATATCTTCAACTTTTAATCGTCGTATCAGTTATTCAAAATGGATTAACCGGGTCTTTCCATATAACTCGAGCATCTTTAAAATCATGTGATATACATAAAGATAACACACATCTTGTTGCAATCCAAAATATTCTTTTATTCAAATATTCCTTATATTGGGATTGGTTCCCGATAATCTTATAAAAGATTATCTCATTTGAACTCGTTGTTTAACTCCTTCCTTGGAAATCATTTCAAAAGATTTTTTGTTGAAAATATCCAAAGATTATTTCCATTCGAATCCTTTCCAATTTATATGTTGAAAAACTCTGGTTATATTAAAACCATATTAAACCCAATATGTTACATCAAAACATTGGATTATCCATCTCTAGTTTTTAACTAGCTTATTCAGAAGAAAAAAAATCATTTATCTTTCAAAACTTGGAATATTTCATCCAAAATCTTTTTATATCATTAATTATGATTAACATAATTTATTCATATTTTTAATAATTTAATTATGGTCTTCACAGTGGGTTTTCAATTTCAAGTCACTGAACTGCATCCATAGCGACCTTTTCCAAAACAGATTTGAACTTAAATTAAAATTAAATTGTTGAATTTCAAAACTTTTCATTTCATTTGAAAGTTTATTTCATTACGGACCTAGCGCTCTTCGTTTTAGGAGAATCCGACGGTCAGATCTCTCAGTACATTAATTCTGAGTTACGGGTTGATGTTCACGAACTGTCGCTGCGCAACTCGTCCTACTCAAGGCCAAATCGATATATAAATATAAAAATTGGTATACTTCCAAAATAATTTTATAAGTTATATAAAATATATATAATCAACATTTGAAAATCTATTTTAGTCATTTCTATTCAAAATAACGTATTCCACTATTAGGCCATTTTCAATGCTATTTATGTAACGTCCCGGATTTTGACTGAGTCTATAATACAGTTAATTGTGAATTATTTCAATAATTGATTTATATTAAATAAATTTAGTATAATAAATATGAGGAAATTTCAAGAACAATATACAGTAGGCCAGAAATAGCATGCGTTGCAACGTCGGGCATACTTAGCTGCAAATTTATATACAGTAGGCCAGAAATAGCTGAATCGCAATACCTTCTTCGCGAATGTTTGTCCTCTAGTGTGGTCACCACACTCACCTTCGTGAACTTCTCTCGACACTCTTTCTATGCTGTTGTGGGCTATTCACCGGAGGAGCAGCATTGAGAACCCTTGTCAGGATAAAACTTCGCCTTGCATGACATATCTGGAGGCTTTGCAAATGACAGCACGGCTTTCGCTCTTTTTGGTGGGAAGTGACCCATTTATTAGTAAGTTCTTTAAGAGTGTCATCCATGATTCCCTTTCTAGCTCAGTCTACAGTACAGGATCAATTTCCATCTGGTCGATACTTGGTGACTACAATACCTCTATCGGGACCATTTCTGTGTCCTCAGGGTTATCAGAACTAGCCATCTTGGCCAACTTATGTACTCATTGATTCTCTGATCAGGCGATATGTGTTATGCTATAGTGTTCAAAGCCATTCAGCAATTTTCTTACTTCCTTCAAGTATGATACGAGCCTTAGCCCTTTGGCCTGAAACTCTTCATTGACCTGGTTCACAACTATCTTGGAATCGCAAAAGATATCCAGTTTCGCTATTCCCAACTCCTTTGCAAGCCTGAGCCCGGCAATCAGGGCTTCATACTCTGAGTCATTATTCGTAGCGTGGAATTCTAATCTTAAAGCATAGTATATCGATCGTTTTTTAGGGGTTACAAGCACAACTCCAGCACCAGATTGTCTGTTAATACAGCTTCCAAGAGTTGGGGTCAACTAGTGATTTTGACATATCAGCTTTTTCATTCACTACATCATCCTAGGATAGTAAATTCTGCTATAAAATCTGCCAATACTTGCCCACTTATCAATCTTCGGGGCTGGAAGTTCAAATCAAATTGAATCAACTCAATTTTCCATTTGAGCAGCCTTCCTGACGTCTCTGGTCTCTGTAACACTTGTCGGAGCGGATGGTCATTGTATACAGTGATGGGATGAGCCTGAAAATAATGGCGAAGCTTTCTAGATGCATCCCGCAGACTATATGCGAGCTTTTCTATCTTCGGGTAGTTCCGTTCTGCTGCCGTTAGCTTGTTACTTACGTAGTACACAAGTCTCTGGACTTTATCTTCTTCTCTTACCAGGGCTGAGCTTATTGCGTGAGACGACACTGCCAAGTACACGAACAAGTCCTCGTGGTCTACTGGCTTGGATAATATCAGGGGTTTTCCAGATGATTCAGGAGGTTCTAGAATGCTTCCACAAAATTAGGGGTCCATTTAAAGTTGCGCTTCCCTCGCTTTATCAAATCGAAAAATCGAATGCACTTATCTATAGCTTTGGAGATGAATCTACTTAGCACGGCCACTTTCCCAGCGACGCTCTGCACATCTTTGATTTGTCTTGGTTCCTGGATATTCCTGATTATCGTGATCTAATCTGGGTTGATTTCAGTTCCACGAGAGCTAACAATAAAGCCCAAGAATTTTCCAGAGGTGACTCCAAATGAACACTTCCAAGCTTCATCCCGTATCGCCTAAGGATGTCAAATATTTCTGCTAGATCGGCAGTATGGTTGGACGATTGTCTGGACTTCACAAGCATGTCATCCACATACACTTCCATCGTCTTCCCAATATGATTGTAGAACATTCGGTTTACTAGTCGTTGATATGTAGCTCCAGCGTTCTTTAAGCCGAAAGGCATCGCTACATAGCCGTACAATCCCAAATCCGTGATGAAGCTGGTTTAATCCTCCTTTGCGGGTGGGGGAGTGTCGTTTGGTTCTATGTTTAATCCTTTGAGCAACAACTTTAACTCTGCTATGTAGCAAGCTCGCCCTACGACTTGATCACCTATGACTACTCTCACTCCTGCATCTGTTGGGAACTTTAACAATAGGCACCAGGGTGCAATACAAGCTCTGAATTCTTCTAGGACCGGTCGGCCCAAGAGGGTATTATAAGGTGACTCGATATACAATACCACAAATGGAAGAATTCTCACTCTTTGGCGATCCCCTTCTCCCAAAGTTACTGATAATTCCACATATTCGATCGAGGATGTCGAGGCTCCATTGAAGCCATGTTTCTATCCATTACAGGGCTTCAAATCTTTCACCTGAAGTTTCATCTGATCAGATGCTTTCTTAAAGAAAATGTTTACTGAACTTCCATTGTCCACCAACACCCTATGGAGCAGGGCCTATAGTTACCGTGATCGCTAAAGGATCCTCAGTAGGGGCGTGAACTCCAATACAATCTCTATCACGAAAGATGACATCGTCGGACATTGTTTTGTGCTGCTTTATCGGAGCTGCAATCTCAAAATTACAGCATTCTCCTACTTCGAGGTGTTTGGCCGCATTCACATATTGATCCATTGCCCAAATTATGTATCCAGCAGGATGAGGTCCTCTTACTATAGTGTTGATGACAATGTTTTTTCCTTTCTGCTGAGCCGTAGGCCTAGCAGCGGGTTGGTTTTGATTCGGGGCCTGTCCAGCTTCCCCCGTCTCTCGAAGCGACTTTGTATTCGTCCAACTTTCCTTCACGAAGTAGCTTCTTGATGACGTCTCTCAAATGACGGCATTCCTTGGTGGAATGACCATGGGTCTAGTGGAAAAGGCAGAACTTTCCTGTCTCACGTTCTTTCTCCGTTGAATCTCTCGGTGGAGGCCTTTTATACTGAAGGACGTTGTAGGTATCTAGGGAAATATTTTATAATGTATCATTCAATGGCGTGAAGTTTTCAAAAGCCTTGAACCGAGGTCTCTTCTGAGCACTGTTCCCCCGATTCTTCTTCCGACTGTTATCCCCAGATTGGCGGCCATTGCCCTGATTATTATTTCCTACGTTAACCTCCACCTTTCCTGAATTATCGCCAGATTGTTTGATGGCCACGATACTTTGTATGTCTTCTTTGTCGGTGGCCTTTATCTTCCGATTGGTGTATATCTCTTCCTAACGTAGGCGTATGTTAGCTTTTTCATAGAATATTTCTCTAGTCAGCGGCGGGTTTCCGGTTAAATATCTTCCAAACTCAGTATCTTTGTCCACTCTGTCAATTAAGGCCATCAAGACAGTCTGTTTGTGAGGGTCTGTAACCTCTATAACTGCTAGGTTAAAACGATCTAAGTAGGACCTCAAAGTTTTATCAGGGCGTTGTTTAATAAGAGATAACTCGATGACGTTTATAGACCTCTGAGCATGAAGCCGGAATTGGTTTACGAATTGCTCACTCAATTCCCTGAAACAAGAGATAGAACACGTGTTGTATATAACAGTGTTGTATACACAATTATATGATTTTTGTTTGATGATAACAACCAAATATATTTTATTATTGAATGTGTTTGTAACTGTACTGGTATACTACACAACAGATAGCAATATAATATTTCTATTGGAATAAAATACAACTATACAAAAATTTAAATATTCACACAGTATTTTATTTGAACAAGAATATTTTATTTCAATATTTAAACAGTACAGATTTACAACTTCACTATTTGTATATACATCACTGATATACATTTCAAAATTTTCAATTTTCATACTCAGCTCCTCTCAACAACACTTACACTTTCATATACACTACACTCACTACAGTTCACTCAACAGTCGTTTACATTTCTATACAGTTCACTCACAAATACAAACACACTAACGTTGTTCTTGTCTTCATCTTCAGTCTTCTGTCTTCACTGCTTTCAGTCAGTCATCTTCATACCTGTTCATACAGAAGAACACACACAGTAGACTGCAACAAAAATAAAATTAAATAAAAGCAAATAAAAATTTATTTTTAAATTTTATTTGCCTCAGATTTGCGGTGTGTTTCTCATCATTTTTCTAGACTTTGTCTGATATGCAGGGACAGGAAAACTCGTCTGGATGGCTGCATGTACACACGTGTACAATTATACACGTGCGCACTGCCCCGCCAATCAGCAAACGACTGAGGAGTAGTCACAATGGACCGTCTTTGACCCAGTGTAAAATCAACAATGGGACAATCGAATACAAGTTTAAGAAATAAAGTCAACACAGCAAAACATGGTCAAAAATCAAAAGTCAAGAAACAGGGCAGGAACAATGGCACAGGGCAGTAAGCACCAAAGCAAAACAGACATGGTTCCAGACAGTTTTGAAGATCATAGCAATTCATATGAATACCCAAAAGAGTCAAGCATTGGAGCATGGGTTCATCTCAGCATGATTCAAAGCAAATGGACAAATGGTCGAGATTAGTAGTACAGCATGGAAAGCATGTTTTTAGCATGGCAAGTCGAGCAGTGCAAGCATCCTAAGGGATGATCAAGATTGAAACTGCTCTTATCAGTTAAAACCAAATTCAATGACCAAATCAAAAATGAAAATAACTCAAGCAAAAAGTGCAGTAGCTCGAATACAAGTATTACCAGTGTTCGAGCAAGCAGAAGTATTAAAGGTTCAATGTATCCATACAGGAAATGGCAACAAACTACTCGAGCATCAACAGACCAACAAAAAGTTCAATATCAAGCAAATCAGCAATGGAACATGAAGCTAAGCATAGCAGGAATATAGATTATACATGGGATCAACTCACTTAAGACAATAAGCAAATTTGTTGTAGTAAACAAGCATTCATGCAAGAATGGTATGGTCAGAACAACATGATGTCATCAACTTAGATGAAGAACGTAAAAGTAGTGATAAATGAAACAGTATAACAATTGATCAAAGCAGTATGGAGAACGAGAATGCAAGGCACTGTTAAATTCAAGTGTTCGTCTGATCTTATCAGTTCAAATCAGATACGGCAAGGTGTAAAGCAACTGTTCATATCAGACTTAAAGACAGAAAAAAAATGGTTTTGTTTTCGAAAAGAATGATTCAAAGAATCTTTTAAATTTCCAGAAATCAGGATTTAAACATGAAAGTATTAAAGAGCAGAATCAAGCTCGTGCCGAAGTTTATAAGTCATGGTAAAAAGGCATGGTATTCAGATACAAATATATATACACACAAGTGACTGCAAGTATCAGTTCAATCAGCAGAAAGTTAAACTGAAATTGCATAACAAGTTCGAGCATAGTTTCTGTTCTTATCAAAGAAAAACATCAGTTAAAAAGTCAAGTATACAGGGGTAAATGTCAAGCACAGTATTTGTCGCGTGCTCAAGGATAGTATCTATTCTTATTTAAAAAGTAATCAAGAGCAATGTGTGTTTTCAGTTTTCAATCAAGGGTTATTATGGTTCCATAAAGTTAGCATTTTTTTTGGAAGAAAAATTCTCGAACAAAACAGTGTTTGAATCAAAGTTTTAAAAGGCAGCAAAACTCAAATTTAATCCTTCTAGAATTCAAGACTAATTCAGAGTTCCAAAAATCTAAGAAATAAATTTCAAAGTCAAGAAGGACCATTTCAAAATTGAAAGATTCATCACACAAAACGTTTCCAGAAAATTGGATTTACAAATCTGTTATATCGAGAATTTCTAGAAGGAAGACTCAGTCAAAAATCACCAGATTATTCGCAAGAAAGCCAATTCAAAAGCCCCAAAATTCTCGTATTCAAAATTGAAAGATTCATCACGCAAAATGTTTCCAGAAAATTGGATTTACAAATCTGTTATATCGAGAAATTCTAGAAGGAAGACTCAGTCAAAAATCACCAGATTATTCGCAAGAAAGTCAATTCAAAAAGCCCCAAAATTCTCGTATATACCATGGCCAAGTCTCAACGTAGAAATCAGAGCAAATATTTAGGAGTTTTAATCCTATAAATACACCAAATCATCATCGGTTTTAATATCATCCAAGTTTCAACATAATCAAAGAAAAATTAGAAGTGGAAAAATCATACCAATATTCACTTGGATCTGGATCGAGTGAATCTGCAAATCGAAGAACCAGAAAACCATCAGAGCACGAGACCAACATCGACAAACATCAGAGCAAGAGTACGATCAATCATTTTGCAGAGAATCGGATTCCAGAAGAAAACCCTAGATCGCAAGAAGGAAACCCTAGGAATTTCTCAAGAGCCGCCGCCATTTTTAAGGAAAGAAATCGAGCAAAATAAAATGGTGAAGCAATAACAAAAGTGGTCGGCCAAGTTATACCAAAGGGCTAAGAGATTTTAAAAGGGGTTAACCCATCTTTTAAACTCCTAAAGGATTATTTTTTCTTGTTTGTTTTTTTCAATTTAAATTTGTAATCAAATCTGTAGTTTTCTAGTTTGTCTCTAAAACTAGGGAGACGAATTACAGGGTTTGTAATTCAGGGAAATCTGGTTTTGGGGATAAAAACCAGTGCAGGGTTTTGAGCGTAGGGTTAAGAACAGTTGGGAGCGAGTGTCGCGAGTTTACAGGGGATTGTAAGCGTAGAGATTGTTTTAACTCCTAGTAGAAACCTTGGGGAATGCAGCAGTAGGCAGGGTTTTGCCGAAGCTGGGTATATCTGTGTGTTATTTATTTCTGCATTTATTCTGTTCTGCGATTATTATTCTGTGAAAATCTGCGATAAACCCTATTCACCCCCCCCCCCCCCTCTAGGGTTAATTTAGATCCTACAAGTGGTATCAGAGCAGGTTTTTTTTATTTTATTTTAACTCTAAAGTCATGAATTTGTCTAATAACGGGTTTTCTGAGGGTCAGTCCATAGCTAGGCCACCAATGTTTAATGGAACTGATTATGCATATTGGAAAGCTAGGATGAAAATTTATTTGAGCTCAGTCGACTATGATGTATGGGATATTATTGAAACGGGTTATAGATCTCCCACTGTTATAGTTAGTGGTGTTGAAATACCTAAATCAAAAGACAGATGGGATGCTAATGATAAAAAATTATTTTCAACTAATGCCAAAGCGATGAATGCTTTAATCTGTGCTCTTGATAAAACTGAATTTAATCGAATTTCTCATTGTGAGACTGCGCAGGAAATATGGCATACGTTGGAGGTCACACACGAAGGTACATCTCAAGTGAAGGAATCTCGTCTCGCTCTTCTCAGCAACGAATATGAAAATTTCTCTATGCAACGAGACGAAGATATAAAAGAGATGTATGGACGCTTCTCGTCACTAGTCTACAATGCAAAAGCTCTTGGCAAAACCTATACCGAAGTGGAATTGATCAGAAAAATATTGAGAGTGCTACCGATGAATTTTGAAGCTAAGGTGACGGCAATACAAGAATCAAAAGATCTGAATAAAGTAAGCATGGAAGAGTTGATCGGAAATCTGATTACATACGAGATCGAATTAAAAGCAAGAGAAGAACGAAAGGATTCTGAATCAAAGAAAAAGACGATCGCTCTAAATAATTATGTTGAAAGTAATGATGATGATCCTGCTGAAGAGCTAGCCATGGTTTTGAGAAAGTGGGCCAAAGGAAAATACAAGCCACAAAAGAAGAAAACTGTCAAATCCGAAAGTTCTGAAAGTTCAGACGATGAAGTATTTTGCTACAACTGCAAGAAACCCGGACATATCAAACCAAATTGTCCACAACTCAAAAATGAAAAGAAGAAGAAGTTCAGAAGAAAGAAGAAAGCTTTTGCTGCTACATGGGATGATGAAGAAGGAGAAGAAGTTTCTGAAAGTGAAGAAGAGGAAGCTAATTTGTGTCTTATGGCTCAATCTGATTCAGAAAGTAGTGAAGAGGATTCAAGTAAGGTATCGAATTTTACTTATAAAGAATTAATTTTAATGTGTCATGATCTCACAAAAACCGTTGATTCTCTTGAACTAAAAGTTAAGAAATTGAAATCAGATAGGTCAAAACTAGTTCAAGAAAATAACATATTAGAAAGAAAACTTGAAAAGGGTAAGAATTCACCGTTTTCAGAATGTGAAAAATGTCAATTTTTGAGTAACGATTTTTTGAAATTAAAAACTGATCTTGAGTTACTTAAAAGTGAAAACATGAATTTGAAAAATGAAAATCATGATTTTGAAAAGGTGATTGAAAAGTTTAGAGAATCTGAAAAACTTGATTTTGAAAAGCGAAAAAAATTTGAAATTGAAATTTCCAAGTCCAATGCTAGAATCATAGCACTTGAAAACGAAAATTTGATTTTAAAACAAACTGACGCTGAAAAGAGGAAAATTGCTATTAATCGTTGTTCAAATTTAATGAAAGAAAATAGCGATCTTAAATTTAAAATTCAACGACTTGAGTCAGCTTTGACTAAATTTTCTAAAGGAGAGAAATCGTTGAATATGTTGTTAAAAAATCAATTTTTTGTTCAGAATAAAAAGGGACTTGGATTTGAATCTGATCAAGTTAAAAGACCAAATTTTAATGATTTTAAAAATCCTTTAATTGGCTTTGAAAACAATCAAATTGAATTTTTGAAATTTAATAATTACAAAGGGTTTTTAAATCATAAACAAATTGATAACTCGTTTAAAAACAATTCATTTAAATCTGTTTGGATTCCAAAAATTAACAAAATAAATTTAAGCAAATCTAAACAAATTTGGGTTCCAAAGGGTACGCTAGTGAATAGTAATGGATTGTTATATAAACGGGTTTGGGTACCAAAACGTGTAAACGAAGATAAGAGTGGTAAAACAACT
This sequence comes from Allium sativum, assembly GCA_030737875.1. Lineage (NCBI taxonomy): Eukaryota > Viridiplantae > Streptophyta > Magnoliopsida > Asparagales > Amaryllidaceae > Allium > Allium sativum. The sequence continues at coordinate 144,226,811 of CM060921.1, read as the reverse complement.
TTTGTTAGACCACTCGATCATATAAACATTTAGGTATCGTAGGAGGCTAAGGAACAACTGTACTTTAGTGAGATAAAATTCAAGTTGATTCATATATCGAATTATTTGGAGTTCCTTAGCCATAGATTCAGAGTTGGAGATTCATTGCATCACGTTGATTACGGTAAGTCAGGTATGATCTCTAAACTCGTACTTTTATTCCTTTTAGTTTATTTTTACTTGGCTGTTTTTTGAAATCATTCGTTATGGATTGTTGAAATTCTTGGATTATAAAAAATTGATTTTTTTTGGTGATTTCAAATAATTATCTTCAGATTTGATAAGTTGACTGTTTCTTGAGTTTGTCCAAAAATTCTCTGAAAATAATCTTGTGCTGCTCTGATAAGGAAATTGATTTGATTCATTGGTGATTAAATGATAAGTTGGAAAATCAGTGACTGGATTTAGTTAAAATTCATAGGCAATTTGAATTAAAATGGTTTTAAAAATTGTCTAGGAGCAATCAGTGTTAAAAATATTAGAAAATTTCATTTTTTTTTAACTGATTGATTTTTTAAGCTGATTTTCAACTTACATTTTTCAAAAACTCCTCTTAAAATTGATATTTTCAATTTTAAAATTATTTTTGATTATTTATTCAAAAATTGAAATTATTGATTAATTTGAACCGTTTTGGGACTCATCAAAATTATTGATAGATTTATGAAACTGTGATGAGTTGCGACTATGGTATAATTCATAACTAGAAGAGATGTTATTTTAAATCTCATGATGATTAGACAGATTTTATAATATCTTTGAATTAGAGCTTATTTCACGACCATCTTCTATATCTACCATATTTCTGTCATTCATCATGGTTTTATTTAATTTGGGGAGTTCTAGTTATTCTTGAAATTAAAAGAAAAATTAAAATAATAATAAATAAATAAATAATTTATCCTTGGTATTCACTCCCATTTAAAAATCCTCGCGGTTATGCGTGGGTGAATTACCTTAATCTCTATGTGCTTCCATTCTCACTTAAAAGACCTTTGGGCTGTGCATGGATGGAACTCATTAGAGAGGATAAAGTTAAGTTACTACTAACCCCATTTAAAAGACCTTTGGGCTATGCGTGGTTAGAAAGTGCTTAACACATTTTTTTTTAGCATACTTGAAATCTTTAAAATTCATATTCAAATATTCAATTTTTATTGAACTCTCCTCATTCGATAAAATCCATCGTAAATACATTCATTCTGAAAGTGAAATTTGCTTCTGATTTAAATATTATTATGATTTTTGTTTGATTAAATGGGTTTTACGATATATATTCTCTCTCTGAATATGAATTTATATTTTTAGTCTATATTCATCACTGTTTCGATTTCTATTTTCCTTTTGATGATAACAAAAGGTGGAGAATGGTCAAGATTTTGATTGATGGGTATACAATTCAAAAATATTTTAAGATTGGAAATTAAATATCTAGAGGGAGAATGGTCAATTGGATTTCATCATATTTTTCCACATATATAGAGGGAGTTCAGTTGTAGGGGGAGCATACAAATAGGGGGAGTAATATATTTCACGTTCAAACACATTCAAAATCTTTTATTTGTTTGTCATCATCAAAAGGGGGAGATTGTTGTATATAACAGTGTTGTATACACAATTATATGATTTTTGTTTGACGATAACAACCAAATATATTTTATTATTGAATGGGTTTGTAACTGTACTGGTATACTACACAACAGATAGCAATATAATATTTCTATTTGAATAAAATACAACTATACAAAAATTTAAATATTCACACAGTATTTTATTTGAACAAGAATATTTTATTTCAATATTTAAACAGTACAGATTTACAACTTCACTATTTGTATATACATCACTGATATACATTTCAAAATTTTCAATTTTCATACTCAGCTCCTCTCAACAACACTTACACTTTCATATACACTACACTCACTACAGTTCACTCAACAGTCGTTTACATTTCTATACAGTTCACTCACAAATACAAACACACTAACGCTGTTCTTGTCTTCATCTTCAGTCTTCTGTCTTCACAGCTTTCAGTCAGTCATCTTCATACCTGTTCATACAGAAGAACACACACAGTAGACTGCAACAAAAATAAAATTAAATAAAAGCAAATAAAAATTTATTTTTAAATTTTATTTGCCTCAGATTTGCGGTGTGTTTCTCATCATTTTTCTAGACTTTGTCTGATATGCAGGGACAGGAAAACTCGTCTGGATGGCTGCATGTACACACGTGTACAATTATACACGTGCGCACTGCCCCGCCAATCAGCAAACGACTGAGGAGTAGTCACAATGGACCGTCTTTGACCCAGTGTACAATCAACAATGGGACAATCGAATACAAGTTTAAGAAATAAAGTCAACACAGCAAAACATGGTCAAAAATCAAAAGTAAAGAAACAGGGCAGGAACAATGGCACAGGGCAGTAAGCACCAAAGCAAAACAGACATGGTTCCAGACAGTTTTGAAGATCATAGCAATTCATATGAATACCCAAAAGAGTCAAGCATTGGAGCATGGGTTCATCTCAGCATGATTCAAAGCAAATGGACAAATGGTCGAGATTAGTAGTACAGCATGGAAAGCATGTTTTTAGCATGGCAAGTCGAGCAGTGCAAGCATCCTAAGGGATGATCAAGATTGAAACTGCTCTTATCAGTTAAAACCAAATTCAATGACCAAATCAAAAATGAAAATAACTCAAGCAAAAAGTGCAGTAGCTCGAATACAAGTATTACCAGTGTTCGAGCAAGCAGAAGTATTAAAGGTTCAATGTATCCATACAGGAAATGGCAACAAACTACTCGAGCATCAACAGACCAACAAAAAGTTCAATATCAAGCAAATCAGCAATGGAACATGAAGCTAAGCATAGCAGGAATATAGATTATACATGGGATCAACTCACTTAAGACAATAAGCAAATTTGTTGTAGTAAACAAGCATTCATGCAAGAATGGTATGGTCAGAACAACATGATGTCATCAACTTAGATGAAGAACGTAAAAGTAGTGATAAATGAAACAGTATAACAATTGATCAAAGCAGTATGGAGAACGAGAATGCAAGGCACTGTTAAATTCAAGTGTTCGTCTGATCTTATCAGTTCAAATCAGATACGGCAAGGTGTAAAGCAACTGTTCATATCAGACTTAAAGACAGAAAAAAATGGTTTTGTTTTCGAAAAGAATGATTCAAAGAATCTTTTAAATTTCCAGAAATCAGGATTTAAACATGAAAGTATTAAAGAGCAGAATCAAGCTCGTGCCGAAGTTTATAAGTCATGGTAAAAAGGCATGGTATTCAGATACAAATATATATACACACAAGTGACTGCAAGTATCAGTTCAATCAGCAGAAAGTTAAACTAAAATTGCATAACAAGTTCGAGCATAGTTTCTGTTCTTATCAAAGAAAAACATCAGTTAAAAAGTCAAGTATACAGGGGTAAATGTCAAGCACAGTATTTGTCGCATGCTCAAGGATAGTATCTGTTCTTATTTAAAAAGTAATCAAGAGCAATGTGTGTTTTCAGTTTTCAATCAAGGGTTATTATGGTTCCATAAAGTTAGCATTTTTTTTGGAAGAAAAATTCTCGAACAAAACAGTGTTTGAATCAAAGTTTTAAAAGGCAGCAAAACTCAAATTTAATCCTTCCAGAATTCAAGACTAATTCAGAGTTCCAAAAATCTAAGAAATAAATTTCAAAATCAAGATGGACCATTTCAAAATTGAAAGATTCATCACACAAAACGTTTCCAGAAAATTGGATTTACAAATCTGTTATATCGAGAATTTCTAGAAGGAAGACTCAGTCAAAAATCACCAGATTATTCGCAAGAAAGCCAATTCAAAAGCCCCAAAATTCTCGTATTCAAAATTGAAAGATTCATCACGAAAATGTTTCCAGAAAATTGGATTTACAAATCTGTTATATCGAGAAATTCTAGAAGGAAGACTCAGTCAAAAATCACCAGATTATTCGCAAGAAAGCCAATTCAAAAAGCCCTAAAATTCTCGTATATAACATGGCCAAGTCTCAACGTAGAAATCAGAGCAAATATTTAGGAGTTTTAATCCTATAAATACACCAAATCATCATCGGTTTTAATATCATCCAAGTTTCTACACAATCAAAGAAAAATTAGAAGTGGAAAAATCATACCAATATTCACTTGGATCTGGATCGAGTGAATCTGCAAATCGAAGAACCAGAAAACCATCAGAGCACGAGACCAACATCGACAAACATCAGAGCAAGAGTACGATCAATCATTTTGCAGAGAATCGGATTCCAGAAGAAAACCCTAGATCGCAAGAAGGAAACCCTAGGAATTTCTCAAGAGCCGCCGCCATTTTTAAGGAAAGAAATCGAGCAAAATAAAGTGGTGAAGCAATAACAAAAGTGGCCGGCCAAGTTATACCAAAGGGCTAAGAGATTTTAAAAGGGGATAACCCATCTTTTAAACTCCTAAAGGATTATTTTTTCTTGTTTGTTTTTTTCAATTTAAATTTGTAATCAAATTTGTAGTTTTCTAGTTTGTCTCTAAAACTAGGGAGACGAATTACAGGGTTTGTAATTCGGGGAAATCTGGTTTTGGGGATAAAAACCAGTGCAGGGTTTTGAGCGTAGGGTTAAGAACAGTTGGGAGCGAGTGTCGCGAGTTTACAGGGGATTGTAAGCGTAGAGATTGTTTTAACTCCTAGTAGAAACCTTGGGGAATGCAGCAGTAGGCAGGGTTTTGCCGAAGCTGGGTATATCTGTGTGTTATTTATTTCTGCATTTATTCTGTTCTGCGATTATTATTCTGTGAAAATCTGCGATAAACCCTATTCACCCCCCCCCCCCCCTCTAGGGTTAATTTAGATCTTACAACACGCTGGCTAGCTGGCGAACCACATTAATGCCACATCCTCTAGGGATACTGGGAATGCCGTGCATTTTACTATGTCAGGAGCAGTGGCGGCGTTCATGTACCACGAATACCTCATTAGATGCTGAACTTGGTCCGTCCTTCCCGAAGAGCGGTTCATAGTTGGCATGTTGAATTTCCTTGGGAATCGAACGTCTAATATGTCATCAGTAAAGGGCGTATGACTGCACCCTATACCCCAATCCTCGTTCCTCTACCCACATCTATCCATCATAATTTTTCTGATCATTTCTTCAACATCAGCATGGGTCAATGTAGACTCAGGATCAGCACTCCTTGCCCTGCGGGACCCTCCAACATCTCTTTAATGTGCTGCCGCGAAGTCTGGGGCTTGAGCAGAACTTCCTTGTCCCCTGTTGCCATGGTCAATCACGCGGCGAGGGGGTGGTAATGGTTGATTCTGAACAGGGTCAACAATGTCTCTGTTCCTAGGTAACAGAGCAGAGTCTTTCAAGTTACGATCATTAGGTCCCATATTGAGGGCCGCCTCTTCTCGAGAAGGGAGCGATCCAAATTAAAGTTGTTCCACGTTTTCAGCCCTTTCCAATGGTTGTCGTGGAGGTCTTAGAGGCTCCTCCGACGAGGATGAGTACTCTGGAGTAGGAGGATAAGACGGCGGAGGTTTCCTCTGCCTTTGGACGTCACCAATTCGTCTATCCAGTGTAGTAATATTTCATCGTAACAAGGAGCTCTCTTGCCTTTAGGATGCCAACTCATAATTTGTCCTATCCAACATATCGAGCATACGAGAGAGATCTCCTTCGGTTACCAGAGCAGAGACATGTAACTAATCATTGTCATTAGCTCTTGGATGTAGAGCACTTGAACTAGGCCGAGCAGAAGCGCCAACACGAGAAAGACGAGCCATAATTTCCTTTCCGGGTCGAGTCGTGATCCTTTGATGAGGGCGGTTCATTATTCCCTCTTCAGGCTCCTGGCTCGTGATGTCCTCCTGAAGTCGGCTCGTGGTGGCTCCCTGGAGACGGCTCGTGGTGGTTCCCTGGAGACAGCTTGTGGTGGCTCCCTGGAGACGGCTTGTGGTGTGCTGCTAAGGGTCATTCGTGATGGCACCCTGTGACCGGGTCATGACGGCTACCTCGGATCAGATCGCCCCCTATGAGTCATAAGCGGGGGACTCCACTTCAGCCTGCCCGTGAACACTTTCTTTATTAGCTTCATTTGCAGCTTCGTTTGCTCGTGAAGCTCGTAAATCCTTGGATTTCTTTCTAGCCATAATGTTTTGACTTTGCTGAAATCTTCAAAAACCAAAACAGTGGAGATTCAGACTATTTTCTTCGGACTTGAATATACAAATAGTAGAGCAACAATCCAGTATGCTGAGACTTCAGTTCTCAGTGAAAGCACCCAAAAAATGTTAGACCAAATTATGGCTCTAACACCCAACTTGTCTAGAATTCAGATTATGATAACTATAAATAAAGAAAAATGCAACAAACACACCAAATTTATAGTGGTTCGGCGTTAACGAGCCTACGTCCACTTTATAGGATTCTGATTATATATTTGAATGCAAATACAATCAATGATTTCTCTCAATCTCACTTTTACAATGATGATTCACTCGGTGATTTCAAGTCAATACCGACAAGAAATAATGGAGGAACAGTAATGGTGGAAACAATACTCCGAATTACCAAAAGATCCTGAAAATGCCAAGTATGGGGCTATTTATAGGCGATATCTGTAGGCGGTTCATGAAGACATATGGCACAAATCCCGAGGATCTCGAAGTCGTTCGTGAGTGGATGGAAAAATGGTTAAATGGCCATTATGGACAGGTGTCATCAGATCCTGAACTTGCTTTTCGTGGAGGACTAGGTCGAGGCCTCTATTCTCTGGAATTGCACTCGGTTCGTGCCTTCTAACCACGAGAGGGTCGTGGTCCTAATCATGAACGGGACATGATGCTCAATCACGAGTCGGAAGTGAAACTGGTCCACGAGTTGAGGGAGGAGACAAGGCCATGAGCGAGATGAGCAGGTCAGTCACGATCGGACTCGGGGATTCATAAGTCACGGTGTATTCGTCTTGAGCTTGAATGTGTAATTCTACCTCTTGTCTAACTATGAATACTTGTACTCTTGGTGGCTTGGTCACAAAACAAGCCAACATTTTGCCCTCTCGAAGTATGTTTTATCATAAATGGAACATGCTTCGAAATTGTCAAGGCATCTTTTCTTGAAATGGTGTGAATCAACATTTGCATCTGCTAGGATGGTTACAATATTTCGAATAGTCACGTCCTCTGAAAAGTATAAATATCAGGTTGGATTTCCCATTATTTCTTTGCTTATTGATTGACTTTAATCTCGTGTATTTAGGAGCGCATCGCGAATAATTCTTCAGGTGAGTTTTTAAATTCCTTTAAATAGTTTAGAGGGGTTCATTGAGTCGCAATCCTTGTCGCTAGGAACCTATCACGAACCGACAGAATGCCGGGTCTTCATGCAAATGGTGCCAGGATTGTTTAAGCCTTCATGGTCCGTTGGACCAAGCTGACCTGAACAGGACAAAAGGGAGAAGTTCAGAAGTCAGTGTGTAGGCTATATAAGCTGCTTCGCCCTCCCTCCTCCCCACATTTTTCTACTCTTCTCTTTCTTTTTTCTGCCGCCACCTTATCCTCTTGATCCAAAACCCTAATTCCTCCTAAATCAAATCGCAGATCCCCAAATTTAGTTAATAGGTAATTCAATCCCTGATTGTGATTTAAACCTTTGATTTATAAGATTCGAGAACCAAAAATCAATCCTTATGTGAACTTTTTGCTTTCGCCATTGAGGTTCCCCCTATTAACGTCGAGCATGTCGCTGGTAGCAGAGATCGTCGTCTTGTAAGTTAGCGCGGTGGTTTACTGATTTGCAATAAAAATGGTGAAAGATTGTTTTGTGGTGGAGCAAACATAGGCTATAGAGTACAGTGATGGGTTCACTTGTGAAGAGGGAATTAGGGATCAATTCGTAGAGAAAGGTGGAATGTTGGTTCGCGGAGAAGAGTAGCGTTTTAGTTCGGGTCGTGATGGTGAGACAAAAGTCGGGTCGGCCCGTGGATGAGGATGAGATATCGGCTCGTATGGAATAGCGGATCGTGGTAACCTTCATACTAGACTTTGTGTCTTCACGAGCCGAACTTCTCTTCCGCGGGTCAGCCTCTTGCCACGAGCCGGCTTCTTTCCACGAATAGGTCTGATACCATGAGCCATTGCACATTTACTAGCGCGACCCATATCACGAGCCGGCCTCCATCTCGAGCCGAACCATAGAACTTCAAGAACTAACCTATCCCCGGGCTAACCCTATTTTTATAATTATATCTGACTAATTTACACTAATCAATCAAATGTGAGGACACATACCTCCACTAAGCCTCCATTGTAACTTGAGTAATTCAATGAACAATTAGGTTTAGATCCTTCAAGATGAACTTTCTGGTCTGGACGACAACATAACTTAGCAGCATACTGCAATCAGTTTCATATTTCCATTATTAAATTCGTGCTTTTTCTTTTAAGTACTGTACACACCAGTACTTATACACACACAGGTTTCACAGGTAATTGTATTCTAATCTTTCATGTTTACTTGCGACCACAGCAAACATGTCCGACAGATGCAAGGCAAGAATATTAGATAAGAACGCATATCCAGAGTCGTCAAACTATTACATTCCCAATGTGCTCTCATCAGATTCAATTTGGAGTAATTATGACTCCGAATATGAAATAGACCTTGATACAGAATCGACTTCTTCTGAGAGTACATCACTTGAGGAAGAGGATGATGATCGAGCTTCTAACAAAATCAAGGGTGTTAAAGAAGTAGAGAAAGAAAAACTGAGCGACTCTATAGCCTTCAAGCTGGACGATATAAAGTTAAAGAAAATTTTCTTAAGACATGGAATTCCCTGGATCGATGTGAAAACTCCAGAGGGAGGAGATAGGCCCCATTTTGCTCCGGAGGGGTTCATGGTTATTAGTAGAGTCATGTGCTTAGTAGGCGCCATTCCTCTGTTTCCTCCAATCAACGTTGATCTTCAAAGATGACTACGCATTGCCCCCATGTAACTCCATCCCAATGCTTATGCCGCTCTATACACTTTGTATATTGCCTATGCAGAAATTAATGAGACCAAGCTTACCTTTAAAGATTTGAACTTCTATTATTATTTCAAGCATTGCTCCACGACGACTCCGAACTTCATTTTCTTTGAATAGATCCCCTCTAGGAAGGTATTGTCAGACAGTCATAGCAATTTAGGAGATTCTAAGTCTGACTGGTTTTATTTAAAACATCAAGCTAGATGTGCGAGAAGATGGCTACAGTCAAGTAGGTTCTGAATCCTTCATCACATATTCCCATCGTATGATTGAAGTGCTAACACTTCTCTTTCTCTGTACAGTTCACAATTTCCAAAAGACAGAAGGTTAGGTATACGAGGACAGATTGTCTCTCCTTTTAAAGAGCAAGTCGAATTTCTGTAGGATCAAGGAGTGTATAACTGATGAGAATCTTCACAAACATCATCTTTTGGACATACAACTTGGGCTTGGTGCGTGTGGCAAGCCTTACAAATATGTGCCCCCTACTCAAACAGTTGGGGAATCTAGTTGCATGCCCACAACCGAGGGCCAAGTGACCACGGAAGCCACCAATACGACTGAATTTTGTAAGATTCTTTCGTCGATGATAGATCAGGATGATGAGGATTTGAATGTATATAAAGGAGATGAAATCTGAGTTGACGAGCCAAAGGAGGTTTCAGTTTCCAAAGGGCAGTCTCCCCCGAGGACTCCACCACCAGTTGTGTCTACGGCTCAGGATGCATTAACAGAAGAGCAGATTTTTGGGGAGTTAGGCAAGATCCCCTTGCCAGAAAATATCTACACACCTGAAGACTTCGGAGGGGAACCACTCTTCCCTGTCTCTAAGGAAGAAACCACTCCCATCAAAGAGAAAGATTGTGTACAGACGATCCTAGCTCCGAGCCCTGGCCTATTAGGGGGCTTACACGGGATACACAAATCACATGCACCATTTGACACAACACTCATGTACTATTTGTATTCATGGGTCTTATACTTGTTTGTCATTCTTTGCAGGAAAAATGTATCGTCGCCACCCATAATCTCATCATGAACTTTGTGGTTGTACACCCAGACTGAATCCCATATCTGAACATGAACGCAGTGATAATCGGGGAAGAGATAGTCAACGACACTGTGATTCTTATCAGCCTCACTCTACACAGTCTTGCTCTCCTTCGAAGCAGGATCCTAGGAAGTACAATAGTTGTCAAGTACCACCTGGACACTATCACCGTACAGGAGGTGACCCTTACTTCTGATAATCTGGCAAAGTTGGAGCGCTTGCGAAAAGAATTCCCCGATATCTATTTTGAGAGGATGCATTTCATCCTGGATCTTGAACTAATTCCTGATGAATGGGATGTAGAGGTCGTAGGACAAATCGGTCACGTGGCTAAACTATATAGAGCAATGAAAAAGCACACCAAGAATTTATCAAATGTTATCCGCCATCTAGAAATAGATGCTGCTAGGGCTAGGGTGAAAATCGATCAAAATGCTACGGCCAGGAGCAAGGCAGAGAAAGAATCTGAGGATGTGCAAGCTCAGCTCGCTTTAGCTCGGCAAGATGCTAAAAATTACAAAACTGAATTAGACAATGCCAAGAAACGTTTCCATCTTGAGCTCGATTCGAACAGCCAAAAGTGGGTGGCTCTAAAGAAAGAGATAGAGGATCTCAAGATGGTTAATACTGAGCTAAAGGCGTTGCAGGATCGTTTTGCCACAGAGAAGGATGCTTGGGAGAAGGAAAAGGCAATCTTAAAGGACATTCTTGCTCATGCTGAGGAGCGGGCAGCTGTTGCCAAGGGCAATGCTAATGTGGCTCTCGAGTCTACCTCCACCGATACTGCCAAACTTGTTGCGACGGAGAAGGAGATAGAGGAGTTCGATGAACTGCTAATGGACTTTTTTTTCAAATCATTCGGACTCGAGATATTTCTTGGATCAGTAACTACCCCAATAATGTATGGGAGAAGATTGTCGAAAATGAGAAGTGACGCTTGAAGGTCGAGGAAATCGACGAGGACCAACTCATGTTGACTTTTCTCAGAGGTGGGGTGCCTGAGATTTTAGCAGAGGGTAGGCGTCAAATTCAAGAGGCCATTGAAAAAGAGAAACTTAAACTCAAGGGTAAGAACAAAACTGATGTAGGTTCAAGCCCAGCACCGAAGCACAAGACTTTTGAGATTAAGGAGTATAATCTGGACGATCCCTTGATCTCTGAGGTCCCAGTTCCTCCAGCGGTTGGGGTTTCTACCGCGACTTTGGGTGAGCAGTCAGCCGAAGGTATCTTCATATTCTCTCCACAATTTGTCAAAGCAATTGTAACTTGTCGTCGCATTGTGGAGCAAACAATTGAGAAGACCATATTATCTCCCAAACTAATGACAGTTGCTTCTCATAATATAGGTGTTAAGCCGACAGAGAAGGATGCAGCAAGACAAGCAGGGGTTGAGGAAGTCAGTGTATGCTGAAGTTCATGAGGTCCCAAGGCAAACCAAGGGCATAACAACCGAAAAGGCCATTGTGGTATCAAGCACCGATGTTCTCAAGGATGCTAAAATCATCGAAGCTTTACATGATACTGACGGTGGTCATGGAGACGAGGAAGAGGAGGTCACCATCATGGGAGTGACAAAGGATGAAGACAGCATGACTCTGGCCGACTTAAAGGCCAAGAAGGATGAACAGCTGGCCTTAAAGATAGAGGAGCAAGGGCCTCTAAATGTGCCACCTATCTCTGCAGCTGACCCCAAATCTTGGTTAATTATAAAGTTGTCCAGTAAATAGATAACTATGCAGCTTGCATTCCAATCTTCTGACCCTCCACAGGATCCTTCTTTAGATAAGAGGAAGAGGAAAAAGTAGGATAAATGTGATGCCGATAAGGAGGAACCAGTGAAGAAAAAGAAGGAGAAAAGGCCAAGGTCATCCCCGAAGCCCAAGTAGAGCCAGTTTGTTTATGTCTTTTCTCTTTTTAGTTGTTCCACTGGCCTTATGATGTAGTTGCGAGTATAGCCCTCGTATTTTATCTATCCTTGTCTTGTAAACCTACATTCATTAAATGAAAATCTGTTTCTTTTGCATCATTGTGTTACCTGCAAGTTTATCATTCTCAATCACAAACATCTGAATCATAACTAAATTAGTATCATGTGCAACGAAAATTAAAAAAAATCTCTGCACCATGCATAAATGTGTATAAGTATGCCCACAATCAATCATTAATGTAATGCCTGGCCAGGGCTCATTGAGGATTGATTAGAGTCATATATATGTTTCCCCCCATGCTCGGAAATGAGGGGGTCGGGCTCAGCTTTCATTCTTGTTCTCGATTCTACAACGGGATAGGAGCCCCTTCGTGACATTTAATCAAAACGCCTTTATACTCTCCTATCATATGCCCAGGATAGAGTTCGAACTCAGCTTTTAATCCACCCCCGTTCCTTCAGCGGGGTAGGAGTTCTTTTATGATGCCCAGTCTTTGGCACCTTTATACTCTCCCATCGAATGCCAAGGGTAGAGTGTAGTTAAGACGGTCTTTATAATCACGGTGCACCTTCACGTCTCATGGAAAATCCATTTCCTTGCCCTTTGTAATCTTTCTCAGGTCATGAGGATTATAGCATTGGAAGTTGTGTCATTTATTTCATTGCACCCTCGATTATTCTACGCACTATTGACCTTCTGATCTGATAGAAGGAACTTTGAATTATGTGCTCCGAGATTGTTGCAAAGTTCATAGCAAATTTAAAAGATTATAATGATTCATGTGAATAAAGAATGACAGAGTAAACAAGAAATGGTGCGGTAAAAGTAAATGACACACAATATTTTACAATCATTTGGTCGAATCATGACCTACGTCCACTTTATAATCTTTTGCTTATATAACCGGACTATTCTAGGCAAGTCATGCCTTTTTACATGGTCCTAAAAATAAAAGAGTAAAAATGACAATTTCTTGTCAAGTAGTGCCACAAATGATGGGCATTCCACATTTTGGGGATTTCTTTTCCATCCACGGTCGCTAGCTTGAATGATCCATTATCAAGCCTCCGTAGGATGGCATAGGGTCCTTCCCATTTCGGGCTCAAATGTACTGGGGGTGGAAAGACACACTTCAGAACAAAGTCTCCGGGTCCAAAGGTTCTAGCTCGGACTTTCCTGTTGTAATACTGAGCGACCTATTGTTTGTGCCTCAAGGCACATAGATCTGCTTCATCCCTTTTCTCTTCTACCATATCCAGGAATTTGAGAAGTAACTCCTTATTGGTCATTGGGTCGTAATAAGTGACCCTATGGGACAGTACTTCTAATTCGACCGGGATGACTGCCTCAGACCCGAAAGCAAGGCAGAAAGGCGTAATCCCCATAGCTGATTTGAAAATTGTTCGGTATGCCTACAATGCCAAGGGTAGCTCGTCGACCCACATGGCTTTGGCCCATTTCAATCGCTTCTTCAAAATGGACTTGATTACTCTGTTTGCCGCTTCTACCTATCTATTTGATTGTGGATGTGCCACAGCTGTGATTCTCTTCACGATATGATATCTTTGGCAAAAATCCCGGAACTTGGAACTATCAAATTGGGTCCCATTATCAGTTATGATGGCTTTCGGGATTCCAAATCGACAAATGATGTTTTTGACGATGAAGTTTATCACTCGCTTGGTTGTGATTATGTTAATGGTTCTGCTTCGACCCACTTAGTAAAGTAATCAACAGCTACAATGGCGAATTTTGCTCTGCCCATCGCTAGGGGAAGGCTTCCAATAATGTCAATTCCGCTTACAGTATAGGGCCACGGACTCATTATCGTCTTCACCTGGCTAAGAGGTGCCCTGAGAATCTTTGAAAATTCTGGCATGCGTCGCAATGTCATGCATACTTAGTTACATCTTTGTTCACACTAGGCCAGAAATAGACGTATCGCAATATCTTCTTCACGAGTTTTTGTCCTCCAGTGTGGTCGCCACACTCACCTTCGTTAACTTCTCCCAACACTCTTTTTATGTCGTCATGGGCTATACACCGGAGGAGTAGCATTTAGATCCCTTGTCGGTATAAAATTTGGCCTTGCATGACATATCTGAAGGCTTTGCGAATGACATCACGCCTCTCACTCTTTTTGGTGGGATGTATCCCATTTGTCGGGAAGTTCTTTAAGGGTGTCCTCCATGATTCCCTTTCCAGCTCAGTCTTCAGTACAGGATCAATTTTCAACTGGTCGATATTTGGAGACTGCAATACCTCTATCGAGACCATTTCTGTGTCCTCAGGGTTATCAGAACTAGCGATCTTGGCCAACTTATCTTCTCTCTGATTCTCTGATCGGGGGATATGTGTTATGATGTAGCGTTCGAAGCCATTCAATTTTCTTACTTCCTTCAAGTATGATACGAGCCTTGGCCCTTTGGCTTGAAACTCTTCATTGACCTGGTTCATAACTATCTTGGAATCGCAAAAGATATCCAGTTTCGATATTCCCAACTCCTTTGCAAGCCTGAGCCTAACAATCAGGGCATCATACTCTGAGTCATTGCTTGTAGCGTGGAATTCTAATCTTAAAGCATAGTATATCGATCGTTTTTCAGGGGTTACAAGCACAAGTCCAACACCAGATCGTCTGTCATTCCTGGCTCCGTCAGTATACAGCTTACAGGAGTTGGGGTCAACTAGTGATTTTGAGTTATCAGCTTCTTCATTCATTACATCATCCTCTAGGATAGTAAATTCTGCTATAAAATTTGCCAACACATGCCCTCTTATCGATCTTCGGGACTGAAAGTTCAAATCAAATTGACCCAACTCAATATTCCATTTGAGCAGCCTTCCTGACGCCTCTGGTCTCTGTAACACTTGTCGGAGCGGATGGTCAGTGTATACAATGATGTGATGAGCAGACTATATGCGAGCTTTTCTATCTTTAGGTAGTTCGTTCTGTTGTCGCTAGCTTCTTACTTACATAGTACACAGGTCTCTGGACTTTATCTTTTTCTCTTACGAGGGCTAAGCTTATTGCGTGAGATGATGCTACCAAGTACATGAACAAGTCCTCATGGTCAACTGGCTTGGATAATATCAGGGGGTTTTCAAGATGATTCAGGAGGTTTTGGAATGCTTCCACACAATCATGGGTCCATTTAAAGTTGTGCTTCCCTCGCTTTATCAAATCGAAAAATGGAATGCACTTATCTGTAGCTTTGGAGATGAATCTACTTAGCACGGCTACTTTCTTAGCGAGGCTCTACACATCTTTGATTTGTCTTGGTTCCTGGATATTCCTGATTGCCACGATCTAATCTGGGTTTATTTCAATTCCACGAGAGCTAACAATAAAGCCAAAGAATTTTCTAGAGCGACTCCAAATGAACACTTCAGGGGGTTAAGCTTCATCCCATATCGCCTAAGGATGTCAAACATTTTTGCTAGATCGGCAGTATGGTTGGACGTTTGTCTGGACTTCACAAGCATGTCATCCACATACACTTCCATCGTCTTCCCAATCTGACTGTAGAACATTTGGTTTACTAGTCGTTGATATGTAGCTCCAACGTTCCTTAAGCCATAAGGCATCACTACATAGTAGTACAATCCCAAATCTGTGATGAAGCTGATATGATCCTGGTCCGGAACATGCATAGGAATTTGGTTATATCCGGAATATGCATCCATGAAGGATAGGAGTTCGTGACCCGCCATCGAATCTGTAACACCCCACGTCCATTAATGTCACTCACAAAGGGAATGCATTAACTTCCATGGAGGTTTTAAGTGAATATAGAACAGTAAAATTACAACAAGACAGATATAAAATAGTACTTGGAAATTCAAAAACTTTATTTCATTGTAGCAGAAGTCAAAACGTGTTTGATTACATCATAACACCATATTCAATGTCAAGTACAATATCTATCTTGATAAAACAAGTACATAATCCCATTACATGAATAGCCATTAAAAAGAAAGATAACAAGCTGGACTTTACTTCAGCAGTCCAAGCTTTCCAGAAGATAAGCGATCCAACTAGACTCCACTAGAACTTGGCCCAACCTGCGGACCTGAAGGGAGAAAAAGGATGGAAAAGAGGGGGTCAGACATAAAGTCTGGTGAATATGATAATTCTACAATACTATTACCAAAATAACCGGACTAAGGCATAAGCTGGAAAACAAGAAAATGTCTATGAAGAGCAGATTAAGGACATAGACAATCGCCAAAGGCAACGTTATAGGCGCTCCTAAATACTAAAGATTAACACTATACTGCACCACACCAGTCACCCTAAAGATTCATCCCACTTAGCTTCACTTAGAAACTTTCCCAATGGCTTTACGTACCCCTAGCTGACTACATAGGTGTCGCCTGCCCCTATCTCCACTAGGTGTACCCTACTTCCCATTATTCGATCGGCTCCCTAGCTCGTAGATACCCGTGCTGGCCCCACAGTGGGGTGTATCACTCCCCTAAAGTGGCAACCTGATACAACGGACATGCACGGCTTATACCTACACGATGCAACAACGTCTTACCTACCAGCCCGGGTCCACACACGCATATGAAACCCGTTGGACTTGCGTTGCCACCGCTCCCTGTTTTGGCCTCTTATAGTCAAACCCAGTATGCGTGTCCCGTCCTCGACTTGGGTCGAGCCCACAAAGATACGTTTTGGGATACTGGTTGAAATGGGCCCCCACTATTTACCACAAGCATTCCACCTAAGCTTGTCCCCATTAGTCCATCCCACTTAACCCACTTAGTCATGTTCATTTACATGTGTGTTTGGTTAAGTCTAATCGTATTTCAAATGCCTCTAAAGGCAACCACCAGATTCCTCATGCCACCCAAGGCACCTACTTAACCCCCATGTCCCACCTTACATGATTATCTAGTTAAGTATTTCTTAGTTCATTAAGGCCATAACCTCATAAAGACCTCTCACATTAGACTGGCATTTATGGCAGCTGGATTTGCCGGGCGGGTCCGGGCAGTCTTACACCATAAAAGAGTCTAACCTCGTGTCTTTACAACTGTTATGCTTTAGTTTGGGCCTAGGACCTCTCACATTGGGCCGACATTTGTGACTACTGGATTTGCCGGGCGTGTCCGGGCAGGTTTACATCACAAACGG
Source organism: Allium sativum (assembly GCA_030737875.1). NCBI lineage: Eukaryota > Viridiplantae > Streptophyta > Magnoliopsida > Asparagales > Amaryllidaceae > Allium > Allium sativum. The sequence goes on along the minus strand of CM060921.1, from coordinate 144,209,596 downwards.
GTCCAACCTCGTGTCCTAAGCATTGATTATTAATAATAATCCACTTTCCCCTAATTTTAATAATTCCCTACTTGAATTATTAATTACTTCCAATTTTTAACAATGTCCATAATTGACTCAATTATGGACATCCATTCATGGTATGCAAAATCTTACAAAATTGCACCCAATTTATTAATTCCTAATAATAACCCTACCCCACGTTTGAACGTTTATTCGCAAAATATATGTTACACTCGAATAGCCTAACTCATAGCATAAAAGAGATTATCATAATAACAACATGTATATGTGACCAAATGAATCATAATAAGGGGTGAAACTTGCATATGTCCAACTTGCATAGATTATACATGTCATGGACCTAAAGGTGTCAACTTGTTCAAAATTCACCTAATATAATCTCAATCAATTTTCATAAACTTACATATGAACATGTGTGAATCAACATCATCTAATTTTTTAACAACATGGTTTTATATGGGTACACCTAACTCAATAGGCAAATTCCCATAATCAAGTTTTATTTAATTATAGTTTCAAGTTTATGGGTACACCTAACTTAATAGGCAAATTCCCATAAACAAGATCCATTCAAATTAAAAAAACATAACTTTAAGCATGTTCCAACAACATCATGATTTTACAACATAATATAGCATGATTTATAACATGGCATAGTATGATAGTATAACATGGCATGACATGATTCTCAACATAGCACGACATAGCATAAGAGAATTTACCACATAGCATGACATAGCATATATAATTTACATCATACGACAACATAATAACATAATAAGAGATCCACAATATATAGAATTTACAATTACAAATCACATCACTTTCTTGTGATCCATTCATAACTGAGTCAAATTAGTTTGTAATAGTCTTGTGAGAATCATCATACTCACCAACAAAAGAAGAGAATTAGAGAGAGAATCTTTTGATTTGTTTTGTTGAGAAGAATTTAGTTGTAGTAGATTAGGCTTCTTCTTCTTAGATTTGTGACGGCTATGCTGAATTCCATGGCAGCAACATGACGGTAGTCTTCTCTAATTTTACAAGTGATTTAGGTCTAAGGTCTACCCACTTATTTATAGATTTTAGAATTCATTTAGGCCATTAGATTTAACCTAGAAATAACCGCAGCCGTTCAGACAAGATGGGGTTTATCTTGTTAACTCAGCAATGAGTCAGAAGTGACTCAGCAAACACTCAGCATATTAATAAACTTCTATTCATGTCATAAATATATATATATTTTCTACAATGTACATATTAGATACATCTCCCTTTACTTATTATTGTTTTTATATACATATTAGATACATCCCCTCTCTCACACACTTATTAATATTTTTATATTCATATTAGATACATCCCCTCTCTTACACACTTATTAATATTTTTATATTCATATTAGATACATCCCCTCTCTTACACACTTATTAATATTTTTATATTCATATTAGATACATCCCCTCTCTTACACACTTATTAATATTTTAGCAACTTTAGTGTTAATAGAAAATTCGGGGTGTTACATTCTCCCACCCTTTTAGGATTTCGTCCCCGAAATCTTCAAGTCTGGAAGAATGTATATCCTACCATCCAAACGTCCATCTACTCATCCATCATACACAGGCATCCATTGTCCTTACAGACTTCTAATGCTTTCATGTTTAAATGCACAGTGTGTGTATATGTCCGTATCTAATGCAAAATCAGGCGGTCCACTGATTCAGTTGACCTCCTTAATGCAACTATGATCGTGCCATGCATCCATTATGTATGCAAAAGATTCTTAATGCTACATAATACTTCTATATGCGTGCACAACCATTATCTGAATGCAGCATCCACATGATAATACAACCATCGTTCATCCATTTTACTAAATACATCCATATATATATGCAATATGCAATATGTAGTGACTGAGCCGATCTAGTGCCTAAAGTGTGTGTATATATGCATCCACGAGCAACCACTAGCAAACACTTGCATCCATTTTGCATCCATCATACATAACATGTCTCAAACACATGTTTCAACCATAGGATTATCCTAACTAAAGGTCAAAGATACTAATGAGAGGACATACTAAAGATAAGATAAGCTAAGCGATAAAGGAGAAATTAAAAGACATACCCTCAAAAAGAAAAGGGTACAACGAACGCATCTTCTCTTCTGTCTCCCAAGTTGCGTTGCTCTCATCATCTCCCCATTGCACTTTAACCAGTCTGACCTCTCGATTCCTCAACTTTTTGATCTCCGACCCAAGAATGCATGTAGGAGCTCGTCCAATTGTTGCATCACGCTCTATTTCCACCTCTTTAAGCAAGCTCGGCTCTACCACCTCCGCGGTCTTGTGCAAACACTTCCTCAAATGTGATACATGGAATACGTCGTGTACTCCACTAAGTTTCTCAGGCAACTCCACCCTATATGCCATCTTCCCAATCCTGTCTTTTACAGGAAACGACCCTACAAACCTTGGTGCTAATTTCCCCACGGACCCAAAGCGAACAACATTCTGTAACGGAGATACTTTGATAAAAACCATGTCCCCAATGTCAAACTCAAGATCTGTCCTCCTCTTATCAGCATACGATTTCTGCCTATCTTGTGCTGCTTTCATCCTCCTTCGAATCAACTCAATCTTCTCCGAGGTTTCCCTAACCATATCGGGCCCAAGTAGGACTTTATCGGTAGATTCCCACCAACATGTAGGCGAATGGCAAGGCCTTCCATAAAGAGCTTCGAAAGGTGCCATGCCAATACTAGACTGAAAGCTATTGTTATATGCGAATTCTACTAACGGAAGGTGCTCTTCCCATGTACCCCCAAAGTCTAGGATACAATGCCTTAAAAGATCCTCTAGAATGCGATTCACCCTCTCGGTCTAGCCGTCTGTCTGAGGATGATATGCGGTGCTCAAACATAGCTGAGTCCCTACCGCCTCTTGTAAACTCTTCCAAAATTCGCTAGTAAAGATGGGGTCACGGTCGCTTACTATACTAGAAGGAATACCGTGCAAACGAACTATCTCCTTAATGTATACAGAAGCCAACCACGGAGCAGTCCTCTTACTTTTCACGGGAATAAAATGGGTGCTTTTAGTAAGTCTATCTACTATAACCCAAATCCCCGTGTTACCCTTCCTTGATCTTGGTAATCCATCCACAAAATCCATTGAGATGCTTTCCCATTTCCATAGTGGAACTTCTAATGGGTGAAGCAACCCACCGGGTTTCTTTTGTTCTGCTTTAACTCATTGGCACACCAAGCATCTAGCGACGTACTCGGCCACATCCTTTTTCATACCGGCCCAAAAGAAAACCCGCTTCATATCTTTGTACATCTTATCCCCGCCGGGATGAATGGTCATTTTTGAGCGATGAGCATCATCAAGAATGGCCTTCCTTAAGTCTTCGTCTTGTGGTACACAAAGTCTATTATCCCTTCGTAACCAACCCTTATCGTCTAGGGTATACCTACGAAGATGGCTTGACGACTCCCCCCCCCCTTTGAGCTTTTCTACTATCTCAACCAACTATGGGTCGTCTCGCTGTGCCTCACCAACCCGTCCTAGAAGTGTAGGTCTAACCTCCAAGGATGCTAACAGACCGGGTACTAAGTCAACGGAGGGTCTAAAGTCAAACATAGAGATGAATTCTAAGCTTTGTCGTTCAACAAACAACGGACTCAAGGACAACCTTTTCCTACTTAAGGCGTCTGCCACCACGTTACCCTTGCCCGGGGTATATGCTATTTCAAAATCGCAGGAGGCTAAGAATTCCATCCACCGTTGCTGCCTTAAATTCAAATCCTTCTGAGAGAATAAGTATTTTAATGATTTGTGGTCAGTGAACAGTTCGAATTTCTCACCAAGAAGATAGTGACGCCAAGACTTAAGCGCGAAAACAATTGCGGCTAGCTCTAAGTCATGCATGGGGTAATTCTTTTCATGAACCCTCAACTGCCTTCCACCATAGGCTATTACTCTTCCCTCTTGCATGAGGACCGCGCCAAGTCCCGTCCCACAAGCATCAGTATAGATGGTAAACGGTTTATTCACGTCTGGCAGCACTAAGACTGGGGCTGAAGTTAAGGCTCTCTTTAAACGTTGGAACGCATCATCGCAATCTTTGTCCCACGTAAAAACCAGGTTCTTCTTCGTTAACCGTGTTAATGGAGCTGATATTTTTGCGAAGTCTTTGATAAACTTCCTATAATAGCCAGCCAACCCCAAGAAACTTCTTACTTCGGTTGCATTTTTAGGGACCTTCCAATCTTGGATGGCCACCACCTTTGCGGGATCCACTGCTATCCCTTCTTTGGAAACCACGTGCTCTAAGAACCGTACTTCCTTCCTCCAGAAGTGACACTTAGAAAATTTTGCCTTAAGGTTATGCGCTCGAAGGGTTTCCAACACTTCCCTAAGATGTAGGGAGTGCTCTTCTTTATTCTTAGAAAAGACTAAGATGTCATCCACAAAGACTACCACGAATTTGTTAAGGTATTCCCTAAACACCCTACTCATCAAATCAACAAAATATGCAGGGGCGTTTGTCAAACCAAAGGGCATCACTAGCCATTCATAGAATCCGTCAGGAGTCCTAAAAGCAGTCTTATCTATACTATCCTCAGCCACTCTCAGTTGATGAAAGCCAGTGGCTAAGTCCAACTGCGAAAACACTGAGGCGCCAACTAACTGATCAAAGAGATCGTCAATCCTCGGCAGTGGGTGTCGGTTCTTTTTAGTAAGCTTGTTTAGTTCTCTATAGTCCATACAAAGTCTAAGAGACCCATCCGCCTTTGTGGCAAAAACTACTGGAGCACCCCACTCCGATATACTACGTCTTATGAACCCCTTCTCAAGCAACTCCTTTACTTGCTTATTGAGTTCCCTCCTCTCACGAGGAGCCATGTGGCGCACTGGCAAAGATACGGGTTTAGAATTATCCACAAGATAAATTCGAAAGTCTATCTCCCGCTTTAGAGGTAAGCCCTTCACCTCCTCAAACACATCCGGATATTCCCGGACCACTTCTACCGATCGCAGGTTCTCTACAGACACGTCAAGCGATTCAAGATAACTTAGCATAACGGAATTTATGGGATTACAAAAGATGTCGAGAGCATTACCAAGGCGAGTCACAAGCCTAACTACTCTCCTTTCACAATCAAGAATGGCCCTATTTCTAGACAACCAATCCATTCCTAAAATTAGCCCATAGCCCGTGAAGCCCAATACATAAGCATCACATCTAAATTCAACGCTAAGTATAGAGATTTTCAAATCCAAACATATCATGGTCAAATGAGCCGAACCCCCAATTGGATTTGAAACGACCAAGGGATCCTCTACTAAACTGGTGTTCAAGTGCAGTGATTCAACTAATGATGCAGAGATAAACGAATGAGATGCGCCAGAATCGAATAAGGTACGGACAGGATGATCAAACAGAAAAACTAAGCTTTCAACAGAAATTGTTCTACCTCTTTCTTGCAGCGGTGGGGCCGCAATAGCCTGAACTTGCCCCCTTGCCTGCCCTGGTGCCATAAGAGCCTGCACCTGTCCTCCCGAGGTAGACCCTGCCCTCTGCCCCTTCTTTGGACAGTCCTTCACTAAATGTCCCGCATCTCCACAATGAAAACAACCAGTCTTCTTTTTCTTTCTACAATCTTTGCTGAGATGGCCAGGCGTCCCACAATTGAAGCATTTCTTCTTCCCTTTGCCATTATTGTTTTTACCACCCTTCTTATTTTGCTGTTGGGGTTTCTTCTGATCCCCTTTCTTTTCAACTGCCTTATCCTCATGCATAAGTGCCATTTCTACTAGCTTTTCAAAGGTGGCTCCCATAGGGATGTGGGTCATAGCCAACCCTTGCAACGGTTCATTCAAGCCTCTAACGAACCTCAAAGCTTTCTTCTCTGGCGTGTTCACCAACTCCAAGCCAAACCTTGCTAACTGATTAAATTTATTGACATATTCCTTTACTGATGAGCTCCCTTGCTTTAGTGCCAGGAATTTTTCCATATTTAAGTTCTCCTCTGCCCTTGAAAGAAATTTTGCCTCAAACCTTCGTCTGAAATCCGCCCATGAATCAACTGGACGTTCCCCATTAGTGACCTCCCACCAGAACGAGGCCTCTCCCTTCATTAACCAAGCAGCTAAACGGACTTTCCTCCCATCTTCCACTTCAAAGATATCCAACAATTCCTCAGTCTCCTTAAGCCAATCTCTGGCCTCCACAAACGTCTCAGTCCCTTGAAAAGTTTTTCCTCCCATAGCCTTGAATTCCTTGCACGTCTTTGCAAAAGTGTCAACACGAGGAGGAGGAGGAGGAGGAGGAGGAATGGGTGCAACTAGGGGTGGAGGAGTATCCGCTGGGCCTGCAGTGGTGGCCCTAGCCTCCAAGTATCTCCTAAACCACCCTGGAATCGTCACACCTTCTGGGAGATTAAGATCTTCAGCCATGCTGAAACGAAAAAGGAAAGACTCAAAATGGAGAATTCGAAAGATAAAGATAAGGATGTGGCTATTTGGGATTATGTTTTTCATAAAAACTCTCTTTAAATAACATGTTTTTTTTTTTGAAAGCACTTCTTCCAAAAGTACTTTAGAAAAAAAAAATTCTAAAAAAAAAAATTTTATCTGTTCTGGTAACCTTATGCACTGATACCACGTGTAACACCCCACGTCCATTAATGTCACTCACAAAGGGAATGCATTAACTTCCATGGAGGTTTTAAGTGAATATAGAACAGTAAAATTACAACAAGACAGATATAAAATAGTACTTGGAAATTCAAAAACTTTATTTCATTGTAGCAGAAGTCAAAACGTGTTTGATTACATCATAACACCATATTCAATGTCAAGTACAATATCTATCTTGATAAAACAAGTACATAATCCCATTACATGAATAGCCATTAAAAAGAAAGATAACAAGCTGGACTTTACTTCAGCAGTCCAAGCTTTCCAGAAGATAAGCGATCCAACTAGACTCCACTAGAACTTGGCCCAACCTGCAGACCTGAAGGGAGAAAAAGGATGGAAAAGAGGGGGTCCGACATAAAGTCTGGTGAATATGATAATTCTACAATACTATTACCAAAATAACTGGACTAAGGCATAAGCTGGAAAACAAGAAAATGTCTATGAAGAGCAGATTAAGGACATAGACAATCGCCAAAGGCAACGTTATAGGCGCTCCTAAATACTAAAGGATAAACACTATACTGCACCACACCAGTCACCCTAAAGATTCATCCCACTTAGCTTCACTTAGAAACTTTCCCAATGGCTTTACGTACCCCTAGCTGACTACATAGGTGCCGCCTGCCCCTATCTCCACTAGGTGTACCCTACTTCCCATTATTCGATCGGCTCCCTAACTCGTAGATACCCGTGTTGGCCCCACAGTGGGGTGTATCACTCCCCTAAAGTGGCAACCTGATACAACGGACATGCACGGCTTATACCTACACGATGCAACAACGTCTTACCTACCAGCCCGGGTCCACACACGCATATGAAACCCGTTGGACTTGCGTTGCCACCGCTCCCTGTTTTGGCCTCTTATAGTCAAACCCAGTATGCGTGTCCCATCCTCGACTTGGGTCGAGCCCACAAAGATACGTTTTGGGATACTGGTTGAAATAGGCCCCCACTATTTACCACAAGCATTCCACCTAAGCTTGTCCCCATTAGTCCATCCCAATTAACCCACTTAGTCATGTTCATTTACATGTGTGTTTGGTTAAGTCTAATCGTATTTCAAATGCCTCTAAAGGCAACCACCAGATTCCTCATGCCACCCAAGGCACCTACTTAACCCCCATGTCCCACCTTACATGATTATCTGGTTAAGTATTTCTTAGTTCATTAAGGCCATAACCTCATAAAGACCTCTCACATTAGACTGGCATTTATGGCAGCTGGATTTGCCGGGCGGGTCCGGGCAGTCTTACACCATAAAAGAGTCTAACCTCGTGTCTTTACAACTGTTATGCTTTAGTTTGGGCCTAGGACCTCTCACATTGGGCCGACATTTGTGACTACTGGATTTGCCGGGCGGGTCCGGGCAGGTTTACATCACAAACGGGTCCAACCTCGTGTCCTAAGCATTGATTATTAATAATAATCCACTTTCCCCCAATTTTAATAATTCCCTACTTGAATTATTGATTACTTCCAATTTTTAACAATGTCCATAATTGACTCAATTATGGACATCCATTCATGGTATGCAAAATCTTACAAAATTGCACCCAATTTATTAATTCCTAATAATAACCCTACCCCACGTTTGAACGTTTATTCGCAAAATATATGTTAGACTCGAATAGCCTAACTCATAGCATAAAAGAGATTATCATAATAACAACATGTATATGTGACCAAATGAATCATAATAAGGGGTGAAACTTGCATAGATTATACATGTCATGGACCTAAAGGTGTCAACTTGTTCAAAATTCACCTAATATAATCTCAATCAATTTTCATAAACTTACATATGAACATGTGTGAATCAACATCATCTAATTTTTTAACAACATGGTTTTATATGGGTACACCTAACTCAATAGGCAAATTCCCATAATCAAGTTTTATTTAATTATAGTTTCAAGTTTATGGGTACACCTAACTTAATAGGCAAATTTCCATAAACAAGATCCATTCAAATTAAAAAAACATAACTTTAAGCATGTTCCAACAACATCATGATTTTACAACATAATATAGCATGATTTATAACATGGCATAGTATGATAGTATAACATAGCATGACATGATTCTCAACATAGCACGACATAGCATAAGAGAATTTACCACATAGCATGACATAGCATATATAATTTACATCATACGACAACATAATAACATAATAAGAGATCCACAATATATAGAATTTACAATTACAAATCACATCACTTTCTTGTGATCCATTCATAACTGAGTCAAATTAGTTTGTAATAGTCTTGTGAGAATCATCATACTCACCAACAAAAGAAGAGAATTAGAGAGAGAATCTTTTGATTTGTTTTGTTGAGAAGAATTTAGTTGTAGTAGATTAGGCTTCTTCTTCTTAGATTTGTGACGGCTATGCTGAATTCCATGGCAGCAGCATGACGGTAGTCTTCTCTAATTTTACAAGTGATTTTTGTCTAAGGTCTACCCACTTATTTATAGATTTTAGAATTCATTTAGGCCATTAGATTTAACCTAGAAATAACCGCAGCCGTTCAGACAAGATAGGGTTTATCTTGTTGACTCAGCAATGAGTCAGAAGTGACTCAGCAAACACTCAGCATATTAATAAACTTCTATTCATGTCATAAATATATATATTTTTTCTACAATGTACATATTAGATACATCCCCCTTTACTTATTATTGTTTTTATATACATATTAGATACATCCCCTCTCTCACACACTTATTAATATTTTTATATTCATATTAGATACATCCCCTCTCTTACACACTTATTAATATTTTTATATTCATATTAGATACATCCCCTCTCTTACACACTTATTAATATTTTTATATTCATATTAGATACATCCCCTCTCTTACACACTTATTAATATTTTAGCAACTTTAGTGTTAATAGAAAATTCGGGGTGTTACAGAATCCACCAACTGATCAATTCTAGGAAGTGGGAAATTGTCCTTGGGACAAGCCTTGTTCAAATCTGAAAAATCCATATAGGTGCACCGTTATCCGTTGGCCTTCTTTACCAAAACCGGGTTTGAAATCCATTCCGGATAAGTTGAATCTCTAATGAATCCGTTATTGCTCAACTTCTCAACTTCCTCCTTTAAGGCAGTTGACCTCTCCGAGCCGAGCATTCACCTTTTCTGCTTAATAGGTGGGCGGGTGATGCTCAACGAGTGGCGCATAATTGATGGGGATATCCCACACATATCAGCATGGGTCCATGAAAACACATCCAGGTTGGCCTTTAGGAAGTCGGACAATTCTTTTGCATGAAGAGGGTCAAACTGGGATCCGATCTTCAATACCTTCGCTGGGTCATTATCATCAATTGGAATATCCTCAGTTGTCTTGTTATGAGTCACCATTCTGTCCCCGGGATCATCGTCCTCTCTGGGATCTATATCCTCGGGCAGTTCTCTGGGCGGCTCCTTTGGGCTCCTTTGCGGGTGGAGGAGTGCCCTTTGGTTCTACGTTTAATCCTTTGAGCAACAATTTCAAGTCTATTTTGTAGCAGGCTCGCCCTACGACTTGATCACCTCTAACTACTCCCATTCCTGCATTTGTTAAGCACTTTAACAATAGGCACCAGCGTGCAATACAAGTTCTGAATTCTGCTAGGGTCGGTCGGCCCAAGAAGGCATTATAAGGTGACTCGATATCCAATACCACAAATGGAAGAATTCTCACTCTCCGGCGATCTCCTTCTCCCAAAGTTACTAATAATTCCACATATCCGATCGGGGATGTCGAGGCTCCACTACGTTTCTGTGAAAACCCGTAACTTCCCCGGTGAGGAAAGCACAAATAGTTCGAGAACAAGCCACAAAAGTACGCAGACGGAAGACCATTTCATTGTATATAACAACAATTCACCAGAATACAAGAATATACGGAGTATAAATGAATATTACACAGAAATATCAGAGATTTAAATTACATTTAAATACAACGCAGCGGAAAATAATACAATACACAACTAGAAGAGATATACGAATACAAAGCTTTCCGGATATCATTCCAGCTATAAACCTGGATCCTGTGAATATAAATCTGCAAAACCAAAACTACTAGCTGCCCGTGTGGAAAATAGGGGCACCCAGAGTTTAGGTTAAAACAAAAAACTCCAGGTCAGTCATGTGACTGGTGTGAGAACTAAAACAGTTATTAATCTTTATTTTTGAAGTTAGGTAAATCATGGGGCCACGCCGTATAACACGGAACGGGTTTCCTCCCAAGAACACCAGTGCATAAAACCACAGCGCAATGCTAAATAAGGAAAAATGAAGCTATTATAAGACCCAGGTCCCATCCACAATGCAACGCAAGCCGGAGGATAGAGTTTTTACCTTATAATAGCCAAGAATGCTTGATACGTTTAAAACAAATCATTTGATACTATTATAAGTGCATATTGTATAAAATATCTTCAAATCATAAGTATCAATCATAGACGGCATAAGTGCCCTATCCCACTATGTCGCCATACTAGGCTCTACAAATAAAACCGAAATACACGTATTGGAAATTGGATTTCCATCATGGTGGCTCCTGATTCGAAAGATCGATCGTGTAACGCAATTCCCCACGGCTTATGTCCCAGCAAGAGAAAACACCGTCTGTACATCCGCACATTTGGGACCAGAGTACCACTGCGGCTTACGTCCCAGCGAGAGAAAACACCGCCTACTCTATATATCCCTGAGCACTAAGCTCTTCTCGGTCGACCGAATCCACGACACCACTAAGGTGCCCATCCACTAAAAAGCATACTGATCAAACCATCAGTTTACCACCATACCGGGATGTGAGGCTCGCGAATCAACGCTATACACAAAGCCATGCTATATTAAAGCTGCGCTTTGGTCATCAACCACCAAACTTTGCTTTTCAACAAAAGTCTGGATCACTGCATCTCAGCATGCCACACTATCAATCCATATCGTACCACTGATTTCCACCAATATATAACCTCTGAGCACGTATGTCTTAGAGAAGGGCGTTAAGCAAGAGAATAAATTCTCCGCCGCCAAACAGATATATATTTAGCAGAGATCAACGAATACAATATAAAGGAATACAATGTCAGACACATCATCCATTTACAAGTCCGTTCTAGGTCTGAACGAAACCGGAGGCACTTTCCTCGCATATCCATCCATCTCCAAGTACGTCTGGACGACCACCAACTGATTCCCTCATCTTGGGTGTACAGCCCAATCAAGATCATCAGTAATCACCCAAACGATGTGAAGACTTCCGGTCTTCGACCACCGTCTTCATCTTCGACATATCGTCGAATCGGTTATTCAGAATGGGTATAAACCCGGCCTTCCCGAACAACCCGCGTATATTAAAAACGAATGTTACACAAACACAACATACGCCTCATTCCAATTCAGTAGCTACTAACCGTAAATCAACAACAGAACAATTTCCTAAATATTAACCCCGAAGGCCGAAACCAACATCAGATCAATACCCAGGAAACCATTCTTCTTAGCTAACCTACAGCTAGTTTCTAAATTTCAATTCTTAGGGAAAGGTTCCCATTAATTTTATCCAAGATAAATCCTTTAAAATTTATCCTGTAATCTTCCTTTGGATGTCATTTCAAACCAAATTATGGTTTTCCAAACTAGTCGAGATTAGCGAACCACACCGAAGTAATTATTTATTTTATTTCCTAATCCCAACCTATATATCCCATGAAGCAAAACTGGTAATACTCCATATCTAATACTATGGTGTTATCGGTAAAATTAATTACCATTTCACGTTCAAATCTAATTAAAGATTTAACTATCGCTTTGGAGCAAAACTGGCGATACTCCATTCTCGCTCATTTCTAAATTTGATAATTTAGATTATAGATTCACATTTCAATCTAATTGCAGATTCGTTAAAACTCCTTTTACTGGGTTAAAGAACTAGTGTTATTTAAAACACGGTTCACGACAAACCCAAATCACATTCTATTTATTATCGGGTTAAAGAACTAGTGTTATTTAAAATACCGTTCACGATAAACCCATTTCAAATCCAATCAAATATATTAGAAATTCCAATTATTTAAAACCCCTTTTTAAATCTAATTTATTTATTTAAAAATAATTGGGTTTTAAATTTAGTTCAAAACTAGTTCATTTCGATAAAAATCCATTTTTATCTTTTCAAATATGGAGTTTTTCATCCCAATTTTTCCCGAATCATTCCTTATGATTTTACACAAATTATTACTATTTTTAATAATTTTATCAAGGCCCGTACAGTCGATTTCCATCAACGGCCATCGAACTGCACTTACAGCGACCTTTTTCGAATTTGATTTGGATGTATCTCCAAATCCAACCGTTAGATTTCAAATTTCTAATATTCGTTAGAAAGCTCTTTTCGATACGAACCCAACGGTTCCGGTTTTAGGAGAATCCGACGGTCGAATCTCCCGTAATGTCCGTTTGAAATAAATGGTCGAAATTCACGAACTACCGCGGCGCGGCGCGTTCTATTCAGGCCATTATATTATATATATAATATATATATATAATATATATTTCGTCGATTTCTATTTAAAACGAAGTTTATAAATAGTTTTGAATTCGTTCCAAAAACAATTTCAACCCTTATTTCAGATTCAAATCAAAATTGAATTTCCTATTCTGCATCCTTTTTACTTTCCTTTCTATTTGATTTCAATTCAAATCGATTTTTAATTCGATTCGAATTCATTTCGTTTTCTATTCAATTTAAATTCAATTCATTTTCTATTCAATTTGAATTCAATTCGTTTTCTGTTCAATTCGAATTCGAATTGGTTCTCTATTCAATTCAAATCAAATTCGTAATATATTCAATTGAAATCAAATTTGCTTTCTATTCAGTTCAATTCGAAATCGTTTTATATTCAATTCATTTCGAAATCGCTTTATATTGAATTCATTTCGAAATCGTTTTATATTCAATTCATTTCGAAATCGTTTTATATTCAATTCATTTCGAAATCGTTTTATATTCAATTCATCTCGAAATCGTTTTATATTCAATTCATTTCGAAATCGTTTTATATTCAATTCATTTCGAAATCGTTTTATATTCAATTCATTTCGAAATCGTTTTATATTCAATTCATTTCGAAATCGTTTTATATTCAATTCATTTCGAAATCGTTTTATATTCAATTCATTTCGAAATCGTTTTATATTCAATTCATTTCAAATCAAATTTGTTTTAAATTCAAAAACGAATATAATCAATATAAATATCGTTCACGTCAAAATAGCGCATCAATAATCAACACGGCTTTATATTCAACAAATGGATCTATATTTCTTTCAATACACGACTCTATATCTTTGTCAACACACGACTAATCTCAGCGAATGAGTACTGTCCACGTGTGACTATTTTTGTTATTTAATATATTTTATGAAAATTAAGGTATCTATCGTTTGATATTGAATCAGACTCCAACCGTAAATTAGTAAGCGAACGATTTCCTGAATATTAACCCCGAAGGCCGAAACCAATATCAGATTAATATCCAGGAGACCACTAACCTCATCTATTTCCCAGTTGATTTCTAATTCTATATATGATAAAGATGTAAATTTTATTATTAAAATATTTCGTTCAACACATGACTAATCTCAACGGATGAGTACAGTCAACACATGAACCTTTATTTTATAACGATAAAGATATAAATTTTATTGTTAAAATATTTCGTTCAACACATGACTAATCTCAACGGATGAGTACAGTCAACACATGAACCTTTATTTTATAATATTCTTTATTTTCTATATCGGAATGAGGCCCAATCAATCACCATATAATATTAATTATATGGATTTTCATACATCACACGCATATAATAGCATTGAAAAATAATCAACCATCAACCAAAGTGCACTACACTGTATAAGCATCAAATATAGATATCTAACGCTTATAACAGCCTGTCAATCAATCGATCAACATATTTAATCAATCAGGATGAGTGAACTTCAAATTTCATTCCAACACCCGTGTGGGGTTTCAAACAATCAAACACAGATTTTATTTGTGCAATTGGTCGATGTGTAAAATTTATCGACCCAATCAATGTCCTTCAAATAGGTGTACATAAACAAACCGTCCGGTTTGTAAATGAATATTTTATTTTATTCACTTCCACATTAAAAATTATATTTTTAACGATAAAATATTTTATTTCAACACATGAATTTCTATTCAGTTCATTTACACAATAAAAATGATATTTTTATTTTTCTAACATATTTTAGAAAATTCCGGCGGCATAACGGCACGATACTAGAAACGGGACAAGGCCTAGCCTTATCCCCGGTCTAGTGAAGGCCCACGCCATTCACACATCAATCAAATCCATTCAATTCACCGAACAATTCAATTCAAACCAAATAATCTAACCAACTACACAACCAAACAATTAAACAAACAAGCCATCCATGGTCTGTGGATGACGGGTGTCGGGTGCTACTAAACACCGTCTACATCCTAGTATATATATATAACTAGAAAAAGAAATTGAAGAGTGATAAGTTCTCACCAATAGCTATCCAATACCATGACTCTACATTAATAGAAATCTTCGCCATTCTCGCCCTTTGTCGCTTTCGTTGCCGGTAGCCACTATATATATAAAAATCACATTTTTATATTGTTATTCAATATATAAAAATCGAATTTTTATTTCTCTATTCAATATATAAAAATCGAATTTTTTCTTTGTTATTCAATATATAAAAATCGAGTTTTTACTTTGTTATTCAATATATAAAAATTCTATTTTTACTTCGCTATTCAATATATAAAAATTATATTTTTACGTCGCTATTCAATATATAAAAATTCTGTTTTTACTTTGCTACTCAATATATAAAAATCGAATTTTTATTTTGCTACTCAATATATAAAAATCGAATTTTTATTTTGCTACTCAATATATAAAAATCGAATTTTTATTTTGCTACTCAATATATAAAAATCGAATTTTTTTATTTTTCTATATTATAAAAATTATCAAATCTTTTCTATATGTAAAATCATATATTTTCTTTCTCAAAAATATTGCTATCTTTCTATTTCTTCAAAAAAACAAATTCTATTTTATATTTTTCAAAACAGATTTTTAAACTTTGTATATATATTTTCAAAACTGATTTTATTATGCTACTAAAATAAAGTAAAAACTGGAAATAAATAAAGGTTAAACCTTTGTGCCTTTATCATCCTTTTCTTCACCGATTTACTTCCAGGCATCGATGAACCCATGACCAAAAACTAGGGTTCCTCCTAACTTCACCATTGCTGCGCCGGATTTGGATTAGGGCCACCACCTGAAGCGGCTTCGACCACCGTCTTCGCGCCTCGAGAACTTCCCCAGCTCGCACGTCCACCGTAGCCAGAAAAGAGGGGAAACGACGGAAATAGGGTTGGGTAAAAAGGGGGCTAGGGCTTCAAGAAGGAGGCGGAGCGGAGGGAGAGGGCGGCGGTGGCAGTGCGCCTTGAGCGGAGCTCCGACGTCAGGCGATGGGGGGGATGAACGGCGGCCTCGTCACTTTGTTTGTTTGTTTTTTTTTTCTTTTATTTTATATATCGATTTGAATCGAACTGAAAGGGGGGGGCCAGAGTATAGAGATAAGGGTTTTACTTTTTATTTTTTTATTATTTAATTATTTTATTTTTCGCCAAAAAGCAACTTTTATTTTCGACCTCAAAACGAGGCCCACCGCCTGTCGCCCATAGCGTTTTACCCCCATTCCGGACACAATGGGATATGTATCATAGGCTGATTTGATCGTTTCGATCAGTTTTCGTCAAAATCAACATATAACTCTATATATTGAATTTGAACGCGTGTTTCAATTTACCGGGGTCACATACTAACTAGAAAAATTCCAGAAAAATATTTTCTAGCTTCGTATTAACGATATGGTCCTAACAAAACTAATTTCGTCGAATTCCGAGACCGTTGGAAAAATGGCCATTTTCCAGTCGAGTAAAATCAACTGAAACTGGTCAAACGCGTTTTCTTTTGCCACGCTCACATATTGATTCGAAAAATTATGAAATTTGAAATCTAGCAATCACTTGACATCACGGATCCAACAAAAGTGGTTTCGTCGAAATCCGAGGTCGTTTGCAAAATGGTTATTTTTAAGGGCCTGAATTCCGTAGCGACTATTCAGAATTTTCAACTGGACATATCTTTTTATCCCCACTATAAATTTTGATTTTTCGGGTTCGTTGGAAAGATATTCACAATTAGATCCTATTATTTTTGGTTTCACTAAAATCCGGTTTATTTTGCACCCGGTACATTCAATTGAAGTTTGAAATCGAATTATCGAACTACCACGCCATTTTCAATTCTATTTATAATTATATATAATTATTTATATTCAAACGACGACGTATATAATATATACGTTCAAATTCTGTTCAAAATAAATTTCTCGTCGATATTATTTAAAATAATTCATTTTAAATAATATAAATTCGCTAAAATTGCCAAAATAAAAAATTTAAACTGGCCCACATTTTCGGGTTGTTACAGTATCCATCCAACGTAGGGCTTCAAATATTTCGCCTCAAGTTTCATCTGATCAAATGCTTTCTTAAACAAAATGTTTACTGAACTTCCATTGTCCACCAGCACCTTATGGACCAGAGCAGGGCCAGTAGTTGCCATGATCGCTAAAGGATCCTCAGTAGGGGCGTGAACTCCAATACAATCTCTATCACGAAAGATGACATCATCGGACATTGTTTTGTGCTGCTTTATCAGAGCTGCAATCTCAGGATTACTGCATTCCCCTACTTCGAGGTGTTTGGCTGCATTCACATATTGCTCCATTTCCCTAAAGATGTGTCCAGCAGGATGTGGTTTTCTGTGACGATCCACATTTTTGATCAATTTATTTTTGGAATATTTAATATTTATTTTTGATATTTAGTTGATAATATAAATGGATATTTATATTGAGTTATCTATGGAATAATCAAAATACAATTTATTTCGAATATATATAATTATCGGAATATAAGAATTAAAATAATTCAATTCGAAATTTAAATGGAGTCAAATTAGTTCAAATGATTAATCAAAAATCTATTTAAATAGAAATGGCGATAATAGTAATTTATTATCAAGGAATTAATTGTTTTGAATTAAATTTATATCGATATAAATTAATATCTTCTCCATATGATCGAACTGGTCTTCGAATCGTGTTCCAGTGTGTTCAGAATAGCGGTACAATGCTTGGAACGTTGGTTATTGCGCTCGAGTTGGAGTTCAGGACCCCGAAATATATTATTTTAAAATTATATGGATAAGATCAATTTCAAATCAAATCAAATCATATTTAATTTGATGTACCCTACACTGACTAAATTCCTTAGTATCTCAGCTATAAAATTGCGCTATCTTCCCCTTATTTCCTTTCTTCTGAAAACTAAAACAAACGGAGTTGGCCCCGTTTAAATTCTTCAGTAATTCACAAAATTTAAGCATTTTCTTTTTCCCTTTTTACTGCTTACACTTCCTTTCTTAACCAAATAGATGTCGGTTTTCCCTAAGGCATTTGAAAGTAGCCGAGTCCTATTATCCATCAAAAATCGAAATCGGGTGATAAAAAAAAGTCAGTGAGGAAATCGCGATCTAAACTTGTCGCGCAAGGTGCTGAGCTCATCTCCAGGGGTGGTAGCATACGGTGGAAGGGTTTCATGTGCCTACCGCAAGCTGTTGTTCCTCATGATCGAGATTTTGGGATCGCGATTATTGGGAGCGGTCCATTCTGGTTCACGACATGTACTGGTATTCTTATTCGAACATAAGTTTGGGCTTTTTTTCTTTTGATTCGCGAAGATAAAGGAAGTTGTATGGAAGTAGTGGCATGCAATCTGGGTTTTAGGAGTCGACATCGAGGGTTTTCGAAGTCACGATACGGGCTAGGGAATTCAGATTTTTGTTGAGCATTAATTTGAGGCAGTTTGGGTTTATTATGGAGGTTGTGTTGAACGATGGCCAGGAGGAGATTGCTATTGTCAAAGTTTGGAGGAGGTTGGTCTGGCCAATAAGCTGAGGGCTACCTGGGTGGTGAAGCTGTGGTAAGACATCGGAAATGGAGTTGAATTTGGGGATGTTGGGTGCTCCGGTGTGATGAAAGGAGACTGTCATTTGGTGAGAGTTCAAATTGTGTTCAGGAATTGGTCGAGTAAATTCACAAAGTATATTTTTAACAAATTTTAAAAATACATAGAATAAATTAATTTGTTGTATAAGTTAGTTAAAATTAAAAATCATTTAATCATTGAATTAATATAATGGTAAGTACAAAATTAATTTATTCAAGATGATTCATAGCCGAGAGGATTTGGAAATTAAACGGGTTATTTCGACAAATCACAGTGAGTAAATATCGCTCATAATTTTATATTTAAATTTATTTTTAATCATTAAAAATAAAGCTTGAATGCTTGAATGAATTATTGTGGCTATTATATAAATATATATTAGTTATTTAGGACTGATGTTTGTGGCTATTATATATATATATATACATATATATATATATATTGGTGATGGGATAGTTCCCGCAGTAACATTAGTGGATGCCCGCGGTATCATTAGCGGATGACCCTATACGTCCCACGCTATGATAGTGGATGACCTTATGTACCGCAATATCCTGCCTCGAAGTAGGGTGGGTATTATTTATGCTAGCTAACATCTGTGGATGCAAGAAAACAGGTTTGAGGGATCCAACTCGATTCCTTAAAAATATTATTATTTGCTTGTTGTCATATATATTATCATATATAATGTGTTAGAAAACATGTGGTTGATAATTGTGTACTTTTGATTGATTGAATATCACTGGCCCTAAAATTTTGATATATAAGAATATCGTGAAAAGGATATTTGAGATTAAAAATGGAAAATCTATTTTTCTAAAATAGAATTTGAATTTCGAATGGACTAGAAATGTTAACATGTTTTGAATAAATAAAACAAGTATTGAATTTATAAATGATGTTTATAAATTAAATAACGCAAGAAATTGAAGTAAATTTATAAATGGTGTTTATAAATAAAATGGAATTATTTTCATTGGATAATGCAGAGAATTGAAGTGAATTTCAAAACAATGTTTTTAACTAAAATGGAAAAATTATCATTTGGATAATTTAAATATTTAAATTCAAAAATGAATTTAAATTGAGGATTGGGAATCATGTTAATAAGGAACGAGAAAATTATTCTAATGGTTGGAATGAGAATTAAATTAAAATAAATTTGTATAGATTTATGGTTTGAATTCGATTAGATCGAATTGTTTTACATTAATATTTTCAGAAAAAAGAAAAATATTTGGATTGCATTGAATAGAAGTTTAAATTTTAAATGTGAAAAATAAATTCACTCTATGTATATATATATATAATTTATTATAAATAAAGTATTCCAAATATAGAAATTTGGTTTCAAATGGGTTTTGAAAGGAAACTTGTTTAATGTATAAAATAAGGAAGAAAATTTATAAATGATGTTTATAAAGTGGAATAATTATCATGGGATAAATGTGGAATTATAAATTCAAGTATGAATTTGAAAGTGAAATGGAAATTGTTTCGAAAAGGGAACGACGGTGTTTATTTCGGAACTCGGAATATAAACTGAATTGGAAAAATCTAAAGGATATATATATTTAGAATTCAATTTCATGAATTCTATAAAATAATCTGTTTCTAATGGAATTAGAAAATAATAACAGAAATAGATTTGTAATTGAATTGATAACTAAGTAATGGAAAATCGACGATTAGAGATAATCAGAAATATTAAGTTGAATTTGAAAACTGGATTTAATATATATTAAATTATATATTAAAAACGAGATTGAAATTTAATACAAATGAAGTTTATAATGTTTATATTTAAATATAATTAAAACGAACTCGCCGCGGCGCGACAGTTCGTAATTTTGCGTTTCAAACTTCAGTTGAGTATATAGAACTCAATTTAAGTCAGAATTCTTCGAAATAAGAACAGTTAGGACTGATTAGATAATAATTTTCTAATGGAAGAGAAAAATATGGATTTCGTCTAATAGATTTTGAGTTATGTCAAAACAAAATTTTCCGAAAAGCAGCGCCATAACCATTATAAAACCATAATGGTTCACTAATTAAAATCGAAGTATTTTAAGTTAATAAAATATGGATTTTTAAATTTAAAAATCCAGATGTGAGTTGAAAAATAAATACGAACTCAGGTTGTGTAAATGAAATGATTTTTGAAACAAAGATCAGATTTTTAATTATTGAATAGGATTAACTAATTTGAAGAATAATTAGTAAATCGAGTTTTGAATCGAGATTGGGCGTTGGATAAGTGAATGCGATTTATAAATTTATATTCGAAATCGAATATGAAACTTAAATTAAAAATGTAATTCAATTTGTTATAAGCAAGTTAAAAATATATTTGAACGTGATATGTTCAAATATGAAGTGAAATAGGCAAAAGAGCCAATTAAGGAATAAATTAGCAAATTATGTTAAACATGATTAGATTGAGTTGGAACAAATTGGTAATGGACATATATGAGTTAGACAGGTGTGGAATGAAGTGTATGAAGATTATAATTTGAGTGCCCGACATAAAGGTACACGTTTAAATTCCATATGAGTTATTATGCGCCGAATCGGCAAGCCGCTTGGCTTTTTGATTTTCTTTTTGAATGAAAAGGGCCTAGAGAGGAGATTTGGAGTTTGAACTATCGACCGGTACAAAGGAGGCTATGGCGAAATATTCTAGAAATTTAAGGAGTTAGAATATTTTTAAGAAAATTGGATAACTGGAAAATCAATGTATTGATATATGTAGAATTCGATAAGGAAACGAACTTAAAATTTAGAATATTATAAACAAAAAGAAAATCTGTGAATTTGAATCTGGCAAGAATAGAAAGAGAAACGTATACACATTTAAAATAAATAAATGGATAATGGGTTTTATGATGTTGATTATTTGAGGTAAGTGGTTTGTCTGTTTTGAAGTTAAAGATGTTTTCGTCAAGGTCTGAGAAGTAGTTATACCCCAACTTGATTGATTTCTTTTTTAACCGATAAATAGAAAGATCCAGTCTCGAAGAGAAACATTTGAATAAGAGTTAGTTGGATGCAGTGTTTTGGGTTGTTGTAACGATGTTTTACACAACATTCGTTTTTAACCCAAATAAGTGAAATTTTGACAATATAATAATAATTATTTCCTGAGGGTAGAATTTAACGAGTCGGGAAAGGGATAAGTAATTGGAATGTTTTCCAATTATAAATAGAATATATTTTCTAAATATAGAAAATAAAAGAAGGTGATATATGGAAATGTTTTCCAAATGGCGTAAGAGGCCAAGATGATTATTGAAAATATTTGGTTAACAAATATTGATAAGGAAATGGAGAAGTGATTTAATTATTGAATGAAATATTAATTAAGGGCCCAGTGATTTGTTTGATGCTTTGAATGAATGTTTGTTTTCTTCGATAGTTAAATAACCGACTATCGAAGTGTTTGCCAATATTATTGTCAATATGGAGAGACCAGTTGGATTATTATTCGAGAACCACTCCATATTGGAAGTAGCGTTGCAAATCAGATTATATAAAGATAATCGAAGACGGAGTGAAGTGCAAGGGCTTTTTCTATTAATAGAAATTGTGCCTTTGGTTTCGTTCAGTCCCATAACAAAGTGTATGAACGAGTGTCTGACGGAGTATTTCCAATGATCACATATGTTGGTCTGTATAGATATATATGTTGGTGGAGAATTTATTCTCTTAGCATAATATCTGGAATATATTTGTGAAAATCAATTAATGATTAACGGATCTGACAATGTGGCATTCAAAGTGATTGTGTTATCAATGAATGATAAGTAATCGTAGCCTCAGGCCTCAACAACCAGGAAATGACAAAAATCGGGTAGACAGCATGGTTAAGTGGGAAGCTTTCATTACGGTGTATTTTCACCTATCTAGAAAAATTCATTTCATTCTTTATTCTATTCGATGTTGTCCCATTCGGGAAAACGGTTGCTGATCCCAATCATTGGTGATATACATTGATACACTCAAGCGAAATGAGTGGTCGGTCATGTGTGGCCAGGTTACAAGATATTCTTGTTCAACCCAGGGTATTCTCCTCTAGAGATGCACTATTGGAAGGCGGTTCCATACCTTGTCATAGTTGGAAATTCATCACCCAATAAGTGCCTATGGTTTTGATTGTATATTATGTATGTGGAGCATGAGATGAAAGCATTCCACTAGATTTCTATTATATTGATAGACATTATTATAATATCAAAAGAGTTTTGATATAAAGATTATCGTTTTCTTTCAAAAAGAATTTGAAAGTTATATTAAGTGTTTGGATTCTCATAAGGGAAAAATTTGTTCCGTGTTATATGGCGTGGTCTTATGAGATATCAGTTATTTTCTCAAACTGTTTTAAATTGTTTACTCATACCAGTCCAATGACTGACCCAGAGTTTATTTTGTTTTGTTTTACCTAAACTCCTGGGTGCCCAATTTGTACGGACAGTCAAGTACTTCAGGATTTTATAGATTTACCTAAAGAAGCTTGGAGCAGGAGGCTTCAGTGTTAGTTATATAGAGTTTTGTTCCGCTGTGTTATAAGTGTTGTACTCTGATAATTGCATGTCATACAGTTAAAATTTTGTATTTCAAAAATTTTGATATATTATATTTTGTTCCGCTGCGATGTGAGATTATGTGTTGTTATTTCTGTTCTTCTTCTACCATTTTCTTAAAAAAATGATTCGTATTTTCATGATATTTGGGTTGGACGCGTGATGTATGTAGTCAACTATGATAGTACGGATATGAGATTCGTTACATCCTCCTACTATAGTGTTGATGACATTTTTTTTCCTTTCTGCTGAGCAGTAGGCCTAGCAACGAGTTGGTTTTGATTCGGGGCCTGTCCAGCTTGCCCCTGTCTCTTGGAGCGACTTTGTATTCGTCCAACTGTCCTTCACGAAGTAGCTTCTTGATGACATCTCTCAAATGACGGAATTCATTGGTGGAATGACCATGGGTCTGGTGGAAAAGGCATAACTTTCCTGTTTCACGTTCTTTCTCCGCTGAATCTCTCGATGGAGGCTTTTTATACTGAAGGACGCTGTAGGTATCCAGGACAATATTTTCTAATGTATCATTCAACGGCGTGAAGTTTTCAAAAGCCTTGAACCGAGGTCTCTTCTGAGAACTGTTCCCCCAATTCTTCTTTCGACTATTATTCCTAGATTGGCAGCCATTGCCCGGATTCTTATTTCCTACGTTAACCTCCACCTTTCCTGAACTGTCGCCAGATTGTTTGATGGCCACGTTACTCTATATGTCTTCTTTTTTGGTGGCCTTTCTCTTCCGATTGGCATATATCTTTTCCTGACGTAGGCGTATGTTAGCTTTTTCATGGAGTATTTCTCTAGTCAGCGGCGGCTTGCCAGCTAAATCTTCCAAACTCAGTGTCTTTGTCTACTCCGTCAATTAAGGCCATCAAGACAGTCTATTCGTGAGGATCTCTAACCTCCGTAACTGCTAAGTTAAAACGATATAAGTAGGACCTCAAAGTTTCATCAGGGCGTTGTTTAATAAGAGATAATTTAATGACGTTTTTAGACCTCTGAGCATGAAGCCAGAATTGGTTTACGAATTGCTCACTCAATTCCCTGAAGCTGGAGATAGATCGTGTTGGCAAGCGGGCGAACCACATTAATGCCACATCCTCCAGGAATATTGGGAATGCCTTACATTTTACTGCTTCACGAGCAGCAGTGGCGTTCATGTACCACAAATACCTCATTAGATGCTGAATTGGGTCGTCTTTCCCGAATATTAGTTCATAGTTAGCATGTTGAATTTCCTCGGGAATCGGACATCCAGTATGTCATCAATAAAGGGCATGTAACTACGGCCTATACCCCAATCCTCGTTCCTCTGCCCACGGCTATCGATCATGATTTGCCTGACCATTGCTTCAACATCAGCATGAGTTAATGTAGACTCAGGATCAGCACTCCTTGCCCAGTGGGCCCTCCAACGTCTCTTCGACGTGCTGCCGCGAAGTCTGGGGCTTGAGCAGAACTTCCTTGTCCCCTGTTGCCACGGTAAATCACGCAATGAGGGGATGGTATTGGTTGATTCTAAACAGGGTTAACAATGTCTCCATTCCTAGGTAACGGAGCAGGGTCATTCAAGTTACGATCATTAGGTCCCATATTGAGGGCCGCCTCTTCTCAAGAAGGGAGTGATCCAAATCGAAGTTGTTCCACATTTTTAGCCCTTTCCAATGGTCGTCGTGGAGGTCTTGGAGGCTCCTCTGACGAGGATGAGTACTCTGGAGTAGTAGGATAAGCTGGCAGAGGTATCCTCTGCCTTTGGAGGTCATCAATTCATCGGCCCAATGCAGTAACAATTCGTGGTAACAAGGAAATCTCTTGCCTTTGGGTTGCCAACTCATCATTCGTCCTATCCAACATATCGAGCACATGAGAGAGATCTCCTTCAGTAACCAGAGCAGAGACATGTAACTGATCATTATCATTAGCTCTTGGATATAGAGCACTTGAACTAGGTCGAGAAGAAGCGCCGGCACGAGCATGACGAGCCATGATTTCCTTTCCGGGCTGAGTCGTGGTCCTGTGATGAGGGTGGTTCGTGATCCCCTCTTCAGGCCTCTAGCTCGTGATGTCCTCCTGAAGTCAGCTTGTGGTGGCTCCCTCGAGACGGCTCATGGTTTCTTCCTAGAGACAGCTCGTGGTCTGCTGCTGAGGGTCGTTCGTGATGGCATCTTGTGTCCGGGTCGTGACCCCTACCTCGGATCGGATCGCCTCTTGTGAGTCACGAGCTGGGGACTCCACTTCAGCCTGCTCGCGAACACTTACTTCATTAGCTTCATTCGTAGCTTCGTTTTCTCGCAAAGCTCGTAAATCCTTGGATTTCTTTCCAGCCATAATGTCTTGACTATGCTGAAATCTTCAAAAACCAAAACAGTGGAGATTCGGACTATTTTCTTCGGACTTGAATATCCAAATAGTAGAGCAATAATACGATATGCTGAGACTTCAGTTTTCAGTGAAAGCACCAAAAAAAGGTTAGACCAAATTATGGCTCTAACACCCAAATTTTCTAGAATTGCAGATTATGATAACTAGAAATAAAGGAAAATGTAACAAACACACCAAATTTATAGTGGTTCGGCATTAACGAGCCTACGTCCACTTTATAGGATTCTGATTATATGTTCGAATGCAAATACAATCGATGGTTTCTCTCAATCTCACTTTTACAATGATGATTCACTCAGTGATTTCAAGACAATACTGATAAGAAATAATAGAGGAATGGTAATAGTGGAAACAATACTCAGAATTGCCAAAAGATTCTGAAAAATGCCAAGTATGGGGCTATTTATAGGAAATATCTGCAAGCAGTTCGTGAAGACACGTGACACAAATCTCGAGGATCTCGGAGTCGTTCTTCAGTGGATGGAGAAATGGTCAAAATGGCTGTTATGGACAGGTATCATCGGATCCTGAACTTGCGGCTCGTTGAGGACTAGGTCGTGGCCTCTATTCTCCGGAATTGCACTCGGTTTGTTCCTCCTAACCACGAGCGGGTCGAGGTCCTGATCACGAACGGG
Source organism: Allium sativum (assembly GCA_030737875.1). Classification (NCBI taxonomy): domain Eukaryota; kingdom Viridiplantae; phylum Streptophyta; class Magnoliopsida; order Asparagales; family Amaryllidaceae; genus Allium; species Allium sativum. Next base: position 144,183,088 of record CM060921.1, on the reverse strand, counting down.
TCGTGATGCTCAATCATGAGTCGGAAGTGAAACTGGTCCAAGAGTTGAGGGAGGAGAAAAGGCCACGAGCGGGATGAGGAGGTCAGTCACGAGTGGGCTCGGGGCTTCATAAGTCATGGTGTATTCGTCTTGAGCTTGAATGTGTAATTCAACCTCTTGTCTAACTATGAATACTTGTAGTCATGGTGGCTTGGTCACAAAACTAGCCAACAAACGCCTCTTGAGAGGTTGCACTTATCAGAATGACGTGGACGACGTCAATCATAATCCATTCTCATGGGAAATCAGGAATTCCCGTAACTCTTTAGATTTCAATCTCCCAGTTCTGGAGCAATATAACAGTAGGATGGGTCCTACCGTGCATCTGATGCGCAACAAACAGAATATGGAAGTTCAATTGGCGTCCATAAATGTCATGGCTAAATGCTTCCCTTTATTCCTGACTGATATTGCTGCTATGTGGATTCGGCAGTTGGAGTCTGAATCGATCAACAATTGGAACATGTTGGTTGCCTGCTTCATCAAGCAATTTAGGGTCCACGTCACTTTTACCAAGAACGTCATGTCCATCACTACAATCAAGCAGAGCCCTAGAGAAACTCTACGCTCATTCCTGGAAAGATTCAACATTGCAGCGACATCCGTTGATCGACCCGAACCATCTATGGTATTGATGGCAGCAGTATCTGGCATTCTGGATAACTCGGAGTTCAATAAATCTTTACACCGAGACCCACTGCGAAACCTTAGTGAATTCTACCTTGAAGCAGACAAATCTCTGTGAGAAGAAGATGCAACCTCCAAGAAGAACATTCTCGAAGTCAACATGTTTAAAGATAGAGGACCGTTTGATTCTGGAAAAGACAAGGGAAAAGCTACTGTCAAGAATAACCGCAACACTTTTCCCCGGAGAGGGCCTAGATATGAAAAATATACCAAACTCGGTGCTTCATTGACTGACATCTACATGGATACAAACGGTGTTATATCCTATCCAAAGCCTCCCGGAAGAGAGCCATCCCAAAGAGAATATGATTCTGGAAAACATTGAATATTCCATGATATGGATGGTCATGACACAAATGACTGCAGGCATCTGCGAGATCTGATTGAGGAATGGGTTAGACGTGGAGATCTTCCCGAGTATGTGAAACAACCAACAGCGCCTACACCCGTGCTGCCACCACCTGCTCCCTGGAGAGGGAATGATCTTGGATCAAGCTCTCATGGGCTCATCATCAACTGATCTAGATTGGATTGCTCTGCATTTTCTACATTTCTTAGGATTTAAGATATATTTTTCCTTTCTTTAGGTTTTCCGATTGGCTAAATCAGAGTACACACATTCGGGGTTAGGATTTAGCCCCAGAGCGTGCTCTGGATTCAATGACAAACCAATCAGGATTTGCTTTGGTTTTGTATTTTGAATTAAATATAGAAGGACTTTTTGAGCATGGATGATGTTTATCAAATTTAAGTATTTTGTCAGATTGTGGCAGGATTCTCAATCTCGATTAAAGTATGGCTTATACTTATCTCGAAACCCTAGGTATGGATTATGCCTAGGTGCGGACTCTCTTGTCAGATTATGGCAATTATAGCTCTATCTCAGAATGAGTATGGTTTGTACTCAGTCGGATTATCAAGTATGGATTATACTCAGGAACGGCTTATTGTCTTATCAGGGTCTGACAAAGGAACTTAATAAAGCTCGAGTATGGCTTACGCTCTATTTGAACTTTCAGGTATGGCTTTTGCCCGGAAGGTTAGGTCCCTCTCCAGGACTTGGAAAGATTATTCGAAAGTCCCTCGAGTGTGGTTTATGCTCGATCATACACCCAATCATGGTTTATGCTCGAACGGTTAGTCAGTGTTGTTAGGTTTTGACATATTTGTTCTCCTCATTTTCTTTGCAAGTATGAATTATACTCACAGTTGGCAGGCCCGGCGTGGCCTCGGTTTTCTTGGATTATCCAGAACACATCTTCCTTCAACCAACAAGATATGTTCTGAAGGGCAAACATGTTGACACGCTTTTTGGTCAAAGCCCCCATACATGAAATTTCTAGCGAGCAACGTGCTCAAGCATTGGGAACATCGTCAGAACACACAAACCGATTTGGTTGAAGTTGCATCGCAAACATAGAATGGTCCAAAAGTCCTAATAGATGACCTCTTTTGGACTCGAAAACATCAATTATGGAGCTTTGTGCTGTCACTCTTGTATCCCTCTAAGTTAGCTTCAGGTATAGCTTTCGTTTGGACTAATCGGACTTACAGTTTGGAAGTTACTCTTGTTTCCGTGAACGTGTGCAGAACAGGAATAACTTGGATTTTGGCATTAATGGAACTTCGGATCGGGTCGTACACCTCGGACCAGACCTGATCTGACCTTGTTTCATGCTAGAGCAGCTTGGCAAATATCTCTGGCACCATCTGGTCTGGGTCAGAATAGGAGGAAACCCAACCTGGCTTCGCACTTGATGCTTCGGCTAGCTTTGGATCGGATCAGTTGAACCAGAACCCGACCCACCTTGCACCAGCTGTTCACAAGAGCATGTTGCCTCCGGATCGAGGACACTGCATCGGTTTGGGTCGGACTACACCCGATCCTCTTGGGGCGGGGTCTACATAGTTATGTTGACCGATTCTCATGGGAAAGCCGACTTCTACTTGCATGGATCAAGATCCACCTGGCATAGCACAATTTTTAAGAGTATTCTCCACTATTTTCCGAGATTGCCTCCGGTCGTGACACGTGGCATCCAACCTGGAGTCTCTCCATCCCTGTAAATACACCATTATAAGGCATTTTGAGGGGACTTTAGGCACTAGTTCCTCTCCGCATCCACCATTGCTAGAACATAAGGACTTTGTTCTTCTCAAACTAAATTAGCACGAGGATTTCATGTATAAATCCACTTTCTTTTCTCCTCTTCTTCGTTAAAATACAAGGATGTGGTATGTAAATGAAACTTACGGATTGTAAGACGGCATTGTACTTGTAACTTTTTAGGATTAAATAAGTTATAAAGTGGATGTAGGCTTGGTTTGAGCTGAACCACTATAAAAATCTCGTGTGTCTCCTGTTATTTACTGTTTTCTACATTCTATGATCTGTGATCTGTTATTTGTGATTGTGAGGACTTCATATTGCATTTGGGTATTAGCACCAAATTTTGGTCTAATAGCAATCAAGGTTGTGCCATACTTAGACAAACTTTCAAACTTTTGAGTATATTCTGTTACACTTATGGTTCCTTGCTTGAGTTTGAGGAATTCTTCCAACAAGATTGCTTTTGATGATGCTGGGACAAACCTTGCTTCAAGCATCTCTTTAAACTGAATCCATGTTATATCAAGCTTAGGTCTACCTGATATCATCACCTCCCAGCAGTCCAGCGCTACTCCTTTTAACTTTCTAGAAGCTATTTGCCTCTTCCTCTGATCATCCACTTGCATAATTGTGAAGATCCTTTCTAAACTCCTTAGCCAAGGTTGCACCCCCATAAACCCTTCAGTTCCCTCAAGCTCCTTCCCTCCTAAGTGTGAGAATGTCTTTAATCCTTTTGATAGCTCTAACTAAGGTTTTCATGCCTGGGTCCCACTGCATCACTGACAGCTCACATAAAATCTTGCACATTTATCATGGGAGGGTCTCCGGATCAACCAGCCCATTGGGTTGATCTTCTACCTACATTGACCTCTACCAACAATTTGGGTGCTTATTAGTTCATATTGGCTTATAATATAATAATACACTAGCTATCTAGGTAGCTACAACCATGCGGTCATATAACAATCGAGATATATAAAAAAGTAGTTGTTATTCTTAGTTTTTAATTGCCATGTTTTAACCAAACATAGCTCTGATGCCGACTGAAGTGACCCCCTTTTTAGCCCTTGGTCTATATTCAATTATTTATGCATATTTTTATTTATATACATATATATTTCATTAGGGTCACTTTCCTGTCAATACTTAATATAAACCAATTTCCTAACATCATAAAACCAATATAAATATATCAAAGTACACAAAAAATTATACATAGCCTATATATATGAAGATACATAAACTCATTTTGCATTGCGGAATATTTATAAGCAAAATATAGTTACAAGATATAAGTGTAAAACTTAGAACCAGAAATCTTGTACAAAACATAGCATACAAATGTAATATTCTATATCACTTCAACAATCAGTTTAACACAACTTATTCCAGAATTTAGATGTAGTCATATGTACAATTATTTGGCAAAGTGATTGCCAGTGTACTGTTAGTCAAAGTGATATGACCATACATCTGAAAAGTGGTAAGAAATAGGTGCACAAACTAGGTTAAGAACCACTTTCTGGACTTTAAAATCATATATAAAAGTTTGAACTCACTAGAATTATTGATGTTTAAATTCTAATTTGATAAGTATAGATTCTGAAGATAAAACATGTGGAGATTTTGACACCAAAGATGCTAGAATAGTTTTATAAAAAGATACTTGCACATATGGTTCACATGCAGTGTACACTTCATTTCAGCCAGCATTACAGGGACTTTGTTTATGATACAACCACATGCCTATCAAACTAAGACTATCCAGTTTCAACTTAAAACAATGGGGACAAAACACTTGAAACAAGTTTAAATACATATCAGAAATTATAGAGGAGATCACCTCCATTTACTTCTTCAAAATGGGATGATCACCTCACCATCCAGTGTCTATTATAAATAGGTTAAAAACTACTAGTAATTAAGAAATCAGGTGCACCAACATTGATGACCCATACAAACTGATAGGTTCATCATATGAATTACATAAGTAGGAAACTACTAGAGTTAAGACTTCAAATTACATATAGAACTTAAACAGAGAATACTAGCATTAAATTCTTAAATAACTTCCATTTGCTCCTTAACACAACGCTCCAAGCAACTTTAACATGCAGCTAAGAAAACCTTTCAACCTGAAATCAATCATTGAGTTGCCCCATCATAGTGAGACACAACCAAATAGGATTAGACATGAAAGTCTAGTATGAGTAAATAGATGTAAATTTACTGACTTCATTTGTAAAAGTCAGTTAGTTACCTTTAATTGTGCACTTACATATAAAAACTGGGTTGATTACTTGTTAAATACAATAATTTCAAGTGTAAATGCTTATTCAAAATCACCTTTGCTACTAAAATATTATTAATCAATAATGCATTAACACCAAACTATACCAAGCAAGCCATTCAGTTTATGCAAAACATTGAGTTTACTCTACCCAATCCATCCTCTAAATGTCTTGTTAACTGACTTACTTCCCTCTAAGTCTACAACACCATCTAGTTTATATGCAAGTTTAATTTGGTCTTATCATCATACATTGAACACATGGGTGCACACATTCTGGGTCCTTCAATTCTATTATCCTAGCACACAAAGCACACAAAGGCCTATTTTGTTTAATCAAACTAGGTGCATACTTGGCACAAATCAGGGAACCAAGCAGATCACTGTAAATGGGTGCTATGAACCTATCTTGACTTATCCTTTATTTAATTGTTAGATTTTTACTTATGATCTAACCAACATTTTACCTTTCCAAAATACCTTTTTCTAAAACCATACTATATCAGATCACAACAATACATTCATATAAAAGTATATGTTAACAACCCATCCATTTTTTGTGCAAACAAAACAATGGAAAAAGTACTAAATAACTGGTTCAGATCTGATTAAATAATATAGGTTAAATGTGATCATTAAAACATAGCTTACACTAATTTGCAAACATATTTCTAGTTCTCATACTTAATTTCTACATGTTATTACTTACTATATGTCTTGGACTAGGGATATTTTAGAGATATCCCCTTAACCTTTGTTAGCCTGCTTTGTGACCAGGCTACCCAAAGCCAGGGACTTGGGTACGAGCTTACATTGATTGGCGATCACTTGAGTGGAGTGATAGAAAGCTGCAAAACTTGAATTATTCATGTAAATGTCACCGGATCGAATCCCCCATTCGGATCGGATCGGATCCCTCCTTTCGGATCGGATCGGATCCCCCTCCCTGGATCGGATCGGAGTACCCTCTACCCGAACCGCCTGAAAAGTGCGTGCAGGCATTCTGCTCGAACAACCAGTTCGGTTCGACTCCGATCCGACTGGACCTGCTTTTGCACACGGAATTTGACCTCTTCTCTTGGCATAACCGACTCCTACAATTGCGGATCGGACTCCACTTGGAAAAGCACGACCTGGTAACCACTTTTCCGCGTTCTCCACTACTTCTGAGATCTCCTCCGGTCATGCCATGTGGCCCATCCGAACCGGAACCGCCCAGAGCTTCTCTACAGCTATAAATACACCACAACATGGCCATTTGAAGGGACTTTTTGGCATTTCATTCATTCATGGTAGCCATGGCCGAATTCCCCCACCAATAACCACCTTCTTATTCAATGAAAATCAATGAATTTGGAGAGAATTATTCATTGTATTTGAGTGCTTGAGCGTCAATACTCATTGTATTTGTAATTTCTGAATGAATTGAGAAGCTATGAAGTGGATGTAGGCTTGTTAACGCCGAACCACTATAAATTCCGTGTGTTGATTGATTTTTCTTGCTTTTTGTTCATGATTCCTCATTATTCTCTACAAAACATTATCAATTGGGTGTTAGGACCATTTTTTGGTCTAACATTTTGGTGCTTTCACTGAGAAATGAATATTCTCATCTTTTCGGATTATTTATCTACCGTTTGGATCTCCAAGTCTGAAGAGATAATCCGTATTCTCATCACTTTCGAAGCTTTCGACGATTCAGTAATTCTACCCAAAGCATAGATGTCTCTGGAATGAAGTCATGGGTTCGAAAAGATTCGCCCAGCACAGCAGCAACGTCCAGCATGGACCTCGACTTCGGATCGGATCAGATGTGTTTCTAGTTCAAACGAAGCGACCGAGTCGGATGCTAATGAAGCTCTTGGATCGGATGTAGATGAAGTGCAGACTAATATCCATAAGGGGGTTGGATCTGGTCCTACCCGACCTGAAAAACAACCTCCGACCCGAACTAGAGAGGGGGATCCGAACCGGCTGCTTGCTGATGACGTAACCCCGACCCGATCCAATCCGAACCGAAGACGTCTAACCCGGAGTGGCACAACGAACCGACCCGGGGACAATGCTCCGACCCGACCCGTTGAGCAGGACTCGAATCCAGCTGCTGTTGATACTCCGATCCGACCTGGCAATGCATCTCCGAACCGAAGAGGGTGCCACGACCCGAACTGCAGGAAAGTGGAGATGCAGGGTAGGGAAGACCGATCCGAACAGGAGGAGGAGATCCGAACCGGCTCTTTCATATATACCGAACCGACTAGCTAATGACGTCTCCGATCCGACTCGGGGGAACTAGTCCGATCCGACCCGACCTGAAGACAATCTCCGAACCGCAAATTTGAAGGCATGATCCAATCCGACCCGAAACAGCTATTTTTGGAAAAAATACATTTTTAAGATCATTTCAGAAAAGGCTCCATCTTCCAAAATCGAAAAAATCGTGCGGTGCCCATTTTTAAGATCATTTTTAGGTCGATCGCCGCCGGGACTGCGGGGCCCCGGACTCCCGCCGGCGCTGCGCCCGGACCCGCTGACGGCCTCGCCTTCGGCTCGGAGCACGGCTCGCCTTCGGCTCGACGTATATTTTGACCAACAGTAGTCATCAAAGTTTGTTAATGAAGATAAGGTGGATAATCTAAGAATATGATAGCAAGATGGCAACGACTGGGATTCTTCCCAGAGCCATGACATTTACTTGCATCAGTAAGCCAATGTGAGGAGCTGTCGATCAAATTCAGCTTGCTATCAATGATAGTATACAAGACAATGCTTGTCCTATAGCAGCTTCCTCTTCCATAGCACTGATGGTGTATAAATTTCACTGATGCAACTACTGTTCCCCTAACGACCAGTGATTACCTTATTTATGTGACTTAAACCTATCCAATCGGCGGAGTACCGAATGACGGTTATATAGAACAGTCCGAGCACTACTCCAAAGATGATTCATATGATCTTAGTGACCATGATTGTCAATAATGGGAAACCAGAAAGTAGTTAAGGATCCCAACATCCCAAAGCTACACTTCAATTGTATGATGTGATGAATAAAATGTCCTGCGTCTCACCTCCCGAAGAACTTAGCTAACCTTTGCAATGGCTATTTGTTGTCAATCGCATTGAGGAAGACTGATTTCCATCGAATAAGGGTTAGGTCAACATACTTTGGTGCCCAGCGATAGGTAACAGCTGAACCCCTGCAGGCCATGATTGGACATATGAATCTTTGCTCGGATGATAGCAACTTGACCGCTCACCAGTCACCATATGACCTTTGTCAAGAGATGAGAGTTCGAGATCAAAACAAATATGAATCGACCGTTAGCTCTCGGCTTCATACATAAATTGTGATAGAAAACGTGAATATTACTTCAAGCCTTGGAAGCCATGCTATTGTAGTCAAGTTTATCTGACTAAGGTCTAAACTGACCAGCTCTAGCGGCGATTAGAGCTTACATTGCCCCTGGTATCTATTGCTAAAATTCCTAATGAAAGATGGAATGGGAATGGTCCATGGCGACCATGTTACTGGAAGAGCCTGTTATTTAGCTAATTAGGAGATGCTACTCAATGGAGGTGGCAAGTTAAAGGTTTAGAGCACTTAAGCCTGGATGTTGATTGATTATCTGTGCATTAGATCTTATTCCCAACATGGGACTAAAGGCATATATGCGGATGGATGAGATATGACTATCCCCCTAGTAGCCATGACTCCCTTATACTCAATCCTTGCCCTTAGCATGGGGGCAAGAAGGCGATTCAAATAAGATGCGACCTCGTCATTCGCTTATAGTATTTACCTAGTTGCCTTTGTCACTCCAAGTCCTCAATCAAGGTCTGTTCATTCTTAGGACCGCCACCCCACAACGGTTTGAAAAGACGTTCATCTCCAGCTAAAGATTTTGACAGCCATCCCCTGACAGAGATGTAGAGAGAAAAAATGGACCTGCAAAGAGCGTGCAATGCCATCTTCGCACAGAATGATATTCATTCCTTTAACAAGATTACTTTTTAACCATGACTCTTATATTTCCATGCTTTATGAGTTATTGATGTAACTAACTCGGATGAATTTATATGTGGATGATGTAGGTACCCCGAATCTGGTACCGATCAAACTTTGAGCACCTACAGGAAGAATTATGGAGCATTGCCGTAACGAGCCCGATTGAACTGCTCGTTTACAGAGCCACGTCCTTCGCCTGAGAGAAGTTGTATACCTTAAGATGGATCCGAGGTGACCATCCACTCCTTGGCTCACACGTGGCAGATCTCAAGATAATTGTGCATCGATCATTGCATTTCAGAGTTGAGATCCGACTCCAGATGGACGCGGTTCGACCGTCCATACAATCAGATCCTGCAGTTGATGCCATCGAATTACATAAATCCAAATAAAGGAGGCAGCACCGCCTATCAACATACTTATTTTCCAATCATGCATTTTTCCTTTACATACTTCTTGAGTTATTGACATGATTAACTCATGCAAATTCGTATATGAATGTTGCAGGTACCCGAGGTTTGGTACCGACAACTCCTGCCATAGTTTGATCGGAGGAATGTAAAGCTTTGGCGAACGTGATTCGACCCTTCACCCACTTACTATTGGCCTAACGACAACATTCTAAAGCAAAAGAAGTTCGACCATTCATTCACCGACTCTTTGCCCTTGACGTGGGGGCAAGAGAGTAAATGCACACGAGTTCGACCTGTGTTATCCATATATGGACATACTAATGAGGCCTCCTCATCATCTATCCATTGATTCTCCACGCAAGACATAGAAATGTATTCGAGTGTGACATAATCACTCGGTAGATCGACGACTCTATCCCTTGATCTGATGGGAAGAGTGCAACAGTGACGGGTACAATACCATGAATGAGATAACTTTTACCTTCGAAGTGGGGGCAAAAGAGATATGTTAAGACGAGGATGAGTATGACTCGACCGCTCTCTAACGATGTATCTAACTCTTTCCCATGCTTCAGAAGGGAGGAGTATAAACTCAATAGGGGTGAGAACCGATCATCCCAGATGGCGACCTTTGCCCTTGACATGGGAGCAAAGGGACGATGCCAAGGCAAATGTGACCCGACTGTTTGCCCGAATAACTCTAATCCTCAGAGCTTGGATATGAGTATAAACTTAGGACGAGTGTGACAGGCGCGCCAAGATTTAAGACCACTCGATCCACAACTCTAACCCAAACTGACTTTGGGAGAGTATAAAGGACGAACCGCGACGTCCATAACTCTAACTCTCACGACTTGAGAGAGAGTATAAATCTGTTGGGTTAGTGTGAATGGTGCACCATGACTTAAGACCACTAAACCCATAACTCTAACTCTCACGACTTGGGAGAGAGTATAAAGGACAATGCTGCGACGTGCATGCAATCTTCATTGCCCTCCGACTGAGGACAGGATTATAAAGGACTTACGGATCGGACATCCGAATGACTTAATCCGGTTCCCATCAACGCTGGGGGCACGGACATAGATTTCTAAATTAACTTCAAACACGCTTCGGACGCGACCCGTGTTTCAAAATTAAATGGAGGCTACAGACACTATACCTCTAAACTACGACACCTGACACTTTGACATTTAATAATTCTATGCTAGATAGATTAGCACTCAACATGTTTTCATTTCGAGCTACAATTGCTTGTGACTTAAAGATTGACTTAGTAGCTTGCAAGACTAAGCTGACTATTCTTTTTCAAATTGCAAGATTATGTACAGATACAAAGCAAAGACACAAGGGATACTTGCGTACAACAACAAAGAGGTCGTGTTTGAAGGAATGACGTCGACTTCTAATGCTAAGCTTCCCACACGACTCAATGCAATCACCGAAAGGAGGTCCTAAGAGTGATATATCAAATCAACATACACACCCATGTGTGACTGGCAATAGCCCAAGTGCAACGACGAGTGCCACCTCGCAAATATATTGAATAGAAAACGCGATAACTCGAGCACTTGGATAACTCAATCACATAAGCTTTGAAAACAATGTCTCCCTTCCGTGCATCCACGTCTAAATTTAAAAGGGATGTGATACAACTGCCGACCTTTCTCTATTACCCCCGGACTGGGGCCGCACTGCTGAAAATATTCGTAAATGTTATATGTTTGTGTCTAACTTATACCTCGATCTTGACAGGCTGCTTGAGGACCACGAAATGGATGCAGAGTGAACGTCCATTTGCTAGTCCGGACCGACTTCCCGGTTGAAAGACCCCATGTAAAGGGAGGTGCCATTGCTTTGACTCCTAACTTGCGAGGAGGCGGATTGCCTGACACTCAGACTCAAAAGCGAAGAAGAAGGAAGATAGAAATTTCTTCCGTGCTGAGGATATTGACGCAAAAGGCGCTTGGAACGAAGGAAGTCAGCAAATTTCTTCTTGCAATGATCCCTCAGCATGTCAAGCTAGATATGAAATAGATGGTACCCTCGCTGATTTGAGAACTCAGATGGCTCAGTGAGGCAAACTTCTCTGGAAACGACAGAAAATGATGGATAACTTTTTTGCTTGGATAGATGGAAGGCCGAGTAACTATGGCTAACTCGTTGGAGCGAGCACCATGGAAATTCAAGCGACAACGAACTTGGCTCAAACACTCCTTGCTCCATGGTCCAGATCATATGGGACACTAGGACAAGTTGGCATAGTCGTCTTTAATGAAACAAGATGCAACCAACCTCCTCCCAGGCATTTGTAGCATGCAACTTCCGACTGTAACATTTTGGATGGAAACGATGGATATGCAAGAACCACCGAAAAATTAAACGAAGCCCGACCAACCTTTGCTCCAATTCGGAGGAATGTTTAAAATCCAGCTCAACCTCAATATGAGGCTCCCCATATAAGGGGAAGACAAGAGCATTCGAGAAAGCAATAGTCTAACTTCATTGCCATCCGACTCCGAACCTCAAAGCTTGGATGGGAGACCAAGGACTAACATGAGTTGGACACGAATAAATCATTTTCTATCAAACTCTAACTCACAGCTCGATGAGGGAGTATGAATTCAGAGAATACGTGGATTTGATGACCACCGTTTAGTAAAATCTCCATGGATGGGGAGTACGAGATAAGAGCTTCGAACATCATCATCTGACTATCCGCCAGCTTTAGGCACATTTACGATTATCTGAGCTTCATAATAACCTAGACTATAAGCAGAAGAATGGCTCCTCAAGAACAACCTGCATACATCCAAGTAGCGGATCACCATCCAGAATTAAAAAACAGAAGCCTGCCTGACTGCTATTACATATGCGCAACCAAGAAGCCAGAAACCGGCTTCCACCCAATTTAAGACTTCATACCGGGGGCACTAGCGCTAAATTAGGTAATTAGCGACAACTTCTCAAATATGAGGGCCAAATTGGCAACATTAATTGATGCTTCAACAGAGATCAGGCGAGACCTTGCATGCATTCCTTGAAAGAATCACCGCCGCAATGGCATCGGTAAATCGACCTGGACCATATATAGCGTTGATTGCTGTAGTATCCGGTATTCTGGATATCTCAAACTTCAAAATCTCTTTGCATCGAGACCCACCAAGAGGACTTGGCGGATTCACCTCTGAAACAAACCTCGTTATCTCTCTACCATGAGATTCTCCTAGAAACGTTGGAAAATCCTATCCTGAGACAGACAGATTCGTGCAATAAGAGTGTGCTAATGTTGAAATGGATGATCTCAATGTCTTCACGACAGAATGGAGCACCATCTGACTCTTGAAATAATAAAGGAAAAAGAGAAGCCCCAGGAAAGACTAACAAGAATTTACAATTCTGGAAATGACCAATGTCATTAATCGGGCCCGCGGTCTTGATTGTCAAGCTTAATGGAACCAAGCATGGGAGATAGACTCAACATGACTATGATGGCTATTTCGGATTATGCCAAAGCGTGAATGAAGGAGCTCGAATAACTCACTAACGATGTTCGCTCGCTTGCAAGATTGACGAGCTTACTTAACCCTGCAGCTGATGCGAGGAGAGTATCTAAGTTTGCTGATATGCTCAATAAGGCGATCACTGCTTTCTGGCTAAACAGATGGGTTGACCCCAACGCGAATGTGATTCGACCATTCGCATATACAACTCCAACCCTTGATGACTTGGGAATGTGCATATAACGACACAGGGTGACTAAGATTGTTGAACCTACATATCTAATCCGATGCGGCAGAAAAAAGTATAAAGGCTAAAAGATTGGATGTCCGATTGACCTATCATAACCCCCAACAATGCTGGGGGCATAAGCACCGACTTCGCTCGCCCTCCACTAATGCTAAGAACTTCAACTTCAACTTCAACTGACAGATTGACTTTAAACATGACCCTGACTCAATGCATGATTCAGAACATATACATTATATCTTTAGAATATGACGTGATTCATCCCGACCATCCAAGTGAGCGAAATTATGGATCAAGCAAGAATTCAAAGACTTGATGTGCAACTGCATAAAATGGAGAGTATGATGAACTCCTCTGCTGCCTTACAATTGTGATAATCCTACCAGCTATTGGCTTGCATGTTTTCAACAACATCTCGTACTGACTCGTATGTGATCACGGGACTATAAAACAATCTGAAGTGATCATGGCTTTCGGATGCACTATTATTACGATTAGATGCAATCATGGAGTCCTAGATTAATATCCTGATATCGAGATAGTCCAAATCCAAGCAAAAATGACAAATTCAAATGCCGACTCTGATGTACTCTATCCGAACGGGCCAGATGCTAGCTCAAGATACGAAGATTCTGACACCATACTATGACTTGGACGGCTATTGTATACATTGACTTATACTATAAAGAAATCTTAGCTTAGTAATGCACTTGACTTGTTTAGGAAGATGGCGTCGTTTGGCATCAACTTTTACATGTACGATCTCACACAGGAGCCAAACATATCACATGACCTATGATGAAGGAATTCTACCTCTTGATTCGACGAATTCTAAACGATTACTTGATCATCTTGACCACTCTAGCCATGAAATTTGGCCCGATAAGCATCAATGGAAGCAATGCGGCATATGACAAGCCATTTATACAGAAAAAGATTCATCTCGACTTATTCAAAGCACATCTCATCTGCGATAAGATGTACTTTAGGGGGCTAAATGTTAGCCTGCTTTGTGACCAGGCTACCCAAAGCCAGGGACTTGGGTACGAGCTTACATTGATTGGCGATCACTTGAGTGGAGTGGTAGAAAGCTGCAAAACTTGAATTATTCATGTAAATGTCACCGGATCGGATCCCCCATTCGGATCGGATCCCTCCTTTCGGATCGGATCGGATCCCACTCCCCGGATCGGATCGGAGTACCCTCTACCCGAACCGCCTGAAAAGTGCGTGCAGGCATTCTGCTCGAACAACCAGTTCGGTTCGGATCCGATCCGACTGGACTTGCTTTTGCACACGGAATTTGACCTCTTCTCTTGGCATAACCGACTCCTACAATTGCGGATCGGACTCCACTTGGCAAATTACGACCTGGTAACCACTTTTCCGCGTTCTCCACTACTTCTGAGATCTCCTCCGGTCACGCCATGTGGCCCATCCGAACCGGAACCGCCCAGAGCTTCTCTACAGCTATAAATACACCACAACATGGCCATTTGAAGGGACTTTTTGGCATTTCATTCATTCATGGTAGCCATGGCCGAATTCCCCCACCAATAACCACCTTCTTCTTCAATGAAAATCAATGAAAATCAATGAATTCGGAGAGAATTATTCATTGTATTTGAGTGCTTGAGCGTCAATACTCATTGTATTTGTAATTTCTGAATGAATTGAGAAGCTATGAAGTGGATGTAGGCTTGTTAACGCCGAACCACTATAAATTCCATGTGTTGATTGATTTTTCTTGCTTTTTGTTCATGATTCCTCATTATTCTCTACAAAACATTATCAATTGGGTGTTAGGACCATTTTTTGGTCTAACAACCTTTATGTTTTCCTTCCCAATTATATGCAGTTTTATATGATTTACTGGGTTATAAAATCAACTCTATGAATCAATGGATCAGCACATGAGTACACATTACTCCACCAATTCTTATATACACAAATGAGCATTAGCTTGAATCTACTTATTCATGCTGCCCAGTTATGCATTTCCAATCCTTTTTACACAATAAGAATACATGTCATATAAAAAGTTTAAGGGTTTTCTGATTTCATAAAATATCACTTCATATATAGGATAAAACTAATCAATATAGTCATACATGCAAAACAATAATCAATATAAAACTTTAATAGAAATATTGGTTGCCTACAATAGAACTTACTGCCTTTGTAATGTATTATGCTCACCAAACCTATTTCTTCTTTTGATCTTATATTTTCCAGCTTGCACTTCTACTTATTTTTACTGCTCCATTGATATGTTTCTTTAGAGAAATGTTGCATTAAAACCTTTTGCCCGAATGATTTATTACTGATTTTTAGCCAGACACTAGGGTTTCAAACCTACCAAATACCTATCTTATTCCTAGTATACTTCCGTCCTATCGTTTTGAATATTTTTAACATTTTCCCTAGATCCAAACTAACCCAATTGATCCCCTTTTCCTTTATTATTTTGGTCCTGCTTCTTTTCTATTTATGGTAAATAGGTTATCATACCAATGTGGTGACTCAAGTTTTGTTTATATATATGTCTATCATGCAAAAATATCAGATCTGAGCTATATATATGTGTGTGTGTGTGTGTGTGTCTGTAACTCGGGTCCACAATCCATTTTATCTACCTGAAACACTTAATTACTTATTTTTACTCAGGAATGTGCTTATTAATTCTAAGGTGTTCATTAACCTTAAAGGGTAAAATATAAGGAATACAAATAATAATTCGTACTTATATATGCATTCATACTTTCTATGGAAACCTCCATGCATGAAATTTTTTAATCTTTATTACCAATTAACTATAGATATAATTGAATTAGTGTTTCTAATTTAAGGTTACTACACATAATCAATTATCCATTCATCCATATGGTTTTCAAACAACTTGTGACGTGAGCTACCATATACCCTATAATAATTTGTGATAATCAATAAATTAAAATTTGGAATTCTCACATAAGCAATCATTAACATAATAGTAATATTTTAACTTATTAATTAACTAAATTGAACCACCAAATTATTTTACAAGTCAATTCTAAATTCATCACTTAACATGGTGTAATTGTAATTAAACTACACAAATAAGATGTTTAGAGTGAGAAGCTCTCACCCTAGCCATCCTAACACCAAAAATCTTCAATGGCGAACTCTACAAGCTTGCTACCAGCCAAAGGTGGTTCCTTTTTCACTCGAACTTGCCAAT
This sequence comes from Allium sativum, assembly GCA_030737875.1. Lineage (NCBI taxonomy): Eukaryota > Viridiplantae > Streptophyta > Magnoliopsida > Asparagales > Amaryllidaceae > Allium > Allium sativum. Next base: position 144,166,573 of record CM060921.1, on the reverse strand, counting down.
GATCACTCATATTCACTCGAATTCACGCATATTATCTCCAAAAATTATGAAATTTGAAATCTCACTATGTTATAGAATTACGCTTCCAACGATCCTAGTCTCGTTGAATTTGGAGACCATTTGAAAAATCGCCATATTTTTAGCTTAAATCGAATTCTAACTAAAATTTCAGTATACGTTTATATATCGTTCTCTCATATATGAACTCCGTTTGACTTAAAATTTTAAATCCTAACATATTTTGATATTCCAAATCTAATAAAAGTAGTTTCATCAGATTTTGAGGCTGTCTCAAAAATGTTCCTTTTATAGGCAATCAAAATAGCATTAAAATATTAATTTTCAAAATCTCAACCTTTAAATGGATTTAAAATTTTACTGACCCTGTCTAAGTCAAACAAAACATAAAACCAAAATTTAAAATTAATCTCAAATTTTATCGAGTCCAAAATCAGCTATTTCAATTTAAAAGTTCATTAAAACGAATTAAAATTCAAATTTTAAATTAACGAAAAATACGGGTCATCACAATCTCCTCCACTTAAAACTTTTCATTCCCAAAAAGGAATAAAGTAAAGGAAAGAAAATAAAGCAATGCTGAAACATTACCAAAACATTTTTAAACCAAAAGGTATCATGTCATATATTATATATATCGTCAAGTCACAACCAAAATGATCAACTATAATCACAGACAGAGCATATACCCTAGTGTATAATGCCACTTAAGGTATAAACCATGTATATGCATCTGACTATGCCAGCCCGAGTACAGCTACATACTTGTAAATCCTCAGGCCCATGCCACTGCAAAGCAAGTTGTGCCTCTACTACATCAAGTACTACTGGAGAAATAAGTGGCTCAACAGGATCTTGTAGCTCCGGAGCTAAATCTTAGACATGTGGCTCCTCAGGTACCATATACTATGCTAAATCCTCCATAATGGCATCCATCTCTAGTACTAACATCATCTCCTCCCACATAAGCGCATCCAACATAGGACATGGCAAGGCAGGAAAACCAGGATCAACACCATGAAAAACTATGTCTAAGGCTGCCTTAGGAACATAATCAAGAATAATCTCTAATGTCGGAGGTGGCTGATCCTCAATGACTGGAGGTGGCTGATCCTCTATAGCTGGAGGTGATACGAGAACTGAATCCTCCATAACTATGTGGCCATACTTGTCAAAGACAAACCCCTCGTCATCCTGTAACATCCATTCATCATAATCTTCAGAATCCTCAGACTCATAAGTGCCCAAATCCATGGAGGCATCATCTGAATCGGAATCGGAGTCTGTATCTATGTTCTCAATAAGTCTATAAGTAGAAGTAGCGTCTGACATATAACTACTGTCACTCCCATAACTAGAAATAATGTCATCAGATAGAAGGGATGAAGTATTATCATCTGAACTATTGGATGAACTACTGCTAGAAGAAGACGAAGATGAAGACTGCAAAAAATGAGCCACATACTATCCGATGGGCATAGATTACCTCTCTATAATTTGAAATTAAGAATTTCAAATTAGAACATAGGTTTAAACTAACTCATTTTAAATAAATAACAAGTGGTTTTACGTATATTCATTGTCCAAAATCGTGAAAATAACTCCTTTATAATTTTAAACTCTAAGGTATGTTAGAAGTCCAAAATGGCCAAAGATTCCATTTACTTACCCTAACCAGACATCTCAAGTAACTAAATAAGAAATCAAACATCACATCCAACAACCAATGGAAAACTTTCAAAAACATATATGTTACCAAAATATAAACTTTTGATATACTCAATGTATACTTTCAAAATAGGATTATAGATATAATAATCACATATACATTTCTTACAAAATATATAACTCTCAACTCATTCTAGGGCGTTACTAACCACATCTCTAATGAGTCACTCACCTAGGATACTACTAATCCAATCTCTAATGAGTATTCATTAATAGCATATCACTAATCCTACCTTTGATGAGTTCTTTCATCTGGTTCTAATGTTTATTGTTATTAAAGCTTTGTAAACCAAAGATTTTATAATGATCCAAATTCCTGGCCGGTTCGAATCGATCGCTAGACCGACCTAAACAGAATAAGAAGGTGAGTTGCCATGAGAACACAATGCATCAGAACATAGAGCAGGAGAACTTTCGTTGCTATTACAATAATATTACATCATAGTACAAGAATATCAGAGTGCGGAAAAATAAAGACACAACAAGATATTAGTATCAGAGAATAAACAAAATACAAAACAGCGAAAATATAAATATATAAATACAACCGGCTGTGTAGATCCGCTTTACACAATCTTCATGCTAAAAAAATGAATACAATGTACAGCGAGAGACCTTACAATGAAATCCAGAGCACAGCTCCAACCATAATCTAGGATCTGTGAAAAGTAAAGATCTGCAAAAACAAAACTACTAGCTGCCCGTGTGGAAAATATGGTCACCCAGAGTTTGGGTGGGAAACAATAAACTCTGAGTCAGTCATGGGACTGGTGTGAGAATTGAACAGTTATTAAAACTTAATTTTAAAAGTTGGGTAAATCACGGGAACATGCCGTATGACATAGAACGGGTTTCCTCCATAGGAATACCACTGAAAACAAAACTCGAAATGCTTTTTAGAAAAATGAGACCACTATAAGACTCGGGTCCCATCACACAATGCAAGCGCAAACCGAAGGACAGAAACAATTTCAAAAATAAACGTATCAATCTTAAACGGCATAATACCCCATCCTATTATGTCGCCATAGGTACACAACTAAAATTGTAAAATCGTATATTGGAAATTGGGTTTCCATCATGAGCCGAGGCAAGGGATCTTCCTCAATTTGAATTTCGAACAATCTCTAGCAAAATGTCTCAGGGAATTACCTATCCTTTTGGAGCGGCAGGTCCGGTCAACCGTATATCACTGATTAGCATTGCATGAACAGTACGTTTTCCGGTCCTATTGGACCTCTTGGTTAGTATGACCATGGCCTTGTGCAACCATATCCGAGGGACCTCGATTCCAACATCCACATAAGTAAAATGTTTGGGCTCCATACCATGACACCACTCCTAGCTATAAAGAAACCATGTCCTCTCTGTTGTCCTTCATCTCGTTTTCGACTCATACCGGGGTGTGAAGCTCGCGAATTAACGCCATACACAAAGCTAAGCTATATAAGCTATGCTTTGATTATTATCCACAAAACTCTGCTTTTCCACAAAAGCTTTGTTCCATGCATCTTAGCATGCCACATTGTCAATCCATACCATTGTTATCTACCAATATATAACCTCTAAGCTCATGCATATCAGAGAAGGGTGTTAAGCCAAGCGAACAAACTCTTCGCCACCATATATATATATATATATATATATATATATATATATATATATATATATTAGGCATAGATCGATAAATACAGCATAGAATAAAGTGTCAGACATACATTTGATTTGCAAGTCCGTTATAGGTCTTAACGAAATCGGAGGCACATTATACCTCATCTCATATGTGCAATACAGGAGAGTGGTCCTCGCATATCTAGTCAATTTCCAAGTATGTCTGGACGACTACCACTTATTACCTCATCTTGAGTGTACGACCTAATCGAGACATCGGCTATAGCTCAAACGATGTGAAGATCTTTGGTCTTCAACCACCGTCTTCTTCGACTTTTAATCGTCGTAGCAGTTATTCAAAATGGGTCAAACCTGGTCTTTACGAATAACTCACGCATATTTAAAATCATGTAATATATATTAAAATTACACACATCTCATTCCAATCCTGAATATTCTTCTTTACTCTAGGAATGGTTCCTATTAATCTTATCAAAGATTATCTCATTTAAACTTATTGTTTAAATCTTTCCTTGAAAATCATTTCAAAAGATTTTATAAAATCTTTTCATAGATCTATCCAAATTAAGGTTTATAAAACTGATCAGGATCATCGAGCCTTACTGAGGTAATCATTCATTTTATTATCCAAATCCCAACATATTCATCCAATGGAGCAAAACTGGTAGCACTCCATATTTAACCCACATAGTTTTATCGGTAAATTTAATAACCATTTAACATTCAAATCTAATTAAAGATTCATTCATCGCATTGAGTAACACTGGTGGTACTCCATCTCGAACACTTCTTGTGTTTGGTAAATTTAATTATCCCATTTACGTTTCAAATCTAGTTAAACATTCATTAAAGCTCTAATTCAGTTTTAAATCACAAAAATCATTACTTAATGATTATTCAACCCTAGGAAATTAATCATGTCTTTAACTAAATTAAAGAACAAATGTCATTAAAAACATCATTCACGATAAACCCAAAATCAATCTTCCATTTAATTCCATTTTAATTTATTAAATTGGAAAACTCCACTAAATCTTAATTAAAAGAATTACTCTATTCTCATCCAGGTTTAAGAATAGTATTATTAAAGCTACCATTCACAACAAACCCAAAATCCAATTTGATATTAAATGCAAGGATCTGAAAAAAAATCATATCGACTTATATTAAATTCCAAATTCTAAAGTCAGCAAATACCATTTCGGGAATAACGATATTTATATCTTCCAAGTTCCTCAATGATATCCGTATAATTATGAAATCCAACACTGAAATATCTGAAGATAATTTCCATTCAAATCCTTTCCAACTTATATGTTTGAAAATTCTGGTTATATTAAAGCCATTTACAATCCAATATGCTATTTAAAATCATCGGATTACTTAACTCCAGAAAACATAGTCTAATCTTAGTTGAATATCTGATGTCCTTTCGGTTCTTCTCACCCCTTGCCTAATGATATAATTCCCTATTATATCTCATGGGTGATACTAGACTGTACTCTTAGGAATCATTGCATATTCCTTTTGGTTCTTTATTCCACTTGTTAGCTAGCTCATTCAGATAAAAATATCTTTTACCTTTTCCAAACTCAGAGTATTTCATCCAAAATCTTTTCAAATCATGAATTATGATTTAAAATAATTTATTAATATGTTTAATAATTTTTATTAAGGCCTTTACAGTCAGTTTTCAATGTCGGCCACCGAATTGTGTTCATAGCGACCTTTTCCAAAATAGATTTGGACTTATATTAAAATTAATTAATTGGATTTTGAAAACTCTTATTTTGTTTGAAAACTCATTTCATTACAGATCTATTGTTTCCATATTTAAAAGAACCCGACAGTCGGATCTCCCGGTACGTCAATTCAAAGTTACCGGTTGATGTTGGCGAACTGTCATAGCGCGACACTTTCTATTCAAGCTCGAATCAATTTAAAATTTAAAAAATATATCGAAATATTTTCCAAGCCAATTTTATAAATTATATAAAATATATATAATCATCTTTGAAAACTCGTTTCAGTCGTTTCTCTTTAAAATCCAATATTTCACTGTTAAGCCATTTATACTATTATTTTCATCATTAAAATAATAATATTTTTTGAAAGCTGTTATTTTATGCTCAAATCTTCCTTACAGACATTATAAACATAAACAAGAAACTTTCAAATGAAAACTTCTTTTAAAACGTTCGCTACATATCCTAACTGTACTTCACTTTGGAAAGTTACTATTCATTCCAAATCAAAAACTTTTTTTTGGGCAAGGCAATCAAAAATCAAAAACTTTGATATGCCAAAAGTATATTAAATTTATTTCAAAACCATTCGCTATAGTTATGAATATTCATCGATATTTTTATATCTACGCACCCATCCATAATCAGACGTCTAATTCAAACTTTCTATTTTCGTTGAATATTATATTATTAAAATATTCATTTTTATTCCGAATTGGAATGAAATTTAATAAATACCTATAATTTCATTTATATGGATTTCATATATTCAACAATAGTTGTTACAACTATCAAACATCCAAATAACATTCAGTGTGCACTTACACCCGTATAAGCCTTAAATAAATATTTTAACTCTTATATCGGTTTGTTAATCAACCGATTAACATATTAACTAAACACTTGGGACTAGTGTCAATCAAATATCATCCCAAGACCCGTGCAGGGTTTTCAAGCAATAAATAATTAATAAATTATTTAATCAATCCAGATCAACCATAAATCTATGAAATTAATCATAACTTATTCAATTCAGATATCATTCAACCCAATCAATATTACTTAAATAGGTGAACATAAACAAGTTGTTTGCCTTGTAAATGGATGTTTAATCCAATATCAACTACCAAATATATATTTTAACATCGTTTTAATATGTTATTTAATTCAAAATCACATTGAAATCATAACACGATCAATCATCCATTCATCCATATGGTTTTCAAATAACTTGTGATGTGAGCTACCATATACCCTACAATAATTTGTGATAATTAACCAAATTAAAATTCAAAGTTCTCACAAGCTATCATTAACATGTTAGCAATGTTTTAACTTGTTAATTACTTAATTCAATAACCAAATTGTTTCATAAATCAATTCTAACTTCATCACTTAACAACTAGCTATTTAATGGTGTAATTATAACTAAACTACACAATTAAGATGCTTAGAGGGAGAAGCTCTCACCCCAACAATCATAAACCAAGAACCTTCAATGATGAACTCTACGAGCTTGCTCCGAGCCAAAGGTGGTTCCTTTTTCACTCGAACTTTCCAACGATCACTCGTACTCACTTGAATTCAAATTTACTAAGGTTTTTATTATAAAGCTATGATTTCTACAAAGTTTAAGGCTAGGGGAGGGGGATATGCTCATGGCCATAGCAGGTCAGAGGTGGAGGCGTGTAATGGAAGGTGATGGAGGTGCTGAAGTGGCACTTAGGGTCCACTATGAGGAGTTACACTTGGATTTAGGGTATAAAAGAGGTATCTTTGCAAATTTAAAGAGGGTTAGGGGTATAAGGGAGGAGGGGGGTCCACGTCGGAGGGGGTGTTGGAGGGGGCAGTGGCAGGTGGTGGTGGGCTGGCCTAGGGGAGGCGTGAGGTGCAAAGGGGGAGAGAAGCCATTAAAATGTGTTTAAGCTTTTTAGGAAATGAAATTAGAATTAAAGATAAAACAAATTAAGTTTACGCCTTAAGTACATGAAATGACATGTTTAAGAAGAAATTTACACTTGGCATGGGAGTACATGAGTTTACAAATTGCGATAGGTTAGGGATTTAAGTGGGAAGTGAGTTAATTAATCCATGTGTTAATTATACATTATAAACTTCGTTCTGGTTCTATGACCACATACTTGCTCCAAAAATTATGAAATTTGAAATCTTACTATATTATGGAATTATGCTTCCAAAGAACCTAGTCTCGTCGAATTTGGAGACTGTTTGAAAAGTTGCCTTATTTTTAGCTTAAAACGATTTCTGATTGAAAATTCAATATGTGTTTATATATCGCTCTCTCACATATGAACTCCGTTTGACTTGAAATTTAAAATCCTGACATATTTCAACATTTCGGATACAATAAAAGTTGTTTCGTCAGATTTCGAGACTGTCTCATAAATGGTCCTTTTATAGGCAATCAAAATAGCTCAAAAATATTAATTTTCGAAATCCCAACCTTTAAATGGATTTAAAAATTTACCGACCCTGTTTTAAGTAAAATAAAACATAAAAACAAATTTTAAAATCAATCTCGAATTTTATCGAGTACAAAGTTAGCCTTTTCTATTTAAAAATTCATTAAAATGGATCAAAATTCAAATTTTAAATTGACCAAAAATACGGTCATGACACGCATACTATAACTCTATAGCACAAATTAATTCATAAAAAATATCCTAAGAAACCTAAAAGAAGTGAGTAGTGGGGTTATGTGTAGGGAAAACGGATTTTTATTTTCACAAAATTTACAAAATAGAAAAAAAAAATTGGACACTTTTAAAATAGATTTTTGTATATGTTAACCACTAAATTGGAAAAAGTGGTCATCAGCAAAGTTTAAGAAAAAATTCCTATTCAATTAAGAAAATCGAAACTGGATTTGGGTTCTTTTTTAGGTAGATACAACCAAAATGGTAGAGTGTATTTTTAGATCCAAAGATTTGTATCGGAAAATAGGCCTGGAATATTCACGATTTCCACTTAGAAGAGTATGAAATATAAAAAAGTTGTCAATATAGAAGTTGTAGATCTTTCAATTCCACCTAATATGAAGAAGAAAAAAGTGAATACGGGTTTCCTATGAACAAATTATGGTCATGGGAAGACAAGGTAAAATATAGAAAAAACGGATTATAGAAACATGATAAATAGGAATGTTTTTGTACAAAGAGGGAAAAAGGGGTCTGGGTTTGCAATGGTTATTGAGTCAACATTTGGATTTGCAAATCAAAAATTAAGAAAAATAGAATAAAAGATAACAAAATTAAAGTATTAATTACCAAGGGATTTGATTCATGGAGAAAGGAGATTCAGATTTGCAGAGAAGACGAAGGTTTAGATTTCTAGGTTTTTGATTTTGATTTTGATTTTCAACATTTCAATTGGAAAAGTACAAAGAGAGATTAGAAAGTAAACTAAAATATAATTTGCAAAGATTTTTAATCTATAGAGACGGGGACTCAAGTTCATGAAGGGGGATTTTATAGAGAGGAAGATGATTGGCAAAGGAAGAAGGAAGACAAAGGATATTTTGCTGAATGAAAAATGAGAAATAGGGAAAGAAAACACGTAATAAAACTTATCAAAGTATCTTAAAATTCAAACGTGAAAATTAGTGAGAGGTTTGGTGGAAAAACTTTCCCAAGAAGCTAATTAAGCTTCTCATATTTAGAGAAAACGAAAGCATATTTTGACGAAATGAAAAATGTTAAACAATATAGAATTCATAGTAGAATCATACAAAAAGAAATTCTTGAATTCTCCAACTTTTGAAATTTCATTCAAATTTAAATTTTGATAAATTTTTTGACCAAAATTAACTTTGTTTGAAAAGTGTTACTGGAATGATTAAACTTCTTGAAAATGGTTGAAAATCTTTTAGAAATGAATAATAAACACTTCAAAATATAAATGTGAAGTTTGGAAAGAATACGAAATTTAAATAAAGTTTAGTGTCTCGTATAACAGCTATTCATGATTATGCGCCTTAAAAAGTTAAACATTTATATACGACAAAATATGAATCCAAATTATTTGAAATAAAAAATTTCCAGACTCGTTTAACCATAGCTTTCCAATGAATCAAAAATATCAAAATTTCATTTAGCAAATGTAATAGTCTGGATTTTTTATAGATTTTAAATATGTAATATGATTGGAATTTAATATTTAAAATTCAGTTTATTTTGAATTAAAATATATAAATGAATTTGATTTTGTATATAAACAAAAATAAGTACAATTTGAATAATGAAATCTAACAATTATGAAATCAAAATTTAATTGTTTGAACTAACTAAATTTGTGTTAGTTGAATTTAAGTAAATTAATTAAATTTAAATAGCATATTTGGACTAATGAGTATTTTATTTTGTCAAATCTATTAAATTACAAAAATTTATGAAAACTCAGTTCTGGTCAAAAATTAGTGAAAATATGAATTTGAGCTGAAAATTTAAAGTTTTACCTTCGAATCTTTTTATGAGTCTACATTGAATTCTGAGTATCCAAATTTTTTTTTTCATTAAAATTTAATTCCTTGTCCGGAATCTGCATTTTAACTGTAAAAAGTGCAAAACTGGTAGTGTTTTTCATGTGTATATTAGTTTGTATCTCATTTGTACATTCCTTTGCATTCTCATTAGCATTTATACTAGTTTAGAATTTGAACTGGTGTATAAGAGCATCTTCAACCCTAACTGAATGTAATGTCAAAAAATTCCTATGTGTCCATGTCTGTTCCACAATGCTAATTATACAAAACTAGCTTCTACAATAAAATTTAAATTTGCCCTCCAATCCAAATGTCCAAAAACTTTCAATTTTGTACATGTGTCATTTTAGGAATATTTCAAAATTAAAATAAATAAAAAGTTGTGGTTGTATATCATTTCACATTGTGAAATACAATGTCTAGAACTAGACATTTCATTTCACAATGTCTAACAAAAAAATTTCCACATCATATTACACATACATTTTACCATTGCTATTGGAGACTAAAAAGTGAATGAAAATGTTAATTATCTATGTGGAATTTAGGTAACATCAAAAATACACTTGCATTGGAGATGCTCTAAGATTTGAATGGATGTGTTGAATTTGTGAGGACACATTTATTTGACAAACATTAGCATTCTGTAACTCTCATATTCACGAATGGTTAAAAATCACGTATTTTCTCTGCCTCCTCATTCTATTCTCTCAAAAAATTTGTTTCTGAAATTTTCTCAGATCTATTTTTTGTGATTCTCTCTTCAACTCAATTCGATTTAAATGGAAATTTTTCTAATAATCAAATGCAAAGAAGAAAACTGAAACAAAATCAAAGATGTGATCAATCCCAAATTCCACTCTTCTTTCTCCTCAGTATAATACAATATATGTTATCCACCAAAAGAAAAATCCTGTACTTATCTTCATCTTCCCGAAACCATTCATCACCGCATCCACCTGCCCTTATCGAAGAGCCATCACGCCTTCACCTAGGTTGTCACATAGACCACCATCTCTCCTCCGTGCTTCCTTAAATCCCCTCCCCTTGAAACCCTCGAAACTTAGATTCAAAGTAAAAAAAAAAAAAAAAAAAAAAAAAAAAACCCATCAACCCTCGGCCCACCACTCCACAGTCACGCTGCATTCAGTCTGCTCGGACTACCCCATCGCTACAGACCCCAAAACCACCCAACCCTTGCAACCAAAAACTCTCAAAACCCATACTAATTTGGAAGAGTGAAAAATCCCAATTTTTTTTTGCAAACACTAGCAACCTAACATCATCAGTACCATGTGTCGGTCTTAGGCCTATCACTGCACCTAGTCGAAACCTGAGAACCCGAGCTTGCTTTGGTGCAATGTAGGGATCGTATCTGGGTTGTTGTATGTGTTTGAGTTGCATACGAAATACAAGAGTGATGTGGTGGAAAGGTATGCATGTGAATTGTGAGTATAAGGTCCAGTGTTTAATCTCAGTAGTTGTTGGGGGAAGATATTTTTTGTGCAACATTTTTTTGGCAAGACCAATCGGTTTTTAAAGTTACTATATCAAATTAATAAATATAAGGGAAACAGGAGATACACCGATCGCATATCTTCTACCATAAAGACAAACTTTCCACATAGGGAAAGAGACTAAAACTAAAAGTCCAACATTATAAATATAAAAATTACAAATCCAAAACAAGGCAAGAAGCCATGGTTTTTGACATACACCAAAAATTCAACTAATAAGCCTTACATAATAGATACCTTAGAGTCAACTGAAGACTCAACACCTCACACTTCCAACAAGCTAGTCATTGTTAGATGGAATGCCCTTCAAAATTTCATTATTCCTCCTGTCAGTGACAGGGACTTTGAACTCCTTGTTACTAGGAATTGCAACTGTCAATGGTGAGCTTGAGAGAACTTCATTATCAGCAGCTGTGATGGGTGGTGGTGCCTTGTATGCTGCATGAGGAATTAGGTGAGCATAAGGGTAATCATTATTGGGTTTTCTTTTTTTGTTAGCTAAACTGGTCGGAGAGGCAACATGCACATTAGAACTAGTTGTAGTAAGACTTTTGCTTGAAGAGGAAGACGTCAAAGATGAGTTGGAAGATTTAAGGGTAGGACTTGGTTTACTCAGAAAGCCAGGTTTAAACTGAAAGGAACTAGCTTGTGAAGGGCTGGTTGCGTAAGAAGGTAGTGGAGAGTCATTAGCCTGATTTTTCATGTCATGTAGACCTGCAGCCATCGAGATTTCAAGGCTTCTAAGAGCATACCCAACAGTTGTGTGGGTTCAGGTGGGAGGATGCATAAAAATAGCATTAACAATCCCCACTCACCCAGTAGTGTAAATAAAAAAGTAGTAAACGTTAAACGTCAGTTTCCCGTTTAACGGTTACTTTTCTTTTTTTATTAACTACAGCTCCCTAAACGGCAATCGGAAATCCGTTTAGGGATCCCCAATCGGAAAAAACAGCGTGAGGAATCCCACTTTCCTTTCTTCCTCACATTTAAATCCCCACTGCTGTAGCGCGATGGAGGAAGAAAAAACATAAATCTTCCTCATTTTCTTCCCAATTTACACTGCTGGATATACTCTAACATCATCAAGTAATTGTTTCATAAAGTCATATTTGTTAACACTGGAAGCAACAGTTTTAACAGAGGGAGCTTTATGACTAACATTATCACACCCTTCCAACTATTAGTTGTGTCTTTATCTAATTCATTAACATACTTGACTTGCGCAATTTCAATATCTTTATTCAATTGTGTCTCACCAAAACCCGAACTGGTGTTACAAACTGTAACCACATCATTTTGCCCATCTTCAATGCTTATTTCACCTTTCTCACACTCATTCATCTCATCTAGCATAACATTGTCTTTAAGTATACTATCTAAAACTTCAAAACTGTTGAGAGTCCTAAAGGCTACACCTCCTAAACAACCAGAATGATTAATTCCTATGTCCATAGCACTAGAAACAAAAAAGTAGCTTCTTCTCCTACACTACTAGAAGACAAGTGTGAACTGTTTTTTGAGAAAAAACATTTGCAGTAGTATTCATAACACAATCAACATTCGGCCTGTTAGAAGGCTCAACCTTCACCGGTTCTTTCTCTTTTCTTTTGCTTCTAACCGGATTGAAGCTGAATTTCTTACTTTTATTAAAAAAATCTTCCATTATTGCTTCTTAATTGGAGCAGCAACAACATCATAGTTTTCCACGTTCAGGTTAACCTGTTCAATTATATTTCTCTCACTAACCATACCATATGTCTTATAGTCACTGTTAACAACATTGTCAGCTACCACATTCTACATTCTATGGAGCATTTAGCTTAAATATGACCGAAGATTTTACATTGACAACACAAGTCAGGCTTCCAAACGTAACTATGTAACGGCGCGATTTTCCATACCTGGGAAACCGTGTCATTATTGAAAGAATTTAGAAGATGAGATAGAAAAGGTAGAACTTATAGAATAGAAGAGAAAGAAGTTATCAGAATCTCACAGCGGAATTTCACAAAATACTTATATATTACATCACAAAGCCTGATACATCAGAGTACATAATATATTACATCATCATGGTTCATACAATACCATATTACAATACCATTGGTAATTAAACTGATAAATTAAACATATATGCTACAGGGTCTTGAACTGGTTCAGCATCATGTTCCACTTGCCTCGCCTGAACCTACTTGTCTACTCATAATAAATATTATGAGTACCCAAGAGTTTTAAGAAACACAAAAATAAACTCTGGGTCAGTCAGGGGACTGGTGTGAGGAAACATAGTTAGATAGTAAAAACAGGGTATAGGTGTCAAGGTGTTTATATTGATCCATGTTATTACTTTTAACATAAAAATCATTAGATCCATCCATGTCTAATATCTGGAAATGATCTAATCTCTTTTATATCAAGACATTTGATATTATAATAGTTTGTAACAGGTAATTAAAATCTAGTGAAACGCTTGCATCTCACGTTCACATATATAGTATACAAATTTAAAGTCGCAGAGCGCGTATTTGAGTTTGGATTCCAACATACAGGGTATGGGAGCACCCACCGATCAGTGTACTCTAGAGAGGATACACTGGGGTTCAACAAGAACGTCTTGTAACCCGGCCACACATGACCGTCCACTCATTTAGCTTGAGTGTAACGAATATATTATCACTCCTACGGTTGAGCTCGATTTACCGTTTCCGAATGCAACAGCAGCGAAATAGATTTAAGAAGTAAATAAAGAAATCCTCTAGATGGTGATAATATACCCTGCTTGGGTATGACCCAACTAGCCATGCTGCCTAGCCCAACTTTTGTTACCTCCGGGTTGTGAAGTTTTGAGGCTACGTTGTTCTTCTGACAGGTTCTCTCTTTCCATTCTTTGAATGCCACATCGTCCTATCCGTCAGAAAATACTCATTCGATTTTCCAAATATATTACGGGTAATGAAGCAAAGAGCAACGAATTTCCCCTGCCACCAACGTAATATACTTACGTAAATTCGATGTGCAAGATCTGACTGATATACGTTGTCAGACACTCGTCCATTCGGGTTTGTTCTGGGTTTGAACAGACCAAAAATATCATTCTAAATAACGCTTGCATCTCGTTGTCTTTAGCACATTGATATGCGTCGTATACTTCGAATCGAAGTGGAATTTGTTTATTCCGGACTCTTCGAACGATGTACGAAATATTTTACAGTCGATAAATGTTTATCAGTGAAATCAGGAGTATCACTTCATTTCAGATAAAATATATATATATTTTCCAAATAGTGTTTGTTTATTTGGTTTGCATTAGCATCATTAGTTTATCTGTTACATACATCAGTTGAGGTGTATATGGTTTTTGACGGTGTTTGTTCATCCTTTGGAATTTTCCCGTGCTCCGCACACGGTGTATTCTTCCTTTTTGTTCAAATGATGTTTGGGCTATTTGTCCTTTTGTTCTTATCTTTAAATGATTTTCACTTTATAAATAATTCAAATAATTTATTTAAATTATTTATTCCTGTTTAATTTATATTTCAAACTTAGTTGACCTTTCACTGTCGAACTTGTTGGTTCAAAATCTCAGTTTCGACTTCCCACTTGTCGTTTGCTTAATTAAGTAAAAATACTTCTTTAATTAATTTATTTATTTACTTTATTTATATTTTAAATTTAAAATTTATTTAAATTTAAAATCTCGTATTCTACTGACCGAAGAACACCGGACTTTGGCACTGCCAGAGTACCGGATTTGGCAAGTGCCAGAACTGGACTCTGGCAGTGCCAAGGTACCAGAACTTGGCACTACCAAAGTGCCAAGTTTGGCACTGCCCAAAGTGCCGAGCACTTGGCAAATGCCAAAGTGCCAAACACTTTGGCAGATTTTCCAAAGTGCCTGGACTTGGCATTTGCCAAGTATCAGGTCTTGGCAAAGTGCCAAGGCACTGGCCTTTTGCGTTTGCCAAGTACCAGTACTTGGTACTTGTTCGGTTTAGGAAGGTGCACGGTGGTGCACGTGCACACCACCACGAAGCAAGGGGGAGCCACCGCACCGATGCCATCCAGTCACGCTTCGCCCCCAGATCCACTTCCACCCCTCCGACCATCAAATCTCCGACGCTACAGTGTTTTGGGTGTTCGAACACTCCAACGTCAGAAAGCATCATCGAGGAATCGACCTCATCCTCGCGCATCAGGCCACGATACTCCATCTGACTCCTGCCTCGCCACCATGGGTCCCCAACACCGCCTTTCCCCCACGACCGCACCTCCCTAAGTTCGTCGTCGATGATCAACGGCGATGGAAACAACCGAACCCATTTACAGTATAAAAACCCTATTTTCAACCCATTCGCAAAATCCACACATTTAAAAAATCTGGTTGTATTTTTCCCTGATCCCCTGGTCCCTGACGATGCTTCACCCCTAACCGCCTGACCCCTCGTCCCTCCGATGATCGGAGTTTGGTCGGAGACCATTTTCCGTTCATGGTCGAAATTCTCGAAGTATACACACTTAAAAATTGTGAAACCAATCTTAAAAATCATGATTTTGTGTCTGGATCTCGATTATATAATCAAAACTATATTTCGTTTGATTCGAAAAATCAGGTAAACAGAGAGACCACTGTTATCTTCTGTTAAACTATTTTTGGACAAAAGCTCTTTGAAATGTGATTACTTTGATTTATATATATGAATATATGTCATGATTTACACAGGACCCATACCCTTTCATTACACAAAAGCAGATCGACATGGTTTTATTCCTAAATCATATATACTGTAAGTTGTTTCACAGAACATCCAGACAAGTTTAAACAGCAGGGTTTATCATCAAGTCAGTTTACACACCTATTCACTACTATATACTACCTAGTAGATCAGTGTATAGGAAGGAAATTAAGTGGTTCTTCATCCTATTTTCTAGTTGACAGTGTCAACAGAAATCAAAGGGAACATGGCAGTTTTTTACTAAATAGAAAAACTGTTCTACTGCAGTATTAAAACCAGAAGTGTTAGAATTTGTTTCACTCACCAAAAAGCTTTCCTAGATCCAGAAATTTGACTTCAGATATAGAATGGAAACTCAGTTTGTTTGTGTGAAAGTATGAGAGAATTTGAGTGGTATATATAGGTAAAGTCATGTATTAAAATATGAATTTCTGAGCACATGTTCACACAGTAAATTCTCATAGCCTCACCCCTCTTCTATCTATACCTACGGCCAGAAATGAGGAGCTCAAGTACTTTAAAATTTGTCTTACTTAGGCTTGTAGCTAATGACATGCTCCTGGGTAGTGTTTCTAGAAGCTTGAACCATACTTGCATTAAATGCAAGGATCCATTTTGGATTTTTAAAGCCTTAAACAAATGCTTGCATTTGTTTTCTTCTTTGCTGGAAATACACATGTCATCTTTACTATAGGATTTAGGTAATGATATGCTAATTCTAGTGTTACTATTTAAGGTATGTTCCATTAAATGCTTGTCTCTTCTTGGAAATTGTTTTGTCTTGCTAGAGATTTCCTTTTTGTCTTTTGTTTGGATATTTAAGATGATAAGTGGTTCATGTGTTATGTAATTCATGTTTTAGCCGTCATGTTTCATGTTGTAGGCAACATGTTGTGGTGTTTTTGTTTTCCAATCCCTCCTTTATTTTTAAATGAGCACATGCTCCTTTATTTTAGTTTATGTTCTAGTCCTTTGTTTTCAACTCCTTAGTTTGGCAAAATAATACTATGAAGAATTTCATTTCTATATGAAATTCCTTTTTAAATAATATATACTTGTTATACATTTTTAAATCAAAGATTTTATAATAAGATTACATACATATGCTCATTCATGTGTATACTTGTTTTTTTTTTCAAGAATCTCCTTAGTATATATTTTTAACTAATTAACTCATTTTAATTACTCATCAAAATGATTTACAAATGGTCGAAAAAGTCGGGACATTACAGTCCACCCCCCTTATACGAATTTCGTCCTCGAAATTACAAGTAAGCAAGATAGAAAGGATTTCTTTCCCAAAAGATGATTCTATATATCATAATCATTTAGTACATCATAATTATACAACTAGTTCGATACTAGCACTAGTCTAGATAACATACTATACTCCTAGTGCTACACCTGACTAATCATATACCATACTACATAACTAGGCTATACTTGACTAAATCAAGTTATAGCTACATAATATACACATACATAGTCCATACACATCAGTATACTGCACTCTACTCATCTGGATCACTCTCGATCACGATCCACACATCATCGGATATGTTAACGACCTCTACCACCTCATCCTCATCATCAGATGGTACAAAAACATCCATGATCTCCGGATTAGTCGGTACCACCTCTTCATCATCAGAGATCTCTATAACCTCTACGGGCGGAATCATGTACACCTGAATCCAAGGATAACCAAAGTCTCCGAAAATCTCAACCCATCCTCCTACTTCGTGATACTCTACAAGTGCTTGCTTCAGTTTTTCCCATATCACCACTGCTGGGTCCACAAATTCCGTTGGCTGCTCTCCCATATCAACTATCGGTGTCTCAGGTACAAACTCTTCTTCCTCCTCGGGTTCTTCTTCATCATCCCCATCCATATTCGTATCCTCAGCCTCATCTCCCTTTTGGTCACTGTCATCGTCATCACTATCATTGTCTCCACAACTGGTTTCAATCATAAGTACACCATCATCCTATGAGGGCTCCGTGCTGTCTGGATCTTGCTCCATGGGTTCCTCTCTGCCTACATTCGACTCATCCGAGGTCCTGTGTGTGCCTTCATCCTCACTTGGTATCCTTCCTCCAACATCTTCAGAATCACCCACTCTTGCTCGCTTGGCTAGTAGTCTCTCTGTTTGGTGTGATGTAAGTTTCTTTCTAGCGGTCCTCTTCATCAGTGGTGCCATCTGAAAGTAAACAAGGAAAAGAACTCGTCAATGATAAAATCATAGCAAGGGAGTTCATAAGCCCTAATAAACCGAATCCACGAATGTATATGCTAATGCTTACCGAAATGAAGAAATCCAAGGTTTCATTTCATCCAAACACCCAAACAGTAAAACATACCTAATCTGGAGAAAAATCTGGGTAAAGCTTCATAATATGTTTCTCTGTTTCCCATGTGCAATCCTTCGGATTTTTGCTCCACTGAACCTTTAACAGACTTATCTTTTTGTTGCGAAGCTGTTTTTCTTCTCTATCGACAATTCGAAATGGTCGTCGAATCACTGTTAAGTCTGGTTTGATTTCTATTTCTTGTTGCATAGACGGTTCTAGAACTAAAGTTGGGTCGTGCAAACACCTCCTCGAATGAGAGACATGGAATACATTGTGAATCCCTGCCATATGTTCTGGTAATTCAACTCGGTAGGCTAGAAAACCAATTCTCTCCATAACTCGGAAAGGTCCAACATATCGCGGAGTTAACTTTCCAGCTTTTCCAAATCTCACCACTCCTCTCATTGGCGAAATCTTCACAAATACCAGGTCTCCTATCTCAAATACAAGATCTCTTCGTCTTTGATCGGCATAACTTTTCTGTCGATCCTGGGCTTCTTTCATTCTTAACTTCACTAATTCTACTTTCTTGGTTGCTTCTCGGATCATGTCTGGTCCAAGTATTAATTTGTCTCCGGATTCAATCCAACATGCTGGTGCTTTACAGGGTCTTCCATACAATGCTTCGTATGGTGCCATTTGTATACTCGCCTGATAACTGTTGTTATAAGAAAATTCGACTAGGTGTAAATGATCTTCCCACGATCCTCCAAAATCAAGAATACACGCTCTTAACAAATCTTCCAAAATCCGGTTCACTCTCTCGGTTTGACCGTCCGTTTGAGGATGGTAAGCTGTACTGAGATTCAATCTCGTTCCCAAAGTTCTTTGTAGTGCTCTCCAAAAGTTACTTGTAAAGATAGGATCTCGATCGCTTACAATGCTTGATGGAACTCCATGTAATCGCACAATTTCTCTCATAAAGACTTCGGCTAATGATGCGGCTGTACGTGTTGGTTTTACAGGAATAAAATGTGCATTTTTTGTCAGTCGATCGACAATTACCCAAATTCCTTCAAATCCTCTTCTGGTCCTTGGTAATCCATCGATAAAATCCATTGATATCATTTCCCACTTCCAGTTGGGTATTTCTAAAGATCGCAACAATCCAGCAGTCTTTTGATGATCTCCCTTGACTTGCTGACAACACAAACACTCATTCACAAAAGTTGTGACATCCTTCATCATTCCTGGCCACCAGAATACTCTTTTCATATCGTTGTTCATTTTATGAATTCCCGGATGAATACTTAACTTCGATGCATGGCATTCCTTCAAAACTTCTCGTCTTAATCCATCCACATCTGGAACACATAATCTGTTGTTAATTCTTAATACCCCTCGGTCGTCCAACTTGAAATCAGATTCCTTCCCATCCGTGATTCCTTGAATGATCTTTACTAACTTGGCATCTTTTCTTTGATTACCCATTATCCTTTCTTGGAGAGTCGGTGTGACTTCCAATAGGGATAGAACTGCATTCCTGCTCAAAGCGTCTGCCACCACATTTGCTTTGCCGGGTGTATATATGATATCCAAATCATATGATGCTAGGAATTCCACCCATCGTTGCTGCCTCAAATTCAAATCCTTCTGAGAAAATAGGTATTTCAATGGTTGATGGTCGGAGAAAAGCTCAAATTTCTCACCCAACAGATAATGTCTCCACATTTTCAATGCGAAAACAATGGCCAATAACTCCTGATCGTGAGTTGCATAATTCTTCTCATGTATCTTTAGTTGTCTACTTGCATATGCAATTACACGACCATTCTGCATCAACACTGCTCCCAATCCAGTTCCACAAGCGTCAGTGTAAACTACAAATCTGCTTGTTCCATCTGGGACAGCTAATACTGGAGCTTCCGTTAATCTTTTCTTCAATTCTTGAAAGGATTCTTCACACTTCGGAGTCCAAACAAACTTCTGGTTTTTCTTCGTCAGTTTCGTCAGATGAGACGATATCTTTGAATAATCTGGAATAAACCTTCGGTAATACCCTGCCAGTCCTAAGAAACTTCGAATGTCAGTTGGTGTACGAGGTTGCCTCCATTTTTGAACTGCCTCCACCTTAACTGGATCCACCGATATTCCGTCTCCATTTACAATATGTCCCAAAAATCTTACTTCAGACTGCCAAAAATGACATTTTGAAAACTTGGCTTTCAACACGTTTTTCCTCAGAGTTTCCAACACTACTCTAAGGTGATAGCGATGCTCCTCTTCAGTTTTCGAATAAATCAAAATATCGTCAATGAAAATTAGGACAAACTTGTTCAAAAAATTTCTAAATACTCTATTCATCAAGTCCACGAAAAATGCTGGTGCGTTTGTCAGACCGAATGGCATAACCAACCACTCATAAAAGAAATCCGGGCCTCTAAATGCTGTTAAAGGAATACTATCCTCAGCGATTTTCAATTGATGAAATCCTGTTGCTAAATCCATTTGAGAGAATACGGTCGCTCCATGTAATTGATCGAAAAGGTCATCGATTCGGGGTAAAGGGTATTTGTTTTTGATGGTCACTTTGTTTAACTCTCTATAGTCAACACATAGTCGTAATGACCCATCAGACTTCACTACAAAAACTACCGCCGAGCCCCAACTAGAAAAACTAGGTCGGATTAATCCTTTACTCAGCAAATCCCGAGTCTGTTTCTCCAGTTCCAATACTTCCTTTGGTGCCATACGTCTCTTTGGTTGTACTATCGGTCTTGCTCCTGGGATTAAATCGATTCGGAATTCTATCTCACGATGAGGAGGTAAACTCCCGACTTCTTCGAAAATATCCTTGAATTTTCTAACCACGTCCAGTGTTTCAAGGTTCTCTTGGGGTGCTTCTAGGGCGTATAGGAAACTACAGGTATGAATACCGGGTTTTCCACAGGGTATTCTAGCTTTTCGACCTAAACTTGTCGTCAAGGTTACGGTTCCTTTATCACATTTTATCTTGGCTTGGAACTCGCTCAGCCAGTCCAACCCAAGAATAAAATTGAAACTTTTGAAGTCTAAAACATAGAAATCAAAACGAAAGGAATGCGAGAGATATAACAGCGCTATATCCTCACAACACATTTTCAACTCCGTTTTTCCACCAATGGGATTTGATACGCAAATTGGGTTTGAGGAAATGATTGGTTCAAGGTTAAATTGGTTTACGGTTTCAGAAGAAATAAAACTGTGTGAAGCGCCGGTGTCAAATAAAACTCGAAGGTAAATTCCTTTAAATTGTAAAGTACCTTCCAGAACTCCCTTCCCTTTCACATTCTGAGAGGTGGATGGTTCATTCTTGATGGCGTAAACCTTCGCCTGAGGTGCTTTCTTCATCAGTGGACAATCTTTCACCATGTGTCCGGGCTGGTGACAGTTGAAACAGAGGTTCTTCAATACCATCTCATTCCTCTGAATTTGCTGATGTTGCTGCTGTGGTTGTTGCTGAGGCTTCCTTTGCTGCTGTTGTGGTTGCTGTTGGTGTGGTTTCTTGTTGCTCTTCTGCTTACAGAACCTTGCAATGTGACCCTTTTGTTTGCAGTTGTGACACAACACATTTTTGAAGCGGTTTTCAGTCTTCTGTTGCACAGCCTTTCCTTGGTTTTGGTTACCTTTCCAATCAGGGTTGAATTTCCTTTTCTGGGGATTCCCTCCACTTGCTTCTCCCGTCTGAGTCTTTGTTGCAGTTGGGTTCTTAGCATCCAGTGCTTCATACCTGAGTGCTAGATCCACGAGCTCAACAAACGGGTCCTTCAAATGCCCCATCATCCTGCCTTGAAGACTATCCTTTAATCCAGCTACGAACATCTCGTTCTTTTTTAGCGGGGTATTTACCAACTCTGGTCCAAAGCTTGACATTGCATTGAACTTGTTTTCGTACTCAGTGACAGTCATGGTTTCTTGCTTCAAATCGATGAAGTCTCGGTACATCCTGGTTTTCCCAGTTGCAGGCAGATACTGAGCTTCAAAAACTTCTTTGAACATAGCCCAAGTAAAGTTCTCCTCTGGAGTATTTGCAGTCTGGGCATCCCACCAGATAGCTGCAGCTCCTTCCAGATTCCATGATGCTAACAGTCGTTTATACTCGTCATCCAGTTTCAGCCCCTTAAAAATCTTTTCACATGATCTAATCCATGCTTGGACGTCAACTAGTGATTCTGTTCCCTTAAAGGTTTTTCCTCCCAGAGTAGTGTAGTTCTTACAAATCATAGCGAAGTTTAGCTGCGTTGGAGCCTGGACTACTTCAGTCGTTTCCACTTGGGTTTGATTAACAGTGTGTCCATTTGTTGTAGTTGCCCGACTTGCTCCTCGTCCTCGCCTTGCTTGAGAACTCATTGTCAACTTCTGAGTAAATGATTCGAGAGTTAATACTCACTCAGAAACCAGTCTTTAAGGGTAAATTAACCAAATAACTAGAGTTGATAACTAAGGTTAATAACTATGGTGGAGAACTAAGGACGACCCATACTAAAATAGTTTTTAGTAAAAATACGCTTTCTCGATGCTTACTCTAAGTATTCACCTAGGCAAACTTAAGCTCTTATGCTCTGATACCAAACTGTAACGGCGCGATTTTCCATACCTGGGAAACCGTGTCATTATTGAAAGAATTTAGAAGATGAGATAGAAAAGGTAGAACTTATAGAATAGAAGAGAAAGAAGTTATCAGAATCTCACAGCGGAATTTCACAAAATACTTATATATTACATCACAAAGCCTGATACATCAGAGTACATAATATATTACATCATCATGGTTCATACAATACCATATTACAATACCATTGGTAATTAAACTGATAAATTAAACATATATGCTACAGGGTCTTGAACTGGTTCAGCATCATGTTCCACTTGCCTCGCCTGAACCTACTTGTCTACTCATAATAAATATTATGAGTACCCAAGAGTTTTAAGAAACACAAAAATAAACTCTGGGTCAGTCAGGGGACTGGTGTGAGGAAACATAGTTAGATAGTAAAAACAGGGTATAGGTGTCAAGGTGTTTATAATGATCCATGTTATTACTTTTAACATAAAAATCATTAGATCCATCCATGTCTAATATCTGGAAATGATCTAATCTCTTTTATATCAAGACATTTGATATTATAATAGTTTGTAACAGGTAATTAAAATCTAGTGAAACGCTTGCATCTCACGTTCACATATATAGTATACAAATTTAAAGTCGCAGAGCGCGTATTTGAGTTTGGATTCCAACATACAGGGTATGGGAGCACCCACCGATCAGTGTACTCTAGAGAGGATACACTGGGGTTCAACAAGAACGTCTTGTAACCCGGCCACACATGACCGTCCACTCATTTAGCTTGAGTGTAACGAATATATTATCACTCCTACGGTTGAGCTCGATTTACCGTTTCCGAATGCAACAGCAGCGAAATAGATTTAAGAAGTAAATAAAGAAATCCTCTAGATGGTGATAATATACCCTGCTTGGGTATGACCCAACTAGCCATGCTGCCTAGCCCAACTTTTGTTACCTCCGGGTTGTGAAGTTTTGAGGCTACGTTGTTCTTCTGACAGGTTCTCTCTTTCCATTCTTTGAATGCCACATCGTCCTATCCGTCAGAAAATACTCATTCGATTTTCCAAATATATTACGGGTAATGAAGCAAAGAGCAACGAATTTCCCCTGCCACCAACGTAATATACTTACGTAAATTCGATGTGCAAGATCTGACTGATATACGTTGTCAGACACTCGTCCATTCGGGTTTGTTCTGGGTTTGAACAGACCAAAAATATCATTCTAAATAACGCTTGCATCTCGTTGTCTTTAGCACATTGATATGCGTCGTATACTTCGAATCGAAGTGGAATTTGTTTATTCCGGACTCTTCGAACGATGTACGAAATATTTTACAGTCGATAAATGTTTATCAGTGAAATCAGGAGTATCACTTCATTTCAGATAAAATATATATATATTTTCCAAATAGTGTTTGTTTATTTGGTTTGCATTAGCATCATTAGTTTATCTGTTACATACATCAGTTGAGGTGTATATGGTTTTTGACGGTGTTTGTTCATCCTTTGGAATTTTCCCGTGCTCCGCACACGGTGTATTCTTCCTTTTTGTTCAAATGATGTTTGGGCTATTTGTCCTTTTGTTCTTATCTTTAAATGATTTTCACTTTATAAATAATTCAAATAATTTATTTAAATTATTTATTCCTGTTTAATTTATATTTCAAACTTAGTTGACCTTTCACTGTCGAACTTGTTGGTTCAAAATCTCAGTTTCGACTTCCCACTTGTCGTTTGCTTAATTAAGTAAAAATACTTCTTTAATTAATTTATTTATTTACTTTATTTATATTTAAAATTTAAAATTTATTTAAATTTAAAATCTCGTATTCTACTGACCGAAGAACACCGGACTTTGGCACTGCCAGAGTACCGGATTTGGCAAGTGCCAGAACTGGACTCTGGCAGTGCCAAGGTACCAGAACTTGGCACTACCAAAGTGCCAAGTTTGGCACTGCCCAAAGTGCCGAGCACTTGGCAAATGCCAAAGTGCCAAACACTTTGGCAGATTTGCCAAAGTGCCTGGACTTGGCATTTGCCAAGTATCAGGTCTTGGCAAAGTGCCAAGGCACTGGCCTTTTGCGTTTGCCAAGTACCAGTACTTGGTACTTGTTCGGTTTAGGAAGGTGCACGGTGGTGCACGTGCACACCACCACGAAGCAAGGGGGAGCCACCGCACCGATGCCATCCAGTCACGCTTCGCCCCCAGATCCACTTCCACCCCTCCGACCATCAAATCTCCGACGCTACAGTGTTTTGGGTGTTCGAACACTCCAACGTCAGAAAGCATCATCGAGGAATCGACCTCATCCTCGCGCATCAGGCCACGATACTCCATCTGACTCCTGCCTCGCCACCATGGGTCCCCAACACCGCCTTTCCCCCACGACCGCACCTCCCTAAGTTCGTCGTCGATGATCAACGGCGATGGAAACAACCGAACCCATTTACAGTATAAAAACCCTATTTTCAACCCATTCGCAAAATCCACACATTTAAAAAATCTGGTTGTATTTTTCCCTGATCCCCTGGTCCCTGACGATGCTTCACCCCTAACCGCCTGACCCCTCGTCCCTCCGATGATCGGAGTTTGGTCGGAGACCATTTTCCGTTCATGGTCGAAATTCTCGAAGTATACACACTTAAAAATTGTGAAACCAATCTTAAAAATCATGATTTTGTGTCTGGATCTCGATTATATAATCAAAACTATATTTCGTTTGATTCGAAAAATCAGGTAAACAGAGAGACCACTGTTATCTTCTGTTAAACTATTTTTGGACAAAAGCTCTTTGAAATGTGATTACTTTGATTTATATATATGAATATATGTCATGATTTACACAGGACCCATACCCTTTCATTACACAAAAGCAGATCGACATGGTTTTATTCCTAAATCATATATACTGTAAGTTGTTTCACAGAACATCCAGACAAGTTTAAACAGCAGGGTTTATCATCAAGTCAGTTTACACACCTATTCACTACTATATACTACCTAGTAGATCAGTGTATAGGAAGGAAATTAAGTGGTTCTTCATCCTATTTTCTAGTTGACAGTGTCAACAGAAATCAAAGGGAACATGGCAGTTTTTTACTAAATAGAAAAACTGTTCTACTGCAGTATTAAAACCAGAAGTGTTAGAATTTGTTTCACTCACCAAAAAGCTTTCCTAGATCCAGAAATTTGACTTCAGATATAGAATGGAAACTCAGTTTGTTTGTGTGAAAGTATGAGAGAATTTGAGTGGTATATATAGGTAAAGTCATGTATTAAAATATGAATTTCTGAGCACATGTTCACACAGTAAATTCTCATAGCCTCACCCCTCTTCTATCTATACCTACGGCCAGAAATGAGGAGCTCAAGTACTTTAAAATTTGTCTTACTTAGGCTTGTAGCTAATGACATGCTCCTAGGTAGTGTTTCTAGAAGCTTGAACCATACTTGCATTAAATGCAAGGATCCATTTTGGATTTTTAAAGCCTTAAACAAATGCTTGCATTTGTTTTCTTCTTTGCTGGAAATACACATGTCATCTTTACTATAGGATTTAGGTAATGATATGCTAATTCTAGTGTTACTATTTAAGGTATGTTCCATTAAATGCTTGTCTCTTCTTGGAAATTGTTTTGTCTTGCTAGAGATTTCCTTTTTGTCTTTTGTTTGGATATTTAAGATGATAAGTGGTTCATGTGTTATGTAATTCATGTTTTAGCCGTCATGTTTCATGTTGTAGGCAACATGTTGTGGTGTTTTTGTTTTCCAATCCCTCCTTTATTTTTAAATGAGCACATGCTCCTTTATTTTAGTTTATGTTCTAGTCCTTTGTTTTCAACTCCTTAGTTTGGCAAAATAATACTATGAAGAATTTCATTTCTATATGAAATTCCTTTTTAAATAATATATACTTGTTATACATTTTTAAATCAAAGATTTTATAATAAGATTACATACATATGCTCATTCATGTGTATACTTGTTTTTTTTTTCAAGAATCTCCTTAGTATATATTTTTAACTAATTAACTCATTTTAATTACTCATCAAAATGATTTACAAATGGTCGAAAAAGTCGGGACATTACAAACTAACTCTAACAATGTGCACTGATCCATCAACTAGCTAAACAGGGAAGAAATCAGGTAATTTGTTTTTAGGTGAGATCTCCACCACGCACTTAGCATATTCAAGTCTCTTAAGACTTTCCGTAGTAGTACCCATACACAGAAATTTACTGATGCATGTTGCAAGACAGCTTATACGCAATTTAAATCAAGCATAAAGAGAAACATTCGGTAACTTAATCCATAGTGGAATGTTTTTAATGCAACTGTCAAAGTTACCTACAGATGCGTCCCACTGTTTAAATATGAACAATTTGTTTCTGATATTAATTGGATCAGCTTGCATTATTCTATTTCTGAGATAATATGACACGGAACGGGTTTACTCCACTAGATTGCCAGTACATATAAATAAAATAAACAACGCAATGCATTTTAGAAAAATGAAGCCATTATAAGACTCAGGTCCATCACATAATGCAACACAAGCCGAAGGATAGCGTTTTACCTTATAACGGAAAAATACGCTTAGTACGAGGAAAATAAAAATCATTTGATATTATTATTAGTGTCTATGTGTTTTAAGAACAATTTCAATATAAATGTATCAATCTTAGACGGCATAGCACCCCATCTTATTATGTCGTCGTAGGTATATGCAACTAAAACCGTAAAATCTAGTATTGGAAATTGGATTTCATCTATGAGCTGAGCAAGGGATCTCTCCTCACCGAATTCGGGCCATCTCTAGCAGGATGGCTAGGATCACACCTACGGGCAACCGTTGGATCGACAGGGTCGGTCAGCCTGCACGTTGCTGACTATTTATGCTTGAATCATACGTTTTCCGATCCTATTGGATCTGTAACCTAGTCAGTGTGTCAACCATATGAGCTTTTAATGCCGTATATCTGAGATGCCTCGCTATCCATCATCCACATAAGTGAAATGTCTGAGTTCCATACCATGACATCACTCCTAGGAAGAAAGAAATGCATGTTCTCCCTACTGTCCTTCATCCTGTTTTTGACTCATACCGAGGTGTGAAGCTCGCGAATTAACGTTGTACACAAAGTTTTGTTATGTTAAAGTCGTGCTTTGATCATCATCCACAAAGCCCTGCTTTTCGACAAAAGTTTTGATCCATGCATCTTGGCATGCTACATTGAGAATCCATGCCATACAAGTGATGTCTACCGATATATAACATCTAAGCTTATATGTCTTAGAGAAGGGTGTTAGGCAATAGAATAAATTCTCTGTCACCAAACAAATATATATTTAATAGAAATCAATAAATATGGAATGAAATACAATGTCAGACACACAATCCATTTAAAGTCTGTTCTAAGTCTGAACGAAACCGGAGGAACCTTAATCCTCGTCCTATACGTCCAATACAGGAGAGAGGTCCTTGCATATCCGGACAATCAACAAGTACGTTCGGACAACTACCACTATAACACCTTCAATGGAGCTACCCAAGTCCAGGGCATCAGTAGTAATCCATTCGATGTGAAAATTGTCGATCTTGCACCATCTTTGATACCTGTGACTTTGAATCGTCACTTAATTGTTTGAAAAGGGATTTAACCCAGATTTTTCAAATAATTCTCGCGTATACAAATCAAATCAAATTCTTTTCTCTGGTTAGGTCATTAACTTTCACAATTCATTTCATTACCTTGTATTAAAAGGTTTAATAGAGAATTCAATTCGATCTACGAATTAAATTTCCCATTTCAAAACATTACCAAAATCTATTTTACAAGTTTTCACGCCAAATCGCACTTAACCATTTTTATTTTATAAACCAAATAAAAAAAAATTATATGCATTCCAAATCATTTATAATAATTTAAAATGATTTATATAAAATAGTTCATATCATATAAGCATCCACAATTTCATGTTATATGATTTTATTGTCCAGTCTATATTGAATAGTCACCTATCAATTACCTAATCTTTGGTCATTCATTTCTCGTCGTATAACATCAACAGTTACATGCTATGTGGTTCACAACATATAAGCATCAAGCAGCTACATTCTTATATGGGTATGTCATGCTATATTATGCAGTGTGGTCCATATCTGTTTACTATCCATTGGTGTAGGTTCAATTATATCCAAGAAACCATTACAACGCATTCAATTCACACATAATTGATTATAATAAATAAATTGCGCAACGAACGTCATTTAAGGCGTAGTTAATTTTAAATAAATTGGGTATATAATTCAAGTGATGAACTAAAAGGTAAATACATATATCTGATAAAAATGACATTTTTATCTAACTAAGCAGTGTCTAACATGCGAATAATCTTAAATGCTTAATGGTAAACATAGTTAAATAATTCTACTCAACAATCCATAGTCAATTAAATGTATTCCCCTTTCTACGCGGCTTTTAAATTCGCTCGAGCGCTTCCAGCTATGCATATATCGATAAAAATGATATTTTTATCCTTCTACTTTCCAATTTACATCTTCGTAAATTGTTATTATTAATCTATTATTCAACACATACCTTCTTAGTTAAATTTTTTAACTACTATTAACAATTTATCATTGATTTTGATTAATTATTTTCAAGCTACATTTTCTTGTCATCGATATGGTTTTACGCGTATATGTCACATATCTTTTAATCTTCTAAACATTGTTTCACAACTTAATAAATTTTATTTATTAACTAATATTCATTGATTAACTTAACAATTAACTTAGAATTGATTTATTTCTATTCTAGCCTTTTAATAAGTGAGTTTAAAATTTCTCACCGAGATTTCCACTCTACCAAATCATTTATACGGAGGAATGCAACACTTTTCGGGATTCCATGCGGCTTTCTCGAGGCCCACGGAGCTCGAAAGACTTGTTAACACTCCCTAACTCGCGGATGTTGGTAGATCCGGGAGTATGGAGCTTAATGGGGGAGGAAATGGATAGGAACGGAGGTGTTGAAGACAAGGGCTCCGCTGTCCGGACTTGTTGCAGCAGAGGGGAGGAGTATTTGTGGGTTTAGAAGGTATAGAAGAAGGTAGAAGAGAAACTAGGTGTCAGAGGAAGAAAAGGTGAGATATTTTGTGAAAATGGGGCAACGGGGATCGGCCGTGGGCCTTGGCGGTAGGTGGCCCACGTGGCGGCGTGGGAGGTGGTAGGGGAGGGCGGTTAGAGGATATGGGCGGCGGCGGTTGCCGGTAGGAGGTGGAGGAAAGCCATTGTTGTGAATGTAGAAGCAGAGAAAGGATGAGTAAGAAAGAAAGAGGAGAAAGGACAGAAAAGGAGCGGCTAATTTGCAAAATTACCCCCCTCAAGCGGATCCCTGATGTGGCGTGATCCTGTGAGTTCAAACAAAACCACTTTGCCCCGTTGGATGACCTTCCTTTTAATTTAAATTGGATAACTTCATGTTTATTAAAGTGTGCTAGTTAGCCTCCACCTCTTTTGATCGCATGATCACAAATTAATTCCGTTTACTACGAAATTTTGGATTACGATAATAAATATAATTCTGAATCCAACGGATCAGTTTTCATCAAATTCCGAATTCATTTGACCATCCATTTTATTTTTCGATTGAGTTTGAATTCGATTTCTACGTGTAATTTAGCATACCTTTTATTCTCGCACACCTACACTTTAACTCCAAAATTATGAAGCTTAGGATTTTACCATTGTTCCACGCTACGAATTCGATAAAAGAAGTTTCATCGAATTAGTAGGTCATCTCAATAACGTTCCTTTGTAAACTGATCGTTGGTAATACATCAACTGGTTTTATCATGCCCCGCCACATATTAACTTCGTTTGGCGTGAAATTTGAAATCTAGCAATGATTTATCATTCCAAATCCAAAAAAATTGGTCTCGTCGAAAACCGAGGTTGCTAGCAAAATATCGACTTTTCAGGGCTATGTAATATATTAAAAACCAAATTTTTAAATTCCGATGTATTTTCTTGTAAAATCATGTTAAAAACAATTTTTAAATTGGTTGTGAAATTTCGGGTTGTTACAATCTCCCCCACTTAAAACTTTTGTCCCCGAAAAAGAAGAAAACAGTAAGGCACGAAATGAAACGATAACATAACATAAGTTTACCTCACACATAAGCTACTCACAAATATCCAGTCTGCACCTGGGATAAGCCTGCTTAATGTTATCCTCTGTCTCTCTTGTACAGTCTATAGGATCTCCTCTCCATTGTACCTTGGCTAAGTTCACTTTCTTGTTTCTTAGAAATCTAGTTTCTCTTCCAATTATTTTTATCGGTTCCCTTCGAACGGCTAAATTTGGAGTGAGCTCCAAGGTTTCCTGTAATGACTCCTCAGCAATCAAATCTGGATCATGGACATGCTTCTGAAGTCGAGAGACGTGAAACACGTCATTAACTCCAGGTAACCACTCTGGCAACTGAACCCTGTAAGCTAGAGTTCTTATCCTTAGCAGTATCAGGAATGGACCAAAATATCTAGGTGCCAACTTTCCTGTCTTCCCGAATCTAATCACTCCCCTTAACTGAGAAACCTTCAAATATACTTGATCACCAACAGAAAATGCCAAGTCTCTTCTTCTAGAATCTGCATAATTTTTTTATCGACTATGTTTGTTTTTAGTCTTTTCTTAATAAAATCCATATGATCTTCAGTTTCTTAGATCATATCTGGATCCAGCACTAGCCAATTACCATGCTCTATCCAACACGCAGGGGATATACATGGTCTACCATATAACGCTTCAAACGGAAATTTTTAAACTTTTCTGGAACCTATTATTATATGAGAACTCAACCAAATGTATATGATCTTCCCAAGATCCTCTGAAATCGAGAATACAAGATCGTAACAGATCTTCCAAAATACGATTGACCCTCTCAGTTTGACCATCTGTCTGAGGATGATATGCAATGCTAAGATTAAGCTTCGTTCCCAGTTCAGATTGAAATGCTTCCCAGAACTTACTGGCAATGATAGGATCTCAACCACTGACAATTCTACTGGGAACTCCATGCAATCTAACAATCTCTTTCACATATATTTGAGCCGAACTCTGGGTTGTTCTAGTTGAGTTCACTGGAATAAAATGGGCGCTCTTTGTGAAACGTCTACTATAACCCAAATGCTATCATTGCTTTTTTTTTGTTCTAAGCAGACCATCAGTAAAATCCATAGAAATCCGATCCCAATTCCATTTTGGAATCTCTAATGGTTGCAATAATCCAGCAACTTTCTGCTAATCACTCTTAACTTGTTGGCAAGTTGGACACCTGCTAACATAGATAGAGATATCTCTCTTCATCGACTTCCACTAGAATGTGCGTTCAAGACCTTGATGCATCTTACTCACCCCTGGATGGATTCTATGCTTAGAATTGTGACATTCATCCATCACTTCTCTTCTGAGCTCAGGAATATTCGGAACACAGATTTGGCTTTCTGAACTCTCTTGCTAATCTTTTGAATGAATTTGTAACACCCCACCTCCACCAGGGTGGCTCTTGCAAGCAACTCTGATTTTAGTGGGGCGTTTTAAAACAAGGTAAACATGCATAATGATATAGCAAGGCAGGACATGACATATATATATGTAAATAAACATAGTAAGTAGATAGATAAAACAGCGAAAGAATTTTAAACCATTTCAAAAACAAGTCTGCTACATCATAATGTCAATTTCCCAAGTAAACAAGTCTAGTACATAAAATAACATCATCTGAAACTGAAAAGGAAAACATAAAAGTAGCTATCCCCAAAGTGGAAGAAACCATAGCGAGCTCGAGTCCAAAGCATACATGAGCTATCCAAGAAAGCAGCTAAGATCCAAGCTAGGCTCCTGTATTCCCTCCCTGAGAACCTGGGGGGGGGAAACGGAAGAAAAGGGGCGAAAGAAAACAGGTCAGTCAAAAAGACTGAGTAAGCCCTGCTACGATCAGTCTATAAACTAATAAAGTTAACATCATGATGGAAACTGAGATGATCATAGATAACAACATACTGGCATGGTAAATTAACTACAAGATAGATAGAGGTGTCATCGCATAAAACAAGGTTAAGTTTTGCACCACGGTGTACTAGCAACCCAACATAACAGGTATTGATCCTTGGCCCAAGCTTTTAACCCAATAACATGAAGTGACCTTAATATAAGGTCCAGCCCAACGGTCTAGTCGATCGGCTCCCTATAAACCTAACACGTCAAGTGTTGGTGTCCATATGGCCCACATATGGTTGTAGTTAGACTGTGCTGGGTCCACCTTTGGGTGTATCAAGCCCTCGGGTGTCAACCCCAGACACTTAAGCAATAATGCACAGCCCTAACCTACTGGTACCCGTGCCTCGAGTTTGTCCAACACCGGACTACGTGCACGTCCGTAGCCCGCCTGGACCCGCACCGCTGTACCACTCAGCCATCGCCTTTTGGTCGCTTACATCCGTCCAGTAATCGTGCCCCGCCCTAGCCTAGCTTCTAGGGTTGTGAATGATACCAAACTGGGATTACTGTTAGAACAGACCACGTTGCTAGGGTTTTCTAAGAGGGTTAAGTGTGGTTTAACCCCTCACTAATCATGGATTAAATTAGTTAAGTGTAACCAACAGTTCACTTCTTAACCCCATCTAATACCTCGTATCCCCAAATTGGTTAAGTATTAGTGGACCCTGACTTAACCCTAATCATGAGGCATTAATTAATTTAATGCACCTTAACCTCTCACATTAGACCTTGTTGTGGTTACTAGTTAGGCCGGGCGGGTCCGGGTAGGTTTACACCACAACTTAGTCTAACCTCGGGTTTTGGCACCATATGACCAACTTCTCAGATTGGGTCCTATTGTTTGTAGCCACTAGTTAAGCCGGTAGGTTCCGGGTAGAATTACGCTACAAACTCAACCCAACCTCGAATTGGCCACACTTATGTTTTCTAAGTGTCATGTCCACTTTATTTCAAAACATAATTACAAGTCAACAAATGCTTGGGTAGACCTAACTTAATAGGTAAATTCCCAAGGGGTAGACCTAACTTAATAGGTAAATTCCCAGTCTTATATTTTCATGTATTTTAAGTTTACCCAACCCCCCCCCCCCCCCCCAACGTCATTCTATCGCTTACATATTCGTAATAACGCATAAAGGATAGGAAGAGGGAACTTGGCATAACATACATGATGGACTTGCATATCACAACAAACATGCATAACACGTTAGACTTGCATAACTTAGCATAGTGAACTTGCATATTACCATAAACATGCATAACATATTAAACTTGCCTAACATGGCATAGGGAACTCGCATAAACATGCTTAACTTATTAAACATGCATAACATGGTATAGTGAACTTGCATAAGCATGCTTAACTTATCAAACTTGCAAATCATGTCATAGTGAACTTGCATAAACATGCATAACCCAATAAACTTGCAAATCATGGCATAGTGAACTTGCATAAACATGCATAACTTATCAAACTTGCAAATCATGGCATAGTGAACTTGCATAAACATGCATAACTTATCAAACTTGCAAATCATATCATAGTGAACTTGCATAAACATGCATAACTTATCAAACTTGCAAATCATGGCATAGTGAACTTGCATAAACATGCATAACTTATCAAACTTGCAAATCATGTCATAGTGAACTTGCATAAACATGCATAACTTATCAAACTTGCAAATCATGGCATAGTGAACTTGCATAAACATGCATAACTTATCAAACTTGCAAATCATGTCATAGTGAACTTGCATAAACATGCATAACTTATCAAACTTGCAAATCATGGCATAGTGAACTTGCATAAACATGCATAACTTATCAAACTTGCAAATCATGTCATAGTGAACTTGCATAAACATGCATAACTTATCAAACTTGCAAATCATATTAACTTTAGAGTTTCTAAAATGAAGGTAAGAGGGCTTACAACTATTATGAAGACACAAATCTCCTAATAAAGATTGAGAAGCCCTTTTTATGCAAGCATAAAACCCCAAAACAAAGCTCCAATAAGAAAACACCCAAAAACACTAGTTTAGCAAATAAAACTTGCAACTTGATGATGTATGCAAGCTAATGATCATTCATACAACTTAGAAATGCTTGTATGAACATCAAAATCTTCATAGGAATGATACATGAAGAGGTTGGAGGCTAGGGTTTTTAAGTGGAGGCCATTTGAGAAATCAATTTGACATAGTTTGGTTGCTAAAATGATTAATGGGGTTTTAGGGTAGGATTAGGGGCTTATTTATAGAAGATTAGAGTGTTTTTAGCCCTAGGATTAACCCTAGGTTAGTTTTGGCCCATCAGATTTCGGAATTCTCTAGAAGCAAGCCACAAGACCCAGCCCAAATCAAAATGGTGCGCCAGGCTACATTGCCTGGCTACCCCCTGTCGACAGGGCTGTCGACAGGGCTGTCGACACCAAAGGGACCCTGTCGACAGGCCTGTCGACATGCAGGTCCTGGCGGGAATTTTCCCGCCTGCGCCAGTTTGCCCTAACCCTTGTTTTTTAATTCGAAATTTAAATCTGTTTTTACTTAGGAATTTTCTGAAAACTTCAATGGGCCTTAACTGGGTCATACGGACTCCGATTTTCGAAAACTCAGACTCTATTTCGCGTATTTTTCCGAGACGAACGCAATGGCATAGCCCGTTTCCCTTGATTCAGATTTTTAAATTAAATTCTGCCTCGATTTTCATTATTACAGGTTGTTGAAAATACGGGTTGTTACAGAATTCATCATCTTCCTGAAGAATAAAATATTTTCAATTAAAGAGGGAGTAAGAATAAGATTAACAGCGATTGCATTCTTTCTGCTAAGTGCATCAATCACAAGTTGGCTTTCCCCGGAGTATACAAAATATCTAGATCATATGCTGCAAGAAATTCTAACCAATGCTGATGTCTCAAATTCAAGTCTTTTTGGGTGAACAGATATTTCAACAATTTATGATTTGTATACACTTCAAACTTCTTACCCAACAGGTAATGCCTTCCTATTTTCATGGAAAATACCACAGCTAACAGCTCTAGATCATGAGTAACATATCTTTTCTCATTCGGCTTCAACTGACGGCTAGCATAAGCAGCAACCTTACCTCTTTGCTTTAACACTGCGCCTACTCCTTCACCTGAAGCATATGTATAACCAGTCAAATCCTGATTACCATCTATAATCGTCAACATTGGAGCAGTAGTTAATCTTTCTTTCAGTTCTTGGAATGCTGGCTCGCATACTATCATCCAATTAAGCTTGGCATGCTTCTTGGCAAGCTTCATCAATGGACTAGATAACTTTGAAAAATCCTTAATGAATTTCAAATAATAGCTAGCCAATCCCAGAAAACTTCTGACTTCAATAGGCGTGCTAGGTTGCTTCCAATCTTGAATGGCCGTAATTTTGCCTAGATCTACTGATATCTCTTCCTTTGATACTACATGACCAAGGAATTTCACTTCTTCTTTCCAGAATATGCATTTAGAAAATTTGGCCTTAAATATATTCTCCATTAGAATTTCCAATACTTGTTATAAATGCTCCGCATGCTCGTTGACTAACTTCGAGAAGATTAAAATAATCATCAATGAAAACTATCACAAACTTATTCTGAACCCTGTGAAATACCTGATTCGTCAAATCAACGAAATAAGCAAGAGCACTGCATAATCCGAACGACATTACTAACCATCCATAAAACAATTATGGACCCCTAAAAGCTATCGAAGGAACACACTCTTCAGCAATTCGCAACTGATGAAAACCTGTAGCTAGGTCCATCTTCGAAAACACTCGTGCTCCATTCAAGTGATCCAATAAATCGTCAATGTGTGGCAGTGGATATTTATTCTTGAGTGTCTGCTTATTGTGGTCTCGGTAATCTACACATAATCTGAGAGAACCATCCAACTTCGGAACAAACACCACAACTTCTCCCCAACTGAGAAACTAGGCCTGATCAGACCTTTCCATAAAAGTTGTCGAGTCTAACCAATCAACTCTTCTTTCTCTTTTAACGTCATTATCCAAATTGCATGAACAACTAGCTTCGCATTCGGGACTAAATCAATTTCTCTTTGAGGAGGCAGGCTATCTACTTCCTCGAACACATCCGCGTAATTTTTGACAACGGGAATGTTCTCTAAAGAAGTGGGAGAAACTTCAAGAGCAGACCAAAATTCTTTTTGATCCAAACATGAGCCTTCGCATGGTATAGTAATAATGTTCCCAAATTTAGTTTTAACTTTAACAATTATATCCTTACATCTAACTTCGGCTTCATATTTCGTCAACCAATCGAACCCAAGAAAATACCGAACTCGGCGATATCCATAACGATCAAATTGAAGGAAAACCGAAAATGGGTATAATAAATAGACACTTTGCAATATAAACAAAGATCAAGGGAGCCCCCTATCATATTGTGAACTCTAATGGGTTCCTTTAGATATATGAGCTTCAAACGTAGTTTCTTAACCATATTACTCGAGATAAAACTTCGTGATGCTCCCGTATCAAATAATACTGTAACAAGAATACCTTTAATTGTAAGCATACCTTCTAAGACGATCTGGCCTTCCTCCGCCAGTAGAAGTTGTTGGAGCCTCTGCCATATTATACACGTGAGCCACTTCGGACATTTTTAGCAATGGGCAATTTCTTATAAAATGTCCATCTTATGGCAATTATAGCATTTCCCGCTACCACAAGATTTCGGGCTAGATCTGGATTCATATCTTCTTGTCCTCTTGGGAGCTTGGCATTCATTAGACCAATGTCCAAACTGGTCGCAGTTATAACACTTAATCTTTGCTCGTTTATCTTCTTGAGGATTAGCTCCTTCAATCTTGCTTATCTCGGGCTTCTAATTTGGAAATTTTCTTTTATTGCCTAACTGACTTCTCTCCCTATCTTCCTAAGCATTTCTCTTATCCATATTTTCATACCTGCAGGTCATCTCTACCACTTTGGCAAATGGGAGCTCTATGTGGGTTATCACTCTGCTGCGAACCTCCTCTGAAGACCCTCAATGAACCTCTTGTTTTGCTTAACTGGTTCCTGAACTAGTTCTGGTCCAAAGCTAGAGATTTCATTGAATTTATTGACATACTCATAAATGGTCCTGTCACCTTGCTGGAGATTAGCAAACTCATCATATAAGCGCTTGACTTCTAGTTGTGGGACAAACCTTTCTTTGAAAACTTCCTTAAACCTTCCCCAAGTTATGTCAATTCTCGGATTACCCACTGTCACAGCTTCCTACAAAATCAAAACTTCATCCTTGAGTAACCAGGAGCCAAAGAGCGTCTTTCTGTTATCCACCAATTTTAGGCCTTCGAAGATCGGTTCGCAAGACCTCATCCATGCTTGAGCTTCAATTAATGATCCGCTGCCTGTAAATGGTACTCCGCCCAAATTTTTATACTTCTTGGCAATAGTTACAAGATCAAACTGCAGCTGACGCGGGTGTTGTGACAATACGGGCTAGTTAGTGGCCTCTGATTCTACTTCTTTGAGGTTGGGTTGATTATTAACAGCGGGGATATCACCCCCTCCTCGGCCTCTACCTCCCTGCCACTTCCACTCGTTTTCCTTTACTTTTGTGAATAGCAAGAAAAGAGTTAGGCCAACAGAAAAGATATATTAAGGAATGGTAAAAGCATAAGACATATGCATAAATAACGATGTATTACTGAGTTATAGCTATTCTGTTGTACTCATTCTAGGATATTACTAATCATATCTATAATGACTTACTCATCCTAGAATACTATTGATTCTATCTCTTACGAGTCATTTAATATGTTTTATTCTAGAACTAAGGTTAACCAAACCTCTGAAACCAAGCTGACACGAACCAAACCCCCGATCCACGATGGTAAGGACTGTCTTTGGAATATAACACATTAATCATATCAGCAGATCATCGAATATAGTATAATACTAGATATCAGAGAATAATATACATCATGTTTCATCAGCGGAAATAAGCATCATTATAAAGGAACATAATTTGTATGATCCTACTTAGTACATAACAAGTTTCATCAAATAGATAATAAGTTGCAGCGGAATCGCATATAACTATATAGGAGATAGTGTTTTAAAAGTTCAAAGAAATGATAAAAAGATCAATCTTCAGCCAAAAAAGCACCCACAGCTCCGGTGTATATCCAAAAAGAAGCAAACAACCTGATCACTTGGCTACCCATGTAAAAATATGGGCAGCCGAGTTTGCAAGGGAAAAACAAACTATGAGTCAGTCATGGGACTGGTATGACAAATCATATAGTTACTTAACTTATTTAAAAGGTAAGGCAAATCACGGGACCATGCAGTATGACACGGAACGGGTTTACTCCACTAGATTGACAATTCATAATCATAAAATAAACAACACAATGTTTTTTAAAAAAAATGAAGTCGTTATAAGACTCGGGTCCCATCACACAATGCAACACAAGCCAAAGGATAGAGTTTTACCTTATAATGGCTAAATGTGCTTAATACGAGAAAAATAAAAATCATTTGATATTATTATTATTGTCTAGGTGTTTTAAAAAAAATCAACATAAATGTATCAATCTTAGATGGCATAGTACCCCATCCTACTATGTCGTCGTAGGTATACAACTAAAACTGTAAAATCACGCACTGGAAATTGGATTATATCTATGAGCCGAGGCAAGGGATCTCTCCTCATCGAATTTGGGTCATCTTTAGCAGGATGTGCAAGATCACACCTACGGGCAACCCTTGTATCGAAAGGGTCGGTCATCACGCACGTTGCTAATAATTTATATCTGAATCACATGTTTCCCTGTCCTATTAGACCTATAACCTAGTCAGTATGTCGACTATATGAGCCTTTTACAGCCCTGTATCTGAGGCGCCCTGTTATCCATCATCCATATATGTAAAATGTCTAGGCTCCATGACATCACTCCTAACTAGAAAGAAACACATGTTCTCCCTACTGTCCCTCATACAGGGTGTGAAGCTCGCGAATTAACGTTGTACACAAATGTAACAACCCAGATTTTCAGAACCAATTTAAAATTTTTATTTTAGCTATTTTAATGGATTTTGAATATTTAAAATGATTTATTTTGAATTATAATGACTAAAAATTTATTTTGAATAGAATTAGAACGTATAAATTTATTTTAATTATAAAAGTGCTTGAAATGGCGCGGCAGTTTGAAAATTCGATTTCTAATTTCAAATGAATGTACAAGATTCAAAATAAATCGAATTTCAGTGAAACAAAAAATATTTGAATCTGTTTAATTATATCTTTCTAACGAATGTGAAAAATTCAGATTTCATAATATAAATTAAAAGTTACGTCCAGTTTAAAATTTGAAATAGTCGCTATGGAATTTATATATATATATATATATATGTATATATATATCATAATACATAGCCCTTAAAAATAGTCATTTTGCAAATGATCTATGTTTTTGACGAAACCACTTTTGTTGGATCCGGAATGTCAAAGTATTGCTAGGTTTCAAATTTCATAATTTTTGGAACTAATATGTGAGCGTGGAAAATTAAAACGTGTTTGGTCAATTTCAATTGAAATGGATCGACTGGAAAATGACCATTTTTCAAA
Source organism: Allium sativum (assembly GCA_030737875.1). Lineage (NCBI taxonomy): Eukaryota > Viridiplantae > Streptophyta > Magnoliopsida > Asparagales > Amaryllidaceae > Allium > Allium sativum. Next base: position 144,126,095 of record CM060921.1, on the reverse strand, counting down.
CGGTCTCCAAATTTGACAAAATTAGTTTTGTTAGGACCGTATCGTCAAAACAAAACTAGATATAATTTTTTTATAATTTTTGGAGTCAGTATGTGACCTCGGTAAATTAAAATGTTCGTTCAAATTAAATATACATTGATTTAAAACTTAATTTGAAGAAAAACTGATCAAAATAGTTGAATTGGCTTGCAATCCCGTTGTGTTCAGAATTGGGGTAATTAGCTAGGGGTGACAGTCGTTGGGTTTGATTTGGAGTTTGAATGTTAAGCATAAAATTTGGAAATAAAATAATTAAAATAATTATATATATGTTTGGTTGACACCCGCCTCCCCCAACTTCCTTTTCTCTCACCCCGACATATGAAAGAAATAAAAAAAACCTAGAAGCAAATCGCACCGCCACACCTCTAGGGGGACCACCACCGCCGTCGCGCCCCCTTCCCCAAGCAACGCCGCACCCCTTCGGCCACCCTCCCCTTGCCCCGTCACCCTCTCCGTTCAGAAACTACCCCCCCCCCCCCCTAAACCATAAAAACTCGCCGCCGCCACCACTATGAGCCATACCCCGACCACCGCACACCCCCACCACCTCCTCAAACCCCCAGCACCGCCCTACCTCGCCACTTCCCCAACTCTCCTCCTCCGATTCTCCGATAATCGATAATTTGTGAGTTTTTTATTTATTTATCTTTATTTACTTAATGTAATATATTTAAAAAGATAAAGTAAGGCCAAGATTTTTATGTAAATAAAGTTATGAATTTTAATAATATAAAAATATGATTTTTGTTTATATAAGTAGCGCTTAAAAATATGATTTTAATTTATATAAGTAGCGTTTAAAAATATAATTTTTATTTATATAAGTAGCATTTAAAAATATGATTTTTATTTATATTAGTAGCATTTAAAAATATGATTTTTATTATTTGAATAGCACGATAAAAATATGATCTTTATTACGGTAATAGCAAGATAAAAATTCAATTTTTATATATATAATAGTAAGAAAAAAATTTGATTTTTATATATATGATAGCACCATAAAAATTTGATTTTTATATATATTATCATAGAATAAAAATAGGATTTTTTTATCATATGAATGTCATGAATGAAATGGTCATATTATAGAATTTTTTAGGAAGATAAAAATATGATTATAAAAATATGATTTTTATTATCTAGAAAGAAAAATAAAAATATGATTTTTATTATCTAGGTAGTGATATAAATATATGATTTTTATTATCTAGAGAGTGAAATAAAAATATGATTTTTATTATATAAAGAGTGTTATAAAAACATGATTTTTATTATCTAGAGAGCGAAATAAAAATATGATTTTTTTATATAAAGAGCGTTATAAAAAAATGATTTTTATTATAAGGATAGCAATATAAAAATGTGATTTTTAACATAGCCGCAATAACAATATAAAAATGTGATTTATATATATATATATATATATATATATATATATATATATATATACAGTAGCATTGGTAAAAAAATATGATTTTTAATATAAACCACGTGAAACAGAGGGCGATGAAACTGACTGGAAGCACAACAAAATCCAAATCCAAAATGTCCCATAATGATTAACGGAGTGGAAACCAAAGGTGACAATTTCTCACTCTAATTTTGTTTACAGTTAAATATATACAATGATGTAGATGGTGCTTAGTAGCACCAGACACCACTGATTGAAACCATGGATGTTTAGTTGTTTGTTTTGATTGATTTGTTTGAATTTGGTTTGGGATGTGAATTGAGAAGATTGGAATTGGTATGTGTATGGCGCGAGCCAGTATTAGGCGAGTGATAAGGCTAGACCTTATTCCGGTTCTAGTATCACGCCGTTATGCTGCCAAAATTTTCTAAAATATGTTAAGACAATAAAAATATCATTTTTATTGTATAAATCAACTGTATAAAATATTCATGTGTTGAAATAAATATTTTATCATTAAAACTATAATTTTTAACGCGTATATGAATGAAAATAAATATTCTTTTACAAATCGGATGATTTGTTTATGTACACTCATTTGACTAATATTGATTGGGACGATATATTTTCACATCGCCCAACTGTACAAATAAAATCTATGTGTGTTGATTGAAACCCCACACGGGTATTGGGATGATATTTAACATACACTGGTTCGAATAATTAGTTGTATGTCAATCAATAGGTTGGCAGACTATTGCAAGCGTTAATTATTTATATTTAACGCTTACGCGGTTGTGTAATGCACTCTGGATGATGGTTGATTGTATAACATTATGGTCGTGTTCATGTGTGCAAGAAATACATATAAATAACATTATATGGTAATGGGTTGTGTCTGATTCCAATTCAGAAAGAACAAATATCTTAGAATAACAAAAAATTTAAAATAACGAATATTTTATGATAATATTCAGTAATAGATCAAAATATGATTTTGATGTCCGATTTGGGATGGAAACGAAAATATTGAAATACATATGAAGCCGTGCTGATTAGATATGCGCCATTTTGACGCAAACGATATTTATATCGATTTTATTCATTTTTATAATGAATATAGAAAAGGAAATGATTTTGAAATCAAATATATTGAAAAAATTATCATTTATATACTAATGATATGGAATATTCAATTTTGATTTAAAATTGAAATGGAAGTGGGAATCATTTTCAAACGAATTAATATGTTTTAAATGGAAATAAACAAATGCATATTATGTATATTATATATATATATATATAATATAATGGCCTGAATAGAACCTGTCGCGCAGCGACCGTTCGCGAATTTCGACCATTGACTTCGAATTGATATTACGGGAGATCCGACCGTCGGATTCTCCTAAACCCGGAACCGTTGGGTTTGTATCGAAAGAGATTTCCAATGAATATAAGAGATTTTAAATCTAACGGTTGGATTTGGAATTATGTCCAAATCAAATTTGGAAAAGTCGGTGTAAGTGCAGTTCGATGACCGTTTATGGAAATCGACTGAAAGGACTTAATAAAATTATTAAAAATATTAATAATTTGTGTAAAATCACAATAAAAAATTTGGAAGGAATTGGGATGGAAAATTCCTCATTTGTAACGATAAAAAATTATTTTTATCAAAATGAACTAGTTATTAACTAGATTTGAAATCCAATAAATTTTAAATAAAATAAATTGGATTTGTGAATGGTTTTAATATAAACAGAATTTCCAATATATGAATTGGAATGGATTTGAACGGAAATCATCTTCGAAATATTTCGATATTGGATTCCGCGATTATACGGATATTATTGCGGGAATTTGGAAGATATATATATCGTTATTCCCAAAATGATATTTGTTAGTTTCAAAATTTGATACTGAATATGAGCCGATATAATTTATATTCAGAGCCTTGTATTTGATATCAAAATGGATTTTGGATTTGTTGTGAACGATGTCTTAAATAAACTGTCCATAAACCCAGCTGAGAAAAGAATAAATCTTTTATTAAGATTTAGTGAAGTTTTCCAATTAATTAATATTTAATTGGAATTGAATAAAAGAAATGAATTTTGGGTTTTTCGTGAGTGGTGTCTTAAATAACACTGTTCTTAAACCCCATATGAAAAGAGTAAATCTTTTAATTAAGATTATTAGAGTTTCCAGTTATATTTAGCAACTGGAATAAAATGGAATGTGAATCGGGTTTATTGTGAACTGTGTTTTTAATGACATTCGTTCTTTAACCCGATTAACAATGAAATGTGATTTGGAAATTATAAATCTTTTTATTAAGATTCAAAGGAAATTTTCCAAAGTAAAGTTTTCCAATTTAATACAATAAATTGGGATTGAATGGAATTTGATTTGGTAATAATCGAAGTGAGCTTCCGTGGAGTAAGACTGTTAATATATATGGAATTTAAAAGGCTTTGTCATTATTCCATTTATATTACTAGTCGGATACGGAAATTGATATCGATTATATATTGATTTGTTTTCCTTAAAGATTCCATAATTGATGGAATGTGATTTTTGGGTTTATCGTAAACTGTGTTTTAAATGGCATCGGTTCTTTAACCCAGTTAAAGGCAGGATTACATGTCTAACATTGTATTTCGAACTGTATTGTTGATCTCTGCTAAATATATATTTGTTTGGTGGTAGAGAATTTATTCCCTTGCTTAACACCTTCTCTAAGATGTACAAGCTTAGAGGTTATATATCGACAGAAATCAATGGTACGATGTAGATTGTCGATGCGACATGTTTGATTTCCCAAAGTTAAATAATCATCAATATTGATTTTTGGGAAGATTAAAACTAAGTGGAGTTTTAATGAATTTAGATTGAAATTTGAATTGATAATTTAAATTATCGAATTTGTGAAATGATTGAGAATGGAGTACCACCAGTTTTACTCCAAGCGATAGTTAAATCTTTAATTGGATTTAAACGTAAATTGGTAATTAAATTTACCGATAACACCGTGGTGTTAGATATGGAGTATTACCAGTTTTTCTCCATAGGATGAATAGGTTGCTATTGGGAAATTAAACAAATGATTACTTCGGTAAGGTGCGCTAATCCTGACTAGTTTGGATAAACCTTAATTTGGTTTTAATTGATATCCAAAGGAAGACTAAAGAATTTATTTTTAATAAAATAAATGGGAACCTTTCCTTAATGATGTGAATATTTGAATAAAAGAATATTCTGAATTCGAATGAGGCATATGTTGTGTTTGTGTAGCACTTGTTTATTATATACACGAGTTATTCAGAAAGGCCAGGTTTATACCCATTCTGAATAACTGATTCGACGATAAGTCGACGATGAAGACGGTGGTTGAAGACTGGAGGTCTTCACATCTTTTGGATGATTACTGGTGTCTTGATTGGGCGGTACACCAAAGACAAGATAATAAGTGGTGATCGTCTAGATGTACTTGGAGATCGACCGGATATGCGAGGACCTCTCTCCTGTATTGGACATATGATACGAGGAATAAGGTGCCTCTGGTTTCGTTCAGACCCAGAACGAAATTATAAATGGATGTGTGCCTGACATTGGATTTCATTCTGTGTTGACTGATTTATATTAAATATATATCGGTTTGGTAGAGGAGAATTTATTCTCTTACTTAATGTCGTTCTCTGAGATGTATGAGCTTAGAGGTTATATATCGATAGACATCAGTTGCATGGCGTGGTTTGCCTATGTGGCATGCAGAGATGCAGTGATCAAGGCTTCTGTTGAAAAGTAGAGTCTTGTGGTTGATGATCAAAGCACGGCCTTAAAGGGCATAACTTTGTGTATAGCGTTAATTCGCGATTCTTACACCTCAGTATGAGTCAAAAACGGGATAAGGGACGCAGTGAGAACATGACGTTTCTTTCTAGCTATGGGTGGTGTCATGGTATGGAGCCCAGACATTTATATTTTTTACCTATGTGGATGATGGATAGCGAGGCTCCTCAGATATATTGGTTACTACTTAGCCAATGGTTAGGTCTTATAAGACTGGGAAACGTGTGTTCAGGAATAAATAATCCTCAAACATAAGGGAGGACCGGCACTGAAGGATCCAAGGGTTGCCCAGAGTGTGTAGTCCTTAGACATTTGCTAGAGTGTCTTGAAGCGGTTAGGAGTACATCCCTTGCCTCGACTCATGACGGAAATCCAATTTCCAATACGTGCAATTCGGTTTTAATTGTAGAACTAGTATGGCGACATGATAAATGGTTTATATGCCGTCTATGATTGATACATTTATATTTGATGTCGTTTTATACACAATACACTTATAATAGTATCAAAATGATTTGTTTTAAATGTACCAACCGTGTTTGGCTATTATAAGGTAAAACTTTATCCTCCGGCTTGTGTTGCATTGTGTGATGGGACCTGAGTCTTATAATAGTTTCATTTTTCCAAAAAGTATTGCGTTGTTTGTTTTGTGCACTGGTATTCTTGGGAGGAAACCCATTCCGTGTTATATGGCGTGGTCCCTTGATTTACCAAATTTTAATGTAAAGTTTTAAATAACTGTTTTAGTTCTCACACCAGTCACATGACTGGCCTGGAGTTTATTGTTTTAACCTAAACTCTGGGTGCCCCTATTTTCCACACGGGCAGGTAGTAGTTTTGGTTTTGCAGATTTCTTTTTACAGGATCCCAGTTTACAGCTGGAGCTATATTCAGAATGCTCTGTATCTGTGTATTTCTTACAGTTGTGTTTGTATTATTTTTCCACTGCTAATGTAATTTAAATCTATGATATTTTTATGATGTATAATATTTATTCATATTCTGTTATATTCTTTTAATCTAATGTAAATTGTTGTAATAAGCAATGAAATGTTCTTCGGTTTGTGTTCTGATTTTTCATGTTCTCAACTCAATCCGGGCTTTCCCGAAAAGGCGAGTTTGGGTCATTTCAGTTGGTATCAAAGCTTTGGTTTACAGAGCTCGAGAACAAGATACATTAGAACCAAACGAAACAATTCATCAAAGATTGGATTAGTAATATCCAATGAGAATGACTCGTTAGAGATGGGATCAGTAGTATCCTAGAATGAGTTGAAAGAGTGTTATTTTTAAAATAAAAATGAAAACAAATTTTTTTTTGAAAATTTAAACTCTATTAATACGTATTTGAGTATTTATTTTGTATCGAAATTGGACAATCGTGTATATAAAGATTTTGCATATACGTGTCATGAACGTATATTCGAATCTCAATATACTGGATAGATATAGAATCACGCTCTAGTCGCCCGTAGGTGATCCTGGTAATTAATCGATTATCATCAGCATTTATGTTCGAGCTTCGAAAGTGGGATATCTATATACTTCCAATTGACTTGTGTGAAAACCAAAACATAGTTAGAATTTGTTATTGTGATTTGGCACTAAAAATATGATTTTTGACTATGTATTAAAGTTATATGCTTAAAAAGTTAATCAACTAATTGATTGTTGATTGTTGATTGTGTTGTGTGATTATTCATAAAACCAACATGTGAATGAAAGGTAGATTAGGCCGAATTGAATCAAATATTGAACTGAATTGAAAATTAATTGAAATTGCCTATATATACATGCATATGCATTGAACAGCTCATAGCACGGAGGATAAGAAGAGAAATAAAGTTGTATGCTCGATAAATAGGTACATAATTACTATAATTCTTGGGTTTGGATGATTTTATGAGTCGATTGGCTAGCTGCTTGGCTTTTTCTTTTCTTTTTTGGATTGATGAGGGCCCTACGTGGCAAGTTATGGTTTTAAAGGTCTACCCGTACAATGGAGGTTATGGCAAATATTTTCGAAAATTTAGGGTATTAGCCAAATTTTTGAGAAATTAGAAAATTCTTAGAAATTGAAAAGTTGAAGAAAAGACGCCAGAATGAATGCTGAGTTGGTTAGTTAAACAACTTTCAGCTTCGTTCTTTTTGGAGGACGAAGAGATTTTAATTGGGGGAGATTGTAACAACCCGGATTTTCAAAACCAATTTAAAATTTTTATTTCAGCTATTTTAATGGATTATGAATATTTAAAATGATTTATTTTAAATTATAATGATTAAAAATTTATTTTGAATAGAATTAGAACTATAAATTTATCTTAATTATAAAAGGAGTTTGAAATGGTGCGGCAGTTTGAAAATTCGATTTCTAATTTCAAATGAATGTACAAGATTCAAATAAAACGAATTTCAGTGAAACCAGAAATATTTGAATTGGTTAAATTATATCTTTCTAAGGAATGTGAAAAATTCAGATTTCATAATATAAATTGAAAGTTATATCCAGTTTAAAATTTGAAATAGTCGCTATGGAATTTATATATATTTTTTATATAATATATAGCCCTTAAAAACAGCCATTTTGCAAACGACCTCCGTTTTCGACAAAACCACATTTGTTGGGTCCGAAATGTAAAATTATTGCTAGGTTTCAAGTTTCATAATTTTTGGAACTAATATGTGTGCGTGGCAAATTAAAACGTATTTGGTCAATTTCAATTGAAATGGATCGACTAGAAAATGACCATTTTTTAAATGGTCTCCAAATTCAACAAAATTAGGTTTGTTAGGACCGTATCGTCAAAACAAAGCTAGATATAATTTTTCTGCAATTTTTGGAGTCAGTATGTGACCCCGGTAAATTAAAATGTTTGTTCAAATTAAATATACATTGATTTAAAATTTAATTTAAAGAAAAACTGGTCAAAACAGTCGAATTGGCTTGTGAAACATATCCTATTGTGTTCGAATTGGGGGTAATTAGCTAGGGGTGACAGCCATTGGGTTTGATTTGGAGTTCGTAATGTTAAGCATGAAATTTGGAAAATAAAATAATTAAAATAATTATATATATATTTTTGGTTAACACCCCCTCCCCCCCCCCCCCCACCTTTCCTTTTCTATCTCCCCGATGTCTGAAAGAAATAAAAATAAAAAACCTAGAAGCAAATCGCACAGCCGTACCTCCAAGGAGGCCACCACCGTCGTCGCACCTGTCGCGCCCCCTCCTCCAGGCGACGCCGCACCCCTCCGGCCACCCTCCTCTTGCCCCGTCGCCCTCTCCGTTCAGAAACCCCCTCCCCCCCCCCCCCCCAACCCTGAAAACCCGCTGCCACCACCACTGTGGGCCACACCCCCACCACCTCCTCAAACCCCGAGCCCTGCCCCACCACTTCCCCAACCCTCCTCCTCTGATTCTTCAACGATCGATAATTTGTGTGTTTTTTTATTTATTTATATTTATTTACTTAATGTAATATACTTAAAAAGATAAACTAAAGCTGCGTTCTTTATGCAAATAAAGTTCTGATTTTTTAATAATATAAAAAGATGATTTTATTTATATAAGTAGCGTTTAAAAATATGATTTTTATTTATATAAGTAACGTTTAAAAATATGATATTTGTTAATATAAGTAGCATTTAGAAATATGATTTTTATTTATATAAGTAGCGTTTAAAATATGATTTTTATTATTTGAATAGCACGATAAAAATATGATTTTTATTATGATAATAGCAAGATAAAAATTGGATTTTTTATATATAATATTAAGATAAAAATTTGATTTATATATATATGATAGCGCCATAAAAATTTGATTTTTATATATATTATCTTAGAATAAAAATAGGATTTTTATTGTATATATGATACGATTTTTAGTTATACTAAAAATTTATATAAAAATACGATTTTTAGTTATATTAAAATATGATTTTTAGTTAGGTAAAAATAAAAAAATTAGTAGATAAAAATGTGATTTTTATCGTATGAATGTCATGAATGAAATAGTCATATTATAGAATTATTTTTAGGAAGATAAAAATATGATTTTTATTATCTAGAAAGCGAAATAAAAATATGATTTTTATTATCTAGGTAGCGATATAAAAATATGAATTTTATTATCTAGAGAGAGAAATAAAAATATGATTTTTATTATCTAGAGAGCGAAATAATAATATGATTTTTATTATATAAAGAGTGTTATAAAAATACGATTTTTATTATCTAGAGAGCGAAATAAAAATATGATTGTTATTATATAAAGAGCATTATAAAAATATGATTTTTATTATAAGGATAACAATATAAAAATGTGATTTTTATATACATAGCCGTAATATAAAAATGTGATTTTTATGTATATAGTAGCATTGGTAAAAATATGATTTTTAATATAAACCTCGTGAAACAGATGGCGATGAAACTGACTGGAAGCAGAACGAAATCCAAATCCAAACCGTCTCATAAAGATTGACGGAGTGGAAACCAAAGGTGAGAACTTCTCACTCTAATTTTGTTTACAGTTAAATATATACTAGGATGTAGACGGTGCTACTACACCTTCGATTGAAACCATGGATGTTTAGTTGTTTGTTTTGATTGTTTGAATTTGGTTTGGGATGTGAATTGAGTTGAATGGAATTGGTAAGTGTATGGCGCGAGCCAGTATTAAGCGAGGGATAAGACTAGACCTTATTCTGGTTCTAGTATCGCGCTGTTATGCTGCCAAAATTTTCTAAAATATGTTAGAACAATAAAAATATCATTTTTATTGTATAAATGAACTGTATAAATATTAGTGCATTGAAATAAATATTTTAGCGTTAAAAATATAATTTTTAATGTGTGTACGAATGAAAATGAATATTCATTTACAAATCGGACGATTAGTTTATGTACACTCATTTGACTGATATTGATTGGGACGATATATTTTACATATCGCCCAACTGCACAAATAAAATCTATGTGTGTTGATTGAAACCCCACACGGGTATCAGGATATATTTGACATACACTGGTCCCAATAATTAGTTGTATGTCAATCGATAGGTTGACAGACTGTTGCAAGCGTTAACTATTTATATTTAATGCTTATGCAGTTGTGTAATGCACTCTGGATGATGGTTGATTGTATATCATTATGGTTGTGTACATGTGTGTAAGAAATCCATATAAATAACATTATATGGTAATTGGTTGTGCCTGATTCCAATTCAAAAAGAACGAATATTATAAAATAATATTCAGTAATGGATCAAAATATGATTTTAATGTCCGATTTGGGATGGACGCGAAAATATTGAAATATATAGGAAGCCGTGTTGATTAGATATGCGCCATTTTGATGCGAACGATATTTGCTCGATTTTATTGATTTTTTTAATGAATATCGAAAAGGAAATGATTTCAAAATCAAATATTTTGAAAATATTGTCATTTATATATTAGTGATATGGAATATTCAATTTTGATTTAAAATTGAAATGGAAGTGGGAATCATTTTAAATCGAATTTATAAAATATGTTTTAAATGAAAATCGATGAAATATATATTATATATATAATATAATGGCCTGAATAGAACGTGCCACGCAGCGACCGTTTGTGAATTTCGACCATTGACTTCGAATTGATATTATAGGAGATCTGACCGTCGGATTCTCGTAAAACTAGAACAGTTAGGTTCGTACCGAAAAGAGCTTTCCAAGAATGTAAAAGATTTGAACTCTAACGGTTGGATTTGGAGTTATGTCCAAATCAAATTTGGAAAAGGTAGTTGTAAGTGCAGTTTGTTGACCGTTTATGAAAATTGACTGAAAGGTCCGTAATAAAATTATTAAAAATATTAATAATTTGTGTAAAATCATAATAAATGATTTAAATGGAATTGGGATGAAAAATTCCCCGTTTGTAAGGATAAAAATTTATTTTTATCAAAATGAACTTGTTATTAACTAGATTTGAAATCCAATAATTTTTAAATAAAATAAATTGGATTTGTGAATGGTTTTAATATAATAAGAATTTCCAGTATATGAATTGGAATGGAAATCATGTTCGAAAAATTTCGATACTGGATTCCGCGATTATACAGATATTTTTATGGGAATTTGGAATATATATATATATATATATATCGTTATTCCCAAAACGATATTTGTTGGTTTCAGAATTTGATATTGAATATGAGCCGATATAATTTCTATTCAGAGCCTTATATTTGATATCAAAATGGATTTTGGGTTTGTCATGAACGATGTCTTAAATAACACTGTCCTTAGACCCAATTGAGAAAAGAATGAATATTTTATTAAGATTTAGTGAAGTTTTCAAATTAATTAATATTTAATTGGAATTGAATAAAAGAAATGGATTTTGGGTTTGTCGTGAGTGGTGTCTTAAATGACACTGTTCTTAAACCCCGTGTGAAAAGAATAAATCTTTTAATTAAGATTATTAGAGTTTCCAGTTATATTTAGCAACTGGAATAAAATGGAATGTGAATCGGGTTTATTGTGAACTGTGTTTTTAACGACGTTCGTTCTTTAACCCGATTAACAGTGAAATATGATTTGGAATTTATAAATCTTTTTATTAAGATTTAAAGGAAATTTTCCAATTTAATACAATAAATTGGGATTGAATGGAATTCGATTTGGTAATAATCGAAGTGAGCTTCTGTGGAGGAAGACTGTTAATATATATGGAATTTAAAAGGCTTTGTCGTTATTCCATTTATATTATTAGTCGGATACGGAAATTGATATCGATTATATATTGATTTGTTTTCCGTGAAGATTCCATAATTAACGGAATGTGATTTTGAGGTTTATCGTGAACTGAGTTTTAAATGACATTGGTTCTTTAACCCAGTTAAAGATAGGATTACATGTCTAACATTGTATTTCGAATAGCATTGTTGATCTCTGCTAAATATATATCTGCTTGGTGGCGGAGAATTTATTCTCTTTCTTAACACCCTTCTCTAGGACGTACGAGCTTAGAGGTTATTTATCGACAGAAATCAATGGTACGGGGTAGATTGTCGATGCGACATGTTTGATTTCCCAAAGTTAAATAATCATCAATATTAATTGTTGGTAAGATTAAAACTAAGTGGAGTTTTAATGAATCTTTAATTAGATTGAAATGTGAATTGATAATTTAAATTATCGAATTTGTGGAATGATCGAGAATGGAGTACCACTAGTTTTACTCCAAGCGATAGTTAAATCTTTAATTAGATTTGAACGTGAAATGGTAATTAAATTTACCGATAACATTGTGGTGTTAGAAATCGAGTATTACTATTTTTTCTCCATGGGATGAATAGGTTGGGATTGGGAAATTAAACAAATGATTACTTCGGTAAGGTACACAAATCCCGACTAGTTTGGATAAACCTTAATTTAATTTTAATTGATATCCAAAGGAGGATTAAAGAATAAATTTAAAGAATTTATCTTTGATAAAATTAATGGGAACCTTTCCCTAATGATGTGAATATTTGAATAAAAGAATATTTTGAATTCGAATGAGGCGTATGTTGTGTTTGTGTAGCGCTTGTTTATTATATATGCGATTATTCGAATAGGCCAGGTTTATACCCATTCTGAATAACCGATCCGATGATAAATCGACGATGAAGACATGGGTTGAAGACCGTAGGTCTTCACATTGTTTGGATGATTACTAATGTCTTGTGTAACATCCCAGAAATTTCAACAACTGGAATATGAGATTAATTAAAGATTTAACGATCAATAACCAATTTTAGTGTATATTTGGTTTAGAGATTTAAAAATCAAAATTTATTGGTTTAAATAAGAATTTAATTCGATATTAAATTCAGAATGATTAATCTGCATCAATTGGTTAATTATAATTGATCGAGAATAAATTGATTGATATTTGAATTTAGATTGAAATTTGAATTAAGAAATACAGACAAATTATGTTGGATATTGTAATGTAGTTTGAAATATAAACGGCTTGAATTAAAATAAACGTTATTAATGGATAACGTTATATAAATTTGGAAATATTATTTGTCGAAATATACGGAAAACCAACTTAGATATGTGTGATTATGTAGAAATTTAATTTAATGTTTCAAATTGGGATGGAATGGAATTGTTGGTGAACAAATGGAATTAAATGTAAAATGATAGATAAATTAACTTTAAAATAACATCATTGTGCGAACGGGATCAGAATTCGACCAAACAAATTTTTCTGAATACAGAATGTGAAAACGTGGCAGCACGTCAAGTTTCGTAACGTTTGGTGTTCGGTTATGGCGGAACAAAAATAAAACATTTAACGAAATTCATGGTAGAATTAGATTAAATAGAGTTCGATTAAATTTCTTGGACACCACACAGTGAATTCCTTCACCTTCAAGTAATTCACTGTATACTGAAAAATCACGCCGACCTATATGGGAGAAACTCAGCTATCCTAAGGTATTGACGTGATTTTGATCTTATCCTCTTTGTTTTCCTTCTATAAAAAACACACACCAATTCCTTTTTCTCCAGCAAATTCATTCTCCCATTCCCCAAATAAAAATCAAAGCTTTCCTAATTCAGTTTTAATGGCCATCGACCACCGCGAATCGAACTTTTTCCCAAAAATCGAAATAAATCCCACCTTCTTCCTCCTGCATACGATCAGCCTTGCTCCGCCTTCTGCCCCAAATCACGACCACCGAGATCAAATTGCTTCTCCAAGTTATTCAACTGGAAACCGGGTTTTGTTCATCTTCGTCACAAATGGAAGCCGCAACCTCCGTTCAAAGCTTCGCCCTAGTCCCTCCAATCCACCGATTTCCATCGAGTAAGAGCACCGTTTCCTGCGATCATCACCAAGCCATCGCGTGCGTCACCGGAAACATCTACTGCTACAGTTTTCTTTGCTGTTTTTACGGTGAGTATTCTCACTCACGATTAAATATTAATTCAAGTAATTTGATTTCGGTTAAACTGAAATTATGATGTTAATTAGTTACCTTACTGTGTATTGGTTATTGCTTGATTTGGGGTTCGCTGCATTTTACCTATATCATTTTTGTTGTGGTCGGGGTTCACTGCCTTGTTCTTATGTTTTGCCACCCTAACCTTGTTCCTGTAAATTTACGCATTCAAATATTTTATGGTGTATATGTATACTGCTGTTTTTCCACCTACCTGAATTTTGGTCTGAATAGTTTATACAAGTGATGAATTGATAATGACAGCACACACATTCATTCGCTTACCCAATAGTATAATATTAACCGACTAGGTTGTTAGCTGAAACAACTATGCTATAAGGCGAAAAGAAACCAGCGCATGTTTGGATACACTGTTAATATGCTAAAACAAACAGATGTAGTCAAGACCTATTTTGGCCAGCCTTGTATTTAATAAAAACTGTTATAAGACGTACACATATAACTTTGTTATATGTTTTGTTTTGCTTGTCATGGCACCTACACATGTATTTGTGAACTTGAATGCAAATTAAATATTCTGACTATAAATATTGGGTAAATACTGATGTTCTTGGATTTTATTGCTTCACCTGTTTTCTTTTGAGTTTATTTCTGTTTAAGTGATAACTTATGTAGTTAAAGGCCACTTAACTATGTTTGATTGCATGTATACCTTTTTGTTAGGTCCTTATTCTTCAATGTCAGAATGCATACATATGATTACATATTTGTATAGGTAGCTATAAAAAAAGTTCTGGTAACATGGTAAGAATATTATACTCGTGAATCGGTTGCCTTACCATTTATTGAAATTTGAAATGCAAACTTGTCTTGGAAAAACTGAGGAAGTAAACTCTTTTATTTTTTCAGTTTAAATCTGTTGTTAAGTAGTATATAGAAGTGATATATATACATTTATAATATACTCCAGATTTATATATACATGACTTTAAAAATATGGCCTACTGTCGGATATATGATATAATTTTTAGGGCCCTTAAGATAACCTACTGTCGGATATATGATATAATTTTAATGGCCCTTAAGATAACCTACTGTCAGATACATGATATGCTCTTGTATGTGCACTTAATGTTGAGTGAACATTAGCGGCCATGAGCCGTTGTTTGGTACTTGTTGGCTGAATAAATTAATTTACTAGGATGGTCACATGCCAATCGATCAAGTAAGCGGTTATGTGTCAATCAAAATGCGACAATTCAATGCCCTAGTGTTCTTTACTTTGTTCGATTACTGATTTCGTTATTGTTTGCAAAGAAAAATAAGTGATCCTGTCAAACCAGAAAGTGAATTATGCATTAATAAATTCGTCTGGTTTGTTAGTTGATAATGTAGCGTTGGGGTTGTTGTCAGTAATTGCTTTGCTTTAGATGCATACAATGGAAGCTACATTATGTATAATCATCATTTGGAAAAAAATCTGCCAGCATAAAAGATGTAAATAAATTATCATACTAAAAATCCAGTGAAGATATATGATATGTGAATATTCAATACCATACACCGTAAGATGGTTGTTGTTATTATTTGGCAAGAGGCAAATGTCCCCAACGTGGTGGATTTGGCTGTGTTTATAAATTTGAGTTTTACTGGTTATCCTTTGTAGTGTAAAAACCTCGTACTTTGCATTATTAAAACCTGGTTATCCTGTGTAGTGTGGAAACCTGGTACTTCTTTTGCATTATCATAACTTGTCAACCTCCATTTAGCAATAGAATTAGAAAACTGCAGTCCAAATAACCCGTCAAGTTCGTTTATGGTTTGCATTGTAAGGAAAAATAAACTATGTCTTTTCAGATGCTAATGTAACAGGATTGAATAAATTCATTTTAACATTTTTTTCAGCTGTCATGTTCAAATTACATATTTCCATCCATGTATTAGCTTCCATGCGTGTTTCATTCTCAATTTGAAATGTAAACATTTCATAAATTTTAAACACCCCTGCTTATCCAATGTGTCATCTACTGGTTTGTTGCATGCTGTTAGTTTTAGGTATGCATATTTGAATACTGCTATCATATCAGTTTGGGTGTACATATTTGAATAGATGTAGCTGCATATATCTTGAACCAATATATATAGTTGTTGTGTTGGTTACGCTATCTTATTATGTCATATCCTGAAAGTTATGCTTTTAATGCAAATCAGTAAACATGGAACACATGCATATGTCATGAAACATATTTTGGTCCCTCATTTCCATATGTCTCCACTGCTATTTAAGTTCAGAACCCGCATGCTAGTTACAACTGGTAATCACCGTTAATTTGACATCTGCGGCCATGACCGTGCTTATTACCGGTAGAGCCGACATTCGCATGTGTATTTTAATCTAATGAATATGCATGTACCGGTATGTGAATATATGCATCACATCAATCCCACTATATATATGAAATACTTATGCTGTGACTGTCTCTGTGTGCATATGAATTCAGATTTATGTATACATGCATATTAGCATCATATACAGTGTGATGCCACCTTAAATGTTCACTTGATTGACCATGATACTTTATAGAACGCTTTGTTGCATTGGCCGTTATAGTCGTGCCACTGTTTATTTGCATGTGCTATTCGATTTCAGGATGCTGAGGCAGTGTACTCATGTATAATCCATACATGAGTGCATATGCAAACTCCTGTTTCCGCTCCTCAGTGAAAATTAAAACTGGTATGAATAGATAATACACTTGATCTAGATACACTGATATGAACAGATACCACCGCGGTTTATTTTATATATGTAACATCGATGTCGGGATTAACTGTTATACTTCAGTTTACATTGAAGTTAATTTACTTGAACTATGATTTAATCCTGACTCGAATATTTTGTGTTTTACATGAAATGCTCAGGTCAGACCCGAGCAGTACAGATTTAAAGATTACAGCTCAGGATTCGAGGATTTGCGAAGCTGGGGATTCCAAAGACAGCGCAATCTGAAGATTTTAACAGTAAAAATTTTTATTGTATTTAACATATTTTTATATTCCGCTGTATAGAAAGAAATCTTGTATCAAAACTTTGATTAATATATAAAAGATTATTTCGCTGTTCAGTACTCTGTTATTTATTTATTCTGTGCTTTTTTTTTTGTTGATTCTGTTTTTAAACTCTATAAGCTAAATACGCTCTGTCGATTTGGACGTTTTAAGTTGGTTTAATTGCCAATTTGAAGCGGTCAAAAAGGCGGGACATTACAAGTGGTATCAGAGCTTTGGTTTATTCAAAGCTTAGCTTATCGAGTTTAGCAGAATTGACACTATAAAAACGGATTTTGAAAATAAATTAAAAAAATTTGAAATATAAATAATTTTGAAAGAAAATTATTTTGAGAAATTATTTTGAAATATTATATATGTTGAAATTAGCATTTTGAAGCCGTTACAGCGGAAATAAAAAATTATTTTGAGGTTTAAAATTTTCGGAATCCCCAGTCTTCGAATCCAGATTTGTTAGAGTTGTTCTTCGATAAGTTCTCTTAGGATTGAATCTCGATCCATCATCGAATGGTATCTAATGAAATACGTATAAGAGAGTTAACGAATCAATTGTGTGTTTTAAATCAAAGACGACTGGAATTGTTGGAATAAAAATTGCAATGGAATTTGAATAAAAAGGGGAAATTTGAAGTTGTTCCTAAAACGAAACGATAAATTTTATTTCGATTTTCGGAATATAAATTAATGGAAATAAAATCGCAGAGGGTTATAGTTGGAACTCGATTGTGTTGAATTTACATTACAAATTTATTTAGATTATTCAGGACTTGACAAGATAGACTAAAATTGGTTCCAAACCAATAATGTGAAATCGAATATATAAATTCGATAGTGAAGTGTGAACTTGTTAATTAATTAACAATAAGTGAATTGTGAACGGGAATTGTAAATGGAGCAGAATGTGTATGAAGATTTCAAAGAAATTTGAATCGATGCTTAGTAAAATCAAAATTAAATTGAGGTGACGAGTTCAGATTTCGAAAAAAATAAGAATGATATTTACTTTTTAGAAGTAAATAACGTTGGAAAGCAGAAATGTTGCAAATGAAATTGGGATGAAGTAAATGGAATTGACTAGTGCGGTGAGATTATTCTGAAGTTCAGAATATAAATCAATTATGATTTTCCGAAGTTCGGAATATAGTATCGAATGAGAGATTATTCGAAAGAAATTTTTTCATGGGAGTTATGTAGTAACCCGGATTTTGAGCGACTTTGGTTATCGACGTAAGCTCGACGTCGATAACCAAAACATCGAAAAATCCCGGTTGTTAAAAGAAAGAAATTAGAAGGTGAGAATAGATAAGATAGAAACTTAGAATAGAAGAAGAAGAAGAACACAACACCAGAGTAACACGAACCTCACAGCGGAACGAATAACATATAATAGATAATATAACTTTGAAATATAACAGTTATGTATACAGTAGCACTTATCAGAGTACAGCACTTACAATACAGCGGAAATAAACTATAGCTATATAATCCAGAAGCCTCCTGCTCCAGCTCTTCAAGTATATCTGTAAAATCCCGACTACTTGACTGCCCGTACAAATTTAGGCACCCAAGAGTTTAGGGAAAACAACAAAATAAACTTCGGGTCAGTCATGGGACTGGTATGAGTAAACTCAAATCATTTAAACAGGTATATGATATCTCATAAGGCCACGCCGTGAATACGGAACGGGTTTTTTCCTTATGAGAATCCAAATAACTTTTCAAAGCAATATCATTCTGATATTATAATAATGTCTAAGTACAAATAAATATCAATCTAGCAGAAACGCTTGCATCTCACGTTACTACATATATAGTATACAATCAAAATCGCAAGCTCGTATTGGATGATTGGATTCCCAACTATGACAAGGTATGGAACCACCTTCCGATCAGTGTACTCTAGGAACAATACACTGGAGTTCAACAAGAACATCTTGTAACTCAGCCACACATGACCGACCACTCATTTCGCTTGAGTGTATCGAATGTACATCACCAACGGTTGGGATCAGCAACCGTTCCCGTATATATATATATGGGACAGCATTGATAGATTTAAGAAACAAATGAATATTCACTAGATAGGTGATTATACACCCTACTTCGGTGCGACCGACTTAGTCATGCTGCCTGCCCGATTTCTGTCATTTACCAGATGTGAGGCTAGAAGCTACGCTTTATCATTACATCAGATTCACTTCGAATGCTACATTGTCAAATCCATCGAAAATCACTAATTGACGTCTACAACAATACATTACGTGTCAGCTAAAAGAAGTTTCCTTCTCCGCTTCCACTCTTGGTACGGTTGAAGAAATCAATGTACGTGACCTTTCTGGAAATACTCTGTCAGACATCCATCTTCATTCACTTAGAATGTCACATCGTCATACCCGCCAAATCACAAATTGACTTATCCAAAAATAACACGGGTATACAGCTAAGAGAAACGAATTCCTCCGCCACCAAACGTGAATACGTTTGAACAGATCAACTTACGTGATCCATTGGATATACTCTGGCAGACCTTCGTCCATACAAGTTGTCCTGGGACTGGACAAACCGAAGGCACTATTCTGTAGACAGGATAGCCCTTGCATTTTACTCTGTCTTCAATTATCTTTGGCATATATGATTCGCAACGCTTATGCCAATACAGAGTGGTTCTTTGGATAATAATCCAACCGGTCTCTCCATAGTAACAACGTTAAAATGGTAAAAACTTCGATAGTCTGTGATTTAACCATCAAAGAAAAACAAGTGTACAAACAACGATATTATTCCCAGATGGAAATTTATATCGAACAAACATCATTTAAAATTAATCTCTTTAGTTCATTTATTTACTTATCTCCTGTTTCCCTATAATCTAAATTCTTATTTTCTTTTATCAGAAAACATTTCTGATTCTCGTTTGGAAAACATTTCCAAAACTCCTTTACGATCAAACATTACCATTTCTTAGTTAAGAAGGAAGTCACTCAAGTTGGGGTATAATTACCTCTCAGACCTTAACTGAACAACGTTATAACTTCGAAATGGTCAACGTTTATCTTTTAATCTTTAACACTTCTTTACGCCTTTCTCGGATTCAATTTTACTAGTCCACTTCTATATTTAAAACATTGGTTATAACAATAACGTTATAATCCCTACTTTCGAATTATCTAACTTTAATTATAACTTCTATTCTTATTGGTGAATAATTAACCTAACCCTTATTTATTTATAAATAAATAAATCTCTATTTAGACACTGGAAAGTATAAGTACTTTCCCGAATTCGATATAATCGAATTTGCCGATTTACTCTCTTCGAGAAATCTCTATTTGATTAACTCTTCTTCGAATAACCTATATTCGATTAACTCCTTCTCGAATAAACGATATTCGATAATCTCTCTTCGAATAACAAATATTCGATGACTCTTCCTTTTCAAATATCTCATATTTGAAAATCTCACTTCGATGAAACTAACATCGATAACTCATTTTGATGAAGCTAACATCGATAAATTTAACTCGACGAACTTAACTCGACTAAATTAACTTGACTCGACTAACTCGACTTACTTGGTTCGACCAATTCGATTCGATTAACTAGGCTCGACTAACTTGACTAACTTAACTCGACTTACTTGGTTCGACCAATTCGATTCGATTAACTAGGCTCGACTAACTTGACTAACTTAACTCGACTTGCTTGGTTCGATCAATTCGATTCGATTAACTAGGCTTGACTAACTTGGTCGAACCACCCGATAACCTCAACTTATTTAACTTAACTTGTTTCTCAACTCGATTAACTCCTATCGAATAACTAATATTCGATTAAACTCCATTCGCTTGACTCTAGATCGCAGCGATCACAATGGTTATGCTTGATTCCCTCAGGAAACATCCGACCGCTGTAGGCTATTTACAGCCCTGCGAATTACGCTAGCAGTCGTACAAGATGGAAACTTACCCTGAATACTATGTTTGACTAACTCTGTCTCAAATAACTATATTTGATTAACTCTAGTTCGTTTTAACTCGAATCGATTAACTCTAACTAATTAACTCCAACTGGTTAACTCTAACTGATTAACTCTAACTGGTTATCTCTATTTGACTAACTCGACTTGACTAACCCCTTTCGAATAACATATTCGATTAACTAACTTTCGAATACCATATTCGATTAACTAACTTTGAATGTCTATATTCGATTAACTAACTTCGAATACCATATTCGATTTACTAACTTCGAATACCATATTCGATTAACTAACTTCGAATACCATATTCGATTAACTAACTTCGAATACCATATTCGATTTACTTTATTCACTTTATAAAGATTTCCTTTTTAACAACGTTTTATTCATTTGAAAAGATTTACTTTTAAATAACGGTTCTACACTTTAAAAATGATTTCCTTTTTATAATGTTCCCTTTCTAATTCTATTTGTAAATGGTTTACAAATATTTCCTTTTCAAACTTATTCTTGAAATATTCTAACTCCTTAAATTCCCGGGAAAATTCGCCATAAACTCCTTTGTATCGGGAGCATCGGGAAAATCCCCAAACTCGCCACACAGGCCTTTCCATTCAAAAAGAAATGTTTTGAATTTATTTCCTTTTTTAAAATATCTCCTATTTATAAATATCCCAATTTATAAATATTCCTTATTTATAAATATTCCACCTTATAAATATCTCTTATTTATAAATATCCCAATTTATAAATATTCTATTTTCAATATCACTTTGAAAATCCCCTTTGTCAACATCCCGTATGTTATGGTATTCAATCATATCAAATCACGATGTTCAATCTCGTCCATACACACACAAATCAACAACAGGTTATAATTCACATCATATATTAAAATATATGAAAAACAATAAAATAACTGTTGAGGAATCCAGTCGGATTCCTCCAACCTGTTTCCCTGCATCACAGATGTTAGATAATATAGATAACATCACTTTCAGTTCCATATGATATATTCTGTTAAACAGAATCAATATAGAAATTTAACTAACTGACTAGCAGTTCAATCAAACAATCAACACACAGTCAAACAGACAATTTTAACAGTTCTAACAATACAACATGAAATTATAAACTGTTCAGAGTTAGTGAGATTTACTCACATTGGACTGTTATCGTTAAAAACGATTAACTGTCTTTGATTTAGACGGACAATTTATTTCTCCATAAATTGTAACAGACCCCAATTGACTCGCGGTTAGTTTCATTGCGTAGTGTTCGTCCATACAATCCTGTCAGATCTTGTTTTGGTGAATTCCGTCTACGTATGACCAGGTTACACATTATATAAGTTAGTGTACACTTTAAATAATTTAAAACATGGATTTAATTTCCAAACGGGCGTTGCCCCTTTAAACAGTCGGCCCACTTACCCTTAACAAACCAACCCACAATCCTTCTTCTTCCAGACACCACGCGGCTCCAGTATCCCATTCATGGCCAAACCGCATCCACGTTCTCCTCAAACCGTTCATCCATTTCACCACACAAATCCCAACCGACACCGCCATTAAACCCCTTTTCAAATTCTCTTCAACCCCGTCCCTTTCTCCTTCAACTCAACGCACCCTCCTCCATTGCATCGCTCTCAGTTCAACAGTAACCACCGACTTTTTTTTTCATCGATACAATTGAAAATCACCCACAAGGAACGTCACACTTCGACAAAGCCAACGCCACCCTCAGTTTCATCTCCTACCGCCTGTAGCCCCTCCGATAGTCAACCCTAGTTTTTGCGGCTTACAGACCATCGACCAAAAACTGAACTCGAGCTCCCCACAAACACTACTGCGCTGAAGAGCGTCCTTTACTGAATCCAGGAATGTATGTTTGGTGATTTATGGATTTTGTTTGTAATTTATTTTGATTTATGGAAGTGGCCGATTTTGGTTTGAAGAAAGGATTTCTGTGGCGGCACATTTTGCTCAGGGGGATTAGGTTAAGTTAGGATGTTGTGAAGGGTATTTATAGGGATTTTTTGTAGATATTTTCCCTAAGATATTTTCAATATAATATTCATTTATATTGTTTCTGTCCTTTTAAAAAACCCATGTGATCACACACGATACCCAAAAATCACCAAACTGGACATGCACCTTCAGTTCAACATTACGGTCCTAACGAAACTGGTTTCGTTGAATTCCGACTCCGTATGCTCACACAGCGTATTTTTAACTGTCAAAACACTGACTGTTTCTCACTCTAAAAATCCGTACGGCCACACAGTGACTCTAAAAATCACCAAACTTGGAATCTAACAACTATTTGACATTGCGGATCCAACAAAACTGGTTTCGTCGAATTCCGACTTCGTTTGCAAAAGTGGCTATTTTTAACACTCTGGATAGCCCATTTAAATATATAAATATATTCAAATATAATTAAATTAAATATTATCGTATATCTTCACATATGATATCGTATAGCTCCAGAATATCATATCAGAATTTACAGCTTGATATTTCAGATTCAGATTATCTCGATATTCAGTTTATACTGAAAAATCCATTTATAACGTATATAAAGCGTCGCAAATTAAAAAGGAATTCTACAGCGACTTTTCTGAAATTTGATTTGGACATACATCAAAATCTACACGACGAAATCTCGATTTTTCTCTTCCACTAGAAAGATATACTCCACCAGTTCCACACGTTTCTTGTTTCATAGAAATCCGGCTTAAAATGAATCCTGTATATTCAGTTGAAGTTCGAATCGCCAATTTACGAACTGCAGCGCCATTTCGAGCTCGTTTATAAATATATTATAAACTATACGTTCAACTATCGTCGATTCAATATATTCGTTATTATATTTCGAATCGAAACTCAACAACATCTCGTATACTATTCAATTCACACTCTATTGTGAATTCTACTATTTCTGACTATTTCGATATTTATAATTGATTATTCATTATAAATATTAATTAAATATTCAATATTATTTAATTCACGTTCTCGATATCGATAAATCGATATTTAATAATTAAATAAATAAATTGTTTAACAGCTAAAATGCGGGTTACTACAATCTTCCCCCCTTAATAAAATTTCGTCCTCGAAATTGCTAAGCTAGGGGATGACCCTATCTTCTGGGTAAAAATTTATCTGTTTACCTCTTATCTCTGGTTTCAACTGAACCAATTAATATTGACTAAAATATTAATTTATTCCTGCTAAACAAATTTTCAAAAATTCTGAAAATTTCCTAACGCCTTAACTTTTCGAAAAATTTCGCCAGCACCTCCTTTGTACTGGTCAATATCTCAAACTCCAACTCGCCTCTCTGGGCCTTCTTTAACCCAAAAGAAAATCAAACAGCCAAGCGGCTTGCCAATTCGGCTCATAAATCTCATATCCATATATAATATAAACTGGTACCTTTTTGTTGGGAATATCAACTCTATCACTTCCATATGCTATCAACTCAGCATATACCAGTGTTATTTCCATCAAATTCCAATCAGTTCATATCCTCAAATCCAAATCGAATTTTCATTCGAACACCAATATCAAATTCCAAATTATTGACTCATCAACCCAATTCCATAATAGATTATTCTCTAATCCAATTCAATTCTATTCTATTTAACTATGTTCAAGTTAAATTTCAATTTATTTTTACCATCACATTTTATTTAACTTCATTAGTTAAATTTAAATTCCATAATTTAAATTCCTGGGTTTATTTCAAATCAATTTGAAATTATACTGCCAATTCAAAACCTTTGAATTTTCTAAACAACTTGTTTTCTCAAAACAATTCAAATCAAAATCTCTGGTAGTAATCCACCACTTAGAACTCGAAAATCACACTGATGATACTGCGCAGTCATCATCGGAATTATTTTCCAGCGACCCAAGTGATTTCAATACTATATCATTTTCAAAACCATTACTAAATACTTTCATTTTGAAAACATTTCAAAATCTCCCAGGAACTTAAAATTTCCTTATTTTAATTCCAAATCCTGATTTAAATTTTAGATTTAACTCATCTGATTTCACGTATTTCACTTATATGAATCCTGGTTGGTTATTTACATAACCCTTTAATTTATAATCTTACTCGATTATAATAACAACCAATATATCCAATATATTATAATTTTTGATATATATATATATCTTCTCTATATCAAGATATACCTTGGGTAAACATATTTTAATTTACCCTCTTTTCAACACATATCGTGACGACCCATCATATTCAAGTGTTTAGTAACTCCTACCGATACAGTGGATCAAACTGATCGTCCAGAATTCATAAACAACTCAACCAATGAATCTCCACAATATAAAACTATTTTTATATCAAATACAAATACGCACTTGTATATATACACTCAACTCAATCTAGGGTATTACTAACCCTATCTCTACCGAGTCACGCCACAGAGCCAAGGTAATACTTAACCATTGCTCTGATACCAATTGTAGTAACCCGAATTTTGAGCGACTTTGGTTATCGACGTAAGCACGACGTCGATAACCAAAACATCGAAAAATCCCTGTTGTTAAAGGAAAGAAATTAGAAGGTGAGAATAGATAAGATAGAAACTTAGAATAGAAGAAGAAGAAGAACACAACACCAGAGTAACACGAACCTCACAGCGGAATGAATAACATATAATAGATAACATAACTTTGAAATATAACAGTTATGTATACAATAGCACTTATCAGAGTACAGCACTTACAACACAGCGGAAATAAACTATAGCTATATGATCCAGAAGCCTCCTGCTCCAGCTCTTCAAGTATATCTGTAAAATCCCGACTACTTGACTGCCCATACAAATTTAGGCACCCAAGAGTTTAGGGAAAACAACAAAATAAACTCCGGGTCAGTCATGGGACTGGTATGAGTAAACTCAAATCATTTAAACAGGTATATGATATCTCATAAGACCATGCCGTGAATACGGAACGGGTTTTTCCCTTATGAGAATCCAAATAACTTTTCAAAGCAATATCATTCTGATATTATAATAATGTCTAAGTACAAATAAATATCAATCTAGCAGAAACGCTTGCATCTCACGTTAATACATATATAGTATACAATCAAAATCGCAAGCTCGTATTGGATGATTGGATTCCCAACTATGACAAGGTATGGAACCACCTTCCGATCAGTGTACTCTAGGAACAATACACTGGAGTTCAACAAGAACATCTTGTAACTCAGCCACACATGACCGACCACTCATTTCGCTTGAGTGTATCGAATGTACATCACCAACGGTTGGGATCAGCAACCGTTCCCGTATATATATATGGGACAGCATTGATAGATTTAAGAAACAAATGAATATTCACTAGATAGGTGATTATACACCCTACTTCGGTGCGACCGACTTAGTCATGCTGCCTGCCCGATTTCTGTCATTTACCGGATGTGAGGCTAGAAGCTACGCTTTATCATTACATCAGATTCACTTCGAATGCTACATTGTCAAATCCATCGAAAATCACTAATTGACGTCTACAACAATACATTAAATGTCAGCTAAAAGAAGTTTCCTTCTCCGCTTCCACTCTTGGTACGGTTGAAGAAATCAATGTACGTGACCTTTCTGGAAATACTCTGTCAGACATCCATCTTCATTCACTTAGAATGTCACATCGTCATACCCGCCAAATCACAAATTGACTTATCCAAAAATAACACGGGTATACAGCTAAGAGAAACGAATTCCTCCGCCACCAAACGTGAATACGTTTGAACAGATCAACTTACGCGATCCATTGGATATACTCTGTCAGACCTTCGTCCATACAAGTTGTCCTGGGACTGGACAAACCGAAGGCACTATTCTGTAGACAGGATAGCCCTTGCATTTTACTCCGTCTTCAATTATCTTTGGCATATATGATTCGCAACGCTTATGCCAATACAGAGTGGTTCTTTGGATAATAATCCAACCGGTCTCTCCATAGTAACAACGTTAAAATGGTAAAAACTTCGATAGTCTGTGATTTAACCATCAAAGAAAAACAAGTGTACAAACAACGATATTATTCCCAGATGGAAATTTATATCGAACAAACATCATTTAACATTAATCTCTTTAGTTCATTTATTTACTTATCTCCTGTTTCCCTATAATCTAAATTCTTATTTTCTTTTATCAGAAAACATTTCTGATTCTCGTTTGGAAAACATTTCCAAAACTCCTTTACGATCAAACCTTACCATTTCTTAGTTAAGAAGGAAGTCACTCAAGTTGGGGTATAATTACCTCTCAGACCTTAACTGAACAACTTTATAACTTCGAAATGGTCAACGTTTATCTTTTAATCTTTAACACTTCTTTACGCCTTTCTCGGATTCAATTTTACTAGTCCACTTCTATATTTAAAACATTGGTTATAACAATAACGTTATAATCCCTACTTTCGAATTATCTAACTTTAATTATAACTTCTATTCTTATTGGTGAATAATTAACCTAACCCTTATTTATTTATAAATAAATAAATCTCTATTTAGACACTGGAAAGTATAAGTACTTTCCCGAATTCGATATAATCGAATTTGCCGATTTACTCTCTTCGAGAAATCTCTATTTGATTAACTCTTCTTCGAATAACCTATATTCGATTAACTCCTTCTCGAATAAACGATATTCGATAATCTCTCTTCGAATAACAAATATTCGATGACTCTTCCTTTTCAAATATCTCATATTTGAAAATCTCACTTCGATGAAACTAACATCGATAACTCCTTTCGATGAAGCTAACATCGATAAATTTAACTCGACGAACTTAACTCGACTAAATTAACTTGACTCGACTAACTCGACTTACTTGGTTCGACCAATTCGATTCGATTAACTAGGCTCGACTAACTTGACTAACTTAACTCGACTTACTTGGTTCGACCAATTCGATTCGATTAACTAGGCTCGACTAACTTGACTAACTTAACTCGACTTACTTGGTTCGACCAATTCGATTCGATTAACTAGGCTCGACTAACTTGGTCGAACCACCCAATCAACTCAACTTATTTAACTTAACTTATTTCTCAACTCGATTAACTCCTATCGAATAACTAATATTCGATTAAACTCCATTCGCTTGACTCTAGATCGCAGCGATCACAATGGTTACGCCTGATTCCCTCAGGAAACATCCGACCGCCGTAGGCTATTTACAGCCCTGCGAATTACGCTAGCAGTCGTACAAGATGGCAACTTACCCTGAATACTATGTTTGACTAACTCTGTCTCAAATAACTATATTTGATTAACTCTAGTTCGTTTTAACTCTAATCGATTAACTCTAACTAATTAACTCCAACTGGTTAACTCTAACTGATTAACTCTAACTGGTTATCTCTATTTGACTAACTCGACTTGACTAACCCCTTTCGAATAACATATTCGATTAACTAACTTTCGAATACCATATTCGATTAACTAACTTCGAATGTCTATATTCGATTAACTAACTTTGAATACCATATTCGATTTACTAACTTCGAATACCATATTCGATTAACTAACTTCGAATACCATATTCGATTAACTAACTTCGAATACCATATTCGATTTACTTTATTCACTTTATAAAGATTTCCTTTTTAACAACGTTTTATTCATTTGAAAAGATTTACTTTTAAATAACGGTTCTACACTTTAAAAATGATTTCCTTTTTATAATGTTCCCTTTCTAATTCTATTTGTAAATGGTTTACAAATATTTCCTTTTCAAACTTATTCTTGAAATATTCTAACTCCTTAAATTCCCGGGAAAATTCGCCATAACCTCCTTTGTATCGGGAGCATCGGGAAAATCCCCAAACTCGCCACACAGGCCTTTCCATTCAAAAAGAAATGTTTTGAATTTATTTCCTTTTTTAAAATATCTCCTATTTATAAATATCCCAATTTATAAATATTCCTTATTTATAAATATTCCACCTTATAAATATCTCTTATTTATAAATATCCCAATTTATAAATATTCTATTTTCAATATCACTTTGAAAATCCCCTTTGTCAACATCCCGTATGTTATGGTATTCAATCATATCAAATCACGATGTTCAATCTCGTCCATACACACACAAATCAACAACAGGTAATAATTCACATCATATATTAAAATATATGAAAAACAATAAAATAACTGTTGAGGAATCCAGTCGGATTCCTCCAACTTGTTTCCCTGCATCACAGATGTTAGACAATATAGATAACATCACTTTCAGTTCCATATGATATATTCTGTTAAACAGAATCAATATAGAAATTTAACTAACTGACTAGCAGTTCAATCAAACAATCAACACACAGTCAAACAGACAATTTTAACAGTTCTAACAATACAACATGAAATTATAAACTGTTCAGAGTTAGTGAGATTTACTCACATTGGACTGTTATCGTTAAAAACGATTAACTGTCTTTGATTTAGATGGATAATTTATTTCGCCATAAATTGTAACAGACCCCAATTGACTCGCGGTTAGTTTCATTGCGTAGTGTCCGTCCATACAATCCTGTCGGATCTTGTTTTGGTGAATTCCGTCTACGTATGACCAGGTTACACATTATATAAGTTAGTGTACACTTTAAATAATTTAAAACATGGATTTAATTTCCAAACGGGCGTTGCCCCTTTAAACGGTCGGCCCACTTACCCTTAACAAACCAACCCACAATCCTTCTTCTTCTTCCAAACACCACGCGGCTCCAGTATCCAATTCATGGCCAAACCGCATCCACGTTCTCCTCAAACCGTTCATCCATTTCACCACACAAATCCCAACCGACACCGCCATTAAACGCCTTTTCAAATTCTCTTCAACCCCGTCCCTTTCTCCTTCAACTCAACGCACCCTCCTCCATCGCGTCGCTCTCAGTTCAACAGTAACCACCGACTTTTTTTTTTCATCGATACAATTGAAAATCACCCACAAGGAACGTCACACTTCGACAAAGCCAACGCCACCCTCAGTTTCATCTCCTACCGCCTGTAGCCCCTCCGATAGTCAACCCTAGTTTTTGCGGCTTACAGACCATCGACCAAAAACTGAACTCGAGCTCCCCACAAACACTACTGCGTTGAAGAGCGTCCTTTACTAAATCCAGGAATGTATGTTTGGTGATTTATGGATTTTGTTTGTAATTTATTTTGATTTATGGAAGTGGCCGATTTTGGTTTGAAGAAAGGATTTCTGTGGCGGCACATTTTGCTCAGGGGGATTAGGTTAAGTTAGGATGTTGTGAAGGGTATTTATAGGGATTTTTTGTAGATATTTTCCCTAAGATATTTTCAATATAATATTCATTTATATTGTTTCTGTCCTTTTAAAAAACCCATGTGATCACACACGATACCCAAAAATCACCAAACTGGACATGCACCTTCAGTTCAGCATTACGGTCCTAACGAAACTGGTTCCGTCGAATTGCGACTCTGTATGCTCACACAGCGTATTTTTAACTGTCAAAACACTGACTGTTTCTCACTCTAAAAATCCGTACGACCACACAGTGACTCTAAAAATCACCAAACTTGGAATCTAACAACTATTTGACATTGCGGATCCAACAAAACTAGTTTCGTCGAATTCCGACTTCGTTTGCAAAAGTGGCTATTTTTAACGCTCTGGATAGCCCATTTAAATATATAAATATATTCAAATATATTTAAATTAAATATTTAAAATTAAATATTATCGTATATCTTCACATATGATATCGTATAGCTCCAGAATATCATATCAAAATTTACAGCTTGATATTTCAGATTCAGATTATCTCGATATTCAGTTTATACTGAAAAATCCATTTATAACGTATATAAAGCATCGCAAATTAAAAAGGAATTCTACAGCGACTTTTCTGAAATTTGATTTGGACATACATCAAAATCTACACGACGAAATCTCGATTTTTCTCTTCCACTAGAAAGATATACTCCA
The DNA here is from genome assembly GCA_030737875.1 of Allium sativum. NCBI lineage: Eukaryota > Viridiplantae > Streptophyta > Magnoliopsida > Asparagales > Amaryllidaceae > Allium > Allium sativum. The sequence goes on along the minus strand of CM060921.1, from coordinate 144,094,783 downwards.
CCAGTTCCACACGTTTCTTGTTTCATAGAAATCCGGCTTAAAATGAATCCTGTATATTCAGTTGAAGTTCGAATCTCCAATTTACGAACTGCAGCGCCATTTCGAGCTCGTTTATAAATATATTATAAACTATACGTTCAACTGTCGTCGATTCAATATATTCGTTATTATATTTCGAATCGAAACTCAACAACATCTCGTATACTATTCAATTCACACTCTATTGTGAATTCTACTATTTCTGACTATTTCGATATTTATAATTGATTATTCATTATAAATATTAATTAAATATTCAATATTATTTAATTCATGTTCTCGATATCGATAAATTGATATTTAATAATTAAATAAATAAATTGTTTAACAGCTAAAATGTGGGTTACTACAAGTTAACTATGTCGAATTTCAGGAAAATATTATTTATTTTCCATTTTAATCAAAATTTAATATATTATAAATTAATTGTTTATGTATTCAGACTAATGAATAAAGTATATTTCAAACTTAAATATATCGAGGTATGAATTATTGTTATAATCAACAATTTTCGTTAAAAAGGTAAAATTTTAATTTGAATCTGAAAGTTACGAGAATGAATGTTTTGAAGTTGTGAACTTATCTGTTTCAAAGTTAATAATGTTGTTCGGTTAAGGTCTGAGAGGTAAGTATACCTCAACTTGATTGACTTCATTGTTGACGGAGAAATAGTTAAGGTTTGATAGCAAGTGATGGTTAAGTAAGGTAAGTTAATGAGTGTCAACGGTTGAATGAGAATAACGATGTTTTATTTAACATCTGTTTCAATCAAACTAACGAATTTAGAAATGTTTTCATGATGAAAAAAGTATATTTTCTATAAGAAATAAAGATTTGCGAAAAGATAGAAATGTTTTCCAATGAGAATTATAAGGAATAAATATGATTATTGGGAATGTTTTCAAATGATTGTGAGAGGCTAACGAATGCCAAGAACTGAAGAATAAAAAACCGCACGTCGAAAACAAAGGGGGGCAGAACGTACGAGAAGTGGATTCGCAAGTTGAATTCGAGAGGTGTGTAAGAATTGATCTGATGTTGGTTTCGTCCTTCGGGGTTGATTGATACTTAGGAAGTTTTTCGCTTGCTAATTGATAGTCAAAGGAGGAGAATATGGAAGAGTAATACGATATAAATGAGAATTTTATTATAAAAATAGAATAATATGATTAATAAAATCTGAACGGGGCAGATGACAAATGATTAGACAAGGAAGTTGTACATTGTCAGGATAGAATAAGTCATTTAAATAGAGTTAATTTATTTATCTCCTAATTAATTATGAATAAATAAAAATACGGATTCACTTAGATCTGAATACTGATAATTAGTTCCAGTCGGATTTGGACTGTAATTGACGATATGTCAAAGTTAAATAAATGATGGTTAATTGTGAATAATATTATAGGAACTAAATTGTTTTGAAACGGACATTGAAATGTTATTTTTAATCGACTTAAGTCGATAAGTATATTTAAATCAAGAAATGATTTAAAAGTGGCATCTACGACAGTTGAACTAAATATTGGCATTCATGTGAATTTATATAGACTTGTTCCGGAACTTATATGGAAAATACATATAAGAATTCAGTGAATTGGAAAACTAGTGATTTGGGAGGTAATTAGTTTGAAATGAAATTTTATGGAGTTTATACAAGATATTTGAAATATGATTTGAAAAGAAAATCTTATGTAAATGATATGAGTATGATTTATGAAATAAAGTATTATATGTTTTCAATGCAAAATAAGGAAAGTACCTTTCTTTTCCTTTGAATTTCGAGCTTAGTGAGATGTGCTGCTGGTGGTGGTAGTGGGTTGTCCGGACATAAAACTCGAGTTGTTTGAAAGAACACGATCATGTAGCGTAATTCGCAGGGATGTAGATGGCCTACGGCAGACGGATGTTTCTTGGGGGAACCAAGCGTATCCATTGTGTCTGCTGCGATCTATAGTCGTGATAAGGGCGTAATCCGCAGAGCTGTGAAAGATTACGGGTATGGATGTTTCCTGAGGGAATCAGGCGTAACCATTGTGTACCTGCGGTCCCCATGGCATATCTACAAGTGAAAGATGTAACAACCCGTAAAATGCGAGCCAGTTTGAAATTTTTATTTTGGCAATTTTAGCGAATTTCGATTATTTAAAATGAATTATTTTAAATAATATCGTCGAGAAATTTATTTTGAATATAAATCGAACGTATATATTATATACGTCGTCGTTAGAATATAATTTTATATAATTATAAATAGAATTGAAAATGGCGCGGTAGTTCGATAATTCGATTTCAAACTTCGATTGAATGTACCGGGTGCAAAACAATCCGGATTTTAGTGAAACAAAAAATAATGGAATCTAATAGTGAATATCTTTCCAACGAATCCGAAAAATCAAGATTTCATATCAGGAATCAAAAGATATGTCCAGTTGAAAATTCTGAATAGTCGCTATGGAATTCAGGCCCTTAAAAATGGACATTTTGCAAACGACCTCGGATTTCGACGAAACCAGTTTTGTTGGGTCCGTGATGTAAAGTTATTGCTAGATTCCAAATTTCATAATTTTTCGAATCAATATGTGAGCGTGGCAAAGGAAAACGCGTTTGACCAGTTTCAGTTGATTTTAATCGACTGGAAATTGGTCATTTTTCAAACGGTCTCAGAATTCGACGAAACTAGTTTTGTTAGGACCGTATCGTCGATACGAAGCTAGAAAATATTTTTCTGGGATTTTTCTGGTTGGTATGTGACCCCGGTAATTGGAAATGTACGTTTAAAATTCAATATAATGATTTAAGGGTAAATTAAATGGAAACTGATTCAAACGATCAAATCAGCTAGCGATACATATCCCATTGTGTTCGGAATGAGGGTAAAACGCTATGGGCGACAGGCGGTGGACCTCGTTTAGAGGTCGTATGTGAAGGTCAACTTTAAGTTGAAATAAATAATTAAATAATAAAATAAAAAAAATAAAATAAAAACCCTTTCCCCTTATCTCTGCCCCCCCCCCCCCCCCGTTCATTCCTCAGAATCAAAAAAAAAAAAAAAAAAAAAAAAAAAAAAGCGATCGACGGAGGGGGGGATCGCCGCCGAAGCCCATCGGAGGCGCCCCACCTCCGGCGCCGCTTCCTCCCACCAGCCGCAACCCCCAATCGAACCCCCCCTCTCCTCCGCAGTCCCGTTACTCCCCTTTCCCCCTCGTAATAGCCCGACGCAACCACTTCATCCCCGCGCCACCGCACTGGAAGCCGCTCCACCCCTCCTCCTCCCTCTTCATCTAAAAACCGTGAGTTTCGTTTAAACCTTAGTTGATTTAGTTTTTATTTATAGTTTATATGATTTTAAAATTGAAGTCTATATGATTTTGAAAACTGAAATTATCTTTAAATTCAGTTTTGTTTTAAGTAATTAAGGAAGATTTGAATTTTGAAAAGTAAAAGATTTGAATTTTGAAAGGTAAAAGATTTAAACTTTAAAAAGAAAAAGAAAAGATTTGATCTTTGAAATGGAAAAGGCGGAAACTTTGAAATAAAAATTCGATTTTTATATATTGAACTTTGAAATAAAAATTCGATTTTTATATATTGAACTTTGAAATAAAAATTCGATTTTTATATATTGAACTTTGAAATAAAAATTCGATTTTTATATATTGAACTTTGAAATAAAAATTCGATTTTTATATATTGAACTTTGAAATAAAAATTCGATTTTTATATATTGAACTTTGAAATAAAAATTCGATTTTTATATATTGAACTTTGAAATAAAAATTCGATTTTTATATATTGAACTTTGAAATAAAAATTCGATTTTTATATATTGAACTTTGAAATAAAAATTCGATTTTTATATATTGAACTTTGAAATAAAAATTCGATTTTTATATATTGAACTTTGAAATAAAAATTCGATTTTTATATATTGAACTTTGAAATAAAAATTCGATTTTTATATATTGAACTTTGAAATAAAAATTCGATTTTTATATATTGAACTTTGAAATAAAAATATGATTTTTATATATGGAATAGCGAAGTAAAAATTCGATTTTTACATATGTAGTGAAAGCGGACAACGAAAGCGACAAAAGGCGAGTTGGCGAAGATTTCCTGCATTAGAAGTGCCGTGGAGCTAGGATAGCTATATGTGAGAACTTCTCACTCAAATTCTACTTTTCTAGTTATATATATATATATATATACTAGGATGCAGACGGTGCTTATTAGAAGCACCCGACACCCGTCCACAGACCATGGACTTGTTTGATTGGTTGTGTAGTTGGTTAGATTATTTGATTTGGATTGGATTGTTTTGGTGAAATTGAAATTGATATGATTGATGTGTGAATGGCGTGGGCCTTCACTAGACCGGGGATAAGGCTAGGCCTTGTCCCGTTTCTAGTATCGTGCCGTTATGCCGCCGAAATTTTCTAAAATAAGTTAGAAAAATAAAAATATCATTTTATTGAATAAATGAATTGTATAGAAATTCATAGGTTGGAATAAAATGTTTTAGCGTTAAAAATATAATTTTTAACGTGAATGTGAATAAATAAATATTCATTTACAAACCAGACGGTTTGTTTATGTACACTTATTTGAATGACATTGATTGGGACGATAAATTTTACACATCGCCCAACTGCACAAATAAAATATGTGTTTGATTGTTTGAAACCCCACACGGGTGTTAGGATGAAATTTGAAGTTCACTCATCCTGATTGATTAAATATGTCGATCGATTGATTGACAGGCTGTTATAAGCGTTGAATATCTATATTTGATGCTTATACAGTGTAGTGCACTTTGGTTGATGGTTGATTATTTTTCAATGCTATGATATACATGTGTTGTATGAAAATCCATATAATTAACTTTATATGGTAATTGATTGGGCCTCATTCCAATTTGAAAAATAAAGAATATTATAAAATAAAAGTTCATGTGTTGACAGTACTCATCCACTGAGATTGGTCATGTGTTGAACGAAATATTTTAGTAATAAAATTTACACCTTTATCGATATAAAATAAAAGTTCATGTGTTGACAGTACTCATTCATTGAGATTGGTCATGTGTTGAACGAAATATTTTGATAATAACAACTATTTTGAAAAAGAAATATTTGAAATAGAATATTTGAAAATAGAAATTTATGAAGCCGTGTTGATTAGATTGACGCCATTTTGACGTGATCGATATTTATATCGATTTTATTCATTTTAAAATGAAAATGGAAAAGTGATTTCGAAAACGATTTCGAAATGAATTGAATTGAAAACGATTTCGAAATGAATTGAATTGAAAACGATTTCGAAATGAATTGAATTGAAACGATTTCGAAATGAATTGAATTGAAACGATTTCGAAATGAATTGAATTGAAAACGATTTCGAAATGAAATGAATTGAAAACGATTTCGAAATGAAATGAATTGAAAACGAGTTCAAATTGAATTGAAAGCGAATTTAAATGAATTCAAATTGAATTGAAATTTGAATTGAATAGAAATGAATTTTAAAACGAATTTATAGAGAAGAATTCAATTTTGATTTGAATTGAAACGGAAGTTGAAATTGCTTCTGAAACGAATTTAAAACTATTTATATAATTCGTTTTAAATAGAAATCGACGAAATATATTATATATATATTATATATATAATATAATGGCCTGAATAGAACGCGCCGCGCCGCGGCAGTTCGTGAATTTCGACCATTTATTTCAAATGGACATTGCGGGAGATCCGACCGTCGGATTCTCCTAAAACCGGAACCGTTGGGTTCGTATCAAAAAGAGCTTTCTAACGAATATTAGAAATTTGAAATCTAACGGTTGGATTTGGAGATACGTCCAAATCAAATTAGAAAAAGGTCGCTGTAAGTGCAGTTCGATAGCCATTGATGGAAATCGACTGTACGGGCCTTGATAAAATTATTAAAAATAGCAATAATTTGTGTAAAATCATAAGAAATGATTTGTGAAGATTTGGGATGAAAAACTCCATATTTGAAAAGATAAAAATAGGTTTTTATCGAAATGAACTAGTTTTGAACTAGAATTATAATTCTATTTATTTTTAAATAAATAAATTGAATTTGAAAAGGGTTTTGAAAATAACCAAAATTTCCAATGATTGCATTGGAGTGGATTTGAATCGAAATTGTCTTCGGAATATTTCGATGTTGGAATTCGTGATTATACAGGTGTTGTTATGGAAATTTGAAAGATATATTTATATCGTTATTTCCAATACGACATTTGTTAGTCGTAGAATTTGATATTGAATATAAGCCGATATATTTTCTATTCAGAGCCTTGTATTGAATATCAAATGTGATTTGGGTTTGTCGTGAATGGTGTCTTCACTAACACTGTTCTTGGACCCAGTTGAGAAAATATTAAATCTTTTTATTTAGATTTAATGAAGTGTACCAATTAAATAACATTTAATTGGGATTGAATAGATATTGATTTTTGGGTTTATCGTGGACAGTGTTTTAAATAACACTCGTTCTTTAACCCGATGATTAATGAATGTGATTTTGGGTTTATCGTGAACCGTGTTTTAAATGACACTGATTCTTTAACCCAGTCGAAGATTAGAACTAAGTGGAGTTTTAATGAATCTTTAATTAGATTGAAAAGATCGAGAATGGAGTAGCACCAGTTTTGCTCCAGGCGTTAGTTAAATCTTTAATTAGATTTGAACGCGAAATGGTAATTGAATTTACCGATAACACCGTGGTGTTAGATATGAAGTATTACCAGTTTTACTTCGTGGGATGAATAGGTTGGGATTGGGAAATTGAAATAAATGATTACTTCGGTAAGGTTCGCTAATCCCGACTAGTTTGAATTGAGATTCAAAAATAGAATAAAGAATAAATTCAAGGAATTTATCTTGGATAAAATTAATGGGAACCTTTCCCTATGAATGTGAAATTTAGAAACTAACTGTCGGTTAGCCCAGCAGAATGGTTTTCTGGATATTGATCTGATGTTGGTTTCGGCCTTCGGGGTTAATATTTGGGGAATTATTCTCTTGATTAATTTACGGTCAGTGACTAATGAATTGGAATGAGGCGTATGTTGTGTTTGTGTAACACTTATTTAAAATATACGCGAGTTATTCGGAAAGACCGGGTTTATCCCACTCTGAATAACTGATACGACGATAAGTCGAAGATGAAGACGATGGTCGAAGACCGGAGGTCTTCACGTCATTTGGGTGATAACTGATGATCTTGATTGGGCTGTACACCCAAGAAGATGGAAACAGTTGGTGATCGTCCAGACGTACTTGGAGATCGATGGATATGCGGGGTACTAGGTGCCTCCGGTTTCGTTCAGACCCAGAACGGACTTGTAAATGGACTGTGTGTCTGACATTGGATTTTAGTCCGTGTGATTGATCTCTATTAAATATATATCTGTTTGGCGGCGGAGAATTTATTCTCTTGCTTAACGCCCTTCTCTGAGACGTACGAGCTCAGGGGTTATATATTGATGGATATCAAACGCATGGAGTGAATTGCCTGTGTGGCATGCCTAAGTGGAAATTGATCGAGGCTTCTGTTGAAAAGCAAAGTCTTGTGGTGATGATCAAAGCACGGCCTTTGTGGCATAGCTTTGTGTAACGTTTACTTCGCGAGTTTCACACCCGGTATGAACCAAAAACGGGAGACGGACCTCAGGGAGGGCATGCGTTTCTTTCTAGTTAGAAGTGGCGTCAGTGGTTTTACACGCCCTGACGAGTTTGACTTATGTGGTTGTTGCTGTTGCGAGGCGCCTCGGATTGATCGGTCGTTCTCGAACCGATGGAGTCATTTAGTTGGCTCGTTTACGCCCCATAGGGCGGAGGAACGCATGTTCAGGCATTTTAATCCACATCGGTGGACCGGCCCTGACGATCCAAGGGCCCACCTGTGTCTGGGTCCTGAGACACGGACTAGAGCGTCTCGAATCGGTTGAGGACTGTCTTTTGCCTCGGTTCATAGACGGAAATCCAATTTCCAAATACGTGACATTTGCGGTTTTATTTGTAGAGCCTAGTATGGCGACATAGTGGGATGGGGCACTCATGCCGCCTATGATTGATACTTATGATTTGAAGTTGTTTTATATACTATGCACTTATAATAGTATCAAATGATTTGTTTTCAACGTATCAAGCATTCTTGGCTATTATAAGGTAAAAACCCTATCCTCCGGCTTGCGATTGCATTGTGTGATGGGAACTGGGTCTTATAATAGCTTCATCTTTCTTTATTTAGCATTGCGCTGCTGTTTTATGCACTGGTATTCTTGGGAGGAAACCCGTTCCGTGTTATACGGCGTGGTCCCTTGATTTACCTAACTTTAAAATAAAGATTATTAACTGTTTTAGTTCTCACACCAGTCACATGACTGACCTGGAGTTTATTGTTTTAACCTAAACTCTGGGTGCCCTTATTTTCGACACGGGCAGCTAGTAGTTTTGGTTTTGCAGATTTATATTCACAGGATCCTGGTTTACAGCTGGAACGATATCCGGAAAGCTTTGTATCCGTATATCTACTTCTAGTTGTATATTGTATTATTTTCCACTGCTATGTATTTAAATGTAATTTAAATCTCTGATATTTCTGTGTAATATTCATTTATACTCTGTATATTCTTGTAATCTGATGCATTGTTGTTATATACAATGAAATGTTCTTTTATATGCATTATGTTGTGGTTTGTTCTCGAACTATCCGACGCTTTCCTTTACGGGGAAGTAACGGGTTTTCACAGTTGGTATCAGAGCTTTGGTTTACAAAGCTCAGAGAACAAGGCACATTAGAACCATACGAAAGAATTCATCAGATATTGGATTAGTAATATCCAATTAGAATGACTCGTTAGAGATAGGATCAGTAGTATCCTAGAACGAATGTGAAGAGTACATTTTTAAAGTGAAAACAAGTTTTGTTTTGAAAATCTAAATCAATTATTCGTATTTGATTATTTATTAGTATTGATTTGGACAGTCCAGTATATAAAGATTTTTGCATATGCGCCTTGCAAACGTATATTCGGAGTTTTAATATACTGGATAGATATAGAACCACACTCTAGTCACCCGGGGATGATCCTGATGATGGTGCATCATCATCAGTATTTATATTCGAGTGTCGAAGGTGTGATATCTATATATTTCCTATTGACTGGTGTGAGAACCAAAAACTATATAGGATCTATTGTTGTGATTTGGCACCAAAAATCTGATTTTTGTATATATATATCAAAATTATGAATTTGAAACTCTAATTCACTAATTGATTGATGTTTGTGTTGTTTGTTCATTTGTTTGCTAATTTTGAACCATTATGCCTAATTTGATCAAACATTGAATTATATTGAAAATCGGTCGCATTTGCTTGCATATACATATACTTACATTGAACAGGTCATAGCAAGGAGGCTAGAGCAGAGAATAAAATTTGTTTGCCCGACAAATAGGTACATGGTTATTACATAATTTCCTGTTTTGTTTGGGTGATGATGATTTTGTGAGCCTATTGGCTAGCCGCTTGGCTTTTTCTTTTTCTTTTTGAGATCTGAAGGACCGGGGAAGCTATTTGAAATTCCCCGATGCTCCCGGTGCAGGGGAGGTTATGGCGAAATTTTTCAAAAATTTAGGGTGTTAGCCAAATTTTTGAAATTTTGAAAATTCTCAGAAACTGAAAGGTTGGAGAATGGAAGCCAGATAGAACGTAGAGTTGATTAATCAAACCACTTTCGACTTTGTTCCTTTTCGGGGACGAAAAGTTTTAAGTGGGGGAGATTGTAACAACCCGTAAAATGCGAGCCAGTTTGAAATTTTTATTTTGGCAATTTTAGCGAATTTCGATTATTTAAAATGAATTATTTTAAATAATATCGTCGAGAAATTTATTTTGAATATAAATCGAACGTATATATTATATACGTCGTCGTTAGAATATAATTTTATATAATTATAAATAGAATTGAAAATGGCGCGGTAGTTCGATAATTCGATTTCAAACTTCGATTGAATGTACCGGGTGCAAAACAATCCGGATTTTAGTGAAACCAAAAATAATGGAATCTAATAGTGAATATCTTTCCAACGAATCCGAAAAATCAAGATTTCATATCAGGAATCAAAAGATATGTCCAGTTGAAAATTCTGAATAGTCGCTATGGAATTCAGGCCCTTAAAAATGGACATTTTGCAAACGACCTCGGATTTCGACGAAACCAGTTTTGTTGGGTCCGTGATGTAAAGTTATTGCTAGATTCCAAATTTCATAATTTTTCGAATCAATATGTGAGCGTGGCAAAGGAAAACGCGTTTGACCAGTTTCAGTTGATTTTAATCGACTGGAAATTGGTCATTTTTCAAACGGTCTCAGAATTCGACGAAACTAGTTTTGTTAGGACCGTATCGTCGATACGAAGCTAGAAAATATTTTTCTGGGATTTTTCTGGTTGGTATGTGACCCCGGTAATTGGAAATGTACGTTTAAAATTCAATATAATGATTTAAGGGTAAATTAAACGGAAACTGATTCAAACGATCAAATCAGCTAGCGATACATATCCCATTGTGTTCGGAATGAGGGTAAAACGCTATGGGCGACAGGCGGTGGACCTCGTTTAGAGGTCGTATGTGAAGGTCAACTTTAAGTTGAAATAAATAATAAAATAAAAAAAAACCCTTTCCCCTTATCTCTGCCCCCCCCCCCCCCCCCCGTTCATTCCTCAGAATCAAAAAAAAAAAAATGCGATCGACGGAGGGGGGGATCGCCGCCGAAGCCCATCGGAGGCGCCCCACCTCCGGCGCCGCTTCCTCCCACCAGCCGCAACCCCCAATCGAACCCCCCCTCTCCTCCGCAGTCCCGTTACTCCCCTTTCCCCCTCGTAATAGCCCGACGCAACCACTTCATCCCCGCGCCACCGCACTGGAAGCCGCTCCACCCCTCCTCCTCCCTCTTCATCTAAAAACCGTGAGTTTCGTTTAAACCTTAGTTGATTTAGTTTTTATTTATAGTTTATATGATTTTAAAATTGAAGTCTATATGATTTTGAAAACTGAAATTATCTTTAAATTCAGTTTTGTTTTAAGTAATTAAGGAAGATTTGAATTTTGAAAAGTAAAAGATTTGAATTTTGAAAGGTAAAAGATTTAAACTTTAAAAAGAAAAAGAAAAGATTTGATCTTTGAAATGGAAAAGGCGGAAACTTTGAAATAAAAATTCGATTTTTATATATTGAACTTTGAAATAAAAATTCGATTTTTATATATTGAACTTTGAAATAAAAATTCGATTTTTATATATTGAACTTTGAAATAAAAATTCGATTTTTATATATTGAACTTTGAAATAAAAATTCGATTTTTATATATTGAACTTTGAAATAAAAATTCGATTTTTATATATTGAACTTTGAAATAAAAATTCGATTTTTATATATTGAACTTTGAAATAAAAATTCGATTTTTATATATTGAACTTTGAAATAAAAATTCGATTTTTATATATTGAACTTTGAAATAAAAATTCGATTTTTATATATTGAACTTTGAAATAAAAATTCGATTTTTATATATTGAACTTTGAAATAAAAATTCGATTTTTATATATTGAACTTTGAAATAAAATTCGATTTTTATATATTGAACTTTGAAATAAAAATATGATTTTTATATATGGAATAGCGAAGTAAAAATTCGATTTTTACATATGTAGTGAAAGCGGACAACGAAAGCGACAAAAGGCGAGTTGGCGAAGATTTCCTGCATTAGAAGTGCCGTGGAGCTAGGATAGCTATATGTGAGAACTTCTCACTCAAATTCTACTTTTCTAGTTATATATATATATATATACTAGGATGCAGACGGTGCTTATTAGAAGCACCCGACACCCGTCCACAGACCATGGACTTGTTTGATTGGTTGTGTAGTTGGTTAGATTATTTGATTTGGATTGGATTGTTTTGGTGAAATTGAAATTGATACGATTGATGTGTGAATGGCGTGGGCCTTCACTAGACCGGGGATAAGGCTAGGCCTTGTCCCATTTCTAGTATCGTGCCGTTATGCTGCCGAAATTTTCTAAAATAAGTTAGAAAAATAAAAATATCATTTTATTGAATAAATGAATTGTATAGAAATTCATAGGTTGGAATAAAATGTTTTAGCGTTAAAAATATAATTTTTAACGTGAATGTGAATAAATAAATATTCATTTACAAACCAGACGGTTTGTTTATGTACACTTATTTGAATGACATTGATTGGGACGATAAATTTTACACATCGCCCAACTGCACAAATAAAATATGTGTTTGATTGTTTGAAACCCCACACGGGTGTTAGGATGAAATTTGAAGTTCACTCATCCTGATTGATTAAATATGTCGATCGATTGATTGACAGGCTGTTATAAGCGTTGAATATCTATATTTGATGCTTATACAGTGTAGTGCACTTTGGTTGATGGTTGATTATTTTTCAATGCTATGATATACATGTGTTGTATGAAAATCCATATAATTAACTTTATATGGTAATTGATTGGGCCTCATTCCAATTTGAAAAATAAAGAATATTATAAAATAAAAGTTCATGTGTTGACAGTACTCATCCACTGAGATTGGTCATGTGTTGAACGAAATATTTTAGTAATAAAATTTACACCTTTATCGATATAAAATAAAAGTTCATGTGTTGACAGTACTCATTCATTGAGATTGGTCATGTGTTGAACGAAATATTTTGATAATAACAACTATTTTGAAAAAGAAATATTTGAAATAGAATATTTGAAAATAGAAATTTATGAAGCCGTGTTGATTAGATTGACGCCATTTTGACGTGATCGATATTTATATCGATTTTATTCATTTTAAAATGAAAATGGAAAAGTGATTTCGAAAACGATTTCGAAATGAATTGAATTGAAAACGATTTCGAAATGAATTGAATTGAAAACGATTTCGAAATGAATTGAATTGAAACGATTTCGAAATGAATTGAATTGAAACGATTTCGAAATGAATTGAATTGAAAACGATTTCGAAATGAAATGAATTGAAAACGATTTCGAAATGAAATGAATTGAAAACGAGTTCAAATTGAATTGAAAGCGAATTTAAATGAATTCAAATTGAATTGAAATTTGAATTGAATAGAAATGAATTTTAAAACGAATTTATAGAGAAGAATTCAATTTTGATTTGAATTGAAACGGAAGTTGAAATTGCTTTTGAAACGAATTTAAAACTATTTATATAATTCGTTTTAAATAGAAATCGACGAAATATATTATATATATATTATATATATAATATAATGGCCTGAATAGAACGCGCCGCGCCGCGGCAGTTCGTGAATTTCGACCATTTATTTCAAATGGACATTGCGGGAGATCCGACCGTCGGATTCTCCTAAAACCGGAACCGTTGGGTTCGTATCGAAAAGAGCTTTCTAACGAATATTAGAAATTTGAAATCTAACGGTTGGATTTGGAGATACGTCCAAATCAAATTCGAAAAAGGTCGCTGTAAGTGCAGTTCGATAGCCATTGATGGAAATCGACTGTACGGGCCTTGATAAAATTATTAAAAATAGCAATAATTTGTGTAAAATCATAAGAAATGATTTGTGAAGATTTGGGATGAAAAACTCCATATTTGAAAAGATAAAAATAGGTTTTTATCGAAATGAACTAGTTTTGAACTAGAATTATAATTCTATTTATTTTTAAATAAATAAATTGAATTTGAAAAGGGTTTTGAAAATAACCAAAATTTCCAATGATTGCATTGGAGTGGATTTGAATCGAAATTGTCTTCGGAATATTTCGATGTTGGAATTCGTGATTATACAGGTGTTGTTATGGAAATTTGAAAGATATATTTATATCGTTATTTCCAATACGACATTTGTTAGTCGTAGAATTTGATATTGAATATAAGCCGATATATTTTCTATTCAGAGCCTTGTATTGAATATCAAATGTGATTTGGGTTTGTCGTGAATGGTGTCTTCACTAACACTGTTCTTGGACCCAGTTGAGAAAATATTAAATCTTTTTATTTAGATTTAATGAAGTGTACCAATTAAATAACATTTAATTGGGATTGAATAGATATTGATTTTTGGGTTTATCGTGGACAGTGTTTTAAATAACACTCGTTCTTTAACCCGATGATTAATGAATGTGATTTTGGGTTTATCGTGAACCGTGTTTTAAATGACACTGATTCTTTAACCCAGTCGAAGATTAGAACTAAGTGGAGTTTTAATGAATCTTTAATTAGATTGAAAAGATCGAGAATGGAGTAGCACCAGTTTTGCTCCAGGCGTTAGTTAAATCTTTAATTAGATTTGAACGCGAAATGGTAATTGAATTTACCGATAACACCGTGGTGTTAGATATGAAGTATTACCAGTTTTACTTCATGGGATGAATAGGTTGGGATTGGGAAATTGAAATAAATGATTACTTCGGTAAGGTTCGCTAATCCCGACTAGTTTGAATTGAGATTCAAAAATAGAATAAAGAATAAATTCAAGGAATTTATCTTGGATAAAATTAATGGGAACCTTTCCCTATGAATGTGAAATTTAGAAACTAACTGTCGGTTAGCCCAGCAGAATGGTTTTCTGGATATTGATCTGATGTTGGTTTCGGCCTTCGGGGTTAATATTTGGGGAATTATTCTCTTGATTAATTTACGGTCAGTGACTAATGAATTGGAATGAGGCGTATGTTGTGTTTGTGTAACACTTATTTAAAATATACGCGAGTTATTCGGAAAGACCGGGTTTATCCCACTCTGAATAACTGATACGACGATAAGTCGAAGATGAAGACGATGGTCGAAGACCGGAGGTCTTCACGTCGTTTGGGTGATAACTGATGATCTTGATTGGGCTGTACACCCAAGAAGATGGAAACAGTTGGTGATCGTCCAGACGTACTTGGAGATCGATGGATATGCGGGGTACTAGGTGCCTCCGGTTTCGTTCAGACCCAGAACGGACTTGTAAATGGACTGTGTGTCTGACATTGGATTTTAGTCCGTGTGATTGATCTCTATTAAATATATATCTGTTTGGCGGCGAAGAATTTATTCTCTTGCTTAACGCCCTTCTCTGAGACGTACGAGCTCAGGGGTTATATATTGATGGATATCAAACGCATGGAGTGAATTGCCTGTGTGGCATGCCTAAGTGGAAATTGATCGAGGCTTCTGTTGAAAAGCAAAGTCTTGTGGTGATGATCAAAGCACGGCCTTTGTGGCATAGCTTTGTGTAACGTTTACTTCGCGAGTTTCACACCCGGTATGAACCAAAAACGGGAGACGGGCCTCAGGGAGGGCATGTGTTTCTTTCTAGTTAGAAGTGGCGTCAGTGGTTTTACACGCCCTGACGAGTTTGACTTATGTGGTTGTTGCTGTTGCGAGGCGCCTCGGATTGATCGGTCGTTCTCAAACCGATGGAGTCATTTAGTTGGCTCGTTTACGCCCCATAGGGCGGAGGAACGCATGTTCAGGCATTTTAATCCACATCAGTGGACCGGCCCTGACGATCCAAGGGCCCACCTGTGTCTGGGTCCTGAGACACGGACTAGAGCGTCTCGAATCGGTTGAGGACTATCTTTTGCCTCGGTTCATAGACGGAAATCCAATTTCCAAATACGTGACATTTGCGGTTTTATTTGTAGAGCCTAGTATGGCGACATAGTGGGATGGGGCACTCATGCCGCCTATGATTGATACTTATGATTTGAAGTTGTTTTATATACTATGCACTTATAATAGTATCAAATGATTTGTTTTCAACGTATCAAGCATTCTTGGCTATTATAAGGTAAAAACCCTATCCTCCGGCTTGCGATTGCATTGTGTGATGGGAACTGGGTCTTATAATAGCTTCATCTTTCTTTATTTAGCATTGCGCTGCTGTTTTATGCACTGGTATTCTTAGGAGGAAACCCGTTCCGTGTTATACGGCGTGGTCCCTTGATTTACCTAACTTTAAAATAAAGATTATTAACTGTTTTAGTTCTCACACCAGTCACATGACTGACCTGGAGTTTATTGTTTTAACCTAAACTCTGGGTGCCCTTATTTTCGACATGGGCAGCTAGTAGTTTTGGTTTTGCAGATTTATATTCACAGGATCCTGGTTTACAGCTGGAACGATATCCGGAAAGCTTTGTATCCGTATATCCACTTCTAGTTGTATATTGTATTATTTTCCGCTGCTATGTATTTAAATGTAATTTAAATCTCTGATATTTCTGTGTAATATTCATTTATACTCTGTATATTCTTGTAATCTGATGCATTGTTGTTATATACAATGAAATGTTCTTTTATATGCATTCTGTTGTGGTTTGTTCTCGAACTATCCGACGCTTTCCTTTACGGGGAAGTAACGGGTTTTCACAAAAGAGATGTAACCACTAGAGTTACTAAAGGTAGAATGGAGCCATGTAATGTGTGGAATATCTTAGTAATGGTGAGCCACCTATTTGATGCAGCACGGCGTCTTCGTGACTTGATTGGTCTTTGTGACCTGATCTGTCTTCATAACTTGATTGTCTTCATGACTTTAAGTATCTTCATAATTTCGTGATTTTTTTTGTGACTCTGAGATAGAGTAGTCAATGCTCAATGGCCTCAGTTTTTCTTTTGATTCTTAAATATCTTCCGTTGATCTGTCCATGACGAAATTCGCAGTGAAGTGATTTCCTACGGATACAGATGTTTTTTGGGGGATCCAGACGAAACCATTGTGTATCTGCGATTCATGAACAATCAACATATCAACAATATCACATTGGTACTTTCCATATCTGTTTTTAAAAGGAATTTTTGAAATATTTTTCACTTTGAGTTGAAATAAGAATATTTAGTGCTTGGAGATTTTAGTCGTGCGCTTGGCCAGCGTATGCCTAACATCTTGTGAGAATGACAATAGACTTGTCAAACTTCGAATTACTAAATATTTTTAAATCAATAATTTAAATTAAAATAAGAAGATTTCTAAGTATTTTGATGTTTGGAAAAAAAATTGTATAAAAATTATAATAGATTTCAGATTTTAGAAATTTTCAAATTCTTAATTTACAAATTGTTGACTCAAAGAAGAGATGTTATTTACACTCTTCATTGAGTATTGGGAAAAATTAAATGGATTGAATGTAAGGAGATTGGGTTGAGGGTTGTTAAGCCTAGACCCATTATAGTCGCAACGATGAGTAACGTGGAAAGTTGATGTTTATAATGAAATCTGGAATAGTTTGAGATGTATAAATCCAACTTATGCAAAAAAAAATTGAAATTTTAAACGAGATTGGTTTTGAAACAAATTATATTATTTTGAATTGCTTAGAAGTTAAGATTAAATGAGAATTGGGAGATATCTCAAAATAAATTGAGATAAAAATTGGTCTGAAGATATGGAATATAATTTAAAAAGCAAGGAAATAAATAAATAAAACCCGATTTGGGGAAAAAAATCGTGTTTATCAAAATTGATCCCGAACATAAGGAAAATTGATGTTCCGAGTTAATTGAATGTGATAAACGGAAGGATTGATGATTTAAAATATCGATATTAAAATTTAGTTGTGGAATAATTTCGCACAAATATGGAAATTTGGAAGTATACATTGGATAACTCTAACGTTCTCTTCTTTTCGAGGACGAAAAGTTTTAAAGGGGGGAAGAATGTAACATCCCAAAAATTTCGACAACTGGAATATGAGATTAATTAAAGATTTAACGATTAATAACCAATTTTAGTGTATATTTGGTTTAGAGATTTAAAAATCAAAATTTATTGGTTTAAATAAGAATTTAATTCGATATTAAATTCATAATGATTAATCTGCATCAATTGATTAATTATAATTGATCGAGAATAAATTGGTTGATATTTGAATTTAGATTGAAATTTGAATTAACAAATACAGACAAATTATGTTGGATATTGTAATGTAGTTTGAAATATAAACGGCTTGAATTAAAATAAACATTATTAACGGATAACGTTATATAAATTTGGAAATATTATTTTTCGAAATATATGGAAAACCGACTTAGATATGTGTGAATTTATATGTAGAAATTTAATTTAACGTTTCAAATTGGAATGGAACGGAATTGTTGGTGAACGAATGGAATTAAATGTAAAACGTTAGATAAATTAAATTTAAATTAACATCATTGTGCGAACGGGATCAGAATTCGACCAAACAAATTTTTCTAAATACAGTTTGTGAAAACGTAGCAGCACGTCAAGTTTCGTAACGTTTGGTGTTCGGTTATGGCGGAACAAAAATAAAACATTTAACGAAATTCACAGTAGAATTAGATTAAATAGGGTTCGATTAAATTTCTTGGACACCATACTGTGAATTCCTTCACATTCAAGTAATTCACTGTACACTGAAAAATCACTCCGACCTATATGGGAGAAACTCGGTTATCCTAAGGTATTGACATGATTTTGATCTTATCCTCTTTGTTTTCCTTCTATAAAAAAACACACACCAATTCCTTTTCTCTAACAAATTCATTCTCTCTTTGCCCAAATAACAATCAAAGCTTTCCTAATTCGGTTTTAATGGCCACCGACCACCGCGAATCGAACTTTTTCCCAAAAATCGAAATAAATCGCCACCTTCTTCCTCCTGCATACGATCAGCCTTGCTCCGCATTCTGCCCCAAATCACGACAACCGAGATCAAATTGCTTCTCCAAGTTATTTAACTCGAAACCGGGTTTTGTTCATCTTCGTCGCAAATGGAAGTCGCAACCTCCGTTCAAAGCTTCGCCCTTGTCCCTCCAAGCCACTGTTTTCCATCGAGTAAGAGTGCCGTTTCCAGCGATCGTCACCAAGCCATCGCGTGCGTCACCGGAAACATCTACTGCTATAGTTTTCTTTGCTGTATTTACAGTGAGTATTCTCACTCACGATTAAATATTAATTCAAGTAATTTGATTTCGGTTAAATTGAAATTATGATGTTAATAAGTTACCTTACTGTGTGTTGGTTATTGCTTGATTTGGGGTTCGCTGCATTTTACCTAAATCATTTTTGTTGTGGTCGGGGTTCACTGCCTTGTTCTTATGTTTTGCCACCCTAACCTTGTTCCTGTAAATTTACGCATTCAAATATTTTATGGTGTATATGTATACTGCTGTTTTGCCACCTACCTGAATTTTTGGTCTGAATAGTTTATACAAGTGATAAATTGATAATGACAGCACACACATTCATCCGCTTACCCAATAGTATAATATTGACCGACTAGGCTGATAGCTGAAACAACTATGCTATAAGGCGAAAAGAAACCTGCGCATGTTTGGATACACTGTTAATATGCTAAAACAAACACATGTAGTCGAGACCTTTTTTGGCCAGCCTTGTATTTAATAAAAACTATTATGAGACGTACACATATAACTTTGTTATATGTTTTGTTTTGCTTGTCATGGCACCTACACATGTATTTGTGAACTTGAATGCAAATTAAATATTCTGACTATAAATATTGGGTAAATATTGATGTTCTTAGATTTTATTGCTTCACCTGTTTTCTTTTGAGTTTATTTCTATTTAAGTGATTACTTATGTAGTTAAAGGCCATAAACTATGTTTGGTTGCATGTATACCTTTTTGTTAGGTCCTTATTCTTCAATGTCAGAATGCATATATATGCTTACATATTTGTATAGGTAGCTATAAAAAAAAGTGCTGGTAACATGGTAAGAATATTATACTCGTGAATCGGTTGCCTTACCATTTATTGAAATTTGAAATGCAAACTTGTCTGGGAAAAACCGAGGAAGTAAACTCTTTTATTTTTTTCAGTTTAAATCTGTTGTTAAGTAGTATTTAGAAGTTATATATATACATTTATAATATACTTCAGATTTATATATACATGACTTTAAAAATATGGCCTACTGTCGGATATATGATATAATTTTTATGGCCCTTAAGATAACCTACTGTCGGATATATGATATAATTTTTATGGCCCTTAAGATAACCTACTGTCGGATACATGATATGCTCTTGTATGTGCACTTAAAGTTGAGTGAACATTAGCGACCATGAGCCGTTGTTTGGTACTTGTTGGCTGAATAAATTAATTTACTAGGATGGTCACATGCCAATCGATCAAGTAAGCGGTTATGCGTCGATCAAAATGCGACAATTCAATGCCCTAGTGTCCTTTACTTTGTTCGGTTACTGATTTCGTTATTGTTTGCAAAGAAAAAAAAGTGATCCTGTCAAACCAGACAGTGAATTATGCATAAATAAATTCGTCTGGTTTGTTAATTGATAATGTAGCGTTGGGGTTGTTGTCAGTAATTGCTTTGCTTTAGATGCATACAATGGAAGCTACATTATGTATAATCATCATTTGGAAAAAATTCTGCTAGCATAAAAGATGTAAATAAATTATCATACTAAATATCCAGTGAAGATATATGATATGTGAATATTCAATACCATACACCGTAAGATGGTTATTGTTATTGTTTGGCAATAGGCAAATGACCCCAACGTGGTGGATTTGGCTGTGTTTATAAATTTGAGTTTTACTGGTTATCCTTTGTGGTGTAAAAACCTGGTACTTTGCATTATTAAAACCTGGTTATCCTGTGTAGTGTGAAAACCTAGTACTTCTTTTGCATTATCTAACTTTTCAACCTCCATTTAGCAATAGAATTAGAAAACTGCAGTCCAAATAACCCGTCAAGTTCGTTTATGGTTTGCATTGTAAGGAAAATTAAACTATGTCTTTTCAGATGCTAATGTAACAGGATAGAATAAATTCATGTTATCTTTTTTTCAGTTGTCATGTTCAAATTACATATTTCCAACCATGTATTAGCTTCCATGCTTGTTTCATTCTCAGTTTGAAATGTAAACATTTCATAAATTTTTAACACCCCTGCTTATCCAATGTGTCATCTACTGGTTTGTTGCATGCTGTTACTTTTGGGTATGCATATTTGAATACTGCTATCATATCAGTTTGGGTATACATATTTGAATAGATGTAGCTGCGTATATCTTGAACCAATATATATAGTTGTTGTGTTGGTTACGCTATCTTATTATGTCATATCCTGAAAGTTATGCATTTAATACAAATCAGTAAACATGGAACACATGCATATGTCATGAAACATTTTTTGGTCCCTCATTTCCAAATGTCTTCACTGCTATTTAAGTTTAGAACCCGCATGCTAGTTGCAACCGGTAATCACCGTTAATTTGACATCCGCGGCCATGACTGTGCTTATTACCGGTAGAGCCGACATCCGCATGTGTATTTTAATCTAATGAATATGCATGTACCGGTAAGTGAATATATGCATAACATCAATCCCACTATATATATGAAATACTTATGCTGTGACTGTCTCTGTGTGCATATGAATTCAGATTTATGTATACATGCATATTAGCATCATATACAGTGTGATGCCACCTTAAATGTTCACTTGATTGACCATGATACTTTATAGAACGCTTTGTTGCATTGGCCGTTATAGTCGTGCCACTGTTTATTTGCATGTGCTGTTTGATTTCAGGATGCTGAGGCAGTGTACTCATGTATAATCCATACATGAGTGCATATGCAAGCTCCTGTGTCCGCTCCTCACTAAAAATTAAAACTGGTATGAATAGATAACACACTTGATCTAGATACACTGATATGAACAGATACCACCGCGGTTTATTTTATATGTGTAACATCGATGTCGGGATTAATTGTTATACTTCAGCTTACATTGAAGTTAATTTACTTGAACTATGATTTAATCCTGACTCGAGTATTTTGTGTTTTACATGAAATGCTCGGGTCAGACCCGAGCAGTATAGATTTAAAGATTACAGCTCAGGATTCGAGGATTTGTGAAGCTGCGGATTCCAAAGACGGAGCACTCTGAAGACTTTAACCGTAAAGATTTTTATTGTATTTAACATATTTTTGTATTCCGCTATATAGAAAGAAATCTTGTATCAAAACTTTGATTAATATATAAAAGATTATTTCGCTGTTCAGTACTCTGTTATTTATTTACTCTGTGTTTTTTTTGTGTTGATTCTGTTTTTAAACTCTATAAGCTAAATACGCTCTGTCGATTTGGACGTTTTAAGTTGGTTTAATTGCCAATTTGAAGCGGTCAAAAAGGTGGGACGTTGCATCTTGATAGGGCGGTACACCCAAGACCAGATAATAAGTAGTGATCGTCTAGACGTACTTGGAGATCGACCGGATATGCGAGGGCCTCTCCCCTGCATTGGACATATGGGACGAGGAATAAGGTGCCTCCGGTTTCGTTCAGACCCAGAACGAACTTATAAATGGATGTGTGTCTGATATTGGATTTCATTTTATGTTGATTGATTTCTATTAAATGTATATATATATATATGTGTATATATATATATATGTATATATATATATATTTGGCGGTGGAGAATTTATTCTCTTGCTTGACGCCCTTCTTCGAGATGTACGAGCTCAGAGGTTATATATCGATGGACATTAGTTGCATGGCGTGGTTCGCCTGTGTGGCATGCAGAGATGTAGTGATCAAGGCTTCTATTGAAAAGTAGAGTCTTGTGGTTGATGATCAAAGCACGGCCTTAAAGGGCATAGCTTTATGTATAGCGTTAATTCGCGAGCCTCACACCTTGGTATGAGTCAAAAACAGGATAAGGGACGCAGTGAGAACATGACGTTTCTTTCTAGCTATGGGTAGTGTCATGATATGGAGCCCAGACATTTATATTTTTTTACCTACGTGGATGATGGATAGCGAGGCTCCTCGGATATATCGGTTACTACGGAGCTAATGGTTAGGTCCTATAGGACTGGGAAACGTGCGTTCAGGAATAACTAATCCTCAAACGTAAGGGAGGACTGGCACTACAGGATCCAAGGGTTGCCCAGAGTGTGTAGTCCTGAGACATTTGCTAGAGTGTCTCGAAGCGGTTAGGAGTACATCCCTTGCCTTGACTCATGACGGAAATCCAATTTCCAATACGTGACATTTCGGTTTTAATTGTAGAACTTGTATGGCGACATGGTATATGGTATCCATGTCGTCTATGATTGATAAATTTATATTTGAAGTCGTTTTATGCACTATACACTTATAATAGTATCAAAATGATTTGTTTTAAACGTACCAAGCATATTTGGCTATTATAAGGTAAAACTCTGTCCTCTGGCTTGCATTGCATTGTGTGATGGGACCTGAGTCTTATAATATCTTCATTTTTTCAAAAAGCATTGTGTTGTTTGTTTTGTGCACTGGTATTCTTGGGAGGAAACCCATTCCAGTTATACGGCGTGGTCCCTTGATTTACCAAATTTTAATGTAAAGTTTTAAATAATTGTTTTAGTTCTCACACCAGTCACATGACTGACCTGGAGTTTATTGTTTTAACCTAAGCTCTGGTTGTCCTTATTTTTCACACGGGCAGCTAGTAATTTTGGTTTTGCAGATTTCTTTTTATAGGATCCCGGTTTACAGCTGGATTTATATTCGGAACTCTCTGTATCCGTGTATTTCTTACAGTAGTGTTTTATATTATTTTCCCGCTGCTAATGTAATTTAAATCTCTAGTATTTTTCTGATGTATAATATTTATTCATATTCTGTTATATTCTTGTACTCTGATGTAAATTGTTGTAATAAGCAATGAAATGTTCCTCGGTTTGTGATCTGATTTGTCGTGTTCTCAACTCAATCCGGGCTTTCCCGAAATGGGAGATTTCGGGTCGTTTCAACAAAGTTGTGTTATATTAAAGTCGTGCCTTGATCATCATCTGAAAATCCCTACTTTTCAACGAAAGCTTTGATACATGCATCTTAGAATGCCTCATTGAAAATCCATACCATACAACTGAAGTCTATATATATAACCTCTAAGCTCATACGTCTCAGAGAAGTGTGTTAAGCAAGAGAATAAATTCTCCACCACCAAACAGATATATATTTAACAGAAATCAACAAATACGAAACGAAATACAATGTCAAAAACAAAATCCATTTACGAGTCTGTTCTGGGTTTGAACGAAACAAGAGGAACCTTTTTCCTCGTCCCATATGTCCAATAAAGGAGAGAGGTCCTAGCATATCCAGACAATCAACAAGTACGTCCCAAAAACTACCACTACAACCCCTTCAAGGGGGCCACCCAAGTCCAGGGCATCAGTAGTAATTTATTAGATGTGAAGATCGTCGGTCTTGCACCATCTTCAATATCTTTGACTTTGAATTGTCGTTTAATTATTTGAAATGGGATTTAACCTGGTCTTTTCAAATAATTCTCATGCATACAAATCAAATCAATTTCTTTTCTCTAGTTAAATCATTGACTTTCACAATCCATTTTATTACCTAATATTAAAAGGTTTAATCGAGAATTCAATTCGATATACAAATTAAATTTCTCATTTCAAAACATTGCCAAAATCTATTTTTCAAGTTTTAACGCCAAGTCACACTTAACCATTTCTTTTTTATAAACCAAGTAAAATTGGTTTATACGCATTCCAAATCGTTTATAATAATTTAAAATTATTTTTCGCTATTTTTATATTTATAAAAATAGTCCATATCATATAAGCATCCACAATTTCATGATATATGATTTTATTGTCCAGTCCATATCGAATAGTCACCTTATCAATTACCTGATCTTCGATCATTCAGTTCTCATCTTATAACATCAAAATTTACATGTTATGCGGTTCATAACATATAAGCATCAAGCAGCTACATGCTTATATGGGTATGTCATGCTATGCTATGTAGTGTGGTCCATTTTGTTTACTATCCAACGGTGTAGGTTCAATTACATCCAAGAAGCCATCACAACGCATTCAATTCACACACAATCAATTATAATAAATAAATTGTGCAACCAATGCCATTTAACGCACAGTTAATTCTAAAGAAACTGGGTATATAATTCAAGTGATGAATTAAAAGGTAAATCACATATACTTGATAAAAATGACATTTTTACCTAACTAATCAGTGTCTAACATGGGAATAAACTTAAATGTTAGTTGATAAACATAGTTAAATAATTCTACCTAACAATCCATAGTCAATTAAATGTATTCCCCCTTATACACGACATTTAAATTCGCTCGAGTGCTTCCAGCTATGCATATATCGATAAAAATGATATTTTTATCTTTTTACTTTCAAATTTACGTCTTAATAAATGTTATTATTAATCTATTATTCAACGCATAACTTCTTGGTCAATTTTTATTTTTAACTAGTATCAATTAACGATTTACTGTTAATTTTATTTAATTATTGTCAAGCTACAGTTTCTTGTCATCGATATGGTTTTACGCGTATATGTCGCATATCGAATTACTTCGCATACAATGCTTAAAAATGATATTTTTAACCTTCTAAACATTATTTCACATCTTAATAAATTTTATTTATTAACCAATATTCATTGTTTAACTTAATAATTAACATGCAGTTGATTTATTTCTATTCTAGCCCTTTAATAAGTGAGCTTAAAATTTCTCACCAAAATTTCCACTCCACCAAATCGTTTACGCAGAGGAATGCAACACTTTCCGAACTTCCACGCGGCTTTCTGGAGGTCCACGGAGCTCAAACGACTCGTTAACACTCCCTAACTCGCTGATATTGGTAGATCCGAGAGTTTGGAGCTTAACAGGGGAGGAAATGAACACGAACGGATGTGCCAGAGACAAAGGCTCCGTTGTTCGTACTTGTCACAGCAAGGGGGAGAAGTATTTGGGGGTTTAGAGGGTGTAGAAGGAGGTAGAAGAGAAGTTCGAAGGTGTAGGGGGAAAAGGTGAGATAATCGGTGAAAAGGGGGCAAGGGGGACTCGACCGTGGGCCTTCGCGGTGGGTGGCGCATGTGGCAGTGCAGGAGGGCGGTCAGAGGGTAGTGGCGGTGGCGGTTGAGGGTAGGAAGTGGAGGAAGGCCATTGTTGTGAAGGTAGGAAGAGAAAGGAGGAGGAATAAAGAAAGAGAAAGAGAAAGGAAAAGGGAAAAGGGGCTAATTTGCAGAATTACCCTTCTCGCAGATCACTGACATGGCGTGATCCCATGAGTAAGGGTGAGCGTTCGGTCGATTCGGTTGGTTTTGAGGTAAAAAACTCGAACCGAATCGAAATCGAAATTTTTTCAAAACAAACCGAACCAAACCAAATTAATTTTGGATAATTCGGTCAGTAACCTATTTAACTGAACTTGAAGGATATGTTATTATCTAAAAGATGAATTCACTCAAAGTGAAACATAAATTTATGTTTGAAGAAATTTTATATAGTAAATTTTATGTTTATAATTAAATTTGACCTATTTGTAGCACTATCTTTGTATTTTATCACTAAACAAATTATTTAAAGTGCTACGACACCGTAAAATTAGATAATACATCAAAAGTTTGGTTAATTCGGTTAAACCGATAACAAAAAAATATATTTTACAAACCGAATTCAAACCAATTTAGTTCTAAAACCGAAATGAACCGGCTTGGTCTATTGAACCGAATACTGCTCACCCCTATCGTGAATTCAAACAAAACCACATTGGCCTGTTTGATGGCTTTCGTTTTAATTTAAATCTGATAACTTCACGTTTATAAAAGTGTGATAGTTAGCCTCCACCTCTTTTGATTGCACGATCACAAATTAATTCCATTTACTACGAAATTTTGGATTATGATAATATACGTAATTCCATATCCAACGGATCCGGATTCGTCGAATTTTGAGTTAGTTTGACCTTCCATTTTATTTTTTGATCGAGTTTGAATTCGATTTCTACATGTAATTTAGCGTAAATTTTCTTCTCGCATGCCCACACATTAACTCCAAAAAAATTGAAACTTAGGATTCTACCATTATTTCGACGCTACGGATTCAATAAAAAAATCGTTGAATTCCGAGGACATCTCCATAACGTTCCATCGTAAACTGATCATTAGTATTACATCAAATGGTTTTATCGGCCCCACTACATACTAACTCCGTTTGGCGTGAAATTTGAAATCTAGCAATGATTTACCATTCCGAATCCAAC
This sequence comes from Allium sativum, assembly GCA_030737875.1. Taxonomy (NCBI): domain Eukaryota; kingdom Viridiplantae; phylum Streptophyta; class Magnoliopsida; order Asparagales; family Amaryllidaceae; genus Allium; species Allium sativum. The sequence continues at coordinate 144,067,590 of CM060921.1, read as the reverse complement.
GAAATTAGTCTCGTCGAAAACGGAGGTTTCTAGCAAAATATCAACTTTTAAGGGTTATGTAATGTTTTAAAAACCGAATTTTTAAATTCCGATGTATTTTCTTATAAAATTATGTTAAAAATAACTTTTAAATTAGTTGTGAAATTTCGGGTTGTTACATAATGAACATAAGTGAACTGAACCATCGCAAAGTTGTATTGAATGCATATATGCTTGTACATACATATATATACACATATATACGTATCATAATTAGTCAAATCAAAGTTAAAGAAAATATGCATATAAGTATACGTATATATATATATATGCATATAAGCTTCTTTTATATGCATTACCTCACACTTAAGTTGACTTTTCAGATAATAGGGCAAACAATCATGAGAGAGCAATATGACCATGATGGGAGGGGAGGACATGTGCAGGTGAAGGAAAATGGGTGTGTGAGAGTATGGTAGTGATTTGGCAAGTTAAGTTTAATGTAAAATATTTTTTTATGTTTTTTGTATAAATACATGCCTCCTTTGTTCATAACTTCACATACTCATTTCTTCTTCCTCCTCCTCCTTTTGAGCCTTATAGTACTATCATTGATGTATTTCATCCCTTAGTCAAAAGTAGCTTTGTTCCATACTAAAAAATTTAAATCCATATCGAACAAAGTCAAAATTCTTTAAGATTCTTTCAAAGTTTTTAGTTCATCATTAGAAGGTTGTATACCAAGTTTAAAGTCAAGGAAAGAAGGCCAGGGGTTCCATCCGTACATGGTTGAGTTAAAGAAGAAGAAGGAGCTAGTTCGAGATGCTCCAGTGCGATGGTAGCAGAGCTATGATGAACCTTAGGAACTTTAGAAACCAATAAAGGTGAGAGATTAAACCTTGAATAACCCTCCCTATCCATATGCAAGGATGATGAATATGTTTACTATGATTTAATATTGATAACGCTTTCTATAATGATTATTTATCAAGCTCAATTGATGATATATTGTTTGAATGGATGATTTAGCAAGTCATGTTAAATACATATCGGTATACACAACAACAAAAAATCACTTTCCTTTCATGAATGAAATGGTGTAATGAAATTATTAAACCTCTTGAAAATGAGTTAAAATATTTTAGAAATGAATAACAAGCATGCCGAAATGTAAATGTGAAGTTTGGAAACAATATGAAATTTGAACAAATTTTGGTATGTCGTGCAACGGTAGATCGCGATTACAATCTTTAAAAAGTTAAACATTTGTGCACAGTAAAATATGAATTCAAATTATTTTAAATAAGATTTTATTTAAACCATAATTTATTAATAAATTAAAAAAGATCAAGATTTCGTTCATTAGATTTTGAAGTATGACTAAAACAAGTTTTCAAAAATATCGTTGTTAATACAAAAAATACAGTTGTTTGAAACTGAGATTTTACTCTCTTAAAATGTCGAATAGATCTTATAAATAATTTAAAAAGCTTTAAGAGTGATTTGAGTTAAATGTGTGAATTTTACAATGATAGAAAAGCCAAATTGATCAATTAAGCTAAAATAGCACTTTTCGCACACTTTCCAATAACGATTGAATTTTACTAAGGAAATAGTCATGAGCAACAAGTACCCTGTCTTACCTGGTCTTTTGTTAGACGAGGGATAAATAAGATTAAAATGTCGAAAATGAATTAATTATAAAATATAAAGTTTTCTTAGGTAAACGAATCAGATAACTAAGAGATGATCTTAATGTATTTAGTATCAAATTCCGATGAGGTGATCCTAACTATATGTGAATTAAAAAGGTACTTACATTTATTCGATGAATGGTTGAGATTGAACAGGAACTTGACATCGAGTAAAACAAGTATGATTTATTTAGGCCTAGCATACAAAAACGGACATATCATCCAAGATAACATAAAGAATCAACGGAGTTTAGTAATTTCTTGTATATGCCAAAAGAACATTTGAAAATATGTACATCCTCAAAATATGTTTCGTGAAGAAATGAATTAAGAACACCCAATACTACTTAAAAAATATTTTCTCCATAATTGATTTGAAGAAACTAGGATCTAATTCGAGTGATTCCTATTTGAAAACCACTTTAGATCATTTTACATTTTGAAAGAAAAGGAGAAGGAATGAAAAAGAGTTATGCAGATTTAATGAAGGGTTGTTTTCACTAATATTTAAAGGAATTATCCCATATTACTTATTGATAGTAGTTATGCATTAAGATCTTCAATGCAAAGATTTCTCTCCATTAGATCACTGATTCAGTAGAAGAAGTGCCTTCTATTTATTCAAACCCATGATGACTTGTATAGACAAATGTATGACATTGCACTTCTAGTATGTGTACATGTATCTCCTCGAATACATATATTTAGTGGTGTGGGACGTAACACTCCAGCACTATATACACCCTTCTCTGGGACGTGCAATCTCAAAGGTTGCATATTAGTGGAAATCAATTTCATATGGTGAACTCAGTAGCTGCCATTCAAATAGTATAAGTTTATCGAAGACCTTAAGCTTCATCATCTAGAAATGATTGGAAAATGGGCATGGTGTGCGGCTTTGTGGGTAATGTAACAACCCATAATTTTGACAATAAATAGTTATTTAATTAACTAATATTTTAAAATATTATTCTGTAAAGAATTAAAATATGAATTTGATGGACGATTTTGGATGGACACGAAAATATGGAAATGTGTGAAGCCGTGTTGATTAAATATGCGCCATTTCAATGCGAATGATATTTATATCAGTTTTATTCATTTTTATAATGAATATCGTAAAGGAAATAATCTTCGAATGTTTCAAAATTGGATTCCGTGGTTATACAGATATTGTTATGGGAATTTGGAAGATACATATATCGTTATTCCCAATACGATATCTGTTAGTTTCAAAATTTGATATTGAATATAAGCTGATATAATTGCTATTCATAGCCTTGTATTTAATATTAAATTTGATTTTGGGTTTGTCGTGAATTGTGTCTTCAATAACACTATTCTTAAACCCAGTGGAGAAAAGAATAAATCTTTTAATTAAGATTATTAGAGTTTCCAATTATATTTAGTAACTGAAATAAAATGGAATGTGAATTGGGTTTATTGTGAGCTGTGTTTTAAACGACATTCGTTCTTTAACCCGATTAATAGTGAAATGTGATTTGGAATATATAAATCTTTTATTAAGATTGAATGGGAATTTTCCAAAGTAAAGTTTTCCAATTTAATAGAATAAATTGGAATTGAATGGAATTCGATTTGGTAGTAATCGAAGTGAGCTTCCTTGGAGGAAGACTGTTAATATATATGGAATTTAAAAGGCTTTATCGTTATTCCATTTATATTATTAGTCAGATACGGAAATTGATATCGATTGTATATTGATCTGTTTTCCATGAAGATTCCATTATTAATGGAATGTGATTTTAGGTTTATTGAGAGCTGTGTTTTAAATGACACTGGTTCTTTAACCTAGATAAAGACAGGATTACATGTCTAACATTGTATTTCCAACCGTATTGTTGATCTCTGCTAAATATATATCTGTTTGGTGGCGGAGAATTTATTCTCTTGCTTAACACCCTTCTCTGAGACGTATGAGCTTAGAGGTTATATATTGGCAAAAATCAATCGTACGGTGTAGACTGTTGAGGTAGCATGTTTGATTTCCCAAAGTTAAATAACATTAATAATGATTTTTGGGAATATTAAAATTAAGTGGAGTTTTAATGAATCTTTAATTAGATTGAAATATGAATGTGTTAATTTAAATTATCAAATTTGTGTAATGATCGAGAATGGAGTATCACCAGTTTTGCTCCAAGCGATAGTTAAATCTTTAATTAGATTTGAACGTGAAATGGTAATTAAATTTTACCGATAACACCATGGTGTTAGATATGGAATATTACCAGTTTTTCTCCATGGGATGAATAGGTTGGGATTGGGAAATAAAACAAATGATTTCTTCGGCAAGGTTCGCTAATCCCGACTAGTTTGGAAAACCTTAATTTGGTTAAACTGTGAAAAGAATATTTGAATAAAAGAATATTCTAGATTGGAATGAGGCGTATGTTGTATTTTTATAGCACTTGTTTATAAGATACGCTATTTATTTGGAAAGACCGGGTTTATCCCATTCTGAATAATTGATACGACGATAAGTCGACGAAGAAGATGGTGATTGAAGACCGGAGATCTTCACATCGTTTGGAATATTACCGATGTCTTGATTGGGCTGTACACCCGAGATAAGGTAATAAGTGGTGATCGTCCAGATGTCCTTGGAGATCGACCGGATATGCGAGGACCTCTCTGCTGTATTGGACATACGGGACGAGGAATAAGGTGCCTCTTGTTTCGTTCAGACCCAGAATGAACTTGTAAATGGATGTGTGTCTTGCATTTGGATTTTATTCTGTGTGATTGATTTCTATTAAATATATATATATATATATATATATATATATATATATATATATATATGTTTGGTGACAGAGAATTTATTCTCTTTCTTAACACCCTTCTCTAAGACATACGAGCTTAGAGGTTATGTATCGACACACATCAGTTGCATGGGTTAAATTGTCAGTGTGGCATGCTAAGATGCAAATGATCAAGGCTTCTATTGAAAAGCAGAGTCTTGTGGTTGATTATAAAAGCATGGCTTTAAATAGCATAGCTTTATGTAGTGTTAATTCGCGAGCTTCACATCCCGGTATGAACCTAAAATGGATGAGGAACATATGGAAATGGATTCTGGCTAGGAGTAACGACATGGTATGGAGCCAATACTGTTTACTCATATGGATGTTGCTTATTATTACTTGATGGAGAGAGAGGCGCCTCAGATATATCAGTCACTACGGGGCCGATGGATGTTATAGTCGATATACGGACCAGATTTTATGCCCCGTAGGACAGGCTAACATAGAGTTTATGGTATTACTAATCATCGATGGGTGATCGGCCGTACGGCTAACCGCAAGTGCAGTTGCGGCTGTATCTTAAGGCTCGGGCTAGAGAGTCTCGAATCGGTAAGGACGATCGCTTGCCTTGGTTCATAGATGGAAACCCAATTTCCAATAAGTGATTTCACGATTTTAGTTGTGTATATATATATATATATATATATAGCGACGTAATATAATGGTACCTAGCCGCTTATGATTGATACATTTATATTTGAAGTTGATTTCTTCACTTATAGTAATAATAAAAGATGAAATTTCGCGTATCAAGCATATTTGGCTACTATAAGCAAAAGCTCTATCCTCAACTGTGTTCATTGTGTGATGGGACCTGAGTCTTATAATAGCTTCATTTTTATGTTTAACATTGCGCTGTTTGTTTTATGCACTGGTATTCATGGGGGAAAACCCCGTTCCGTGTTATACGGCGTGGTCACGTGATTTACCTAACTTTAAAATCAAGCTAATAATTGTTTTAGTTCTCACACCAGTCCCATGATTGGCCTGGAGTTTATTGTTTTAACCTAAACTCTGGGTGCCCCTATTTTCCACACGCGCAGCTAGTAGTCCTGGTTTTCGTAGATATTTCTTTTTCCAGGATCCTGTATTTACATCTGAAGCTATATTCGGAAAGATCTGTATACTTGTTCTTTCAGTTGTGTTATGTATTATTTTTCCGCTGCTTTGTATTTTAACCTCTGATATTATTTTATATCTATTGTGTAATATTTATTCATACTCTGGTTCTTGTACTCTGATGAAATTGTTGTAATAAGCAATGAAATATTCTATTGTTTGCGTTCTAATTTGTCATGTTCTCAACTCAATCCGGGCTTTCCCATAAGGGTGAGTTTGGGTCGTTTCATCATGCTTTAAAAGCTCAAAAATAGGAATTTCTGCAAATGATGGAATTTGACCACGTTTAACCGTTTCGTTTATCTCGGAATTCTTGTCAACTTTCATGTTTAGAGTTTTGCGAACGTTATCCGTATGAAAAAGTTATGGATAAAATACGAAAACAGACGGAAATAAATAAAAATAGAAATTGTCCGTTGGGGTACAACAATAGATAACTTGGGACTGATAAATAGCTGCCTTAGGAAAATATGACCGTTAGAGTCATAAAGGGCAATAAATAGGAAATATAAAGAAATGGGTGTCAAAAGGGTATTAATGGATATTGATTGTCGTTTAAATACTGTCCAAATTAGGGAAGGAACTAAATAAATATCCTAGAGAAAAGGGAATATAAACTTCCTTTTATTTATGTCAATAAAACTTATAATTAAAAATATAGTTGGACTTAGTAGGTTAATAATGTAAGATATTATTAACCATATAAACCCATGATATAAATAATTGATGTACATACAGTATTTCCGTATAAAGGAATTAAACGGGATAAACTTAGTAACGTAGCCTACATTATCCCGATAGGGAGAGGTGCTAAAGGAAAATGGGGGCGACCTTAATAATCTTTGCATGTAGTCCGCTTCCTTGGGTCTTAAATGGCTTGGGTCGAGGATTCCCCTTAGGAGTAGGTCTTTCAGTTTAGGGGTCTTAAATGGCATGTGCGTGTGGACCTACCTAAACCTGGAAACTAAAAACGTCAGATATGACTACCTACCCTACGGGAAGTATTAAGCGACTAAGAAGATTATATATATAATAACGTCAGCTAGAAGGTATAGCGAATGATAAAATACCTACTCTCACCTTATGCGGGGTAAGGGTGTATGCGTGAATGACGGAAGCCTTAACTAGTAAAGCCCAAAGCTAGTTCCCCCTAGTTTTATGTTAACATTTAATATATTATCAAGGCTTAATAAGTTACCAATAGGTCCACCAAGGGTCCTAAGTGATCAGGCAGAATCCACTCTATCTATCATTGATAGTGAGGTGTTAAATAATAAAGAATAGAGAATGAGGATACAGGTAGAAACCCCGAAATTAGAGGCCCACTCTCGATATAATTAACCAGCTAAACTCTGGTATAAAATCTTCACAAAAATGTGTGTAAATGTCCTATCTCGATAATATAATTTGGGAATACTACTTTGGACTGAATGGTAAAGTCATGCGTAAACATTTACTAGGTTGAGCTAGAATCACTAAACTGGTTAGGCATACGGCTTAGGTTGAACCAAATGGAATATATCTGTGTTGTACATTTCTTAATCACTAGAACCTGCTGTTATGACCCCCCTCCTCATTTCAACCTCTTCAGAGAGAAGTTCGGGTTCTCATAGATGATTAAGTTTGGCTTTCGGTTCTCTTTCTCTCTCATGCTCGGTATTGGCAAAGTGACTTACTTTGAAAAAGGTAGTTACTTGAGTTAATACTAATTTATCCTATTTTATTTCCGTTGTAAGTTATTTTATCGTACTTTGATTATGCTCATGCTCATTTATTGCAGGTACAAGATATACACTCTATGCTTGGATGTGTTCAAATTTTGATTTTTATCAAAATTTGGGTGCAGAAAAGTGTGGGGTGTTACATTTGGTATCAGAGCTTAGGTTAAAGTATCAGAGGAATTAGTTAATATAAGAATCATGAGAGAATGTAATTCGATTTTCCTTTTTGTTTTTATTCATCTTTCTTACTCGACTTTAATTTATTTCGACAATAAAATTAGTCATCGGCCTAATTATATAAAATGGGTTTTGAGCGACTAAGAGTTGAAATATGTTGAGTTCGGGTTTCTAGCCAATTCTGTCTTACCCCACAGTACGTTGGCGATCTGTCGTGAAGAGCATGAGATGACATATGGTGGATTCAGTTGATTCGAGATCTGGAAACTGAAATAAAATATACGTTAATATAAAAAGCTAGCTACAACCGAGATAGTCATAAATTCTTGGTTTGGTTTGGTTTCGTTGGTAGTTCCAGTTAAGACCATTACTCGATCCAAAACGGAGAGTAAGCCACGTTAATATGTCATATCCATTTCGGAATTATAATTACGAGGTTTATCCATTTGTTACTTCGTTAAAATTTTGAATCTGCCTTTTTTGAAATATTAAACTGAGTTCTTATCCTTGTATTCGAGGAAATTTATTTTTAAAACTATTTGAAAAATAAAAATGGATTACAACGGTTTTGAAATACGGTTTCAAAAAAGTAGTTTTTGAAGGATATGATTTTAAAATTTCAATCGATTCGTATTTCAAAATTTTAGAGCTATGGTGATATTTTAATAAATATGGTCTGATTGGTAGGAAAATTGGAATTAGGAAGGACAAGGAATATGCCACTAAACATTAAAATAATAAATATATTCCTTGTGATTTTTAGTATCCGTTTTCCTATATATATTGGATAATTTATTAAAATTACCAAAGTTACCCTTAAAGGTTCTAAAGCTCTAACATTTTCGATATGAAAAGATTTTTCCAGTCTAAAATATAAAACTGGAATATAAATAGTAATAATAAAATGGATTTATAAATACGAAACCATTGGTTTATAAATAAATACCATTTTTGGAAAGAAAAAAAAAATTCTTTGGAAGGGCTAAGAAAAATCCTTCAGCTTTATCAATGGGGTATTTGAATTTGAATCGGTTAGTTTATGTCGGCTAGTAAGGGAGAAAATCCTTTTTAATTTATATTACGAATTTCTAGCTGAATTTTTGGAATTCATTTGTCGTTGTGTAGTCGTAGCATCGTGTTGAGACTATAAATCCTTGGAGTCGGTTCGGAGTTTGATTATGGACTTTGAAAACCGCGGTGATGAGGATAATTATTTTTGGATCGCGTTAAAATCTTAAAAGATAAGCGAGACAATTAATATTTAATCTGGCCTAATAAGGTCAAGGTCCAATCTCAGTCCAAAGCCTATTTAGTAGTTGACCCTTAGCCCTATATTCGGACGGTCAATTAGTTGATGAGTTTTGGAACAACTTGGACCAAGGACTCAACCGCAAATGTTGTGTCCAAATTACCCCTTCTTTCTTTCTTTCGTCTTTTCTTACTCATCTAGCCAAACCATATCTCTATCCTTCTTCACTTTCTTTGTTGCCTCCTTATCTCCTGGTTTTCGCGTTTGTTTGCGCATTAGATCTTGCCTCACCAATACTCCAAGATCTAATTTCTTCTCTCCGACTATTTCTTGGCCTATAATACTTAGTTGTAATATTCGATCTTACTCACACCATTTAAGTCTCATCCTTGGATAGAGATCATTTGGTTGGATCAGAATGAGAAAAAAGGTCTTACCACTTTAGGACTAAGAAAATTTGGCAAGGCAGTTGGGATTGCACTAGCCCATTGCTTCGAGATCTTAGAATAGGATTTGTGTTTGTCCACCTTTGTTATACCTTGTTCAAATAGGTTCTTTGGCAATCGTCGTTTTGGAGATGAAGATTAAGCCTTTTTTGATGGGTTTTTCCTGAGAGAATCTCTATGAGATTTTAGACGAATCCGTGTTTTACATGGACTTGTATGATCTCTTGTTTGACCAGATTTGGAGATTTTGTAGCAAATCTCTTTTTCTTGATGTCGGTCTATGTATTTGGGAATCTATGTTCGAGCTGCCCATGTAGACATGTGACCCATTTAGCACATCGATCTATAAATGGGAAGTTATGACTAAATTGGTCTCATGATGCGGGAATTAATCTTTTATTTGAAAGATGGCGTAACCATCATTCAGTGCCACATCATATTCGATTCAGCTTATTGTTTTATGTATTGTCTCATGGAGTTACTTTCTATAAATTCACTTATCCATTTTTTTTCCTTAGGCAATATTTGGTGGATTTCCATGAGATGCAGTTTTGTGGTAGGTTTCTTTCCTCATCATAAATTCTCTCTTAGCAGAGATAGTGATGTGGAAACCTCTAACGACACCAACAGTGTTTGTAACACGAGACTGAGCATTTTGCTACCACGGTATGGTTAATCAAAGATCCTAAAAATTGGTTTGAGCTCCAACCGCGGAGCAAGGCATCTCGTTATTCATAACCATTGTTTTGGGAGTTTTGGTGTTGTTTTTGTTGTTATCCCTTTCCAGCATCGGGTTCTTGGTTTTATGGTGATCCGTGCTTATAACTGTTAGTGTTGTTTAAACCGCACGACTTAGTTTAATAAGATTTCTAAGTTTGGAAATGTTTATTTCATTCATGCGTGCCTGTTTAAATGAAATCTCATTTCTCTTATCTGAACTAACGGTTGTCCTAGGGCTAGAAAGAATAGAATTCTGTGTTGGATAAATTTTAGCAAAGGACCGGTTTTGCGTTATCTTCATCATGAGTATATAAATAAATAAACCGCAATTCCTTGTTAAAGCTAAAATTTATTTTGGTCTTTTTGTGCGTGATTTCAGTTTTCGCATTTCTAGTGTGACTGACATCCTTTTTCCCCAACATGTGACTTGAATCAATTAACTTTCCGCAAAATACGTTTTTGAACTTTCTGGAAAATGTTGTTTGAAAAAAACATTTTCTTCTATCGTTTTCTTATTTTATGGGAAAATGAAACGGTTTTGAAAGGAAATTTTCAAAATAAACACAGGAATTTTTTAAGCGAAAATTTATTTTTACAAAAAAAAAAATCGATTCTTGGTGGCATGAATAGTGTAAGAAAGATGTTTGGATGCTTTGAGTGTGCTTCTAGCAGTGCAATAGGGCCGACGATGCAACAAAAACGTTAATGGTAACAAGGAAAAGGTTGTTTTAGCCTTGGAAACGTTGTTTCCATATCTTATCAACGATGCGCGCGAGCTATTAATTTACATTTTCAAGCTTGTTTTAATCCTCCTTTGTAGTCTACAAATGGAAATTTTTAGAGTATTTTGGTTGACAGAGTTGAAAATTTCACCGTAGGGCGGGAATTGGAAAAGTTATGAGTAGGAAAAAGGTTAAAAATCTTAGCTCCAATTTCCTTTTTCGGTTTAGGAGATATTAAATAGAAAACTATTAGATTGCGTACGTTTGGGTGGTAGGGTTTGGATGCAAAGTTGGTTGCTTTGCACTTTTATTCGTAATTGTGTGAAGGTTATGGATGAAAAGAATTTTCAAAGTTTGCATTCATATAGAATCATCAGTATATTTAGGATGTTTTGCATCATGTTTTTGAAAGTGTTTGAAAATCTCAATGCATACACACAGAGTGTCGAATCTAGAATCATCTTGCATGCATGCTTTATGGTTGAAATGCATTAAGTGCAATATGCACGTATACACATGGTTGCAAAGTGGATGTACACAAATTGGTTGTGTAGGATAGGACAACTAGTTGTCAGAATTTCGGGACGAAATTCTTTTTAAGGAGGAAAGAATGTAACAACCTGAAATTTTAACAATAAATAGTTATTTAATTAAAAGCTCAAAAATAGGAATTTTTGCAAATGATGGAATTTGACCACGAAACTTTAACCATTGCGTTCGTCTCGGCATTGGTCAACTTTCATGTTTGGAGTTTAACAAGTCCGTATGAAAAAGTTACGGACGAAATACGAAACGGGCGGAAAATAAATAAAAATAGAAATTTCCTGTTGGGGTACAACAATAGATAACTTAGGACTGATAAATAGTTGTCTTAGAAAAATATGACCGTTAGCGTCATAAAGGGCAATAAATAGGAAATAAAAACAAATGGGTGTTAAAAAGGGGATTAATGGATATTGATTGTCGTTTAAATACTAAGTCCAAATTAGGAAAGGAATTAAATAAATATCCTAGGGAAAAGGGAAAATAACCTTCCTTATCTATGTCAATAAAACTTATAATTAAAAATATAGCTAGACTTAGTAGGTTAATAATGTAAGATATTATTAACCATATAAACCTGTGATACAATAATCGGCGTATGTATAGTACTTCCGTATGAAGGAATTAAACGGGAATAACTTAGTAACATAGCCTATTTTATCCCGATAGGGAAAGATGTTAAAGGAAAATGGGGGCGAATTTAATAATCTTCGCATGTAGTCCACTTCCTTGGATCTCAAGTGGCTTGGGTCGAGGAGTCCATCTGGGAGTAGGTCTTCCAGTTTAGGGGTCTTAAATGGCATGTGTTTGTGGGCCTACCCAAACCTAGAAACTAAAAACGTCAGATATGTCTACCTCCATACGGGAAGTATTAAACAACTAAGGAGATTATATATAATAAGGTCACCTAGAAGGTATAGCGAACGATAATATACCTACTCTCACCTTATACGGGGTAAGGGTATATGCGTGAATGACAGAAACCTTAACTAGTAAGGCCAGTAGCTAGTGCCCTTAGTTTTATGTTAACAATTAATATATTATCGAGGGTTAATAAGTGACCAATAAGTCCGCCAAGGGTTTTAAGTGATCAGGGAGAATCCACCCTATCTATCACTGATAGTGAGGCATTAAATAATAAAGAATAGAGAATGAGGATATAGATAGAAACCTCGAAATTAGGGGTCCACTCTCGATATAATTAACCAGTTAAACTCTGGTATAAAGGCTTCACAAAAATGTGTGTAAACATCTTATCTCGGTAATATAATTTGGGAATACTGCTTTGGGAAGAATAGTAAAGTCGTGCATAAACATTTACTAGGTTGAGCTAGAATCACTAACCTGGTTAGGCATACAGCTTGAGTTGAACCAAACGGAATATATTTGTGTTATAGTTTTTGTTGTACATTTCTTAGTCACCAGAACCTATTGTTCTTACCCCCCCCCCTCCTCATTTCAACCTCCAGGTTTCAGAGAGAAGGTCGGGTTCTCACGGATGATTAAGTTTGGCTTTATTTTCTCGTTCTCTCTCATGCTCAGTATTGGCAAAGTGACTTTCTTTGAAAAAGGTAGTTACTTGAGTTAATACTAATTTATCCTATTTTGCTTCCGATGTAAGTTATTTTATCGTACTCTGATTATGCTCATGCTCATTTATTGCAGGTACTAGATATATGCTCTATACTTGGATGTTTTCAAGTTTTGATTTTTGTCAAAATTTAGGTGCAGAAAAGTGTGGGGTGTTATAGGTAATGCCTATTAAGATATGATCATCACCTTTCTTGACTACTCTCTATATGTCGGATATGTGGTGAATGCTATTGGATACCCCGAACAGGTCAATTATGACTGAGGTGACATCATATTCGATCAGTGCACCACTTTCGGGTTAGTGTAACTGGGCCGGTATTACTAGAATAACTGGAGGGAAATTGGTTCTCGGTACATCACTCTAGAGGTATAATGTACAGAAACGTAATTCCTTACCTTGACATTTGTATTGAATCCATATTGCCTAAGAGCTTGCGGTTTTGTTTGTATTTTCTAACATATGTGGAATTTAATAGTGGTTACAATTTCGCATAGTTAATTTGATTTACTTTATGTGTTTTGTTCCATAAGTCATTGAAGAAAATATCAAGTAACTTTAAGTAGGAAACGTTTGGTTACCATAAGGAAAGACTTGTTTTATATTTACGTGTAGTCGTGGCCATATGGGACCTTTATCTTCAAACATCAGGTTTAAGTTTATCCCACCAATCCTATGCCTGAACCAAGGTTTGTTTTTCTATCCCTTAATGTTAGACCAAAATTTGGTACTAACACCCAAATGCAGATTTATGGATCACAGAATGCAGATAAAGCGGTAAAAACAAGGGACACACAATATTTTTATAGTGGTTCGGCTCAAACCGGGCCTACGTCCACTTTATAGTTTCTTAAATCCTAAGAAATTACAAGTACAATGCCATCTCATAATCCATGAGATTCGTTCATACACAATAGCCTTGTCATACAATGAAGAAGAGGAGATTAGAGATTGATTTTATACACGAATTCCTCGTGTTAATTTGCATTGAACTGGCCTTGAGAAGCACGCAAAGTCCTTGAATTGATAATGGTAGAAGCTATGAAGAAGAATAGCAAAAATCCTTCGCATGGTGAATTTACAGTCGTAGAGAAGCTTCGGGTCGGATGCCACGTGCCATGGCCGGAGGAGATCTAGTAGAGTAGTAGAGAAATAGCCCAAAATCGTGTTGTGTGAGGTGGCGTTCATCCCATGCAAGTAGGAGACGGTTATGCCATAAGAATAGGTCAAACTTTGTGTGTAGGAGCAGGCTCAAGGGGGTCGAATCAGGTCTTCTTGCCATCGATTCGAACCGATTTGGTGTGGATTCTTCAAACCAATTGGAGAAGCACTCCAATGCAATTGGTGTCAAGGCGAGCCGCGTCGGGTAGATCCATCACGATCCGATCCAGAGCTTGCTTGTTGAAGCCAATGCCAAGTTAAAGTGTTTCATTGTGAGTCACCAGTTCGGGTCCTCCTCCACCGAACCGACCCGGTTCAATCGATTCGAACCGGTTGAGTCATGTCAATTCCCAAAATCCAAGTTTTCGGTTCTGCGCGCGTTCACGGAAATGGGCGTAACTTTCAAACCGTAAGTCCAGTTTAACCAAACAAAAGCTCTACTTAAAGCTAATTTAGAGGTCTACAAGATTTGCAGAGCAAAGATTCGTAATTTATGTTTTCGGTCCCAAAAGGGGTCATCTTCTAGGACTTTCGGGCCATTCTATGTTTGCGATGCGACTTCAACCAAATCGCTCCCTGTCTTCTGATGATGTTCCCAATACTTGAGCGTATTGTTAACCAGAGATTTCACGTGTGACTGCTTTGACCAAAAAGCGTGTCAACATTTTGCCCCTCAGAACATATCTTACTAATTGAAGGAAGATGTGTTCTGAATAATCTAAGAAATCCAAGGCCACGTCGGGCCTACCAGCTGCAAGTATAAACCATATATACAAAGAAAAGAAATCAAATAGGTATGTCAAAACCTGACAAAACTGATTACACTTTCAAGCATAAACCATGTTTGGGCGTCCGATTGAGCATAAAGCATACTCGAGGGATGATCGAATTGTCCTGCCAAAACCTGGCAAGGGACCTAACCTTCCTGGCATAAGCCATACCAGGAAGTTCAAACTAAGCATAATCCATACTCGAGTTTATTAAGTTCCTTTGCCAGGTCTTAACGAACCATTCATCATTATTGAGTATAATCCATACATAGAAATCCAACGAGTACAATCCATACTCATACTGAGATAGAACTGTACTTACCAAAGTCTGGCAAGATAGTCTATCCCTAGGCACAATCCGTACTTAGGGTTTCGAGATAAGTATAGGCCATACTTTAATTAAGATTGAGAATCCTGCCACAATCTGACAAGATACTTAAATTTTCCGAACATAATCCATGCTCGGAAAGTCCCTCCTTATTCAATTGAAGGTACATAACCAAAGCAAATCCTGATCAGTTTGTCCAAAGCATGCTTTGGGGCTAAATCCTAACCCTGTATGTATGTACTCCGATTTAGCCAACGGAAAACCTAAAGAAAGCAAAAAACATATCTTAAATCCTAAGAAATGCAGAAAATTTAGGCTGATCTCATCCAGATCAGTTAACGATGAGCCCAAGAGAGCTCGGTCTAGGATTGTTCCCACTCCGGGGAGCAGGAGGTGGCAGCATAGTTGCAGGCGTTGTTGGTTGTTTCATATACTCAGGTAGCTCTCCACGTCTTACCCGTTCCTTAATCAGGTCTCACAAATGCCTACAGTCATTTGTATCATGACAGTCCATATCATGGAATATGCAATGTTTCCAGAGTTACGTTCTCTTTGTGATGGCTCCCTTCTGGGAGGCTTTGGATAGGAAATAGCACCATTTTTGTCCATGTAAATGTCAAATAGAGAAGCACTGAGTTTTATGTACTTTTCGTATTTGGGCCCTCTCCGGGGATGAGTGTTGCGGTCATTCTTGACAGCAGCTTTTCCTTTGTCTTTTCCAGGATCAGACGGTCCTCCGTCCTTAAGAATGTTGACATCAAGAATCTTCTTCTCAGAGGTTGCATCTTCCTCACATAGAAATCTATCCGATTCAAGGTGGAATTCACTGAGATTCCATGGTGGGTCTCGATACAAAGATTTTTTGAACTACGAACTGTCTAGAACGCCGAATACTGCCTCCATCAACACCATAGATGGCTCAGGTTGATCAATTGATGCTGCTGTAATGTTGAATCTTTCCAAAAATGAAGCATAGTTTCTCTAGGCCTCTGCTTGATTGTACTGAGCGATATTACGTTCTTGGGTCAAGCATTATGGACCCGAAACTATTCAATAAAGCGAGCGACCAACATGTTCCAACTGTTGATCGATTCAGATTCTAGCTGTCGAATCCGCATAGCAGTTATGTCGGTTAAGAAGAGAGGGAAACATTTTTCCATGACGTTTTCCGATGCCAATTGAACTTCCATATGTCGTTTGTATCGCATCAGGTGCACGGTAGGATCTGTCCTGCCGTTATAAGGCTCCAGAACTAGAAATTTGAAATCCGAGGAATTGCAGGAATTCCTGATTTCCTGAGTGAATGGATTGTGATTGAGTCATCCACGTCATTCTAATAAGTGCAGCCTCTCGAGTGGCGTTCAATGAGATTGGCAAGCCGATCACCTTCAAAGAGTTGTTGCAAGTTGCTAAGATCAGAGCTAGTGCCCCCAGCGTTGAGTCCAAATGAGTGAGGAAGCACCTGGTATGCGATCCGGTTCGGATTGGTGGTCTTCGGATCAGATGGACCAAACCGACCCGGTCATGGCTCTCTGTTCTAAGTCGTATTCCACTGTTGGTGAGATAAAGTTGGTGCCTGAGTGTCCATCTGAGCTAGAGCCGAAGAGGGTCGAGCCTGACCATTTCCAAGAGAGAGGATATTACCCCCGAATTGATTCAGATTTTGACCTGTGGCTCAGATCGGGTTCGACCCGGACCGGTTTGTTGCTCTTGTTGGGGCTATTTCGATGCCATTTCGAGTGAGTTTCACATTGCCACTAGGCCTGCCTTCCATCCGAGCGAAGAATTCATCCATCATCTCCTGCTGTTTCTATAGGAGATCATCTTTCCTTGTCATCTGAGCTCTCAATTCAATGAGAACGTCATCCATCTCTTCTCTGGTTAAGTATGCTGATGGATTTTCATGAGAGGAAGCATCTTGCCTCACCTTGCTTCTCATGCCATGAGCTCGAACATCGTCTGCTTGGGATATCTTACGTTTGAACATCGATCCAATAGCCAAATAATCCGCTCCTTTCAAGCTAGAAGAAGAAGCTGTATCGTGCACCCCTTCCTAGCGTGCCAAAATGTAAGACCAAAATTTGGTACTTACACCCAAATGTAGATTTCCGGATCACAGAATGCAGATAAAGCAGTAAAAACAAGGGACATATAATATTTTTATAGTGGTTTGGCTTAAACTGGGCCTACGTCCACTTTATAGTTTCTTAAATCCTAAGAAATTACAAGTACAATGCCATCTCACAATCCGTGAGATTTTGTGATGGCCCGCCCCGCACCAGCTGACATTTCCCTGAAATGCGTTGTACCGATACCCAACCAGCACGGGACGGTCACCAAAAGAAAAGGAAAGGAAAGGGGTTTAAAGCGATGAATCACAACAAGGAACCTGTAGCATATCTCACAGCGCATGGAACAAAATATAATAATAATATACTTTGACATAAAACAAGCGAGACAGTGCATAAGCTGAAAACTAAGCATCGTAGCAGCGGAAAATCCAAATATAGCTTATGTTCCACTTCATCATTATTACAACTTTAAAACTGTTTCTAGAACAAAAGAAAGGAAAGGTACACTACTAATGCCCAAAGTAGTGACCAGCAGCGACAAAGGGAGAATATATGGGGATAATACGTGTAAGCCTCCTACTCGTCTCCGGACAGCTACTCGTGCTCAACCAGCTAACCTGTCTCTAGTCTACCCGTTTAAGAGCACCCAGAGTAATAAGAAGAGACATAAAACTCTGGGTCAGACAAAAGTCTGGTATGAGTGATAGGTAGCAAAAACAGAACAATAACAGGTATACTAAACCATAACTGAACCCGGATCTGCAACCAAAGAGTTAGCACACAAGATGTACAATACTCTAAGGTGACACTAACATATTTTATAAAGATACAGGGGTGGGGGTGTGCATGTCATAGTGATGTCAAACAATCAAGCATAGCAACCATCCTCACATCTCTCACTCAGTGCGCAAAGCATACGATATCCACCACTTTGATCACCCAAATCCTTGTTATGATCACTTAGCCCCATGGAGTAATGGCGACTCCACTGCACTAATCCATAGCCACTAGTCCTTGCTATGTCCACTCTGACCCATGAAGTCATGACGACTTCAGTGCACTGGCTCATAGCCATGCTGCGATCACTCTGCCCCATGGAGTAGTAACTACCCTACTGCATTGATCCACAGCCTAACACTTGTCTTTCCGTGGTGAATCAAAGCTATGGACGTCGACAACTCCTTAGCACACGTCCCGCAGCAAAGCCCAACTCATGAAGTTATCTCGTTGATCCATATTTGGATCTTGAGTAATAACCTCCCATTTGGACTTCCTTTGCATCTCGGGTTTTGGTCGAATTGGAGTTGGTCTTCAGAAGAGTCGTCGCATAGAAGTAGCTTAAGTATGGTTCAGTTCGGCTATACTGTGCTCAAGCTCCCTGTCCGGTTTAGTTTGAATACATCATCTCCAGATTTCTCGTTCAGTTCGGGTCCTCTGGTTCGGCTCGGGTCTCCTCATTCTATTCGGTTCGGATTCTCCATCGTGGTTTGGCTCAGCTCCTTCATTTCCAGCTTCTCATACGTTGATCCGATCCCTCTCCCTAGCTTCAGTCCGATCTGATCTCCATGCCCTTGCTTCCGATCCGATCTCCACACCCTTGCATCTGATCCGAACCCAACTCCAACTCTAATGAAAATGGCCTTCCTTCTTGCTAAGTCTCTTGTGCTAAGTTCCGATCTAAATCGAATC
Organism: Allium sativum; assembly: GCA_030737875.1. Taxonomy (NCBI): domain Eukaryota; kingdom Viridiplantae; phylum Streptophyta; class Magnoliopsida; order Asparagales; family Amaryllidaceae; genus Allium; species Allium sativum. The sequence goes on along the minus strand of CM060921.1, from coordinate 144,048,781 downwards.
CCCTTGCTCAGTTCCCTTATCCGATCCGAGCCCTATATCTGATCCGATCTGAAACCCTGCACATTCCCCACAACTTTTCCAACGACTATTTTACGCCATACGACGACGTTTTCGACCATTCTAACTTTTCTAATCAATTACAAAACATAACATACAGTTATAGCAACATGTATAATCAACCACAACACCAAAAACAACAATATGATATGTTAAAATGGATCAAACATACCCAAAACCCATATTTTCCCCTTAATCATGTTTAAGCATACAATTAGCAAAACTTATCCAAATTGGCCCAAATTTTCATCAGAGCCCTAAAATAATATTTTAGAATTTAAAGAAATTATCCCCCTTAATCATGTTTAAGTTACATAGCTATACGACTTCGCATAAGAAATAAATAAATATTCTACGATCCGCTGATGCATAGAATGCAGGTCGTTACATTCTTCCCACCTTAAGAAATTTTGCCCCCGCAATCAACTAAGAAACAAGCAAAGGATCCCGCATGCCTATCAACCATCCACAACAATCAAACATACAGAACAACAAACAAGTCTATCCTAGCATGTGGAAAACTAAATCGCAATTAGAATCTTACTAGGCAAAGAGTTCTGGATACGTCTTCCTAATGCTCTCCTCTGTCTCCCAGGTACCGTCATTCCCATTCTCGCCCCACTGAACTTTGACTAGATTCACCGCTTTCCTTCAAAGTTTCTTCATATCGTGCTCGACAATACGAATTGGCTTGCGTTTCCCAACCGCCTCGGGTTCTACTTCGATATCATCCAACTGATCAGGTGAAATAGCCACATCGAGATCGTGCATGAATTTCCTTAACTGGGAAACATGAAATACGTTATGAACTCCCACCATCTTATCTGGTAACTCAACTTTACATGCCAAATTCCCAACTTGCAAGAGAACTAGGAATGGACCAACAAATATTGGTGTTAACTTGCCTCTCCTGCCAAATCGAATCATGCTCTTTAACAGAGAAATCTTGACAAACACCAAGTCGCCAACGGAGAACTTTAATTCTCTTCCCCTCTTATCAGCATAACTCTTCTGCCTATCTTGGACAACCTTCATTCGCTGTTGGATAATCTTGATCTTATTTGAGGTTTCTCTTATTACATCTGGCCCAAGCACAAACTTCTCACCGGTTTCCAGCCAACATGATGGTGAGTTGCACGGTCTTCCATACAAAGCTTCAAATGGAGCCATACCAATACTAGATTGATAATTGTTATTATATGCGAACTCCATTAGATGTAAATGGTCATCCCATGATCCACCAAAATCCAATACACAAGCTCTTAGGAGATCTTCTAATACATGATTCACCCTCTCTGTCTGACCGTCGTTTTGAGGATGATATGCGGTACTGAGATGTAATTCTGATCCTAAAGCCTCTTGTAAGCTCTTCCAAAATCCACTAGTAAATAACGGATCTCAGTCACTCACAATGCCTTTGGGTACTCCATGAAATCTCACTACCATTTCATATACAGTTCTGCTAACTTAGTTGTTGTTCTATTTGACTTGACGAGTATAAACCTTGCACTCTTGGTTAATCGGTCCACAATCACCCAAATGCTATCATGGCCCGATGTAATCCTTGGTAACCCATCAGTGAAATCCATTGAGACTTGTTCCCATTTCCATTCTGGAATTTCTAATGGTTGCAACAAACCACTAGGTGGCAATTCATGCATCTGGATAAAACTTCCCAACGTCTCTCTTCATCCCTTCCCAGTAGTAGGTTTGCTTCATTTCTCGATACATCTTGTTACCACCGGGGTGTATAGTCAGTTTTGAGTGATGACATTCTCTAAGTACTTCATCTCTCAATCCATTAACATTGGGCACAACAAGCCTTGCATTCTTTCTAAGCCATCCATCTCAATCAAGCCCATACTTTTTCATCTCCTCACTGTTGATACCCATCTTTAACTTGGAGATGATTTCCAATAAGTTAGGATCGTCCTTCTGCCTGGAACCAATCTGCTCAATCATAGTGGGTCTGATCGTCAAACTTGCTAACATTTCTGGATCCAATTTGCACTTTGGTCTCAAATCGTACCCTGCGATATACTCTAGTTGCTTCCATTCAAGAAACATAGCCCCTAAATTGGCATATCTCCTACTCAAGGCATCAGCTGCCGCATTGCCCTTTCCTGGTGTATATGCGATATCGAAATCATAGGAAGCCAAGAATTCTAACCATCTTTGTTGTCGGAGATTTAGATCCTTCTGAGAGAAAAGATATTTTAATGACTTATGATCAGTAAACAACTCGAATCTTTCTCCCAAGAGATAATGTCTCCACATCTTTAATGCGAACACGATCGCTGCCAATTCCAAATCGTGGGTAGGGTATCTTTTCTCATGTGATTTCAGTTGCCGTCTTGCATACGCTATAACCCTACCTACTTGCATCAACACAGCACCCAGTTTGGTACCACAGGCATCCGTGTATACTGTTATCTCTTCATTCCTTTTAGGAATGACTAACACTGGAGCACGCATCAACTTTTCCTTTAGACTCTTGAATGCATTTTCACACCTTTCATTCCAAACGAAAGCTTGATTCTTCTTGGTCAACTGAGTTAACGGTGCCGCTATCTTGGATAAGTCTTGGATAAACTTGCGATAATATATGCTAATCCCAAGAAACTTCTTATGTTCGTTGCATTCTTGGGCGTAGACCAATCTTGTACCATAGCCACCTTCGCTGGGTCCACGGCAATACCATTCCCTGAAACAACATGGCCCAAGAATCTCATTTCCCTCCTCCAGAAGTGACACTTAGAAAACTTTGCTTTCAATTGGTGTTTTCTCAACACCTCCATCATTATCCTCAAATGTTCCTTGTGTTCTTCCTCTGTCCTCGAGTAGACAAGTATATCGTCCACGAACACAAGAATAAACTTATTCAATTGATCCCTGAATACCCTATTCATAAGATCCACAAAATATGCCGGGGCATTGGTCAACCCGAATGGCATAACCAACCACTCATAGAATCCAGACGGCGTCCGAAATGTCGTTTTAGCTATACTCTCAGCTTCCACTCTAAGTTGATGAAAACCTGTTGTGAGATCCAACTGCGAGAACACTCTCGTGCCACTCAACTGATCAAACAAATCATCTATCCGCGGTAGAGGATACTTATTCTTCCTCGTCACCTTATTCAGCTCGCAGTAGTCCATACACAATCGAAGGGAACCATCGGCCTTGGTAGCAAACACAACTGGTTCTCCCTACTTCTAGACACTTCTTCTGATAAATCCCTTCTTCAAAAGATCGCTCACATACACCCCGAGCTCCCGCTGCTCCCTTGGCGCCATACGACGAAGTGGCATCACTATAGGTCTGGCATCTTTCACTAAACCAATATGGAACTCAATCTCTCGGTGCGGTGGAAGTCCGGTCACTTCCTTGATGATATCCGGATACCTGACAACAACGGGAATTCCTGCTAACTCGTCCTGCAGGATGTCCAGGGAATTTAGAAAACTAGTCATCACCTCATCACTAGGTAGGCCACTAAACACTACCCTCCGCCTATCATCTGCCCTAATAGTCACCAAAAATCCTTCACAGTCTGCCACTACCCCATATCTTTGGAGCCAATCGACTCCCAAAATAATGCCAAACCCAGTAAAGCCCAAAACAAAGCAATCACAAGGAAACATACATCCATGACTCGATAAAACCAAATTTTGACAAATCATGCTAAGGCTAATCGAACCACCAATTGGGTTCATCACTGCTAAAGGTCTATCGACTATCTCGGGTTCCAATCCCAACCTATCTACTAGGTCACTAGATATAAAGGAACGGGAAGCCCCGGTATCGAACAATACTCGAACAGGAACATCATAAACAAAAAGCATACCTTGAATGACGACATTCTTTCCCTTCTCCACCGCAGTTGGGGCATTCGACGAAGAAGGAACAGCATTAATAGCATATGCTTTCACAATCTGCTTTTCTTTAGGGGGTTGCAAACACTTATTCTTGTGATTTCCCACTTGGCCGCAGTTGAAGCACTTCCTGTCCGCTGGCTTTGCTTGACATTCTTTAGCATAATGGGCCTTCTTGCCACAGCTAAAGCACTCAACAACTTTCTTATTCTTCTTCTTTTGGTCATCCTTGGTCTGATTTTCTTTCTCCTATTCTGAGAACCATTCTTGCCTCCACCGCTTGCTCGCGGCTTCGGCTCTTCTGCAGATGCAACCTCAGTCTTCGACTTAGGGTATAGACTCTCTGATCTCAAAGCTTTCCCCACAATCGATTCAAATGTCTCATCGATGTGGTTAATAAGCCTTTCCCCTAAGTACTGATCTAAGCCTGTTATGAACTTCTCATTCTTCTTCTCGGGAGTATCTATAAGGGATAATCCATATTTTGATAAAGTATCGAACTCAGCAATATATTCCGAGACTGCCCAACCATTCTTCTTAAGCTCCAAGAACTTCCTAAACAATTCTGATTTCTGAGCAGCTGGGATAAACTTTTCACTGAATCAGGCCTTAAACTAATCCCATGTAACTTGATCCTCAGGGGTAGCTGCCTTAATAGCATTCCACCAATTCATTGCCCATCCTTTCCGCTGACGGTATGCTAGCCTTCTCTTTATCGCCTCCTCGATACCCAAGTCTTCGAAGATACGCTCACATATATCCAACCAATCCTGAACATCCGTAGCCGACTCCATTCCATGGAACGGTTTCCCACCAAGACAGGTGTAGTCCTTATAGAGCTTGGCGAAATCAGCCCTAGGCGCCTGCACCGCTATGCCACCACCATTTGCAGCATTAGGAACTGCCCTCTGAACATCTCTAAGCATCTCTCTCATGAGATCAGTGAGCATCGTCCTCATATCAGGAGAATTCCCATTATTAGCTCCTCGTTGGCTCATCTTTCAATCTGTAAGGAGAAAACGATTAACCATCTCTTCAGTGGTGCAAGTGCAGTGCGACTCCATTCTTAGATATACTAATAGTATATATATATAGCTTTTGAAAACCAAAATATCACAAATACGTGCTCTCATATACGTATACTATCTCTCCTTGGTGTCTTTTACTAGGTTAACTACGCAACCTAGAGCTCTGATACCAAATGTGACGGCCCGCCCCGCACCAGCCGACATTTTCCTGAAAGCGCTGTATCAATGCCCAACCAGCACGGGACGGTCGCCAAAAGAAAAGGAAAGGGGTTTAAAGCGATGAATCACAACAAGGAACCTGTAGCATAGTTCACAGCGCATGGAATAAAATATAATAATAACATACTTTGACATAAAACAAGCGAGACAGTGCATAAGCTGAAAACTAAGCATCGTAGCAGCTGAAAATCTTAATACAGCTTATGTTCCACTTCATCATTATTACAACTTTAAAACTGTCTCTAGAGAAAAAGAAAGGAAAGGTACACTACTAATGCCCAAAGTAGTGACCAGCAGCGACACAGGGAGAATATATGGGGATAATACGTGTAAGCCTCCTACTCGTCTCCAGACAGCTACTCGTGCACAACTAGCTAACCTGTCTCTAGTCTGCCAGTTTAAGAGCACCAAGAGTAATAAGAAGAGACATAAAACACCGGGTAAGACAAAAGTCTGGTATAAGTGATAGGCAGCAAAAACAGAACAATAACAGGTATACTAAACCATACCTGAACCTGCAACCAAAGAGTTAGCACACAAGATGTACAATACTCTAAGGTGACACTAACATATTTTATAAAGATACATGGGTGGGGGTGTGCATGTCATAGTGATGTCAAACAATCAAGCATTGCAATCATCCTCACATCTCTCACTCAGTGTGTAAAGCATACGATATCCACCACTTTGATCACCCAAATCCTTGCTATGATCACTCAGCCCCAAGGAGTCATGGCAACTTTACTGCAATGATCCATAGCCACTAGTCCTTGTTATGTCCACTCTGCCCCATGAAGTCATGACGACTTCACTGCACTGGCTCATAGCCATGCCACGATCACTCTTCCCCTATGGAGTAGTAACTACCCCACTACACTGATCTGCAGCCTAACACTTGTCTTTTCGTGGTGAATCAAAGCTATGGACGTCGACAACTCCTTAGCACACGTCCCGCAGCAAAGCCCAACTCATGAAGTTATCTCGTTGATCCCTATTTGGATCTTGAGTAATAACCTCCCATTTGGACTTCCTTTACATCTCGGGTTTTGATCGAATTGGAGTTGATATTCAGAAGAGTCATCGCGTAGAAGTAGCTTAAGTCTGGTTCGGTTTGGCTATACTATGCTCAAGCTCCCTGTCCGGTTCGGTTTGAATACATCATCTCCAGATTTCTCGTTCGGTTCGGGTCCTCTGGTTCGGCTCGGGTCTCCCCATACGGTTCGGTTCGCATTCTCCATCGTGGTTTGGCTCGGCTCCTTCATTTCTAGATCCTCTTACGTTGATCCGATTTCGCTCCCTAGCTTCAGTCCGATCTGATCTCCATGCCCTTGCTTCCGATCCGATCTCCACGCCCTTGCATCTAATCCGAACCCAACTCCAACTCTAATGAAAATGGCCTTCCTTCTTGCCAAGTCTCTTGTGCTAAGTTCTGATCTAAATCGAATCCCCTTGCTCAGTTCCCTTATCCGATCCAAGCCCTATATCCGATCTGAAACCCTGCACATTCTCTGCAACTTTTCCAGCAACTATTTTATGCCATACGACGGCGTTTTCGACCATTCTAACTTTTCTAATCAGTTAAAAAACATAACATACAATCATAGCAACATGTATAATCAACCACAACACCAAAAACAACAATATGATATGTTAAAATGGATCAAACATACCCAAAACCCATATTTTCCCCTTAATCCCCCTTAATCATGTTTAAGCATACAATTAGTAAAACTTATCCAAATTAGAAATAATATTTTAGAATTTAAAAAAATTTCCAAATTTTTCTGAGTTATAATTTTGCTATTTATCACTAATCATCTTTAATTAGTCGTAATTAGTGAAAAACATTGCAAATCACTCACCTTAGCCACAAAATAAAACTTAGATCTGAAACTATCTCTGATTTGGGGAGTTTTCCTATGTAACCCAACAGCTCCAACTCTGATTTGGTGCTCTTTCTCCTTGATTCAACGTAGATTAGCTTAATCCTTGATTAGAGAGCGATTTGGGATGAAATTAGAAGGTGGAGGCCATGGCTAGGGTTAAAGAAATGTTTTAGGCGGCTGAGAAAATGAAAATAGATCGTTTCCTTACTGATTTCAGCCTCCCCATAACCCTAATCCCGAAATGGATTATGGGCCTAGCTGCTAATCACCCTAATTAGGCCCGGTTAAGCTGTTTTTCACCTTCCAAACCTTGTTTCAGCCATATCTCCCAAACGTTGAGTCCGTTTGGCTAATGTGACCATTCTATGGAAAGTTAAACCATCATCCGGATCTAATGGAAGTGGTTTCAGGTCAAAACTCCTTACCAATCAAAAGTTAAGGCCAAAACAAGATCAGCTAGGGGAAAAACGGTTATTTAAAAATCGGCAAAAATTGTGAACATAGGAAATGACCCCAATAGTCGTCTCCCAAAGTTACATGGCTATATGACTTTGCATGAGAAAGAAATAAATATTCTACGATCCCCTGATGCACAAAATGCGGGTCATTACAGATTTGTTCGTACATAATAGCCTTGTCATACAATGAAGAAGAGGAGATTAGAGATTGATTTTGTACACGAGTTCCTCGTGTTAATTTGGATTGGACTGACATTGAGAAGCATGCAAAGTCCTTGCGTTGATAAAGGTAAAAGCAAAGAAGAAGAATGGCCAAAAATGTCCCCTCAAAATCCTTCGAATGGTGAATTTATAGCCGTAGAGGAGCTTCGGGTCGGATGCCACGTGTCACGACCAGAGGAGATCTCGAAGAGTAGTGGGGAAGCAACCCAAAATCGTACTATGCGAGGTGGCGTTCATCCCATGCAAGTAGGAGGCGGTTATGCCATAAGAATAGGTTAAACTTCATGTGCAGAAGCAGCTCGAGGGGGTCGGATCAAGTCCTTTCACCACCGATCCGAACTGAGTTGGTATGGACTCTTCGAATCGGTTGGGAGAAGCGCTCCGATGCATTTTGTGTCAAGGCGAGTCGGGTCGGGTAGATTCATTATGATCCAATCCGGAGCTTGCTTGTTAAAGCCAATGCCAAGTTAAAGTGTTCCATTATTAGTCACCGGTTTGGGTTCTCCTCCACGGAATCGACTCGGTTCGATCGGTCCGAACCGGTTGAGTCAAGTCAATTCCCAAAATCCAAATTTTCGGTTTTGCGCGCGTTCACTGAAATGGGCTTAACTTTCAAACCGTAAGTTCATTTTAGCCAAACAAAAGCTCTACTTGAAGCTAATTCAGAGGGCAACAAGAGTTACGGAGAAAAGCTCCATAATTGATGTTTTCGGGCCCAAAAGAGGTCACCTGCTAGGACTTTAGGGTCATTCTATGTTTGCGATGCGACTTCAACCAAATCGCTCCCTGTCTTCTGACAATGTTCCCAATACTTGAGTGTATTGTTAACCAGAGATTTCACATGTGACTGCTTTGACCAAAAAGCGTGTCAACACTTAAATTCTACATGTCCTATTTCATTCGGGCAGCTTAGTAGCGCGGGTTCTACGTAGAATAATTGGATGAAGCTTAGAGCTGAGGATTATGTATATAGTTATCTATTGTTACATTCACTCACTTAGTTTATTCATTATTTGTATGGACAAGTATTATAATTGTCCAAGCTGACATTAGTTACACTCTGGTACTTATATTAACTTTTAAGTTACAATGATTTTGCATACTAAAATATATTTGTATTAATCTATTGTGCAAGATTTTGTTCTTTCTACATTCTGTTTTCTTTCTTACCACAAATGATTTGCTTCTCTAGAACTTGGATTTGTTGCACATAAATATCGTGGATGTATTAATGTCGATATTCGAGGGTCAAGAAAGCAATGGTTTCAGTAGACCGACATCCCATTATTAAAATTTGTGTCTTATATTATGTTCTATAATATAATTATCTTCAAAAAATGATGAACTTTCAAGAAATGATTTTTTTAAAAGTAATAAGTACATTTCCTGGTTGCACAACTGCAACCATTAAATCTGCTTAAAAACTTCTCCTATATTAGTAACGATTTTGCATATAGATGACCCATAATGATTGTGGAAGCTCATGATTATGTATATCATTCCGTACATAAAATTTCCACTTATCTTCCTTGAATTAAAGAGACCCTTAATTCAAAAGGAAAATTGCACTTGCTCATAACATTATCTGAACAATTCTTTACGATTTATCTTTTCTCATCATATTTACAATGATGACTTCTATATGTTCCATCTCTATCATAACTCAAATGCAACCTTAGTTTATTTTGTCTAGTCATAATTTTCCTGATTTAACTATTACTATGACTGTGTTTTCTTGTTTACACTTACCAATGAACTAAGGAATCACATGAACCAAAACCTGGGATTTCAATAATAAAATAATCAAGTCCAAATCAATATAAATCTTCATGATAAACAAAATAGTTTACTTCATATGTTATAGATTTACTTGTAGCATCAACTTCAATGCTTTCAATGATATTTGATTCATCGTCTTATAGCATTGGTTGATCTTCAAACTCCATAGCATTACCAACTTGTGTCATAAATTCTACATGTAACACATACGTCCCAAGAAAACATTTATTTTGAGAATGTGAAAATTTTATAACAAAAAAATGCAAGATTTAAGAATAAATTATTTTTGGGAATACTTACATCATAATTGTCAATAATAACATCATTAATTTAGGCATCTTTAATCGAAGATTTGCTCAAAAAGTTGATCTATACTCCCTAAAAGTATACATTTTTTGGAAATTTCAAACTAATGAATAAAGCAATGACAAAAGATTTACAACTAAATAAAAATACCTCATTTTCCTTTATATCGTGGTGATTAAGCATTGAAGGATTGAAATTCTCTTTTATTTTCCTCCATACAATTATTGTTAACAATTAATTAGCTCCTTTTAATTCAGGACTTTTAAATAGAATATTAGGATGGAAGAGGTTTAAGTAAATAAATAGTGGAAAAAACGTGGACATGTGAGGAAAATAGGTGGGAAATAATATTTTGGATGATTAAAATCTCAGTGAGGGGATTAAAACATGGTACTAAGATGTTATTAGGAAAATGGTTTATTTAACTAGGATTGTTATATTAGTTGCGGAAATCAAAGCTTGTTTAATAATGCCCTTAGAGATGCCCATTTTTATTTGATTTGCTTAAATAAATCGTTTATGTTTTGAGCTCATCTGGCTTGGTATTATAGCAATTCCTTGACGTTTTGTCTTGTGCTTTTCTTTGCAATGGTATATAATATTGGACTATTCGTGATAGAGACCTAGGATGTTGTTTTCATGGGTGTTAAAGTTATATTGGCCATTCGATCATAAAATTCTAGAAATTTCTCGAATAGGTAGCTCATGTAGTGAATGGATGTCTGTATGTATAGCTACAAACATATAGCAAAAATAGCGTAACATCAAACGTATTAATGTTTATACTTGAAACTCTTGGACTTCGAATTCAACAAGGATGCCTTGGGTCCTTTGTTAATCTTTAAAAGTTAGTTTTATATATGTTTGACTAAAACTGATTATTATTGAATTAACTATTATATCTTGGTACATTTGAAAAATACATGTTATTACGATACATATAAATAGTCAAACCCTGCTATATTCATTCTACAACATACATTAACATAATATGGAATATAAGAGGTTGATTGTTAGAATGTTTTAAAGAATAAACCATATTTCTCTGGTAGTAGAATAATTATGATGAAAAAATTAGTCTAAGAATACATAACTGGATAGAAATCTTTTGATATCTTAACGTATTTAGTCATGGACCACTAACTCGATTAATTAGTGGTATGGGGTTCTAGACTCGGTTCCTAGAGGAACATGGGTTTGAATCTCTAAGATGTCAAAATAAATGCTCTACTTAAATAAAGTACCATGCTTACCATACAAAAAACATCTATCTATGTTTGGATTATTCTACCTCAGATTGACCTAAAGTTTCATGACAAAGGGGCATTAAACGCTACTACAAGTACTGTAGAGAGACCTGTTAAGCTTGATGAGGCAACCTATATAGACACTAGACTTAACTTTGTTGGAATGCTAGTTGAAATTAGGTCCGATAAAGAATTACTTAAGGCGGTTGATTTTTCTCTGTATAATAGAGAGACACTCAGGTAGAAAATTCAATATGAATTTTTACCGCTTAAGTACGACATATATAAGTGTTCTAGGCATAACGAAGATCGTTTGCATAAGGTATGGCTGTAAAACAGAATCAATAACATGGTAATTAACATTACATAATATAGGACTCACAATACCAAGCATACAAATCAAATAAAACATAATTACTAGTTCAATAAATATAATGAGTATTAAATCAGCAAATCGATGCGCTTTCAGAATCTAAAAATGGAGTTTATTTAACAATGTTCTTCAAATTTGCTATTGTAAGGAAAATTGATCGAGCTACTAGTGATCATGTGCCAATTTAAATAAATCTTTATTATGTTCATAATGATATTATAACATTCTTTTTAAGTTCATTAGTGGACAATCTGAGATGAAGAAATACTTTGAAATTAGTAAAGATTACATGAACTATCATTAATGTAATATATGGATCGGTGCCGATCTAAAAAAATTCTAAAAACACCAAGTTTACGGAAAAAATGGAAGTTTAAGATAAAAGATGGAAATAGAAAACAAATCTAATAAACTGAGATGATTCATAAACTAAGGGAAATTAATCTTCATTTGCAAATTGAAATATACATATATGGTAATAATAAAACTATCACTAACCTCATTAATGATCAAAGTCAGCAAGTCAAGGTCTTGTATGTTCATACATGCAACCTGAAGCAAAAGGAAAAAGTTGATTGGCTTACAAGTGATGGTAAACCAACTAAAATTTTCCATGCTAGAATGAATATTCGAAGGAATATTTATAATATAGCATACTTGTTTAATAATGAATATAATATTATCAAGGAGGACGTTGACCATGTTTGTAACTTACATAAAGATGATGATCAAAATGACTTCTTTGTTTCAAAATTGTATGCAGAATAATTCTAAATAAGTAAAAGGAATATATTATTCTCGCCTCACTTGATATAGGATATCATGAATTCTTATGGATTTAACCTCATACGTTTAGAAACTACTTATAAATGTCTAAGGTTAATTCACAATGATGATATCCATACTGATGATATAAGCGCCTAAGTTTAAAATCCTACCGTGGTAGGAATATCATCAATTCTTTTCAACTTAAAGCGTCTACTGTAATTTTTTATGTTGACGATATAAGGCTTTTTACTTAAGTTAATTCAAAAAGTAATTCGACTAGTAGAAACATTTCTAGATCATCAAATAATAAAGATTGTTCATTTTGAATGAGACAAAAAGAAATTTTCATTCTCAGAAAAAATATTAATGTAAAACAGGAACATTAAATATTTTCAAGATAAAAGGAGCAAAATGCCTTTAAAATGTTTTGGGCTTCCATTATCGATTAATAAACCTAGAGTTAAGTAGTGTGTTATACTTACTGAAATATGCAAAACAAACTGGAATATTGACCTAGTAATGGATATAAACCTATATTGGAATTAGTTCAACCAGTCATCATTGTTATCATCATGTAATGGATATGAACATATATTATTCCATCATCATCTATTTAGCATAATTTAAAAATTATGTGCTAACATTATTTGTAAAGAAAGTTATCATAAAATAGCTTGGTAAATAATTACAAATACAAAAGTGTAGGGAATATGGGAATAGGAAATCCACGGGAAGGGGGACTTGTGCTATAAAATTATTTTGGAGACTTATCTATGATGATTCACTATGACCTAATTGGATGAAATTGAAATGTTTACTTAAAAAATGTGTTTGTGGACAACGCAAATAGAGAATCATCATTTTAATATTTGGTAGATTGTTTTAAGAAGTAGATAAATAAAGAGTATTTTTTTTAAATAGTATTTAAGGATGATAATAACACAAGTATATGCAGGGACGAAGCCAACATTTTGATGAAGGAGGGGCCATTTGTCTAGAATATTTTTTTAGGTAAGGCATAAAACCTTCAACATAAAAAACTTTGCAAAATTCAAATCTACATTCAAGACAGAATATATGAATAAATTGCATTGCAATTTGTGAACCAAAAAAATCCTGACCATCGCATTGTTTTATGCATTTATGCACTAAAAACATGGAAGGTTGAAAGTAGGAGATGTAAAAAATGTAAGTACTTGTGATGTATAAATTGAAAAGTCACAAAACCTGTAGTGGTTTTGAAAGTTAAGATGGGGTCCAGCGCCCCTATTTGCCCCCTCTTTGGCTCCGTCCTTGAGTATATGGTTTGATCAATGATTCAACGGTCAAACCTTCAAAGCAAAAACGAATGGAAAAACTTAGCTTTAGTAAGAGGGGTTGACTTTAAAATTAGTAAAATTCTAAGCAACAGAGCCTAGCTTATGGACAATATGTCTTGTGCTTGTATTAAAATTATATAACTAATTTAACAACCAATATGAAATTAGATAAAAATAGAAAGGTTTGGATTTTGAACATAAAAAATAAGTTTTCCTTAAATAAGGGATTACGTAATGGGAACCAACTAGTAGTTGACTGGTTTGATGTTATTTCGAGAAATACGTTGTCCCAAGATGGTTTATTGTGCTTACTTTTTCAAAACAAACTGACAACTAAAGACAAACTAGATAAGTGGTATAATGGGGAGAATGTTAAGTGTATATTATGTGATATTGATGATGAAACTACTGAACACTTATTTTTTAACTGCAGCTACTTTAGATATTTATAGGGTTTGACTCCAGCAAAATTAAACATACACAACTCAAACTTCAACATAAGAAAACGATGTGCAATTAATAGATGATAATTCAAAAGAAGTGCAAAGGGAGGGATTTAGCTCATATCGCCTTCATAGCTACCATCTACCATATTTGAAAGGGAAGGAACACAAGAAAACACGATAACTTTAAATAGAGAAAATTTTAGAGATGGAAGATGGTAAAGTATACAACAACAACAAAGGCATAAATCCCAAACAAGTTGGGGTTGGCTAGACATGGAACCCCAAAAATAAAGAATATAAAGGAGTTAAAATTTTGCGTAAAGGTAAAATAAAGGTTTGAAAAAGACAAAAATGAAGATTAAAAAGTTTCGAAAAAAAAGGAGTTAAAATCTTCCATAAAAATAAAATAAAGGTTTGAAAAGGACAAAAACGAAGATTAAAAAGTTTGGGGAAAAAAACCTATGGTTCTGGTACATGGATTGCTAACTTCCATGCACCCCTATCCGAAGCCAGCTCTTCAGATATATTCCAATTCCTTAAGTCTCTTTTTACTATCTCTTCCCATGTCATTTTAGGTCGTCCCCTGCCTGTCCTCGGGCCATCGACGCGGCCTATAATTCCAACACGCACTGGTGCATCGTGCGGTCTTCGTTGGAGATGTCCGAACCATCTCAAGCGGTGTTCGACTAACTTCTCTTCAACAGGTGCAACTCCAAGTTTGTCCCGAATATCATCATTCCTAATCCGTTCTCGTCTGGTATGCCCACAGCTCCATCGCAGCATACACATCTCTGTAACACTTATCTTTTGGACGTATTGCCTTTTAGTAGGCCAATATTCCGCGCTATATAACATCGTCGGCCTGATTGTTGTTCTATAGAACTTTCCTTTAAGCTTATGTCAAATGCAAGTTGCCATTCACCCATCCTGCTTGAATTCTAAAACTAACATCCCTATCAATCTCTCCGTCAAACTGCAACATAGATCCTAAATAATGAAAGGATTCTTTCTTAGGTACTACTTGACCGGCCAGGGTGACATCTCCGTCATCCGACCTGTCACCGCTGAACTCACACTTCATGTACTCCGTTTTAGTTCTGCTAATCCCGAACCCTTCGATTCCAAGATCTCCCTCCACAACTCTAATTGTCTACTAACCCATATTCTAGTTTCATCAATCAGCACAACATCATCAGCAAAAAGTATACACCAAGAAATCTCCCCTTGTATACCTTTTGTGATTTCATCCATTACTAAAGTAAAAATATAGGGGCTTAAAGCCAAACCTTGATGTAACCCTATGTTAACGGGAAAGTCATTGGTCTCACCATCGCAAGCCCTGACACTAGTCACCGCCCCCTCGTACGTATCTTTAATAAGGGTAATGTATAATTATATAATGATGGAAGATGGTAAAGTATAATTGTAGAATTATCTTAGCTAAATTCAACAAGAGATATTATAATACTGTATAATATATAACTCAAACGTGAAACTTGAAAAACTTAGGCTGTGTTTGGTTTCTATTTTTTAATTTTGCATTTTCGTACATACAAAAGTACGAACGACGCACACATATCGTGGAAGACAACCATTTTACAAAAAGATGTTAACACACAAAAGAATTATTATTTTTATAATTTTCTATATTTTAAGAAACGATGGAAGAACGACGACAAGTTCATCCATCCATCATTCCTCCATCCCCTCCATCATCCCCTCCGCCTTTAGTCCATCACCTTCGTTATCCTTTAAATCTTTACATCTTTCGAGATTAACATTGAAAACTCAAAACACAAAATAAACCAAACACTGCCTTAGAAGTTAGAATCTTAAATGAAATGATAAAGATAAATCTATCAGCTCTGCAAAAGACATTGATCATGCTAAGCTTCCCATAACTGAGCATAGTCACTAACTATGCAAAACTAGCTAGACTCCAAACTGAATCTATAAAGCAGCCCCTCGGTTTTAAATAGGGATTGATGTTATGAAATTGATAATGAATGGCTGCTATGAAATAAATACAGGAAACAAAGTGAAACTATTTAAGAAGTCAAAACGCGGCGTCTTCAACGGTCTTTATTCTAAAATCGAAATTTAAACGAACATAAACGTTATTCGTATGCTCAACATCTCAATGGAGCAATTTGCCTGCTTTTCTCTAAAAGTGATGATGTCTATTCTAGGTATAGAACAACCGGGACCAGAAATTTCTTTTAATGCATACATTCGACATGAAGGAATTAGCTTAGCAAATCGTCATATGCATGCAGAGATGTCAAAACAAAAAAAATTGACTTGGTTCGTTGGAATTAACAAGTAGGGGGAGGAGAGGAGCATTCACGTAAACGCAGACAAAAGAGAGTTTGAGAAGAAACTTTCGAATTGTCAAGAATATTGAATGGTTTAAGGTGTGTACATTGGTCCAAAACGGACCAACTGTCAAAGGGACGCGTGCGACACGTCCGTTTGAAACTGGTCCATTTTGTACCGGTTGCCCAACGGCTGGAAAAGGAGTCGTTGGGCTCGGACGCGTCCAAGCACAACGGCTCCTTTTTCAACCATTGGGCTCAAACACTCTCCATCTTCCTACCCCTCTATAAATCACCTCCATCTTTCGTTCATCTTTTTACTACAAATCTCTATTCTGTAACTCTAAACATTCTCTAATCTCCACTCAAAAATGGCTAACTGACAACAAAAACTTCATTGGAACAGTGAATCGACCCGACTTTTGCTGAAATGCGTCGTTGCTGCAAATGGTAAATGTGGTAATAACAAGAAAAGGGTTACTAAAGCGATAGCGGAATAATTTAATGCTGCAGCGGTCGAAATCAACGTTACAAGATTAGATGGAATTCTAGAATTGATCGACGAAAACAAAGTTCGGCATAAACATGATAGTCTTCGAAGGGAATGGGTTAAATTGGAAAGCTTGAACAACAAAAGTGGAGCTGGTTGGGATCCCAATCGTCAAACTATTTCAGGCTCGGATGATTGGTGGGATGATCGTTTAAAGTTATTTCCGGTAAACTTCTGTTTTGTTTTTTAATAAACCCGTTATTAATTACTGTTGTTAGAATAGGAATTTGGGCCATGTATTCTGAAATTTAGAAAGTCACAGCTTGAGCATTTGGAGGTACAACAACAATTGTTTCATGGAACACATGCAACTGGACAGACGGGGTATACGCCAGCATATACGCATGTTGTTACTCAACCTGAGCAAACACAACAATTTACTCCCTCTTTGCCTGGAAATTTCGCAAATCCATGAACATTTGATCAATTCCACAGTCATCTCAATGAAACAGAAGAACAAAGGCAAAATACTATTCCAAATTTGAATTCACCAACACATCATTCTTGGGTTCCTGAACCGCCCACTAAACCAAACGTGCCAGAAACTCTCGTGCAGCGAACTTGACATGTTGGTTCATCCTCTAGTAAAAAGGGATGTTTCAGAAACATCATGGTGAAATGGACAATAAGATGGCTGATCTCGTCGATTACATCCATGCCCGAAAACAAACACTCCGACAACAAACAATGTACAGTCAACAGAGAATTCTTTAAGTCATGCTGATATGATAGCACGGGTTAAACGTTTGAGTGAAAGAGCGGATTTTAATTTTAGCGAAGCTTTGCACATAGTTACAGATCTGAACAAGACAGATATATTCAACCTCTTAAACGATGAAGATGCAATACCATGGATGGTGCTTGAGACAAAGCGTGATCAACTTTCTGCTGACTACAAGTATTATCTAATCAAGAACAGACCAAACAACGTTTAAGATTTCTACTATTATTTTAGTGTCGGTTGTAATTCTGCATTTTTATGTTTTGTTTGGTTTACTTTATTATTTTGCTGTACCTCCATGTTTTGTTTTAAATATTAATTAATTAAAATTTAGCAAACAAAAATAAAAATGTTCCACTTAAATTCTTCGCTTAAATACTCCGTTTAAAGCACGATGGCTCATGCTCCGCTAACTAGAATTCTTCGCTAACATTCCCCGTGCTCAAATTCTCCGCTTCCGCTGTGTCAAACACACCCTTAATATTAAAGAGCAAATGAAATGCAATGAGATGACTAAGTAGGAAAAAAAAAAAAAGGATTATCTGGTATATAAAGTATGAATGAGTATTTCTTTAATTTCGCTCAAATACTCTTGATTTCAACTCCCTATTCTAGACTAAATAATACATTTTAAAGAAAACTATATTATTTAATTCTGAACATAGCTAAAAGTCAAAAGGAATATTGTAAAAGAGAGATACAGTCATTCCTTATTTACATACACAGAAAACTGCATTCCTCAAAACTGAAAACTAGCAACTTGTCGCTATCTAAATTTATCTCGACTTCCATCGCTCAGCAAAAAGGCAACAAACATCCCCTCAACAATTTAAGCAATAAATCGTCAACCACACAGATGAAATGGGTAACTTACTACAAATTTTACCGTACAATATATATCTAGAAATGGCCACGAAATAAAAAACAGTTTGTTTTTTTTATCAATTTTAGTTAAACACCAAACGAAACATACTTAAAAAAAAAAAAAAAAAAAAAAAAAAAAAAAGAGAATATCTAAAGAAACAGTGTAGAAAATAAAATAAATCAGATTAAAGAGCTTTCGGATGATTCTTCATCTTCTTTTTTTCTTTCCTCTTTTGCTTGCATTCACCTGCTTTTTTTCCCTCCCTCTTTTTTCCCTTTTTTTCCCTTCTTGATTTAAGACAGCTTCCTAACATTTGTTTTGATTTATCAAGGTCATGCTACATCAAACTAGGAATACAGATATATAAAATAGTGAAGCTTCATCGATTCACATAGGTTATTTATAACTCCAAGGGTAACAAAAACACTCATCCCTTAGGAATATCAAATAAAATCTAGAATAAACAACACTAGAGTAATTTCAAAGGAGCAGCTACTCTTCCAAAATGAAATAATACACTAGCAAAAATGTTGCTGGAAAGGTATAAAAGAATCATACATTAACCAACCTTTCCTTAAAAAAATAGAATATGTAACGAGCTTATGATTCACAAATAATAAAGAAAAAAACCCACAAAAAAGGCTCGTTGAAAGATGTCAAGAAACCACAGCTCATATCGAGATTACTGTATCTAGCGTGCCAACCACTGCCTTTGGTGTTAATAAATATATCTACTTCATCGCATCGTTTTTACTTGACAGCCAAGTCTTTGAAGGCCGTTAATTTTTCGTCTACCATGTCCTTACTTTCAGATTCATGACTAAGTGTTCCGTTTTCCAGCTCAAAACGCTTGCTTTGATGATTTGAAGTTAGAGCACTTAAAGAACTTTTGGCACCTTCAAAATATGTCGAGCAAGGAAAATATCCTGCGCACCTTGCTTTCCATCCTGCAAAACAATGGCATGTGATAACAAAAGTAACCATGGCATTCTTCTACTACATCTTCCCTTTCTTATCTTATTTTGGTAGATATAATTATTGCATGACAAAAGGAATACAGAAACATATAAAACAACACGTACTGGAAGCGGCGCCATTATCAGCAAATACTGATTCAAGCAATTTATGGACAGCAACACAATCTTTCTGTTGCCATTCTCTAATTGGTCCCATCACACCGTCTCTGTTTAATGTATTAAAATGATATACGATGAAATTTACGACATGGAAGCAAAGACAATATGCAATAAATAACAACGGTGGACAAATTGTTACCCAGGCGACAATTTATTGGTAGAATCTTCAATAATTTGAATTGCCTCAGACTTTCTATTCGGTTCAAGAAGGTAAGTCATCTCAGCTACAGCTGCTCGATGCATTAACGAGTCTGCAGGTGGAACGTTAAAAATCAAGCTCTCTTACTTGACAACAACGCCACAATGTTTATAATTTTTGCACTTTATATGTTATACTGAATCCTTCTCTACTATTATAAAGGGTAAAAACAAAGCTAACCTTCGTGCTTCTTAAGGAACAAGCTGTTGGCCTCAAGAAGGGTCCTTCCTTTCAATTGGCTGCAAGAAAAAGAAAAAAGCAGATGTAAAATTATATATTTGCATTCAACTTTTAAAACCAATAGAAATATAAGCATGTAAAAACTACCTTATGTCTACTCTCTCTGCTTCTAGAACACTCCAGATTAATTTCTCTGACTCTGTCACTGGAGCAGGAAGATTACCAACCTTGTGAAAGAATATTATCTGCAGAAACATTCATACTATAAGATAGGACTCCTTCAGAGATCCTTCATTTTTATAAAAATTAACCTTAAAAGTTATCTGTGTGAATACTAGCCGCTCAGAGGGCTCTCTAGCAACGATTTCCAAATTTAATCTACTCCTCTATCTTACCTTATGACAAGATGAACTTTCTCAACTACACAGCCTTCAACTTATACTTCTACTACCACTTGCATCTCATCTGTCTAAATGTCCTACTTGCTTATCAAATTGTACCGAGCTAAAAGCACTAGTATTAATATAAGGGATGTAAACCCATACTTTTAGTATCATTTACATTACAAGTGCCTTAGTTCTCAACAAACTAAGAGCCATAGTACTGCCAAAAATAATGCAGTTATATGTAGCAGGTGAATGTAAGCAACGTTCATTGAGATAGAACACCAACAAAAGTGAAATTAGTTGAGATGGCATACCAAACATCGATGAGTATCAGGGTAATTCTCATCCAATTTCAACAGCTGCTTTACCGCCTACAGATGTACAAGCAACAAATATAATAAAAGCCAAAGACAAGAAAAACCATTGGTAAAGCATAATAAAATACTTGCACGTAACAAGGACACGGAAAGAACCACCCCCCCCCCCCCCCCCCACACACCCAAAAAAAAAGAGTAGATTATGGACATAAAAATAAAAAATAGAAAATGCATATAAATTCTAAGCAATGTACAAGAGCAATCTTAAGTTAATCGCCAAAGGATTAATGAATAACCAAATCTACCAAGGCAGAAGACAAAGAAGAGACGTAATAACATTTCCTCATCAAAATGACCTACGAGATTAACACAAACTTTCAAGAAGAAGAGATAAAAACATCTAAAACAAGGTACCGCTTGTTATCTATGATACACAATACAGTTAAAAACAAACACATAACTGCGTTTTTCATATCCAAAATATGAAATCAATATCATCCAGTATGTTGAAACATCAATACTTTCCAGCATTTAGAAACAGCTACCTGAAAAGCAAGTAAAATCTTTTGCTTTCTCATATTCAGTTCAAAAGAAAGAACATGTGTTTCCAGTGAAGTTGATGAGTTATTCTGAAGTAACTTCATGTACTTTGTAGCTTCAGCTAATGGATCTTCAACCTGCAACAAAACATAATAATACAGTGAACTTGCACATATGTAGTATACCTTTAATATTGGTGAAGGAAACTGTTTGCATATGACTTGAGTCATGCTCGTCCTATCAACAATCATCAGGGCGGCATAAATATCCTTCATCTTTTTCTCATTTGATTTTATCCAAATATTACAAACAAAGTTTGCGCCTAAGAATGAATCCTTTCGATGTTTAGAATCAATGTTGCAGTGTGATTGTGAGAATGATGAAGATGTTAGTTTGAGACTCCGAGTGGAGTGGATGGAATGGATGAACGGCAATCAAGCCTATTATGTTGTATGGTGCAGAATGTTCGCCTACTAAAAAAAATACGTCCACAAGATAAGAATAGTAGAGGTGTGTATGTTGCAATGAAACTATGGTCATACAAGATGAGACCAAATTAGAAATTAAGGTATACGTGATAAACTTGGAGTAGCACAATTGAAGAGAAGCCGGACAAACACAGCTTAAGATGGTTAAGACATCTCAAACAAGGGTCTCCCGATACACTTTTGCACATTGAAATTATAGCCCGCGTTGAATGCTCAAAAAGAGATAGAGGTCAACAAAGGATGACATAAGAGGAAATGGTAAAAAGAGACTTGAGGGATTGTAATATATCCGATTAGCGTGTGGAAATTAACGACTTATGTACCAGAACCACGAGCATAGTGTTTGTTCTTCAGTTCCTGTTACTACTAGTACCATTATAACTATTAGTCTTATTATCACAACCATTATCATGATTATTTATTATTATTATCATTATCATTTGTTTAATTATTTTTATGTTATTTTTATCTTTATTTTTATTTCACCTTTAAATCTATTATCGTTATTATTAATTTTAAATGACTTGGTTTTAGATTCCACCGCTAGCTGACCCCCAACCTGTTTGGGAATGTTGTTTATATTATAAACAAAATCTATTTCACTTGAAAAACATCGAACATCCCATGCATATTGTGCATGCTGATATGTTACTCGAGGCAGATGGAAAATGCAGTCATTGCAATGAGATAAAAATTATATGAAAACATTACCTGCAATAATTTTTCTCCATTTGGATCTAAATCAACAGCTTTAGGATTCTGTCGTTTGCCAGACTTGGACGCACCAGAAGAATTTGCATCAGCCCCAGCTTTTTCTTCAGCCTCCTAAATGTTGTTGAAGGATCATTTTTCAAGAAAATATGGAGACATAGTGAATGTCCCTCAAGGCAAAGTACTATCTACCTTTTTACGAGCTTCCTCCTTCCTTTGTTTTTGCTTCATTTTCTTTCTTTGTGCAGCGGGTAGCTTTGCCATCTCGTCTTCCTGCTCTGTTTTTGATTTTGGTGGAGAATCATATAATTTCATATAGCATCTGTGTACATAAAATTTATCAAGAAAAGAACATATGCTCTTGAAGAATATCAATGTGCTATATTTTCAGCCCTAACATTGTTTTCCAGAACAATATTATCCTTCCCACGGTACACAATTTATTATGGTTGATAAATTTTAGCTTTCCATTACTGCAAACCATAAACTTTCTATTACTATAGTTAAGTTGTAAAAAGTCGTTTCAAGTTGTACGTTAGTGTTAGTGTTTTTGTTTGTTACAAGCATTCACCTAACTGCACCAGCTGCAGCTTTATGGAAATATGGATGTGAATGCAGTCTATCTTGAAACTTCAACATTGACACGTAGGCACGCAAGGTCATTTTACGCAGGCAATACGAGTGGAAGTCAAACTGATCCTCAGTCATGTCAGCGTAATGTTTCTCAACAGCCAAATACTTTTTCAAAGCTCTCCCTAGATCACCTTGGCGAAAGTAACTGTCACCAGAAGCAAGTTCGTACCTTCCACAGCATAAAACAATTAATTAGAAAATGAATGCTCCAACAATAAAAGGTCATGTTTTAGGTTAAACAAGAACTTACCACATGCACTGCATATCAAAAAGGTTATTGTGCTGATCCCCATCCTTGGTAAACAATACAGCGGTTTTCTCTGCTGATCCCACCTTTGTCAATTAAATAATTGAAAGAATAAAAAAACACTTAAAAGTGCCACCTAGACGGAGAAACTGTTACGATTTTAATTACCTGTTTAATATAAATGTTACCTGATCAGCCTGAAGCATCCGTTTAACACATTCACTGTTAAGATACCGGTCTGCAAGATCCATTGATCTTGCTTCATCAGCAAAAAAGGATGCTGCTACTAAATTTCCCGCATGTTTCAATATTCTTGCCTGCAATTACAATTAATAAGGATTAAGACTATATTGCAATTGTTACAGTTTTGGGTCATAGGTTTTACATAGAAGATGCTTAGAGTCCTCAGCATAAAATAAAAATAGACCTAAATGGTTGGTAAGCAGAGTCGCAAGAGCAAATCTGGAATAACACAATTGGAAAATAATTTATATCAAACATCATTATTTTGTTGATTGTTTTTTATCTATTGTTAAGATTAGGGCTCGCATGAAAATCAACAACAACAACAAAGCCATATATCCCAAACAAGTTGGGGTTGGCTGGATATGGAACCCAAAATTAAAATAAAATAAAATTAATAATGATGATAATAATATATATATATATATATATATCAAGGGTTTAAAATAACCAATCAAATAAAAAGTCGTCCGATAAAGGGTTTTTTTTAAATAATAATAAGAAGAAGTAAAAATGTTCAATAAAAGTGAAATAAAATTTAAAATAGTAAATAAAAAGTAAAAATGTTCAGTAAAAAAAAAAAAAAAAAAAAAAACACTATGGTTCTGGTACATGGATTGCCAATTTCCATGCACTCCTATCAACTACCAGCTCTTCCGATAAACTCCAGTTACTTAAATCTCTCTTTATTATCTCCTCCCATGTCATTTTAGGTCGACCTCTACCTCTCTTTGGGCCTTCGGCGCGACCTAGAATTCCAGCGCGTACAGGTGCATCGTATGGTCTACGTTGGATATGTCCAAACCATCTCAAGCGATATTGGACTAACTTCTCTTCAATAGGTGCAACTCCAAGTTTTTCCCGAATATCCTCATTTCTAATCCGATCTCGTCTGGTATGCCCACAGCTCCAACGCAACATTCGCATCTCTGTTATACTTATTTTTTGGACGTGTTGCCTCTTAGTAGGCCAACATTCTGCACCATATAACATTGCAGGTCTGATTGCTGTCCTATAGAACTTTCCTTTAAGCTTCTGAGGAATCTTCCGATCACAGAGAATGCCAGATGCTAGTCGTCATTTCACCCATCCTGCTTGAATTCTAAAACTAACATCCTTATCAATCTCTCCATCATAGATCCTAAGTATCGAAACGATTCATTCTTGGGTACTACTCTACCGGCCAGGGTAACATCTCCGTCATCTGACCTGACACTGCTAAACTCACACTTCATATACTCTGTAATTTATGCATTTAAGTTGCATATTGGCATGTCACTGGTAGCAATGTCCTCATGTAGAAGGAACTAAAAAATTATTCTATTCCCACATGGGCTCCGAAACCAAGTTCAATGACAAATTATCTTTATTTACAATCATTAGTTATTAATTAATTGGCATGCCTATGAACTTATCGAGCACTGCTGTGAAAATCATTATTGTCCCCCACCTAGCATTAAGTGAGGCCAGCAGACTAGGATCGCATAGGCAATGTATCTCACATAAGCGTCTAATGAATATCTAGGAACTCCTTGAGCGTTAGTTGAGGCTTGATCCTTGTATAAGCATATGTGTGCTAGCATTATACGGTTTTGCCTCCTAAGCAGCTCTGACCTCAAACCAAATCAAACCCCTAATTTTCAACTTGAATCAGTTGACATTAAACTAAATACCAAACTCGTATCAAATATACATTAGTTATCAAAAAAAGCCCAACTCTGATTAATCATGGGTCAATCCCCACCTAAATGATTGATTTTTAATACATATATATTGCCTTGCAATTTACAACCTTGCTGACGACCGAAGCACATGGGTGATATTTTGGAAAAATATGGCTGCAAGACACTTAACAATTAAAAGCAATACGCCTTACGCCGCTTGAGTGTATCAAGCCCAGTAAAGTCATCAAATATTTGTAAAATAGGCAGTACACAAACAACAATACTGGTCTATAATTTTGTTGTAGGATGACTCGAGTTTTAGACAGTCTTCACAAAAACCACTGAATTAGAACCAATTTAACAGACGTTCAGCTCTGCAGCCAACTCAGCCCTGGATTAGAAATTTAAAGCTTAGACACTCAGACTATAATCTATATAGTGGGTATCTACGTGTTTTACTAATGTGAAAGTAACTTCGTCTTGTTCACACCTGTGACAAGTCAAATGTGATGACAGGATGGATCAGTTGGCTGTTGGAAGCATATATGATTAGACTTGAGGATATTGCAATTGCTGATGGTGTTAGTTCCATACTATATTATCACAAGTCTCGACTAAGAATTGTAGTAAGTTAGCAAATTTCTTGTCCGACCGCGATTCGTGTGTACACAAATGAGGTGATGAATTCGAATACTACCTAGTAAATGAAATAAACATTCATAATCTGGAAATATTGGTGATGAGATTGTGAGGTTAAATCTCAATTTCAAAAAAAATTATTATTATTTTCAGTTATGTTAATTTAAGTTATACATCCAAAATTGGAACTTAATGACTTTAGATCACTGACTTTTTGCAATGATGTTTTAATATTCACATGCGCATGCGACAAGAGCTTGTTTGCAAATGACTGGTGTTCCAACTTCCAATGCTTAGTTAATCGTATGGTGATCCAAAGAATTAAACTATTGTGCAAACCATTTTTGCACTATAAATTGGTGTGTTTGTTTGTTTAAAATTACATCTGTCAAAATATAGACAGGATCGTTCATAGTTGTCAAGGTGCGCGCCTAGGCGCCTAAGGCTTAGGCGCAAGCTTTGCGCTTTGCTGGCCTTCGAGGCGCCTCGGCTAACCGAGGCGCAAATAAAGAGCGCTTTTTCTCGAGGCGGTGAGGATCAGATAAGCATGCCTCAAGAAACAATTGATTTTATGTCAAGCCTACTTTCGTTTGGATCTGATCCAACTCCCAGCTCTCAAATTCAAACAATTTTGTCCGATTTTTCCCTTTCGCTTTAACACAGTCGAGACTTGAGAAAACTGCCACCGCTGCTTTTGCTGCCTCCGCCATCAGTTTTTTTTTTTTTTTTTTTTTTTTTGGGGGGGGGGGGGGGGGGGGGGTATATCAAATATCAGCAGCAGTTTTTTTTAAAAAAAACTGTTTTTCATTTAAACATAGTAGTTAAGGCGCAAAAAGCACAAGGCTTGAGCCTCGGGCACAACTGTATGTTTTTAGCTAAAAAACTGCACTACAAAATGATAAATTTAATAAAAAAAAACATAGATCAGTAGATACGAAGTCATAAATGTTATTTTGGAACTAAAACGATCACAAATTCAATAAATTTAATTATTTAAAACATAACTCTTTAAACTCCAAAATTAAAACATAACTCAATAAATTTAAAACATATCCAAATTTAAATTTAATACATAAAGTAAATTAACTAACAAATTTAGATTAAAGTTTAAACCTTTAAACTAATTAATTTAAATGAAAAACAATTTAAAAAAAAATTGTTGTTGATATTTGAAATATATATATACCTGACGGCGGCGGCAGAAGTAGCGGCAGCAGAACTTTTAGTGTTGAATGCGTCAAAACGAAAAGGAAAACACTAAAAATCGAACAAAACTGTTCGAATTTGAGAGCTAGGAGTCGGATCAGGTCCAAACGAAAGTGGGTTTGGCATAAAATCAATTATTTCTCGAGGTGTGCTTATTTGAGTCTGAGCGCCTAGAGAAAAAAGACCAAAAGCGTGCTTTATTTGCGCCTCGGTTAGCCAAGGCGCCTCGAAGGCAGCAAGGCGCAAAACCTGCGCCGAAGCCTTTGGCGCGCCTAGGCACGCACCTTAACAACTATGCATTTAAATTAATTAGTTCAAAGGTTTAAACTTTAATCTGAACTTGTCAGTTAATTTACTGAGCTATGTTTTTAATTTTAAATTAAAATTAAGATATGTTTTAAAATTTATTGAGTTATGTTTTAATTTTAAAGTTTAAAGAGTTCTAAATAATTAAATTTATTAAATTTGTGATCGTTTTAGTTCCAAAATTGCATTTGTGATTTCATAGCTACTAATTTATGTTTTTTATCACTAAATTTATCATTTTTAGTAGCATTTTATAGTGCAGTTTTTTCTAGCAAAAAAGCTCACACTTGTATACAAGTCGCACAAAAAATCCCAAGGCTCAAGTCTTTGCGCCTTAATTACTATGATTCATAACAACTTAGTTGACCAATTAGAATTGACCGGCATGTGTGCACCATGTCAGTGTTTTAAATATCGGCCATCTCGGCCGAGATCTCGTTTCGAGGTCAAAACGATATGAAACATGATATATCGTTATATATCTCGTTTCGAATATATCAGCCCATATTTAGAAATATCGGCCGATATCTTGACTGATACAAAATCACGGTATATCACCTGCTTTTTTTATTTATAATAAGCAAGGCTTGTACGCACGTTGGGTTTGCATGTGTTTGTTGGCTTTCTGTATTTTTCACGCAGGGTTGGATCTGCATTTATTCAATTCAAACTATGAAATTCGTCAAGTAACCCCTTTTAGTTATCAGATCAATGTTATGTCCAATCACATGTTTAGCCACTGAAATTTAGTTATAGTACTGTTTTTACATTACATGTACTTGTACCACTCTAATTAGCTCGTATTGTTCTATTATTCTGAAATTTATGTTGTGGAATCCTTGCCCGCTATGCCATTTTATGAAGGCTTTAATGCTGGATTATTTACTAACCAATATATGCATTTCTGGTTTGTATCTTTTTTTGCTGTCATTTTTGTCAGTTCAATTACAGACATGATTATGTAGTGCTTTGATGTTGTCATTTGTAGTATTTTTAATGTTGTCATTTTATGAATGCATGATATGTCATTTGTAATCAGTTCAATTTCTGGTTTGGCTAATCTTTTTCGGTTGTCATTTGTAGTGCTTCAATGCTGTCCATTTTATGTAATGAGTTCAATTTCTGGTTTGGCTAATCTTTTTCGGTTGTCATTTGTAGTGCTTCAATGCTGTCCATTTTATGAATGCATGGTATGTCCTAAATAAGGTCATTTTGTGAAGTGTTTGCTCTTCATTTGTAGTGCTTTTCGTTTTATGAATGCATGCTATGTCATTTTATGAATGAATGCATGGCTTTCATTTGTAGTGCCTTAATGCTATCCTAAATTATGCTCAATGCTTTAATGATGTCATTTAGTATATATAATTATTAACATAAAATGTACGCCGATATGGTTCCGATATGAACATTAAGCTCCGAGATGTCAATCCGATATTGACGCCCGAGATGTACTTGTCTCCACCGAGATCTCCCCCGAAATGATACCGAGTTACTAAAATCGCCAAGACGAAATGTGACTGATATCCGATATTTAAAACCTTGACCATGTTCCACTTAGAATTGTAAGGAATGACCCAGTTATTGCTCAGCTAAACATCCATTGTATGCTACCCTTAAAACTAAGCTGAATTTATCCATTAACTCCATTTAAGCGTCCTAGTTGTGAAGTTTAATAGTTTGATTGGCATCCTTTTAAAAAAAAAATTTGTTATTAAGTATACTGTCTTCATTATCTACAGTCCTTTAGAAGAGAGAGAAATATGACCAAAGATGTATCAACCCAACAAATTTTCATGGGAAACCGCTTAGGAGTCATTAAAGATAATTTTTCAATTTTCTTCTAATTAAATACTAGCAAGGTTAGATAAATAAATTATCTTGTAAATTTATCACTAGAATAAATATCAACCCTTACGCTGTATATCTGAATTTCTTCATATAAATTATAAAGCTTTTTAGCCAGTTACGATAGTGTTAATTACTATCTACATTGAATTACAACAAAGAACCCCAAAAAAACAGATGGAAAAAATCACATGCGTAAACAATCTAAAACTTGTAGGCGTACAGCGCACCTTTGTCGAGTACAAATCAATCACAGTAGGAGTATGGTCAATAGCTTCATCAATCTTTGCTAGAGCAACATCATGCTGGCCTCGCCGGTCATAATGCTGCAATATCAGATTTTCAATTACTGTCAGAGCAAAAAGAACTACAAAGGGTCGAGACACAGGCAAAGTAAACACACCTGGGATATCAATAGCATTATCCACATAAGCGTTGAAGGAGGCTCTTTTACAGAACTGCAAATAACATAACAAGTACAGTGAGTGATCTTGAAAAAAGATGTGACAATAAAAAGTAATATATGAAGAGACCAAATGTTGTATTTATGATCTCACAGTACAAACAATACGTCTAGCTGCTAATATCGCTACTCACTCTGTATAAGATGATTATAATGAAATTTGATCCCAATGTTATGTGCTTATATGAAGAAATTGATACGAAACAACGGTGCACACTCCAATTTTATCTATTACTGGACAAGTTTACTCTAGACCACCTCTCTTTATATAGCTGACGTAAAATGGGGCCCAAACCTGCTTTAAAATAAATCCTTATTTGTATGAGATGTCTTGTTTAAGCTTTGAAATCTTACAAACTTGCAGATATTTTGAGACGGCTGCTAATTCATCCTGGTAAAAATTCCCTTGCCCAATTTCAATACTGTGGCATGTTACTACCTTAAGTTCACCGATATCGCATTCTTCAATGCTTGTTCCATCACCTCAACATTACAACAAGCATATTTGTGTTTTTTATTTTAACCTGACAAATGAAATGTCTATGTCGCACACAAGGTCCAATCATGACACTCTATCATTATATTTATTTTTGCCTCCATTTATTTTGATTTTTCTTCTCGAGTGAATTATGTAAAAGCGTTAGTTACCAATAAGAAGAAAGGAAACATATGTAATTAGCTGTTATGATACAAAGCAGGGTTTTAATTCTACCATCCCTAGCAACTGAGAACAAGGTTGGGAGTGTTTCTACTTTGGGCCAACCTATTAATCACTGAACAGTACAACAATATTCTTTCATTTGTTTATCTTTTAGTTCACATATAGAGTTACATGCTCAAAACTGACATCAAAAGGGGAAAACTAGAGATGCTTAATAGTAGCATAGGCACACTATATACGCATTCATTTCAGACACTTGCGGTAACACCATTTTCAAATCAAATCAAAGAGGAGGAAAAAAGGAAGAGAGAGGGGGTGGGGGGTTGTGGAACACTGAATTAATCACCGACCAACATTGGTAGCGAACTTGCTATACGCAAGTCGACTGCGGTAAATATATGTAATGTTGCAGGACAATGTTAAACGAATCCACACAGATTAACTTGTGTATGCTCACTCTTACATACATTCACATGTGAAACACTCAAGAACTAAAAATGCTTAAGCTTATTTTCTGTGTATGTTGACTTGCAATAAAATCATTTTTCACTAGCAAGAGGAAAAAATGATGTCGCACGTGGCATTTCAGCAAATTATAAATAATAAATTTGAGGTATCTTAACTGCAGTGCGGATAAATAGCATTATTATTTCTACTGTGTACGGCTATCAGATATTCGCACATACATACCAACTTTCTTCCTTGTGTGTATATACATTCATACATACTTCAACGTATTTGTGCATGTATGCATGTGTACACATGCATATACGCATGTATGTACTGAAACGTATACATGTATGAAAATATGTATGTGTACATACATACCCATATATGTTAATGTGCCTCAGGCGTGGCTTTCATATTATTGATGTAGCATGTCCGCCAAGACTTTTACCTTAAAGATTAATGCCACACACACCTCAAAAACTCAGCCTGCTCTATTTTTTGTTGTTGTTAATTATCAATATAATTCTAAGGTAAAAACTCTAAGGTCGTCAATCTTGTTTTATCAATATCAAAGGTAGAAAACATTTTACGACATCTCAATGGAATTTGATTTTATCAAACATTATTAAGTAAGCTTATTATATGTTTGATTTCAACCTTTACTGGCACTGATTTTCTTTTTCATTCTCCAGTACTGTTTATATTATTATTAATGTACTGTTTATTGTTTACTAGATATTTCAAAAATAGTTTATTCTAAACCAACTTATGAATAACTGTTTCAGTTTATAACTGATTTTGTACGTACCCCACTATTCTTACTTACAAATGGTTATGCTTAATTTGATGTGTTTTGTTTAATGTTTTACTGTTACTTAATGTGTAATCCTTTCATGTCAGATATTTAATGTTTATACAAAAAAACAAACACTTAACTCGTGATGCCAAAAACACCCTTGCATAATGCCTTCGAATTTTAACACATTGATCATACATGCGCACGAGCGTGTGTATCTTAAGAGTAAAACATGCACACATGTTATTAACAATGCACGGCATGTAAAACCTTCCTGGACGTTGGTGCAAATTTTATTATACCTAACACTTAATTTAAAAAAAAAAACCAATATAATTAATATTTATTTTACTGCAAACATAAAATACAAATATTCCTTTTAGCCATTTCGCAAAAGCGTCATCAAGCATGATGAGTCATAAGCATAACAAATACAATAGTCTTTTTAAAAGCCAAAACCGAAATATTAATATGCATTACCGACAAACTAGAATTCTGAATGTGATGCGTGCGTACGTGATAGAATTTATACGTAGGTTTCATAAAAGGAAATAGACCTTTTTTGGTTTGCAGTTCTCAATTGAGTTTTCGCAACACTAGGAATGAATTTGATGAAGTATTTTTTATATTATTACTTCTATTACTTTATTTTATTTTTTGAAGAAATGGTCAATTTGAAATTGGCTTTAATTATGAAATTAAACATGACTTTCTTATTTTCCGTATTTTGGGAAATATTTAAAAAATATAGAAAACTATCTTCGCACTTCCACTTCTCCCATTCAGCTTTAATGGTTAGAAATTTTCACCCTACTTTGTAACACTTGTTGAAAACAAAATTACAGAACTTGAAGTTCAAACCAAATGGACCCTTCT
Source organism: Allium sativum (assembly GCA_030737875.1). Lineage (NCBI taxonomy): Eukaryota > Viridiplantae > Streptophyta > Magnoliopsida > Asparagales > Amaryllidaceae > Allium > Allium sativum. The sequence continues at coordinate 144,016,361 of CM060921.1, read as the reverse complement.
ATTCTCCATGTCAATTTTCAACATATTTTTATGCTCAACCATAAAGGATCACAGGGGTTGAAAACACTATCCACTAACATGTAAAACAACAACAAGCACGCTCGTTTGATAAGTATAAATCCCTATGCAATACTGGAATGTTAAAATTGATAAAATAAAAACTAGAAAAACAGAAGTTATTGAAAAGTCAAGCATCTTTTGCATGGAGCACCATGTGTCATGCCTCATGTGCCATTCGGTGCGCATTTTGCCTTAATGTGAAATAAGGTGCAACCATCGTCTCACACCTTACATCAAGACACGTTCCTTAACATGTATTTCATAACTTTGCACGCACGCATGCACATACACGGATATGTGTGTGCACACATGAGCGCGTGTAGAAACGTAGATATTTTTAACAATGATTATTGGACGCTTGCAAGTATACAATGATAGAATACCTGTCTGTAAAACTTCCTGTAGTTTTAACTGAATTTTCCAGCTGAATAAACAATTGTTCAAGAATACATGCCTGCCAAATAATTCAAGATAGCATACCACATTGAAATCGTATATCACATTTTTTACAAACAAAATAAGAAAATCAGCTAACAATGGAGATCAGATAATGCCCAACCTTTCCAGGATGATCATACAGAGGGCTAAGGTCAGAAAATAAAGAAGGAACGCCCTGAGTACACAAAAGGAATGCATCAGCTGAGAAAATAGTCTTACTGATCAACATGATCATTAAAAACATGATAATAATTGGAATGGATATTGTGATAGCATTTGAATAAACAAACAAATTAGAAGGTGCTGAACAATACCTTGGTAAGAAGAGGTCTGACATATGTGTCTGCTGCCTCTCTAAATCTTTCACCTTGAAGAAAATCCAAAGGTATTCTCTGAATATAATGCCAATAAAGATATAAGCAAATATGATGGAAATGTACATAGATAACATGGTGGAGATTGCGATAAAATGCAAAAGAGGAAATATACTGACTGAAATAAATTACAACTACTTCGGTCCATAACAATTACGTCAAACCCCAGACAACACACGAATGTATGTGTGTATGTGTGTCCGTCTGTGTGTACCCTATGTGTGTGTGTGTTTGTCCGTCTGTGTGTGTACCCTATGTAGTAGCATAAATCAAAAACAGTATTAAGAGTGTACTTTCAGGTGTAGCAATATGACAATAATCTGTTCACCTTCACAGCAGATGACCATCGATATTGCTCCTTGAGTGATTTATACAGCGCATCCAACTGATCGATTTCATCAGATGTATATTGACCTTTATCAGAGTAAACTCCTATGCACTTTTGCAATCCTTTATAGTATCTATCAAGTTAAAGTGGGGGAAAGTGTGATGCAAGAGGTAAAATACAAACAGCTAGTTTGAATATTTATTTCAAATTGCAGTCAAGCCAATCATCAGCTGTCTAAATTTAAATGCAGCTCAAAAAACAAAAAGAAAACCATCATTTGTTACAGGGTGTAAATTAATCATTGAGATAGTTATCCCATCATCCATATTTTGTATAACTGCGAAATAAAGCTAGAAGAAGTTGCAAGGTTTTAATAAAATATTATTGATTATCCTACTGATACACACCAGATTCCAGAATTCGGCATTTAGGTGGGCGTGGGGAATTACTTCATAACAGCGTAACTGTACTCCCAAAATTTCAGGCCATAAACACTGTTCATAGTAGTACAGATCATTGCCTTCTTTTCTTTTCCTTTTTCTTTTTTGGTGCCCACCACCAGCCATACTCTAAGCTAACTCAAATGCAATATAGTACAGTTTTGTATATGGTATATTGGAAAACAAACGATGATCTCATAGCCTATACGAAGATTCAGGTTTCCTTGTAAAATTTAAAAGGACAACTATATTCTAAGAACATTTAAGTACTTACTCATAATTGTCAGGATTCATCGTAAGTAACGCTCTATAAATTTTCTCTCCTTCCTCCAAACGACCAAGCTTCACAAATATGGAAGCCATTTGTTCTTTGTACGACAATCTGTCAACCTGAAATGGTAAGGATGTCCACGACATTGAGCAAAAATCCAAGAAAAAAGACTCTTAAGGGTTTCTATTTTTCTTAAAAAAAAGTGTTCTTTCAGCAAAGCGATCATTATTGTTTTGAAAATCGGCGCACATACTGAAACAGTAAAGGTCCCCAGTTAGTATCTTGTACATTCAGATTTTAATGTTTTAAAGACGACATCAAGGATGGCATACATACTGAAACGAATGGAGCAAAACTAATAATACAAAATTGAAAGTTGCATGAACATGGTTCAAAGATCCATTTTCTGACTACTACTCAAATAAGTGTTGTGTTTTCAGGCTTACAAAATAAGTTACCAAATAGTAGCGTCAACAAAAGAGGCCTATTTGACAATATTATAATTTTGATTTGTTAGGAGCATTTATCTAGGACAGCATTTTTTGCACGAACATTCATATATGAACATTTCATTAATCCAACATATAAAGTTAATCTTGGGCAAGGGAACATACAATTTTGGACTCTATTTTTTGCATCTCCTCTATAGCCCTTTCAAACTGCCCACACTCCTCTAATAGAGATACCTGCATTATGGCTCATTGTCAGAAATGATTGCATGTTTATGTTGCAGGCATTCACAGTTATCTGCATGCTGAATCTTAGATAAATGTAAAATATGTTAGAAAATACAATCACGAACCAAACAACGAACAAACGTGTTAAAACATAGATGTGACACAAAGAGCATAAAAAATATCTATTCCAGGTTTTCAAAACTAATATGATACAAGAACATAAGTAAATACTTTCAGTAGGCAAGTAATATCCCTTAGATAAGAGTTAGGCCAGGTTACGTTATTAGAAGATACAATTCCAGGTTGTTAACTTAAGCAGAGAACTACAAGAGTGCATGCAAATGGAATATGAATGTTACTGTTTAAAAATACAGTAATAACTATTGTTAGCGGATGTTGATAAAGATTTGAAGAAATATATTTGCTGGAACTAGGGCACTGCTGCGGATATTTATAGATAGGATATCTTAAATTATGTGTACTCTACGTGCTTCTGTGAAAATCAAATTTCAGGTTAAACATACTCACACTCGCTGTACTGTCAGTGACAGTACATATTAAACATAATACTCCAGAAAGAAGTTACAAGTAAAATCTTTCAGGTAAACTGATAATCATAAACTGGGTATTGTAACTGACCAACAACTATGATAACCAAACTGGGTGAAATGACAAACAATACATCAAGGTGCATGAAGCTAAAATTGCTATATTGCAGCTTATACCTTGTACAGTAACATTTCTCCATGTTCATATCGCTCATTTTCTGGAGGATAACCATCTTCCAATGTCCCTTCATAGGCCTCTAATATTTCTATTGCCTTTGAACAGCTACAGGAAAAAAAATTACCAAATATAGATGCCATTTTCGTTTCGATAAATATTTAAATGATTGTTGCATTGAAAATATTTATCTAACCATGTAACGGTCTCTCTTTTCTTTTTCTTTCTTTTTTTTTGGGTGGGGGGGGGGGGGGTAGTATTGGGGTTCAAAGAAAACTAAGAACTAAAAACCTGCTAACATTTTTCAAAGTAAAACAGCAAGGAAAGACTACTTTGAATTCAAATGATGAGCAACCGAAAAGCCGATCCAATTTAGCCTATGATTTGGCTTTAATGTGAGAAGCTGTTGTCTAGTATCAACAAATCCAGCTAAATCGCGCATTTGAGCCTGCAGACAGAGTTAGAGTTCACAGGATCAACATATTATCCCAGTAATACTTTAGATTTACTTGCAAAAGGAACAATACTTTACTTGCCATAACATTGAAGAGCTTAATTGGAAAGTAAGCATATAGATACAGAATCCAGACTTTACAGTGTACACAATCAAAGTTATCGCAGAATTGGATAGAAGTTAAATATTCCTATAAAAGGTCAACTTAATACATATCCTGAATGAAAGGACAAATTAAAGATAGATTCTGTTAAGGGTTGAGAGCAATAGTTAAAGCAGAAAAGAGTCGCCATTATCACAGTACTCCATACAGGTGATGATGAAAGATTTGTGTTAGTGAGCTTTTACAGTTTTATGTGTTGAAAAAGCAGCAAGTGACAAGATGGTAACAACTGCATCAGATTGAGTCATATATATGGCATACCTGTAACAGTGACAAATCTCGCAGGATTTCGATATTTTCAGGATCAATTCTCAAAGCATTTCTGTAACATTTGATAGCTTCTCTGTAATCTCTATCTGATCGATAGAGAAGACCATAGACATGCCAACATACATGGCTTTTAAGATCATTCTGATAAATAATAGAAACAAATTAGTACCTGCTCCAGAGAGAAGTACATGTATTACATGGAACAGGCCTTACAAATAATTTACCTTAAGACCACGGCGGACCAGTTCATAAGCTTCGGATTTCCTATCCGTACAATTCAATATCAATCCCTTCATTGATAATGTTTCTAGTGGCACAACCAAGAAACATAAATAAATTTCAAAATTCTGAAGCATTGTGTTAATGAAAAGAGTATGGTACAATGCTGATCAGCGGAAAAAACATCTACAGAAACGATTCTTGCCGGAAACAAAAAACAAAAACAAAAACAAAGAACTTGGAATCGCTAGGAAACCATGTAATCAAACTAACGTAACATATGGAATTAAACTGCAGGTGGAAAATTAACTGTCAGTGGAGGATGTTATTAATCAAAGAAATTATAATAGATAATTAATCTGAAGAAAAAAAAAACACAACTTGTTTTGAAGTAAGAAATACCTCCATGTTCGGGAAACTTCTTTAAAATGGCATCTGCAGCCTTCAATCCCTTTTTATACTGTTTTGTCTCATAGGATTTCTGCACACAAAACCAAAGACATAAATTAAAATAAGTTCATCAGCACAAAGCTACATAGCTAAATGTGAAACGAATATGATCTGCACTATTGGTAGCAATCTCTACATATATATCGATGATATTGCATGTATAACATATGATTGAATACCTTACAAGAATCTACAAAATGACTCTTTTAAATTTACTTGGTGAGCTCAAGTTCTCTGTCCTAATGGTATTCCATGTGTCCATAATGTCTTAACCATTCATTGTTCCTTTAACTAATGCTAGTAAAAAAAATGATTTTCAAAGGTGTAGATCTAATTGAACATATGGAAACAGAAGATTTGAGCTCATAATTGATTCAATATCACCAGTATTAAGAAGATACAACCTAATCACTGGGAACTATAGATAAATAACATGACAAAGTTGGTAGTATGTCAAGCTCGGTTGCTATATGAAGTGACAGATTAAATAGAACAAGGAACAGTACCATACAACAATTGCACTTCATCTCGATTACACTACAAGAACTGAGATAGCAACTAAGTTGGGAAATCAACTCCTAAAAATCATTTCTTTTTTTATTGTGCCATTTCCTTCAACATAAACAACATCAGAACACTACCCAATGTTCACATTAAGAACATCAGACACAATCAAGTTGATCTAATCCGATCGGATTCGTGATAAGCACATAATAATCCATCATTTATTATTGCTTGTATCGCTTTAAACGACCAGCACTAAGCCACTGTACCTCAAACGTACTTAACAAGACTAGAAAAATCGCATCATGTATATGTGAAACTCACAACAATGACTTTGAAGAGATTAGCCTCTTTGGACGGTAGATGATGATTCCCCGCCGCCGCCTTGTTAGACGCCATTAAAATTGGATTGAAGTAATTCTGAGAACAACTAGAATTGAAGGTAGAGAAAGGGTTTTAAGCGAAGCTTTGTTGACTGCTGCTAACCCTACCCTTTGTCTTTGGTTTCTGTAATTCGTTAATCACTGCGAGCAATTTCTTCCTCTCTTATTATTAGTTCTCTCCTATTAGTTGTAGGATTTCCTAATTTCCCCTTGGCTTTCCTCGTATTTAATTTTTCCATTCCGGCTATTTATCATCGTTACCATTATTATTATTATTATTATTATAGTGATATAAGCATGTGTTTCGCTTGTGATTATGATATGTGTTTGTTGTTCTATAAATCGTAAATGTTTAAAAAAAAAAAAAAAACCTAAACATAATCATTTATATATAGGTATTTGACTTTTTATTTTCAAATTGCAACATCCAAATTTTTGTTCGTTTTATCTTTTATTTGTATTATCAACTAACAAAGAACGACTTTATAATTGAACTTTGTTTATTTGGTTCTAACTTTAAGTGATCTTGAGATTTAGTAATATTTGCAGATGATCAATTTGAGTTTGTAAAGAAAATTTATTTGGTACTTCTTATTTTTAGGTGATATAAAAAGAATGAATATGGTGATTCATGGTAGCAAAAAAAAAAAGAGTAAGACGTTAAAAATATTACAATTATTATTAAAGGTGTCGATTGGCTTATGTAAAAGGATCGTACTTTTGAACAATTCTACTTTAAATGATTTGATTCAAAATTTATGAATATGTCAAAAGTAATTATAGGTAGATTTTAAATATCAATTTAATATTTAAAAAGCTATATATAAATGCAGTTTGGAATATTTATGATTGGACCAAAAGTTTGCACTCCTAGGCTAGCTATCAATAAAAATAAAGGTAAATAATAACAGTGTTTCTTTTGATTCTCTCTTCTATTATTTTACATTTAAATACCAATTTTAGTCATTGTATAATTATTTACAAATTTCCCTCAGGTTTCTTATATCATTATAATAACGAGCGATACAACGCACGTTTCGTGCGTGAATTGTATTTTTTTGTAAATGGCATATGTTTAGCACGTTTAAGTTAAAATAATTTATCTGAATATATGATCATATTTTCGCGTAGTTTGAATTTTATTTATGGGTTGCAACCTCCTTCTAAAAAAGTTTTTTTTTTGCTACTAGTTAATAATTCATTCATTAGATTCTATTTTCAAGCGACGAGCATGTGCTTCGCATGTCATTATGATATGCATTTCTGCCATAAGTTGTTTCCTGTAAAGTGTATATGTTTAGCATATTCAAGAAAAATGATTTGTAAAAATATTTAATCATATTTCTACATTGAAATCGTTTGTTGTTGGTTAATATTATGTTTAATTTGCGACATCTTTTTTTTTAATATGAAATCTTATATTATTAATTAATAATTTATTAGATATATCATATTTTTAGCTGATATAGTGATTTGATAGTACTTGGAGATAAACGTTTTGAATTCGAAAACAAACAATGTTTTTATTGATCCTCTCTTCCATCATTTTTCATTTAAGTATAAATTTTAGTCACTTTGTACGGTTATATACATATTTCTCCTGGGGTTCTTATATCAATATTATAGTGAGTGTTATGGCTTCATACATAAATACATTTCATACATGAATTATTATTTTGCAAATTGCATATGTTTAGCAAGTTCATGAGAAAATAATATATCTGAATATTTAACCTATTTTTGCCCTGGGATTATTTGATGTTAATTTAAATTTTATTTCTAAATTGCAACATCGTATTTGTTTGTCTATTTATATTACTAAGTAATTAATTTATTTGTTAGATTTTCATTTAAATGACGAGCACTATGACATGCGGCTCGTGTGTCATTATATTATATATTTTTCTCACAAATTATTTTCGTGCAAAGTGTATATGTTTAGCATATTTAAGAGAGAATGATCTGTATGAATATTTAATCGTATTTTTGCACCAAAATCATTTGTTGTTGGATAATATTATTTTTAAGTTGCGGTATCTTTCATTAATATAGGTCAAAAAAAGGATCGGCTCCTTCTTAGTGGCGACTATCAATCGCCTCCTTCTTTTCTCCGTTTTTTTTTAACCCAATTCTTCATTTCATTTTTCTCCTCAATCTCGATCATCTCCCTCAATATGCTTCCATCCCCATTCCTTTGTCAGATTTTGCCATTGCGGAGGTTGCCCTTCTTTTTCCTAACCCTAGAATTTCACCTAGGGGTGAGCAAATGGTTGTTCATTTTTCAAACCGATCAAAAATGTTGAAACGAAAATAACCATTTAAGAAACATAAACCGAACCAAATCAAACCGATATATTTTGAAACCAAAACCAACCAAATTGATAATATTTGGTTCGGTTTTGTTAGTTTGTTTGGTTTATTTTAAAGTGAAATAGATCTTTAGTTGTTGATTTAACATAACATTAAAAAAATGAGTTCATATGATGTAAATATTTTAGAAATCAAACTCTTCTTCTAAACTGTCGACTCCCTTAGCACACCTACTTCAGATCCATCACGCGGTGCCTTACTATCCAGCTTTGGTCTTCTCGGGCGAAAGGTAAAGTTAATTATCGCGACCCCCCTCTCAGGTGCTCTTTACCCTGAATAACACCGTAAAGCTAACATAAGTTGAGGATTACTTCAGCAACTAGCTGGAGTTGAGTTTGCTTTATGATGTTATGGTTGGTTATTAAATTTTATGTTTCCTCTTGTTATGGATGTAGCTAAGTCTGTGAGTTTTGACTTATGTTGAATTGTGTCGTTGGGTTTGTGGTGAGAGTTTAGTTGCCTATGTCATCTTGTGGACTGGAAGCATTGCCTTTACGTACATATCTGGTGATGATTTGAGGGTGTTGGAGTGTGAGTGTTGTTGGTGAGGTGATGATTATTGCAATTCTTATCTGCTGGTTCTTATCACCGGTGGTATGATACAACACTTGCTGAGTTTCATGTGAGTTTGGGCAGTGATTTTCATAGTGAGATTCTTGTGCAATTCTACTGCCATGCTGCTTGGTTGTGAGTAGTGTGTGGTTAGTTACTAATAGAATGCTTCCTGTGTTGTTGGAGTGGATGGAATGGATGGCTTGGTTTGTACTCAGCTTAACTTGTTTCCTATTTGTTTGTAGGTCATGAAAGTGATTGAAGATGCTTTTGTTTGCTTCTTTTATGTAATTGTTGTTCTAAGTTAGATTTTAGTGTAACTACTTCGGCAGCTTCTTTGTTGTAATTCTTAATTTTTCCTTTCTAGTTTACATTCACCCTGCGTGGTGTTTTATGTTCTAGTTTTAAGAATGACTATAGCAGACTGGCAATCCACTAGTCTCCTGTTTTATTTTGTACTCATTACTTGTAGTAATGAGAAAAGTATTATGAATCACTTTAAAAACCAGTTGGCCTTATAAAAAAAAACATCTTTCATTAAGTATGAATTTTGACTTATGATTAATGATTTATTAGGTAGATCTTGGTCTGAAGTTTATAAAGATTCAATAGTATTTATAGATGAACATTTTGAATTCACAAAAAACTATATTTGGTAGAGACCGTTTTTGAATGATATTAAGATTGGATAATTTCTGTAGACGAAATTTAAAATTTGGAGGAAATAAAATGTCAGCTGTTATTTTCAAGTGATACTAAGATTTGATATTATGGGTTTTTTGGCAGTACACTTTGTAGGAAAAGAGTCAATTTGTAGCGGAAGATATAGGTAGATTTCAAAAATTATACCATATTGAATTATTATTTGGGCATATGAATCTAACTTATTTGGAAGATTTCTAATTTTATTTTAAAATAATTTATAATTATAGTATGAAATTGTTAATAGGAACTTATTTGATTTATTTTCAATTTATGTATAAATATACATACGCATCATATACATATGTATATGGGTGGATATGTGTCACATGGCACCATACCAGGTATAGTAGCTCGTATATAGATGCTGAGATTTACACCACAATGGATACGTTAGCCCATCCTATACATATTGTATGCAGTACAAATATATGTGTATATTTGCAGTTATTACACATTTATATTAATATTCAAGTTATATATAAATACATGTATATATGTATGCACACTATAGTAAATAATATATATGAAAAACATCATAGTATCAAAAATATAAATATAGTGTTTCCTAGCCTTTCTGTTGAGCCATTTCTAGCTATTCAGAATAACAGAACTTGTAACAACTTGTTAGCCAAGGCTGATTCCACAACCCTATAGATGTTGAAGTCATCTTTAGTCAATCCATTCATACAACCCCTTTTGTATAACCCGTTCTGAGAATACATAAATTATTACAAAATATACTTCGAGAGCAACATATGACGATGCTCGTTTAAATATATAAGAAATAACAATATTGCCAGTACACGCATTAAAACAAAACAAATTCCTATGCTCCTAAATAGCTATAGCATCATGCTCGCCTCTAGAAGCTCATTTGACGAAGCATCTGAAACCCCTAACCCTTCTTCTACTCAAATGAGCATTCAATAGTTAAAAGGGGAAATTAAAAACTTCGGATCAGTCAACTGGCCGACATGAATAATAATCCTTTAAACCCGACACATAGATACCTAGCGGGATCATGCCGAATTGCGAAATGGGCTTCCTCCTTCGCTAGGCAGAAACATTCTCGGAACACTTGCACTTCAGTGGTTAGTACGAAACCACAATAACATAAGCGACTTTATAAACATGCAATATGCAACACGATGGATTTCTCATCCCAGTTATTCCAGATTTCTCATCCTAACGGCTTCTAATGATTTACATTCATTTTCTTTCTTTAATGATTCCCTATCATATTATTATTTTTATTTGGTTCGTCTTTCATATTTTGCAAGGTAACCCCTCGCCAGCACCGAAACACCTCCAAATTACTGCACGAAGCAATGGGCCTTTTTTTAGGTATCTGCATTGTGCAACTTAAGGTACCCCTTATAGGCAATAGAACTATTATTTCTTATTCATTCGACTTCTGCACTACGCGAAGCAACGGAGTTATTCTCTTATTATAATTTCCATACTGCGTGAAGTAATGGAATTCCTCATTCTGATCACCCTCCCATGCTTCGTAAGGCAAACGGTCTTTTACTTCAATTGGTTCCCTAATGTTTAACTGGTTCTCTAAACTTATTTTACCCAAGGGTTCCCTAGTGTTCACACAAATGCAAATGTTGTGTCCATGATTTTCCACCAATAACATGTGCAATTTTTAATGGTGCCATATCAAATTCAATGAACATTTATCTTCGAAAGAACACATTCCGGCTCAATAAGACAAACAGTCTTTCATTTCAAAGGCATCCCCTTCGGTATCATACACTATTCACCCTTAAAAGGCAAACCCTTACAGCTTTATAAAATAAACAATCAATCATTTACTTCAGAGCAACCCTTTGGCACCATACAATTCCCAAAAAAAAAAAAAAATGGATTCACGCAGTCAATCAATCAACTAATTCATGTTGTCAAAACAATGACGGTAGGGTATAGAGGCAGAAACCCCTAAATCCTTCACACAATCATAAAATAAAATTTCCTTTGTTGACATTAACGATGCCTACATCCATTTTAGGCAAAGCCTTAAACCCTTTAATAAAAGACTTCATTTCGATCTGCTAACCACGTCCAAGGAAATAAGTTTAGGAAAACAAGTTTTTAAAGGCATGTCATTGTAAGCAATGGCTTCAAGAATTTTGGACTTTAGTTTAGGTTCTCTGAAAGATGTGAAGTCCTTATGCAAAACAATTCTCTTTCTTATGAAAGACCCCCTTTCGTGTCTATCGGAAGAGTGGAGGCAAAGGCTCTTGTGGAGTAGTTAGCTTCCAAAACACATAAGTACCAATATCCAAGATCCTTCGAAAGTTAAGAGATGGATGGTTGAATACTTTATATACCATACATAAATGATATTCCAAGTATTCAAAACTGCCGAAAGGTGGCTTATAAGAGTAACAGAACGTTGCCTCTGGAAAGATAGTGACACTGACAATAAATATGGGTGTTTTGACTTATTTCCTTGTAAAACGTTAGTTTATACTCACTTCACCTTATTTATTGAACTTCCATTGACTTATAAATTAAAATGCTGACAGTATACAGTCTTTTTACAATGTTTTTGTACCGCCCATTTATAAAATATTTATATATATATTAATCATTTTAATCAACATGCAAGCTTTCCCTAAGTAATTCAAACTTAGAAAAAGTATAATTAATTCATACATCCATGAAAAAAATATGAAATTTGAAACTCATCTCCAGAAAAAAAATAGAAAACATATATCAAAAATCCATGACATTTGGAGATTTCTAGCTATAAGTTTTACCGTAAAACATAACCATTCATTATGTAAAAACCATATAAACATGTCAAATATAGCTATTGATTTCCACTAATTAGCATCACATAAATCATGAAAAACCATCACGAATCAAATATCTCTTTTGGCTATTTTCCCTATTTCTAAAACATGTAAAGGTTATAATATTATTCACCTTGGTTAGTTGAGGTTTTGGGATTCGTTGATGAAGTTTCCAAGCTCTAAATCTTAGCTTTTTCTCTTTTCTTCTTTCCTTGCTTTAATGGTCGAAAACCTTATTTTCTCTTAATTTTTAGAGTGAATGAAAAGAGAAACAAAATGCAGTAGGATATGAGTAGATATAAAGACCAAAAATCTACCCTTTTGCCAGTCTCATATGTCCTTCGTTAAGCATTAATTCATTTTCAAAGGCCAGCCTATTAGTTAATTTATTAACAAGAATCTCATTTCCTCCTTCAGCATATTATTCTCATTTATTTTATCCAATTAAATTCATGAATAATGTTATCAAATCTAGAGGTATTATATCCCCCGTTTTTTAAAGAATCTTGTCCTCGAAATTTAGTCGCGGACAAAACAAGCAAAGCAATTGCAGTAACCCAGCAATTAATACTAGCACAATATATACTAGCATACCCCACAAATAACAAATCTATAAACCTATATAGATCTTACCGAAAGCATACTAGGAAAAGCCTCTCTAATCTGCCTCCAAAGTACAGTCTCTTTGGTCGGAACCTTATTGAACTTCACTAAGTTAACTGTCATGATTCTCAATTTCCTTTTGTCTCTATCGACAACACAAACCTGTTGCCCCACGTTGGTCAATTCAGGTTCCATTACCAACTCTTCCAATACCCTCGAATCAATAGTAGCTCAGGGTCATAGACATACTCTCACAATTGCAATACATGAAATACATTATAAACTCCCAATATCTAACCGATAGCTCCACCTGATAGGCAAGGTTTTCAATGCTTTCCAAAACTAGAAAAGGCCCAGCAAATATTGGTGCAGACCTACCCAACCCTTAATAACTTCTTCATACGGTGTCCGATTTACGCAAACCAGGTGTCTATCTTGACTAGAATTCCGAGACGGTCGCAATAGCGCGGTCCGTTTTACTTAATTCTGAATATTTAATTAACTTTTCCTTAATTCATTGTTAATAGTGTATTTCACACTAATTATTCTTTAATTCATCATCTTTAGTGTCGTTAAAATTCCGGGGTGTTACATTCTCCCCTAATCAAAGGATTTCGTCCTCGAAATCTCTAAGTTAAGATGAACATATATCCCAACATCCAACAATCATACATCCAACTAGCAATCACAGGTATCCATTGTCCTTAAGGAATTTCTAATGCTTTTATGAACATAAGTAATAGTGTGTGTGTGTATGTCCGTAAACTAATGCGAAAGATCAGGCAGTCTACTGATTCAGTTGACCTCCTTAATGCAATGTATGTTTGTGCCATGCAACCAAAATGTATGCAAATCATCATAGTATAACATGTAAGATCTATATGTGTGCACAATCATCCATCCAAATGCAACATCAATGCAATGATAATCCATAAAAAACTAAAAATGTACACAATCAATATGCAATATGTAAGTGATTGAGACGATCTAGTGCCTATTGTGTGTGTATATGCATCCAAGAGCAATTACTAACAACCACTTGCATCCATCAAACATAACATGTCTCAAACACACGTTTACATTCATTAGTTTTCTACCTAAAGACTCGATCGATAAGAGATATTCAAACGATAGATACAAGTATTAATTCGAAGCTTGGAAAAAGAAGTTAAGAATATATTCTCAAAAAGGAAAGGATATGAAGCGTGAATCTGGTCTTCAGTCTCCCAAGTAGCGTTCTTGTGGCCCTTTCCCCATTGCACTCTTACTAGCTGCAAGTCGGAACTCGTCCTATCATTGGCTCCTTCTCTACTTTCATTTCCTATCGCAAGTTTGGCTCCACTACCTCGAACTCTTTACATTTTATCGCCGCTTGGATGAATAATCATCTTAGAATGATGAGCTTCCTCAAGGACTGTCTTCAGTAGGTTTCCCATCCCGATATGACTCACCTATCAAACCTTTTCTCAGGTAGCTCTCTTACTTGCTTATCAAGTTCCCTCTTTTCTCTTAGGAGTCACATATCGCAAATCATCGATAGATATATCAAGAGGTTCTAGGAGACTAAGCATGACAGACCCTTTTGGGGTCATAAGAAATCTCGAGAGTCTTTCTATGGCAAGTCATAAGTCTAACGACCCTCCTCTCATAATCTAGAATGGCTCCATATATGGTTAACCCATCCATCCTAGAATCAAATCGTATCTTATGAAATCAAGAACATATGCGTCGCAATCAAACTCGACACCTAACATAGAGATTCTCAAACCCCGAAAAGTCATCGATAAATGAGTCGTACCTCCACTGGGGTTTGAGGCAATAATAGGATCCAAAACCATACTAGTATCTAGGTGCAGGGACTCAACTAAAAGATCAAATATAAAAGAATTCGAGCGCCAGGAAAAGAATCCTAATAAGATGATCAAAAATAGAAATCAATCCTTCGATGGAAACTTTCCTACCCCTATCCTGTCCACCAGCCATGAGAACATTAACTTGCCCCCTAGAAGTTCCTGCCCTCTGGCCTTGTCTTTGTCTCTTCGGGTACTCCTTAATGAGGTGCCACGCCTTACCAAAGCGGTAACAAACGCCTTTTCTCTTTCTGCAATCCTTTTCCAGATGACCCACCATTCCGAAATTATGGTATTTCCTCCTTTCTTCTTTGGGCTGTGCTCTTTAGCCCCAACTCCCTTGTTCTCATTTCTACCATCCTTGTGCAACATGCTAACAAGTCTCTTGAAAGTGGCCTCCATCGCATGGAAATCCTTTCGAGGCTTAAGAGAAAATAAGACGCAGGTGAAACCACTGCAGCTAAAGATGAAGGTTGGGCACTTCTTTGCCCTTCGACATGTACCGTAGTTTTAACATGCCTACGGAACCATGCTAAAATACGGATACCGTTTTGGGAAGAAACGGTTCCCCGAACAAAAAGGAAAAGGAATCAAGCGGGGAATCCAGATATATTTATGGCTTAGGGAAATATGCTTTTCAAAAACAGACTTTTTATTTTAAAATACTTTGTTTTTGAGACCTTTTTGAAAACCATTTTCAAAATACTTTATTAGATCCTATAACCATATGCTTTGATACCAAATGTGGCACCCCACGTCCATTAATTTCACTCACTAAGGGAATGCATTAAGTTTCGTGAAGCGTTATAGGTAAATAAGAACATAATAGCATAAGACAGACATGTAAAATAGTAGCGGAGTTAGAAATTAAAAAAACTTTATTTCAATCAAGACATCATGGTCCCAAATACTGAGTTTACATCATAAGTAACTGATTACATTAATAATATGTCTTGTCAAAAATATCAGAGTGCTAAAGCATAGAACCATATTTCCCTGTGAAGCCACAAGAGAGTTGATCAGAAGTCAAAGCGATACATCTATATCCAAAATCCAAGCTAAGCTGAAAGAATCCAAATCAACTCTAAGCACTTCTACCCTGAGAACCTTGGGGGGGGGAGCGAACGTAAGAGAGAGAAGAGGAAACAAAAAGGGTCAGACATAAAGTCTGGCAAGTCCAGTTACTTTTAAATATAAATAAAAGTATCATGGTAGGTATATAAAACTGGAAGAACAAGATAACAGTAACAATAACAAGTGTGAACTGAGCAAGATAAGATGAACCGGATATATTGCGCTTCTTAAATACATTTCTCTACACCGCGCAGATACTAGTATATTAGAAGTAGAACGATCCCTACTAATACCGTTCCATTACATTTTTTTGATTATTAGGTTACTTGGATTAATAGCACTCAAGACTTATATGCGCATCATAACCATTTACTTTCCCATGAATTCACCTAATACAATATATGTAGCTATCTCTCAATACTGAGATACACCCCATGGTAACCCACTCACACAGTCTCCACCGAAATGAACGCAGTCCCTCATCCTACGCCGGAGTGACGTACGGATCTCTATATAATAATGTCTACATTCCGCATATATATGTCATTACTATGCTACGTAAGCGTACGGACTTCCACCATCGATCGAATCAAATTCCATATCAGAATAATGCCCTCTAGTCTACGATACACCACCCAGAGTAGATATGCATGTATCTAGACTGTCCCACGCATGTACTGTAATTGTAGCTCGATGCCTCAATCGCACGTCCTCTAATGTGCACTGAGTTCCGTGGCAGGGCTAAACAAGAAACACGGAACTCGGCCGGGAGCTTTTCCATACCCGTACCGGCTGCCTTTAAATGCCTTCAAATACAGATATTCCTCGGGTCTATTTTCCATGGTGGCTATGGCCCCACCTCGGCCCCTCCCTCAACTAATAAAGACTACAAGAGCAAAGCAACCGCCCCTAATACAACTAATCTAAACATCCATGTGGCATTTACTCTCAACCCCGTACCTCGATAGTGAAAGGTGAAATGATATCTTGGGTTTAGCTTTATTCTTTTCGCATTCCGCTGGCTGTTGATGACGGATTTCTGATGGTCTACTATCCTTATTGGTCGTGACCCTCTCTACCTCCTCGTGAGGCAACCGTCGAATCACCCTGGTGTCACCTCGTCACAACATTCTGACTGCATAACTACATCTGCAGTCAAGGTCCACCCACCTAGTAGTTACGCGCAGACCCAATCTCTGCGAGTACAACCTAAGACATCTGTCACCGCATATAGGACTACTAAGAGCACCTTACGTACTTCAGGAAGCCGCGTTCTTCCCCTTCTAGCCCTTTGGAGCTGTCATAACAATCATATGAATGTGCGCTCCCCTCATGTCTTATAACACCTCGATGATCTACCCCATTGGGTTATTCACCCTCAAACGTACGGACTGGTCCAAGTGCCTTTCTTTAATATGTTGTTAGACCCTATGTCTAAACATTCTTTCACGCGCTTGCCTTACCTCACCCGGTTCCCATTTAACTTGGTTATTCCTGTTCATATTGAATTCTTATTCCAATTTACCAAGTTTTTCTTGCTTATTAATTTCAATCATATAACTTAATACATTTAAGTTTATTAATAAGCCCACAACATGTTATTCTCTAGATTGTGACCCAAGGTCTGTAATCCACAATCTATTTTATATTCTTGCTTGGTTACATCATTACAATTACATGTTCTCCTTAATACGTTATTAAGTATATCTCAATTCACATGGTTCCTAATTAACATGTCACTTACCATTTATGAT
Organism: Allium sativum; assembly: GCA_030737875.1. Classification (NCBI taxonomy): domain Eukaryota; kingdom Viridiplantae; phylum Streptophyta; class Magnoliopsida; order Asparagales; family Amaryllidaceae; genus Allium; species Allium sativum. The sequence continues at coordinate 143,998,895 of CM060921.1, read as the reverse complement.
TAAATATAATTTATTTATTTTACAAGTTTTCCTCATTCTTTCTCATTTAATCATAAATTCAATTTACATCGTCACTACAACTTATCATTGTTTACTTAACATATTATTATGCATATCTAATTCTATCAGTTCTACAAGTAATGCTTACCCTACAAGGGTGTCTTTAATTACATAACTTTATTATATTTTCCACCGGTTATGTATACCACTAGGTATCTTTAATTACATAACCTTATTGGGTTAAGTTCGTGGGCCTATATGTAAATATTACCCACCCCCTCTATTTTACTTAACCCACCCACTACCCATCCAATTTTACTTAACCCTAACTTAAGTTCATAATCATACAATCCTTATGGATTAAATTAGGTTAAGTAGTCCAATTCATTACCATGTCCAATTATGGTTATAATGGGCTAGACCTCCCACATTATGCCTACAACGTGTGGATGCTGGATATGCCGGTCGGGTCCGTGCAGTCTTATTCGACCGTTGGGTCTAACCTCGTATCTTAGCCCGATTCGTATTTTCATACTTAGACCTCTCACATTAGGTTCAACATTAGTGGCTACTGGATATGCCGGTCGGGTCCGGGCAGACTTACACCACTAATGCAACCTAACCTCGTGTCATAATTGCAATTACAATTCCTATTTGTAATTACTAGACATTCCATTTTTATCCAAATCTACCTATGTAATTATAGGCGATTATTTCTCCTTTTACCTATATTTAATTATATGCCCAATTCACTATTCAAATCATAGACTTTTACACCCCTGTTTAATTCACCTTTTAATTATGCACCATATGCTTTTTTCCCAAGTTATAAGCCAAGGCATATACATATATATGTGTTATGCCCAAACTCAAATCTACACATTTTCCAATTTATGTCCCTAGTCCGTATTCGCCCATTTCAATACAAGTTATACCCAAATCCATATTCGCATATTTTCCAATGTATGCCTAAAATTCATATTCACATACGTCCTAATTTATATCCCAAATCAGTACTTACACATGTCCCAATTTATGCTCAAATTATATTTTTCCAAGGTATGCCTAAATTCATATTCATATTACCCAACACAATATATGCCCCCAAATTCATATTCGTATATTTCCAAATTTTACGCCAAAATTTAGATCCATATTTTCCAATACCAATTATTCCCCAAATTATGTCTTTCCCAATCGTTCCCAATTTCACATGTTCGCATTTTTCAGCGTTAGGCCTAGGCTCGAAGGTAGCCTGGCTATATAAAAATAAAAATGGGAAAAGAGGGAGAGAAGAGAATTAAGAATAAACATAATAACGAATCAATAATAAACTGATAGAAATATGCATAAACTGAATAGGCATATTATGGCAAGATTTAACATGGCGGCGGTATGGACATATAAAAGCAGATCTGATAGTTATGTCATAATAGAACTGATTAGGCACTGATTCAAGATCCAATTTTTACATACATATCAAGATTACCATTTAAATATTCATATCTAAAAATACATGAACTAACAGTGAATAGATCTAAGGAAATGTGTAACAACCCGGAAAATACGAGCCAATTTAATTTTTTTTAAATTGGTCATTTCAAAGGAATTTGAACAATTGAAATAGAATATTTCAATAAAATAGTGAATTAGAAATAGTGAGTCAGTTTGAAAATTTGAATTCAAGCTTTGACTGACTGTGCAGGGTGGAAAATATAACGGATTTTAGCGAAACCAAAAATATAAATATGTTTATCAATATCTTTCTAACGAATCTGAAAAATCGAAGTTTCATAACGGGAATCAAAAGTTATGGCCGAATGAATTTTCAGAAAGGTCGCTATATAGAATATATAGCCCTGGAAATTTGATATTTTGCAAACGACCTCGGAATTCGATGAAACCACTTTTGTTGGGTCCGGGATGTCAAACTATTGCTAGGTTTCAAATTTCATAATTTTTGAAGCTAGTATGTGAGCGTGGCAAAAGAAAATGTGTTTGGTCAATTTCTGTTAAATTAGATCGACCAGAAAATGGCCATTTTTCAAACGATCTCAGAATTCGAAGAAACTAGTTTTGTTGGGAGCGTAGCGTCAAAACATAGCTAGATTTATTTTTCTGGAATTTTTCGAATCAGTTTGTGGCCCTGACAAATTGAAATGTACGTTCAAAGTTAAAAATTAAATGTTTTATACTTTAATTTGAAAAATAACTGACTGTAACAGTCGAATTGGCCAACGAAACATATCTCATTGTGTCCGGGATAGGGGTAATTAGCTAGGGACGATAGTCGTTGGGTTTGAATTGGTGTCCGTGTGGAGAAACACTATTTAAAAATTTATTAAAACTATGGGCCAATCAGAATTTTCCTTTCATTGTTTTTAAAAATAAAAAAAAACTCAGAAACCCTCATTTCTCTCCCCCGATCGACGATCGACGTCGTTCAATCCTTTCCCCCCAAATCGCTGCCGCCACAGGCGATTCCAGCCACCACCACCAGTCGACGCGCCTCCCTCCCCTCTTCCAATCCGACCCTACCCCGACCCCTATCGCCTCCTCCATCGCCCGTATCGACGACCCAAAGTCGACCCCTTTCCGCCGCCACCACGTACGCCACCGACCACCGAACCACCTCAAACTACCCTGCGCCGACTCCCCTCTCCTCCCTCTTCCACGTCATCACCTCTGATCATCCCATCGTGCCTCGGTTTTCGCGAAAACTGCAACCCTAGTTTTGAACCATCGATAAAGGTGAGTTCTTTTTTATGTTTGAACTTTGAAAAATCATATCTTTATGGTGTGTTGACGAAATTCGATGAAATAGGAAACATCGGGACCGCAAGGAAGCTCTCTACCACATAGAAGAGACCGCGGATTTTTCTGAGTCATCTACGATTTTTAGCACTCCGAAAACCAATGTGAGAAATCTAAATAAAATGAATTTGAATGGAAAATGTCATGTATAAATTATATAAGCGAAATATAAATTACACACGTGTTGTATACCTCATGTACATGCGTGGTGTAAGCTATATAAGCGAAGTATGAATAATACATGCATAGAATAATTGATATATGTGTTGAAATGCAAGTGAAATATAGCAATAATATATATATATATATATATATATATATATATATATATACTCCCCTCGTCCACAAACCATGGACGATATTTATTGTTATGAATTGGTGTGAAATATTGGATGAAAAATGCGAATGGTTGAATAATTGTTTGTGGTTGATATTGGTTAGTTGTGGTTGAAAAATACCCATTGGTGATTGAAATGAATTGGAAATAAGTGTGGAAATAAAAATAAAACATGCCGCCTGCGTGCGAATTAGATGCATGAATCCCCATTGTCAAAAACCGCGAGGTTTTAAGGTACAGCGAGGAGCCGTACTAGGGACGGTGCCGGTTTTAACTACCATGCCGTTATGCTGCCGAAATTTTGAATAATATTCATGTGTTAGAATTATTTTCATATATTGAAATTATCTTCATGCGTTGAAATTAAAGTCATGTGTTGAAACTATATCCATGTGTGGAAATGCTCATGTGTTGAGAAGTGATGTGTGAAAATTAAATTCATGTGTGAATGAATGAAGTGTTTAAACAATAAAAATCACATTTTTATAATATATATGAAGTATGTAAAATATTCGCCTTATATATATAAATAGTTTCAACAATAAAAATTTCATCTTTCTTATATGAACAACATATATAAAATATCCATGTGTGGAGGTGCTCATGTGTTGAGAAGTGAGTGTATTGGAAAAGTTCATGTGTTGAATAAAAAGATTGAACAATAAAAATTACATTTTTATTGAAACTATGAAGTGTTAAAAACATTCATGTGTTGAATAAATATCTTAAATGATAAAAATATCATTTTTATCATATATGTGATATGCTAAAGATATGCGAGCGTTGAAATAAATATTTGTGAAAGGAATATTATTTTTAACATGCATAGGAACTGAATAAAATAGTCATGTGTTGAAATATATTTTAGTTCGCCAAAATCATCATCTTTGAAATGTGAAGTGTTAAAAATAGCCACTTGTTCAAATAAATATGCATGAGTTGAAATATTCATTAATTAGCTAATGATATGATTTTTGCCTATGCATGCAACATTAGAATGAATGGTGTTTTTAAACCAAAGTGAATCAAATATGAAGTTGAATGGAAAATGATAAGTGATAAGAATTGCATATATGTACATGCATATTTATTGAACAGGTTATAACAAAGAGGCTAGAAAAGAGGAATAAAATTGTGTGCCCGACAAATAGGTACACGTTTACTGTTTTGTTTGGGTGATGATTTTATGAGCCTATTGGCTAGCCGCTTGGCTTTTTCTTTTTCTTTTTGACATGAGACGCCCATGTGGCTATTTGGGAATTTTCCCAGCCCCTCCCATACAAAGGAGGTTATTGCGAAATTTTTCAAAATTTAAAGGCGTTAGTGGAATATTTGAAGTGAAAACGATATAGGAAGTTTTGAATGAACTATATTTATATAAATATAAATAAAATTAAAACGAAACGTGGCCGTGCAGTTCATGTTTTGAAACCGTGATTTCAAACGACTAGTGCGGGAAATCCGACCATTGAATTTTCCTGAAACCGCAACCGTTGGGTTCGCCTTGGAAATATCTTTCCAACGGCACCAACTTTGTGAAGATCCGACGGTTGGATTGTCTGGAATGTTTAGTTCAAATCTGAAGAAAAACAGCGCCAGAAACGATTATATTTATATATATATATATAAATATAATTAAATTAAATCGAATAACGACGCTGCAGTTCGTAATTTGAAATCGTAACTTCAAACGACGAGTGTGGAAGATCCGACCGTCGGATTTTCCCAAAACTGAAATCGTTGGATTCGTTTTGAAATAATCTTTCTAATGACATAAAATTTGTGAAGATCCAACGGTTAGATTTTCAGATATGTGTAAAACAAATTTAGTGAAAAACAACGCTAGTGCATCGGCACGACCTGAATCGTCGTTCAATTAAATATGGCCGTTTTAAATGAATAAAAATGGTGATATATCGTTATAAAACACTATAGACGATATAGAGTGGAAATAAACCAATTTTGTTGTGTTTGCTTGATATGTGATGATTGAATGTATTTAACATGAAAATTATAACTAAAGAACTGAAATGTGAATGTTGAATAGTCTAACCATGTGATAAATTGATTTGAAAATCTAAATATACGTGGGTTATTTGAAAAGGCCGAGTTCATCTCATTTCAAATAATCGATCGACGTTGAGAAGTCGAAGACGGTTGAAGACCGACGATCTTCACATTGGATGGATGGGCGCTACTGATGCTCGTGATTGGAGTAGCTACCGTGAAGGAGATGAAGTAGTAGCCGTCCAAACATACTGTTGATTGCACGGATATGCGAGGAATTTGGTGCCTCCGGTTTCGTTCAAACCCAGTACGGACTTGTAAATGGACTGTGTGTCTGACATTGGATTTTGTTCTATGCTAATTGATCTCTGTTAAATATATATCTGTTTGGCGGCGGAGAATTTATTCTCTTGCTTAACGCCCTTCTCTGAGACGTACGAGCTCATAGGTTATGTATTGATAGAAATCAGTCGCATGGAGTGGATTGCCTGTATGGCACGCCTAAGTGGCATATGATCAAGGCTTCTGTTGCAAAGCAAAGTCTTGTGGTTGATGATCAAAGCATGGTCTGTGTGACGTAGCTTTGTGTATAACGTGGATTCGCGAGCCTCACACCTCGGTATGAGTCAAAAACGGGATAGTGACTGCAGGGAGAGCACGACGTTTCTTTCTAACTAAGGTGGTGTCAGTGACCTACCAGCCCTGACATTATATATACTTTTCACCTGTGTGGTTGTTGGAATACGAGGCGCCTCGGTTATAGGTCTGTAAGGACCGGGAAACGTGTGTTCAGGAATTGCCAATCCACAAAAGTAAGAGAGGACCGGCCCTGAAGATCCAAGGATCATAGTGGGGTCCTGAGACATTTGCTAGAGTGTCTCGAATCGGAGAGGAGCTTGCCCCTTGCCTCGACTCATGAAGGAATCCAATTTCCAATACGAAATATGCGAATGTGATTGTATTACTAGTAGGGCGACATGATATATGGTACCCATGCCGTCTAGGATTGATATTTATGATTGAAATCGCTTTTGAAACATATATGCACTAGTAATAATATCAAACATTTTTGTTTTATACGTATGAAGCATTTTTGGCCATTATAAGGTAAAACTCTATCCTTCGGCTTGCGTTGCATTGTGTGATGGGACCTGAGTCTTATAATGGCTTCATTTTATAAAAAGCATTGCGATGATTTAATCATTTACTTTATTTCATGCACTAGCACTCATTGGAGTAAACCCGTTCCGCGAAAGTGGCGTGGTCCTTTGATTTGCCTTATTATTGTTGTTAATAAGTTAAGTAGATTTCTCATACCAGTCCCATGACTGACTCGTAGTTTGTTTCACCTTGCAAACTCGGGTGCCCTCATTTTCACACGGGCAGCCTAGTTACAGGTATCTGGTGTACTTTTGGCTCATGGCGAGGCTTGACTACACCGTGCTGACTTTGACTCTTTCTGCCATTTTAGTATATGTATTATGATTCCGCCATTGGTGATGTAGACTGATATTTATTTTGTGTACTCTTTCTGTATGATTCCGCCTCTGGCGATGGTGACTGATTATGTATTATTATGCACTAAGTTGTATCCTGCATTGTGCTCTCTGATGTGATGATATCTATATGATTCCGCTGTCATATGTGTGTAAATTATCCTATTTTATGTTTATGCTATTATCTGTGATCTGCTAATGATGATTAATGTGTTATATTCCAATGATTATCCTTAACACCGTGTCACGGAGTTTTAGGATCGTCACAAAATGGATCCAAATTACTGCGAAGATTAAGTTGTTAAAACCACCGTCGAATTTGTTGTAGCAATCGTTGAATTTGTATAATGTTTGATGAATTAGATTTGGAGTAGATTAGGCCATTCAATCTTCGTTGCTGTGAAGCTTCGCCATCACCATTATTTTTAGATGAATAAAACCTAGGCCTAGGGTCCTTTATATAGCCTAGGGTTCATGAATCTAGCTCCAAAATCGTCCAGGTTCAGAAAAGAAGTTTCTAGAGCCATAGGTGGGTCGACCCCCTTCAGTTGGGTCGACCCCTAGTTCGACCCCCCTTCATGGGTGTCGACCCCTAGGTCGACCCTGAGGTTCGACCCCCATGAGCCTGAGTTGACCCCTAAGTCGACCCAACAGGGTCTCGGGTCGACTTCAAAATGTTGTCCCTTCCTCGATTTGCACGCCAGATTTCTGATTTTGCTGATTTTTGAATATTTTTGAATTTTATATGTGTATATATCTTTCTTGTATGCATACAAACTTCAAACCTTAATAACTTCTTCATACGGTTTCTGATTTACGTAAACCAGGTGTCTATCTTGACCAGAATTCCGAGATAGACACAATGGTGCGATCCTTTTACTTAATTTTGAATATTTAATTAACTTTTCCTTAATTCATTGTTAATAGTGTATTTCACACTAATTATTCTTTAATTCATCTTCTTTAGTGTCGTTAAAATTCCGAGGTGTTACAGTTATGGGGAGAGGATCAGAACACAAGCTCTGGTGAATGGATAAAATATAATTTCTACAAATAACACTACATATACCGTTCTATCACTAAATTCTTATTTATTTAGTTGTTCGGGTTTATCTCACAATGCACTTTTGATTTTTTGCATAAATCATACTTATCTACTCTCTAGTAGATTAACCTAATAAATAATACATATGTAGCTATATACCCAATATTGAGGTACTCCCCGCGGTACCCTCGTCGAGTGGGCCCATCATCGTACTATGAAAACACATTAGATCTCCATCTCCATGGTACGAAAGCGTACTAGACTATGCTACGAAGAATACTAAATCTACAATGTCATGCAACAAAAGCTTACTAGGCTATGCTGCAAAAGGGAATAAACCGCTATCGCAGCGCCATAAGTGGGCCTTAATCCCTGAGTTTCTCCACGAAACTCAGTCGTGGGCTTTACTCGTACCTGTAAAGGACAACCTCATTAGACTTGCGACATATATATCCAAATTTAGATATGTCTCTTCGGTGGTTCTTCAAGGCCCCACTTCAACCTACCCCTAATCTAATGAAAGACTATTCAAAAGAGCAAAATGACCGCCTTACCGTCCAATTTAAACAAACGTGTGGTCCTTCATCCAATGACCCGATAATAAAAGATTATTAGCCTATTAGTTTAGCTATATTCTTTCCTGCACACGCTCTGACTGACGATGCCAGGTTTCCGACGATCTACTATTTTTAGTTGGGTCCTGACCACGAAGCCTTCCACCTTGAGGCAACTTCTGAATCATTCGAAGGTCATCCTTCTATCAGTCTTTAGGTTGTCCATCATCCAAGATGCAGCCAAGGCATACTTAGCGAATGGAACCGTAAAGATCATGTCTCTATGGGTACAACTTCATTAGGCCTACCATAGAGGGCATCACGGAGTATCCTCATGTCTCATCCGCACTTCCTTCCAGTCCATTCGAATAAGCTGGACATGCTTCCCTCGTGTCTTCAAACATCCACGATGAACTACTTCGTTGAGCTCTTCATCCAAATACGTACGACTGGTCCAAGCGCATCTCATCATTACGTTATTAGACCTCATGCCTAACTTTTAACTATGCACTTGTTTTACTTATCACATTGCAAAAAACTTGAACATTAATTTGGTTATTTTGCATTCAAGTTATTTGTTTATTAGCCTTAGTTGGCTGCTTATTTTCTCTAATCAGCTCTCACTGCCAGAACAAATTACCGTTTATTATTATATTCATTAAACTTAGTTTCTCAATTAAAAGTTTACTAATAATAAACTTACTTTTCTCTTTTCCATTTAATTATAACCTCGTTGTGACACCCTACATCCCTTAACATCACTCATATGAGGATGCGTTAAATTTTGTGAAACACTTAGGTATGAAGTAACAACATAGGGACTAAAATTCACAAGACAGATGTAACGACCCAGAAAAATGCGATCTTGGTTATCCGATATACTACACATATCAAACATCCAAGGATTGAAAATAACGGGTTATTAATGAAAGAAATTAGAGGGTGAGGAAAGATAAGATAGAAACTTAGAATAGAAGAAGAAGAACACAACATCAGAGTAACACGAACCTCACAGCAGAACGAATAACATATAATAGATAATATATCCTTGAAATAAAAGATTGTACTTGAATATACATATCATCATCAAGTACAGCACTTACAACACAGCGGAAATAAACAATAGCTATATGATCCTGAAGCCTCCTGCTCCAGCTCTTCAAATATCTGTAAATCCCGACTACTTGACTGCCCATACAAAATTGGGCACCCAAGAGTTTAGGGAAAACAAAACAAAATAAACTCCGGGTCAGTCATGGGAGTGGTATGAGTAAAACAGTTAAAACAATTCGAACAAGTAATCGATATCTCATAAGACCACGCCGTATAACGGAACGGGTTTTTCCCTTATGAGAATCCAAAATATCACTGTATCAAAAACCTTTTAATATTATAATAAAGTCTATCAACCACAATATAATAATCATCTAGTAGAAACGATTTCATCTCACGTTCTATGTATATAGTATACAATCAAAACCGCAAGCACGTATTGGGTAATGGATTTCCAACTATGACAAGGTATGGAACCACCTTTCGCTAGTGTACCTCTAGAAAGGAATACACTGGGTTCAACAAGAACATCTTGCAACCCGGCCACACATGACCGACCACTCATTTCGCTTGAGTGTATCGAATGTATATCACCAACGGTTGGGATCAGCAACCGTTTCCCAAATGGGACAGCATCAACGATAGATTTTTAGAAGTAAACGAAACTCTAGATCAGGTGATTATACACCCTACTTCGGAGCGACCGACTTAGCCATGCTGCCTGCCCGGTTTCTGTCATTTACCGGATGTGAGGCTAGAAGCTACGCTTTATCATCACACCAGATTCACTTTGAATGCCACATCGACAAATCCATCAAATCACTGATTGACGTCCTCAACCATACATTATGTGTTAGCTAAAAGAAGTTTCCTTCTCCGCTTCCACTCTTGGTACGGTTGGAGAAATCAATATACGTGATTGTCTAGATATACTCTGTCAGACATCCATCCATACAAGTCATCCAGGAACAGGATGAACCGAAGGTACTATTCAATACATCCATCTTAGACACTGTTATCTAAGACTTATACAATAGCCCTTGCACTTTACTCCATCTTCAATTATCTTTGGCATATATGATTTGCAATGCTTATGCCAATACAGAGTGGTTCTTTGGATAATAATCTAACCAGTCTCTCCATATTAACAACGTTAAAATGGTCAAAATTTTGATAGTCGGTGAGTTAACTATCAAATGAAAACATGTGTGCAAACAACGATATTATTTCCGGATGGAAATTCTATCAATCAATCATCAATCACATATACAATATCTACATATATATATTCATATTTCCTTATTTTCTATGTTTAGAAAATATACGTTAACATTGGAAAACATTTCCATTACTAATCCATATATCCAATTTCAATATTTTATTACATTTATGATTCTATTGGGAAAACATTTCCAAATCTTCTTTACTTGGATTTAAGCAGATGTTTAAATCAACATCGCGACGACAACTCGAACCACTATACTTATTTACTAAATTCACTTAACCACTTCACACTCGAACCTTAACCATTTCTAAATTAAAACGAAGCCAATCAAGTTGGGGTATAACTACCTCTCAGACTTTAACTGAACAACATTTCAAATATCGAAATAGGGTAAGTTCATCTTTTAACTCTTTAACACTTCCTTACGAACCCTCGGATTCTAATTACAAACCCCCTTCTTTTACAAGTTTATGTGATTATAACAATGGTGTTATAATCTCCTGCATCCGAAATATATTATCTTTAATATGACTTTTATTTCCTAACTCGAATAATATAACGACAACTAATATATTTACTCCTATTCGGTTAACTCTAATCTATAACTCTTATTTGAATAACTCCAACCTAATAACTCTTACTGGATTAACTCTTATTCGAATATCTTATTCGAATAACTTATATTCGATTTTCTTACTTCCGAATACTTATATTCGATAATCTCTTTCTTCGAATAAATCTTATTCGATTTAACTCCTGTCGAATAACTAGATTCGATCAACTCACTTCGAATATTTCTGATTCGATTATCTCACTTTGAATATCTCTGATTCGATTATCTCACTTCGAATATCTCTGATTCAATTATCTCACTTCGAATATCTACTATTCGATTATCTCACTTCGAATATCTACTATTCGATTATCTCACTTCGAATATCTCTGATTCGATTCACTTCTTCGAATATCTCTGATTCGATTCACTTCTTCGAATATCTCTGATTCGATTCACTTCTTCGAATAACTAAATTCGATTAACTCACTTCAACTTTATTCGAATAAACTAAATTCGATTAACTCCATTCGATTTAACTAACATCGATTAACTCCTTTCGATTAAAATAACATCGATTAGCTCCTTTTAACTCGATTAAACTAACATCGATTAACTCCTTTTAACTCGATTAAACTAACATCGATTAACTCCTTTTAACTCGATTAAACTAACATCGATTAACTCCTTTCGATTAAACTAACATCGATTAACTCCTTTCGATTAAACTAACATCGATTAACTCCTTTTAACTCGATTCGAATAACTAATATTTGATAACTCCTTTTAACTCGATTAAACTAACATCGATTAACTCCTTTTAACTTATTCCTTTTCTATTTGTTTACTTAACAAATAACTATTCCCTTTTCAATTCTATTTATTTAACAAACAAATATTTCTTTTATCTTTTCTATTTGTAAATGGTTTACAAATATATCCCTTTCATCTCTATTTTAACATATTTATTCCCTATAAATATTTCCATTTCAATTCTATTTATTACATATTTATTTCCTATAAATATTTCCTTTCAATTCTTTTTGTACATGACTTACAAATATTTCCTTTTCGATTCTATTTATTTAACAAATAAATATCTCCTTTTATATTCTATTTATCTAGCCAATAAATATTTCCTTTTTTATAACTTATCCTTCGAATTTATAATTATTTTCTTTTATAAAAATCCTTTTCCTTTTCTATATAAAATCCATCGATTTTATATAAATAATTCATTTTCAAAATACACTTTGAAAATCCCCTTTCCCACATCCAGTATTTCTTATGGTATTTAACATACCATATAACAACGATAAATATCGTCCAAACACAGATAATCAACAACAGATTATATATCACATCATATATCACAATATATGAATCACAGTAAAATAAATGTTGAGGAATCAAGTTGGATTCCTCCAACCTGTTTCCCTGCATCGCATATGTTAAACAATATAGATAACATCACTTTCAGTTCCATATGACATATTCTGTTAAACAGAATCAATATAGAAATTCAACTAACTGACTAGCAGTTCAATCAAACAGTCAACACATAGTCAATCAGCCCAGGTTAAAAAGTTCTAAAAATACAACATGAAATTATAAACAGTTCAGAGTTAGTGAGATTTACTCACATTGGCAGTTCATCGTTATAGAACGACAATCATCGCTTGATTCCATGCTATTTTATCTAACTTCAAAGTGGAGTTTCGAAATTAGATAAAGATCCAGACTTCTCAGAAAAATACCAATCCACAGCATATACGTAGTATTCTCTGTTACGATCCCAACGCAACTAATGGTTCGCGAATCCGACATCATACGAGCTAGTTATTGCGTTTTCAAATTAGTACATGATTAAAAGAAATTTAAACTTATTTAAAAAAAATTAAACTCACCACCCCCTCTTACACGTGACCGCACCTTTCTTCCTCTAGCCCAAAACAATCCCATCCTCCCCGTGTATAACTGCTCTCGTCGTTTACACCATTGCTGCGAATTCATCCTCCACGTTTTCACTCTCCTCTCAATCGTTTTCCAAACGCTTTCCACCATCGAACTCCTATACAAAATCTCCGTGGCCCCATGCCAATCTCATCCCGTTCGACTTTGTCTTCCACAATGTGTCGTTCAACCCTTAACACCCAGGTTTGAAGTTTTTATGTCCCAAAACTAACCAAAACAGGTGTACAACCCCCAAATCACTCCACTAGATAGAAGACCAAGTTCGTTTCACTCAATTCGATCTCTATTTGCTCAAAACCGGAACCCTAGTCGCACGCTGAAGCGTTTGAACTCCAGGAAACCCCATCGAGTTACATGATTTTCATACCAAACTGGAAATATAATAACTATTTAATATTGCGGATCCAACAAAATTAGTTTCGTCGAATTCCGACTTCGTTTGCAAAAGTGGCTACTTTTAAAGCTCTGAATGACCCATTTAAATATATAAATATATTTAAATATAATTAAATTAAATATAATTAAATTAAATATTTATAAATAAATATTATCATATATATTCACAGTGGAATACCATACAGCTCCAGAATTATCCTGTATGGATTTCTAACTTGATATTTCAAATCTGGGTCAACCCGATGTTCGATTTATATTGAATTTCCTTTTTGAAATATAAATAATTCCTTTATAAATTATAAGGGAATTCCACAGCGACTTTTCTAAAATTTGATTTGGACGTAAATCAAAATCTACCCGACTAAATCTAGATTTTTCTCTTCCACTAGAAAGATATACTTCACCAGCTCCACACATTTCTTGTTTCACAGAAATCCGGCTTAAAACGAATCCTGTACATTCAGTTGAAGTTCAAATCGCGAATTTACGAACTGCAGCGTCATTTCAAGCTCGATTTTAATTATATTATAACTCTACGTTCAAACTGTCGTTTATATAATATATTCGTTGTTTAAATTCAATTCCAAGCTGAATTAAATACCACAGATGATCCAGTTCACACCATATCGTCAATTCTGATTATTTCAGAATTAAATATATTATTTAATTTATTATTTTAAATTAAATATTCACCATTATTTAATTCCACGACCATTAAATTCTCTAAACCACCATTTCAATAATTAAATAAATTAATTATTATACCGTTGAAGATGCGGGTCATTACAACAGAAATATAAAACACAGCGGAAACTTTTAAAACATTTATTAAATAAGCTAACCAAGTCACAAACTTATTACATTTCAAAATAAGGAATATCATCGTATAAAACTAACATATTGTCATGTGGAAAATATCAAAGTACACAAAAGCTATATCTCTCATTAGTCAATGCAATGATCAAAAGACAAGAACCAATACATGAGGAAGTAAAGAGTCTGAATCCGAGCTGAACCAAATAGCCAAGAATCGCTACTGAGACCCTCTACTCTATGAACGGAGGGGAGGAAGAGAGAAGGAGAAAAACAATCAAGGTTAGACATATGTCTGACGAGTCTAGTAATTTCTAGCATGAGCATAAGATAAAGAAACATTTAGACAGAAGAATAATTCTAAGAGTAATGGACATAAAAGAACAAGTGAAATGGTAGAAAAGATAAACACTAATAAAGATAGGCATCTCATTCATATCCGATATCTGCTGCACTAACTGCCAAAATATCATAATTAGGTTTCACCTAATTTCTACCCGTTGATCGACTACGTTACCCAAATGTGAATAACCTGTGCCAACTATGGAATTCAAGGATATCAATCCCGAACCCATCAACTAAAAGGACACAGCCATTAATCGTAGGCGTTACAACATCTTTTTTCCCCAATCGAACAATGTGTACTCATCATTCCACCGGAAAGCATCTGTAACCACCTCGTTCGAACCAATTACTATCTAGTTCAGCAAAGCATGCCCTAGCCTCTGCCAAGTGGGAGACTCCGTGCTAAAAAAGGGATAACGACTGATATGGGTTCCCAACCAAAAAAGCAATTGACACAAGTTTTTTGGAGAATGGAGTTTTGATGACAGCAACCTTATTTCAATTATCATTATTAATTGATTATAAAATATATACAAACATCTCTATCTAGAATATATATATATGTGTGTGTGTGTGTGTGTGTGTGTGTGCTGGGTTTGTAAAACGGACTAAAATACTAAAGACTGTACAGTTTTAGAGTTTCAAGAGATTCGGGATTCATAAGAGATTCAAGACTCATGAGTTATCAAGATTTTAAGAGTTCAAGGAAAATATAGTAATAAAGTCTAGTTTATTTGTAAGACTCTAAATGCACTCCAGGTTCAAATTCTAATTTTTAGATTTCAAATTCTAATTTCAAATTATTTTATCTTACTTATGATTTCAATCATATAAGTTTAACTGTAACGATACGGATTTCGCTCCGACCTAATCGACCACTAAAATCGACCAAGACCATTCAAAACCCATATACCTAACTATGGGCATACAACACGTCAGAACAAATAACATAAGACTTTTATAAACATCATAATAATGTTACATCAGAGTACATAATATCAGAGTATATCAAAAAATAATAATACAGCGGAAGATTAATTTACAATAAATGTAATACAATGCACAGCGGAAGACTATAAATATCTGGACATAACTTAAAGCTTTAATCCAGAATCCTGCTCAATATATCTGCAAAATAAAAATACTCGACTGCCCGTGTGGAAAATAGAGGCACCCGAGTTTGCAAGGGAAAAACAAACTACAGGTCAATCATGGGACTGGTGTGAGAACTCTAAACAGTTATAAACTTATATAAATGATAAGGCAAATCATAGGACCACGCCGCTAATGCGGAACGGGTTTACCTCCATGAATGTCAGTGTATAAACAACAATCAATATAGATATATGGATCTACTATGCATCAATCAACATGCAATATCCCAATCTACCCGTTTAGATTAATCACCATGCTTAGATTTTCCAAATCCAATTCAATTTACAGAAATTATTCCTTTGGGCTTTATTTCCCGATTTCCATTTCAAATCATTTGAAATACATATCTAGATTTTATATCAAAATAGATTTCATTTCAGGATCTCAAATGAAATCATTTGGAAATATGAATTCCAAGTCATAACAATGCATACAAACAAGTATGCAACCAAATATCGGGGTCCCCGTAGACAAGGCAAAGTGCACGCACCTAAGCAACTCGATATATGTATGTGCACCTCCCACTATGGAGCAGGCTACACCAACGATGCACCTCCCACGCATGGAAGCATACACCGCCCGTCTCACCCATACTTTTAGTCGCCAGGGTTACCAGAATCTTTAGCCACACACTAAATCATTTTCATATCCTGAAGTGGGGAAATCATTTCACAACATAATAATCACAAGTACTTTCAAAATCTAGTACTTCACGTCAACAATTCACACATATGATCAGTCACTATTAATCACATAACCTTTGAGCTCGTACGTCTCAAAGAAGGGTTGTAATGACCCGTATCCTACGTATCGGGGGATCGTAGAATATTTATTTCTTTCCCGTATGATGTCGTATGGTCGTGTAACTTTGGGAAACATCCATTAGAGTCATTTCCCATGTTCATGATTTTTGTTGATTTTTAAATGACCATTTTGCCCCTAGTTGGTACTGTTTTGGCCATAACTTTTGATTGGAAATGAATTTTGACCTGAAACCACTTCCATTTGATTCGTTTGATGGTTTACCTTTCCGTAGAGTGGTTATAATAGTCAAACGGACTTACCGTTTGGGAGATATGGCTGAAACAAGGTTTGGAGGGTGAAAAACTGCTTAACCGGGCCAAATCGGGTGATTAGCGAGTAGGCCCATAACCCATTTCGGAATTAGGGTTATGGGAGGGCTGAAATGAGATGGAGAATCATTCCATTTCAGTTTTCTAGTCTCCACTTATCACCAAGGAACCCTAAAAATGGCCTCCAACCTCTAAATCACTTCCAAATCACCTTTAGGTTAAGGATTTGGCTTAGCAACCCCTAATCAAGGAATATCTTCACCAAATCAACATAGGAGCTGCTGTTTGGCATTTAAATTCGCATCAAATCAGAGCATTATTTCAGATCTTAGTTTATTTGTGGCTAAGGTGAGTGATTTGCATAGTTTTGCACTAATTATGGCTAATTAGGGGTGATTAGTGTTAATTAGCGAATTTAAACATGATAAAATTCTGGAAAAATGTTCATAAATTCCTAAATGATGTTTTAGACCTCTGATATGAATTTGGGTTAATTTGGTTAAGTTTTGCTAATTCTATTCTTAGTTTCACCTAAACATGCTTAAGGGGAAATATGGGATTTTGGGTATGTTTGATCCATTTCTACTTATCATATGGATGTTTTGATGTTTGTGGTTGATTATGTATGTTGCTATGACTGTATGGTATGTTTTGTGATTGATTAGAATAGTTAGAATGGTCAAAAACGCCGTCGAATGGCGTAAACAGCTCGCTGGACAAGGTGCAGAGATTCGGATCGGATAGGGGATTGAGGGACGATCGGATCGCCCTATGGGACCGTGGGACATCACCACGAGTCGAGTCATCTCCTCCGAACCGAACCGTCTGCGCAAGGCCCACGAGACGAATCGATGCAGCGCCGTGCCAAAACTGAAGTACTCCGATCCGAATCGCGAATGAGCATTACGACCGGATCCGTCCATGAAGGGTGAGCACGATCCGTCGACCTGGAGAAGTGTTTTCCGACCCGAACCGCTTGAAGGACCACGATCCGATCCGAAGGAGCTTATCACGAACCGATCCGTGGCGATGGACTTGGAGACCCCGACCCGATCCACTAAAGGGTACTCGAACCGATCCGATGGAACTGGAGGACCACGAGTTGATGGCGTGACTCGATCCGAATGAAGGAGCTCGATCCGAACCGTGGTGACGAAGGCTCCGAACCAATCCGATCTGAAGGCCACGATCCGATCCGATCTGGTGATGACCAATTACCCGAGATGCAAAGGTAGTCCAAATGGAAGTTAGAGCTCAGGATCCCGGAACCAGTTGGGAACCAATGAGTTCACTTCATGGTTGGGCTTTGCTGCGGGACGTGTGCTAAGGAGTTGTCGACGTTCATAACTTCGATTCACCACTAAGAATGAATGATGGGCTACTTATCAGTGCAGTAGGGTCATTACGACCTGAGGGGCAAAGTGATGGTAGCAAGACTACGTTATCAGTGCAGTAGGGTCATTATGACCCGAGGGGCAAGGTGATGCGTAGCAAGACTATGAGCCAGTGCAGTGGGGTTCTTGTGACTCCATGGGGAAAAGTGGACATAGTAAGGATTGATAAGGCTATGAGCCAGTGCAGTGGGGTTCTTGTGACTCCATGGGGCAAAGTGGACATAGCAAAGGATTTGTGGCTACGTTATCAGTGCAGTGAAGCCATATATGACTTCATGGGGGCAAAGTGATCGTAGCAAGGAATGTTGGGTGATCGAAGTGGTGAATGTCGTATGCTGTACGCACCGAGTGAGAGATGTGAGGATGGATGCTATGCTTGATTGTTTGCCATCATTATGACATGCACACCTCCCCCACCTCCGTATCTTTACACTGTTTGATATGATACCTTGGAGTGTTGTACAGTATGTAGTGCTAACTCTTTGGTTGCAGGTCCAGGTTCAGGTATGTTTTAGTCTACCTGTTATTGTTCACTTTAGATGCTTATCGCTCATATCAGGCTTTATGTCTGACCCAGAGTTTTATGTCTCCTCTTATTACTCTGGGTGCTCACACGAGCAGACTAGAGACAGGTTAGCTGGTGATGCGCGAGTAGCTGATTCGGAGGCGGGCAGAAGGCTTCCACGTATTATATATATATATATATATATATATATATGCACATTCTCCCTGTGTCGTTGGTGGTCGCTACTTGGGCATTAGTAGTGTACCTCATTTATTTTACTTTTGCTTGAGACAGTTTGAAAGTTGTAATAAGCTGTATTCTGAATTTCCGCTTCTATGATGTTTAGTTCTGATTTTCAGCTTATGCACTGTCTCTCCTGTTTTATGTCAAGTATGTTGTTATTATATTTTATTCTATGCGCTGTGAGACATTCTACTGGTTCTTTGTACGTTCATTTCCTCCTTCCTTTTTCCTTCTGATGATCCGTTCCGTGCTAACTGGGCATGTGTACAGCGCACCTTTGGAGTAAATGTCGGTTGGTGCGGGGCGGGCCGTCACATTTGGTATCAAAGCTCTAGGTTGCGTAGTTAACCTAGGGAAAGACATGAGGGAGAGTTAGTACGTATATGAGAGCGCGTATTTGTGATTACTTTGGTTTTCAAAAGCTATGTATATATATACTATTGGTAGTATAAATGAAGTCGTACTGCACTAGCACCACTATGGGGTCGTTAATCGTTTCCCTTTTACAGATTGACGATGAGCCGAGATACGAGGGGTGCTGGTAGAGGGACCAACCAAGGGAATGCCGCTGACATGAGGGCGATGTTTACTAACCTCATGAGAGACATGCTTAGAGAAGTGCAAGGGGCAGTTCCCAATCCCGGAGTTGGTGTTGGCCCAGTAGTGCAGGCGCCTAGGGTCGATTTTGCCAAGTTGTGCAATGATTACACTAATCTTGGTGGAAAGCCGTTCCACGGAACGGAGTCGGCCACAGACGTTCAAGATTGGATGGATAGCTGTGATCGTATCTTTGATGACTTGGGTCTTGAGAATGCGATGAAGAGAAGGCTAGCGTCTCGTCAGCTGCAAGGGCGAGCGATGAATTGGTGGAATGTCGTTAGAACAGCTACTCCAGAGGACCAGGTTACTTGGGTTCAGTTCAAGGCTCGCTTTAGCGAGAAGTTCATTCCAGCTGCCCATAAGTCAGTGTTGTTCAAGAGGTTCTTGGAACTCAAGCAGAATGGGAGGGAAGTTTCTGATTATATTGCTGAGTTCGACACTTTGTCGAAGTATGGACTGTCTCTCATTGATACTCCTGAGAAGAAGAATGAGAAGTTCATTACTGGTTTAGATGAATACTTGGGGGAAAGGCTTATCAACCACATCGATGAGACTTTTGAATCGATCGTGGGGAAAGCTTTGAGATCAGAGAGTCTTTACCCTAAGTCAAAGACTGAGGCTGCATCTGCAGAAGGGCCAAAGCCGCAAGCAGGCGGTGGAGGCAAGAATAATTCTCAGAATAAGAGGAAGCAGGACTAATCTAAAGGTGGCCAGAAAAAGAGCAAGAAGGATGTTGAGTGCTTCAGCTGTGGAAAGAAGGGCCATTATGCTAAAGAATGTCGGGCCAAGCCAGCGGAAAGGAAGTGCTACAACTGTGGTCAAGTGGGACATCAGAAGGATAAGTGTCCGCAACCTCTTAAGGAGAGGCAGATTGTGAAAGCATATGCTCTTGATGCTGTTCCTTCTTCGTCGAATGCCCCAACTGCGACGGAGAAAGGAAAGAATGTTGTTATTCAAGGTATGCTTTCTATTTATGATGTACCAGTTCGAGTTTTGTTTGATACTGGGGCTTCCCGTTCCTTCATATCTAGTGACCTGGTAGATAGGTTGGGACTGGAACCCGAGATAGTTGATAGACCATTGGTTGTGACGAACCCGATTGGTGGTTCGACTAGCCTTAGTATGATTTGCAGGAATTTGGTCTTATCGAGACATGGATGTATGTTTGTATGTGATTGCTTTGTTTCGGGCTTTACTGGGTATGGCATTATATTGGGAGTCGATTGGCTCCAAATATACAGGGTGGTGGTAGACTGTGAGGGCTTTTTGGTGACAGTGAGGGCGGATGATGGGCGGAGGGTAGTGTTTGGTAGTCTACCTAGTGATGGGGTTATGGCTAGTTTTGTAAATTCCCTCGACATCCCGCAGGATGAGTTGTCAGATGTGCCTGTGGTTGGCTAGTATCCGGACGTCTTCGAGGAGGTGACCGGGCTTCCACCACACCGAGAGATTGAGTTCCGTATTGATTTAGTGAAAGATGCCAGACCTATAGTGATGCCACTTCGTCGTATGGCACCAAGGGAGCAGCATGAGCTCGGGGTGCAAGTCAGCAATCTTTTGAAGAAGGGACTTATTAGAAGAAGTGTCTCCGAGTGGGGAGCACCAGTTGTGTTTGCCACTAAGGCAGATGGTTCCCTTCGTTTGTGTGTGGACTATCGCGAGTTGAATAAGGTAACGAGGAAGAATAAGTATCATCTACCGCGGATAGATGATTTGTTTGATCAGCTGGAAGGAGCAAGAGTGTTCTCCCAGTTGGACCTCGCGATAGGATTTCATCAGCTTCGAGTAGCGGACGAGAGTGTTCCGAAAACGGCATTTAGGACGCCGTCTGGATTTTATGAGTGGTTGGTCATGCCATTTGGGTTGACCAATGCACCAACCTATTTTGTGGATCTTATGAATCGAGTATTCAGAGATCAGTTGAATAAGTTTGTTCTTGTGTTCGTGGATGATATCCTTGTTTACTCAAGGACAGAGGAGGAACACAAGGGGCACTTGAGGATAGTGATGGAGGTGTTGAGGAAACACCAATTGAAAGCGAAATTCTCTAAGTGTCATTTTTGGAGAAGGGAAGTGAGATTCTTGGGCCATGTTGTTTCAGAGAGTGGTATTGCCGTGGACCCTGCAAAGGTGGCTACGGTACAGGATTGGCCTACACCCAAGAATGCAACGGATGTAAGAAGTTTCTTGGGATTAGCTGGATATTATCATAAGTTTATCCAGGACTTCTCCAAGATAGCAGCACCGTTGACTCAGTTGACTAAGAAGAATCAGTCCTTCGTCTGGGACGGAGTGTGTGAGGATGCCTTCAAAAGTCTAAAGGAGAGGTTGACGCGTGCGCCAGTGTTAGTCATTCCTAAAGGGAATGAAGAGATGACGGTATACACAGATGCTTGTGGTACAGGACTGGGTGCTGTATTGGTGCAAGGAGGTAGGGTTGTAACTTATGCCAGTCGACAGCTAAAGCCGCATGAGAAGAAGTATCCTACCCATGATTTGGAATTGGCAGCGATTGTATTTGCGCTGAAGATGTGGAGACACTATCTCTTGGGAGAAAGATTTGAGTTGTTTACCGATCATAAATCGTTAAAGTATCTCTTCTCTCATAAAGATCTGAATCTCCGTCAGCAGAGATGGTTAGAGTTCTTGGCTTCGTATGATTTTGATATCGCATACACACCTGGGAAAGGTAATGCAGTAGCCGATGCCTTGAGTAGGAGACATGCCAGCTTAGGGGCAATGTTTCTTGAATGGAAGCAACTGGAGTATATCGCGGGGTTTGATTTCAGACCAAAGTGCGAGTTGGATCCAGTTATGCTAGCTAGTTTGACGATCAGACCCACTTTGATAGAGCGGATTAGTTCTAGCCAGAGGGACGATCCTAATCTATTAGAAATCATCTCCAAGTTAGAGATGGGTATCGATGAGGAGATGAATGTGTATGGGCTTGATCGAGATGGATGGCTTCGGAAGAATGGAAGACTAGTTGTTCCCAACGTGAATGGTTTGAGAGATGAAGTGCTTAGAGAATGTCATCACTCAAAACTGACTATACATCCCGGTGGTAATAAGATGTATCGAGACATGAGACAGACTTACTACTGGGAAGGGATGAAAAGAGACGTTGGAAAGTTTATATCCAAATGCATGAATTGCCAGCTAGTTAAAGCCGAGCAAAAGAAGCCTAGTGGGTTATTGCAACAATTTGAAATTCCCGAATGGAAATGGGAGCAAGTCTCGATGGATTTCATCGATGGTTTACCAAGGACTAGATCGGGATATGATAGCATTTGGGTAATTGTGGATCGATTGACTAAGAGTGCAAGATTTATACCAGTCAAATCGACCAGAACGGCAGCCAAGTTGGCAGAATTGTATATGAAGTGGGTTTTGGAAGAGCTTACAAGAGGCTCTAGGGTCAGGATTACATCTCAGTACCGCATATCATCCTCAGACCGACGGTCAGACGGAGAGGGTGAATCATATATTGGAAGATCTCTTGAGAGCTTGTATATTGGATTTTGGTGGATCATGGGATGACCATTTGCATCTAGTAGAGTTTGCATATAATAATAGCTACCAATCCAGTATCGGTATGGCTTCATATGAAGCTTTGTACGGAAGACCGTGCAACTCACCATCATGTTGGATAGAGACTGGCGAGAATTTTGTGCTTGGACCAGATGTGGTGAGAGAAACTTCCGATAAGATCAAGATCATTCAGCAATGAATGAAAGCCGCCCAAGATAGGCAGAAGAGTTATGCTGATAAGAGGAGAAGAGACTTGAAATTCTCCGTTGGTGACTTGGTGTTTGTCAAGATCTCTCCGTTGAAGAGCGTGATTCGATTTGGCAGGAGAGGCAAGTTGGCACCAAGATTTGTTGGCCCATTCCCTGTTCTTGAACTAGTCGGGAATTTGGCGTATAGAGTTGGCTTACCAGAGAAAATGGCGGGAGTTCACGATGTATTTCATGTTTCCCAACTAAGGAAGTTCGTTCACGACTCAGATATGACTATTTCACCTGATCAGTTAGAGGACTTCGAAGTAGAACCAGAGGCGGTTGGGAACCGCAGGCCGATTCGTATTGTGGGGCACGATACGAAGCAACTTCGAAGGAAGTCGGTGAAGCTAGTCAAGGTTCAGTGGGGCGAGGACGAGAATGATTGTACTTGGGAGACAGAGGAGAGCATTAGGAAGGCATACCCGGAACTCTTTGTCTGGTAAGATTTACTTTGCAATTTAGTTATTCCGCATGCTAGGATAGACTTATTTTACTTGCTTTGCATGATTGATGGTTGTTTTATGGTTGATAGGCATGCGGGAACCTTTGTGTATGTTTTGATTAGGGAATTTCGGGGGCGAAATTTCTTAAGGGGGGGAGAGTGTAATGACCCGTATCCTACGTATCGGGGGATCGTAGAATATTTATTTCTTTCCCGTATGATTTCGTATGGTCGTGTAACTTTGGGAAACATCCATTAGAGTCATTTCCCATGTTCACGATTTTTGTTGATTTTTAAATGACCATTTTGCCCCTAATTGGTACTGTTTTGGCCATAACTTTTGATTGGAAAGGAATTTTGACCTGAAACCACTTCCATTTGATTCGTTTGATGGTTTACCTTTCCGTAGAGTGGCCATAATAGTCAAACGGACATATCGTTTGGGAGATATGGCTGAAACAAGGTTTGGAGGGTGAAAAACTGCTTAACCGGGCCAAATCGGGTGATTAGCGAGTAGGCCCATAACCCATTTCGGGATTAGGGTTATGGGAGGGCTGAAATGAGATGGAGAATCATTCCATTTCAGTTTTCTAGCCTCCACTTATCACCAAGGAACCCTAAAAATGGCCTCCAACCTCTAAATCACCTCCAAATCACCTTTAGGTTAAGGATTTGGCTTAGCAACCCCTAATCAAGGAAGATCTTCACCAAATCAACATAGGAACTGGTGTTTGGCATTGAAATTCGCATCAAATCAGAGCATTATTTCAGATCTTAGTTTATTTGTGGCTAAGGTGAGTGATTTGCATAGTTTTGCACTAATTATGGCTAATTAGGGGTGATTAGTGTTAATTAGCGAATTTAAACATGATAAAATTCTGGAAAAATGTTCATAAATTTCTAAATGATGTTTTAGACCTCTGATATGAATTTGGGTTAATTTGGTTAAGTTTTGCTAATTCTATTCTTAGTTTCACCTAAACATGCTTAAGGGGAAATATGGGATTTTGGGTATGTTTGATCCATTTCTACTTATCATATGGATGTTTTGATGTTTGTGGTTGATTATGTATGTTGCTATGACTGTATGGTATGCTTTGTGATTGATTAGAATAGTTAGAATGGTCGAAAACGTCGTCGAATGGCGTAAACAGCTTGCTGGACAAGGTGCAGAGATTCAGATCAGATAGGGGATTGAGGGACGATCGGATCGCCCTATGGGACCGTGGGACATCACCACGAGTCGAGTCATCTCCTCCGAACCGAACCGTCTGAGCAAGGCCCACGAGACGAATCGATGCAGCGCCGTGCCCAAACTGAAGTACTCCGATCCGAATCGCGAATGAGCATTACGACCCGACCCGTCCATGAAGGGTGAGCACGATCCATCGACCTGGAGAAGTGTTTTCCGACCCGAACCACTTGAAGGACCACGATCCGATCCGAAAGAGCTTATCACGAACCGATCCGTGGCGATGGACTTGGAGACCCCGACCCGATCCGCTGAAGGGTACTCGAACCGATCCGATGGAACTGGAGGACCACGAGTTGATGGCATGACTCGATCCGAATGAAGGAGCTCGATCCGAACCGTGGTGACGAAGGCTCCGAACCGATCCGATCTGAAGGCCACGATCCGATCCGATCTGGTGATGACCAATAACCCAAGATGCAAAGGTAGTCCAAATGGAAGTTAGAGCTCAGGATCCCGGAACCAGTTGGGAACCAATGAGTTCACTTCATGGTTGGGCTTTGCTGCGGGATGTGTGCTAAGGAGTTGTCGACGTTCATAACTTCGATTCACCACTAAGAATGAATGATGGGCAACTTATCAGTGCAGTAGGTTCATTACGACCTGAGGGGCAAAGTGATGGTAGCAAGACTACGTTATCAGTGCAGTAGGGTCATTATGACCCGAGGGGCAAGGTGATGCGTAGCAAGACTATGAGCCAGTGCAGTGGGGTTCTTGTGACTCCATGGGGCAAAGTGGACATAGTAAGGATTGATAAGGCTATGAGCCAGTGCAGTGGGGTTCTTGTGACTCCATGGGGCAAAGTGGACATAGCAAAGGATTTGTGGCTACGTTATCAGTGCAGTGAAGCCATATATGACTTCATGGGGCAAAGTGATCGTAGTAAGGAATGTTGGGTGATCGAAGTGGTGAATGTCGTATGCTGTACGCACTGAGTGAGAGATGTGAGGATGGATGTTATGCCTGATTGTTTGCCATCATTATGACATGCACACCTCCCCCACCTCCGTATTTTTACACTGTTTGATATGATACCTTGGAGTGTTGTACAGTATGTAGTGCTAACTCTTTGGTTGCAGGTCCAGGTTCAGGTATGTTTTAGTCTACCTGTTATTGTTCACTTTAGATGCTTATCGCTCATACCAGGCTTTATGTCTGACCCAGAGTTTTATGTCTCCTCTTATTACTCTGGGTGCTCACACGAGCAGACTAGAGACATGTTAGCTGGTGATGCACGAGTAGCTGATTCGGAGGCGGGCAGGAGGCTTCCACGTATTATATATATATATATATATATATATATATATATATATATGCACATTCTCCCTATGTCGTTGGTGGTCGCTACTTGGGCATTAGTAGTGTACCTCATTTATTTTACTTTTTCTTGAGACAGTTTGAAAGTTGTAATAAGCTGTATTCTGAATTTCCGCTGCTATGATGTTTAGTTCTAATTTTCAGCTTATGCACTGTCTCTCCTGTTTTATGTCAAGTATGTTGTTATTATATTTTATTCTATGCGCTGTGAGACATTCTACAGGTTCTTTGTATGTTCTTTTCCTCCTTCCTTTTTCCTTCTGACGACCCATTCCGTGCTAACTGGGCATGTGTACAACGCACCTTTGGAGTAAATGTCGGTTGGTGCGGGGCGGGCCGTCACAAGGGTGTTAAGTAAGAGAATAAATTCTCCGCCACCAAATAGATATGTTATCAATATCAACTAATCAATACGCAATGAACCACAATGTAACACATGATTCATTTCGAAATCTTTTCGATAATATTGGGTTTAGGCCTCGAAATCCTTTCTGTTTTATAAAACATTTTTATAAAACATTCCCTATCCAAAATCGGGAATACATTTCTTCATCTAAGAAAAATATCATTTCAAAATCATTCATTAAATTTGAAATGAACTCAACAACATCGTTAAGCATCTCATAGTCAAATTGTGAAGTGTTTCATAAGATGTTAGCATATAGATATTTCTACCCAACCCAATGCTAAACGTAAAAGCATATTTTGCTCATAAACTGGTCGAGCACAATCCAAACAATCAATCAACCACAATCAATATCAACAACCAAGTAAATTTGGTTTAATCACATCACGTGTTTTGGTAAATTCAATTACCATTTATTCATTCACAATCTAATTAAAGATTTATTCAAACTCCAGGTAGTTTTAATCCCAAAAAATCATTTCTTATTGATTGTTCAACTTTCTGGAAATTAATCCTGCTTTTACTCGGGTTAACGAACTAATGTCATTCAAACACAGTTCACGACAAACCCAAAATCCAATTTCAATTCAATTCCAATTAAATATCATTTAATTAGTGTACTTCATTAAATCTTAATAAAAAAAATTAATCTTTTTCTCAACTGGGTTTAAGAATAGTGTTAATGAAGACACCATTCACGACAAACCCAAATCCCATTTGATATTAAATACAAGGCTCAGAATAGAAAATATATCGGCTTATATTCAATATCAAATTCTGAAATCAACAAATATCATATTGGAATAACGATATATATATCTTCCAAATTCCTCCACAATGTCCGCATAATCACAGAATCCAATATTGAAATATTTTGAAAATGATTTCGATTCAAATCCATTACAATTCATATATTGGAAATTCTGGTTATTTTTAAAACCATTTCAAATCCAATTTATTTATTTCTAAAAATAAATAAATTATTATTCTAGTTAATAACTAGTTCATTTCGATAAAAATATATTTTTATCTTTTCAAATATGGAAATTTTCATCCCGATTCTTTCCAAATCATTTATTATGATTTTAAAATAATTATTGATATTTTTAATAATTTTATCAAGGCCTGTACGGTCGATTTCCCTAAACGGCCATCGAACTGCACTTACAACGACCTTTTCCAAATTTGATTTGGACATAGTTCCAAATCCAACCATTATATTTCTAATTTCTTGTATTCGTTATAAATCTCTTTTCGATACGAACCCAACGGTTCTGGTTTTAGGAGAATCCGACGGTCGGATCTCCCGTAATGTCCGTTCGAAGCCAATGGTCGAAATTCGCGAACTGCCGCAGCGCGGCGCGTTCTATTCAGGCCATTATATATATATAATATATATATATAATATATTTCGTTGATTTCCATTTAAAATATATTTTATAAATTGTTTTAAATTCGTTTTCAAAACGATTTTAACTTCATATCAATTTCTAATCAAAATTGAATATTCCATATCCGTGAAAATTTTATACAGTGTATATATATGTTAAAAATTATATTTTTAAAAATCAAATCATTATCACATTCATATATAGATATTATTCACACTTCATATATATATATATATTGATTTCACATTTCATATATATATTATTTTTCATACTTCATATATATGTCATTTTCATACTTCATATATATATATTTCACATTGTATATATATATATATATTTCACATTTCATATGTATATCATTTTCATTTTAAATATATATTATTATACAACACTTCACATCACATATATATTTCAATTTCACATCGTATATATATTTCAATTCACATCGTATATATATTTCAATTCACATCGTATACATATTTCAGTTCACATCGTATACATGTTTCAATTCACATCGCATATATATTTCAATTTACATCGCATATATATTTCAAATTACATCGCATATATATTTCAATTTACATCGCATATATATTTGAATTTACATCAAATATATATTTCAGTTTCACGTCACAACCACAACGCAATACAATAACACAAGTCATCCATGGTCTGTGGACGACGGGGAGTAGTTCATAGATGCAGTTACAAAATAATTTAACTGTACAGAAAATTTTAGTGAGAAATTCTCACCTCGATTGGTTTTCCACTCTGTCAGTTTTATTTTTGAATCTCAGTTCTATTCGGATTTGAAATTGCCTGAAATTCTAATCTGCTTCGTTTCAGCTTTGGTCAGTCCTGAAATGTAGAGTTCGCCGACACGAGTTCAACGCAACCGGCCATTCGTCTTTTCGACCTCGTATGAAGGAGAAACGCTATTTTAAGTATTAAGTACATTATTAAATTAAATAAAAGCAATTAAATTTCCTTAACCCCCTGATTAACCTTTAATTATCGTTCCCGTTTTAACTGCTTCAGGGGAAAAATCGAACCCGCCCTCATCACCTAGGGCTTGCCATTGCTCGCACCTCAAGGCGTTGGAAGATGATCGAAGGCCGCCCTGTCGGAGGCCGTCGCGTTTGCCACCCACGCCGAGCACTACGTGGCACTCAAACACCCCCAACCTCCCCTATTTCAGTGTGACGCCAACGGCTTTGGGGGATGAATTCGAGCAAAATCCACCATAATAAATCATCATTTTGGTATAGAATTGTAGATCTCGGATTGCTCTTCAAACTTCGCGCTAAAAGTTGGATTTAATTCTATGTGGATTTGAAGATTTTAGCTCCTTTGATTTCGAGCGTTATCAGCCGTTGTTTAGGAGGGTGATGGCGCAGTTATGAGGGAGGGCTAGGGTTCCACGTGAATATATACCCTATATATTTATAATATTATATTAATTTAATTCCTAGTTTATTACATTTTTCTCTCGAACTCCAAATCAAACCCAACGACTGTCGCTCCTAGCTAATTACCCCCATTCCAAACGCAATGGGACATGTTTTGTAAGCCAATTCGTCCATGACGATCAGTTTTCTTTAAATTAAAATATAAATCATATATATATATTTAATTTAAACGTACATTTCAATTTACCGAGGCCACATACTGACTCTGAAAATTCCAGAAAAATTATTTCTAGCTTCATATTGACGATACGGTCCTAACAAAACTAATTTCATCAAATTTGAAGACCGTTTGAAAAATGGCCATTTTCTGGTCGATCCAAATTGACTGAAACTGACAAAACACGTTTTACTTCGCCACTCTCACATATTAATCCCAAAAATTATGAATTTTGGAATCTAGCAATAACTTGACATCCTGGATCCAACAGAAGTGGGTTCGTCGAAAACGGAGGTCGTTTGCAAAATTTCCATTTTTAAGGGCTAAAATTTCCATAGCGACTATTCTGAATTTTCAACTGGGCATAACTTATTCCCGCTATGAAATTTGGATTTTTCGGATTCGTTGGAAAGATATTTTCAAATAGATCATAATATTTTTGTTTTTGCTAAAATTCAGTTTATTTTGAATCCTGTACATTCATTTGAAATTTGAAATAAAAATTTCAAACTACCGCGCCATTTCCAATTCCTTTTATAATTAAAAATAAATATTTATATTCTAACGACGATCTATGTAAATATATACATTCTCATTCTATTCAAAATAAATTTCTCATCGTTATTATTTAAAATAAATCATTTTAAATATTCAAAATTCATTAAAATTGCCAAAATAAAAATTTTAAATTGGTTCAGATTTTCTAGGTTGTTACAATCTCCTCCACTTAAAATATTTTCGTCCTAAAAAAGGAACGGAGCTGAAAGTTATTTTGCTAATCAACTCAACTTTCAGTTTGGCTTTCATTCTTCAACTTTTCAGTTTCTAAGAATTTTCCAATTCTTCAAAAATTTGGCTAACACCCTAAATTTTCGAAAAATTTCACCATAACCTCCTTTGTATGGGATCACTGGGAAAATCTCCAAACCACCACACAGACCCTCTCATCTCAAAACGAAAAAGAAAAAGAAACAGCTAAGCGGTTAGCCAGTCGGCTCATAAA
The DNA here is from genome assembly GCA_030737875.1 of Allium sativum. Lineage (NCBI taxonomy): Eukaryota > Viridiplantae > Streptophyta > Magnoliopsida > Asparagales > Amaryllidaceae > Allium > Allium sativum. The sequence goes on along the minus strand of CM060921.1, from coordinate 143,968,094 downwards.
ATCATCCAAACCCAAACAAAATAGTAAATATGTACCTATTTGTCGGACATACAATTTTATTCCTCTGCTCTAGCCTCTTTGCTTTGACCTGTTCAATGTATATACATGTATAGGCATACAATTTCAAACAAATTTCAATTCAGTTCAATATTTGTTCAATTTGGCTAGATGGTTCAAAATTCTAATTAATCAACCAAAAATCAAACAACACAACCAATGATCAATTTATTGATTAACTTTTCAAATATATAACTTTATATATACTCAAAAATCCTATTTTTCAAACCCGGTTATATATATAATCACAAATATGTTATTTATAAACATATGACTCTTAACTCATTCTGGGGCATTTCTAACCCCATCTCTAACGAGTCACTCATTCTAGAATGCTACTGGTTCTATCTCTAATGAGGATTGTTTCATAGGATATTACTAATCCAATCTCTGATGAGCCTTTTATTCTGTTACAATGAGTTGTACCCCAAAGATTTGAGTTTAACCAAAGCTATGATACCATATGTAACGATACAGATTTCGCTCGGACCTAATCGATCACTAAAATCGACCAAGACCGTTCAAAACCCGGATACGCTAACTCTGGGCATACAACACATCAGAACAAATAACAGAAGATTTTTATAAACATCATAACAATGTTACATCAGAGTACAGAATATCAGAGTATATCGAGAAAAAAATTACAATAGAAGATTAATTTACAATAAATGTAATACAATGCACAACGGAAGACTATAAATATCTGGACATAGCTTAAAGCTTTAATCCATAATCTTGCTCAATATATCTACAAAATAAAATAACTCGACTGCCCGTGTGGAAAATAGGGGCACCCGAGTTTGCAAGGGAAAACAAACTACATTTTAGTCATGGGATTGGTGTGAGAACTCTAAACAGTTATAAACTTATATAAATGATCAGGCAAATCATAGGACCACGCCGCTAATGCGGAACAGGTTTACCCCCATGAATGCCAGTGTATAAACAACAATCAATATAGATATATGGATCTACTATGTATCAATCAACATGCAATATCCCAATCTACCTGTTTAGATTAATCACCATGCTTAGATTTTCCAAATCCAATTCAATTTACAGAAATGATTCCTTTGGACTTTATTTCCCGATTTCCATTTCAAATCATTTGAAATACATATCTAGCTTTTATATCAAAGTAGATTTCACTTTGGGATCTCAAATCAAATCATTTGGAAATATGAATTCCAAATCATAACAATGCATACAAACAAGTATGAAACCAAATATCGGGCTCCCCCTAGACAAGGCAAAGGGCACACGCCTAAGCAACCCGATATATATATATATATATATATATATATGTGTGTGTGTGTGTGTGTGTGTGTGTGTGTGTGCACCTCCCACTATGGAGCAGGCTACACCGACGATGCACCTCCCATGCATGGAAGCATACACCGCCCATCTCACCCATACTTTTAGTCGCCCGGGTTACCAAAATCTTTAGCCACACACTAAATCATTTTTATATCCCCAAGTGGGGAAAATCATTTCACAACATAACAATAAAAAGTACTTTCAAAATATAGTACTTCACATCAGCAATTCACATATATGATCAGTCACTATTAATCACATAACCTTTGAGCTCGTACGTCTCAAAGAAGGGTGTTAAGCAAGAGAATAAATTCTCCGCCACCAAACAGATATGTTATCAATAGCAACTAATCAATACGCAATGAACCACAATGTAACACATAATACATTTCGATATCTTTTCGATAATATTGGGTTTAGGCCTCGAAATCCTTTCTGTTTTATAAAACATACCTTGTCCAAAATCGGGAATACATTTCTTCACTTAAGAAAAATATCATTTCAAAATCATTCATCAAATTTGAAATGAACCCAACAACATCGCTAAACATCTCATACTCAAATCGTGAAGTGTTTCACAAGATGTTAGCATACAGATATTTCTACCCAACCCACTGCTAAACGTAAAAGCATATTCTGCTCATAAACTGGTCGAGCACAATCCAAACAATCAATATCAACAACCAAGTAAATTTGGTTTAATCACATCACGTGTTTTGGTAAATTCAATTACCATTTATTCATTCACAATGTAATTAAAGATTTATTCAAACTCCAAGTGGTTTTAATCCCAAAAATCATTTCTTATTGATTGTTCAACTTTCTGGAAATTAATCTTGCTTTTACTCGGGTTAAAGAACTAATGTCATTCAAACACAGTTCACGACAAACCCAAAATCCAATTTCAATTCAAATCGAATTAAATATCATTTAATTGGTATACTTCATTAAATCTAAATAAAAAGATTTAATCTTTTTCTCAACTGGGTTTAAGAACAGTGTTAATGAAGACACCATTCACGACAAACCCAAATCCCATTTGATATTAAACACAAGGCTCTGAATAGAAAATATATCGGCTTATATTCAATATCAAATTCTGAAATCAACAAATATCATATTCGAATAATGATATATATCTTCCAAATTCCTCCACAATGTTCGTATTATCACGGAATCCAATAACGAAATATTCCGAAAATAATTTCAATTCAAATCCATTCCAATTCATATATTGGAAATTCTGGTTATTTTAAAACCATTTCAAATCCAATTTATTTATTTCTAAAAATAAATAAATTATTATTCTAGCTAATAACTAGTTCATTTCGATAAAAATATATTTTTATCTTTTCAAATATGGAAATTTTCATCCCAATTCTTTCTAAATCATATATTATGATTTTAAACTAATTATTGATATTTTTAATAATTTTATCAAGGCCCGTATAGTTGATTTCCATAAATGGCCATCGAACTGCACTTACAACGACCTTTTCCAAATTTGATTTGGACATAATTCCAAATCCAACTGTTAGATTTCTAATTTCTTGTATTCATTAGAAAGCACTTTTCGATACGAACCCAACGGTTCCGGCTTTAGCACAATCCGATGGTCGGATCTCCCGTAATGTCCGTTCGAAGTCAATGGTCGAAATTCGCGAAATGCCGCAGAACGGCGCGTTCTATTCAGGCCATTATATATATAATTTATATATCGTCGATTTCCATTTAAAACGTATTTTATAAATCGTTTTAATTTCGTTTTCAAAACGATTTCAACTTCATATTCAATTTCTAATCAAAATTGAATATTCCATATCCATGAAAATTTTATATAGTGTATATATATGTTAAAAATTATATTTCTTACAATCAAATCATTTTCACATTTCATATATAGATATTATTCACACTTCATATATAGATATTGATTTCACATTTCATATATATATTATTTTTCACACTTCATATACATGTCATTTTCATACTTCATATATATATATATATATATATATATATATTTCACATTGTATATATATATATATTTCACATTTCATCTGTATATCATTTTCATTTCAAATATATATTATTATACAACACTTCACATCGCATATATATTTCAATTTCACATCGTATATATATTTCAATTCACATCGCATATATATTTCAATTCACATCGTATATATATATATATTTCAATTCACATTGTATGCATATTTCAATTCACATCGCATATATATTTCAATTTACATCGCATATATATTTCAGTTTACATCGCATATATATTTCAATTTACATCGTATATATATTTCAATTTACATCGCATATATATTTGAATATACATCGCATATATATTTCAATTTCACATCACAACCACAACGCAATACAATCAAACAAGTCGTTCATGGTCTGTGGACGACGAGGAGCAGTTCATAGATGCAGTTACAAAATAATTTAACTGTACAGAAAATTTTAGTGAGAAATTCCCACCTTAATTGGTTTTCCACTCCGTCAATTTTATTTTTGAATCTCAGTTCTGTTCGGATTTGAAATTGCCTGAAATTCTAATCTGCTCCATTTTAGGTCTGGTCAGTCCTGAAATGTAGAGTTCGCAGACACGAGTTCAATGCAACCGACCGTTCATCTTTTCGACCTCGTATGAAGGAGAAATGCTATTTTAAATATTAAGTACATTATTAAATTAAATAAAAGCAATTAAATTTCCATAACCCCCCTGATTAACCTTTAATTATCGTTCTCATTTTAACTACTTTAGGGGAATAAATCGAACCCGCCCTCATCACCTAAGGCTTGCCATTGCTCGCGCCTCAAGGCGTTGGAAGATGATCGAAGGCCGCCATGTCAGAGGCCGTCGCGCGTGCCACCCACGCCGAGAACCACGTGGCACTCGAATTCCCCCCAGACTCCCTTATTTCAGTGCGACGCCAACGACTTTGGGGGATGAATTCGAGCAAAATCCTCCATAATAAATCATCATTTTGGTATAGAATTGTAGATCTCGGATTGCTCTTCAAACTTCGTGCTAAAAGTTGGATTTAATTCTATGTGGATTTGAAGATTTTAGCTCCTTTGATTTCGAGCGTTATCAGCCGTTTTTTAGGAGGGTGACGGCGCAGTTATGAGGGAGGACTAGGGTTCCACGTGAATGTATACCCTATATATTTATAATATTATATTAATTTAATTCCTATTTTATTACGTTTTTCTCCTGAACTCCAAATCAAACCCAATGACAGTTGCCCTTAGCTAATTACCTCTATTACGAACGTAATGGGATATGTTTCGTAAGCTAATTTGGCCGTTATGATCAGTTTTTCTTTAAATTAAAATATAAATCATTATATATCTAATTTAAACGTACGTTTCAATTTACCGGGGAACATACTGACTTTGAAAATTCCAGAAAAAATATTTCTAGCTTCATATTGACGATACGATCCTAACAAAACTAATTTCATCAAATTTGAAGACCGTTTGAAAAATGTCCATTTTCTGGTCGATCCAAATTGACTTAAACTGACAAAACACGTTTCACTTCGCCACGCTCACATATTAATCCCAAAAATCATGAATTTTGGAATCTAGCAATAACTTGACATCCCGGATCCAACAAAACTGGTTTCGCCGAAAACGGAGGTCGTTTGCAAAATTTTCATTTTTAAGGGCTAGAATTTCCATAGCGACTATTATGAAGTTTCAATTGGGCATAACTTTTTATTCCCACTATGAAATTTGGATTTTTCGGATTCATTGGAAAGATATTTTCAAATAGATCCTAATATTTTTAGTTTCGCTAAAATCCGGTTTATTTTGAATCTTGTACATTCATTTGAAATTTGAAATCGAATTTTCAAACTGCTGCGCCATTTCCAATTCCTTTTATAATTAAAAATAAATATTTATATTCTAACGACGATCTATATAAATATATACGTTCTCATTCTATTCAAAATAAATCTCTCTTCGCTATTATTTAAAATAAATCATTTTAAATGTTCAAAATTCATTAAAATTGCCAAAATAAAAAATTTAAATTGGTTTAGATTTTCTAGGTTGTTACATTAACATTTTAATATATATAAGTTTATATATAGTTATATAGTTTTAAATCTTATAATTTTATAAATATGTTTATATAATATATTATTATGATTTCATATGATTTTACACTTTAAAATATTCATTTATATTACTAAGTTTTTATTCAAGAATTTCCAGAATAATATATATGTTTAAACAATTGAAAAATATTTTTAAAAAATAAAAATATAGAACATATGTCGACATACATTTTTGCCTTTGTCAACATACAATTATCATTTTTCCAATTTTGAAAGGAAGTGTCTTTTCACTATTTGCAATGTTTCTAAAACGTTGCAACCATTAAAACATTATAAATAGGGGATGATTTAGATTTTTTCATCATTCTTCTTCTCCATCTTCACCCCTTTTTATACCACCATTAAAATACATCGTTTTCTTGATTTCTACACTTATACTTTGCTGATTTCTACTCAAGTTATATAAAACTTCATATCTTCTCATTCTCTATCTAATACTATCAATTTGGATGTGCTATTGAAGAGCTATAAGGTTGTTGTAATCATTTGGGAAAGGGTGTGTTCCTTGTAGCCCCGAAATCAAGGAAAGGAAGCGGTGTTAACCTTGTAGCCAGGAAATCAAGGGTGTTTGGAGTGATGTTAACCTTGTGGCCGTGAAATCAAGGGTTTATACTTAGATATTGATAATAATAAAACTCTACGCAATCCAGCGTTGCGTGGGACTGGACGTAGAAGTAATCCAAACCAGTATAAAATCCAGTGTATTCTTTCATTTTCTGCATTTAGTATTTATCTGTGTTTGTGTTTAATTCTATGTTTGTGATCATCTCTGGTGTGTGTGTGATTCATATAGTAGATTATTTTGGTTTAAGATTTTCATAAATTCCTCATATACACTATTCACCCCGTCTAGTGATTGTTTTGCCTTAAGATTTGCATTCCCTAATACTTAACAATTGGTATCAGAGCATAGGTTTTCAAAAAGTTCACAATCTGATTTTTGAAAATATTAAATGGCAACCAACACTGGTAATAATAGTTTTTGTAGAGGGGTCAATCCACTATTAGACCACCACTATTCAATAGCAGTAATTATTCATATTTGGCATGTAGAATGAAAATATATTTACAATTAGTAGGATAAAACACATGGAATAGTACAAAGACAGAACATGTTGAACCCACTACAAATTTTGCATAATGGACTAATGAACAAAAGGTTGCTGCACATAGTAATTCTAAAGCCATGAATATATTGTTTTGTTCATTAGATAGAAATGAATTTAATAGAGCGTCAGTTTGTAAATCTGCTTATTAAATATGGAGAACATTACAAGTTACTCATGAAGGAACCAAAAAAGTTAAACAGACAAAAATATCACTGCTAATTAATCAATTTGAGTTACTTAAAATGAATGAGAATGAATCTATCTCCGGTATGTATTGCAGATTCCAGGAGATTGTGCATTCATTAATATCATTAGGAAAAACTTATCCAGAAGAAGACCAAGTCATAAAAATACTTAGTTCATTAACTCCAGAATGGGATCAGAAAACATTGGCAATCGAAGAAGCCAATAATGTTAGTGAAATGAAGATTGACGAGGTAATTGGGAATTTGATGTCGTTTCACATTCAATTACAGCAAAGAAGGGAAAATAAGCCCATAGAAAAGAAATCTGTAGCATTCAAAGTCACAACAAATGGTTCTGATTCAAGCCGTAAAGACGATAAAGAAATTGCTTTAATGACAAGGAATTTCAGAAAATTTTTGAGATATAAAAGAAGAAATAATTTTCAGAGACATAATCAAGGGAGTCTAGGAAGAAATGATGATCGATGTTATAACTGCAACAAACCAGGTCATATAAAGAGAATGTGTTCATATCCAAATAAATCAAATCAACAAACAAAGAATAGTAATTCATCAAAGAAAAGAAAGAGGGAATATGCAACAACTTTAGATTATTCAGACTCATCATCAAGTGATGAAGAGCTAGAAACTGGAAATTCAAATATGCGTTTCACATCGATTCAAAATTCAGAAAATATCGAAGAAATAGATCTAAAAACCAGGTACACCTTAATCAATTTTTAATTTTTTGGTTGATTTGGATGAATGGACGCTTTATTTGTTTGTCTTGTTTGAATTTGAAATTTAAAATTCAAACTTAAAATTCAAATTTGAAATTTGAATTTAGAAATTCAAAATAATAAATAAAATAATAAAATAAATTTTAGATGTTTGATAGGATTAATATTATTTCAGGAACTAATAAATCTGAAATATAAAATATTAATACAATAAAAACAAAAATCAAATCGACATGTCTTTTGAAATTCAACACGTATGTCGATATACATAAATCGACATGTCGATATATAGGCCTGTAAATGAAATTCAAATTTTTAATTTCAAAAGTTTAAACTTTCAAACTTTCCTCCAACTTTTCACCAACTCCCAAGGACTGAAAAGGTGTCTTTAATTTCTAAAAAGTTGTGTCCATTCAACCTCTATTTATTTATCTATTCAATCCTATTCTCTCTACCTCTCATTCAAATTTCAAACAACTTTCTTCGTATCTATACTCTTCAAAAACAACTCTTTAATGGCTTCCTCAAGCACACCCCAAACAATGAGATTATCCAAAACTGTCAAAGGATATCTCTACAATGATAAAGAAGCAAAAAATGCATATGTTGACTACCTAACAAATGGAAAAGTCAATATGGGAGCCTTCGCCATCTTTGAAGATTTTCCATATTACAATCTTCATTCTCTTTTCGAAAAAATGGAGTTTTGAGTCTAATAGATTCATGAGATAACAATGAAGTATGTTAACCTAATCTAGTCAAAATGTTCTATGCAAATTTAAATTGCGGCTTTTACGAAGGAGATGAAAATCAAGTACAGAGCAGCGTAAAAGGCACTCAAATCGTTTTACATTGAAATTTTGGGTAATATCTTGAATTGTAAGAGTACGGGCTCGAATTTTCCGGAATTCGAAATTGATGAAACAGATTTCGAAACCTTTCATCACATATCTGAAAGTGATGCAGGTTTGGAATTCAAAAATCGCTTTTTTCGCCCAAAGGCAAGAATTGTCAACCTCCTCCTTCAACATACAATCACTCCTCGTTTCGGAAATTTCAATAACCCTACCCTCAAAGTTCAAAAAGTACTCTTTGTTATTATTGGTGTTTATGACATCAACTGGGCCGATATGATTTTAAAAGAATTTAAGCCCAAAGAAATGTCCATAGGAGAAAACACTCTTTATTATGGAGTTTACCTTACTCGGATTTTAAAATATTTTGGAGTGGATTTCAAGGAAGAAGAATTTGTGTCAAGAAAGGTGTTTGACTTGTAAAATATACATCTTATGCAAATTCCACTCACCTTTAACCCTTATGAAACATTCGAAGATAAACAAGCTCTTATGCAACAACAACAAGATCCTATGGATATCGTCGAAGAAGAAGAAACTTCTTTGGAAAGTATAGAGTGTCCATCTTATCCTAAAACCATATCCAAAGATATGCTTGTTCAAAATCAAGCCAAGATAACCAAGAACCAAAAGAAAATAAAAAAGACTCTTAGTCATATGTCTAAGTTCATTGGCAAAATAGGAAGGAAAATTGGATTATCATCTTCCTCCTCATCATTCGCTGAAATCTAATCTTATCTAGTTTATGTTATCTTTCGTATTTTCTTTCGAATCTCGTATTTAGTATCTTATGAATGTGTGAACCCGTGCTTCTCATACGGATCATGCAGTTGTACAATTGTAATACTGCAAATAGCCTAAAATAATTGTTTCCATGCATCACTGGTGTCACATGGTTTGAAAGTCTAAAATTAAGTGAACTTTGTTATTTCTATTTGTTAGTAAGTATGTTTTCAATTGTCGGTTATAAATAAAAAAGTCACTCATAAGATACTTAAAGTTTAGGGCTTTCAACAAATATTTTTGAATATAGGTAATATCGTATTAGCATCTGCATTCGAAATTATTTTTAAATATCGGATATCTACATCCGGTGATAATGATGAATATTAGAAAATTATCATATTCGTTCATGATCAATAAAGAAAGAAACTTATATGGAAAATTTTTGCTTGACATAATTTTTTCAGTTTTATTGATTATAAACATGCCAAAACTAATAAATGTGTTGATAATATATAGTTCTGAATAGTTAAAATGCACTTATTGCGTAATATTTTAATTTAATAAAAAAATTGTCATTTAATGTACTTAAAATACATAATTTATACCAAAATATTAAAAATATCTAAATGAATAATTTTTAAATTTGGATGTCTTTGTATCCACATCCATATTTATTTTTTCGAAAATGGAATATTTGTCCATTTTTGAATATGAACATGAACGGAAATTTTGAATTTTGCAAGTATTCATTAATGGCCCTATTAGAATTTACAAACAATAATAATAACGACATAACATAATTTTAATTAATGTTGGGCGACCGAGGAAATAGGCTGAGTTATGATCGTAGACTATGGCTAGGATGAAACCTAGAAGTTAAAATTTGACCCATTTGGTAATTTTAAAGCAAACCGCTGTTATGGCAATGAAATAGTGTCACTGCCGCATTTCCTAAAAACATGAGTTAATATCATCGTGGATTACTCTTACATAATGCTTCAACTAACAAATCAAATAGAATATACATCTCTAAAACGTTCATACCAATGATTTGTCCTTGATCAAAAGTTCATCCGGAGTTTTAATACATGTCACTAAATTATATTTATTTCCATAATAATAAAGTAGACTACTGATTATGTAGTTGCTACAAATGATCGATCATATGCACAATACATATAAAGAACGTACACATCATCACTGTCTTGTAACAGATAACAAAAAATAGCGTGAAAAAGAACAGTTATAAAATGCACGTATCCAACGACTGCAACCTTCTTGATTCCTGCATCTACGCCTCTGTCCTCCTACATGGTAAAATTGGTCTAAGTCCTCTACCATTATTTGATCTAAAACCTATATTATATACCAAGGCCATAAAATCAAATTATCAGAAATATCAAATAATATTATTATAATTACTATCTGTGAAATAACTGAATGTTACTAATACAATGCTACCATAGCCTATTTTTGTTTATTTGCAATCATAACAATCTAATAATAGTGATCTTCTAATGCAAGGGTTACATACATGGATTAATAACAAACCCAAATTTAAAGTTGTAATTTAGATGATTGTTATAAATTTTGATAGAATTACTAGCACGTAGAATAAACACCTTTGACGCCATTGTTCATAAGATAATAATTAATAAAAACATTGCATGGATATAAGCTTATAGAATGCGCATGTTTGTCAGTCAAGTTTATAATATTATTTTTCCATGGCCAACATCAGTAATTCGTTGCAGTCCTTTTTCTGAAAAAAGGAAATTGAAGCGCATATAAAATTGGCGTAGTATACGATCGTGATCGAAATATAATTTATGTAGTGAAAGAAAGCCACAGTCACCAATTGTAATTCTAACAAAACACTATGTTCTTTAACTGGCTCATGCAAGCGATACGAATATATTTATATACATCATTTGCTTTCTCATCTCTGTTATATTCGTACAACATCACTGACATGAACTTTCTTTCTCGTAATCTCAAGGAGTAAGCACTTATTAGTATATTTTAGTCGTTTTCTTCAAGTACACGATCATAAGGACTTCTTCTTTAGCTAGGAATGCTTTAATAATAATGGTTCATGTGTATACTTATGAGTCATATATGGATAGATATCTGTAGTGTAGTTTCAGCAATACCTTGACACAGACATTTACAACTATTTGTCTAATAAGCTATAAAATTTAGGCTATAGAAAAAAAAAATGTGGTTTTTCATTCAATAATCCAGGTTCAAGTAATACACATTAGACGTAAGCAACATCTAAAAATGAATGTGTAAATGCAATTCATAAATGATTATTTAATATTTATGTTCATTGAGCTCTCCAAAATCCGAAGTTTATACGTCTTAGTCGAGCAATAAAAAACCACTTAAGTATTTAGAATAAAAAATTAACAATGTTAATGCTATGTTTAAATTTAATTCGTTTGAAAACTAATAAAAAGAAATTAATGCAATTATCCGTCCATGCCAATTGTTAGAGCGGTAAGATGTATTGATGATACATGAGGCCAATTTGTATAAAAACTGCAGTACATCAAACTCCCACAATTAGTTATTTTCGTTTATAAGTATGATATACAAAAAAAGATAATTCTAAACTTGGTAATGATTGCTGAGAATCATACAGGAACGTATATTTAATACCAGCAGCAGCAGCTTTGTTTAGCTGTTGATCTGCCAAGGAGGAAAAAAGTAGAAAAACGATATCTTCCCATGCCAATAATCAAACGATGTTTAGTATGTTCAGTAGAGACTTGACCTTAGATAAATAATTCCAATATTTGTTGAAATAATTAGCATTAATTCTAGTGCAAAACATACAACTATTACCAAAACCATTTGTAATGTGAAATGCTAAATATAAATACATCCATACATTTAATAACATACTACTCACTAAACTTGATACTAAATTTTTTAGCACATCGATAAACGATTGGGAGAAAACACAACTAATTAAAATTCATTGTCAATAATTCTAGTTGCTACTGCGTCAAAATAAGTACAACATTTAACAAAATTTTTAAAAACCAAGTGTTGTATGCTATAAGTATATTTAAGTTGCTTATTTAAATTGAGACAACGTCATACAAAAAGTTTGAAGAAAGTCGTATATAGTTTGGGATTGGTATGACATGCTTATAAATATTTGAAAAATATTTTTTAAGTTTAAATATTTTACGCTGCTTCTTTGAATACTGTATTCTAATTACTTAGCAAGGGAGAATGTAAGTCAAAAAATTTTGTATTTTGTATTGTTTTTATCAGTCTGCACATGCACCCATTTATACACTAAAAGCTAGCTGATACCTTCATCCAGCATCAAGTTGAACTATTATTTCTCATCATCTTGTACATAACTGTTGCTTTGCCGACAGTCCCATCCTTCATTACCCAAGCCCAACTAAGGATGAAAAGAAGAGTTCAAATTTAATCAATATAAAGCTTTAAAACATTTTATAACCATGCAATAAATATCTATGCATTTAACCACTTAGGTATGCATAATATATCTTAGAAGCTCATAACAGCATAAGTATATTATTGCGTAAATGAAAAAGGAAAATTCGTACCTTATATATGTTACCTTTTGATTGCCCAATTCTATCTCTTCCTGATCCAATTTAACATGCAAATAACATGGACACTGGTTGTAATCAGTAGCCATTGGAGATCGTCAAATTCAATATAGTGACTTTATACTGTCACGATAGATTTAAAAGTCAATATAAGCTAATACATATAACTCATAATTATCCCAGATTAATGCACAATTTTAAATTATAACTTCAAATAGCTAAGAATTTCATTTTAAATTACAAAGTTAATGAGATCAAAACATTCTTTATTGACATGCAAAATTGATTCATGGTTTGTATGTCTTTTTGATGGACAATGCAGATTTCTTGATAGCTAGCATACTTCTTCTGACCAACATTTTTAATAATTAAGAGGACAATGCTTGAATGGATTTAAGATATCGGATACGTGTGAATAGTCTCTTCTCTTAATCATACCTTATTTAACACAAATTTCAAGTTATTGCATGTACAAATTTCTATAATCGACCGACATAAAAAATTAAGAAACATGAGAAGAAATAAGTTCATAATACTTCCTTAAGAGAACTATTTTCAGGAAAAATATATAAGATCTTATGAAACAAATATATATCATATTTAAATGCATACATAGACAATTATAAAGGAAAAAAATAATCACAGGCTAACCTCAATTAATCACTGGTGTAGTCCCTCCATTCATGGTGCCTCTTAGGGATGGCAATGGGGCGGGTCTAGGGTCCAAACCCGCTTAACCCGCCCCTGTTTTGACCCATTTAGACCCGTCCTATAGGGTCATCGGGGCGGGTAGACCCGCGACCCGCTTTTGGAGGTCCGGGTCTAGGGTCGGGTCTGGGGCACGGCTAACCCGCCCCAACCCGACCCGCATGATTAAAACTTCATTAAAAAACTTTATAACTATAATGATTACTTTTTAATCTTCTTAAGTATAAATGGTTATAACTTGAATATTACATTTTTTCAATCGACAAACAATAAATTTTTCATAGTATTAAGTTGCGTCGATGATAATGATACAATAACAAATGCATACATTTTAAACTATTATCTTACAACTCATTTTATTGTATTCTCTTGTCATTGTGAAGACATTATAATATGTATATAACTTATCAATTAGTGAAAAAAAATATATATAAATTTGTGTACATTAGAATAAAATATTACCGGGTCGTGGGGCGGGTCGGGTCTACCCTGATCCGTATGAGTTTCGGGTACGGGGCGAAATTCCAGACCCGCACCGGGTCTACGGGGCGGGTCTGGGGCGGGGGTTTTAAAAGTCCGGGTCGGGTCTGGGGCATGAGAAACCCGCCCCAACCCGCCCCATTGCCATTCCTAGTGCCTCTTGCATGACCATGTCACGATTCTTGACAAATGATACAATCATTCCATTTCCTTTAGGCTTTATGCACTCAAACTGCAATTGTAATAAAGTCAAAGCTATTTGATTATATTATTTGTTTGAAGACGTAAACTTACTGTGCATTATGCAATTATTTGTATTTTGGACAAAACGTAGATTTTAACTTAACCCGTATACATTCAATTCAAAATAACGTATCAAACAATGACAAATTAACTTCAAAAATTGAAATAATATTAAAATATAAATTATTTAATTCGAAGGTAGCTCATTTGATTGCATATCGCTTACATTTTAGCTTACTTTGAAGTTCAAGAGATAAACACCAAGATTCCTTACTCATAAATCAGAATAAGAGGAGAAAAACTTTTCCACCTGAAGATAGCTCATTTTCTCGTCCTAGCTCACTTTACCGTGATAAATACATCACATGAGACATGCAGTACCTTTCACCCTGTAATCCTCTTAGATGGTCGTTGAAACAAAGAAAAAAGCATAAGGAATAAAGTTCGACAAAGATAAATGTAGATTATCATGAATTGATTTTTTTCAAACTGTCCTTTCATGCAAAAATAAAATGTACCTGAACAGGTTAAAAGCTCGACCCATATATTACATACTAATAATACCACTATTATGACTTTTTAAAACCGATGTTCACATATTTCCAAACTAATAGTACCACTATCCAAACAAATATTAAAATTTATATGGTAACATGTGCTTCATAAATTTATGAAAATTAGAGCATACATTATCAATTTAAAAATTAAATAAGGACTAAAGAACTGAGAATTGACCTAAAAAGTGCAATAAACAAAAGATCTAACTGATTAGTAAATTAGAACGTTAGATATTTTATGGTTAAGGTTGCCATGTAGAGGGTGAAGTATGCGGGATATTCGAAAAAATTTAGTGAAATATGATAAAATAATGATCTTAATTTCAAAAGAATGAGCAGATAGTTTACTTGGTTAATTTGTAAAATATATTGATTGCTGGCGACAATTAAAGCATGATGAACAAATTAAAGTTGAAGGTTAGAATTCCCAAGAAAGTGCATCTACCATTTGCGTGCTCATCTAGCATTTAGTTTTTTTTTTTTTTTTTTTTTTTTTTTTTTTTTTTTTTTGAAAATGAGGGCTTGGTTTCATATGGAAAATTAGATGCGTAACAGATCACAAACACATCTCGGCCGTAACTTTTCTTTCACAATGTAACTAATTTTAAGTTTGTACGGGGATCTAATAGATTGAACGATTTTAAAGAACAACATAAATACATGCACATAAAAGAAATTGTTGAAAATGCATGATGCACATCAGAAGAACAGTAAAAAAAGGGGATGATAGCTACAACAGTCAATAGTATATTCATCATGAATTAAGTTTGAAGATCAAATTAGCCATCTTTAAGAACGACGAATGAAACAAAAGTGGGTAGCATAAAAAACCAAGCAGCAACTACAAGATGCATCACACAATTATCGCAAAATCTAACCTAGCAGCAACTGGGATCTAATAGATTGAATGATTATAAAGAACAACATAAATACATGCACATAAAAGAAATTGTTGAAAATGCATGATGCATATCAGAAGAACATTGAAAGAAAGAAATGATAGCCACAATAGTCCATAATATATTCATCATGAATTAAGTTTGAAGATCAAATTAGACATTTTTAAGAACGACGAATGAAACAAAAGTGGGTAGCATTAAAATACCAAGCAACAACTGCAACGTGCATCACACAATCGTCACAAAATCTAACCTAGCACTATTTGCTTCTTACTATTACCATTAGCCAAAATAAAATAAAAGAGAATCAAATTATGACTAAAGTGGCTTTCATATGAAAATAAGAATGACACTCGACAACTGCCTAACACAAATTCATAGATGATGTTAACTTCAATGTGGATGCAATTACTAAAACCTATATTGTTTATAATAGTGGTCATAGATGTGGTCTACTTCTTTATGTTCCAATATTTAGTGTTGGTGAAAGAATTGTTCCCGCGCACCATAGTGAATATGGCAGTCAATAAATTTAGTAAACTAACTAAATGGTATAGCAATTCAAATGTTCAATTATCTCAAACTAACAGAAATTCAAACAAAAAACATTCAAAGAGTAACATCATATTATTAGAAATCCACAAAAGAAACTTATTGAACTACAGTAGAACTGAATGAGGTGTGTTATTGTAACCACCAACTGTCAATTAAAATTGCATGACAAAAACAACAAGCACTAGAATTTATTGTTTACTTTTTTTATTCTTTCTAATTAAGTCCAGTAACTCAGCGAGTCCGTCACGTGGAAATTACGGGTGGAAAAGAATCAATTTAGATGACTATGATAATTAAACAAATTATTACTATACAGAACATTAATTTTAATCTGACATAATTATAATTACATGGACCTTCTTAGTGGAATAAAATCATTTTAGCAAATAATCAATTAAAAAAAATAGTTAGCAAAAAAGAAAACATCAGGAGGATGTGGAAATATAATAGAGATCACCTACGTGCGAGGAGCTTTAACGCCTTTGGCGCAAATCGATGGGCGATTGGGAAACCGTCGTAGCCCTAAGCCACTGTTGATAGGGTAGGGAGAAAAGGTAGTAGAACAGCCGAGTGAGGCTTCATTGGGAGAAAATCTGATTGCGCTGGATTTAGGGCTAGGTTGCAGACGCGGATAGATGAAAGAAAGTAATGAAAAGGAAAAGAGGGACGATTTGGGTAATTTAGTGCAAGGAGGGTAGAGATGTAGATCGTTCAACTGGAAGGCCAATGCTTCTTTCGACTTATATTCAGTAGAGACAATTGAGTTTCAAATAGCGAGGAGAGCCGCGAGCATAGGATTCCTAACTCACTAACTATATTATAGTATAGATTAGTTGAATGTATTTGCTTTCAAGTAGCAATGAATGGTGTTTATTTCTGTCAAAACAATCTTTTATTTACTATAAAAACTCAATAGAATTGAATAAATTACAATAATATAATAAGAATTAACTAAAAATTAAAAATAATCAAAAAATTACTAATGTATGTCGACATACATTTTTAACTATGTTGAAATATAACTGGCAGTTTTTCAAATTTATTCAAAATTTAAATTTTAAATAACCAACTAATGTCTATTCAATTCCAACGAAATCCGGACCCTATAAATATCTCCTCTTCCAGAAAAACTCATTCTAACCTTTTTCCTTCTTCTCTAATAATTTCTTTCCTATAATATAAAATTATGGCAAATCCTATTCATAATTTGAGTGAAAATCTTGAAGAAACATTGAATTCTTTTAAGAATATACTTTCTACAGTACTTCGCAATCAACGTCATCTAAAATTGATTCAGATGAAAATGGTTGAATATCAAGAGAAACACTTTGACGTAATTCGTTGGTCAATCTCTTCCCATTTCAGAAATGAAAGCAACAAAGCATCACTCACTGATGAAGACTGGAAGGACATCAAGAAAGACCCAATCTTTGGAAAAGATGAATGGGTGGAAGTTCCAAGAGATATTTGAATTGTTAGGTATGATTTGTTTTATTTGAATGTGCTTGAACTTGCTTGTAAATATTACTTGGTTTGGATTTAAAAACTTGGATATGTATGGATTGTAAATATTGATTGAAATACTTGAATTGTTAGAATTGTTTATATTTCTTCTTGTTAGAGTTAGGATAACATAAGGATGAATTTAGGGAAAGTCATAATCTTTTAGATATATTATAGATTTAGACGGAGTATATTTAGAATTTCTTTTGGTTGATGACAAAGGGGGAGAAATTATAAAATAAGAATTAGTTAGGCTTAGTTCAAGGGGGAGTTTGTAGGATTCATGATGAAAGGGGGAGTATTCGAAGGACCAGATCAAAAAGTATCAACAGGTATGAACATGTATACATATTTTATAAATCGAGGTTGTCATCATCAAAAAGGGGGAGATTGTTGGAGAATGGAGTTTTGATGACAACAACGTTATTTCAATTATCATTATTAATTGATTATAAAATATATACTAACATCTCAATCTAGAATATATGTATGTATGTATGTATGTATATGTAGGGTTTGTAAACAAGACTTTAAAACTTAAGAATGTAAAGTTTTAGAGATTCAGGATTCAGAAGAGAGTAAAGACTCATGAGTTATCAAAATTTCAAGAGTTCAAGAAAAATATAGTAATAGAGTCTAGTTTATTTGTAAGACTCTAAATAGCACTCCAGGTTCAAATTTTTGATTTTCAAAATTCAAATTCTATTTTCAAAATTCAAATTCTGATTTCAAATTATTTATGATTTCAAACATATAAGTTTATATATAGTTTTATAGTTTTAAAACTTATAATTTTATAAATATGTTTATATAATATATTATTATGATTTCATATGATTTTACACATTAGAATATTCATTGATATTACTAAGTTTTGATTCAAGAATTTCCAGAATAATATATATGTTTAAACACTTGAAAAATAGTTTTAAACATAAAAATATAGGACATATGCCGACATACATTTTTGCCTTTGTCGACATACAACTGAATTTTTTTCAATTTTCAAAAGAAGTGTCTTTTCACTATTTGCAACGTTTTCGAAACGCTGCAACCATTGAAACATTATAAATAGAGATTGATTTCGAATCTTTTCATCATTCTTCTTCTCCATCTTCACCCCCTTTTCGTACCACCATTGAAAAACATCATTTTCTTGATTTCTACACTTATACTTTGCCGATTTCTACTCAAATTATATAAAACTTCATATCTTCTCAATCTCTATCTACTACTATCAATTTGGAAGTGTTATTGAAGAATTATAGGGCTTTTGTAATCATTTAGGAAAGGGTGTGTTCCTTGTAGCCCTGAAATTAAGGAAAGGGAGCGGTGTTAACCTTGTAGCCGTGAAATCAAGGGTGTTTGGAGCAGTGTTATCCTTGCAACCGTGAAATTAAGGGGTTGTACTTGGATATTGATAATAACAAAACTCTACGCAATCCAGCATTGCGTGGGACTGGATGTAGGAGTAATCCGAACTAGTATAAAATCCAGTGTGTTATTTCCCTTTCTACATTTTATATTTATCTGTTTCTGTGTTTGTGTTTGATACTGTGTTTGTGATCATCTCTGGTGTGTATGATTCATATAATAGATCATTTAATTCAAGATTTTTATAAATTCCTCATAAACACTATTCACCCCCTCCAGTGTTTGATTTGCCTTAAAATATGCATTCCGCAATATCTAACAAAGTTACCCCTATACTTGTCCCCTAATTTATAACTATGATTTCTTTATACTATTAGGCCTCTTATTTTCCCCAATCATCCTCGTGCTTCCGGAACAGGCCTAGTCTATCTCAGCTTATTGATCTCACAAGTTTAACTTAACACAATTAAGTTTATTAATAAGCCCAATATAACCACATTTTATATTCTTAGGTTGTAATTAACATATCTAATTATTGTAATCTTTCTATACAATCCTTCCCCTTGTTACTTAATGTTCAACTAAGTGCAATTCATATGAATTTACATGTTTTCCAATTATATGTTATTTTATGTCCTATTAAGTGCGATTTATTCCAATTTATAAATTTGAATATTCTACAATTAAGCTTTATCCCAATTTACAGTCCATTATTTGAATATAGTATTCATTAATTTCCAACATGCCCCACCCATCGAGCATGGATGAAAGTCGGCCTTAGTGATCCAATGGTGCCGAGTGGAAGGGTCGTCGCTCAACGGATAACAGGGATTAAAGTGGTGGATCTTTTAGCTCCGTATCGCCATGGGAAAAAAATTGGACTATTTGGGGGAGCCAGCGTGGGTAAAACAATACTTATCATGGAATTGATCAACAACTGCGCAAAATTCCCTTTTTGACATACTTTCAACATTAACCCAATTTTGATGCAAATTAACCGAGAAAGGCCTAAGCTCTTGTTGGCCTAGGATCCGCGTAAAAATAAAAAAGAAAGAGAAAATTATGTCTAAGGCACTCGTAAGGCCTAGACTCAGAAATGAACAAAATAAATAAAATAGGAATTTGTAAGACTGTAAATAAAATCAAAGCAGAGAAGGGGATAAAGAAGAAGAACTAGTTATAAATAAATAAACAACTGAAAGGGAATAAATATAAACAACAAATAGATTGTAATAACTTGCAGAAAGCAAGCTTATAAAAAGGGTAAATATAAAGCTTGTAGATCTAAACAATTTTACTACCCAATCTTTCTTATGTAAGTAGCTGATCTAAAAATCACATAAAACTCACAGAGAAAAGACTGCAAAACTATAAAAGTCTTTGGAAGAAAAAGAATTCTTCAGATCTACAATTGGACAGTACTCTGATCAATTTTCCCTATTTTATTTTATTTTATTTTATTTTAGAACATAATTTGAGTGGAGGTTAAGGAATGAAGAAGTATGGGGGAAATTGAGGAGTGCCTATTAATTTATAAGTGTAAAAGGACAATCTAAACCTGAGGATTATTACGTTTGCAATCTCAACTCTTAAAACATGTCAGCAAGAAGTTTCTTGAAGCGCACAGCAGGTTCGACATAGTGGCAGGAACGAAATAGTGCCTGGCTCAATATGGATCGATCCACCCTCCTATGTGGGTCGACATCGGGGTCGACCTACATGGCTCCTGTATCGACCTAATTATGGGCTGGGTAGCCCTATGATACTGTTGATTATGACTTGTTTATTTACTTATTTTCTGGTTTAAATTTTAAACTTCAGTTGATCATATCTTGTAATTTTTTTGTCCGTTTTAAGCAAATTAAGTCTATCCAAACCATAATTTTGTAACGGACCCAACGAAGAAATCCACTTTGCCCAATTATTAATATTATTTTAATTAATATTCGTTTTATTATTCTTTTCTATTTTTTTTAACATTCGAGGTGTTACATTCTCCCCTCCTTAAAGGATTTCATCCCTGAAATCTCGAAGGCTAGAAGAATGTTACGAATGTTATCAACCATATCTACATTCATCTACTCAACCATCAACCACTGGCATCCATTGTCTTTAATTTTTCTAATGCTTTTTCATGAACATATGCAAATGTGTTGTGTATATGTCCCTATGCTAATGCGAAAATCAGGTGGTTAACTGATTCAGTTGACCTCCTTAATGCAATCCATGTTTGTGCCATGCATCCAATATGTATGCAAAGGAATCTTAATGGTACATATAAAATTCTATGTGTGCAACAATCATTCACCAAAATGCAACATCCAAGTGATGATTCAACCATTTTCATCCATATTTAGAATAAATTAAAATGCATACACATCCGTATGCAATATGTAAGTGTCCTAGTTCAGTCGATCCCTAACTAGTGCCTACCGCGTGTATATGCATCCACCAAGATGTAACGACCTGGCATTTTACCCGTCCAAAATCGGTATTAAACCAACTCTAGACGTCCAAAATGACATATCGTTATTGGCTTACTCGGTTTAAACAGAATCAATACAAAATCACGGAGTACAATAAATTGCAGCAGAATAAAAATTTCAAAGAAATATCAGAGTTTTATACAAAATTTGCACTATGGAAAATTATAAATGTGTACATAATTTCTTAAAACAAATTTACTTTTCTTTTGTCAAGCTTAGCACGCATGCGTCTCCACGTCTTCATGTCCTCTCCAGCGCATACATGTGAATCCATTCAACCATAACATGTCATATTAACATGTTTTAACTCATTTCCTACAATCCATAGGATTCTATCCAAGAGTTATGATTTAGACGATAGTAAAAATAGGTTCAAATTCAAAGCTTAGGAAACGAATAAGAGCGTACTCTCAAGAGAAACAGAAAAGAAGTGCAAATCCTATCTTCTGTTTCTCAAGTTGCGCCGTCGTTATATTTTCCCCACTGAATCTTAACTAGCTCGATCTCTTTATTTGGTTGCTTCTAAACTTCAAATCCTAGTATCCGAGTAGGAACTCTCCTAACTAATGCCTACCTCTCTACCTCGATATAATCTAGGGTACTCGGCTCAACTACTACCACGGAATCATGTAGACACTTTCATAAGTGTGAAACATGGAACACATCATGCACTTCTGCCAATCTCTCTTCTAATCTAACTCTGCAGACCATCTGACCAATCGTCTATATTGTAGGGAATAGACCTACAAACCTTGGCGCCAACTTCCCCACTGAGCTGAACCAAACAACACTTCTCAAAGGTAACACCTTAACAAAAACCATATCTCCTATCTCGAACTCCAGGTTTGTCCTCCGTAGATCTGCATACGACTTCTGCCTATCCCGAGTTGCCTTCATCCACCTTCAAATCAAATATATCTTCTCTGAGATCTCTCTAACCATTTAAGGTCCAAGTAGAAGTTTGTCTGTGGACTCCCACCAATATGTAGGTGATAGGTGTTATTATATGCAAATTGTACCAACGGAAGATGCTCCTTCTAAGTCCCTCTGAAGTCTAGAATATACAGTCGTAATAAATTCTCGAGAATCCTGTTTACCCTCTCCATCTATCCATATGACTGAGGGTGATAGGTGATATTAAGTCGTAGCTGTGTCCCCAATGATCCTGCAGGCTCCTCCAAAACTCATTCCTAAAGATGGGGTCTCGATCACTAATAATACTAGAGGGTACTCCATGAAGTCGGACGATCTCTCTAAGATACACAGATGCCAACCAAGCTACCGTCTGCTTACTCTTATCCAGAATAAAGTGATCGCTCATAGTAAACCTATCAAATATTACCCAAATACTAGTTTTACCTTTTCTCGATCTAGGTGACCCCTCTATAAAATCCATCGAAGCGCTTTCTCAATTCCACTGTGTCACATCCAATGGATGAAGCAATCCAGTTGGTTTCTCTGCTCAGCCTTCACTTGCTGACAAATCATATATCGAGCTACATACTCTGCTACGTCCTTCTTCATCCCAATCTAATGAAAACCCTCCTCGTATTTCTATATATCTTATCACTGTCCGGATGGATAGTCATCCGAGAGTGATGAGCCTAGCCTAAAACCTATCTTAACAGATCATCAACTCTAGGAACACACAATCTCCTATCACGGTGTAGCCACCCTTTCTCATCCACAAAATATCTAGCAAGGTGACCAATGGTTTCTCCTATACTGAGTCTATCTATGATATATACTAACTGTTGGTCCTCGCGTTGACTCGATCCAATACGCTCTAAGAGAGTAGGTCACACCTCCAATGATGCCGATAATCTGGGTGCAAAATTTGTAGATGGTCTAAAATCGAACGATGAGATGTATTCCAAACTCTGCCACTCTACGAATAATGGACTCAAAGTCATTCTCCGCCCACTCAATGTGTCTGCTACCACATTCCCCCTCCCCGGGGTATACGCTATCTCGAACTCATACAATGCAAGGAACTCCATCCAGCGTTGTTGTCGCAAATTATGATATTTTTATGGAAACAAGTTCTTGAGTGATTTATGATCTGTATAAAGCTTGAAAATCTCATCAAATAAATAATGTCTCCAAGACTTGAGTGCAAACACTATTGCCACTAGCTCCAAATCATGGGTAGGGTTGTTCTTTTCATGTACCCTTAGCTGCCTACTCCCATAGCAGACAACTCTACCCTCTTGCATCAATACTGCATCTAAACCTATGCTGCAAGCATCCCTTTCAAAGGTAAAAATCTTCGTACCATCAGGAAGAGTCAATACTGGAGCCGACGTAAGAGCGTTCTTCAGTTTCAAGAATGCATCCTTGCAATCTACATCTCAAGTAAAAACTAGGTTCTTCTTCGTTAGACGGGTAATTGGAGTTGAGATCCATGCAAAAACCTTAATGAACTTTTGGTAGTATCCTGCTAGAACCAAGAAACTTCTATTGCATTCTTGAGGGCTTTCCAATCTTGAACTGTGATAACCTAAGCGGCGTCCACCACTATACCATCACTAAAGACAACATGCCCCAAGAACCTTACATCCTTCCGCCAGAAATGGCATTTAGAAAACTTCGCCTTTAGCTGATGTGCACGAAGAGTACGAAGGACCTCTCCTAAGTGCAAAGTGCACTCTTCCTCGCTCTTCAAGAAAATCAAGATATCATCAACGAATATCACTACAAACTTGCTCAAGTACTCCCTAAACACTTGGCTTATTAAATTCACAAAATACGTTGATGCATTGGTTAGCCCAAAAGGCATAACCAGTCACTCAAAGAATCCGTCGGGAGTGCTAAAAGCGGTCTTGTCTATGCTGTCATCCGCTACCCTAAGCTGATGAAAACCTATAGCTAAACACTTAGAAATGCTCTGTCTAACAAACCCTTTCTCGAATAACTCACACACTTGCTTACTAAGGTCCTTCCTCTCTCTTGGAGCCATGTGGTGCACTGGTAACACGACAGGCTTGGCATTCTCCACCAAGAATATGCAGAAATCTATCATGCGACTAGGAGGTAATCCTCTCACCCCGTTGAGTATGTCCGAAAAATCTTTAACCATAGGTACCAAACTGAGAACTTCAATAGAAGCATCTAGAGAATCTAAGAAGCTGAGCATGACTGACCCTCACGGGTTACAAGTAATCTCAAGAGTCCAACCATGGAACATCAAAAGCCTCACAACTCTCCTCTCACAGTCAAGGCTGGCACCGTACATGGCAGCTAGTCCAACCCTAGAATAAGCTTGTAACCCATAAAACCCAGTACATACATGTCACACTCAAACTTGATGCCAAGAATGAAATCCTCAAACCCCTACACATCATTGATAGATCGGCCGTACCTCCTATGGATGTAACAACCCATCTCCGTTAAGGTCACTCGCAAAGAGAATGCCTTAACTTTGACGGAGCGTTTTAGTAGACAAAACAGAAATTTACAAGACATATAGAAAAGTACTTGAAAAATTAATAACTTTATTACAACAGAAACCGAAGTAAGTTTGGTTACATCTTTTCAAATCACAATATTAGAATTCAAGTACAAAATATAAGCCTTGTACAAAAGCCTTCATAATGCATAGTTTTTAAAATCATAATGCCCAACATAAATTGCCATGGAAAGATAGAGCCAAGGCCAAGCGGTACTTCAAGCAGAGAAAATCTGAATCAAGCTCCTATAATTCCACCCTAAAAAAACCTTGAGGGGGGGGGGGGGAGGGAACGAAAGAAAAGGGGCGAAAACAAGCAAGGTCAGACATAAAGTCTGGCAAGTCTAGTGACTTTCAGCATATGAACAGATAATAATATCATGACATGAAAATAAAGCTGGATAAGAGACAACAACAACAGAAGTAACTGGTATACTTAAGCTAAATAGAAGAAACAGAATGATATAGCCGAAGTTATGCTTCTTACTTATATTTTACTTCTCTGCACTAATACTAGTATAATAGGATTAGGAATTACCCTAATGTCCAAACTGAAACAGAAACTGAACAGAATAATCTATACTGGAACAAAATGCCAGTAATGGGCCTTTACCACCCCAACAGACAGAAGGTACATAAACAAAATCAGAGATGGAAACAGAATAATCCCTACAGAAACAGAATGTTATAATTAGGTGTACACTAGTAAATGGGCCTTTAACACCCCAACAGACGGTACCACGCAGAAACAGATAGGTGTTACCACCCAATAGAAATAGATGGTACCTCAACGGAAAAAGGCAGAACTAAGTGTACCCTAAATCTACCCCAAGCAATCGGCTCCCTAATACATAAATACCCTGTGCCAGCCCCACAGAAGGGTGTATCACTCCCCAAAGTGGCAACCTTTAAATGAAACAGACCTATTTACAGATGTCACGGCGTCTTACATCCTCAGAGGCAGACCGGGATCCATGCACGCACATGACCCGGTTGGAACGCACCATCAACACCCCTCGCCATTATCAGAATGAACCACTTATAATTAGTTCAGTAAGCGTGCCCGGACCCTACCTACTGTTGGGTCATAGTTTTGATACCAGAAAGGGTTACTGACTAATATGGGTCCCAAACAATAGATGACACAAGTATTTTCCCTCCTAACCTTGTGTCCCCAGACTAATAGATTTCAGAATAACTTGTTTACAAGTTTTAGGCCTACAGAGTTCAGAATCAACTAGTTCACAGAGCAAAAAATCAAGTCAACAGATTTTCAGACTAACGGATCAGATGTATAGTTTTAACAAACTTACAGATTGTCTAACTTTGTATTGGGCCTACAGATTCACGAAACAGGTTTATTAATTCATCATTCCAGTTGGTTTAGTGTAATAACCCAGAAATTTGAGCCAATTTAAAATTTTTATTTTTGGCAATTTTAGCGAATTTTGAATATTTAAAATGAATATTTTAAATAAAAACGACGAGAAATTTATTTTGAATATAATTCGAACGTATATATTTATATAGTTCGACGTTAGAGTATAAATAATTATTTATAATTATAAAAGGAATTGAAAATGGCGCGGTAGTTCGATAATTCGATTTCAAAATTCAAATGAACATACCGGTTGCAAAATAAACCAGACTTTAGTGAAACAAAAAATATTCGAATCTATTCGAGAATATCTTTCCAACGAACCCGAAAAATTGAAATTTCATAGCGGGGATCAAAAGATATGTCCAGTTGAAAATTCTGAATAGTCGCTATGGAATTCAGGCCCTTAAAAATGGAAATTTAGCAAACGACCTCAGATTTCGACGAAACCACTTTTGTTGGATCCACGATGTCAAATTATTGCTAGATTTCAAATTTCATAATTTTTCGAATCAATATGTGAGCATGGCAAAGGAAAACGCGTTTGACCAGTTTAAGTTGATTTTAATCGACTGGAAAATGGCCATTTTTCAAACGGTCTCAGAATTCGACGAAATTAGTTTTGTTAGGACCGTATCGTCAATACGAAGCTAGAAAATATTTTTCTGGAATTTTTCGAGTTAGTATGTGGCCCCAGTAAATTGAAATGCACGTTCAAATTCAATATATAGAGTTATATGTTGATTTTGACGAAAACTGATCGAAACAGTCGAATCAGCCTACGATACATATCCCGTTGTGTTCGGAATGGGGGTATTTAGCTAGAGGCAACAGTCGTTGGGTCTCGTTTCGAGGTCAAACGAAAAGTCAACTTTTTGAATTTAAATAGAATAAAATAATAATAAATAAATATATTATCTCCTTTATACTAGTCAAAGCCCCCCCTTCGTTTTCAGATCTGAGCCCAAAATAAAAAAGAAGAAGGGGGAGGTGCTGCCTTCGCTCTTCCCGTCAGAGCGCCACCGCGCCACAGGCGCGGCCATCGCCTCGTCTCCCCCTATCTCCTCCTCTCATCCTCTATTCTCTCTCCTCGCGTGCGCCCCCTCCTCTGCGTAAACCCCTAACTCCACCCCACAACGAAAACCCGCCGCGCCACCTGCTGAAGCCCCACCTACCTCCGACGAACCCTCAGCAGACCCCGCGCACCCCTACTTCCGACCAGACCTCGCGAGCCCCTCTTCCCCTTCGATTTTCTGATGGTCCCCTCACCGATCAATGCAGTCTCTCGCCTCCCCTGCCACGCAACACAACGGTGAAACCCCCCCGGCCTTCGATTTCGACTGTAAGCCCCTTTTTTCTTATTTGTTTTTATTTTCAGAATTATATATGTATTAAAAATATGATTTTTATATTTGTAAAGTAATAAAAATTTGATGTTTATGATGGGAAAAATAGGGTTTTTACATATATGAAGTAGCGCATATGAAGAGCTTTGATTTTTTTTAAAAATATATGAAAGGTGTGATTTTGATTAACATGAAGTAGGGATTTTTAATAGTATAAAAACACGATTTTTATATAAGAAGTTGAGGTAATGAAAGGCGATATTTTTATATTATAGAAAGAATAAAAATATGATTTTTATATTATAGAAAGAATAAAAATATGATTTTTATATTATAGAAAGAATAAAAATATGATTTTATATTATAGAGAAGATAAAAATTCGATTTTTATATATTGAATAGCAAAGTAAAAATTCGATTTTTATACATTGAATAGCAAAGTAAAAATTCTATATTTATATATTGAATAGCAAGATAAAAATTCAATTTTTATATATTGAATAGCAAAGTAAAAATTTGATTTTTATATATTGAACAGCAAGATAAAAATTCGATTTTTATATATTGAATAGCAAAGTAAAAATTCGATTTTTATATATTGAATTGCAAAGTAAAAATTCGATTTTTATACATTGAATATCGAAGTAAAAATGTGATTTTTACATATGTAGAGAATATGGGCAAAGGAAGTGACAAGAGGCGAGAACGGCGAAGATTTCTACATAAGAAGAGCCGAGGCGTTTGGTTTAGTTAATCGATGAGAACTTATCACCTTTAATTTAATTTTTCTAGTTGAAAAATATACTAGGATGCAGATGGTGTTTAGTAGCACTTGACACCCGTCGTCCACAGACCATGGACGGCTCGTATGCTTGGTTGTTTGATTTTGATGTGTAGTTGATTGTGTGATGTGAAATGAAATAAAATATTTATATAGTTAAAAATAGAGTTTTTAACGTGTATTTAAAATGAAATAAAAATAAACAAATTGGACGATTTGTTTATATACACACATTTGACTGATATTGATTGGGACAATAAATTTTACACATCGCCCAACTGCACAAATAAAATCTGTGTTTGATTGTTTGAAAACCCCACACGGGTATTGGGGTGATATATGACATACACTAATCCCAATAGTTAGTTGTATGTCGATCGATTGATTGACAGACTGTTATAAGCGTTAAATATTTATATTTGATGCTTATACAGTGTAGAACGCACTTTGGATGATGGTTGATGATTTATAATTGCTGTTATATACGTGTGGTAGAAAATCCATATAATTAACATTATATGGTAATTGATTGGGCCTCATTCTAGTTTTGATATAGAAATATTTGAAATAAAATATATGAATAGAAATATTTGAAATATAATATTTGAATAGAAATACTTGAAAATAGAAATATTTGAAATAGAAATATTTGAAAAAGAAATATTTGAAATAGAATATTTGAAAATAGAAATATATGAAGCCGTGTTGATTAAATTTACGCCATTTTGACGTGAACGATATTTATATCGATTTTAATCAATTTTCAATGTATATTGAAAGTGATATTGAAATTTGAAATAAATTGAAAAGAATTGAATTCAAATATAAATTGAAAAGAATTGAATTCGAATTGAAATTGAATAGAATTGAATTCGAATTGGAATTGAATTAATTTGAAATTCAAATTGAATTGAAAACGAACTGAAATTGAATTATAAATCGATTTGAATGGAAATCAATTTGAAAGGAATTTAAAACGGATTTATAAGGAAAAAATTCAATTTTGATTTGAATTTGAAAATGAAGTTGAAATCGTTTCGAAAACGAATTTAAAACGATTTATAAAATACGTTTTAAAAGGAAATCGATGAAGTATATATTATATATATATAATATAATGGCCTGAATATAACGCACCGCGCTGCGGTAGTTCGTGAATTTCGACTATTGACTTCAAATGGATATTGCGGGTGATCCGACCGTCGGATTCTCCTAAAACCGGAACCGTTGGGTTTGTATCGAAAAGAGCTTTCTAACGAATATTAGAAATTTGAAATCTAACGGTTGGATTTGGAATTATGTCCAAATCAAATTTGGAAAAGGTCGCTGTAAGTGCAGTTCGATGGCCGTTGATGGAAATCGACTGTGCGGGCCTTAATAAAATTATTAAAAATAGTAATAATTTGTGTAAAATCATAAGAAATGATTTGTGAAGATTTAGGATGAAAAAATTCATATTTAAAAAGATAAAAATAGTTTTTTATCGAAATGAACTAGTTTTGAACTAGAATTATAATTCTATTTATTTTTAAATAAATAAATTGAATTTGAAAAGGGTTTTAAAAGTAACCAGAATTTCCAATAATTGAATTGGAATG
This sequence comes from Allium sativum, assembly GCA_030737875.1. Lineage (NCBI taxonomy): Eukaryota > Viridiplantae > Streptophyta > Magnoliopsida > Asparagales > Amaryllidaceae > Allium > Allium sativum. Next base: position 143,938,003 of record CM060921.1, on the reverse strand, counting down.
GATTTGAATCGAAATTGTCTTTGGATTATTTTGATGTTGGATTTCGTGATTATACAGATATTGTTATGGAAATTTGAAAGATATATATATCGTTATTTCCAATACGATATTTGTTGGTCGTAGAATTTGATATTGAATATAAGCCGATATATTTTCTATTCAGAGCCTTGTTTTTAATATCAAATGTGATTTGGGTTTGTCGTGAATGGTGTCTTCATTAACACTATTCTTAAGCCCAGTTGAGAAAATGATTAAATCTTTTTATTTAGATTTAATGAAGTGTACCGATTAAATAATATTTAATTGGAATTGAATTGGTATTGATTTTTGGGTTTATCGTGAACGGTGTTTTAAATAACACTTGTTCTTTAACCCGATAATTAATGAAATGTGATTTTGGGTTGTCGTGAACGGTATCTTCAATAATACTGTTCTTAGACCCAAAAAGGAGTTAAGAAAATCAGAAACTAACTGGAGGTTAGTTAATTTGAATGGTTTCCGGGGTATTTATCTGATGTTGGTTTCGGCCTTCAGGGTTAATACTTAGAGAATTGCTCACTTACTATTTTACGGTTAGGGACTGATTGAAATGTGATGTGATTTTAGGGTTTATCATGAACCGTGTTTTAAATGACACTGATTCTTTATACCAGTTAAAGATTAAAACTAAGTGGAGTTTTAATGAATCTTTAATTAGATTGAAAAGATCAATAATGGAGTATCACCAGTTTTGCTCCAGGCGATAGTTAAATCTTTAATTAGATTTGAACGTGAAATGGTAATTGAATTTACCGATAACACCGTGGTGTTAGATATGAAGTATTACCAGTTTTACTTCATGGGATGAATAGGTTGGGATTAGGAAATTAAAACAAATGATTACTTCGGTAAGGTTCGTTAATCCCGACTAGTTTGAATTGATATTCAAAGGAAGATTAAAGAATAAATTTAAAGGAATTTATCTTTGATAAATTAATGGGAACCTTACCCTAAGAATGTGAAATTTAGAAACTAACTGTAGGTTAGCTAAGCAGAACGGTTTCCTGGGTATTGATCTGATGTTGGTTTCGACCTTCGGGGTTAATATTTGGGGAATTATTCTCTTGTTAATTTACGGTTAGTGACTAATGAATTGGAATGAGGCGTATGTTGTGTTTGTGTAACACTTGTTTATTATATACGCGAGTTGCTCAGAAAGACCGGGTTTATCCCATTCTGAATAACTAATTCGACGATAAGAAATCGAAGATGAAGACGGTGGTCGAAGATCGGAGATTTTCACCTCGTTTGGATGGTAACTGATGTCCTGATTGGGAGGCATCCCGAAATATGGATAATGAGTGGTGATCGTCCAGACGTACGTGGAGATCGAAGGGTTTGCGAGGTATATAATGCCTTCGGTTTCGTTTAGACCCAGAACGGACTTGCAAATGGATAGTGTGTCTGACATTGGAATTTATTCTGTGTGATTGATAGCCATCAGTTGCACGGTGTGAATTGCCTGTGTGGCATGCTAAGATGCAGTGATCAGGGCTTTTGTTGAAAAGCAAAGTCTTGTGGTGATGATCAAAGCACCGCCTGTGTAGCATAGCTTTGTGTACAACGTGAATTCGCGAACCTCACACCCCGATATGAACCAGAAACGGGAGAAAGGACCTCAGGGGGGGCGTGCATTTTCTTTCTAGATAGAAGTGGCGTCAGTGGTTTTACACGCCCTGACGAGTTTAACTTATGTGGTTGTTACTGTTGCAAGGCGCCTCGGTTATATCGGTCGATCCGTGACCGATGGAGTCATTCGTTGGCTCATTTACGCCCCAAAGGACGGAGGGACGCATTGTTCAGGTATTATAATCCACTTTGTGTGGACTGGCCCTGACGATCCAAGGTACTGTTGCGGCTGTGCCTAAGGCTCGGGCTGGAGAGTCTCGAATTCGGTAAGGACTATCTTTTGCCTTGGTTCATGACGGAAATCCAACTTCCAATACATGACGTTTCGATTTTAGTTGTAATCCTATATATGGCGACATAGTGGGATGGGGCGCTTATGCCGTCTATGATTGATACTTATGATTTGAAGTTGTTGTATACACTATGCACTTATAATAGTATCAAATGATTTGTTTTAAACGTATCAAGCATTCTTGGCTATTATAAGGTAAAAACCCTATCCTCCGGCTTGCGTTGCATTGTGTGATGGGAACTGGGTCTTATAGTAGCTTTATTTTTCTTTATTTAGCACTGCGCTGTTGTTATATGCACTGGTGTTCTTGGGAGGAAACCCGTTCCGCGTTAGCGGCGTCGTCCCTTGATTTACCTAACTTTAAAATAAAGATTAATAACTGTTTTAGTTCTCACACCAGTCCCATGACTGACCTTGATTTTATTGTTTTAACCTAAACTCTGGGTGCCCTTATTTTGACACGGGCAGCTAGTAGTTTTGGTTTTGCAGATTTATATTCATAGGATCCTGGTTTACAGCTGGAACGATATCCGGAAAGCTTTGTATCCGTATATCTCCTTCAGTTGTATTTTGTATTATTTTCCGCTGCTATGTAATGTATTGTAATCTCTGATATTTATCGAATGTATATTATTTGTTTATACTCTGTATATTCTTGTATTCTGATGAATTGTTGTAATATACAATGAAATGTTCTTCCGTCTGGGTTCTTCTGTGGCTTGTCCTCGACTCAATCCGGGCTTTCCTCACCGGGGAAGTTCGGGTCGTTTCAGCGTGGTATCAGATCTTTGGTTTACAAAGCTCAGAGAACAAGACACGTTAGAACCATACGAAATAATTCATCAGATATTGGATTAGTAATATCCAATGGGAATGTCTCGTTAGAGATGGGATCAGCAGTATCCTAGAACGAGTGTGAAGAGTATATTTTTAAAATGAAAACAATTTTTGTTTTGAAAATTTTAATCAATTATTCGTATTTGATTATTTATTTTATATTGAATTTGGACAATCCAATATATAAAGATTTTGCATATATGTCTTGCAAACGTGTATTCGAAGTTTTAATGTATTGGATAGTTATAGAATCACACTCTAGTGCCCGGGGATAATTCTGATGACGGGGCACCATCGCCAGTATTTATTTTCGAGTTTCGAAAATGAGATTTCTATATATTTCCAATTGACTGGTGTAAGAACCGAAACTAGATAGGGCTTATTGTTGTGATTTGGCATCAAAAATGTGATTTTTGACTATACATCAAAGTTATGAATTTGAATTGATAATCAACTAATTGATTGATGGTTGTGTTGTTTGATTATTGTATGATTAATAAAATGTTGAGCCATATAGCCAAATTGAATCAAATAATGAATTGTATTGAAAATTAGTCGCATTTGCATGCATATACATGTACTTGCATTGAACAGGTCATAGCAAAGAGGCTAGAGCAGAAGCATAAAATTGTTTGCCCGACAAATAGGTACATGTTTACCATAATTTACTGTTTTGTTTGGGTGATGATGATTTTATGAGCTGATTGGCTAGCCGCTTGGCTTTTTCTTTTTGAGATCAGAGGGCCTGTATGGCAATTTCGGGATTTTCCCGGTGCTCCCGGTGCAGGGGAGGTTATGGCGAAATTTTTCGAAAATTTAGGGTGTTAGCCAAATTTTTGAAATTTTTGAAAAGTTCTTAGAAACTGAAAAGTTGAAGAACTTAAGCCATAATAAAAATAATGAATGTTGAGTTGATTTGTTAAACAACTTTCGGCTTCGTTCCTTTTTGGAGACGAAAAGTTTTAAGTGGGGGAGATTGTAATAACCCGGAAATCTGAGCCAGTTTAAAAATTTTATTTTTGGCAATTTTAGCGAATTTTGAATATTTAAAATGAATATTTAAAATGAATTTTTAAATAAAAACGATGAGAAATTTATTTTGAATATAATTCGAACGTATATATTTATATAGTTCGACGTTAGAGTATATATAATTATTTATAATTATAAAAGGAATTGAAAATGGCACGGTAGTTCGATAATTCGATTTCAAAATTCAAATGAACACACCGGGTGCAAAATAAACCAGATTTTAGTGAAACCAAAAATATTCGAATCTATTCGAGAATATCTTTCCAACGAATCCGAAAAATTGAAATTTCATAGCGGGGATCAAAAGATATGTCCAGTTGAAAATTCTGAATAGTCGCTATGGAATTCAGGTCCTTAAAAATGGAAATTTTGCAAACGACCTCAGATTTCGACGAAACCACTTTTTTTGGATCCGTGATGTCAAATTATTGTTAGATTTCAAATTTCATAATTTTTCGAATCAATATGTGAGCGTGGCAAAGGAAAACGCGTTTGACCAGTTTTAGTTGATTTTAATCGACTGGAAAATGGCCATTTTTCAAACGGTCTCAGAATTCGACAATATTAGTTTTGTTAGGACCGTATCGTCAATACGAAGCTAGAAAATATTTTTTTTGGAATTTTTCGAGTTAGTATGTGGCCCCAGTAAATTGAAATGCACGTTCAAATTCAATATATATAGTTATATGTTGATTTTGACGAAAACTGATCGAAACAGTCGAATCAGCCGAATCAGCCAACGATACATATCCCATTGTGTTCGGAATGGGGGTATTTAACTAGAGGTGACAGTCGTTGGGTCTCGTTTCGACGTCAAACGAAAAGTCAACTTTTTGAATTTAAATAGAATAAAATAATAATAAATATATTATCTCCTTTATACTAGTCAAAGCCCCCCCTTCGTTTTCAGATCTGAGCCCGAAATAAAAAAGAAGAAGGGGGAGGAGCTGCCATCGCTCCTCCCGTCAAAGCGCCACCGCGCCACAGGCGCGGCCATCGCCTCGTCTCCCCCTATATCCTCCTCTCATCCTCTCTCCTCGCGTGCGCCCCCCTCCTCTGCGTAAACCCCTAACTCCACCCCACAACGAAAACCCGCCGCACCACCTGCTAAAGCCCCACCTACCTCCAACGAACCCTCGGCAGACCCCGCGCACCCCCTACTTCCGACCAGACCTCGCGAGCCCCTCTTCCCCTTCGATTTTCTGATGATCCCCTCACCGATCAATGTAGTCTCTCGCCTCCCCTGCCACGCAACACGACGGTGAAACCCCCCCGGCCTTCGATTTCGACTGTAAGCCCCTTTTTTCTTATTTGTTTTTATTTTCAGAATTATATATGTATTAAAAATATGATTTTTATATTTGTAAAGTAATAAAAAATTGATGTTTATGATGGAAAAAATAGGGTTTTTACATATATGAAGTAGCGCATATGAAGAGCTTTGATTTTTTTTAAAAATATATGAAAGGTGTGATTTTGATTAACATGAAGTAGTGATTTTTAATAGTATAAAAACTTGATTTTTATATAAGAAGTTGAGGTAATGAAAGGCGATTTTTATTTATAATGGAAGGCGATTTTTATTTATAATGAAAGGCGATTTTTATTTATAATGAAAGGCGATATTTTTATATTATAGAAAGAATAAAAATATGATTTTTATATTATAGAAAGAATAAAAATATGATTTTTATATTATAGAAAGAATAAAAAATATGATTTTTATATTATAGAGAAGATAAAAATTCGATTTTTATATATTGAATAGCAAAGTAAAAATTCGATTTTTATATATTGAATAGCAAAGTAAAAATCCGATTTTTATATATTGAATAGCAAGATAAAAATTTGATTTTTATATATTGAATAGCAAAGTAAAAATTCGATTTTTATATATTGAATAGCAAGATAAAAATTCGATATTTATATATTGAATAGCAAAGTAAAAATTCAATTTTTATATTTTGATTAGCAAAGTAAAAATTCGATTTTTATATATTGAATAGCGAAGTAAAAATGTGATTTTTACATATGTAGATAATACGGGCAAAGGAAGTGACAAGAGGCGAGAACGGCGAAGATTTCTACATAAGAAGAGTCGAGGCGTTTGGTTTATCTAATCGGTGAGAACTTCTCACCTTTAATTTAATTTTTCTAGTTGAAAAATATACTAGGATGCAGACGGTGTTTAGTAGCACCTGACACCCGTCGTCCACAGTACATGGACGGCTTGTATGCTTGGTTGTTTGATTTTGATGTGTAGTTGATTGTGTGATGTGATGTGAAATGAAATAAAATATTTATATAGTTAAAAATATTTTATAGTTAAAAATAGAATTTTTAACGTGTATTTAAAATGAAATAAAAATAAACAAATCAGACGATTTGTTTATATACACACATTTGACTGATACTGATTGGGACGATAAATTTTACACATCACCCAACTGCACAAATAAAATCTGTGTTTGATTGTTTGAAAACCCCACACGGGTATTTGGGTGATATATGACATACACTAATCCCAATAGTTAGTTGTATGTCGATCGATTGATTGACGGACTGTTATGAGCATTAAATATTTATATTTGATGCTTATACAGTGTAGAACGCACTTTGGATGATGGTTGGTGATTTATCGTTGCTGTTATATACGTGTGGTAGAAAATCCGTATAATTAACATTATATGGTAATTGATTGGGCCTCATTCCAGTTTTGAAATAGAAATATTTGAAATAAAATATATGAACAGAAATATTTGAAATAGAATATTTGAATAGAAATATTTGAAAATATAAATATTTGAAATAGAAATATTTGAAAAAGAAATATTTGAAATAGAATATTTGAAAATAGAAATATATGAAGCCGTGTTGATTAAATTTACACTATTTTGACGTGAATGATATTTATATCGATTTTAATCAATTTTCAATGTATATTGAAAGTGATATCGAAATTTGAAATAAATTGAAAAGAATTGAATTCAAATATAAATTGAAAAGAATTGAATTCGAATTGAATAGAATTGAATTCGAATTGGAATTGAATTAATTTGAAATTCAAATTGAATTGAAAACGAACTGAAATTGAATTATAAATCGATTTGAATGGAAATCAATTTGAAAGGAATTTAAAACGGATTTATAAGGAAAAAAATTCAATTTTGATTTGAATTTGAAAATGAAGTTGAAATCGTTTCGAAAACGAATTTAAAACGATTTATAAAATACGTTTTAAAAGGAAATCGATGAAGTATATATTATATATATAATATAATGGCCTGAATAGAACGCGCCGCACTGCGGTAGTTCGTGAATTTCGACCATTGACTTCAAATGGATATTGCGGGAGATCTGACCGTCGGATTCTCCTAAAACCGGAACCGTTGGGTTCGTATCGAAAAGAGCTTTCTAACGAATATTAGAAATTTGAAATCTAACGATTGGATTTGGAATTATGTCCAAATCAAATTTGGAAAAGGTCGCTGTAAGTGCAGTTCGATGGCCGTTGATGGAAATCGACTGTGCGGGCCTTAATAAATTTTTAAAAAATAGTAATAATTTGTGTAAAATCATAAGAAATGATTTGTGAAGATTTGGGATGAAAAACTCCATATTTGAAAAGATAAAAATAGATTTTTATCGAAATGAACTAGTTTTGAACTAGAATTATAATTCTATTTATTTTTAAATAAATAAACTGAATTTGAAAAGGGTTTTTAAAGTAACCAGAATTTCCAATAATTGAATTGGAATGGATTTGAATCAAAATTGTCTTTGGATTATTTTGATGTTGGATTTCGTGATTATACAGATATTGTTATGGAAATTTGAAAGATATATATATCGTTATTTCCAATACGATATTTGTTGGTCGTAGAATTTGATATTGAATATAAGCCGATATATTTTCTATTCAGAGCCTTGTTTTTAATATCAAATGTGATTTGGGTTTGTCGTGAATGGTGTCTTCATTAACACTATTCTTAAGCCCAGTTGAGAAAATGATTAAATCTTTTTATTTAGATTTAATGAAGTGTACCGATTAAATAATATTTAATTGGAATTGAATTGGTATTGATTTTTGGGTTTATTGTGAACAGTGTTTTAAATAACACTTGTTCTTTAACCCGATAATTAATGAAATGTGATTTTGGGTTGTCGTGAACGGTGTCTTCAATAATACCGTTCTTAGACCCAAAAAGGAGTTAAGAAAATCAGAAACTAACTGGAGGTTAGTTAAGTTGAATGGTTTCCAGGGTATTTATCTGATGTTGGTTTCGGCCTTCGGGGTTAATACTTAGGGAATTGCTCACTTACTATTTTACGGTTAGGGACTGATTGAAATGTGATGTGATTTTGGGGTTTATCGTGAACCGTGTTTTAAATGACACTGATTCTTTAACCCAGTTAAAGATTAAAACTAAGGGGAGTTTTAATGAATCTTTAATTAGATTGAAAAGATCGAGAATGGAGTATCACCAGTTTTGCTCCAGGCGATAGTTAAATCTTTAATTAGATTTGAACGTGAAATGGTAATTGAATTTACCGATAACACCATGGTGTTAGATATGAAGTATTACCAGTTTTACTTCATGGGATGAATAGGTTGGGATTGGGAAATTAAAACAAATGATTACTTCGGTAAGGTTCGTTAATCCCGACTAGTTTGAATTGATATTCAAAGGAAGATTAAAGAATAAATTTAAAGGAATTTGTCTTTGATAAAATTAATGGGAACCTTTCCCTAAGAATGTGAAATTTAGAAACTAACTGTAGGTTAGCTAAGCAGAATGGTTTCCTGGGTATTGATCTGATGTTGGTTTCGGCCTTCGGGGTTAATATTTGGGGAATTATTCTCTTGTTAATTTACGGTTAGTGACTGATGAATTGGAATGAGGCGTATGTTGTGTTTGTGTAACACTTGTTTATTATATACGCGAGTTGCTCAGAAAGACCGGGTCTATCCCATTCTGAATAACTGAATCGACGATAAGAAATCGAAGATGAAGACGGGGGTCGAAGACCGGAGATTTTCACCTCGTTTGGATGGTAACTGATGTCCTGATTGGGAGGCATCCCGAAATATGGATAATGAGTGGTGATCGTCCAGACGTACGTGGAGATCGAAGGGTTTGCGAGGTATGTAGTGCCTCCGGTTTCGTTCAGACCCAGAACGGACTTGCAAATGGACAGTGTGTCTGACATTGGAATTTATTCTGTGTGATTGATAGCCATCAGTTGCACGGTGTGAATTGCCTGTGTGGCATGCTAAGATGCAGTGATCAGGGCTTCTGTTGAAAAGCAAAGTCTTGTGGTGATGATCAAAGCACCGCCTGTGTAGCATAGCTTTGTGTACAATGTGAATTCGCGAACCTCACACCCCGGTATGAACCAGAAACGGGAGAAAGGACCTCAGGGGGGGGGGTGCGTTTTCTTTCTAGCTAGAAGTGGCGTCAGTGGTTTTACACGCCCTGGCGAGTTTAACTTATGTGGTTGTTACTGTTGCAAGGCGCCTCGGTTATATCAGTCGATCCGGGACCGATGGAGTCATTCGTTGGCTCATTTACGCCCCAAAGGACGGAGGGACGCATTGTTCAGGCATTATAATCCACTTTGTGTGGACTGGCCCTGACGATCCAAGGTACGGTTGCGGCTGTGCCTGAGGCTCGGGCTAGAGAGTCTCGAATTCGGTAAGAACTATCTTTTGCCTTGGTTCATGACGGAAATCCAACTTCCAATACGTGACGTTTCGATTTTAGTTGTAATCCTATATATGGCGACATAGTGGGATGGGGCGCTTATGCCGTCTATGATTGATACTTATGATTTGAAGTTATTGTATACACTATGCACTTATAATAGTATCAAATGATTTGTTTTAAACATATCAAGCATTCATGGCTATTATAAAGTAAAAACCCTATCCTCCGGCTTGCGTTGCATTGTGTGATGGGAACTGGGTCTTATAATAGCTTCATTTTTCTTTATTTAGCATTGCGCTGTTGTTATATGCACTGGTGTTCTTGGGAGGAAACCCGTTCCGCGTTAGCGGCGTCGTCCCTTGATTTACCTAACTTTAAAATAAATATTAATAGCTGTTTCAGTTCTCACACCAGTCCCATGACTGACCTGGAGTTTATTGTTTTAACCTAAACTCTGGGTGCCCTTATTTTGACATGGGCAGCTAGTAGTTTTGGTTTTGCAGATTTATATTCACAGGATCCTGGTTTATAGCTGGAACGATATCCGGAAAGCTTTGTATCCGTATATCTCCTTCAGTTGTATTTTGTATTATTTTTCGCTGCTATGTAATGTATTGTAATCTTTGATATTTATCGAATGTATATTATTTTTTTATACTCTGTATATTCTTGTATTCTGATGAATTGTTGTAATATATAATGAAATGTTCTTCCGTCTGGGTTCTTCTGTGGCTTGTCCTCGACTCAATCCGGGCTTTCCTCACCGGGGAAGTTCGGGTCGTTTCATTTAGCCTTATCTACCCAACACGTTTTAGACATTATATTTATCTCAGATTTGCATTAATTAAATATTAATGTGCAGACCTCTCACATTAGGTCGGTAGTTTGTGGCCGCTGGATAAGTCGGGCGGTTCCAGGCAGACTTCTGCCACAAGCCAGACCTAACCTCGTGTCTAAGCATATTTTAGTTATGCCTACGACCTCTCACATTAGACTAGCAGTTTGCGATTGCTGGTTAACCCGGTTGGGTCCGGGCAGGCTTCTACCGCAAACATGAGTCTAACCTCGTGTCTTAGCATTTTTATTTTAACCAGTTTATTCCATTGCAAATTATACAAATATCAGACTAATTATGTCAATTTAACATATTTTACTTCTTTTCAAGTCGCAGCAGATTAAACAAATTAACATGTTTTACACAAATTACAATCATTCAGCTTTTCAACAGATTTAACAGATTTAGCAGTTCAGGCGGTTCAACAGATTTAGCAGATTAGGCAACTCAACAGATTTAGCAGATTAGGCAAAATTAGCAGATTAGGCGATTCAACATATGTAACAGTTTAGGCAATTCAACCGATTAAACAGGTAATAGGTTTAGCAGATTAGGCAAATTTAACATAATAAGCAGATAACAGTTTTAGCCGATTTAAACATTCCTTAAAGTCCTATTCACATATCTTGCCTAATTCATAAGGTAAGCCTAAACTTATATTCCCAAATTATGGTCATAATCCACCATATAACATATGTCCCAATTTTAGTTAAACTTGCATAGTTCAGAATATTCTCCAAAAACCTTACATATAAATTATGCCAAATATAGCCATTGATTACAATGCATGTCACATATCCAAAAACCCTCCCTTACTTAGGTGCATTCACACTTAATAATTATCCAATCTTAATATGGATCTTTACACCTAAGTTAAATGCAAATTAATTCTCTTTTTTTTTTCAAATTTTAGACTATAATATATACAGGGTGTTACATTCTCCTCTCCTTAAAGGATTTCGTCCCAGAAATCTTCAAGTTAAGAATAATGTGTCCTACCATCCAATCACCCATCTACTCAACCATCATCCAAAAGCATCCATTGTCCTTAGAAAACTTCTAATGTTATATGAACATATGCAAAAGTGTGTGTATAAGTTCCTTATCTATTGCAAAGATTAGGCGGTCCACAGATTCAGTTGACCTCCTTAATGCAAACCATGATAGTGCCATGCGTCCATTATGTATGCGAAAGAATCCTATCAATACATATTATTTCTTCATGTGTGCTCAACCATTCATCAAAATGCAGCATCCATATGATAACACAATCATTGTTCATCCATTAACCTAAATATGCACACACATTTATATGCAATATGAAAGCAATTTGAGCCGATCTAGTGCCTAATGTGTGTGTAAATGCATCCACGAGCAACCACTAGCAAACACTTGCATCCACTTGCAACCATCAAACATAACATATCTCAAACACATGTTTACATCCATGGATTTCCTATCTAAAGGTCGAAGATCCGGTCGATGGGATACAAACAAATGATATAACTAAAACAAAAGCTTTATTCCCATTTGATATCGGTTAAGAGAATAATTCCCTAAGTCTCAGCCCCGAAGACGGAAATCAACATCAGACTGACACCCAAAGAATTACCCCCATTAAACAATGTCAAATCTGGAAATTTACTTGATGCTTCAAGTAGAAACCCCTACCCTTCAGAAATATTCAAATACTTACAGACTACTGGTACGGATCAGATTACTGAATGATTCTCAGAAAGCTAAGCATAACAGACTCTTGCGGGTCACAAGAAACTTTGGGGGTCTTCCCATGACAAGTTAGAAACTTAACGACCCTCCTCTCAAAATCTAGAACGACCCTCTACATAGAAAGCTGGTCCATTTAGAACCAACCCATAGCCCATAAACTTGAGCACACAAATGTCACATTCAAATTTTTGACGCCTAACACATATAAATTCAACCCCTTACAAATCACCAATAAATGAGCCGAACCACCAAAGGGGTTTGAAACAACTACGGGATCAGAAACAATACTAGTACTAAAGTGCAGAGTCTCAATTACAAAATAAAAAAGAGTCTTAAATTCATAACCAGATAAGGAAATTAAACCTCCTACATAAATTTTCCTATCCCCATCCCATCCATCAGCCGCGAGAGCATTCGCCTATCCTATCAAAGGAAGAGATTTTAGACAAAGGACCGAAGGATACTACATATGGCTTTTCGGGGAATGTTTTTCAAAACAGGCTTTCCTTTTTGAAAATACTTTCTTTTAAAACCCTTTTTTTTTGAAAAATAATTTCAAAACTTATATCTAATCTGGTAACCTTCAGCTCTGATACCAAGTGTAACACCCCACCTCCGTTAAGGTCACTCACAAAGGGGATGCCTTAACTTTGACGAAGCGTTTTAGTAGACAGAACAGAAGTTTACAAGACAGATAAAACAGTACTTGAAAAATTAATAACTTTATTACAACAGAATCCAAAGTAAGTTTGGTTACATCTTTTCAAATCACAATATCAGAATTCAAGTACAAAATATCAGCCTTGTATAAAAGCCTTCATAATGCATAGTTTTTAAAATCATAATCCCCAACGTAAACTGCCATGGAAAGATAGAGCTAAGGCTAAGTGGTACTTAAAGCAGACAAAATCCGAAACAAGCTCCTATACTTCCACCCTAAAAAAAACGGGGGGGGGGGGGGGGGGGACGAAAGAAAAGGGGCAAAAACAAGCAAGGTCAGACATAAAGTCTGGCAAGTCCAGTGACTTTCAGCATAAGAACAGATAATAATATCATGACATGAAAATAAAGCTGGATAAGAGACAACAACAACATGAGTAACTGGTATACTTAAGAGAAACAGAAGAAACAGAATGATATAGCCCAAGTTATGCTTCTTACTTATATTTTACTTCTCTGCACTAATACTAGTATAATAGGATTAGGCGTTACCCTAATGTCCAAACTGAAACAGAAACAGAAAAGAATAATCTATACAGGAACATAATGCCAGTAATGGGCCTTTACCACCCCAACAAACAGAAGGTACACAAACGGAATCAGAGACGGAAAAAAAAAATCCCTACAGAAACAGAATGTTAGAATTAGGTGTACACTAGTAAACGGGCCTTTACCACCCCAACAGATGGTACAATGCAGAAACAGATGGGTGTTGCCACCCAACAGAAACAGACGGAACCCCAACGGAAGCAGACATAACTAAGTGTACCCTAAATCTACCTTAAGCGATCGACTCCCTAATACATAAATACCTTGTGCCAGCCCCACAGAAGGGTGTATCACTCCCCAAAGTGGCAACCTTTAAATGACACAGACCTATTTACAGATGTCACGGCGTCTTACACCCTCAGAGGCAGACCGGGATCCATGCACGCACATGACCCGGTTGGAACGCACCATCAACACCCCTAGCCATTATCAGAATGAACCACCTATAATTAGTTCAGTAAGCGTGCCCGGACCCTACCTACTGTTGGGTCATACTTTTGATACCAGAAAGGGTTACTGACTGATATGGGTCCCAAACAACAGATGACACAAGTATTTTCCCTTCTAACCTTGTGTCCTTAGACTAACAGATTTTAGATTAATTTGTTTACAAGTTTTAGGCCTATAGAGTTTAGAATCAACTAGTTCACAGACCAGAAAATCAAGTCAACAGGTTTTCAGACTAACGGATCAGATGTATAGTTTTAACAAACTTACAGATTGTCTAACTTTGTATTGGGCCTACAGATTCATGAAATAGGTTTATTAATTCATTAATCCAGTTGGTTTAGCCTTATCTACCCAACACGTTTTAGACATCATATTTATCTCAGATTTGCATTAATTAAATATTAATGTGCAGACCTATCACGTTAGGTCGGTAGCTTGTGGCCGCTGGATAAGTCGGGCGGTTCCAGGCAGACTTCTGCCACAAGCCAGACCTAACCTCGGGTCTAAGCATATTTTAGTTATGCCTACGACCTCTCACATTAGACTAGCAGTTTGCGGTTGCTGGTTAAGCTGGTTGGGTCCGGGCAGGCTTCTACCGCAAACATGAGTCTAACCTTGTGTCTCAACATTTTTATTTTAACCAGTTTATTCCATTACAAATTATACAAATATCAGACTAATTATGTCAATTTAACATATTTGACTTCTTTTCAAGTCGCAGCAGATTAAACAAATTAACATGTTTTATACAAATTACAATCATTCAGCTTTTCAACAGATTTAACAGATTTAGCAGCTCAGGCGGTTCAATAGATTTGGCAGATTAGGCAACTCAACAGATTTAGCAGATTATGCAAAATTAGCAGATTAGGCGACTCAACATATGTAACAGTTTAGGCAATTCAACAGATAGAACAGGTAACATGTTTAACATATTAGGCAAATTTAACATAATAAGCAGATAACAGTTTTAGACGATTTAACCATTCCTTAAAGTCCTATTCACATATCTTGCCTAATTCATAAGGTATGCCTAAACTTATATGCCCAAATTATGGTCATAATCCACCATATAACATATGTCCCAATTTTAGTTAAACTTGCATAGTTCAGAATATTCTCCAAAAACCTTACATATAAATTATGCCAAATATAGCCATTGATTACAATGCATGTCACATATCCAAAAACCCTCCCTTACTTAGGTGTATTCACACTTAATAATTATCCAATCTTAATATGAATCTTTACACCTAAGTTAAATGCAAATTAATTCACTTTTTTTTTTCAAATTTCAGCCTATAATATATGTAGTATGTCCAGATCTAGATCTTGAATTACAATTTGTACTATGCATCCAAATCAGTTACATGTTCACAGTTAAACTTTACGCCACAAATCCCAAGTCATATGTCCAATATTCTTTATGCCTCAAAACTCAAGACATATGTTAAATACACCTTATGTTTTAAATACAACATACCCAATTATGTGTCTCAGATTTATGTTCTAAGTTCAACCTATGTTCTTTATGTTCTAAGTCACAATAATCCTCTCCTTCGAAGTCATAAATCGTCTTATACAATATGCCTCAAATTTATGTCCAGAATTACAACATGCGTTGAATCCTCAAATTAGTTACAAATCAATTATGCCCAAATATGCCTCATTCAATATTCTTCCCAAATTTAGCTTTTATGCGTTCATCTCTTATGAGATCTGGCTCAGGCACGTGGTAGCCTGGCTATCAAACAAAAATAAAGAAAGGAGGAAGAAATACAGAACAAACAGAATAATAAAACAGAGGAACAGATCTGATAAATAGAAAAAGGGCATAATCTTAGATTCAGTTTTATAATTATGTCAAGATCATGATTAAAATTCATATCGGAAAATAACTGCAATTGCCTTGATTGGATTATAGAAGAAGAGTTGCAGTAGTTCTCTTTTAATCTTATTCAGATTTGGAAGAAGATGCACTAGTTCTAGTTTTGATCCCAGCAGATTAGCGATGCCATTATTTTATTTATTTATTATAGAGGCAGAGTATAGGAAGAATGAAATTGTGTGGAGAGAAAGTGAGATTTGGGGGTGTTTTTATCGGAGAATAGGGTGATTTAGAGCCTTCAGATCAGTCCAGAAGTCATCAGATCCACCCAGCTCGAAGACAGGTCATCCAGCCACTCAGAAGAAGATACATCATCACAAAACACTCTAGAATTCTGTGTTGGATCGGTATGGGCGCACTTGGCAGGTGCGCCAGTGTATTTTTGTACTAGCACACTTCATAAGAGCGCCATTGTATTCTGGCCAGTTTCCGGTTTTTCTGCCTAACTTCGTTCGTCCATATCTTCTTCATACGTATCCATTTTACGCAAACTCGGACTCTATCTCAAGCAAAATTTCGAGACGAACGCAATGGCACAACCCGTTTCCCTTAATTCTTCTCCTAAAAATTAAGTATATTTTAATTTGTTACTTATACGTTCAAAGAAAATACGGGGTGTTACAATGGGGCTTGAGACAACTACTAGATCAGAAAATATAGAAGTATCTAGGTGTAGACTATCAACAACAAAATTGGATAAGAAAGAATGAGAAGCACTGTAATCGAACAATGTCCTAATAGGAAAGTTGAAAAGAGAAATCAAACCTTCTATGGTGACCTTCCTACCTCTGTCCTGACTGCTACCACAATCTGAGTCGCCTCAAGCGCATGAAACTGTGCTACGGATGATCCTACCACGTCTCCCTATTGTATGAAATGTCCATCTGCCCACACTGAAAGCAAGCACATTTTTTAGCCTTCATGCAGTCTTTGATGGAGTGCCCCATCTTACCAAAACCATGACGCTTAACTTCCTTCTTGATATGTTCCTACTCAGGTTTCTTCCCTTTCTTCATTGCACCCTTCTTAGGCCACCACTTTTTCTTTCCATTATTTGGCTTGGCGTTCTCAAGCTTACTCACCTTTCCATCCTCATGCATAAGAGCCATTTCCACCAGCCTGTCAAACGGTCCATTGGAACATGTGTCATCATCAATCCTTGGAGGGGTCGGTTTAGTCCCGTTGCAAATCTCAAAGCCTTCTTGTATGCAGTATTAACTAGATCCAAGCTAAACCTTTCTATCTCATTGAGGCTATTCACATGCTCCTTCACCGACATACTAATTTGCTTCAGACTCAGAAGCTTTACCAACTACATCCCTTCTTTAGCTTGCAATTAAAAATTGTTCTCGAACTTATCCTTGAACTCGTCTAATGTCTTGACTGCATGCTCAACTTCAGCTACTTCCCACCAATACACCGCTTCTCCTTTCAGTTGCTAAGTGGCCAATTGGATCCTCCTCCGGTCATCAAGCTCTTATAATACGAACACACAATCGGTCTCTCTTAGCCAATTACGAGCATCTACAAAACTCGCCGATCCATGAAATGGCTTGCCGCCCATAGCAGAGAAGTCCTTACAGAGCTTAGAGAAATTAACCACTGGATTAGGTAGAACTATTGCAGTTGTAGCTGGAGGTGGGGGCATTTCCTTGCCCTTTGGCAAGTGCCATAACTTCAACATATCTATGGAACCATGTTGAAATGGGAACACCCACTGGAAAATTGGGAGATCTGGACATGCTAGAAATAAAATAGACAAGGATTCAAAAAGGGATCAAAGGAATATTGTAATTGACTTGAGGGGTTATTTTTCAAATTAAGTTTTACTTGAAAATTCTTTAACTTTTGAAAACACTTTTTCAAAAACTTTTCTTTGGTCTTATAACTTAGGCACCGATACCAAGTATGACAACCCACATCCCTTAATGTCACCCATATGAGGATGGGTTAAGTTTTGTGAAGCGCTTAGGTATGAAGTAACATAGAGATTAAAATTCACAAGACAGAAATATAAAACACAGCGGAAACTTTTAAAACATTTATTAAAATAAGCAAAACCAAGTCATAACACTTATTACATTTCAAAATAAAGATAATAATCATCATAAAACTAACATATTGTCCCGTGGAAAATATCGATGTACACAAAAGTTATCTGTTTCATAAGTCAATACAATGATCAAAAGACAAGAACCAATACATGAAGAAGTAAAGAGTCTGAATCCGAGTTCAACCAAATAGTCAAGAATCTCTACTGAGACCCTTCATCCTATGAACCTAGGGGAGGGGGAAGGAGGAGAGAAGGAAAAAAACAAACTAGTCAGACATACGTTTAGTGAGTTCTAATAATTGTTAAGGATGCAGATTAAGGATCTTAAGGCAGAATTAACACTAGAGGGGGAGGGGGGTGAATAGTGTTTATAAGAAATTTATTTAAATCTTTGACTAACTTAAATTACTATGTGAATCACACAATGATTATAACACCAGAAATGATCACAAACACAAAAACAATCACATGCACAAATATAAGTAAATATAAAATGCAGAAAAGGAAAGAACACACCGGATTTTATATTGGTTCGAATTACTCCTACGTCCAGTCCCACGCAACGCTGGTTTGCGCATAGTCTTATTAATACTAGTATCAATCTTACAACACACTTGATTTCATGGCTATAAGGTTAACACTGATTCCACCACCCTTGATTTCACGGCTACAAGGTTAACACCGCTCCCTTTCCTTGATTTCCGAGCTACAAATGACACATGTTTTGCCAAACAATTACAATAGCCCTAGAACTCTTCAATAGCACTTCCAATCAGAGAGTATTTGATAGAGATTGAGAAGAGAAGAAGTTTGATATAATTTGAGTAGAAATCGGCAGAGTATAAGTGTATAAATCAAGAAATTAAAGGATAATAATGATGGTAAGAGAAGGGATGAAGAAGATGAAAAAATTATGAAAACATCGAAATTAACCCCTATTTATAGTGTTTGAAAGGTTGCAACGTTTATGAAGCGTTTCAAAATATGAAAAGACACTTCCTTTGAAATTTGAAAAAGTGACAGTTATATGTCGGCATGTCCAAATATGTATGTCAACATATACTTGTTTTTTTGAAATTTTAAAATCATTTTTCAAGTGTTAAAGCTAATATATATTTTATGGAAATTCTTGAATCAAAACTAGTGTTTCAAATGAATTTTCTAAAGTGTAAAAACATATAAAAATATAACAATATATAATATAAACATATTTATAAATTTATATGATATAAGACTATAAAACATATATTATAAATACATATATATTATAAAACTTTATAAACTATAAACATATATGTGTATTTGAAATCATAAGTAAAAACTTGATAATTTGAAATTACAGAAAAGGAGTTTGAAAATAATTTTGAAATCAATTTGAAAAGGAATTTGAAAACAAAATTTGAAAGTGCTAGCTGGAGTTTTACATATAATCTAGACTTTATTACTTTGATAATCTTTAGCACTTGAAATCTTGATATCTTGATACTTATGAGTCTTAAATTCTTTGAATCTCCAATAGTGTATAGTCTTTAATATTTATATCCTGGATATATATCTTGCATATACACATATATATTCTGGACAAGGATATTAGTATATATTTTATAATTAATAATGGTATTAATTGAAACAAGGTTGTTGGGATCAAAATTCCATTCTCCAAAAATATCCCCCTTTTTGATGATGACAACCTTGGTTTATAAAATATTCATACCTGATATTACCTGCTGATCCGACTCCCTAATTACTCCCCTTTTCACCATGAATTTCTTCTAATTCCCTTTTACAATATGCCTATCTTAACTATATCTATTTATAATTTCTCTGTCATTGTCATTATCAAAAATTATCATATACTAAACTATACTATATTATACCTATAGTATCATATATTAAACTTAATTACATTATACTAAACTAGACTAAACTAAATTATACTCCCCCTAAATCTATGCTATATCTAATCATAATTACTTAATCTATAATACTAAATCTACATTAATAAGTAGGAAAATTGTAACATCCCATATTTTCTATATATATTTTTCAATTTTTAAATAAATAAAATGGAATGATATGGGAAGAATCAAATAATGTTGATGATTATTTGAATTTAGTATAAATAGATTTTTCAAATTTAGTTCATTTAAAAATGTTGTAATTTGAAATTTAAGATTTTATTAGTAAAATGAATTTGAGTGGTTTAATTTAAAAGTGAAATTCAAATTTAATTTGGAAGTGGTGGAAATTTAAGTTGTTTAAGTTAAATTTGAAATTCAAAACTTGAATTAGTAAATAATCATATGTGGAACTTAAAATTTTATGAAATAAATTTATGGAATTTACTTAAGTTATAAATTGGTTTAAATTTGAATTTAATGAATATTCAAATTGAATTAAAACAGTTAAATGAATATTTTATTAATTGATTAACAGTGAAATTTAACTGTTTTGGCGAATGTCTCGGAATTCGCCGAAACTGGCGCCATCAGAACCGGAACGGTGAATTATTATAGGATTTCAATTTGCGTTACAATCCGACTTACCGCTTGATCGTACGAGAGAAAATGTGAACGAGAGCATTGTAAATGGATAATTGGGTATCTCTCATGTTTGGGCCTTATAATTATAAATAAAAATCCCTTTCTTCACTCATCAGCTCATTTCTATGATACGTACACTTTCCTCCATCTACTTTTCTTCTTAATGGCTGAAAATAATTTTTCAAACCCTAGATCTAAATTAAAATCCAAGCTGAAAATCAAATCTTCCCGAACCATAGCGTATTATATATCAAAATGAAGGTCGCGACGATACGAAGCTATGGGTGCTCTCAGTTTCGACATGTAGTGCATGTAGTTGCCGGAAATTGGTGGTCAAACTTCCAGTTTTCGAAACCCTAAGTGTGAATTTGGGTATTTTCAATCTAAACACCAATCGCGAATTTTAGCAGCTGGGTTTTGTAGAGTCTGGTTAGGGGAGTTGAACCACGGTGGTCGGAAGTCCTATCATCAAGCTGGATGCCGGAATTTGGAGGTTAAAGGTCGGAATTTGCGGTTCTAGGGTTCGACGGAGCGGCTGATTGGGGCGACCGGAGATGAGGCCTCCGGTGCTGGCGGACGCGGCTTCCACTGCAGGTCAGAACGTGGGTAGTCGAAGGTCTTCTAGTGGTCGGAATCTCGAGATATTGTGGGTTAAAGTTGTGGGATTTGGGTTGGTTCTATGTCGGTTACTGTTCACATGCGAGAGAAGAAGGAGCGGGAGAAATTTAAGGGTGCTGACGTGGCAACATGTGATTGGGTGAGAGAAAATATTTATTTATTTTATATATTTAAATTCAGAGAGTAAAACGCTGATAACTCTTTCGTTTTGACTCGGATTTGGACGCGGTTTGTTGCGTTGGGATCGTGGTGGAATTACGGACGTTTTGGCACTAATCTGGCTGTGTTGAGAGACCGTGAAATTTTGGCCTTCAGTTGGACGTACGATCAACAAAAGACTCAAAGGTGAGTGATTCTTCGGTCATGAAATACTGAATTTATTCCCATATTTATTGAATTAAATTATGAAGTAAGTTTGGTTACATGGTTGTGTTGGATGGTTGATGTGTGGTTTAAATTTAACATGCAAGTGTGTTAACATGCAATCTAAGTAAATGATTTGTTATTTAATTTAATTTAAATCTCTAGTTGAATTCGAACCCTTGTTAGATCCTGAAACAGTTTAATGCTGAATCAGTTGAATAAAATTGTTGTGATGGATGTTGGTTGAAATTTATTACTGGATTTATAGTGACATTTTAAATGCTCTTTATTTCAGTATATTGTAATGCATGTTGATTATGACGATAAATCCCATTTACCCTTGATGTTACGGGCATCTAATAAACCCGGGATTTATCGATTTGAATAAATTAAGAACACAGGTTGAAATGATACATACCCGTGACCCTGATTTGGATTGAAATGATAGATCCATCCCTGGAATATCGATAAATTAAATTTAAATCACTTGGCCATTGGATAGACAATTAAATACATACATCGGTTGGTTAAATGATTTTTAAATATTCGAAATTCTGTCTGATGGAAAACTTCATTTAAAGGAATGTGTCGATTTCGATAATTTTACTCTTCCTTTAAGATTTGAATCCTGGACAGTATTGAATGGTTAAGGAAATTTTTCCCAAGGAATTTGGAGTTTTGAATTTGAATTCGAACAGGATTTGGGATTTATCCCAAAAATTGGGAAAACTCGAATTAAGTAAATTCTTGTTGAATTTCATTTAGGAATAAAGATAATTGAGGTTGTTCAAACGAAATATGAATATGGTTTTGAAATCCTTTAAATGGAAAGATGGGTCTAATGGTGTTGGAAACAATATATTGAACTATGTTAACTCCATTGATACTGGAGTATAGGTCCAAGTGTTGGAAGTCGGAAGAAAAGAACGATTTGGTTAAGGGATTTTATTTTATATATATTTTACACCTTTGATTTCTAATAACTATTCTTTTCAAAAACTTCAATTATTAAAACTTTTACCTAGAAAACTATTTTGTTATAACTAAATTTCCTTATATTTTATTACTTAAACTACTCTGCAAGAACCTTTAAATCACGTATATACATAGTGTTAAATTATCTTATTTCATTCGAGCTATTATATTCTATATATATATATATACATTTTATATAAAGACTTTTATTTTATAAGCATCTATTTTTCAAATTACATTAAATGATCGTAAATTTCTTCTGAATGGAAAGTGTTTGGATCTAAACTATTGTTCAAATGGAGATGAGATAAATCTTATTCTATTGAATACGAATCGACTTCTAAACCAATTGGATATAGAAATGAAAATTTATTCTACTCAAATATAAATGGTCCTCATAAGGATTTGAAATGAGTTGAAGTGGAAGTATATATTCTACTTGAATATGAATAGATTTCGAACATAAATCGATTTGGGAATAATTTGAAATCTTTGAGATAAAATATATTCTGTTTGAATATAAGTCGATTTTGAAATATTATATGATTATAATATAAGGATATGGGAATATATTCTAGTTTAGAATATAATCGGTTTGGGAATGATTATGATATATTGATATGAAATTATATTCGTTTTGAATATAAAACTTGGTTCGAACAAAATATGATATTTTGATATGAAAGCGAACCTTTATGAAATATAAAAGAACCAACCGATGTGAAAAGATGTAAACGTTGGTTGTCAAAGAGACCGGAGTCGACATAAGCATACTCTCTGTCAGTGTCGATACCACTTTGACAACTGTGAACGTTTTGACGTATCCAGAACGAGATATGATGACTTGGAGTCGATTATTGAATTGAAGAAGATGATCGAGGACGAAATAGCCCTGACCTTCGGGTCAGAATTGAAATGACTAAAACAGGAGCTATACCGTGACTAACTGAGGTAGCACATTTGATCGGACACACTTCTTCGATACTATTTCTATGACTATGATGATGATGATTTGGGCCCATTTATGAATTATGGGAGTGTGTTCCGAGGTGGGCGGTAGTGGCTGCTATGCGTTACCACCGATCCGGGAGTGCAATTGGTAGAATCCTACCCTGGGCGTTGCCTTGAGTGCCTTGTCATATTATCCTTATCGAGCCTCATACGATTTTGATTTGTATCGTACCTATGGAGTGCCCTCTGATGCCATCGTTTACGGTGGGTTTACGGTACTGTATAGACTACGGTATTATAAACGGTGTAAGGGTAAAAATGTAATCCCGCTTACGCTATTTTCAGTATTTATACTTTACTGAGTAGACACTATCATAATACCGTATTATCTATGTATGTATTAGTTTAACGGATCCTCAAGAGATAGAAAGATCCCGTAATATCTCCTGAGTTACTGCACCCATGATATTGATGTTATTTCGTATTTTAATTTGACTAATATGAGATGATTTAGTGCTGATCCGAGTGTTTGTTGTGTTTTCTTTTTATGCAATACGCCCGGGTCAGCAGATGTTGCAGTTAGCGAATATTCCCTTGCCTTGGAGGACGAAGACGAAGTTTGGTGTATATATCTATTATGAGTATGGTTTAACCACTGCGTTTATTTCCGCTGCTTATTATATACATCTGAATGTATATGTAACTCTGATAATCATTGAATGTTATAATCAGTATACATTTAAACTGCTTTTAACTGCTATTTGTTTATTATATGTTGTCCTTCCGCTGTGAGATTCTGTTATTGTCTTTCTCTTCTTTCTTTCTTTTCTTCTTTCCCAATAACTACCTGCATTTGCGATTTATTTGGGTCGACATGTGTGGCTTATTGTCGATTTTAAACGGTCAAAAATATGGGTCGTTACATTTGGTATCAGAGCGATGGTTGTCGACTACCTTGGCTCTGTTTGGGAATAAACTCATTAGAGATGGGGTTAGAAACGCCCTAGAATGAGTTTGAGGGACATGAGAGAGCGTACTTGTATTTGGTTATAAATTGGTTTATATTATGTTGAGTTGTTCTGTTGAATATTTATGGATTCTGGTCGATATATGGGACGCCATAGAGTCGATAGGGATCTCTAAATAATCGAACAGAATGAATGATATAATATGGTTTCTATTTTTATTTTTAAATATATCAAATATATATTATTGGTTCAAGTATATATGTATTCATGTTAGTGGGTAATAATATTAAGTTATTACCTATTATGGTCGGTTGAATAATGAATATAATAATAGATAATTAATAGGTGTTGGAAATTTAATGGTTTTAGAAAATATTTGAAATGAGATGAAATACCTGTAGGTATAATTAGATGAGAAAGGTGTGATTAAAATAGAAATGACCTTAAAACTTAATCCTGGGAGACTTTTGAAATAGTTTGACAAAGTGAAAATAATATCGTATTATAAGAAATAGTTTTGGAAATAGTTTTCAAAGGATTTTAAAAGGGATAAGAGTGTAATCCCTTCTCAGAACATCAGAAATAATGTCGGTAATGAGTGCACACATTATCGACGTTTATTCTGAAGCGTCTAAGTGGGGGAGACCACCCGTATTTTCATAACTATTTTGAAAGGATTTTTGGATTTAAACCCCTATAGTATAAGTTTGGATAAGAGTCCAAGTATATGATATTTAAAAATGAGTTTAAATTTAAACCAGAATTGAAATTTTATGTTCTTTACAATTAAAGATTGGATTTAAAAATTTTATATGGTATGGGTTCAAAGAAGTTTATAAATATGTATGTGTCTTTGAACTTAGTTTAAACCCGGAATTAAAATACTTAAGTTGTCTTAACTAATAATATTGGTTTAATCACTTAAGAAACTCGATCTGTTAGAATTTAGATGTTGAAACAAGGAAATGGACCTGAGTATTAATAGAAAATAAGTGGTCGTTGAATTATTAAGCAGGGCGATAATATGGGAAGAAAATTGCCGATGAAATATATATATATATATATAAATGGTTTAAATTGAATGCGCCGCGTAGCGACCGTTCGCGAATTTCGACCATTGACTTTGAATGGACATAGCGGGAGATCCGACCGTTGGATTCTCCCAAAACCGAAACCGTTGGGTTCGTATCGGAAAAACCTTTCCAATGAATATGAGAGATTAAAAATCTAACGGTTAGATTTGGAAATATGTCCAAATAAAGTTTGAAAAAGGTCGTTATGGCCTCAGCTCGGTGGCCGTTATTGGAAACCGACTGAAATATCGATAATAAAATTATTAAAAATATTGATAATTGGTGGAAAATCATAATAAGTGATTTAGAAAGAATTGGGATGAAAAATTCCATACTTGAATAGATAAAAATATATTTTATCGAAACAAACTTTAATATAATATGAGATGAGAATAAGGGAATGGTTAAGGATGAATCATAGTGCCAAAATAAGAAAATGGGATGCAAATATAAATTGGTTTATTCAGAATAAAATAATAGTTAAGCGAATCCTAATTTGGGAATTGGAAATATTGAAATGAGACATGAGAATAAAACTTAACCTGGTTTGGATGGATTTGATGAAACGAAATCAATTGGAAAAGGATTAAATAAGCCAATATAGAATCTATATATTGGTGGATTAGGCAAATAAAACGAAATGTCGAAAATGAGAGAAATAGAATAGTTATATAAAACTATAACTGATCTTAACCCTTAACTTTTGGGTTTGAAGTTAACTAAATGAAACGACGTTCATGTAGTGTAAATGGGGTAATAAGAGTAAGTAATTAAAATGTGTGGGTTGACCCAGGTTAATGGGAATGAGGTGCGAGGAAGTAATACAAACCGGGAACTGAGACATGAAATAAGATATAGGGGATATAAAACCGAGGGCTAAATTATTTAATTTGAATATCGAACGAATTTGGCAATTCGACCAAAGTTAATGAGTTAATGATTTGATATTATCGAGTTAGTTCGGAAATTAAAAGTGAATTCAAGTCTTAAGTGTAATCAAATGCTTGAAATGAAAACAAAGAAAAAAAATAGATCGGAAAAATAATAATAATAATAGGCAATCGAATGCGAATCCATTTCTCGAGAAATGAAGCGATAACAAATTGAAGTGTTAAAGATTTACCAAAATTATTGGAATCGAATGGTTGAAACTTCAAATGGAATTAATCGATGTATGCGGAAATTTAAAAATATCCGATAAGCTGAAGCGAAATGGTCGTAACTTTTGATAGGATAATCGAAATTCGACGATTCTAGACTTTTTCGAAACCTAAGAAACTGAACTAAAACTTTTGTTAGTGCCTTGCCTAATTTTCGAGTTAATTATGTTGAAGACCAAGTTTTAGTCGTAGTTGTATGCGCAGAAAATAAAAATCTGAACTGAATACCCATGTTGTTTTGGTCATAACTCACAAACGAAACGTTGGATTTTAATGTGCGAGTACAATTCGGAAAGCCCAGGATCTGAACTAAAACTTTTCGTAAATATGCTGGGTGAAATCTTGAGATTTAAAGGGGTAAAAACTGGGTTGAACAACTCAGACCTGCATTTTTTAGTGTATGGGCTGAGGGGTTCGTCTTCACTAAATTAGTCATAACTTTTGAACGATTAATCCGAATTCGACGAATCTGGACAATTCGGAAAGCCTGAAACAAAAGCTACAACTTTTTTCTTGTATGTTTTAGTCAAATTCCCTCATCTAAAGGGTGATAAACTTCATTTTGTTTGCTGGCCTGTCATGGATATGTTGGTTTTAGGGATAAAAATGATTTATGTAGATTGTGCAAGTGCATATGCTTGTTATATATTGTATATATGCTTGAATCTCATTTGTATGCGAGTTGTAACAGGGGTAAGGAAGTGGTATTGCGCTACAGAGCTCGCTTGCGCTAAATGCTAAGGTAATGAAAATGCAAATAAACGCTAAAGAAAGGTATGTAATTGTGTCACAAAGTTTTGGTGGTTTATATTTTGATTTTCCCCTTTTGGGATGCCTCATCGAGTGATGAGATGAATATTTGGATTTATATATGTATTTTGGATTTTTTCGGGACCTCTGCGTACAAAGGAGATGCTGCCGAAATTTTTCGTGATTTCGGGAGTTAGAAAATTTATGAGGTTTTATAATTATATACTTATTTTATAAATGTTATTTTATAAGTATGGATTTAGAAGTATGACTTGTTTAATACCTTATCTCGTTCTCTTTTCGAGGACGAAAAGATTTTAAGTGGGGGAGAATGTAACATCCCATATTTTCTATATATATATTTTTCAATTTTTAAATAAATAAAATGGAATGATATGGGAAGAATCAAATAATGTTGATGATTATTTGAATTTAGTATAAATAGATTTTTCAAATTTAGTTCATTTAAAAATGTTGTAATTTGAAATTTAAGATTTTATTAGTAAAATGAATTTGAGTGGTTCAATTTAAAAGTGAAATTCAAATTTAATTTGGAAGTGGTGGAAATTTAAGTTGTTTAAGTTAAATTTGAAATTCAAAACTTGAATTAGTAAATAATCATATGTGGAACTTAAAATTTTATGAAAAAAATTTATGGAATTTACTTAAGTTATAAATTGGTTTAAATTTGAATTTAATGAATATTCAAATTGAATTAAAACAGTTAAATGAATATTTGAATATTTTATTAATTGATTAACAGTGAAATTTAACTGTTTTGGCGAATGTCTCGGAATTCGCCGAAACTGGCGCCATCAGAACCGGAACGGTGAATTATTATAGGATTTCAATTTGGGTTACAATCCGACTTACCACTTGATCGTACGAGAGAAAATGTGAACGAGAGCATTGTAAATGGATAATTGGGTATCTCTCATGTTTGGGCCTTATAATTATAAATAAAAATCCCTTCCTTCACTCATCAGCTCATTTCTATGATACGTACACTTTCCTCCATCTACTTTTCTTCTTAATGGCTGAAAATAATTTTTCAAACCCTAGATCTAAATTAAAATCCAAGCCGAAAATCAAATCTTCCCGAACCATAGTGTATTATATATCAAAATTAAGGTCGCGACGATACGAAGCTATGGGTGCTCTCAATTTCGACATGCAGTGCATGTAGTTGCCGGAAATTGGTGGTCAAACTTCCAGTTTTCGAAACCCTAAGTGTGAATTTGGGTGTTTTCAATCTAAACACCAATCGCGAATTTTGGCAGCTGGGTTTTGTAGAGTCTGGTTAGGGGAGTTGAATCACGGTGGTCGGAAGTCCTATCATCAAGCTGGATGCCAGAATTTGGAGGTTAAAGGTCGGAATTTGCGGTTCTAGGGTTCAACGGAGCGGCTGATTGGGGCAACCGGAGATGAGGCCTCCGGTGCTGGCGGACGCGGCTTCCACTGCAGGTCAGAACGTGGGTAGTCGGAGGTCTTCTAGTGGTCGGAATCTCGAGATATCATGGGTCAAAGTTGTGGGATTTGGGTTGGTTCTATGTCGGTTACTGTTCACATGCGAGAGAAGAAGGAGCGGGAGAAATTTAAGGGTGCTGACGTGGCAACATGTGATTGGGTGAGAGAAAATATTTATTTATTTTATATATTTAAATTCAGAGAGTAAAACGCTGATAACTCTTTCGTTTTGACTCGGATTTGGATGCGGTTTGTTGCTTTGGGATCGTGGCGGAATTACGAACGTTTTGGCACTAATCTGGCTGTGTTTAGAGACTGTGAAATTTTGGCCTTCAGTTGGACGTACGATCAACAGAAGACTCAAAGGTGAGTGATTCTTCGCTCACAAAATACTGAATTTATTCCCATATTTATTGAATTAAATTATGAAGTAAGTTTGGTTACATGGTTGTGTTGGATGGTTGATGTGTGGTTTAAATTTAACATGCAAGTGTGTTAACATGCAATCTAAGTAAATGATTTGTTATTTAATTTAATTTAAATCTCTAGTTGAATTCGAACCCTTGTTAGATCCTGAAACAGTTTAATGCTGAATCAGTTGAATGAAATTGTTGTGATGGATGTTGGTTGAAATTTATTACTGGATTTATAGTGACATTTTAAATGCTCTTTATTTCAGTATATTGTAATGCATGTTGATTGTGACGATAAATCCCATTTACCCTTGATGTTACGGGCATCTAATAAACCTGGGATTTATCGATTTGAATAAATTAAGAACATAGGTTGAAATGATACATACCCGTGACCCTGATTTGGATTGAAATGATAGATCCATCCTTGGAATATCGATAAATTAAATTTAAATCACTTGGCCATTGGATAGACAATTAAATACATACATCGGTTGGTTAAATGATTTTTAAATATTCGAAATTCTGTCTGATGGAAAACTTCATTTAAAGGAATGTGTCGATTTCGATAATTTTACTCTTCCTTTAAGATCTGAATCCTGGACAGTATTGAATGGTTAAGGAAATTTTTCCCAAGGAATTTGGAGTTTTGAATTTGAATTCGAACAGGATTTGGGATTTATCCCAAAAATTGGGAAAACTCGAATTAAGTAATTCTTGTTGAATTTCATTTAGGAATAAAGATAATCGAGGTTGTTCAAACGAAATATGAATATGGTTTTGAAATCCTTTAAATGGAAAGATGGGTTTAATGGTGTTGGAAACAAGATATTGAACTATGTTAACTCCATTGAGACTGGAGTATAGGTCCAAGTGTTGGAAGTCGGAAGAAAAGAACGATTTTGGTTAAGGGATTTTATTTTATATATATTTTACACCTTTGATTTCTAATAACTATTCTTTTCAAAAACTTCAATTATTAAAACTTTTACCTAGAAAACTATTTTGTTATAACTAAATTTCCTTATATTTTATTACTTAAACTACTCTGCAAGAACCTTTAAATCACGTATATACATAGTGTTAAATTATCTTATTTCATTCGAGCTATTATATTCTATATATATACACATTTTATATAAAGACTTTTATTTTATAAGCATCTATTTTTCAAATTACATTAAATGATCGTAAATTTCTTCTGAATGGAAAGTGTTTGGATCTAAACTATTGTTCAAATGGAGATGAGATAAATCTTATTCTATTGAATACGAATCGACTTCTAAACCAATTGGATATGGAAATGAAAATTTTATTCTACTCAAATATAAATGGTTCTCATAAGGATTTGAAATGAGTTGAAGTGGAAGTATATATTCTACTTGAATATGAATAGATTTCGAACATAAATCGATTTGGGAATAATTTGAAATCTTGAGATAAAATATATTCTGTTTGAATATAAGTCGATTTTGAAATATTATATGATTATAATATAAGGATATGGGAATATATTCTAGTTTAGAATATAATCGGTTTGGGAATGATTATGATATATTGATATGAAATTATATTCGTTTTGAATATAAAACTTGGTTCGAACAAAATATGATATTTTGATATGAAAGCGAACCTTTATGAAATATAAAAGAACCAACCGATGTGAAAAGATGTAAACGTTGGTTGTCAAAGAGACCGGAGTCGACATAAGGCATACTCTCTGTCAGTGTCGATACCACTTTGACAACTGTGAACGTTTTGACGTATCCAGAACGAGATATGATGACTTGGAGTCGATTATTGAATTGAAGAAGATGATCGAGGACGAAATAGCCTTGACCTTCGGGTCAGAATTGAAATGACTAAAACAGGAGCTATACCGTGACTAACTGAGGTAGCACCTTTGATCGGACACACTTCTTCGATACTATTTCTATGACTATGATGATGATGATTTGGGCCCATTTATGAATTATGGGAGTGTGTTCCGAGGTGGGCGGTAGTGGCTGCTATGCGTTACCACCGGTCCGGGAGTGCAATTGGTAGAATCCTACCCTGGGTGTTGCCTTGAGTGCCTTGTCATATTATCCTTATCGAGCCGCATACGATTTTGATTTGTATCGTACCTATGGAGTGCCCTCTGATGCCATCGTTTACGGTGGGTTTACGGTACTGTATAGACTACGGTATTATAAACGGTGTAAGGGTAAAAATGTAATCCCGCTTACGCTATTTTCAGTATTTATACTTTACTGAGTAGACACTATCATAATAGCATATTATCTATGTATGTATTAGTTTAACGGATCCTCAAGAGATAGAAAGATCCCGTAATATCTCCTGAGTTACTGCACCCATGATATTGATGTTATTTCGTATTTTAATTTGACTAATATGAGATGATTTAGTGCTGATCCGAGTGTTTGTTGTGTTTTCTTTTTATGCAATATGCCCGGGTCAGCAGATGTTGCAGGTAGCGAAGATTCCCTTGCCTTGGAGGATGAAGACGAAGTTTGGCGTATATATCTATTATGAGTATGGTTTAACCACTTCATTTATTTCCGCTGCTTATTATGTACATCCGAATGTATATGTAACTCTGATAATCATTGAATGTTATAATCAGTATACATTTCAACTGCTTTTAACTGCTATTTGTTTATTATATGTTGTCCTTCCGCTGTGAGATTCTGTTATTGTCTTTCTCTTCTTTCTTTCTTTTCTTCTTTCCCAATAACTACCTGCATTTGCGATTTGTTTGGGTCGACATGTGTGGCTTATTGTCGATTTTAAACGGTCCAAAATATGGGTCGTTACAAAAATAATGAACATAAACATTGAATAAACTATGTAATTCAAACAATGTTTACAAATGAGTTAAACATGTACAAAGAATTCAAAAGTATTTACGAGTACACATATTTACAACGAATATACATTTTATAGTGCATGTATGAACGAAAATATAAATGTCTAATGTTTCTTGACGATTGGGGATTTATGAATTGGGCATTGGGGATAATGGAGACAAAATTCCCCACTTTGCTCAACAACATTCCCATCTATGTCAAAGCATGCTTCGCCTACGCATATTACTTGGTCGTCTTCTTCCATGTTTTCAGTTTGTGCTTCTTCTTCTTCCTCTTCTTCTACCATTTCTTCCTCTTCCTCGATTTGATTATCATCCTTGATAATATTTGGATTAGTGTGATTATCCATAACAAACCGTTGCAAATATATCATTATCTTCCCTTGTTTCTCATGCTCCTTATTTATCTTGATTTTATGACTTGAATTTCAGTAAGCATTTATAGTACATCCTTCATCGATTCCATTAGTTTCATGACTCTAGTAGTGTAGTCCGTTGAAATGGACCTTCAGATGGTCCGGAAAATGAAACGAGGGTGTTTTGGTTGTTATTATTAGTGCCATTGTTTTATTTGATTAAGAATTTTCTAGAGAGAAAATGAAGAGATGAAAAAGGAATTTCGAAATAATGAGTTTAAATATAGGTTGTAACTAACTTTTGGTGGGAATTAATTTTGAAAATCTGGCAGTTATATGTCGACATACCATTTTGAACATGTCGACATATGTATAATGATTTTTTATTTTTATTTTTATTATATATTATATTATATTATATTAATATATTTAATTACTCTGTTTCACTTAAAGAATAGATGCCTAATTCTCTTCTAAATTTAGTAAATGTTGCTTCATTTAAAGGTTTTGTTAATATATCTACTATTTGTTTTTCTGTTTCTATGAATTCAAGTGAAATTTTCTCTTTACTTACGTTATCTCTTAAGAAACGATGTCTTATATCTATATGTTTAGTTCTTGAATGATGTGTTGGATTTTTATATATATATTTATAGCGCTTGTACTATCGCAGTATATTGGTGATTTATTTATATTTAATCCAAAATCATTTTGCGTTTGTTGCAAATATATTACTTGTGAACAAGACAAACCAGCAGATATATATGTATATGTATATATATTCTGCTATAGTTGTTGACGAAGATATGTATTTTGCTTTTTACTAAACTAGGAAACTAGTGAATGTCCTATAAAGTTGTAATAACCCGGAAATTCTGAGCTAGTTTAAAATTTTTATTTTGGCAATTTTAGCGAATTTTGAACATTTAAAATGAATTATTTTAAATAATATCGACGAGAAATTTATTTTGAATATAATTCGAACGTATATAATATACGCGTAGTCGTTAGAATATAAATATTTATATATAATTATAAATAGAATTGAAAATGGCGCGGTAGTTCGATAAGTCGATTTTAAACTTCAATTGAATGTATCGGGTGCAAAACAATCCGGATTTTAGTGAAACCAAAAACATTAGGATCTAATTGATGATATCTTTCCAACGAATCCGAAAAATCAAAATTTCATAGCGGGGATCGAAAGATATGTCCAGTTGAAAATTCTGAATAGTCGCTATGGAATTCAGGCCCTTAAAAATAGGAATTTTGCAAACGACCTCGGATTTCGACGAAACCACTTTTGTTGGGTCCGCAATGTCAAATTATTGCTAGGTTTTAAATTTCATAATTTTTCGAATCAATTTGTGAGCGTGGCGAAGGAAAACGCGTTTGACCAGTTTCAGTTGATTTTAATCGACTGGAAATTGGCCATTTTTCCAACGGTCTCAGAATTCGACGAAATTAGTTTTGTTAGGACCGTATCGTCGATACGAAGCTAGAAAATATTTTTCGAGAATTTTTAGAGTTAGTATGTGACCCCGGTAATTTGAAATGTACGTTTAAAATTCAATATAGTGATTTAAATGTAAATTCAACGGAAACTGATTCAAACAGTCGAATCAGCTTGCGATACATATCCCATTGTGTTTGGAATGGGGGTAATACGCTATGGACGACAGGCGGTGGACCTCGTTTAGAGGTCGTATGTAAAAGTCAACTTTTTGCAAAATAAATAAATTAATTAAAGATTAAAACCCTCCCTTTCCCTCTTCCCCTTAATCTCGTTCTGCCCCCCCTTCTTCATTCGATCAGAATCAAAAAAAAAAAAGAAGAACGGAGACGAGCATCGGCGCCCCTGCGCCACCTCCCCCCCTTCATCTCGACCTCACGAGGAAGCCCACCCCCATCTCAGACGCGCGCCAGTCGAGGGAGCCTGAACCCTAGCTCCTCAAATCCGCCCCCACAACATCACCCACGACGGCCGCCGCCCCGCCTGACCCCACCTTTGACTGCTCCACGCCTCCCAGCCCTCCCCCTGAGCAGCTCTGATGCCACCAACCCGCCCCACGCTACCTCGAGCTCCGACGATGAACGGCCCCCCCTTATTTCAATGTAAGTCTTAATTTCTGTTTTAATTTCAGTTTTATTCATTTAAAACATAGCTTTTAAAATCTGTTTTATATGCTATAATATTCTTAAAAATTAAAAGGAAGTGATTTGTTTTTATGAAGAGGACTTGAAAAATGAAAAGAAAGTTAGGATTTTTAGGCTATGAAAGATTAGATTTTTTTTGTAGCTAAAGATAATATTTTTATGTAGATAAAAATATAAATTTTATCGTATGAAAATAAGATTTTTATATAGAGAACTAAATTGTCAAAATATGATTTTTGTATACATCGCTTTGAAATGCAAATTTGATTTCACTTTATATGAAATGCGAATAGAAAGAAGTGATTTTCATATATAAAATAACGATATGAAGTAGTGATTTTTATAATGTTTTCATAATAGTAAAAATTCGATTTTTATATATGGATTAGCAAAGTAAAAATTCGATTTTTATATATTGAATAGCATACTAAAAATATGATTTTTATATATTGAACATCAAAGTAAAAATATGATTTTTATATATTGAACATCGAAGTAAAAATGTGATTTTTATATATTGAACATCGAAGTAAAAATGTGATTTTTATTTTAAAGACATCAGTACATAAAAATGTGATTTTTACATATGTAGTGGCTTCGGGAAACGAAGATGACAAAAAGGCGAGCACGGTGAAGATGTTCTACATAGGAAGTGCCGTGGAGTTAGGATAGCTATTGGTGAGAACTCCTCACTCTAAATTCTCTTTTTCTAGTTATATATATATACTAGGATGTAGATGGCGTTTAGTAGCACCCGACACCCGTCGTCCACAAACCATGGATGGCTTGTATGCTTGTTTGTTTGATTGTATTTTATGTGAAAATTGATCGTGATATGAAATGAAAACGATATATATATGAAATGAAAACGATGTATATATGAAATGAAAACGATATATATATATGAAATGAAAACGATATATACATGAGATGAAAACGATATATATATGAAATGAAAACGATGTATATATGAAATGAAAACGATATATATATATATATATATATATATATACATATATATATGAAATGAAAACGATGTATATATGAAATGAAAACGATATATATATATATGAAATGAAAACGATGTGTATGAAATATTCGAATTGAACTGAATAGAAAATGAATTCGAATTGAACTGAATAGAAAATGAATTCGAATTGAACTGAATAGAAAATGAATTTGAGTTGAACTGAATAGAAAATGAATTCGAATTGAATTAAATAAGAAATGAATTTGAATTGAATTGAATAGAAAACCAATTTGAATTGAACTGAATTGAAAACGAATTCGAATTGAATTGAAACCGAATTGAAATGAATTCAAATTGAATTGAAATTTGAATTGAATAGAAATGAATTTTAAAACGAATTTATAAGGAAGAATTCAATTTTGATTTGAATTGAAATATAGGTTGAAATTGTTTTTGAAACGAATTCAAAACTATTTATATAATTCGTTTTAAATAGAAATCGACGAAGTATATATTATATATATTATATATATAATATAATGGCCTGAATAGAACGCGCCGCGGCAGTTCGCGAATTTCGACCATTAACTTCGAACGGATATTACGGGAGATCTGACCGTCGGATTCTCCTAAAAACCGGAACCGTTGGGTTCGTATCGAAAAGTGCTTTTAACGAATATTAGAAATTTGAAATCTAACGGTTGGATTTGGACTTATGTCCAAATCAAATTTGGAAAAGGTCGCTGTAAGTGCAGTTCGATGGCCATTGATGTAAATCGACTGTATGGGCCTTGATAAAATTATTAAAAATATCGATAATTTGTGTAAAATCATAAGAAATGATTTGGTAAGAATTGGGATGAAAAATCCCATATTTGAAAAGATAAAAATAGATTTTTATCGAAATGAACTAGTTATTAACTAGAAAAATAATCCAATGGTTAAAAATAAATAAATTGGATTAGATTTAAATTGAAATTATCTTTGGATATTTTCGATATTGGGTTCCGTGATTATACAGATATCGTGATGGGAATTTGGAAGATATCGATATCGTTATTCCCGATATGATATCTGTTGGTTTCAGGATTTGATGTTGAATATAAGTCGATACTATCTCTATTTAAAACCTTATATTTAATGTCAAATTTGATTGATTGATTGTTTGGATTGTGCTCGACCAGTTTATGAGCAAAATATGCTTTTACATTTAGCATTGGGTTGGGTTGAAAATATCTGTGTGCTAACGCCTTGTGAAACACTTCACGATTTGACGATAAGGTGTTTAGCGATGTTGTGTTCATTTCAAATTTAACGAATGATTGTGAAATGATATTTTTCTTAAGTGAAAAGAAATGTATTTCCGATTTTGGACAGGGAATGTTTTATAAAAATGTTTTATAAAACAGAAAGGATTTCGAGGCCCAAAACCCGATGATTTCTAAAATGATTTAGAAATGCATTATATGTTACATTGTGGTTCATCGCGTATTAGATTAGTTGCTATTGATGATGTATCTGTTTGGTGGCGGAGAATTTATTCTTTTGCTTAACACCCTTCTTTGAGACGTACGAGCTCAAAGGTTCTGTGATTAATAATGACTGATCATATGCGTGAATTATTGATGTGAAGTACTATATTTGAAAGTACTTGTGATTATTATGTTGTGAAATGATTTTCCCTACTTCGGGATATGAAATGATTTAGTATGTGGCTAAAGATTCGGGTAACCCTGAGACTAAAAGTATGGGTGAGAGGGCGGTGTATGCTCTCCATGTGTGGGAGGTGCATCGTCGGTGTAGCCTACTCCTATGTGGGGTAGGTGCACATATATATATATATATCGAGTTGCGAGGTGCGTACCCTTTGCCTTGTCGATGGGGAGCACGATATTTGGTTGCATACTTGTTTGTATGCATTGTTATGTTTTGGAATTCACATTTCCAAACGATTTGATTTGAGATCCCGAAGTGAAATCTACTTTGATATAGAAAGTTAGATATGTATTTCAAATGATTTGAAATAAGAAATCGGGAATAAAATCCAAAGGAATAATTTCTGTAAATTGAATTGGATTTAGAAAACCTAAGTGGGTAGATTGGGATATTGCATGGTGATTGATGCATAGTAGATCCATATATCTATATTGATTGTTATTTATACACTGGTATTCATGGGGGTAAACCTGTTCCGCGTTAGCGGCGTGGTCCCGTGATATACCATATTATCAAATAAGATTTATAACTGTTAGAGTTTCTCACACCAGTCCCATGACTGACCTGTAGTTTGCTTTTCCCTTGCGAACTCGGGTGCCCCTATTTTCCACACGGGCAGCCGAGTAGTTTTATTTTGCAGATGTATTGAGCAGGATTCTAGATTGAAGCTTTAAGCTGTGTCCAGGCATTTACAGTCTTCCGCTGTGTAGTTTATATTTCCGCTGTGCACTGTATTACATTTATGTAAATTTATCTTCCGCTGTGTATTATTTTCGATATACTCTGATATTCTGTACTCTGATGTAACATTATTATGATGTTTACTGAAGTCTTCTGTTATTTGTTCTGATGTGTTGTATGCCCAAAGTTAGCATATATGGGATTCGTACGGTCTTGGTCGGTTTAGCAATCGATTAGGTCCGGGCGAAATCCGTGTCGTTACACATGGTATCAGAGCTTTGGTTAAACTCAAATCTTTGGGGTACAACTCGTTAGAACTGAACAAAAGACTCATCAGAGGTAGGATTAGTAATGTCCTATAAAAGAATCCTCATTAGAGATAGAATCAGTAGCATTCTAGAATGAGTGACTCGTTAGAGATGGGGTTAGAAAAGCCCCAGAATGAGTCGAGAGTTATTTGTTTATAAATAACGTATTTGTGATTATATATATAATCCGATTTTAGAAAATATATAAAATTATATATTTGAAAATATAATCAATTAATTGATTGATGTTTGTGTTGTTGGTTTATTTGTTTGATAATTTTTGAACCATTATGCCTAATTGCATCACATATTGAATTATATTGAAAATTGGTCGCATTTGCTTGCATATACATGTGCTTACATTGAACAGGTCATAGCAAAGAGGCTAGAGCAGAGAATAAAATTTGTTTGCCCAACAAATAGGTACATGTTTATTACATAATTTACTGTTTTGTTTGGGTGATGGTGATTTTATGAGCCTATTGGCTAGCCGCTTGGCTTTTTCTTTTTGAGATCAAAAGGCCTATATGGCAATTTCGGGATTTTCCCGTGGCTCCCGGTGCAGGGGAGGTTATGGCAAAAATTTTCGAAAATTTAGGGTGTTAGCCAAATTTTTGAAAATTTGAAAATTCTCAGAAACTGAAAAGTTGGAGAATGGAAGCCAGATCGAACGTAGAGATGAATAATCAAACCACTTTCGACTTTGTTCCTTTTCGGGGACGAAAAGTTTTAAGTGGGGGAGATTGTAATAACCCGGAAATTCTGAGCCAGTTTAAAATTTTTATTTTGGCAATTTTAGCGAATTTTGAACATTTAAAATGAATTATTTTAAATAATATCGACGAGAAATTTATTTTGAATATAATTCGAACGTATATAATATACGCGTAGTCGTTAGAATATAAATATTTATATATAATTATAAATAGAATTGAAAATGGCGCGGTAGTTTGATAAGTCGATTTCAAACTTCAATTGAATGTATCGGGTGCAAAACAATCCGGATTTTAGTGAAACCAAAAACATTAGGATCTAATTGATGATATCTTTCCAACGAATCCGAAAAATCAAAATTTCATAGCGGGGATCGAAAGATATGTCCAGTTGAAAATTCTGAATAGTCGCTATGGAATTCAGGCCCTTAAAAATAGGAATTTTGCAAACGACCTCGGATTTCGACGAAACCACTTTTGTTGGGTCCGCAATGTCAAATTATTGCTAGGTTTTAAATTTCATAATTTTTCGAATCAATTTGTGAGCGTGGCGAAGGAAAACGCGTTTGACCAGTTTCAGTTGATTTTAATCGACTGGAAATTGGCCATTTTTCCAATGGTCTCAGAATTCAACGAAATTAGTTTTGTTAGGACCGTATTGTCGATACGAAGCTAGAAAATATTTTTCGAGAATTTTTAGAGTTAGTATGTGACCCTGGTAATTTGAAATGTACGTTTAAAATTCAATATAGTGATTTAAATGTAAATTCAACGGAAACTGATTCAAACAGTCGAATCAGCTTGCGATACATATCCCATTGTGTTCGGAATGGGGGTAATACGCTATGGACGACAGGCGGTGGACCTCGTTTAGAGGTCGTATGTAAAAGTCAACTTTTTGCAAAATAAATAAATTAATTAAAGATTAAAACCCTCCCTTTCCCTCTTCCCCTTAATCTCGTTCTGCCCCCCTTCTTCATTCGATCAGAATCAAAAAAAAGAAGAAGAAGAACGGAGACGAGCATCGGTGCCCCTGCGCCACCTCCCCCCCTTCATCTCGACCTCACGAGGAAGCCCACCCCCATCTCAGACGCGCGCCAGTCGAGGGAGCCTGAACCCTAGCTCCTCAAATCCGCCCCCACAACATCACCCACGACGGCCGCCGCCCCGCCTGACCCCACCTTTGACTGCTCCATGCCTCCCAGCCCTCCCCCTGAGCAGCTCTGATGCCACCAACCCGCCCCACGCTACCTCGAGCTCCGACGATGAACGGCCCCCCCTTATTTCAATGTAAGTCTTAATTTCTGTTTTAATTTCAGTTTTATTCATTTAAAAAATAGCTTTTAAAATCTGTTTTATATGCTATAATATTCTTAAAAATTAAAAGGAAGTGATTTGTTTTTATGAAGAGGACTTGAAAAATGAAAAGAAAGTTAGGATTTTTAGGCTATGAAAGATTAGATTTTTTTTGTAGCTAAAGATAATATTTTTATATAGATAAAAATATAAATTTTATCGTATGAAAATAAGATTTTTATATAGAGAACTAAATTGTCAAAATATGATTTTTGTATACATCGCTTTGAAATGCAAATTTGATTTCTCTTTATATGAAATGCGAATAGAAAGAAGTGATTTTCATATATAAAATAACGATATGAAGTAGTGATTTTTATAATGTTTTCATAATGGTAAAAATTCGATTTTTATATATGGATTAGCAAAGTAAAAAATCGATTTTTATATATTGAACATCGAAGTAAAAATGTGATTTTTATATATTGAACATCGAAGTAAAAATGTGATTTTTATTTTAAAGACATCTGTACATAAAAATGTGATTTTTACATATGTAGTGGCTTCGGGAAACGAAGATGACAAAAAGGCGAGCACGGTGAAGATGTTCTACATAGGAAGTGCCGTGGAGTTAGGATAGTTATTGGTGAGAACTCCTCACTCTTGAGACGACCCAAAATCCCGTTCAGACGGAAACAAGGGTTATCTTTGGAATATAACACAGAAACAGATAATTGCAGAACAGAATTAAATAAATACACCAGATAATGAACAATAGAATATACTGGATAAAAGTAATCATCAGAGTTACACAGTATACAGGATCATACTTAGTACAAATACAGTTCAGCTATACATAAATGTCTACAGCGGAAATAAACAAAATATGTACAATAGGAGCTGAACAGCATAAAAGGAAATAAATGATAGGATCCATCTTCAGCTCCAGCTATCCAGAAAGAACCAGCTAAACCTGAATACAAGGCTGCCCGTGTGGAAAAAGGGGGCACCCGAGTTTGAGAGTGAAACAAACTACGAGTCAGTCATGGGACTGGTATGAGAAATCTATTCAACACATATATAATATGGCTAATCACAGGACCACGCCACTTTCGTGGAACAGGTTTACTCCATTGGATTGCCAGTGCTTTAAAACAAATCTTTCTTTTAAACATCGCTATGCTTTTAACAAAAATGAAGCCGTTATAAGACTCAGTTCCCATCACACAATGCAACGCAAACCGGAGGATAGAGTTTTTACCTTATAACGGCCAAAATATGCTTGATACGAATAAAACAAAGGCATTTGGTATTATTGCTAGTGTTTATATGTTTGAAAACAATTTCAAATCATAACTATCAATCATAGACGGCATTAATGCCCTATACCACTATGTCGCCATATATAGGTATACAATCAAAACCGCACGATGTCGTATTTGGAAATTGGATTTCCGTCATGAACCAAGGCAAAAGATAGTCCTTACCGAATTCGAGACGCTCTAGCCCACCCCTCAGGCAAGTACTCAGTCAAGCCTTTGGATCGTCAGGGCCGGTCCACCGATGAGGATTAAAATTCCTGAACAATGCGTTTCCCCGCCCTTTGGGGCGTAAACGAGCCAACGAATGACTCCATCGGACCCGGATCGTCCGATCAAACCGAGGCGCCTCGCAACAGCAACAACCACATAGGTGAAAAGTATATAAATGTCAGGGCTGGTAGGTCACTGACACCACCTTAGCTAGAAAGAAACGCATGCCCTCCCTGAGGTCCTTCTCCCGTTTTAGGTTCATACCGGGGTGTGAGGCTCGCGAATTCACGTTTTACACAAAGCTACGCCACACAGGCGGTGCTTTGATCATCACCACAAGACTTTGCTTTTCAACAGAAGTCCTGATCACTGCATCTTAGCATGCCACACAGGCAATTCATGCCATGCGACTGATATCCATCGATATACAACCTCTGAGCTCGTGCGTCTCAGAGAAGGGCGTTAAGCAAAAGAATAAATTCTCCGCCGCCACGCAGATGTATATTAACAGAAATCAATCAACACAGAATAAACTCCAATGTCAGACACACAGTCCATTTACAAGTCCGTTCTGGGTCTGAACGAAACCGGAGGCACTAAATACCTCGCAAACCCATCGATCACCACGTACGTCTGGACGATCACCACTCATTATCCATATTTCGGGATGCCTCCCAATTAGGACCTCGGTTACCATCCAAACGAGGTGAAGATCTCCGGTCTTCGACCATCGTCGTCATCTTCGAATTTCAATCGTCGGTCGATTATTCGAAATGAGAATTAACTCGGCCTTTTCAAATAATTCACGTATATTTAGAATTTCAAATCGATTTATTTCAGTGGTTAAATTATTCGACAACACCAATTGTGTTCTTTAATGTAATTTTCACACCAAACACATTCAACCATCAAAAGCCACATAAATCAAGCAAATTCAGTTTATTTCCATTCCATATCGCTTATGATATTTTATAACTATTTATCGCTATTTTTATTTATTTTAAAATAGCCATTTTATTCAAAACGACGCTTCGGGCCATAAGGCGGCCGTGGCGCTGTTTTTCTTCAGATTTGATTTACACATATATGAAAATCTAACCATTGGATCTTCACAAAATTTACATCATTAGAAAGGTCTTTTCAAAACGAATCCAACGGTTCCAGTTTCGGGAAAATCCGACGGTCGGATCTCCCGGTACAATCGTTTGAAGTTTCGATTTCAAAATACGAACTGCAGCGTCGTTATTCGATTAAATATAATTATATTTATATATATAAATAAATATAATCATTTCTGGCGCTGTTTTTCTTCAGATTTGAATTAAACATTCCAGACAATCCAACCGTTGGATTTCTACAAAGTTGGTGCCGTTGGGAAGATATTTCCAAGGCGAACCCGACGGTTGAGGTTTCGGGAAAATCCAATGGTCGGATTTCCCGTACTAGTCGTTTGAAATCACGGTTTCAAAATACAAACTGCACGACCACGTTTCGTTTTAATTTTATTTATATTTATATAATTATATAAATATAGTTCATTCAACAATTTCAATATCGTTTTCACTTCAAATATTTTTCTAACACCTTAAAATTTTGGAAAATTTCGCCATAACCTCCCCTGCACCGGGAGCATCGGGAAATCGCAAATAGCTTTCCCGGTCCTTCTAATCTCAAAAAGAAAAAGAAAAAGCCAAGCGGCTAGCCAACAGGCTCATAAAATCATCACCCAAACAAAGCAGTAAATGTGTACCTATTTGTCGGGCACAAAATTTTATTCCTCTTCTCTAGCCCCTTTGCTATAACCTGTTCAATGAATATGCATGTATATATATATATATATACAGTTCTTACCATTTATCATTTTCTATTCAACTTCATATTTGATTTCTATTTGGTTTAAAAACACCATTCGTTCTAATGTTACATAAATAGGTGCAAATCATTTCATTAGCTAACTAATGAATATTTCAACTCATATATGTTTATTTTGAACAAGTGGCTATTTTTAACACTTCACATTTCAACGATTTATGTCTACAATAAAAATGTGATTTTTATTGTAAAACAATTCATTTCAAAACACTAATTTTCTATATAGTTTTTATATATAGATAAAAATGTGATTTTTATTATCGAACAATTTATTTCAAAATATGAATACCATTCAACACATGAATTTCTAATCAACGAATGAATATCAATTCAACACATGACGGTTTTCTATTCAATGAATAAATATAGTTTAAGCATATGAAAATAATTCAAACACACGGATATTATTCAAAATTTCGGCAGCATGACGGCAGGGTAGTTAAACCGGGACCGTCCCTAGTACGGCTCCTCGCTCTACCTTAAAACCTCGCGGTTTTTGACAATGGGGATCATGCATCTA
Source organism: Allium sativum (assembly GCA_030737875.1). Lineage (NCBI taxonomy): Eukaryota > Viridiplantae > Streptophyta > Magnoliopsida > Asparagales > Amaryllidaceae > Allium > Allium sativum. The sequence goes on along the minus strand of CM060921.1, from coordinate 143,893,972 downwards.
GTTCGCACGCAGGCGGCATGTATATATTTATTTCATTTCCACAAACTAATCCTATGTGGTTTCAACCAAATATTTCACAACCACAAATGGGTATTTTTCAACCGCAATCAACCAATATCAATCACAAACAATCCCAAACAATCATTCGCTATCAATCAATTTCCACAACAATTTCAACCAATAAATATCGTCCATGGTTTGTGGACGAGGGGCGTATATATATATATATATATATATATATATTTATATATAGCAATTCACTTTTATTTTCACACTTATGTATATATTTTTAAATCAGAAATCTCACCAATAGCTATCCAACTACTACGACTCTTCCTTTAGAGAAATCTTCGCCAATCTCGCCTTTCGTCGCTTTCGTTGCCCGTATTCTCTACATATGTAAAAATCGAATTTTTACTATGTTATTCAATATATAAAAATCGAATTTTGACTTCGCTATTCAATATATAAAGATTATATTTTGAATATTCCTATGATGTAAAAAATATATTTTTATTACTTTAAAAATATAAAAATCATATCTTACTTCTTCTACTTAATAAAAATTCCGTCTTTTCTATTTTAAAAATATGATCTTTATTATTCAAGTTCAAATCTTTTCTATTTTAAAGTTCAAGCCTTTTTCTTTTTAAAGTTTAAACCCTTTTCTTTTTAAAGTTAAATTTTTTTCTTTTAACTTAAAATCAGTTTTATAACCTTTAACAAATTCAGTTTTAAATTCTTTAAAAATCAGTTTAAAATTCTTTTAAAAATCAGTTTAAAAATCCTTTAAAAATCAGTTTAAAAATCCTTTAAAAATCAGTTTAAAAATCCTTTAAAAATCAGTTTAAAATTCTTTTAAAATTCTTTTTAAAAATCAGTTTTTAAAACTTAAAAAAAAATAAAAACAAAAACAACTTACTGTAACGAAAAGAAGGGGGGAGGGGGAAGAAGACGTCGGCGGCAGGTCTCGAACTGGGCGGAGCTGCTGGTGGCTGGAGATGGCTTCGAGGGGTCTCGAACTGGGGGGGGGGGGGGCTAATCGTGTGTCGCGATGGCTTTCGAGGGGGAGGCTCGTAGGTCCTGCGGAGCGGAGGAGGGAGAGTGAAGCGGAGGAGAGAGTGGCGCAGAGCGATGTCAGGGGGGCGGAGTTTGGTGGAGGCGGTCGTCGATCGATTTAGGGTTCTCTTTTTTTTTTTTTTCTGTTTAAATGAATCGGGGGGGGGGGGGGGGGGCAGAAAGGAGATAAAGGAGGGAAATTAAAAATTATTTTCATTATTTTATTATTTAATTTTGCAAAAAGGTTGACTTTTACATACGACCTCGAAACGAGGCCTACCGCCTGTCGCCCATAGCGTTTTACCCCCATTCCGAACACAATGGGATATGTATCGTAAGCTGATTTGATCGTTACAATCAGTTCCCGTTGAATTTACATTTAAATCACTATATTGAATTTTAAACGTACATTTCAAATTACCGGGGTCACATACTAACTAGAAAAATTCCAGAAAAATATTTTCTAGCTTCGTATCGACGATACGGTCCTAACAAAACTAGTTTCGTCGAATTCTGAGACCGTTTGAAAAATGGCCAATTTCCAGTCGATTAAAATCAACAGAAACTTGTCAAACGCGTTTTTCTTTGCCACGCTCACATATTGATTCGAAAAATTATGAAATTTGAAACCTAACAATAACTTGACCCTGCGGATCCAACAAAATTGGTTTCGTCGAAATCCGAGGTCATTTGCAAAATGTCCATTTTTAAGGGCCTGAATTCCATAGCGACTATTCAGTATTTTCAACTGGACATATCTTTTGATTCCCGCTATCAAATTTCGATTGGTCGGATTCATTGGAATGATATCATCAATTAGATCCTAATGTTTTTGGTTTCACTAAAATCCGGATTGTTTTGCACCCGGTACAGTCCGACAAAGTTTGAATTCAATTTTTGAAACTGCACGCCATTTCAGGCCTTGTTTATAATTATAATTAATTATATTCGTTTTCAATTGTCGATTCAAACTTAGTTTTCATCGCTATTATTTAAAATATTTATTTTAAATATTTAAAATCCATTATTTTAGCCAATTTAAAAATTTTAAATTGGTTCAGATTTTCTGGGTCGTTACAACTCTAAATTCTCTTTTTCTAGTTATATATATATATATACTAGGATGTAGACGGTGTTTGGTAGCACCCGACACCCGTCGTCCACAAACAATGGATGACTTGTATGCTTGTTTGTTTGATTGTATTTTATGTGAAAATTGATCGTGATATGAAATGAAAACGATATATATATGAAATGAAAACGATGTATATATGAAATGAAAACGATATATATATGAAATGAAAACGATATATATATGAGATGAAAACGATATATATATGAGATGAAAACGATGTATATATGAAATGAAAACGATATATATATATATATATATATATATGAAATGAAAACGATGTATATATGAAATGAAAACGATATATATATATATATATATATATATATATATATATATATATGAAATGAAAACGATGTGTATGAAATATTCGAATTGAACTGAATAGAAAATGAATTCGAATTGAACTGAATAGAAAATGAATTCGAATTGAACTGAATAGAAAATGAATTTGAGTTGAACTAAATAGAAAATGAATTCGAATTGAATTAAATAAGAAATGAATTTGAATTGAATTGAATAGAAAACCAATTTGAATTGAACTGAATTGAAAACGAATTCGAATTGAATTGAAACCGAATTGAAATGAATTCAAATTGAATTGAAATTTGAATTGAATAGAAATGAATTTTAAAACGAATTTATAAGGAAGAATTCAATTTTGATTTGAATTGAAATATAGGTTGAAATTGTTTTTGAAATGAATTCAAAACTATTTATATAATTCGTTTTAAATAGAAATCGACGAAGTATATATTATATATATTATATATATAATATAATGGCCTAAATAGAACGCGCCGCGGTAGTTCGTGAATTTCGACCATTAACTTCGAACGGATATTACGGGAGATCCGACCGTCGGATTCTCCTGAAACCGGAACCGTTGGGTTCGTATCGAAAAGAGCTTTCTAACGAATATTAGAAATTTGAAATCTAACAGTTGGATTTGGAATTATGTCCAAATCAAATTTGGAAAAGGTCGCTGTAAGTGCAGTCCGATGGCCATTGATGTAAATCGACTGTATGGGCCTTGATTAAATTATTAAAAATATCGATAACTTGTGTAAAATCATAAGAAATGATTTGGTAAGAATTGGGATGAAAAATCCCATATTTGAAAAGATAAAAATAGATTTTTATCGAAATGAACTAGTTATTAACTAGAAAAATAATCCAATGGTTAAAAATAAATAAATTGGATTAGATTTAAATTGAAATTATCTTTGGATATTTTCGATATTGGGTTCCGTGATTATACAGATATCGTGATGGGAATTTGGAAGATATCGATATCGTTATTCCCGATATGATATCTGTTGGTTTCAGAATTTGATGTTGAATATAAGTCGATACTATCTCTATTTAAAACCTTATATTTAATGTCAAATTTGATTGATTGATTGTTTGGATTGTGCTCGACCAGTTTATGAGCAAAATATGCTTTTACATTTAGCATTGGGTTGGGTTGAAAATATCTGTGTGCTAACGCCTTGTGAAACACTTCACGATTTGACGATAAGGTGTTTAGCGATGTTGTGTTCATTTCAAATTTAACGAATGATTGTGAAATGATATTTTTCTTAAGTGAAAAGAAATGTATTCCCGATTTTGGACAGGGAATGTTTTATAAAAATGTTTTATAAAACAGAAAGGATTTCGAGGCCCAAAACCCGATGATTTCTAAAATGATTTAGAAATGTATTATATGTTACATTGTGGTTCATCGCGTATTCGATTAGTTGCTATTGATGATGTATCTGTTTGGTGGCGGAGAATTTATTCTTTTGCTTAACACCCTTCTTTGAGACGTACGAGCTCAAAGGTTCTGTGATTAATAGTGACTGATCATATGCGTGAATTACTGATGTGAAGTACTATATTTTGAAAGTACTTCTGATTATTATGTTGTGAAATGATTTTCCCTACTTCGGGATATGAAATGATTTAGTATGTGGCTAAAGATTCAGGTAACCCTGAGACTAAAAGTATGGGTGAGAGGGCGGTGTATGCTCTCCATGTGTGGGAGGTGCATCGTCGGTGTATCCTACTCCTATGTGGGGGTAGGTGCACATATATATATCGAGTTGCGAGGTGCGTACCCTTTGCCTTGTCGATGGGGAGCACGATATTTGGTTGCATACTTGTTTGTATGCATTATTATGTTTTGGAATTCACATTTCCAAACGATTTGATTTGAGATCCCGAAGTGAAATCTACTTTGATATAGAAAGTTAGATATCTATTTCAAATGATTTGAAATAAGAAATCGGGAATAAAATCCAAAGGAATAATTTCTGTAAATTGAATTGGATTTAGAAAATCTAAGTGGGTAGATTGGGATATTGCATGGTGATTGATGCATAGTAGATCCATATATCTATATTGATTATTGTTTATACACTGGTATTCATGGGGGTAAACCCGTTCCGCGTTAGCGGCGTGGTCCCGTGATATACCATATTATCAAATAAGATTTATAACTGTTAGAGTTTCTCACACCAGTCCCATGACTGACCTGTAGTTTGCTTTTCCCTTGCGAACTCGGGTGCCCCTATTTTCCACACGGGCAGCCGAGTAGTTTTATTTTGTAGATGTATTGAGCATGATTCTGGATTGAAGCTTTAAGCTGTGTCCAGGCATTTACAGTCTTCCGCTGTGTAGTTTATATTTCCGCTGTGCACTGTATTACATTTATGTAAATTTATCTTCCGCTGTGTTTTATTTTCGATATACTCTGATATTCTGTACTCTGATGTAATATTATTATGATGTTTATTGAAGTCTTCTGTTATTTGTTCTGATGTGTTGTATGCCCAAAGTTAGCGTATACGGGATTCGTACGGTCTTGGTCGGTTTAGCGATCGATTAGGTCCGGGCGAAATCCATGTCGTTACAGAAGTGACATGTTTCACTAGTGCTTTTACGATCGGATTTACATCCTACATAATAAGCGCCACATTAAGAGATTAAATCAAATGAATCATCCTTAGGATAAAATAATCCAAAATCTAATGTATGTTTTACATATCTTATAATACGTTTCACGGCTTTAAAATGAGTTTCCTTTGGTCACGATTGATATCTTGCACAGAGACATACACTATGCATTATATATAGTCTACTAACTGTTATATATAATAATGATCCTATCATTCCTCTATATAATTTTTGATCGAAGGCTTTTTACGTATCGTCTTTACTGAGGGCTATATTAGTTGCTAAAGGTGTGGGTCTACCATTAGTTGTAGTTAAATTATATTTATTAATTAAATCTCTAACGTATTTTTCTTGATTAATAAATATTCCATTCTTTAATTGTCGGATTTGTAAGCCTAAGAAAAGTGTGAGTTCACCTATGTGACTCATCTCGAATTCTTATGTCATAATATATGAGAATTCTTTATTCATTTGATTATCCGTTGATCCAAATATTATATCGTCAACGTATATTTATACTAATTGAATATCGTTTTTATTTCTCTTAATAAATGGTGTATTATCTACTTTACCAATCTTGAAGTTTTATTGTAATAAATACGTTCTTAATCGATCATACCATGCTCTAGGAGCTTGTTTTAATCCATATAACACTATCTTTAATTTATATACGTGATTTGGAAGTTTTTCATCTTCAAAAAGGGGTGTTTGCTCTTTGTATATGTCTTCTTTAACATATCCTTTAGAAATGCACTTTTAACATCCATTTGAAATAATCTGAAATTATTATGATTAGAAAAGGCTAATAAAATTCTAATTGCTTCTAATCTTGCTACAGGGGCAAAGGTTTCATCATAATTTATACCTTCCTCTTAACTATATCCTTGTGCAACTAGTCAAGCTTTATTTCTTACGACCTCACCGAGTTCATTCATTTTATTTTTATAAACCCATTTAGTTCCGATTATAGTTTTATCCTCTGGTCTAGGAACAAGTTCCCATACACCATTCCTGGTAAACTGATTCAATTCCTCTTGCATAGCAAGGATCCATGAATTGTCGGATGATGCTTCCTTTGGATTCTTAGGTTCAATAGTTCAACTAAATGTTAAATTAATCATATTATTTAATTGATTTCTAGTCCTAACAACAGATTCAATATCCCCTAAGATATTTTCTACACGGTGGTCTCTTAGAAGTCTAATTCTCTTATTTGGTTGATGAATTTCATTATTTACTTCATCAATATCATTTTTGCATTATCTTTATTACTTTGTGTTGAATTCTTATAATTTTCGTCAAAATACACATTTAAAATCTCTTCTATAGTATTAGTTCTTAAATTAAAAACTCTTTCTGAATATCCAATAAATATTCCTTTATCATATTTAGAATCAAATTTATCTAAATTTTCTTTAGTACTAAGTATAAAACATTTACTCCCAAATATTTTAAAATACAATACCTTTGATTTCTTATTATATAAAAGTTCGTATGGTATTTTATGAGTTAAGGGTCTTATCAGAATTATATTTAATATATAACAAGCTATTGCAACTGCTTTAGCCCAAAAATTTCTTGGTAAGTTACTATCAAATAACATGGTTCTCGCACACTCTTGAATTGACCTATTCTTACATTGAACTACTCCATTTTGCTGATGGGTTCTGGGGAAAGAAAAAATATGGGTTATCCCTTTTTATTACAAAATCTTTCAAAATTTTCATTTTCGAACTCTCCACCGTGGTCACTACGTATTGTTTTGATTTTTAAAGATAATAAATTTTGAATTCATTAAGCAAAGGTTTTAAACTGATTAAAAGCATTACTTTGATTTTTAAGAAACAAAGTCCAAGTAAATCTAGAAAAATCGTTGGTTACTACGTAAACATACCTATTGTGATTTATTGATTGAGTTTGGGATGGACTGAATATATCCATGTGAATTAACTCTAATGGTTTTGTGGTTGTAGTTTCTTCTTTTGATTTAAACGAACTTCTTTTCAATTTTCTGAATTGACAAGCGTCGCATAAATTATTTACTTTAAATTTCATTTGGGTAATCCTCTAATTGATTCTAGTTTTGAAATCCTAGAAATGTGTTTGAAATTTATATGACTGGATTTCTTATGCCAAATCCAAGGGTTACTTGTATTAGCCATGAGACATAGCTTATTGCTAGAAATTTTGATACTTAGTATATAAATATTTTTCTTTCTATCTCCTTCGAATATTATTTTTGAATTCTTCTCTTCTATAAAGCATTTATCTTTTTCAAAATTAATTTTATAGCCTTTATCACAAAGTTGACTTATACTTAGTAGGTTATGTTTTAAATTCCTAACTAATAAAACATCAGAAATAGTAGGAGTTTCATAATTACCGACATTGCCAATGCCAACTATATATCCTTTAGAGTTATCTCCGAAGTTGACCATTCCACCATCTTCATATATTAGATTATTCAGTAATATTGCATTTTTCGTCATGTGTCTTGAATGGTCACTATCCAATATCCATTTATCCTTTTTGATTTCCAGCATTTGACCATCAGAATTTGAATTTTCAATAGCCATGCAACATACCTTTTCCTGCTTTGGACAATAATTTAGTAAATCGGTTGATTTTTCAACATAATTGAATGCAGACTCTTCTAACATTGATGCAATGCATGAATTAAGACTAATGCTATAAATTATTCCAAAATTTTCCATTTAATATTTCCAAAATTCAGATGATGAACTTTTGAAAACTTATGCTCTGATACCAATTGTTAAGGATGCAGATTAAGAATCTTAAGGTAGAATTAACACAAGAGGGGGTGAATAGTGTTTATTAGACATTTACAGAAATCTTTAACTAACTTGAATTACTATATGAATCACACAATGATTATCACACCAAAAATGATCACAAACACAGAAACAATCACAGATATAAATAAATATAAAATGCAGAAAAGGAAATAACATATCAGATTTTATACTAGTTCAGATTACTCCTATGTCCAGTGCCACGCAACTCTAGATTGCGCAGAATTTTATTAGTACTAGTATCAATCTTACAACACCCTTGATTTCACGGCTACAAGGTTAACACTGATTCCACCACCCTTGATTTCATGGCTACAAGGTTAACACCACTTCTTTTCCTTGATTTCCGGTCTACAAGGAATACACCCTTTCCCAAACAATTCCTAAACAATTACAATAGCCTTAGAACTCTTCAATAGCACTTCCAATCAGAGAGTATTTGATAGAGATTGGGAAGAGAAGAAGTTTGATATAATTTGAGTAGAAATCGGCAGAGTATAAGTGTATAAATCAAGAAATTAAAGTATAATAATGGTGGTAAGAGAAGGGATGAAGTAGGAGATGAAAAAGTTATGAAAAAATTGAAATTAACCCTTATTTATTGTGTTTGAAAGGTTGCAATGTTTCTGAAGCGTTTCAAAATATGAAAAGACACTTTCTTTGAAATTTGAAAAAGTGACAGTTATATGTCGACATATACATGTTTTTTTGAATTTTTAAAATCATTTTTCAAGTGTTAAAGCCAATATATATTTTCTAGAAATTCTTAAATCAAAACTAGTGTTTCAAATAAATTTTCTAAAGTGCAAAAACATATAAAAATATAGTAACATATAATATAAACATATTTATAAATTTAAATGATATAAGGCTATAAAACTTATATTGTAAACACATACATATTATAAAACTTTATAAACTATAAACATATATGTATATTTATAATCATAAGTAAAACTTAATAAATTGAAATCATTTAGAAAAGGAGTTTGAAAATAATTTTGAAATCAATTTTAAAAGGAATTTGAGAATAGAATTTGAAAGTGATAACCGGATTTTTACATATAATCTAGACTTTTTTACTTAGATAATCTTAAGCACTTGAAATCTTGATATCTCTAATATTGTACAGTCTTCAATATTTATATCTCGCATATATATCCTGCATATACATATGTATATTTTGGACAGGATGTTAGTATATATGTTATAACCAATAATGTTATTAATTGAAACAAGGTTTTCATGATCAAAATTCCATTCTCCAACAATATTTTCTAGCATGAGTGTAAGATAAGGAAACATTTAGACAGAAGAATAGTTCTAGGAGTAATGGACATAAAATCACAAGTGAAATGACATAAAAGATAAACATTGATAAAGATAGGCTTCTCATTCATATTCGATATTTGCCGCACAACTACCAAAATATCAATAATTAGTCTTTACCTAATTTCTACCTATTAATTGGCTACTTTACCTAAATGTGAATAACCTGTGCTAGCTATGGAATTCGGGGTTATCAACCCCGAACTCATCAACTAAAAGGATACAACCACTACAAGAAAAGTTGATATTCTTAACATGTTAGAACAGTGTTTTAAATGCCTTTCCATCAGAAACGATGATTTCATGGTAAATCAGTTCAACCCTAGCATTACATGCTGTTAAAAATTAAAGACGCTAAGTTTATTTTCTTTCCCTCCAATTCACGAACTCCCACCAAGCAAAAATCCCCCTAGAATTCAATTACCAGATCCAAAATTAATTAAAAAATGTTCCTCCTCGGGGAAAAAATCCATCGTCAGTTGCCCTAATTCCTTATACAGCTGATTGGCCCTATCGTGGTCACCCCAATCCAGATTCGTTCTAGTTTGTATATGTTTCTATCCCCGTCCTTGCTGCATTCGTTCCTATTGTAGGCTCATCTCAGTTTTCCCTCATCCCCATCCTCTTTGCAGTCTCATAAGTGAAATATACCGTTAGCCTTAGTTCCCATTGTAGCGGGTTGCCTTGTTAGTTCGCTTCAGTCAACAACTATCATCGCCAGCAGCCACTTGTCTACAAAGTTTTACAGTAAATGGCAGTCAGTTGACTTCAACCTTTATTTTTTGTTTTCAAAATAAGAAATGAGTGTAATATGAAGTTAAGTAGTTGTTAATGTTGAAAATTATAAAGGAATTCATAACTTCATTTATGTAGCCAAATTAAAACAACCTTAGCAGATAAGCATAATTTATGTTTACTTATTTTTGGATAATACAACCAACTACAAATAAAATGACCCAGTATCAAAATAAGTAATCCAGCAAATTCTATAGCAAGTTATCTAAGAATATTCTATTAAGTAATGTCTTTATTGTGTATTTGATGCCTTTGTGTTATTTTTGGGAAAAAGTTTCATGTTGCATAGTAAAACTAATATATTTTGGCAAGGGAATATGTTCTAGAAGTTTTCAGGTCTTGGACGCTCCCTTTTGCATGCTTCGCAGATCTAAAATCTATCCATGTGTTTGTGTAGTAAGAAAAGTAGATAGTCTGCTATTGGGTGATTGGATAATGACACCAAGAACTGGTAATGACCCATGCATTGTGCAGAGTAGAAATGAGAAAAACTAGTCACATGAATATTTATATTGATGTGAATCTTAACTACATATCCTTAAAAAAAACCAAGGATGCATTGAAAAAAAAATCAAAGACATATAAGAGTAATTGAAAATAATATATTCTTGAAGTATTATAGAGAAATGATATAAATATTTTCGTGTTATATCCAATATGCCGATAATAATATAGCCTTTTGCATGAAAGCGTTTGGTACTTTTATGTTGCAATCATATTTATGTTTTGTAAAAATAAAGTAAGAGCGTAAATCTTTTGCATTTATAAATGGTGAATGGTTATTAAGTGCTAGAACTTTTAGCAGGCCTGGCCTTTTGGTGAAGCAAACAAAGCCTTCGCTTTGGGCCTCATCAAAAATTAGGGCACCACTGCCAGGTTTCCAATCATGCGAAGGTGAAACAAAAATTATGATACTCTAAATCGGCAACAACAATTCAAACATGGTCCATGACAACTCCAGATTCGCAGACTCTAGTTGGCCGTAGCCGCGACAACTCTAGAATGGAAAGCACAACAACCGACTAGCGACAACATTGATAGGCGCTCCAATCTGAATCTGACTTCGATGGGTCACGTAAAGGCAACACTAGGCGAGGATGTGATTAACTGATGTTGGTGCAACAACACAGCTGTCATCATCTCTTCATTCATGAATACTGGACTGTGGAAGACGAGGACCAATGTGCAAAAGTTGTGCTGCCTATTCCTATTGTCATCTATAATTCTGGTTATAGAGTTCTAGTTAACATTTCACATGTTATTAGCTTAATATAATTTTCATTATTTTGCGTTGGTTCATAGGTGGCACAATTAAATTGAAAGTATGTTGAAAGTTAGTTGAAAGATTACAAGATTGTTACTTACTGTCGATAATATATGGGAGATAGACATGTTTGATTTGCATTTATTTTGATAAACAAAGTAAGCATGCCAGTGGAAACTCAGCTACTCAACAACCCATTCTAATTGATTTTGCTCGTTATATATTTATTTGTGGCACTTTTCCATTTTCCTTTTGTGCCGATGCAACTTTTTTATAATTCTTTTTTCACATTTTCTATTGTCTTGATTCGGAAAATCAGAATTTTTTATTCCATCATGATTGAATTAGCTTTATCAAGATATGCCTATGAGAAATTATATTATTTGCACCAACTACTGAATAATTAAACATCAGTAGTCTAAACAAGTAAACAAATGGTGGTTTTTTATTTTACTCTGTTTGCATCAATTGTTGGATAATGCAACAGATTTTTGTTACTTTGTCGTGAATTAAAATGATAGTCTTGAGATGAATCATGAATGAACATATGACTGAAAACATGTTCAGTGTTCTTGTGATCCATTGAACAAGGGATAATAACATTAGTTTTTGTGTAGGGGCCTTTATTTTTCAATTGGCTTTAGGTACCGAAACTTCTAGGACCGACCCTAACTTTTAAGGAATGAAAAATGTGCCCATTAGTAAATTCTATCTATCTAGACTAGTATATTTGCAAATTTGCCTTTAAAGTTTAAGACATTACATTTCCTTTTTTGACATCAGATAATAGTATTCATATCTAGCTATATAAGTCATCTTTGGTGAGTTCAGAAGAAAAAGTTATGCGAAATCAAAAATTTTAGATGCAAAAACATAGAATATTCAGACACAATAACTCAAGATCCACTACTGTGTGTGCCCATGGTATCCTATTGCATTATAGAAAATCACACATCTAATTATATGAAGACCTTGTATATACTTTCTAGTTCACATTGCCTCCTCCTGTCAAGTTTTTTTTAACACTATAATTGTATATTTGACTACATTTTTTTCTTATTCTAAAAAATTAAATATCACAATGTTGTTTTGATAATATAATCACATTTGAATTATTTAATAAATGGGCAAAATGTGGGTGGGGTTTTCATCTATGCTTTATTTGTTTGACTTCCTTAGTAACTCAATGAGTAATATGTAACTTTATGTTTAAACATGTTATATAAGTTTTGTTATTGTTATAGCATGGAGCTAAATACACCTTTATTATATCAAAATTTCACAAAAATATGCAGTTGTAGATGTATTTGATGAGGGAGAAGAGGATTGATATGCACTTTTAGAAGTGAGTCACTATTCACGTTTAGTTTCATTTAGCTTCGTAATATTGTCCATTTCATATTAGTTTTTTGGGTATATGTAGTTAGCTAATAACATATATGGTTCTTGATATTCGAGTGAGAGTACTAAATGATTTTTTTTATCAAACTTATATATGGCAGGTGTTAGAGCTGGTTTATCTAGCTCGAAAGTAAGTGCACAAAAAAGCTAGAAGCTAGGTTGGAGAACTCTATCCTACATCCGTGAAGATGATGCTTCAGTCGCATACTACAAGTGGTTTTGGTTGGTAAGGTACAATAATGAGTAAAGTAACAACCACTTCATTTTGATGCTGCGAAACACTCTGCTGATGTAAAAAGTTATATTCAACTAAACCCTTGAACCTTTACTCCTTTTGGACTTTCACATGGTATGATTTATTTTTGATTTTTAGTTGTTGTCTTCAATACAAATTTGTGGTTATGGCACGCCGACTTTCATGATTTCGATTCAGCTGGATAACAAGTCAAAATCTTACACATTTTAGTAAATGGAAGAAGAAAAATTAAGATGGATTTATCACTCAACGTCAAAAAATAATAAAAAAATTGAACAAGGTGGTAAAATGTGCTTATCTGCTTCTGATTTCTTTTGTTAGTGAACAAAGTCAAATTTTTTTTTTCAAAAAACATTATAAAGTTTATGTTTTCAAGATTTATTCTTTCACAGGAGAAGGATAATGTTAGATCGAAATTTGGACCTAACACCCAAATTGTTATAAACTGTAGAGAATTCTAAATGAAGAACAAGGAAAAAGAAAATAACACTCAGAATTTATAGTGGTTCGGCGTTAACGAGCCTACGTCCACTTTATATCTTATTGATTATGCTTTAAAAGCTAGTACAACAGTGATTTCTCTTAATATTTCAGTGGTTTGACAACAATGGCGGATTCAGTACTCACTATTGCCAAAAGATCCCGAAAAATGCCAAGCTCTGGGCTATTTATAGCTGACTTGGTCAGGCGGATCGCGGACACGTGGCACGAATCCCGAGATCTTCGGATCGCATCGCCACCATTGAAGAAATAGTCAAACTAGCCGTTGTGAACAGGTGTCGTCAGATCCGTGCGATTCGGATCGCTGAAGACCAGCTCGTGGTTGAACGGGTCAGAGGGTTCGGTTCGTACCAAGGGATCGGATCGCCTGGAGGTGCCGTTCGTCGACGAGATGGGAGCGATCCGTTCCTAGGCGAGTCGATAGAGTGCGATCCATTCGTGGGCGAGACGATGGCATGCGATCCTTTCCTGGGCGAGATGATGGCGTGCGATCCATTCCTCCAATTTCTTGGGGGACTTGGTTTCCTGTTTTCCTTTTATGAATGATCTTGGGTGGCTTGATCAAAAAGCGAGCCAACATTTTGCCCCCTCGAAGTATGTTTTATTGATGATGAAACATGCTTCGAAGATTCTTATTTACCCTCTCCTGAAGGGATGTAAGTCAACAGTCGCATTGGTTCAAATCGACACATGTATGAGTCGGATCGCCATAGGACGACACGGTCCGATTTGGTCATCTGCTCGTCTCGTGCCGAGTTCCTAGGCTCTTGTGCGAAACGGGGAACATCTTCCTTCGAGTCGTGTCGGGCTTTGAGCTTTGTGGGCCATCATTTCAAAGCGGTCCGTGGGCTTCTTTGCGATTCCATCTTTGGATCGTGGCCTGTAGGGCGCTTCGTGGACCGAATAAGACAAAGGAGGGGAGACAAACGGTCACCTTCTTTGCCTATATAAGCCGACGCCCCCCTCTTCATTCTCCTTCTTCTTTCTCTCTGCCGAATCGTCTCGCGTGAGCCATTGAAAAACGAACCCAACCTTTTAAATTTTCGAAAATCCAAGTATTCTCTCAGTTTTTAGAAAGGTAACTTTATAGAAAGCACTCTCATATTACCTTCCTGAATTTCTACGGCTGATTCGAGGGAGAAACGATATAAATCCGCGACCTTCTGAATAAATTACCAAGCCGCCATGGCCATTGAGCGTGGAGCTCAGAACTTGAGGATGGGAAGGAGACGAGGAAGAAGAAGGATGCAGAGGGGGAAAGAAGGCCGACTCGGATCGTGGTCATGGATTGAAGACGAAAGCAAGTGGCGAGACGAAAGATGGCGGTGGCAACAAAGGGTCGTATCGTGGCAGTCGCAACGGTTCGTGAGGGAGCCTTCCCTTCGTCCGGCGATTCGATGAGGGGCGATCTCCTTGCCCTACGATCCGGAAAGGGGCGATCCCTCTGCCATGCGAGTCGAAGGGGGCGATCCCTCTGCTATGTGATCCGTCTCGCGGCTGGTGATACGAAGAAATTTCAGACTTTAATCAACGCCTTGTCACCACAAAACTCTGAACAGTTAGGATAGAGCCTTGATGTTGGTCTTTCTGGACTAAATGACCTCACGATTTGACTGCATATGACGACTAACGACTTCTGATAACTTTGACTGCTTTCATGCTTTATTATTGTTTTTAATAATGCGCACACACAAGCACACACACCAGCACTTGCACACACGGGGGACGGGTAGTGTTGATCTTATCGTTCATATTTTCTCGTCCTAGCAGCAATGTCGAACGATCACTCTTCCTCAAGATCTGTAGCCGAAACGGAATCCGAGACTCCTGGACAGTATAATCCTCAAATTCCTCCAATCAAGCCAGGAGGTGAAGATTCTGGATCTGAATATGAAGCCACAGAATCAGATCCGACAGAAAGTACGTCATCCAGCAACAACTCCGAGTCTGACGAGCGAGCTCCGGATGAAGTTCCAGGTGCAATCGGGATAGATAAATTCTCTGATTCTTTAGCGTCCAAGCTTGACGAGATAAAACTCAAGAGAATCTGCTTAAGACACGGCATTCCTTGGGACGATGTTTTGACACCTGGAAGCGAAGACAGACCCCATCTAGCACCGGAAGGATACATGTCGATCAGCCGAACAATGTGTCTTGTGGGAGCCATTCCTCCGTTCCCTCCAATTGCCATTGAAACTCTGAGACGATTAGGCATTGCCCCGATGCAGCTTCATCCAAACGCCTACGCATCTCTATACTCTTTATATGTCGCTTATGCGGAGATCTTGCATGCCGAACTCAAATTCAGATATCTGGTGTTCTTCTTTCTCTTCAAGCACCGTTCTTCTGCAACTCCCAACTTTTCCTTTTTTGAATCAGTGGCGAACAGGAAAGTTCTGTATGACGGATACAGCAACATCGGGGATCCTAAGTCCGACTGGTTTTACATAAGAAAACAGGCTGGATGCTCACGGAGATGGCTCAAATCAAGTAAACTTTGATCGCCTAGTTGAATATCTTGCTTGAGGAGTCTAAGTAATAACATTCTTCCGCTTTTTCCTTTGTCTTAAACAGATCATGTCTTCCCGAAAATAGAGGGTGCATTATACAACAACCGGTTGTCCATTCTTTTGCAAAGCAGATCCGACTTTTTAAGGATTAAAAAATGCATTACTGATGACAACCTTCATAAGCATCGCCTCTTGGATAGGAAATTTGGACTTGGGACTGGCGGTAAACCTTATAAATATGTGCCCCCAACGGAAGGAGAGGGAACTTCACAAGCGGTGGAAACAACTAAATTTCACAAAAGTCCTTCTCCGATAGTCATCCAAGACGACGAAGACTTGAATGTATACAGAGGGGATGAGTCCCGTGGTGATGTGTCGAAGGAAATCCCTATCTCTGCTCCAATGGAAACTGTCGGTGATGACGAATTGACAGAAGAACAGTTATTCGACGAGCTGAATAAAATCCCTCTACCCGACATTGAATACACAAAAAAAGGCTTCGGCGAGGAACCTTTCTTTTCTGCTCCCGAAGAGGCGACTGATTCAACAAGGGGACGAGAAACGGGCTAGATGAGCCTGTCTCCAGGCCCGGGTCTGTTAGGGGGAATTATATGGGATGCACACCTCACACACACTGCCTGACCGTGCACTATTATATTGTGGATATTCAAAGTGATAATATGCTCTTCTTTTCTTTTTACAGGATCGATGTCGCGCAGGAAATCTTATTCGTACCGTTCTCTTCGCGAAGGCACCCCCAGCCTTCGTTCGGGTACTGAGCGCCCTCGCGGTCCTTCTCATAGGCCGAGCTCTTCGCAACCTTGATCTCCGCCCAAATCAACTTCTACCAGGCCTTCGAGTCATCCAACAATTCCGACCGGGGGGAAGACACTTCCAAAAGAGTTGACTCCTCCAAAGAGTGCGCCTTCCCACAGTCGGTCGTCCAAAAGGCGTCACGAATCCAAAGATAGGGACAAAGATTCATCCAAAGACACTGAGCAAGAGAGAAGCAACATTGTCCCCATCAGCCAACCAGAGTTAGCTGCTTCCGGTTCACGGGATTACGTTCACGGTCCTGAAATCCAAGGTAGGCTGGAAAAGCTACGGGAACAATTTCCAGGAATGTTCTTTGATAGAATGGTCTTTGTTCCTGCCTTGGAACCAGTCCCTAAAAACTGGGATAAAGAAGTTATCGGGCATATCCGTCACGTGGCCAAGCAGTACGAGATGATGAAAAAGCACGCACTTAATCTTTCGGAAGTCATCCGAACACTAGAAATAGAAGCTCACAGGTCTAAAGCAAAACTTGAAAATAACGAAAGGGCTAGGACAAAATTAGAGAAGGACATGGAAGACGCTCAAGCCCAGCTCGCTTTGGCACAGAGAGACGCTGCAAACTATAAAACTGAATTAGAAAATGCCAAGCAGCGCTTTCATTCAGAACTGGATTCCAATAGCCAGGAAAAAATGGCCTTAAAAAGGGAGGTTGAAGACCTCAGAATGGCCAACATCGAATTGGTAACGGCACAAGGCCATTTTTTGACGGAGAAGGCTGCTTGGGAGGCGGAAAAAGCGAGTCTAAAAGAAAGGTTGGCTCTGGCAGAGGCGGAAAAAGTGATCTTGAATGATCAGGTGGTAGACGCGGAGAGACGGGCAGCTCTTGCCGAAAAGAACGTTGATAGCGCCATTGAAATGGCCACTGCCTCCAACAACAAACTCCTTGAAAGAGAGAAAGAAATCGAGGGGTTTGAGGAGATGATCTTTGATTTCCTCGGTCAGGTTCTCAAAACTCGCAATATCTTATGGATCCCGGATTATCATGTTACTTTGGCCAACTTATGGGATGCCATCGTGGAAGGCGAAAAACATAGACTGGGGGTCGAAGAGATCGATGAAGATGAATTGATGAAAAGCATCCTAAGGGACAACGAGCCTGAGGATCTGGCAGAGGGTCGTCGCTTAATCCTAGCGGAAATGGAGAAGGAGAGAGCCATGGCTAAGGGTAAAAGCAAAATTGACGAAGGTTCCAGCTCCGCCGCGAAGTCTAAAACCTCCGAAGTTGAGGAGTATCATCCTGACGATCCGCTAATCCCCTTAGGCTTAACTCCCGTGGTTGTTGGAGCATCCGGATCTGCTCAAGAGGGAGTATCTGCTGAAGGTACCTCTCTCTTTTCCCCGCAATTTGCTAAAGCGATTGCGAATTGTCATCGTCTAACAGGACAACCCATTGAATTAGTAATGTGTGTCTCTCGTAATGCAGGTGGCGAGCCCGTCGACAAGGGTGTTGGAAAAGAGAGAGAAGTGGAGGAGGGGACCGTCCTGCCGGGTGCTGAAATCGATGTTTCAGAGCGAGTCGAGGTCACAACAGCAGAAGGAAGCACCTCGGTGCCTAGCGCCGACGTACCCAAAGATGCTGAGACTATCGAGGCTTTAAAAGACTTGGATGGTCGTCATGTGGATGACGAAGAGGATACTACCGGCAACAAAAAGGCCGACGATGATGATGATGATGAAGAGCCCCTGGCTAGCCAGAAAGCCAGACAAGAGAAAGGGTTGGCTTCTAAGAAGGGGGGAGATGAGGCTTTGGACGTGGTCCCTCTTGCAGAGTTCGATCCCAAAACTGGGATGATTATGAAAATCCAGTCCAAGTCCATCAGCCGGCAACTTCACTTTGCAAACCCCGATGACTTCCCGGCTTCCCTCTCCAGCAGAAGCAAGGGAAAAGAAGGGGGAGAGGAGACCTCAGAGGAGTCAGACGCTCCCCTTGTGGACAAGCGGAAAAGGAAGAAGGAGGATCCATCTGAAGCCGACAAGGAGAAGCTGGAGAGGCAGAAGCGAGAGAAGAAATCAAAGCATAAATAGGATGTTTGTTGATATTTTGTATTTCGGTTTCCCACTGGCCAGAAAGTGTAATTTTGAGACTGGCCCTCACTTTTGTTTCTAGCTTGTTTTCCATTTTGCTGACTTGTGGTACATAAACAAGGATTTGTTTCTTCTTACATCATTGTGTACCTGTATTCATAGAAACTTTCCACGTTTAGTCGTTAGCCAACTATTAATAATTATAAGTCAGTCAATCAACAGGAAGAAGAATGTTCATGCTATGTTACACTGTTATATCAAAGTTTAGTGTATGCATAGGAGCGCGTGATGCCCCCTAATCAATTGTTAGAGTTTTACGCTAGGCGATTTGTTCGTTCCCCGATCCTTCAGCGGGGGAGGAGCTATTTCTCAGCGCTCAATCGGCGACGCCTTTATACTCTTTCTCTCTCTGGAGAGTTAGAGTTCGAGCTCAGCGATTCATTCGCTCCCCGATCCTTCAGCGGGAAAGGAGCTCTTTCTCAGCGCTCAATCGAAGACGCTTTTATACTCTCTCTCTCTCTCTCTGGAGAGTTAGAGTTCGAGCTCAACGATTCATTCGCTCCCCGATCCTTCAGCGGGAAAGGAGCTCTTTCTCAGCGCTCAATCGGAGACGCTTTTATACTCTCTCTCTCTCTGGAGAGTTAGAGTTCGAGCTCAGCGATTCATTCGCTCCCCGATCCTTCAGCGGGAAAGGAGCTCTTTCTCAGCGCTCAATCGGAGACGCTTTTATACTCTCTCTCTCTCTCTCTGGGGAGTTAGAGTTCGAGCTCAGCGATTCATTCGCTCCCCGATCCTTCAGCGGGAAAGGAGCTCTTTCTCAGCGCTCAATCGGAGACGCTTTTATACTCTCTCTCTCTCTGGGGAGTTAGAGTTCGAGCTCAGCGATTCATTCGCTCCCCGATCCTTCAGCGGGAAAGGAGCTCTTTCTCAGCGCTCAATCGGAGACGCTTTTATACTCTCTCTCTCTCTGGAGAGTTAGAGTTCGAGCTCAGCGATTCATTCGCTCCCCGATCCTTCAGCGGGAAAGGAGCTCTTTCTCAGCGCTCAATCGGAGACGCTTTTATACTCTCTCTCTCTCTGGAGAGTTAGAGTTGGGACTCAGCCGTCTGTGATCATGCATGCTCCTCAAACTTAGGTTTACATTTTAATCCAAGCTCCGAGGATTAAAACCAGTCGGGCAAGCAGCTAGAGCATTTACCAAGGCTTTGGGTTCCTCTGATTAGTTTACGAGAGGAACTGTCGGCACTGGACTTCGGGTACCTGCATTATTCACACTGATTTTCATAGGCAAATAAATAAAGATGCAATAAAGGTAAATGACATACAGTATTTTTATAGTGGTTCGGTCGAATCATGACCTACGTCCACTTTATAATCTCTTGCTTTAAGGAATCAGACTGTTCTAGGCAAGTCATGCCCTGTACATATTTTTTTTTATAAAGCAAAAGAATAAATTTGACGCTTCTCATGTTAAATATGGCCGTAGATGTTGGGCATTCCACACTCTGGGGATTTCCTTTCCATCTACGGTTGCCAGCTTGAAGGTTCCATTATCAAGCTTGCTGAGAATAGAGTACGGTCCTTCCCACTTCGCTCCATATGAGTTGGGGGTGGAAAGACACGTTTCAGAACCAAGTCTCCGGGTTCCAAGGTTCGGGCTCGGACCTTTCTGTTGTAATATCGGGCGACCTGTTGTTTGCATCTCAGAGCACGCAGGTCGGCTTCATCTCTTTTTTCTTCAATCATATCCAGGGACTCAAGGAGCAATTCATTATTGGACATTGGATCATAATAGGTCACCCGATGAGAAGGTACCTTTATCTCAATCGGGATGACTGCTTCCGTTCCAAAAGCAAGGGAGAACGGGGTATGTCCTGTCGCTGATTTATATGTCGTCCTGTAGGCCTATAGTGCCAAGGGCAACTCATCAGCCCACATGGCTCTAGCCCGCTTCATTCTTCTTTTCAGAATGGACTTAATTACTTTATTTGCAGCTTCGACTTGCCCGTTCGATTGTGGGTGTGCCACGGAGGTGTATCGATTCTCGATGTGGTATTTTTGGCAGAAGTTTCTGAATTCAGCACTATCAAATTGAGTTCCGTTGTCTGTTATCACAATCTTTGGAATCCAGAATCGACAGATGATGTTTCTCACGATGAAGTTGATCACCCGTTTAGTTGTGATTGTAGTTAGTGGTTCTGCCTCGACCCACTTAGTGAAATAATCTACAGCCACAATGGCGAACTTTGCTCCGCCCCTCGCTATGGGGAGACTTCCTATGATATCAATTCCCCACATAGCAAAAGGCCATGGACTCATCATTGTTTTTAACTGACTTGGAGGCGCTCTAGGTATCTTTGAAAATCTCTGGCATGCATCACATCGTCGTGCATATCTTTCTGCATCCTTGTTTATGGTAGGCCAGAAGTAACCATGCCACACTATCTTTTTTGCCAAAGTTTGCCCCCCAGTGTGGTCGCCACATTCGCCTTCGTGGACTTCTTGCGGCACACGTTTGATGTCATCGTGGGCTATACACCGAAGGAGGGGCGTTGAATACCCTTGTCTATAAAGGACTCCGCCTTGCAGTACGTATCGGGCGGCTTTACGAATCACTTTACGCCTCTCGCTTTTCCTGGTCGGAAGCGCTCCATCCATTAGGAAATTCTTTATAGGGGTCATCCACGACTCCTTTTCTGGTTCCGTCTCTATTACTAGGTCGATTTCCATCTGATCAATGCTGGGAGACCGAAGTACTTCAACGGGGGCTAGCCCTATCACTTCAGGATCGTTAGAACTAGCCATCTTTGCCAACTTGTCTGCCTGCTGATTTTCTGACCGCGGAATATGAGATATGCTGTAGTGATCAAACTCATTCAGCAGTTCTTTCACTTTCTTTAAGTATAGAATCAATCTTGCACTTTTAGCTTGGAATCTCCCAGTAACTTGGTTCACAACTAACTTGGAATCGCAGAAGATGTTCAGTTTTGTGACTTCTAGCACCTTTGCAATCTTTAATCCGGCTATCAGAGCTTCATATTCAGAATCGTTGTTAGTGGCCTGAAACTCCATTCGGATGGCATAAGTTATCAATCGTTTCTCGGGGGTTTCAAGCACTATTCCAGCGCCGGATCTTTCGTTGTTTCTAGCACCATCAGTATATAATCTCCAGACATTAGGGTCGAAAAGTAACTTTGAGGGTTCCACTTCTTCGTTTGCTATGTCTTCTTCAGGAACAGTGAACTCTGCTATGAAGTCAGCTATCACTTGCCCCCGAATTGATCGTCTGGGCTGAAAGTTCAAGTCAAATTGACTTAACTCAATATTCCATTTGAGTAACCTTCCAGATGCCTCTGGTCTCTGTAGAACTTGCTTGAGTGGGTGATCAGTATATATGATAATAGGATGTGCTTGAAAGTAGTGCCGAAGTTTTCTGGAGGCAATCAGTAAACTATACGCCAGTTTTTCTATCCGTGGATAATTACGCTCTGCCGCTGTTAATTTTTTGCTCACATAATACACAGGTCTTTAGACCTTCTCCTCTTCCCTTACCAACGCTGAGCTGACTGCATGAGATGATACTGCCAAATACACGAATAAATCCTCGTGGTCTATTGGTTTAGATAGAATTGGAGGCTTCTCCAAGTGTCTGAGCAAATTCTGAAACGCTTCTACGCAGTCAGGTGTCCATTTAAAGTGGCGTTTTCCTCGCTTTATTAATTCGAAGAATGGGATGCACTTATCCGTAGCCCTGGAGATAAATCTGCTTAGTGCAGCCACTTTTCCGGCAAGGCTTTGCACATCCTTAATTTGCCTAGGTTCCTGAATGTTCCTGATTGCCGTGATCTGGTCCGGGTTAATCTCGATTCCGCGCGAACTGACAATGAATCCTAAGAATTTTCTAGAAGCAACACCGAATGAACATTTGGTGGGATTGAGTTTCATCCCATACTTTCGAAGAATGCCGAACATCTCTGCCAAGTCAGTAGTGTGTTGAAAGGATTGCTTGGATTTAACCAACATATCGTCGACGTATACTTCCATTGTTTTCCCGATTTGGTTATAAAACATTCTGTTGACCAAACGTTGGTACGTAGCGCCTGCATTCTTCAAACCAAAGGGCATTACTACATAACAATATAATCCAAGATCAGTGATAAAGCTAGTATGCTCTTGGTCCGGAACATGCATCGGAATTTGGTTGTATCCTGAATAAGCATCCATGAATGAGAGAAGCTCGTGACCTGCCGTCGAGTCTACCAACTGGTCAATTCGAGGTAATGGGAAACTATCTTTGGGACAAGCTTTGTTTAAATCCGAGAAGTCGATACACGTTCGCCACTTCCCGTTGGCCTTCTTTACCAGGACTGGGTTCGAAATCCAATCTGGGTAAGTTGAATCTCTGATAAATCCATTACTCTTCAACTTCCCAACCTCTTCTTTCAAGGCAGCGGACCTCTCTGGGCCCAGCATTCGCCTTTTTTGCTTTACTGGAGGATGTTTGGGGTTAATGCTCAAAGAATGGCTCATGATTGATGGGGATATCCCGCACATGTCCGCATGGGTCCAAGCGAATACATCCATGTTGTTCTTTAAGAAAGTCGTCAATTCTTCGGTAAGAGTCGGGCTTAACTGGGATCCAATCTTAAGGACCTTCTCCGGGTCACTGTCATCGATTGGCACATCCACAGTTGCTTCGTTGGGAGTTGCCGTTCTGCCCCCGGGTTCTTGATCCTCTCTGGGATCTATATCCTCGGGCATCACTCTAGGAAACTCTCCAACAATTATCCTCTTTGGTTGCTATAAGGTTTCCGCCCCCAAAGGGGGAGGAGTGCCTTTAGTTTCGATATCCCCGCCGTTGCGAAGCAACTTTAATTCGGCAACATAACATGCTCGCGCTGCAACTTGATCCCCTCTGACGATACCAATGCCAGCTTCTGTGGGGAACTTCAATAGCAAGCACCAGGGGGCTATACAGGCTCTGAATTTTGCGAGGGCCGGTCGGCCCAAGAAGGCATTGTATGGTGATTCGACATCCAAAACCACAAAGGGAAGGATTCTCACTCTCTGGCGCTCTCCTTCCCCAAGTGTAACTGGCAATTCTACATAACCCATAGGTGCGGTGGATGCTCCGTTGAATCCACGAATCCACCCTTGGCTGGGCTTCAAGTCTTTTATCTCAAGATTCATCTGGTCAAAGGCCTTTTTGAAAAGAATATTAACGGAACTCCCGTTGTCCACCAGAACCTTGTGAACAGTGGATGGCCCAATGGGTATCGTAATTACAAGTGGATCTTCAGTTGGAGCATGGACTCCGATGCTTTCTCGTTCTCGGAAAATAACGTCATCAGTCATCATCTTCTGCTGCTTCACCGGGATACTGTCCTCGGGGTTGCTACATTCCCCCACTTCGAGGTGTTGTTTGGCTGCGTTAACATATTGATCTAAAGCTTTGGAACTGTGCCCAGCAAGGTAAAGTCCACCGATCACGGTGTTGATTATAATATTCTTTCCCTTTTGCTGAGCAGTTGGCCTAGCAGCAAGTTGATTTTGATTATGATTCGGGGCCTGCACTGCTTGCCCCCTTTCCCTAGGCGTTACTCTGTATTCGTCTAGCTTCCCTTCTCGAAGTAGCCTTTCGACTACGTCCCTCAGGTGACGGCATTCATTCGTCGAATGGCCGTGAATTTGATGAAAGAGGCAAAACTTCCCTGTCTCACGCTCTTTTTCTGTCGACTCTCTAGGAGGTGGCCTCTTATTCTGGAGGACTTCATACGCATCCATGAAGATATTTTCCAGAGTATCATTTATGGGTGTATAACTTTCAAAGGCCCTGGGACGAGTCCTCCTCTGGGAGTCGTTCCCTCGGCCCCTCTTCCGGCTGTTGCCGTTAGCATTGTTATTGTTGTTACCTGGTCGGCGACCACCCTGGTTCTGATTTCCAACGTTAACCTCAACTTTCCCCGAGTTGTCTCCAGTCTGTTTGATGGCGACATTGCTCTGAACCTCTTCCTTATCAGTTGTTTTAAGCTTTCGGTTTGCGTATACCTCCTCCCGGCGTAGATGTACATTGGCTTTCTCATAGAATAACTCTCTGGTGTGGGGTGGTTTGCCTGCCAAGTACCTCCCAAATTCAGTGTCCTTGTCCACTCCATCAATTAGTGCTGCAACAATGGTCGGCTCATGAGGATCTTTAACCTCAGTGGCAGCCAAATTGAAACGATTCAGGTACATCTTTAGACTTTCGCCTGGTCGCTGTTTGACAAGGAATAAATCGATCACGCTTTTCGTCTTCTGTGCGTAGATACGGAATTGCTCTACGAACTTCTCGCTTAGTTCCCTGAAGCTAGAAATCGATCTCGCCGGCAGGCGAGTAAACCATAGCAAAGCCACGTCTTCCAGGAATATGGGAAACACTTTACACTTAACCGCGTCGGAAGCGGCAACAGCAGTCGTCGACCAAGAGTATCTCATTAGGTGCTGAACATGATCAGATCTTCCTGCATATCGGTTCATTTGTGGCATGTTGAAACGCCTCGGAAAAGTTGCATCCAAAATATCGTCAGTAAAAGGAGTATGACTGCGGTCAATCCCCCAATCTTCGTTCCGCTGTCCACGGCTGTCGGCCAAAATCTGGTGAACCATGGCTGCAACGTTTGCACTAGTCAAAGGAGGTTCAGGATCAGTGCCTCTGGCCCGACGAGGTTCTCTGATCTCTCTTCGGGGAGTAGCCACAAAATCCGGGGCTTGGACGGGGCCTCGCTGCCCCCTGTTATCATGAGTATGCGTACGGCGACGGGGCTGAGGTGGTCTGTCATGCACAGGACTGTTCACACCTCGAGTCCTGAGGGTCGTTGCTTGACCATCCATATTACGGTTTGTGGGTCTTGCCCCTAGTTCTTCCTCTTCTTGAGAGGGCAGGGTCCCGAACCGAAGCTGTTCTATGTTTTCGGCTCTTTCATACGGTCGCCGCGGAGGTCTCGGCGATTCTTCAGATGAAGAGGAATATGCTGGGGTGAGTGGACGAACCGGCGATGCTCTTTGCCTTGCTAGCTCATCAAGTCTTCTATCCATAGCCGTCAGGTTTTGCCGTAGGATAGAACTTTCCTGTCTTTGGGCAGCCAACTCGTCAAACAACCTATCCCTCATTTCGACAAAGCGGGAAAGATCCCCCTCAGTGACAGGAGCAGCTGGATCATAGTGGTCATCATCACCCTCTCTTATGGGCAAAGTGCTCGGACCGGGTCGAGCAGAGGTTCCAGGACGATAGGAGTGGGTCATAGGTTCTTTTCCAGGTCGAGTTGTGTTCTGACCATCAGTTCGGGTAGCTGCGGTTCGTGGAGGGCGGTTCGCTGCGCCCCCCTGAGATCGACTCGTGGTCGTGGTGCGCGGAGGCTGCGAGGTGTTGCCCCGGGATCGAGTAACAACCCCTTCAGTAGCACGGATCGTCTCGTTCTCATCGACTCGGAACGAGGCGTCTTCGTCGGATCGGATCGCCCCCTGCGCTCCACGATCCAGAGTCTCTTCGTTGCCCAGTTCGTGTACACTCTCCTCAATCGTTTCGTTGGTCTGCGAAACTTTAGATCTTTTTCCAGCCATGATATCCGAATCGCTGGAATCTTCAAGAAAACGAATGACGAGACCTTAAGACTGAGTTTCTCAGTGAAAGCACCAAAAATGTTAGATCGAAATTTGGACCTAACACCCAAATTGTTATAAACTGTAGAGAATTCTAAATGAAGAACAAGGAAAAAGAAAATAACACTCAGAATTTATAGTGGTTCGGCGTTAATGAGCCTACGTCCACTTTATATCTTATTGATTATGCTTTAAAAGCTAGTACAATAGTGATTTCTCTTAATATTTCAGTGGTTTGACAACAATGGCGGATTCAGTACTCACTATTGCCAAAAGATCCTGAAAAATGCCAAGCTCTGGGCTATTTATAGCTGACTTGGTCAGGCGGATCGCGGACACGTGGCACGAATCCCGAGATCTTCGGATCGCATCGCCACCATTGAAGAAATAGTCAAACTAGCTGTTGTGAACAGGTGTCGTCAGATCCGTGCGATTCAGATCGCTGAAGACCAGCTCGTGGTTGAACGGGTCAGAGGGTTCGGTTCGTACCAAGGGATCGGATCGCCTGGAGGTGCCGTTCGTCGACGAGATGGGAGCGATCCGTTCCTAGGCGAGTCGATAGAGTGCGATCCATTCGTGGGCGAGACGATGGCGTACGATCCTTTCCTGGGCGAGACGATGGCGTGCGATCCATTCCTCCAATTTCTTGGGGGACTTGGTTTCCTGTTTTCCTTTTATGAATGATCCTGGGTGGCTTGATCAAAAAGCGAGCCAACAGATAATTAAGGTTAAAAATTATTTTATTCGAGGGATATTTTTGCACATTGTGTCCACTACAACATGATCACTCCTAAAGAGGGAAAACCAGCTTAATTTTGTCAAATAGTTACACTTTAGTTAGTTTGTAAAATAGTCGCTCATAAGGAAAGTAAAACAATAACAAATACATAAGTTAATCAAATCAGAAAAGAAAATAAGTTACCTTTGTATAAAGTAATAAATCACTTCAAAGTTTAACCTGATTTTTTTTTTTGTAAATCCAGATTGTTTTTTTTAAACAAAATAGTTCATCCAATAAATGAAAGAATTACAATATTTTATATCCCCACTTAAATTAGACTATCTCAAAATAAAACAAACTATATAAATAATAACATATATCTAGACCAAAGGAGTAGAGCAAGCAGACGTAGCCGGATCAAAAAGAGTAGGCACAAGGTATTTTCTCCCATTTACATTATAACTAGTCCCGCTCGTCGGGCCCACCAGCAACTCTCCCGCGTATCCCGGGTACGCCCCCTTCCCGTACACTCCCGGGCACGCTAATGACGTCTCCAACGGAGCCTCCTTCGGGCCCTGAAAGAACCCGTTTCCAAATGGAATGGTAACTGTGTCGGCGAACTTGCTCACTAGGTTTATCACCATTCCGTCCAGTCCCATGTCTTCGTTGGGTGCAATCAGTGGTGACTCTTATGGGCCGTAAATGGGTTAATGGAAAGGCCACGTGCACTAGTCCGGGCATTGCGTCTCCGAGTTACCCACCCAAATGTATGCGAACCTTCCAGACATGGACCGGGGAGAAGACCCGTGGGTTCCGCAACGGCTCATATAGAAGCCATCCACAACGATGGCAGCGGGGGTAAGGACCATGTTGATTGCGTACGTGTGGGCCCCCTTCGATGCCAACCGGGTGATGTCCGAATCCGTGAGGGACTTTCCTAAAGAGTTGGACTCGTCGTAAACCTATTTGCCGAGTGCCAGTTTGGGCATTCATTTTTTCGACTCCGTGAAATGTTTCTCGGTTGTTTTGAACTAGGAGGCAGTGGGTTGTTTCTGGTCACCGTCATTTGTAGAGAGAGACAAGAAAGTGATGAAGTTGGTGAGGAAGGCCTTTTGGGAGGAGTTGAACTTACCGTACTAGATCAAGTTCACTGTAATGGGACCAGTGAGCAATGCGCTATTGTGGTAAGTCATGCGTAGTGGTTGGTTTTCAATAAGTGCTTTGTAACAACCCGGAAATTCTGAACCAATTTAAAATTTTCATTTAAGCTATTTTAATGAATGTGGAAATATAAATTGGTTATTTTTGAGAAATAAAATTTGAGAATAATTTTAAAATTTATTTTTATATTTTTTTTGACTTAAAGCAAACCTAGTAAAATTATTAAATTGATTTATAAGCTTTGTATTTGAAAATTCGATTTTTAAAAATCATGCATAGCCCTTTAAAAGCGAAATTTTGCTAGGAAGCTCAGAATTTGACGAGACTAATTTTGTTGGATTCATAATAAAAAATCATTGTTGAGTTCCAAAATGCGTGTCGAATGGAGTCAGCATGTGGCTGTGCGAAGCAAAACCATTTGTTCAAAAAGTGACGATCAGTTTGCAAAGGAACATTATGGAGACGATCTTAGAATTCAATTCCCTTTTTTTGGATTCAGATTGTCAAATAATGGTTAATCCAAAAGGCCATAATTTTTGGAGTTAGAGTTTGGGTGTACAAGAAGAAAAGGTACGCTAAAATATCATTTTGAAGCTAATTTGAGCAATTTTACAAAGGAACATTATTGAGACAACCTCGGAATTCGACGAATTTTTTTTATTGAATCCGTAATGTTGAATAATGCTAAGATTTCAAGTTTCGTGATTTTTAGAGTTAGTATGTAGTTGGGCGTGATTTTTAAAGTGAAAAACGGATAATATTTTGATTTTCAAAATTCGTTTTTGTGCATACGGACTCAGAATGCGACAAAACCTGTTTTGTAGGATCTGTAATGTCGAAGAATAGCTACATCTCAATTTTCATTTAGAACGTGATCCGTAAGTGACCACACAGATTTTCAAACAATGAAAACAAACAAAAATTGAGTACAATCGAATAAAATAAATATAATAACCTAATAAAAAAATAATTTTTCCTTCTCTTATATAATTTCCTAACTCTCTAAACCTAACCCTAATTCACAAAATCCACCGTGCCCCCATTTCTTTCTTCCAACGTGAAAATCAACCTTCTTTGATTTTTAAAAAATCAAATACACCTCCTAAGATCATGAAATAAATACATTAGAGATCTACAAGAGGAGAGCTTCATCATCATATAAGTATTGTTGGGTTAGACAACATTTTTGTATGATCAAATTTTTTACAATGCACGTTCTTGGCTCTAGGGTTGGAGAAATCAAGCAATTGGAGTGTTAATTCAAGTTTTGGGTATTGGTTTTGATCTCAGCATGTGATTTAGAGCTTATATGCAAAGTTTGAGCCAAAGCAGTGACAAAAAGTGTCGAGGAAACGAAGAGGGCAGCGTACGTTTGACAGTAGACGTGATTTTTGGGGAGCTTGAGTTTGAGATTCATGGTGTTGAGATTGTAGAGGAGAAGAAGAGATGAATAACGGTGTTTACGTTGTGTGATTTCATGTAGAAATGAAGAAGAAAGAGGTGGAGGAAGCTTGCATGAAAATGGACATGGAAGAAGCTTGTACGTGAGTTTTGGAGAGGGAGAAGAGATTAGAGGATGTAATTAGTAAGGATTAAGGTAATTATTTAATTAATTACTTATGCTAATGACACATATATGTACATGAATCTTGTAAAAAGCATAACTTTTTCATACGAACTCAGAATTCAGCAAAACAAGATGCGTTGGAACTGTATCGACGAGAGCTTCGTAATAAAACTGATATAAGTGATTTGGATATCGTATGTGGACTGTAGAGCCGAAAAGGTCACATTCCTTTGCATAAAGAACGACGGAGTGGTAACCAAAGGTGAGAACTCATTCTCACTTAACTATTTTGTTATGTAATTATATCATAGGTTGCAAACGAGGCTTAGTAGCTCCTGACACTATTTCTTGCAAACCATGGATGATTTGGTGATTTGTGTATTGTGATTGTGATGATTAACATATTAAAATAATGTTAATATTATTGAGGAAATTAAAATTATAAATATCCATTGATAATTTAAAATAGTAAAATTGGAATAAATATTCATTTGCAAGTCATACGGCTTCTCTGTGTACGCCTATTTATCTGATATAGATTGGGACAATAAATTTTACACATCGCCCAACTGCACAAATAATAATCAGTGTTCGTTGGTTGAAAGCCCCACACGGGTATTGGGATGATATTTGACATACACTAATCCCAATATTTAATTATATGTCAATCGATGGGTTGACAGGCTGTGATGGGCGTTATTTATTTATTTTAATGCTCACACAGTTGTAAATTCACTCTGGATGTGAATGGACTATTTAATGATTATTTATCATTATTGTTGAACACATGCGATGTACGAAATCCATATAACTGAAATTATATGGTAATTGATTGAGTCACATTCCGATTCAAAAATAAAGAATATTTTAAAATAAAGAATCTTTTAAAATAAAGAATATTTTGAAATAAAGAATATTTTAAAATAATATTCAATGAAGAATAAAATTATGATTTTTATGTCTAATTTTGGATGGACATAAAAATATAAAAATGTGAAGCCGAGTTAAGTAGCAAAAGCTATTTTAACCTGAATAGGTTTATCGATCGATTTTATTCATTTTACAATGAATATCGAAAAGAAGTGATATCAAAATCTAATATTTTGAAAATATTATCATTTTAATATGATAAAGATATAGAATATTCAATTTTGATTTAAATTTTTCTTTTTGAGCATAACGGTTGTGCAGAGCGGCTCTGCACATCCGACTAATAATAATAACATATTCGGCCAACAAGCCTGACGCATTAGTAGTAATAATGCATGCAAAATGCATGCAGGGAGTTTAAGCGCCTAGCGCGATTAATTACATATTATGCTAATTGATGAACAAGCCAAACTAACTTCTAAACACCACAAACTTACTTCACTAACACAACTCCTCGCATGATCAAGTAAGTCATCAACATACACAAGCCAGAAAACACAAAAAAGCTTGCCAGTATCGAGAGAGTGTGCGGCACATGATGTACTTACCATGGGCGTGGGTAGTGGCGGCACAGCTGAGCACCTCCTGCGTCGGTGCTTCCCTCGGACTCGTCCCATATAATGGCGGTATCCAGTAATGTTGGAATGAAAGGTGTCGGCGGTGTACCTAACCAAAGGTGAGTAATTTTATGGCAAAGTTGGTGATTCGAGGTAAAGCGATTGTTGAAGCAGCGGTTATTGCGTTCATTCCAAAGCCTCCAAAAAATGCTGTGAAAAGGGTTTCTAGATCTGGTAATGAGGAATCAAACTCCCAGTGATTGAAGTGGTGGAAGAAACGTGGGGGGCGACCAAGAATGCTAGTGACAGTGGAAGTCCAGATGTAACAACCCGTATTTCGATAACATGTTAAAACGAGAATCAAGGCAGAATTTAATTTTAAATTCTGAATCAAGTAAAACGGGCTATGCCATTGCGTCCGTCTCGGAAAAATACGCGAAATAGAGTCTGAGTTTTCGAGAATCGGAGTCCGTATGACCAAGTTATGATCCGACGAAGTTTTCAGAAAATTCAAGTTCAAAAACGAGTTCTAATTTCGAAAATTAGGGCTGGAGGGCTAGGCGGGAAAAATTCCCGCTAGGCTCCCCAAGTCGACAGCCCTGTCGACTTGGGAGTCGACATGGCTCTACCCAAGTCGACAGCCCTGTCGACTTGGGGGTCGACATATGGTGGCCGGGCAGTTTTGCCTGGTGCACCTATTTTCTGTCTTGGCTAGGTTTTTGGGCCTGGTTTGAAATCTGATGGTTCAGGTTGGTCCTAGGGTTAATCTAAAGGTCCTAACTAATCCTAATCTCTATAAATAAGCCCCTAACCCTCTCCTAAATCCTCATTATTCATTCATGCAACTAAACTATGGAAAAATTGCTCCTATCATGGCCTCCACTCAAAATCCTAGCCTCCACTTCATTTCTATGAGAGGTTTCATGATCATGAGAGTATTAGAGAGTTCCTATGTTAGTATGAGAGCTTCTCAAGTTGATTTCAAGGCTAAAGCTTTGATCTTGGCTCATCAAGATGGGTTTTTTTAATTGATTTGGAGCTTTCATCTTTGGGTTTTTGGGTGATGGCATGCATAGGCTTCATCACAATCTTTGTTTTGCATTTCGATTTGTGCCTTCATAGCAATGTAAGCCCTTTCCCTACTCTTAGATATTAACTATGAAGTTAAATGTTCATGTTGCAAGTTTGGGTTTGATCATTGAGTATGATACATGCTATCATGTCATGCAAGTTTATGAAGTCATTATCTTGATCTTGTGGGCTAAAAGCTACAACCTTTATGTTGAGATGTTGCATTATGCAACATGAGAACTCTCATAACCTTTATGTCAACTTGCATATGAAGTCATAACCCTTATATGATGATATATGCGAGTTACTAGTCATCATTCCATGTCTTTTGTCACCATGATTCGCTTATGTGCCAAGTTTGGGTTTATGCATGTTTTGAGGCTTAAGAATGCAACATGCAAGTTAATGAACACATTTGTGCCCCATTTGCCACCATGATTAACATGTGGCTTAATATCCATTTTTGTCATGCCTTTGACAAGTTCCTTCTTTGAATCCATTATGCGAGTTTAAAAGCGTTGGGGTCACATTATGGGAAAACATAATGACATGAACATGATTTGGGTAAATGGGTATAAACATGACAACATGTAACGTTAAATATGACATGTGTTTATACTTGAAAACATGACTTGAAATATAACATGGAAGTTGACATGTAAGTATGCTTGAAACATAAGCTTGGGAATTTACCTATTAAGTTAGGTCTACCCTTTGGGAATTTACCTATTAAGTTAGGTCTACCCAAATGCTTGAAAAACTTGTAATATGTTTTGGAAACATAATGGACATGACACTTAGAAAATATAAGTGTGACCAACTCGAGGTTGGGTTGAGTTTGCAACATAAAGCTACCCGGAACCGACCGGCCTAACTAGTAGTTGCAAACAATAGGACCCAATGTGAGAAGTTGGTCATGTTGTGCTTGAACCCAAGGTTAGACCAAGTTGTGGTGTAAAGCTACCCGGAACCGACCGGCTTAACTAGTAACCACAACAAAGTCTAATGTGAGAGGTTGAGGTGCATTAAGTAATTAATGCCACATGATAGGGTTAAGTTAATTTGATTAATGACTCTTAACCAAATATGACATGGACAAATGGGTTAAGTAATTTGATTAGGCTAATGATACTTAACAAAACATGACAAGGTTGGGTAGGTTAAGTAACTTGATTTGCCTAATGACACTTAACCATTTTTATACGACTAGTGGACGGGGTTAAGTTAACCAACACTTAATCAATCCAACACGATAATTTGGGAAGGTTAAGTAAGTTTTATTAATGACACTTAACCGAAAAATACAGTTAATGGATGGGGTTAAGATTAGATTCAACTAGTCTAAACATGGAAATCGGATGGGGTTAAGATTAGACTCAACTAGTCTAAACATGGAAATCGGATGGGGTTAAGTTAGCCTAGACTTAATTAATCCCACTTGGCCGTTTAATGGGGTTAAGTTAAACACTTAACTAATCTAACATGATGATTTGAGGTGGTTAAGTGACCTATACTTAACCAATCTAACTCGTGAATTTATTGAGGTTAAGTTAACCCATACTTAACCAATCTAGCGTGAAAACATGATAAGGCTAAGTCACACATCGCTTAAATACGCTTGACCGATTTGACTCAGTAATTTGATAGGGTCAAGTTAATATATACTTAACCAACTTGAGCATGGTTTGTAGGGTTAAGTCTTGAACTTGGATACTTAGCCAATTTTGACATGATTTGTAGACGGGTTAAGTCATGAACTTAAGTGACACTTAACCCATTATGTAAACCCTAGTTCTGAGGATTAGGTGGATAACCGTAGTTAACAAGGATAACGGGAATGAGGCTAAGTGGTAAACCTTAGTTGAAGAATAACTAAGTAATGATTCTTAGTCAAGGAAATTTAGACCAGTTCATAGATAGATGAGTAACCTGATACGGTAGGTCATCGTTTAAGTATACGAGTAGGAGCAAGTATCTGATTTAGATAAAGGCTCCAGCGAACTGGGTAACGAAGCAGCGGCTTCGGGGAACGTGAGGATATTCTTGGTATCCCTCTGTGAGCTGCCAGGTGATCATACTAGGCTCATGAGAGGTTAAGGTCTGCGTTAGAAGAACCAAGAGTATGCCTTGGTTGCTATACGAGCGACCTAAAGACGGGGATGGATAGGGGATAGTCGACGATACACGGACGTACCCTAGATAGCATTTTCGTCAGGCTACCTACCATCTTTGGTCAAGCATGTACGTACGGAAAGGCAGAGAACACCCAAAAGACCATAATTGCTATCTAATTATGGTTGCGGTAAGGCTAGGATTGTGGGTTGGCCAGTAGTGTGTTCTCATACAGGATTTATCCTGTCTTGTCTTTCACTAGTTGAGGGAGTGGTCTCGTAGGACCATAGCCACGTATAGAAAAACAGACCTTAGCATCTGCATCGGCAGATAAATCGAAAGCTCCCGACCGAGTCCTGTATTTCTTGGTCTGCCCTGTGACAGGACTCGGATGGCACGATGTGATACATGTGCATGCAGTCATGGAAAAACGATTCACGATATATGCGTGGGAAAAAGGGCGCGGTTGACGGTTAGCGTAATCCCTAGTGGCCCTAGGTGGTTGAACCCAAACCGAGATACAGAAACGCGCAATAGGTAAGCATAATCCCTAGTAGTCCTAGGTAGCATAAGTCCTAGTTGTACAAACGATGATTCATGTTGAAAGACCCTAGTTAGATATAGGGTGTCAATCCAAAACGATCTTAAGGATCATGGAACTATGTTAAAGTAGTATAGAATCTCATGGGAAAGCCCGTATGGTCTACGGCAAGGGACTGAACATTTACATGGAATAAAACATACGAGTTGAGTAACCTATATATGCGATATATTAGGTTGACATGGACCATTACACGACTTTTGAGTAAGGGTCATTCATGGTTAACACATGATACGGTGGGGATACTAGTACGGTAGGTGCAGAGCAGATGTACATGATAGATACCATGGGACGTTATACGTGATAGATATCTTGGGGATATTATACTTGATAGAAACCTGACGATGTGATACCTTGTTTTATCTTGACATCGTAATTTATCATGACACCTTAGTTTATCTGAGTTCAGTAGTTCATCCTGTTATTTTGATTTAGCTTATCTATCTTGTCATCATGCTTATGTTCATCTCAGTTTCTCATGTCAGTTAACTTTACTAGTTTTTATGCTGATAGTAGATAGGGCTTACTCAGTCTTTTTGACTGACCCGTTTTGTTTCGCCTCTTTTCTTCCTTTTCCCCCCAGGTTACAGGGAGGAAATACTGTTGATTAATTTGGACTTCTTCTGCTTGAAGGTCATCATGGATGGCTTGGACTTTTCTTGGCTATGGCTACTTTACTGTTTTTACTTGGGGAATAATTTATGAAAAAGTCTTTATGCTTCTTTACTATTGCAAGACAGGTTTTGATGTACTCTGATGTAAAAGGCTTTAGACCTTAATTGTTAATGTTTATGAAAGTTCGATTTTACTTCCGCTATTTTATATGTTCTGTCTTGTGATATTTCTGTGCATGTTTACCAATAATGCCCCTCTAAAGCTAGTGCATTCCTTTGCGAGTGACCCTAGCGGAGGCAGGGTGTTACATTTGGTATCAGAGCAGAAGGTTACCAGACTGGGCAAAAGTTTTTAAAGACCTTCTGAAAACTATTTGAAAATCGTTTACAAAGAAGCATTTTTTTCAAGAAAATTTTCTTTTAAAAGAAAAAGGCTATTCCCCAAAGGCCATTAGCACTATCCTTGTTTCCTTGATTGAATCTCTTTTCCTTTCTTTCCTCCAGCTGTAGTCACAGTGGTTTTAACTGCGACTAGTCTTTTCTATCTACGAAAGTGCTTTCCATACGATGGAGGTGGTTCTCGAGAGACCAGTGGCCGCGTTATAAGAAAGGATAGTGAGAAAGAGGATAAGGGATACGAGCTTAAGGATGAGCAACTTGTTGGTATGACTTAGTCCTCAAAGGAGGGAGAAAGATGAACAATGAAACCCATGACGTGAGAGTACCTTTGGCATGGTAAAACGGGGCGGATAGTTAAGTAGTATGGGACAAGGACAAGATCACCGGGAGGGCAATAGTATGCTCTCATTTCTAGGGTACCTCGGAAGGAGGATAACGATCTTGTTAAAGGTTTAGCTTTTCTTCTCTATCATCCCGTTAGGACTTCGCTTTTCGTATCATTTAAGTCTTCTTCGATAGTTGAGTCTCTGCACCTTAAGTACTAGCGTAATAGAGAATCCCATTTTTGTCTCAAAGTCCTATTGGAGAATCAGTCCATTTATACATGACTTGTTTGGATTTGAGAACGTCTATGCCAAGTGTTGAGTTTGGAAATAATTCTTATGTTTATAAGCTATGGATCGATTCTAGGGATGAAGTGGTTATCCAATAGGGGATGCCACTCTCGGTTTTGATAGGAGGGTAGTTAGACCTTTTGACTAGCCTTGGTAATACCCTCGAAGTATCGTGTAACCTTTTTGAGGTTCTGTCATGACTAGTTACTTAGAATCCCTTGATGCCTTTATTGGAAATTTGAAGCCCGATCGAGTGGTGTTCGCCGATAAGACGGATGGATTACTTCGTTTATGCCTGGGTTATAGAGATCACCCTAGTAAGTGCGCCTGATAACCTGGTTGACATCTATTTACTTTCAAGAGAAAGTTCTTCTACGTGGAATACCTCATAGTATATAAACGAGATCCAAGATTCATTAGTGAATTTTGGAAAGCTTGCATGAGATCATGAGTGCGCAGTCATGTTTGCGCCAAGTATTCTAGAAAAAGGATAAGTGCAAGTGGAACGAGAGGCGACGAAGAAATGAGTTCCAGCTCATGTTATGGAAATAGGAAATAAGAAGCTACGAAATCGCGAAGTCAAAAGACGGTCAAGGCACAATGGAATTAAGCCCAAGGAAATACGACTTTGATGGTCAAAGACTAGATACGCGCATGATATCTCTTTTTGGGAGTATATCCTTGATCCCTGTTTTCTGTAGAGCTTACTTGTAGGCTATCTTTTGTGGACATCCTCTCGGTCCTATTTTCTGTTACAAACCCCGTAAGGAGTTTGTCTTGTTTATCTTCTCGACCCTGTTTCAGGGAATCCTAGGTAGAACCCTATGGATGTAAACATGTATTTGAAACATGTTATGATTGATATGGTTGCAAGTGGTTGCTCGTGGATGCGCGAATACACATTAGATACTAGCTCGACTCGGTCACATTTCATATTGCATATGCACGAGTATTTATACTTGTTTATGGATGAAATCGAATGTATTATCATGCGGTTGTTGCATATGAATGAATGATTGTGCACGCATATAGTATCTATATGACTAGGATTATTTGCATACATGTTGGATTCATGGCACTATACATATTTTGCACTAAAAAGATTATGCAGGCCTGATCATTAGCATTAGCTAAGGAACATGTACACACACGTTTTGCATATATTCATACAGCATTAGAAATCATCTAAGGACAATGGTTGCTTATGGATGATGTTTTGAGTAGATGAATGATGGATGATAGGATATGTTCTTCCTAACTTGGAGATTTCGGGGACGAAATCCTAAAAGGTGGGGAGAATGTAACAACCCGTATTTCGATAACATGTTAAAACGAGAATCAAGGCAGAATTTAATTTTAAATTCTGAATCAAGTAAAACGGGCTATTCCATTGCGTTCGTCTCGGAAAAATACGCGAAATAGAGTCTGAGTTTTCGAGAATCGGAGTCCGTATGACCAAGTTATGATCCGGCGAAGTTTTCAGAAAATTCAAGTTCAAAAACGAGTTCTAATTTCGAAAATTAGGGCTGGAGGGCTAGGCGGGAAAAATTCCCGCCAGGCTCCCCAAGTCGACAGCCCTGTCGACTTGGGAGTCGACATGGCTCTACCCAAGTCGACAGCCCTGTCAACTTGGGGGTCGACATATGGTGGCCGGGCAGTTTTGCCTGGTGCACCTATTTTCTGTCTTGGCTAGGTTTTTGGGCCTGGTTTGAAATCTGATGGTTCAGGTTGGTCCTAGGGTTAATCTAAGGGTCCTAACTAATCCTAATCTCTATAAATAAGCCCCTAACCCTCTCCTAAATCCTCATTATTCATTCATGCAACTAAACTATGGCAAAATTGCTCCTATCATGGCCTCCACTCAAAATCCTAGCCTCCACTTCATTTCTATGAGAGGTTTCATGATCATGAGAGTATTAGAGAGTTCCTATGTTAGTATGAGAGCTTCTCAAGTTGATTTCAAGGCTAAAGCTTTGATCTTGGCTCATCAAGATGGGTTTTTTTAATTGATTTGGAGCTTTCATCTTTGGGTTTTTGGGTGATGGCATGCATAGGCTTCATCACAATCTTTGTTTTGCATTTCGATTTGTGCCTTCATAGCAATGTAAGCCCTTTCCCTACTCTTAGATATTAACTATGAAGTTAAATGTTCATGTTGCAAGTTTGGGTTTGATCATTGAGTATGATACATGCTATCATGTCATGCAAGTTTATGAAGTCATTATCTTGATCTTGTGGGCTAAAAGCTACAACCTTTATGTTGAGATGTTGCATTATGCAACATGAGAACTCTCATAACCTTTATGTCAACTTGCATATGAAGTCATAACCCTTATATGATGATATATGCGAGTTACTAGTCATCATTCCATGTCTTTTGTCACCATGATTCGCTTTTGTGCCAAGTTTGGGTTTATGCATGTTTTGAGGCTTAAGAATGCAACATGCAAGTTAATGAACACATTTGTGCCCCATTTGCCACCATGATTAACATGTGGCTTAATATCCATTTTTGTCATGCCTTTGACAAGTTCCTTCTTTGAATCCATTATGCGAGTTTAAAAGCGTTGGGGTCACATTATGGGAAAACATAATGACATGAACATGATTTGGGTAAATGGGTATAAACATGACAACATGTAACGTTAAATATGACATGTGTTTATACTTGAAAACATGACTTGAAATATAACATGGAAGTTGACATGTAAGTATGCTTGAAACATAAGCTTGGGAATTTACCTATTAAGTTAGGTCTACCCTTTGGGAATTTACCTATTAAGTTAGGTCTACCCAAATGCTTGAAAAACTTGTAATATGTTTTGGAAACATAATGGACATGACACTTAGAAAATATAAGTGTGACCAACTCGAGGTTGGGTTGAGTTTGCAACATAAAGCTACCCGGAACCGACCGGCCTAACTAGTAGTTGCAAACAATAGGACCCAATGTGAGAAGTTGGTCATGTTGTGCTTGAACCCGAGGTTAGACCAAGTTGTGGTGTAAAGCTACCCGGAACCGACCGGCTTAACTAGTAACCACAACAAAGTCTAATGTGAGAGGTTGAGGTGCATTAAGTAATTAATGCCACATGATAGGGTTAAGTTAATTTGATTAATGACTCTTAACCAAATATGACATGGACAAATGGGTTAAGTAATTTGATTAGGCTAATGATACTTAACAAAACATGACAAGGTTGGGTAGGTTAAGTAACTTGATTTGCCTAATGACACTTAACCATTTTTATACGACTAGTGGACGGGGTTAAGTTAACCAACACTTAATCAATCCAACACGATAATTTGGGAAGGTTAAGTAAGTTTTCTTAATGACACTTAACCGAAAAATACAGTTAATGGATGGGGTTAAGATTAGATTCAACTAGTCTAAACATGGAAATCGGATGGGGTTAAGATTAGACTCAACTAGTCTAAACATGGAAATCGGATGGGGTTAAGTTAGCCTAGACTTAATTAATCCTACTTGGCCGTTTAATGGGGTTAAGTTAAACACTTAACTAATCTAACATGATGATTTGAGGTGGTTAAGTGACCTATACTTAACCAATCTAACTCGTGAATTTATTGAGGTTAAGTTAACCCATACTTAACCAATCTAGCGTGAAAACATGATAAGGCTAAGTCACACATCGCTTAAATACGCTTGACCGATTTGACTCAGTAATTTGATAGGGTCAAGTTAATATATACTTAACCAACTTGAGCATGGTTTGTAGGGTTAAGTCTTGAACTTGGATACTTAGCCAATTTGGCATGATTTGTAGACGGGTTAAGTCATGAACTTAAGTGACACTTAACCCATTATGTAAACCCTAGTTCTGAGGATTAGGTGGATAACCGTAGTTAACAAGGATAACGGGAATGAGGCTAAGTGGTAAACCTTAGTTGAAGAATAACTAAGTAATGATTCTTAGTCAAGGAAATTTAGACCAGTTCATAGATAGATGAGTAACCTGATACGGTAGGTCATCGTTTAAGTATACGAGTAGGAGCAAGTATCTGATTTAGATAAAGGCTCCAGCGAACTGGGTAACGAAGCAGCGGCTTCGGGGAACGTGAGGATATTCTTGGTATCCCTCTGTGAGCTGCCAGGTGATCATACTAGGCTCATGAGAGGTTAAGGTCTGCGTTAGAAGAACCAAGAGTATGCCTTGGTTGCTATACGAGCGACCTAAAGACGGGGATGGATAGGGGATAGTCGACGATACACGGTCGTACCCTAGATAGCATTTTCGTCAGGCTACCTACCATCTTTGGTCAAGCATGTACGTACGGAAAGGCAGAGAACACCCAAAAGACCATAATTGCTATCTAATTATGGTTGCGGTAAGGCTAGGATTGTGGGTTGGCCAGTAGTGTGTTCTCATACAGGATTTATCCTGTCTTGTCTTTCACTAGTTGAGGGAGTGGTCTCGTAGGACCATAGCCACGTATAGAAAAACAGACCTTAGCATCTGCATCGGCAGATAAATCGAAAGCTCCCGACCGAGTCCTGTATTTCTTGGTCTGCCCTGTGACAGGACTCGGATGGCACGATGTGATACATGTGCATGCAGTCATGGAAAAACGATTCACGATATATGCGTGGGAAAAAGGGCGCGGTTGACGGTTAGCGTAATCCCTAGTGGCCCTAGGTGGTTGAACCCAAACCGAGATACAGAAACGTGCAATAGGTAAGCATAATCCCTAGTAGTCCTAGGTAGCATAAGTCCTAGTTGTACAAACGATGATTCATGTTGAAAGACCCTAGTTAGATATAGGGTGTCAATCCAAAACGATCTTAAGGATCATGGAACTATGTTAAAGTAGTATAGAATCTCATGGGAAAGCCCGTATGGTCTACGGCAAGGGACTGAACATTTACATGGAATAAAACATACGAGTTGAGTAACCTATATATGCGATATATTAGGTTGACATGGACCATTACACGACTTTTGAGTAAGGGTCATTCATGGTTAACACATGATACGGTGGGGATACTAGTACGGTAGGTGCAGAGCAGATGTACATGATAGATACCATGGGACGTTATACGTGATAGATATCTTGGGGATATTATACTTGATAGAAACCTGACGATGTGATACCTTGTTTTATCTTGACATCGTAATTTATCATGACACCTTAGTTTATCTGAGTTCAGTAGTTCATCCTGTTATTTTGATTTAGCTTATCTATCTTGTCATCATGCTTATGTTCATCTCAGTTTCTCATGTCAGTTAACTTTACTAGTTTTTATGCTGATAGTAGATAGGGCTTACTCAGTCTTTTTGACTGACCCGTTTTGTTTCGCCTCTTTTCTTCCTTTTCCCCCCAGGTTACAGGGAGGAAATACTGTTGATTAATTTGGACTTCTTCTGCTTGAAGGTCATCATGGATGGCTTGGACTTTTCTTGGCTATGGCTACTTTACTGTTTTTACTTGGGGAATAATTTATGAAAAAGTCTTTATGCTTCTTTACTATTGCAAGACAGGTTTTGATGTACTCTGATGTAAAAGGCTTTAGACCTTAATTGTTAATGTTTATGAAAGTTCGATTTT
Organism: Allium sativum; assembly: GCA_030737875.1. Lineage (NCBI taxonomy): Eukaryota > Viridiplantae > Streptophyta > Magnoliopsida > Asparagales > Amaryllidaceae > Allium > Allium sativum. The sequence continues at coordinate 143,851,557 of CM060921.1, read as the reverse complement.
ACTTCCGCTATTTTATATGTTCTGTCTTGTGATATTTCTGTGCATGTTTACCAATAATGCCCCTCTAAAGCTAGTGCATTCCTTTGCGAGTGACCCTAGCGGAGGCAGGGTGTTACATTTGGTATCAGAGCAGAAGGTTACCAGACTGGGCAAAAGTTTTTAAAGACCTTCTGAAAACTATTTGAAAATCGTTTACAAAGAAGCATTTTTTTCAAGAAAATTTTCTTTTAAAAGAAAAAGGCTATTCCCCGAAGGCCATTAGCACTATCCTTGTTTCCTTGATTGAATCTCTTTTCCTTTCTTTCCTCCAGCTGTAGTCACAGTGGTTTTAACTGCGACTAATCTTTTCTATCTACGAAAGTGCTTTCCATACGATGGAGGTGGTTCTCGAGAGACCAGTGGCCGCGTTATAAGAAAGGATAGTGAGAAAGAGGATAAGGGATACGAGCTTAAGGATGAGCAACTTGTTGGTATGACTTAGTCCTCAAAGGAGGGAGAAAGATGAACAATGAAACCCATGACGTGAGAGTACCTTTGGCATGGTAAAACGGGGCGGATAGTTAAGTAGTATGGGACAAGGACAAGATCATCGGGAGGGCAATAGTATGCTCTCATTTCTAGGGTACCTCGGAAGGAGGATAACGATCTTGTTAAAGGTTTAGCTTTTCTTCTCTATCATCCCGTTAGGACTTCGCTTTTCGTATCATTTAAGTCTTCTTCGATAGTTGAGTCTCTGCACCTTAAGTACTAGCGTAATAGAGAATCCCATTTTTGTCTCAAAGTCCTATTGGAGAATCAGTCCATTTATACATGACTTGTTTGGATTTGAGAACGTCTATGCCAAGTGTTGAGTTTGGAAATAATTCTTATGTTTATAAGCTATGGATGGATTCTAGGGATGAAGTGGTTATCCAATAGGGGATGCCACTCTCGGTTTTGATAGGAGGGTAGTTAGACCTTTTGACTAGCCTTGGTAATACCCTCGAAGTATCGTGTAACCTTTTTGAGGTTCTGTCATGACTAGTTACTTAGAATCCCTTGATGCCTTTATTGGAAATTTGAAGCCCGATCGAGTGGTGTTCGCCGATAAGACGGATGGATTACTTCGTTTATGCCTGGGTTATAGAGATCACCCTAGTAAGTGCGCCTGATAACCTGGTTGACATCTATTTACTTTCAAGAGAAAGTTCTTCTACGTGGAATACCTCATAGTATATAAACGAGATCCAAGATTCATTAGTGAATTTTGGAAAGCTTGCATGAGATCATGAGTGCGCAGTCATGTTTGCGCCAAGTATTCTAGAAAAAGGATAAGTGCAAGTGGAACGAGAGGCGATGAAGAAATGAGTTCCAGCTCATGTTATGGAAATAGGAAATAAGAAGCTACGAAATCGCGAAGTCAAAAGACGGTCAAGGCACAATGGAATTAAGCCCAAGGAAATACGACTTTGATGGTCAAAGACTAGATACGCGCATGATATCTCTTTTTGGGAGTATATCCTTGATCCCTGTTTTCTGTAGAGCTTACTTGTAGGCTATCTTTTGTGGACATCCTCTCGGTCCTATTTTCTGTTACAAACCCCGTAAGGAGTTTGTCTTGTTTATCTTCTCGACCCTGTTTCAGGGAATCCTAGGTAGAACCCTATGGATGTAAACATGTATTTGAAACATGTTATGATTGATATGGTTGCAAGTGGTTGCTCGTGGATGCGCGAATACACATTAGATACTAGCTCGACTCGGTCACATTTCATATTGCATATGCACGAGTATTTATACTTGTTTATGGATGAAATCGAATGTATTATCATGCGGTTGTTGCATATGAATGAATTGTGCATGCATATAGTATCTATATGACTAGGATTATTTGCATACATGTTGGATTCATGGCACTATACATATTTTGCACTAAAAAGATTATGCAGGCCTGATCATTAGCATTAGCTAAGGAACATGTACACACACGTTTTGCATATATTCATACAGCATTAGAAATCATCTAAGGACAATGGTTGCTTATGGATGATGTTTTGAGTAGATGAATGATGGATGATAGGATATGTTCTTCCTAACTTGGAGATTTCGGGGACGAAATCCTAAAAGGTGGGGAGAATGTAACAACCCGTATTTCGATAACATGTTAAAACGAGAATCAAGGCAGAATTTAATTTTAAATTCTGAATCAAGTAAAACGGGCTATTCCATTGCGTTCGTCTCGGAAAAATACGCGAAATAGAGTCTGAGTTTTCGAGAATCGGAGTCCGTATGACCAAGTTATGATCCGGCGAAGTTTTCAGAAAATTCAAGTTCAAAAACGAGTTCTAATTTCGAAAATTAGGGCTGGAGGGCTAGGCGGGAAAAATTCCCGCCAGGCTCCCCAAGTCGACAGCCCTGTCGACTTGGGAGTCGACATGGCTCTACCCAAGTCGACAGCCCTGTCAACTTGGGGGTCGACATATGGTGGCCGGGCAGTTTTGCCTGGTGCACCTATTTTCTGTCTTGGCTAGGTTTTTGGGCCTGGTTTGAAATCTGATGGTTCAGGTTGGTGCTAGGGTTAATCTAAGGGTCCTAACTAATCCTAATCTCTATAAATAAGCCCCTAACCCTCTCCTAAATCCTCATTATTCATTCATGCAACTAAACTATGGCAAAATTGCTCCTATCATGGCCTCCACTCAAAATCCTAGCCTCCACTTCATTTCTATGAGAGGTTTCATGATCATGAGAGTATTAGAGAGTTCCTATGTTAGTATGAGAGCTTCTCAAGTTGATTTCAAGGCTAAAGCTTTGATCTTGGCTCATCAAGATGGGGTTTTTATTGATTTGGAGCTTTCATCTTTGGGTTTTTGGGTGATGGCATGCATAGGCTTCATCACAATCTTTGTTTTGCATTTCGATTTGTGCCTTCATAGCAATGTAAGCCCTTTCCCTACTCTTAGATATTAACTATGAAGTTAAATGTTCATGTTGCAAGTTTGGGTTTGATCATTGAGTATGATACATGCTATCATGTCATGCAAGTTTATGAAGTCATTATCTTGATCTTGTGGGCTAAAAGCTACAACCTTTATGTTGAGATGTTGCATTATGCAACATGAGAACTCTCATAACCTTTATGTCAACTTGCATATGAAGTCATAACCCTTATATGATGATATATGCGAGTTACTAGTCATCATTCCATGTCTTTTGTCACCATGATTCGCTTATGTGCCAAGTTTGGGTTTATGCATGTTTTGAGGCTTAAGAATGCAACATGCAAGTTAATGAACACATTTGTGCCCCATTTGCCACCATGATTAACATGTGGCTTAATATCCATTTTTGTCATGCCTTTGACAAGTTCCTTCTTTGAATCCATTATGCGAGTTTAAAAGCGTTGGGGTCACATTATGGGAAAACATAATGACATGAACATGATTTGGGTAAATGGGTATAAAGATGACAACATGTAACGTTAAATATGACATGTGTTTATACTTGAAAACATGACTTGAAATATAACATGGAAGTTGACATGTAAGTATGCTTGAAACATAAGCTTGGGAATTTACCTATTAAGTTAGGTCTACCCTTTGGGAATTTACCTATTAAGTTAGGTCTACCCAAATGCTTGAAAAACTTGTAATATGTTTTGGAAACATAATGGACATGACACTTAGAAAATATAAGTGTGATCAACTCGAGGTTGGGTTGAGTTTGCAACATAAAGCTACCCGGAACCGACCGGCCTAACTAGTAGTTGCAAACAATAGGACCCAATGTGAGAAGTTGGTCATGTTGTGCTTGAACCCGAGGTTAGACCAAGTTGTGGTGTAAAGCTACCCGGAACCGACCGGCTTAACTAGTAACCACAACAAAGTCTAATGTGAGAGGTTGAGGTGCATTAAGTAATTAATGCCACATGATAGGGTTAAGTTAATTTGATTAATGAATCTTAACCAAATATGACATGGACAAATGGGTTAAGTAATTTGATTAGGCTAATGATACTTAACAAAACATGACAAGGTTGGGTAGGTTAAGTAACTTGATTTGCCTAATGACACTTAACCATTTTTATACGACTAGTGGACGGGGTTAAGTTAACCAACACTTAATCAATCCAACACGATAATTTGGGAAGGTTAAGTAAGTTTTCTTAATGACACTTAACCGAAAAATACAGTTAATGGATGGGGTTAAGATTAGACTCAACTAGTCTAAACATGGAAATCGGATGGGGTTAAGATTAGACTCAACTAGTCTAAACATGGAAATCGGATGGGGTTAAGTTAGCCTAGACTTAATTAATCCCACTTGGCCGTTTAATGGGGTTAAGTTAAACACTTAACTAATCTAACATGATGATTTGAGGTGGTTAAGTGACCTATACTTAACCAATCTAACTCGTGAATTTATTGAGGTTAAGTTAACCCATACTTAACCAATCTAGCGTGAAAACATGATAAGGCTAAGTCACACATCGCTTAAATACGCTTGACCGATTTGACTCAGTAATTTGATAGGGTCAAGTTAATATATACTTAACCAACTTGAGCATGGTTTGTAGGGTTAAGTCTTGAACTTGGATACTTAGCCAATTTGGCATGATTTGTAGACGGGTTAAGTCATGAACTTAAGTGACACTTAACCCATTATGTAAACCCTAGTTCTGAGGATTAGGTGGATAACCGTAGTTAACAAGGATAACGGGAATGAGGCTAAGTGGTAAACCTTAGTTGAAGAATAACTAAGTAATGATTCTTAGTCAAGGAAATATAGACCAGTTCATAGATAGATGAGTAACCTGATACGGTAGGTCATCGTTTAAGTATACGAGTAGGAGCAAGTATCTGATTTAGATAAAGGCTCCAGCGAACTGGGTAACGAAGCAGCGGCTTCGGGGAACGTGAGGATATTCTTGGTATCCCTCTGTGAGCTGCCAGGTGATCATACTAGGCTCATGAGAGGTTAAGGTCTGCGTTAGAAGAACCAAGAGTATGCCTTGGTTGCTATACGAGCGACCTAAAGACGGGGATGGATAGGGGATAGTCGACGATACACGGTCGTACCCTAGATAGCATTTTCGTCAGGCTACCTACCATCTTTGGTCAAGCATGTACGTACGGAAAGGCAGAGAACACCCAAAAGACCATAATTGCTATCTAATTATGGTTGCGGTAAGGCTAGGATTGTGGGTTGGCCAGTAGTGTGTTCTCATACAGGATTTATCCTGTCTTGTCTTTCACTAGTTGAGGGAGTGGTCTCGTAGGACCATAGCCACGTATAGAAAAACAGACCTTAGCATCTGCATCGGCAGATAAATCGAAAGCTCCCGACCGAGTCCTGTATTTCTTGGTCTGCCCTGTGACAGGACTCGGATGGCACGATGTGATACATGTGCATGCAGTCATGGAAAAACGATTCACGATATATGCGTGGGAAAAAGGGCGCGGTTGACGGTTAGCGTAATCCCTAGTGGCCCTAGGTGGTTGAACCCAAACCGAGATACAGAAACGTGCAATAGGTAAGCATAATCCCTAGTAGTCCTAGGTAGCATAAGTCCTAGTTGTACAAACGATGATTCATGTTGAAAGACCCTAGTTAGATATAGGGTGTCAATCCAAAACGATCTTAAGGATCATGGAACTATGTTAAAGTAGTATAGAATCTCATGGGAAAGCCCGTATGGTCTACGGCAAGGGACTGAACATTTACATGGAATAAAACATACGAGTTGAGTAACCTATATATGCGATATATTAGGTTGACATGGACCATTACACGACTTTTGAGTAAGGGTCATTCATGGTTAACACATGATACGGTGGGGATACTAGTACGGTAGGTGCAGAGCAGATGTACATGATAGATACCATGGGACGTTATACGTGATAGATATCTTGGGGATATTATACTTGATAGAAACCTGACGATGTGATACCTTGTTTTATCTTGACATCGTAATTTATCATGACACCTTAGTTTATCTGAGTTCAGTAGTTCATCCTGTTATTTTGATTTAGCTTATCTATCTTGTCATCATGCTTATGTTCATCTCAGTTTCTCATGTCAGTTAACTTTACTAGTTTTTATGCTGATAGTAGATAGGGCTTACTCAGTCTTTTTGACTGACCCGTTTTGTTTCGCCTCTTTTCTTCCTTTTCCCCCCAGGTTACAGGGAGGAAATACTGTTGATTAATTTGGACTTCTTCTGCTTGAAGGTCATCATGGATGGCTTGGACTTTTCTTGGCTATGGCTACTTTACTGTTTTTACTTGGGGAATAATTTATGAAAAAGTCTTTATGCTTCTTTACTATTGCAAGACAGGTTTTGATGTACTCTGATGTAAAAGGCTTTAGACCTTAATTGTTAATGTTTATGAAAGTTCGATTTTACTTCCGCTATTTTATATGTTCTGTCTTGTGATATTTCTGTGCATGTTTACCAATAATGCCCCTCTAAAGCTAGTGCATTCCTTTGCGAGTGACCCTAGCGGAGGCAGGGTGTTACACCAGAGGTAGAAGCTTATGTCACATTCCTTGAGAAGGTGAGGAATGCAATCATTCTCACGTTGACAGAGGATGCACCTTGGATCAACCTTAACACCTTTACGAATTAACCTGTCTTTGGTGTTGATCCGTTCTCTAGCTAAGCTCCACAAAAGAAATTTCACTCTTGGAGGCGCCTTAATCTTCCAAAGTCTGGGGAACCAGAATAGTCGTCCATGATAGGAAGCATATTTGTAGCATGAATTGACCGAAAAAATGCCGTTGGGACTGCTCTTCCAGTAGATAACATCAGGGTTTTGGTTGAGGGTGGTTGATTGTAGTATAAGGAGGACTTCTCTAATATCACATAAAAGTGTGGGATGAAAGTAGGTATTTGGCAGGATTGCAGTTAATCCGGAGTGCACCGCATCAGCAATGGTGATTTCAAGGTTGGTGCATAGAGAGCAAATGTTCAGATAGAAGTGCGACAGCCTGAAGTCAAAGATCCAGGTGTCGCACCAAAGAGACCAGCTTTGTCCATTTTGAATTTTTAGGGCAAACAGGTGCTTGATACGAGGTAGCGATCTTAAGACACTGCTCCAGAAAGGAGAAGGGTGGACCCTTGGTCTGTCGTGGAGTAAAGTGAGAGGATGGTTATTGTAGTAAAGGGCAAGGATGAGGGTTTTCCACATGAAGCAGCGCCAAATCCATTTGGCTAGAAGTGCATGGTTGAGGGAGCGAAGGTCAGGGATGCCAAAACCACCTGCGGCTCTACTGAGACAGATTTCTAGCTAACGAGGGACCTAACTGGCCCCCCATGCCAAAGGAAAGATCGCCACGCCTTGTCAACCTGCCTGATTACCCAACAAGGAGCTCTGTGTACTGATAGCCAGCATAAAGGAAGAGCCGAGAGAACCGCTTTCACCAAAACAAGTCTGCCAGCCAAGGAAAGGGAGGAAGCTTTCCAACCGACAAGCCTAGATTCCACCCTGGTGATGAGAGGATGCCAGTCTCCTTGATGAAGCTTCATAGGACGAATGGGAACACCTAGGTACATGAGGCGGAAGTCGTGGAGTTTACAGTTTAACAGGCTAGCCGTGGAAGGTCTGAGGTGATTAGCATTTCCCAGCATGATGATGGAACTTTTAGCGAAATTTATGGAGAGACCAGAGGCTAGTTCAAAACAGTAAAGGAGCAATTTAAGGCAGTGGAGGTTGTGGGGAGTGGGGGTGGTAAGGAGGATGGTGTCATTAGCAAATTGGACACTGACACAACAAGGTGAGGGGGTTGAGGTGTTTATACGGGAGAGGATGTTGTTGTCTAAAGCGAGATTAATCATTCTGTTGAGAGTATCAGCCACAACGATGAAGAGGAGAGGGGAAAGGGGATCCCCTTGCCTCAAACCACGATTGGACTTGATTAGACCACCCTCAATGTCATTAGTATTTACAAATGAGAGGCCGGAGTTAAGGGTAGCCGAAATCCAGCGGCACCATATGATGGGAAAGCCTCTGGCATTAAGAACCTGCAAAAGGAAGTCCCAACTAACTGTATCAAATGCCTTACGAAAATCCAGCTTTAGGAGTAGTCCTTCGGTATTGGTGTGGTGGTAGTAGGAAATAATTTCCTGAACAGTGGCTATACAGTCGGGGGTGCTTCTACTAGCGATAAAGGCGGATTGATCATCTCCGATGAGGTCGGGGATAAAGGTTTGGAGACGGTTGGCAAGCACTTTGGTGATAAATTTAAAGGAGCAATTAAGGAGACTAATTGGTCTGAAGCTGTTGGGGTAGTTGGCGCCTTCATGTTTGGGAAGGAGGATGATTTTGGTGTAGTTGAGTCTGGCAATCTGGCTTGGGTTGTGGAAGAAGGCTTCAAAAATGTTAACAAGGTCAGGTTCAACGGAGGCCCAAAAGTTAGTGTAAAAGGCTGGGCCAAAGCTGTAACACCCCGTCTTTTCTATGAATATTAAAATAACGAATTAAAGAATACTTAATTTTAAAAGTGGGAATTAAGTAAAATGGGTAGCGTCATTGCTTTCATCTCGGAATTCTGGTTGGAATAGAGTCTGAATTTGCGTAAATCGAACTCCGTATGAGGAAGTTATGAAGCTTAGAAGACTTCAATTCAAAGCAGAATTAAATTAAATAATAATTAAAAATCAGAAAACAAATTCAAATTTCGAAAATCAGCCAATAAAAGATGAGCGGGAAAAATCCCGCATGAGGGTGTCAACCTCCCTAGGGGGTGTCGATAGGGGTGTCGACCCCTCTATAGGGGTGTTGACCCCAATCTTCCTAGATCTGGGTGACGAATTCTGAAGGATTAGGGCTTATGTGTCGTGCTGTGGTTGGCTGGGTGACGTGTCTCTTTGGTTTGGATGGCTCTCATGACTCCTATGCTAATCTAAAGGCCATAGTTTGTCTAACACATCTATAAATACATATCTAACCTTAACCCTAACCTTATAACCCTATTTTATAGTGCCTCCATGTTGTCCATCTCTAAACTAGCCTAGCCTCCTTCTTCTCCAAACTAGAAATCAAATTATAGAGCTTGAAATTAAAGAAAAGGTTTTCCGCTTCAATCAACAAAGAAAGATTAAAATCACTACAACATCAACTAATTCTCTTTTTTCTAATCCTATCGTTGTAAGTTCAGTTATTATTCAGATTTGAACACATAATAGAAATCAAGACTGTAATGAATCGAATCTAGAACTATGCCTAATTGTAAGATAATCAATTCTGATTCATGCTTATTCTTTTGTCAAATCTGAAATTACCTATGCCTATGAGACTGTTGTGATTGAACCTATCATGCTGTACATCAAATTATTAATTTCTTCAGTTCAATCCTACCGAATCTGTATACCTATGATATATTTTCCTTAGTTTTCTCATATTCGTTGTTAATGTACATCATGCCTGTTGGAACCATGATTCTTCTGTTGGTACACCTTTACATGCCTATTTTCCCTTATGTCAATTCTTGTGTTTCTTCTCTATCCCCGTTTCGTTTTATTTTATGAGTACTTGGAATTTGGAAACCTTGTTGAACCTTGTTGTACGTGCAATTGTAACGCGGGGAATTGGGTATAACTTATTGGAGTAATCTTAGACATAACAAGTATATTGGTCTTAACTTGAATTGATTACAATTGTGGATAATCGGCATACAAAAATCTAGACTTGGACAGGAATGGTAAATATGTAAATTGGATAAAAGATGAACATGCCTAACCGGAGGTTAGATTGAGTTGCGGTGTATGACTGCCTGGAACCACCCAGCACATCCATCAACCGCAACAACATGTCTAATATGTGAGGTTAGCGCATCAAGCCCAAAACCTGAGGTTAGAATGAGTTTGCGGTAGAAGTCTACTCGGAACCGCCCGACACATCCAGCAACCGCAAACAATAGTTCTAATGTGAGATGTTGGTGCATGAATAAATTAATTAATGCCAATGAATATACATGTTAAGAATGGTAAGGTTATGTAACATATGAATAGGCGACACTTAACCAATGCAACATGTTAATTAAACAAATGGGTGGAGTTAGGTTAAATTGAGAACACTTAATCGTTGGAAACCCTAGCAACGGGGACCCATTTCAATAGTAACCCACATAGATGTATCACGGTATCCTGAGCTAGGAAGGGTGGGGCACGATTATTGGGCTGATTATAAGTGGTCAAAATAGCGGCAGATGGTGCATCAGTGTAGGTTCCAATGGAGTACGGGCGTGCACGTACTCCAGAGTGGAAAAATGAGGCACTGGGAATCAGTAGTTATACATTGTGCATCTTGAATTGTGTCGGCTCGCCATCATAGGGATTGATACACCCCACGGTGGGACCAACACCGGTATCTACAAACAAGAAGGGCCGAATGACACAAGTAATAAATACATGCGAGTAGAAGATGATCTATAAAGGGATCATTTTATTATGAACACATGAGGCTAGTTGAAACAATTGTTAGTAGGTGCAGAGAAATAGAAATGGGTGCGATAGCATATTCAGTTTATCTTGCCTTATCTTGTCTTATGCTATCTTGTTACTATGGTATTGTCTTATATTCGGTTTATTCATGTCATGATCCTTTTTCTTATTTACATGTTGAAAATCACTGGGATTACCAGGCTTTATGTCTGACCCATTTTCTTTCGTATTCTTTTCTTCTGTCCCCCTCCCCCGGTCCACAGGGAGGGAATACTTCAGCATTGTTCAGACCTTTTCCAGCTTGAAGAGAGTAGATGTATTTCTTGGATTCTCTTTTCTTGGGCTATGGCTGTGGTTACACTTTTATTGGGGATTTATGCTGCTTTACTACTGTTTTATGCTCCTTTATGTATTTGGAGTTTTGAAACAAGATAGAGGTTTTATTGTAATGATTTGGAAGTTGGGTTTTGAGACAATGGTTGTAATGTTTTGACTGAACCACGCTGCTTATGAAACGATTTCAGTTTTTTTCCGCTGTTTGTATGTCTGTCTTGTAAATTGTCTATATCTTTTACCTATAATGCTTCACCGAAGTTAATGCATTCCCTTTGTGAGTGACCTTAATGGAGGTGTGGTGTTTCACTTGGTATTAGAGCTGATGGTTAGCAGATCAGATAAAAGTTTTTGAAAACTATTTTTCAAAAAGAAGTTTTAAAGAAGCATTTTCAAGAAAAGTGTTGTTTTATTTTAAAGGCATACTCTCCAAAGCCATACACACTATCTTTCTATCCTTTGTTTTGAATCTTTTTCTTTTCATTTTAGCATGTCTGGGGATCTTAATCTTCTAGAGGTAGTACAAGTACCTGCCTGGTTCCTTCGGTATTTAGAGGCTACGACCCCCGCCGAAGGAAAAGCGGATGCTACTCATCCCCCAGCCGCAAATGTTGCTCCTCCTCCTCCCCCAGCTGCGGACGCCGTTCCTCCTCCTCCGCATCCGAATGCTTTCTTGAAGATATGTAGGGACTTTCGAGCTATGGGCGGAAAGAACTTTAATGGGACTGAATCATTCGTGGAAGAAAGAAACTAGCCCAAGGAAACAGAAGATCTGTTTGTTATTTTCGAAGTGGACGATAGGCGGAAGATACAGCTAGCTGTATGGTTACTTAAGGACGAAGCCTCTTTCTGGTGGGAAGCTACTAATGCTGAGAGACCAGTTGAGACTTGGGAGGACTTCATAATGAGGTTTGGGATGAAGTTCCTCTCACAAGCTGAACAAAGCCTACAGATGGAGAAGTTCATAGCACTCAATCAGGGAAGCCTATTGGTTAAGGAATACGTCAACAAGTTCAACCAATTGGCTAGATTCGGACTGGAGTTGGTAAACACTCCACATAAAAAGGCTCTCCATTTCGCTAAAGGGTTAAATGAGCCACTGCACGGCCTAGCTATGTCCCATATACCTATGGGCGCAACTTATGAGAGACTGGGGGATACGGCATTGTTACATGAGGAAAGTAAGGGCGAGAAGAAAGAGGTGAAGATGGAAGAACCTCTAAACAAGAAAGTGGAGGAATCACAGAATAAGAAGACAGATTATAAGAAGGGTGGAAAGAATAACAAACCCCGTGACAAGAGGAATTTTAATTTTTGTGGCATACCTGGACATCTGATTAAGGACTACAGAAAGAAGAAGTGGAAGATGGGTAGCTGCTTTCAGTGTGGCGAGGCAGGACATATGGCTAAGGATTTCCCAAGAAGGCAAGGGCAAGGGCAGAGGACAGGATCTACTTCTGGAGGGCAGATTCACGCTCTCACAACACCTACGCAAGCAAGAGGTAGAAATATTTCTGTTGAGAGTTTAGTTTATCTTTCTGATCATCCTGTTCGTACTCTTTTTGATTCTGCGCACTTTTTATATCTACTGCTTTAGTTGAATCTTTGCACCTAGATACCAATATAGTAGAGGATCCCACGATTGTTTCAAATCCAATTAGGGGTTCGACTTATTTATCAATGATTTGTTTGGATTTGGAAATTTCTATACCAAGCGCTGGGTTTAGATGCAATGCTTATGTTTTGGGTTTCATGGGCTATGGGTTCATTCTAGGTATGGATTGGTTATCCAGTAATGGTGCCATCCTCGATTGTGAAAAGAGAGTGGTTAGACTTTTGACTCGCCTCGGTAATACTCTCGAAATCTCTTGTAATCCTATGAATTCTATTGTGCTTAGCTACCTAGAATCTCTATATGCGTCTGTTGAAAATTTGCAATATGTTAGAGTAGTCCGTGAGTACTCGGATATCTTTGAAGAAGTGAAGGGTTTACCTCCAAAGCGAGAGATAGATTTATGTATATACCTAGTTGATAATGCAAAACCAGTTGCTTTACCCGTTAGACACATGGCTCCAAGGGAAAGGAAGGAGCTCAGCAAGCAAGTTAAAGGGTTGCTCGAAAAGGGGTTCATAAGGCGGAGTATTTCTGAATGGGGTGCTCTAGTAGTGTTCGCAACTAAAGCGGATGGTTCACTTCGCCTATGCGCGGATTATAGGGAGCTAAACAAGCTGACCAAGAAAAATAGGCACCCACTTCCAAGAATAGACGACTTGTTCGACCAGCTCGTAGGTGCATCAGTTTTCTCCCAACTAGATCTGGCTACCGGATTTCATCAGCTAAGAGTGGCCGAAGACAGCATAGATAAGACTGCGTTCAGGACTCCGGATGGTTTCTTCGAATGTCTTGTCATGCCTTTCGGTTTGACAAATGCACCCGCCTATTTCGTAGACTTGATGAGTAGGGTGTTTAGGGAGTTCCTTAATAAATTTGTATTAGTCTTCATGGACGACATTTTTATTTTCTCAAAAAGTGAGGAAGAACATGCTTTGCATTTAAGGGAAGTTATGGATGCTCTTCGAGCACATCGGCTTAAAGCAAAATTCTCCAAATGCCATTTTTGGAGAGAAGAAGTAAGTTTTCTTTGACATGTGGTGTCCAAAGAAGGGATAGTTGTGGATCCCACAAAAGTAGTGGCGGTGCAAGATTGGAAGATTCCAAGGAATGCAACCGAAGTACGAAGTTTTCTCGGACTAGCGGGCTATTACAGAAAGTTCATTAAAGACTTTGTGAAGATCTCAGCCCCACTTACTAGATTGATGAAGAAGAACCTAACTTTTGCTTGGGTTTTGGATTGTGATGTTGCTTTCCAACGATTGAAGAGGGCTCTAACAACAGCTCCAGTTCTGACATTGCCTGATGGAAGTAAGATGTATACAGTATAAACAGACACATGCGGCACGGGGTTAGGCGCTGTCTTGATGCAAGAAGGTAAGGTAGTTTGTTATGGAGGAAGGCAATTGAAGGTACATGAAAAGAACTACCCAACTCATGATTTGGAACTAGCTGCCATTGTTTTCGCTCTTAAGTCATGGCGTGATTACTACTAGGAGAAAGGTTTGAATTGTTTACTGACCATAAATCATTAAAATACCTTTTCTCACAAAAAGATCTTAACTTAAGACAACAAAGGTGGATAGAATTTCTTTCCTCATACGATTTTGAGATTGCTTATACCCTTGGCAAGGGTAATGTGGTAGCGGACGCCTTAAGTAGGAAAAGGCTGACCTTAAGTCCTCCCTTTGTAGAAAGGCAAAACTTGGACTACATAACAACCTTTGACTTTAGACCCTCGTTTGAGTTTGTATCTGATTTGTTAGCATCGCTAGAGGTGCGGCCTACGATTTTGGACTCAATAGGAGCCGTGCAACGTGAAGACCCTCGGATAGTTAATGTGATGGATAAGTTAATTAGAGGTGAGACTTCTAGTCACCTCAATAGATATCCATAGATGACAAGGGTTGGTTGAGATGGGATGGAAGACTATGTGTCCCACAAGCAAGGGATTTGGTGAAGACAGTTCTTGAAGAAGCACACCATTCTAAGTTGACCATACACCCAGGTGGAGACAAGATCTATAAAGACATAAAAAAAGGTTTTCTTTTGGAATGGCATGAAGAAGGATGTAGCTGAATTCGTCTCTAAGTGCTTAATATGCCAGCAAGTCAAGGTGGAGCAGAAGAAGCCTGGTGGTCTGCTTCATCCTCTAGAGGTCCCACAGTGGAAATGGGATAACATTTCAATGGGCTTTATAGATGGGTTGCCTAGGTCAAGAAGGGGCAATACCAGTATTGGGTAATAGTTGACAGACTCACTAAAAGTGCTCACTTTATACCTGTTAAGAGTAGGAGCACTGCCTCATCATTAGCATCCATTTATCTTAAAGTAGTTTGACTGCATTGGATACCCTCTAGCATAGTAAGTGATCGAGATCCTATCTTTACGAGTGAGTTTTGGAAGAGTTTGCAAGAGACTGTAGGCACACAGCTATGCTTAAGCACTTCCTATCACCCTCAAACCGATGGTCAAACTGAAAGGGTGAACAGAGTATTAGAAGAACTTTTGAGATTGTGCATTCTTGATTTTGGAGGAACGTGGGAAGATCATCTTCCTTTGGTGGAGTTCGCCTACAACAATAGCTACCAAGCCACCATAGGCATGGCACCCTTTGAGGCTTTATATGGAAGACCATGCCGACCACCAACTTGTTGGTGGGAATCTACAGACAAGCTCGTACTTGGGCCCGACATGATCAGTGAGACTTCGGAGAAGGTGGACTTCATACGAAGAAAATGAAGACTGCACAAGATAGATAGAAGTCCTACGCATATAAAAGAAGGACCGACCTTGAGTTTGAGGTTGGAGACAAGGTTTTCCTTAAAGTATCTCCTTTGAAGAATGTCGTTCGCTTTGGATCCGTAGGAAAATTGGCACCAAGATTTGTAGGGTCATTTCTTATCATTGAGAGGATTGGAACGATGGCCTATAGAGTATAGTTTCCCGAAAGATTGGCTGGAGTTCATAATGTTTTTCATGTTTCTCATCTACGAAAGTGCTTACATGAGTCTACGGAAGTGGTGGAGCCGAGCATACTAGAAGAAGTAGAAGTGGAACGAGAAGCGACGGTGAGAAGAGTTCCAACTCGTATCTTGGGAACAGTAGTTAAGAAGCTACACAATCATGAGGTCAAGCTAGTTAAAGTACAATGGAGTGATGTTGAAGAAGACGCGACTTAGGAGACTGAAGACAAGATACGCGCAGCCTACCCTTTTCATTTTGAGGGTGCATCCTTGATCTCTTTTTAATAAGTTTATGCATGCTTGTATCTATCTTTTAATTATATCTCCTCGGTCCTATTCTTGATCCTTAAGTAGAAACCAATGAATGTAAACATGTATTTGAAACATGTTATGATTGATGGTTGCAAGTGGTTACTAGTGGTTGCTCGTGGATGCATATACACACACATTAGGTACTAGATCGGCTCATTCACTTTCATATTGCATATGCATATTTGTATGTGGGTTGAAACTTGATGTGTTATCATATGGATGTTGCATTTGTATGAATGATTGTGCACTCATGTAGAAGTTACAAAATACGATTAGGAATAATTGCATACATGATGGACTCATGGCACTAACATAATTCGCATTAAGGAGGTTTACTGAATCAGTAGACTGCCTGATTTTGCATTAGATAAGGATATATACACACACTATGCATATGATCATGAAAGCATTAGAAATCTTTTTTAGGTCTATGGATGCCTGTGATTGATGGTTGAGTAGATGGATGTTGGATGTTAGTATGCATTCTTCTTAACTTAGAGATTTCGGGGACGAAA
This sequence comes from Allium sativum, assembly GCA_030737875.1. Lineage (NCBI taxonomy): Eukaryota > Viridiplantae > Streptophyta > Magnoliopsida > Asparagales > Amaryllidaceae > Allium > Allium sativum. Next base: position 143,835,396 of record CM060921.1, on the reverse strand, counting down.
TCCTTTAAGGAGGGGAGAATGTAACACCCCGTATTTTCTATGAATATTAAAATAACGAATTAAAGAATACTTAATTTTAAAAGTGGGAAATAAGTAAAATGGGTAGTGACATTGCGTTCGTCTCGGAATTTTGGTTGGAATAGAGTTTGAGTTTGCGTAAATCGGACTCCGTATGAGGAAGTTATGAAGCTTAGAAGATTTCAGTTCAAAGCATAATCAAATTAAATAATAATTAAAAATCAGAAAACAAATTCAAATTTCGAAAATCAGCCAATAAAAGATGAGCGAGAAAAATCCCGCCCGAGGATGTCGACCATTATCTTCCCAGATCTGGGTGACGAATTCTGAAGGATTAGGGCTTATGTGTCGCGTTGTGGTTGGCTAGATGATGTGTCTCATTGGTTTGAATGGCTCTCATGACTCCTATGCTAATCTAAAGGCCATAGTTTGTCTAACACATCTATAAATACATATATAAACTTAACCCTAACCTTATAACCCTATTCTATGGTTCCTCCATGCTGTCCATCTTTGAACTAGCCTAACCTCCTTCTCCAAACTAGAAATCAAATAGAGAGCTTCAAATTAAAGAAAAGGTTTTCCGCTTCAATCAACAAAGAAAGATTAGAATCACTACAACGTCAACTAATTCTCTTTTTCTAATCCTATCATTGTAAGTTCAGTTATTATTCAGATTTGAACACATAATAGAAATCATGATTGTAATGAATCGAATCCAGAACTATGCCCAATTGTAAGATAATCAATTCTGATTCATGCTGATTCTTTTGTCAAATCTGAAATTACCTATGCTTATGAGACTATTATAATTGAACCTATCTTGTTGTACATCAAATTAGTAATTTCTTTATGTTCAATCCTATTGAATCTATATACCTATGATTTATTTTCCTTAGTTTGCTCATATTCGTTGTTAATGTACAACATGCCTATTGGAACCATGATTCTTGTGTTTGGTACACCTTTACATGCCTATTTTCCCTTATGTCAATTCTTGTGTTTCTTCTCTATCCCTGTTCCGTTTTATTTTATGAGTACTTGGAATTTGGAAACCTTGTTGAATCTTGTTGTACATGCGATTGTAACGCGGGGAATTGCGTATAACTTATTGGAGTAATCATGGACATAACAAGTATATTGGTCATAACTTGAATGGACTACAATTGTGGATAATTGGCATACAAAAATCTAGACTTGGACATGAATGGTAAATATGTAAATTGGATAAAAGATGAACATGCCTAACCCGAGGTTAGATTGAGTTGCGGTGTAAGACTTCCCCGAACCACCCGACACATCCAGCAACCACAACAACATGTCTAATGTGAGAGGTTAGCGCATCAAGCCAAAAACCCGAGGTTAGAATGAGTTTATGGTAGAAGTCTGTCCGGAACCGCCCAACACATCCAGCAACCGCAAGCAATAGTTCTAATGTGGGAGGTTGGTGCATTAATAAATTAGTTAATGCTAATGAACAGACATGCTAAGAATGATAAGGTTAAGTAACATATGAATAGGCAACACTTAACCAATGCAACATGTTAATTAAACAAGTGGGTGGGGTTAGGTTAAATTGAGAACACTTGACCGTTATAACATGTTGATTAGGAAACCTTAGCAACTGGGACCCATTTCAGCAGTAACCCACATAGATGTATCACGATACCCTGAACTAGATAGGGTTGGGAATAATTACTACGTTGATTATAAGCGGTCAAAAATAGCGGCAATTGGTGCGTCAGTGTAGGTTCCGACGGAGTACGGGCGTGCACATACCCCGGATGGAAAAATCAGGCATTGGGCATCAGTAGTTATACAATGTGCATCTTGAATTGTGTCGGGTCGCCTTCATAGAGATTGATACACCCCATAGTGGGACCAGCACAGGTATCTACAAACAAGCGGGCCGAATGACACAAGTAATAAATACATGCGAGTAGAATCCGATCGATAAAGGGATCATTTTATTATGAACACATGAGGCTAGTTGAAACAATTGTTAGTAGGTGCCGAGAAATAGAAATGGGTGCGATAGCATATTCAGTTTATCTTGCCTTATCTTGTCTTATGTTATCTTGTTACTATGGTATTGTCTTATATTCAGTTTATTCATGTCATGATTCTTTTTCTTGTTTACATGCTGAAAATCACTGGGCTTACCAGGCTTTATGTCTAACCCGTTTTCTTTCGTCTTCTTTTCTTCCGTTTCCCCCCCAGGTCCGCAGGGAGGGAATACTTCAGCTTAGTTCGGACCTTTTCTAGCTTGAAGAGAGTAGATGTATTTCTTGGATTCTCTTTTCTTGGGCTATATAAAGACCCGAAAATCCCCACCCTTTAAATCGACCATAAACCATACAGGTCTGAACCAAAAGTTCGAAATCTTCGAATACTTTAACTTTGGGAATATAATACATCAGGACAGATAACAAAAGACTTTTATAATCATTACAATAATGTTACATCAGAGTACAGAATATATCAGAGTACATTGGATAAATAATACAACGGAAGATTAAATTACAACAAAACTAATACAAAGCAGCGGAATAATTAAATTAACACAGCGGAAGGCTACCAATGCTCTGGACACAGCTTTAAGCTTCGATCCAGAATCCTGCTCAATATATCTGCAAAATAAGCTACTCGACTGCCCGTGTGGAAAAGAGGTCACCTGAGTTTGCAAGTGAAACAAACTACAGGTCAGTCACGGGACTGGTGTGAGAAATCTTTACTTAACTTATATAATAAGAAGGCTAATCACAGGACCACGCCGCTAACGCGGAACGGGTTTACTCCATTAGATTGCCAGTGCATAATTTAAAGTAAAATGTTAAAACAACGCAATGCTTTTAGAAAAATGAAACCATTATAAGACTCAGGTCTCATCACACAATGCAACGCAAGCCGGAGGATAGAGTTTTACCTTATAATGGTCAAAAATGCTTGATACGATAAAACGGATTTGATATTATTATTAGTGTATATATGTTTTAAAAACATTTCAAAGTAAATGTATCAATCATAGACGGCATAGTACCCCATCCTACTATGCCGCCATACTAGTTGTACAATCAAAACCGCATGATGTCGTATTGGAAATTGGGTTTCCATCAAGAGTCAAGGCTTGGAACGATCTCCTTATCGATTCGAGACACTCTAGCAATGTCTCAGGATCCCCCGTAGTGAACCCTTGGATACAGTAGGGCCGGTCCACAAATAACGCTAGCGGATTGGCAATTCCTGAACACACGCTTCTCGATCCTTTTGGATCTATAAATTGGCCATTGGCGACCAATAAAAATATATCGGAGGCGCCTCAATCCATCAACCACATAAGTAAAAATGTCGGGTCTTGTAAAAACCCAAACACCACTTCTAGCTAGAAAGAAACGTGTGCACTCCCTGCGTTCCCTTGTCCCGTTTTTGACTCTGCCGGGGTGTGATGCTTGCAAGCCTAAATAGGCTATGCTTTGATCATCATCCATAAGGCTCTGCTTTTCAACAGAAGCCTTGATCAATTGCATCTTGGCATGTCACATTGACAGTTCACACATGCGATCGATAGCTACCAATATATAACCTTCGAGCTTGTGCGTCTCAAAGAAGGGTGTTAAGCAAGAGAATAAATCCTCCGCCACTGCAGATATATATTAATAGATATCAATTTAATTACACAACATGAAATTCAATGTCGGACACACATTCATTTACAAGTCCGTTCTGGGTCTGAACGAATCCGGAGTCATCTAGGTGCTCGCGTATCCAGACGATCAACAAGTACGTCTGGACAAATTACCACTATTAACCCTTTACTGGGAGCGACCCAATGCCAGGCATCAGTAGTCGTCCATTCGATGTGAGGATCGCCGGTCTTCCTCCACGGTCTTCAATGTGTTCGACTTTTAATCGTCGTAGTAATTATTCAGAATTGGTTAAACCCAGTCTTTCCGAATAACTCGTGTATTTTTATAATTTAAAAAACCAGTGTTGTAAAGACATATCCAACGCGTCATTTCAATTCAGAATATTCTTTAAATAAAATATCCATATTATTAGGGAAAGGTTCCCATTAATTTTATCAAAGATAAATTCTTTTAAATTTATTCTTAAATCTTATTTCCAAAGATTTATTAAAATTCCAATTCAGTTTTAATATCAAAAAACACAACCTTACGATTATTCCAATTTAAGACATAAATCTTATCTTTAATTGGGTTAAAGAACAAATGTCGTTTAAAAACATAGTTCACGGTAAACCCAATTCACATATCAATAATTCCAGTTAATGAGTATAATTTGAAACACTAATAATCTTAGTTAAAAGATTTATTCTTTCGTACGGGGTTTAAGAACAATGTTATTTAAGACACTATCTATGACAACCCAAAATCAAATTTCTTTATTTTATTATCTTTTTTTTAAATATTCTTTATTAAAAGAAATTCTTTGTTTAAAATATCCTTTATATAAAAGATATTCTGAATCGGAAAGAGACTCAAGCATTTACCATATAATTCTGGTTATATGGATTTCATACATCATATGTAAATAAAAATAATAACAAATAATCATTAAATCATCCATTCACATCCAGAGTGAAATTTATAACTGTGTGAGCATTAAAATGAAATAATAACGTTCATCGCAGCCTGTCAATCTATCGACTAACATGCAAATAAATATTGGGACTAGTGTATGCCAATCAACATCCCAATACCCGTGTAGGGTTTTCAGCCAACAACAGTTCATATAAATAAATAATTGGTTAATGAATTCAACCAATTTTAATACTACCGACATGTTGATGATGATGAACAAATCATGATATTTTATTCCTAATGCCAAATAAAAATGTATTTGACTCGCATAATTTCTAATATCCAATAGAATGTAATTTCTGTTTTCAACGATCATATTTAACAAAATGTAATTTTTGTTTCAACTATTGTATTTTGACAAAAATAAATATTTTGGTTCAAATAAGCTATTTGTCCAAAAATGTGTATTTTGATTCAACTAGTTTTATCTTGACAAAAGTATATAATTTGACCAAAAATATGTGGTTTGCTTTAACTAATCTATTTTGACAAAATGAATATTTTGACAAAATGTATATTTTGACAAAATGTATATTTTGATTTAACTATTCTATTTCAACAAAACAACAAAGATAATGACTTTGTTTTGTTGACAAATCTAATTCAACAAAACGATTATAAGTGGTGTGTTTGTTTTGTCGACAATTCTAATTCAATAAAACAAATGAAAGAAGCATATTTGTTTTGTCAGATCTAATTGCGACAAAAATGATAATGTTTTGTTAAAACCATTATAGTTTAACAAAAGTGACCCATTTGTTTTAACTATGACAATTTTGACAAAAGCAACAAAATAGTTCTAACTTTGGTAATTTGACAAAAGCGATAAAACGGTTTTAACTTTGATAGTTTGACAAAAGCGATAAAATAGATTTCAACTATTGTAAATTGATAATAATGACAAATTGAGTTTAACTATTTTAATTTGATAAAAGTGAATATATTTTCTTAATCTTTTAAATTGACAAAATTGAATAATTTTGTCTCATTCTATTTAAATGATAAAAATGTGTCTTTTTGTTTAATAAATTTTAATGAACTAAAAATGCCTCTTTCTTATTTAACCAAAAATGCATCTTTTGTATTGCAACAAAATGACAAAATAAAACTTATCTTTCTATTTACTCTTTTTCTTGAAGCTAAGATGACACCAAAAATATATCTTTTTAATTCTAATCTTTTTATTTAAAATCTAAAATGATAATAAAAACATTTTATCTAATTTAACCAGTTACAACAAAGACGAATTCTCTTTATCATAATCTTTTTATTCTCTCTAATTTAAAAGTAAAAAAATGATACTTTTAATTTTATTCTTTTATTCACCTCTAAAATGTAAATAAAAATGTAACTTCTTAAACTATGCTTTTATTTGCTTCTAAAATGCAAATAAAAATGTAGTATTTTAACTTATGATTTATTTGCATCAAGTTACACAAATAAAAATGCAACTTCTATTTTAATATTTTATTTGCATCAAGAAATGCAAATAAATATGCAACCTTTAATTTCATAGTTTATTTGCATCAAAGAATTCAAATACAAATTCAACTTTTAATACGATGGTTTATTTGCATCAAAGAATGCAAATAAAAATTCGACTTTTAAATACGATGTTTATTTGCATCAAAGAATGCAAATAAAAATTCAACTTTTAATTCTATGGTTTACATGTTTTGACAAAAATGACTCTTTTTATTTCGTATACAATGACAACAAAAATGTTACTTTCAATTTCCCTGTTTTATTGCATAAAATTGTAGATAAAAATGCATCTTTAAAATCTATTCTTTTAACTACAATATATTTCTTTTATATCAATTCTTTTCATTATAACTTACTTGATAATAAAAATGTTATTTTAAAACTATTCTTCCTAATGAAAAACATATTATGTAAAAAGGTAGCCTTTTAAATTTCAATCTTTTAATTAGAACAGATTATCCATAAGAATGTAATCTTTAATGTTTAATCTTTTACTGAAACTGACTACCTTAAAAATATGCCTTTTTTTACTTCTACTCTTTTTATTTTGACAAATTTACAATAAAAATATAATCTTTTATTTCACTAACATGTTTGCCCAAAATGTTTTGTTAAAAGTGCTATTTTTATTTCAACCAACATGTTTTGATAAAAATGTTATTTTTATTCTAATTAACATGTTTTGGCAAAACAAATTTTCTTTACATGTCATTCTTTTATTTAAATCAAACATGAACATTTCTATTTAAATATATAAAATAAAAATATGGTTTTTATTTCATACACAAATTCTGACACACATAAATATAATATATTTTATATATACAATAAAATATGGTTTTATTGTATACGCAAAATTCTGTCAAATGTGAATACACCAACCCAATCAATTGTTCATCACAATCACAACACAACCAACATTGAAATAAATAAATACATACAACATCAACATGAAATAAATATACAATTCACATTGCAATAAATAATTAAATTCAAATTTTAAAATAGAAATCTCACCGAGCTTTTAATTCAGAATAATTCAGATTGGGATTTTCTCAAAATTTGGATCTGCTCAGTTTCAGTTCTGGTTTTTGTTGTTGTGTAGATCTGGTCAACACGAGTCGACCGCTTCGAAAATCGTTTAATTCTGATAAGAACTGAACACGTTATCATATTTTAAAGTTTAATCACATTAATTTAATTAACTAAAATAATTAATCACTTCATTAGGCTAATATCCTTCTTCCACTTTGAATTGGACTGAACCGAATACGAACCCATCGTCGATCAACTACCTCCCTGCGCGCACGCCGTACGAGGCCCTGACCCACGATCAGACTACTCCACAACGAAGCCCATCTCGTCGCCTTCCAACACCCCAATTGCCGTCGAGCTCGGCCCAGTCCTCGCGCCAGAATCGAGCCCCATGTGTCGTGACTTCCTACCCAAATTCAGGCTGCCTCAATGATCTAATCTTGATCTCAACCATACCATTTTAAAGAGGACGGATTCCTCTTCAATATTTGTTTTGAATTCACGTTTTAATTTGGTATAGTTTGTGAGGAATTAAGGGATTTGTTTGGGAAGATATCAGCCATAGAAAACGTTTATGGCGGCTATTGTATAATTAGAGTTAGGGTTTTGTATTTCTGGCCGTATATACTAGGTATTTATAATATTATTTAATTTATTAATTCAAGGAAAAAGCCCGTTGATTCTTTTTAGAACCGATTTCAGTCCAAAGAAAGTTATTCCTAGGCTAATACCCACGTTCCGGACGCGATGGGCTAAGTCATGTCAGCCCGTTTGATCATCTCCAACTTGTTTTAATTAATTTAATATTTAAATCATTTATTTAGTTAATTCAATCTTACATTTAAATTCACCGGGGCCACTTACGACCTCTAAAAATTCCAAAGATGTTATTTCTAGCTATGTTTTGACAATACGGTTCTAATAAGACTAATTTCATCGAATTCTGAGACCGTTTGAAAAATGATCATTTTCAAGTTGATTAAATTTGATTGAAACTGACAAAACACGTTTTCCTTTGCATGCTCACATATTAATTCAAAAAATTATGAAAATTGAAACTTAGCAATAATTCGACATTCCGGTTCCAACACAAGTGGTTTCGTCGAAAATGGAGGTCGTTTGAAAAATGGCTATTTTTAATATTAAAAAAATATATTCTACAGCGACTATTCTAAATTTTAAACTGGACATAACTTTTGATTTTTAAAGTGAAATTTCAATTTCTCGGATTCTTACAAAGATATGGTTAAACAAATTTAAATATTTCTTATTTCACTAAAATCCGATTTATTTTGCATCCTGTATAGTCCGTCAAAGTTCAAATTCAAATTTTCAAACTACCGCGCTATTTCTAACTCCGTTTAAAATAAATATATTCGTTTTAACTTCAATTTAAAATAATTTTTTCGTCGTTATTATTTAAAATAAATTATTTTTACTATTAAAATTTCTAAAATAAAAATTTTAAATTGGTTCAGAATTTGTGGGTTGTTACAATCTCCTCCACTTAAAATCTTTTCGTCCTCGAAAAGGAACGGAGTCAAAAGTTGTTTAATTAACCAACTCAACTTTTAATTTTGATCAATTTTCAGTTAAGTTCAATATTAAATTTAATTTAGTTAAATTTATCATTCTTTTATACATTGGTTAAATTAATTATCATTCCAATATTTTAATTGGTTAAGCTAATTATCAAACATCACAACCAGCAATCAATTAGGTGATTAACTTTTCAAATATATATAACTCTTATATAGTCAAAATCATATTTTTAGTGCAAATCACAGCAATAGACCCTATCTAGTTTTGGTTCTCACACCAGTCAATGGAAATGTGTAGATATACCACTTTCTAAACTCGAACATAAATTCTGATGATGTTTCGAACCACCATCAGAACATCTCCGGGCGACTAAAGTGTGATTCTATATCTATCTAGTATATTTGAGGTTTAGAATACATGCTAGTTAGGAGTATATGCAAAATCTTTCTATACTCGATTGTCCAATATAAAATAAAATAAAATAATATATTCAAATACGTAAAATAAGATTTTAAATTGTCAAAACTAAATTTATTTTCATTTTTATTTTAAAAATTAATACTCCTCACACTCGTTCTAGGATACTACTGATCCTATCCCTAACGAGTTATTCTTATTAGATATTGCTAATCCAATCTCTGATGAGTCTTTTGTTCAGTTCTAACGAGTTGTACCCCAAATATTTGAGCTAACCAGAGCTCTGATACCAAATGTAAAGACCCGAAAATCCCCCTTTGAATCGACCATAAACCATACAAGTCTGAACCAAAAGTTGGAAATCTTCGAATACTAACTTTGGGAATACAATACATCAGGATAGATAACAAAAGACTTTTATAATCATTACAATAATGTTACATCAGAGTACAGAATATATCAGAGTACATTGAATAAATAATACAGTGGAAGATTAAATTACAACAAAACTAATACAATGCAGCGAAATAATTAAATTAACACAATGGAAGGCTACCAATGCTCTGGACAAAACTTTAAGCTTCAATCCAGAATCATGCTCAATATATCTGCAAAATAAGCTACTCGACTGCCCGTGTGGGAAAGCGGGCACCAGAGTTTGCAAGTGAAACAAATTACAGGTCAGTCATGGGACTGGTGTGAGAAATCTTTACTTAACTTATCTAATAAGAAGGCTGATCGCATGACCATGCCGCTAACGCGTAACGGGTTTACTCCATTGGATTGCCAGTGCATAATTTAAAGTAAAACGTTAAAACAACGCAATGCTTTTTAGAAAAATGAAACCATTATAAGACTCAGATCCCATCAGACAATGCAACACAAGCCGGAGGATAGAGTTTTACCTTATAATGGTCAAAAATGCTTGATACGATAAAACAAATTTGATATTATTATTAGTGTATATATGTTTTAAAAACATTTCAAAGTAAATGTATCAATCATAGACGACATAGTACCCCATCCTACTATGTCGCCATACTAGTTATACAATCAAAACCGCATGATGTCGTATTGAAAATTGGGTTTCCATCAAGAGTCAAGGCTAGGAACGATCTCCTTACCGATTCGAGACATTCTAGAAATGTCTCAGGATCCCCCGCAATGAACCGTTGGATACAGCAAGGCCAGTCCACACATAACGCTAGCGGATTGGCAATTCCTGAACACACGCTTCTCGTTCCTATTGGACCTATAATTTGGCCATTGGAGACCAATAAAAAATATCCGAGGCGCCTTAATCCATTAACGACATAAGTAAAAATGTCGGGCCTTGTAAAAACCCAAACATCACTTCTAGCTAGAAAGAAACGTTTGCACTCCCTGCATCCCCTTGTCCCGTTTTTGACTCTACCAGGGTGTGAGGCTCGCGAGGTAATGAAATACACAAAGATATGCCTAAATAGACTACGCTTTGATCATCATCCACAAGGCTCTGCTTTTCAACAAAAGCCTTGATCAATTGCATCTTGGCATGTCACATTGACAGTTCACACCATGCGATCAATAACTACCAATATATAACCTTCGAGCTCGTGCATCTCAAAGAAGGGTGTTAAGCAAGAGAATAAATCCTCCTCCACCGCAGATATATATTAATAGATATCAATTTAATTACACAACATGAAATTCAATGTCGGGCACACATCCATTTACAAGTCCATTCTAGGTCTGAACGAATCTGGAGTCACCTAGGTGCTTGCGTATCCAGATGATCAACAAGTACGTCCGGACAAACTACCACTATTAACCCTTTACTGGGAGCGACCCAATGCCGGGAATCAGTAGTCGTCCATTCGATGTGAGGATCGCCGGTCTTCCTCCATCGTCTTCAATGTCTTCAACTTTTAATCATCATAGTAATTATTCAGAATAGGTTAAACCCAGTCTTTCCGAATAACTCGTATATTTTTATAATTTAAAAAACCAGTGTGGTAAAGACACATCCAACGCCTCATTTCAATTCAAAATATTCTTTAAATAAAATATTCATATTATTAGGGAAAAGTTCTCATTAATTTTGTCAAAGATAAATTCTTTTAAATTTATTCTTAAATCTTATTTCCAAAGATTTATTAAAATTCCAATTCAGTTTTAATATCAAAAAAACATAACTTTACGATTATTCCAATTTAAGACATAAATCTTATCTTTAATTGGGTTAAAGAACAAATGTCGTTTAAAAATATAATTCACGGTAAACCCAATTCACACATCAATAATTCCAATTAATAAGTATAATTTGAAACACTAATAATCTTAGTTAAAATATTTATTCTTTCATACGGGGTTTAAGAACAGTGTTATTTAAGACACTATCCACGACAACCCAAAATCCAATTTCTTTATTGCAATATCTTTTTTTTAAATATTCTTTATTAAAAGCAATTCTTTGTTTAAAATATCCTTTATATAAAAGGTATTCTGAATCGGAAAGCGACTCAGTCATTTACCATATAACTTTGGTTATATGGATTTCATACATCGTATGTAAATAACAATAATAATAAATAATCATTAAATCATCCATTCACATCCAGAGTGAAGTTTATAACTATGTGAGAATTAAAATGAAATAATAACGCTCATCGCAGCCTGTCAATCTATCGATTAATATAAAAATAAATATTGGGACTAGTGTATGTCAATCAACATCCCAATACCCGTGTGGGGTTTTCAGCCAACAACAGTTCATATAAATAAATAATTGGTTAATGAATTCAACCAATTTTAATACTACTGACATGTTGATGATGATGAACAAATCATGATATTTTATTCCTAATGCCAAATAAAAATGTATTTGACTCGCATAATTTCTAATATCTAATAGAATGTAATTTCTGTTTTCAACGATCATATTTAACAAAATGTAATTTTTGTTTCAACTATTGTATTTTGACAAAAATAAATATTTTGGTTCAAATAAGCTATTTGTCCAAAAATGTGTATTTTGATTCAACTAGTTTTATCTTGACAAAAGTATATAATTTGATCAAAAATATGTGGTTTGCTTTAACTAATCTATTTTGACAAAATGAATATTTTGACAAAATGTATATTTTGATTTAACTATTCTATTTCAAAAAAACAACAAAGATAATGACTTTGTTTTGTTGACAAATCTAATTCAACGAAACAATTATAAGTGGTGTGTTTGTTTTGTCGACAATTCTAATTCAACAAAACAAATGAAAGAAGCATATTTGTTTTGTCAGATCTAATTGCGACAAAAATGATAATGTTTTGTTAAAACCATTATAGTTTAACAAAAGTGACCCATTTGTTTTAACTATGATAATTTTGACAAAAGCAACAAAATGGTTCTAACTTTGGTAATTTGACAAAAGCGATAAAATGGTTTTAACTTTGATAGTTTGACAAAACGATAAAATAGATTTCAACTATTGTAAATTGTTAATAATGACAAATTGAGTTTAACTGTTTTAATTTGATAATAGTGAATATATTTTCTTAATCTTTTAAATTGAAAAAATTGAATAATTTTGTCTCATTCTATTTAAATGGTAAAAATATGTCTTTTTGTTTAATAAATTTTAATGAACTAAAAATGCCTCTTTCTTGTTTAACCAAAAATGCATCTTTTGTATTGCAACAAAATGACAAAATAAAACTTATCTTTCTATTTACTCTTTTTCTTGAAGCTAAGATGACACCAAAAATATATCTTTTTAATTCTAATCTTTTTATTTAAAATCTAAAATGACAATAAAAACATTTTATCTAATTTAACCATGTTACAACAAAGATGAATTCTCTTTATCCTAATCTTTTTATTCTCTCTAATTTAAAAGTAAAAAAATGATACTTTTAATTTTATTCTTTTTTTTACCTCTAAAATGTAAATAAAAATGTAACTTCTTAAACTATGCTTTTATTTGCTTCTAAAATGCAAATAAAAATGTAGTATTTTAACTTATGATTTATTTGCATCAAAGACTGCAAATAAAAATGCAACTTCTAATTTAATATTTTATTTGCATCAAGGAATGCAAATAAATATGCAACCTTTAATTTCATAGTTTATTTGCATCAAAGAATGCGAATACAAATTCAATTTTTAATACGATGGTTTATTTGCATCAAAGAATGCAAATAAAAATTCAACTTTTAAATACGATGTTTATTTGCATCAAAGAATGCAAATAAAAATTCAACTTTTAATTTTACGGTTTACATGTTTTGACAAAAATGACTCTTTTTATTTCGTATACAATGACAACAAAAATGTTACTTTCAATTTCCCTGCTTTGTTGCATAAAAATGTAGGTAAAAATGCATCTTTAAAATCTATTCTTTTAACTACAATATATTTCTTTTATATCAATTCTTTTCAATATAACTAACTTGACAATAAAAATGTTATTTTAAACCTATTCTTCCTAATGAAAAACATATTACATAAAAAGGTAATCTTTTAAATTTCATTCTTTTAGTTAGAACATATTATCTATAAGAATGTAATCTTTAATGTTTAATCTTTTATTGAAACTAACTACCTTAAAAATATGGCTTTTTACTTCTACTCTTTTTATTTTGACAAATTTACAATAAAAATATAATCTTTTATTTCACTGACATGTTTGCCCAAAATGTTTTGATAAAAGTGCTATTTTTATTTCAACTAACATGTATTGATAAAAGTGTTATTTTTATTTAAGCTGGCATGTTTTGACAAAATCTATATTCTTATTTCAATAATCATGTTTTGACAAAAATGTTATTTTTATTCTAATTAACATGTTTTGGCAAAACAAATTTTCTTCACATGTCATTCTTTTATTTAAATCAAACATGAACATTTTTGTTTTAATATATAAAATAAAAATATGTTTTTTATTTTATACACAAATTTTGACACACAAGAATATAATATATTTTATATATACAATAAAATATGGTTTTATTGTATACGCAAAATTTTGTCAAACATGAATACACCATCACAATCAATTGTTCATCACAATCACAACACAACCAACATTGAAATAAATATATACATACACCATCAACATGAAATAAATATACAATTCACATTGCAATAAATAATTAAATTCAAATTTTAAAATAGAAATCTCACCGAGCTTTTAATTCAGAATAATTCAAACTGGGATTTTTCTCAAATTTGGATCTGCTCAGTTTCAGTTCTAGTTTGTCTTGTTGTGTAGTTCTGGTCAACACGAGTCCAACGCTTCGAAAATCGTTTAATTCTGATAAGAGCTGAACAAGTTACCGTATTTTAAAGTTTAATCACATTAATTTAATTAACTAAAATAATTAATCACTTTGTTAGGCTAGTACCCTTCTTCCACTTTGAATTGAACTGGACCGAATACGAACCCATCGTCGATCAACTACCTCCCTGCGCGCACGCCGTACGAGGCCCTGACCCACGATCAGACTACTCCACAACGAAGCCCATCTCGTCGCCTTCCAACACCCCAATTGCCGTCGAGCTCAGCCCTTTCCTCGCGCCGGAATCGAGCCCCAAGCGCTGCGACTTCCTACCCAAATTCAGGCCGCCTTGATGATGTAATCCCGATCTCAACTGTACCATTTTAAAGAGGATGGATTCCTCTTCAATATTGGTTTGAATTCACGTTTTGATTTGGTATAGTTTGTGAGGAATTAAGGGATTTGTTTGGGAAGATTTCAGTCATAGAAAACGTTTGTGGCGGCTACTGTATAATTAGAGTTAGGGTTTGGTATTTCTGGCCGTATATACTAGGTATTTATAATAGTATTTAATTTATTAATTCGAGAAAAAAGCCCGTTAATTCTTTTTAGAACCAATTTCAGTCCAACGAAAGTTATTCCCAGGCAAATACCCTCGTTCCGGATGCGATGGGCTAGGTCCTGTCAGCCTGTTTGATCATCTCCAGCTTGTTTTAATTAATTTAATATTTAAATCATTTATTTAATTAATTCAATCTTACATTTAAATTCACCGGGGACACATACAACCTCTTAAAATTCCAGAGAAATTATTTCTAGCTATGTTTTGACAATACAGTTCTAACTAGACTAATTTTGTCGAATTCTGAGACCGTTTGAAAAATGATCATTTTCAAGTCGATTAAATTTGATTGAAACTGACAAAAACCCGTTTTTCTTTGCCACGCTCACATATTAATTCGAAAAATTATAAAAATTGAAACTTAGCAATAATTCGACATTCCGGTTCCAACAAAAGTGGTTTCGTCGAAAATGGAAGTCGTTTGAAAAATGGCTATTTTTAATATTAAAAAATATATATAAATTCTACAGCGACTATTCTAAATTTTAAACTGGACATAACTTTTGATTTTTAAAGTGAAATTTCAATTTCTCGGATTCATTAGAAAGATATTGTTAAACAGATTTAAATATTTCTTGTTTCTCTAAATTTGATTTATTTTGCATCTTGTACAGTCCGTCAAAGTTCAAATTCAAAATTTCAAACTACCGCGCTATTTCTAACTCCTTTAAAAATAAATATATTCGTTTTAACTTCGATTTAAAATAAATTTTTCATCGTTATTATTTAAAATAAATTATTTTTACTATTAAAATTTCTAAAATAAAAATTTTAAATTGGTTCAGAATTTGCGGGTTGTTACAGGCTATGGCTGTGGTTACACTTTTATTGGGGATTTATGCTGCTTTACTACAGGTTTTATTGCAATGATTTGGAAGTTGGGTTTTGAGACAATGGTTGTAATGTTTTGACTGAACCACGCTGCTTATGAAACGATTTCAGTTTTTTCCGCTGTTTGTATGTCTGTCTTATAAATTACCTGTATCTTTTACCTATAATGCTTCACCAAAGTTAATGCATTCCGTTTGTGAGTGACCTTAATGGAGGTGTGGTGTTTTAAAAGCCATCAGGCCCACAGGCCTTATTGACGTCCATATCTTTTAGTGCGTAAGGAATTTCAGATTCATAAAATGGGCCGTCAATAGGAAGATGGATATGATTTGGGTATAAGCTGGCCCAATCCAGGCAGAGCAGCGAAGGATGACTGTTCCCCAACAAGCTTCAGAAGTAATTGGTGAAGTAAGTGTGATAGCCTACAGGTCGGAAGTGTGAACGCCACCCGCCTCGTCGTGGATCTCAAGAATCCGAGACTGGCTTCTCCTACATTTGGCGAACCTATGAAAGAAAGCGGTGTTACTGTCCCCCTCCGCAAGCCATTTAAATTTGGAGCGTTGTTTCTAACCCGTCTCTTCCTATCGGAGGAGACAATGGAGTTCCACATGTAGGTTACGCAGCTTGGTGGCTTCGGCGACACTAAGGGGGGAGTTCTCCTCGCGAATATTAAGGGACTGTTTGTCTGTCTGGATCTCCGCTATTCATCTTTTGATAGATCCCCAAATGCTGTTGGCCCAGGGTTTTATCAGTCTTCTGAGGCATCTAAGTTTGTAAACCAACGTGGCAGTGGGGTTGGCCTGTTGGGGGAAGCAGGACCAGGCAAACTTTATGAAGTCTTTAAAGCCAGGTTCTTCCAATAAGAGCTTTTCAAAACGGAAGGGGTGAGCGGGGTTAATTTGGTCGTCGGTGGAGAGGAGGAGGGGGTAGTGGTCAGAGAGTGTTGAAGCTAGTTCGGTGACCTTGGCGAGGGGGAATTTGTCATCCTAGGTGGAGTTGAAGAGGAAGCGGTCTAGTTTGACAAGAATGGGTTGGTCCTAGTGATTGGACTAGGTGAATCTTCAGTTACAAGGTGGATCAAGAATGCCACAAGTATTGATGAATTTGTTAAAGTCTTCTGAGTCTCTAGAGGTGTAATAACCCGGAAAATCTGAGCCAATTTAAAATTTTTATTTTGGCAATTTTAGTGAATTTTGAATATTTAAAATAATTTATTTTAAATAATAACGATGAGAAATTTATTTTTGAATAGAATTAGAACGTATATATTTATACAGATCGACGTTAGAATATAAATATTTATTTTAATTATAAAAGGAATTGGAAATGGCGCGGTAGTTTGAAAATTCGATTTCAAATTTCAAATGAATGTACACGATTCAAAACAAACCGGATTTTAGCGAAACCAAAAATATTAGAGTCTATTTGAAAATATCTTTCCAAAGAATCCAAAAAATCAAAATTTCATAGCGGGAATAAAAAGTTATGCCCAGTTGAAAATTCAGAATAGTCACTATGGAAAATATGGCCCTTAAAAATGGAAATTTTGCAAACGACCTCCTTTTTCGAAGAAACCACTTTTGTTTGATCCGGAATGTCAAGTTATTGCTAGATTCCAAAATTCATAATTTTTGAAAGCAATATGTGAGAGTGGCGAAGGAAAACGTGTTTTGATAGTTTTAGTCAATTTGGATCGACTAGAAAATGGCCAATTTTCAAATGGTCCACAAATTTGACGAAATTAGCTTTGTTAGACCATATCATCAATACGAAGCTAGAAAATATTTTTTGGGAATTTTTAGAGTCCGTATGTGGCACCGGTAAATGAAAAAGTGCATTCAAATTTAATATATAGATTTATATTTTGATTTTGATGGAAACTGATCGTAACAGTCGAATTGGCTTGCAAAACATATCCCATTGTGTTTAGAATGGGGGTAATTAGTTTGAGGCGACAGTCGTTGGGTTCAATTTGGAGTTCGAACTTAAAAGTAACTTTATGGAATTAAATTAATAAACAAATAAAATATATATAATAGGGTAAAACTCTAAATTCCCTCAGCATAAAAAAAATCGAGCCCCTTTCCTAGAAAAAAACCCGTCATTACCCCCCTGACCCCCCTTTCCCACGTATCGCCACCGCCGTACAAGCCGAGCTGCCACCTGCGCCGGCCACCCAACGCCGCCTCCAACTCCAGCGAGACCCCAACCCCCCTCATCGGCTGTTGCGCCTCCCCTTTCTTCCCTGGCTCACCCAATCAAGCCCAAAACCCGACGCAGACACCCATTGGAGCAACACCAGATCGATCGCCACCTCTGGCCGGACCCTCACCACCCGCAGCGAACCCATCTCCTCCTCCGATCAAACGCAGTGAGTTTTCTGATTTTTGTTTTATTTTGTTTTATATAAAAATCTGATTTTTAAATTGTAGAAAGCTATGATTTTTATCTATAAAAAAGAATGACCTTTATATATTTGTCGCATATAAAGATTCAGTTTTTATCTATGTAAAGACTTGATTTTTAACTATATAAAGATTCGGTTTTTAACGATATGAAAGGCAAAATTAAAGTATGATTTTTATCATCTAGAGTGGCAAATAAAAATATGATTTTTTATTCGTACGGAGTACAATTAAAATACAACTTTTAGAAAAGTGAAAGATAAGATTTTTAAAAAGTAAAAGATAAGATTTTTAAAAAGTAAAAGATAAGATTTTTATAAAAGTAAAAGAAAAGATTTTTAAAAAGTAAAAGATTATATTTTTAAAAAGTAAAAGGTAAGATTTATAAAGAAGAAGGATTGAATTTTTATAAAGAAGAAAGATTGAATTTTTATAATGAAGTAAAGATTTGGTTTTTCATAAAGAAAAGCTTTGATTTTTAAAATATAAAAGGCTGTGATTTTTGAAATATAAAAAGCTTTGATTTTTGAAATATAAAAGGCTGTGATTTTTGAAATATAAAAAACTTTGATTTTTTAAATATAAAAGGCTGTGATTTTTGAAATATAAAAAGCTATGATTTTGAATCATGAAAAAAATATGATTTTTATATATAGAACTTAGAATTAAAAATATGACTTCGTTTTAAAAATAAAATCTTCATGTAGGTAGCTTCATTTTAGAAATGTAATTTCTAAATAAAAGACAGAATAAAAAAATAGCGATTTTCAAATATATAAACATCATATTAAAAATGTGGTTTTTAATACGTTCAGCGTAGAGAAGACTGCGTTGGAATCAAAAAGGCGAATTTGAGCGACAATAGAGAAAGGAGGAGTGGATACCAAATGTGAGAACTTCTCACTTTTATTTTATTTTCTATTTAAAATATATATGTAATAACCCGGGAATTCTGAGCCAATTTAAAAATTTTATTTTGGCAATTTTGATGAATTTTGAATATTTAAAATGATTTATTTTAAATTATATCGACGAGAAATTTATTTTGAATAGAATTAGAACGTATATATTTATTTGAATCGTCGTTAGAATAGAAATATTTTATTTTAAATATAAAAGGAATTGAAAATGGCGCGGTAGTTCGAAAATTCGATTTCAAATTTCAAATAAATGCACATGATTCAAAATAAACCGGAATTTAGTGAAACCAAAAATATTAGAATCTATTTGAAAATATCTTTTCAACGATGAAATTTCATAGCGGGAATAAAAAGTTATGCCCAGTTGAAAATTCAAAATAGTCGCTATAGAAATATAACAAAAAAAAAGTCACATTTTGCATACGAATGAATTTGGACTCGAAACCACTTCCATTGAGTTCAAAATGCCGTTTACAACTCTAAAAAGTATAAGCTTCGATATATTCCGAGATCCGGAATAGTGGCAATTGGCTGGGGTTTTCGGTTAGCAATACATAGCCCTTAAAAAGTGAAATTTTGCACATGAGCTCAGAATTCGATGAGGTAAAATTTTCTGGATTCATAATGACAAATCATTATTGAGTTCCAAAGGGCGCGTCGAACGGAGTTAGTATGTGGCCGTGCGAGCTGAAACAGTTCAGGGTAAAACATGTAGTCATTTTACAAAGGAACATTATTGATATGACCTCAGAATTCAATTTCGTTTTTTTTTGGATTTGTATCGTCTAATAATGGTTATATCCAAAAGGGCATGCTGTTTGGAGTTGGCATGTGATCATGCAAGAAGAAATAGTGCGCCAAAATCGCATTTTTAGAGCTTATCTGAGCATTTTTGAGAATTTTAACGGATGGTCAAACAAACTAGGAATTCGACGAAACTTGTTTCATTAGACTCGTCTTCACGTCTACTATGTCATATCCAAAATCCGCAGCAAATGGAGATCGTTTGCAGTCAGACGATTCGGGAGGAACTGGCATATAAACACTTAGCTTCCTTTTTCTCTTCATAATTCTTCATCTCCTTCCTCCTTCAAAAAAATCAAAAATGGGCTCCTCCTTCCCCCAAATCGCTGCCGCCCCTCCTCCACTGCCACCACCTCCCTCTGGCACCACCTCCTCCTCCTCCTCCTCTTCCTCTCCTCCTCTTCTTCTTCTTCCTCCTCTTTCCCTCTTTCAATTAGCAATCCTAGGCCCCAATCACCAACCACCATCACCGTGGGCCCCTCCACCGCCCCCGCCACCCACCAGCACCACCCCCACGCCCAATCAGGCCCAGCACCGCCCATCCCCAGCCCAGCTCCGGCCGTGGGCCCCGCTACACCCAAAACTCATTTTCACCAAAAACCCCGTTTTGCAAATAACACCCTATCACTGTTTCGCCAATAACTCCCAAACCGTGCATTTTTAGCCAAAAGTCATCTGAACCAAAGTCGAAGAGCACTCTTTCCTCTTCGATTTGGCTATATGGAAGTCACATTTTCGATTGTGGAGCTGTCCGAAAAATGCGTCCGAAGTCGATGGACCTGCTGCTGCTTTCGGCAATTTCCGGAGAATTGGTGCAGTTTTGGAAGAAAGTCCCCCAGACCAAAGTTGTCCGGAATGGCGCGTTTAGGCTAGTGACCGGGTTTAGTGAAGTTTGGAGGTCGTATGCAAGTTCTGGAGCCAAAGAGGCGAATTCGAGTGCGGAGAATGACAAAAGCGAGAGCGGCGACAAAGATTTTCTACATTAGAAGAATCACGACGAATTGATTTAGCTTATGGGTGAGAACTTCTCACTTTAAATTTTCTTTTCTAGTTAAAATATATACTAGGATGCAGACGGTGTTTAGTAGCACCCGACACCCGTCGTCCACAGACCCTGGGTATTGATCTGATGTTGGTTTCGGCCTTCGGGGTTAATATTTAGGGAATCGTTCTCTTACTAATTTACGGTCGGAGTTTGATTGAAAATTTAACGATAGAATCATAATTTTATAAAATATATTAAATAACAAAAATAGTCTTGTGTTGACAGTACTCAAGTGTTGAGTATAGTCAGGTGTTGAAAGAAATATAGATTTATGTGTTGAATAGAATAAATATTCATTTGTTGAATAGAATAACGAGGTTATTGAAAAATATAAAGCCGTGTTGATTAGAGATGCGTTATTTTAACGCGAACGATATTTATATCGATTATATTCGTTTTTAAAATGATTATAGAAAAGGAAGTGATTTCAAAATATAACGTTTTGAAAATATTATCATTTGTATATCGATGATGTGGAATATTCAATTTTGATTCGAAATTGAATATGAAGTTGAAATCGTTTCGAAAACGAATTTGAAACGATTTATAAAATATGTATTAAATGGAAATCCATGAAACATATATATTATATATAAAATGGCCTGAATAGAACGCGCCGCGCTGCGGCAGTTCGTGAATTTCGACCATTGACTTCGAATGGACATTACGGGAGATTCGTCCGTCGGATTCTCCTAAAACCGGAACCGTTGTGTTCGTATCAAAAAGAGCTTTTCAATGAATATTATAAATTTGAAATCTAACAGTTGGATTTGGAATTATGTCCAAATCAAATTTGGAAAAGGTCGTTGTAAGTGCAGTTCGGTGGCAGTTATTGAAAACCGACTGTACGGGCCTTGATAAAATTATTAAAAACATTAATAATTTGTGTAAAATCATAATATATGAATTGTAAAGAACTAGGGTGAAAAATTCCACATTTGAAAGGATAAAAATTTATTTTTATCGAAATGACTAGTTTTGAACTAGAATTAAAATCAATTTACTTTTGAAATAAATAAATTGAATTTGAAAGGGGTTTTAAAAGTAACCAGAATTTCCGATAAATGAATTGGAATGGATTTGAATTGAAATTATCTTCAGAATATTTCGATGTTGGATTTCGTGATTATACGTATATGGTTGTGGAAATTTGAAAGATATACTTTATATCGTTATTCCTAATACGATATTTGTTGGTTTCAGAATTTGATATTGAATATAAGCCGATATATTTTCTATTCAGAGCCTTGTATTTAATATCAAATAGGATTTTGGGTTCATCGTGGATGGTGTCTTAAATAACACTGTTCTTGAACCCAGTTAGAAAAGAACAAATCTTTTGATTAAAATTTAGAGAAATTGTCCAGTTAATTAGTATTTAATTGGAATTGAATTTGAATTGGTTTTTGGGGTTTACCGTGACTAGTGTTTTGAATAACACCTGTTCTTTAACCCGATTAACAATAGAAAGTGATTTTGGGTTTATTGTGAATCGTTTTTTAGGTGACATTGGTTCTTTAACCCAGTTAAAGACAAGATATTGATTTTTGAGAAGATTAAAACTAAGTGGAGTTTTAATGAATCTGTAATTAGATTGAAATGTGAATTGATGATTTAAATTATCAAATTTGGAAAGTGATCGAGAATGAAGTATCGCCAGTTTTGCTCTAAAGCGATAGTTATATCTTTAATTAGATTTGAACGTGAAATGGTAATTAATTTTACCGATAACACCGTGGTGTTAGATATGGAGTATTACCAGTTTTGCTTCATGGGATGAATAGGTTGGGATTGTGAAATAAAATAAATAATTACTTCGGTGTGGTTCGCTAATCCCGACTAGTTTGGAAAACCTTAACATGGTTTGAAATGATATCCAAAGGAAGATTGAAGAATAAATTTAGAAGAATTTATCTTTGATAAAATTAATGGGAACATTTCCCTAAGAATGTGAAAATTTGAATAAAAGAATATTCTGAAATGGGAATGAGGCGTATGTTGTTTTTGTGTAACATTTGTTTATTATATACGCGGGTTATTCGGAAAGGCCGGGTTTATACCCATTCTGAATAACCGATTCGACGATAAGTTAAAAAATGAAGACGGTAGTTGAAGACCGGAAGTCTTCACATCGTTTTGGGTAATTACTAATGATCTTGATTGGGCTGTACACCCAAGAGGAGGGAAACAGTTGGTAATCGTCCAGATGTACTTGGAGATCGATGGATATGCGAGGAAAGTGCCTTCGGTTTCGTTCAGACCCAGAACGAACTTGTAAATGGATTGTGTTTCTGACATTGGATTTTATTTTGTGTTGATTGATTTCTATTAAATATATATCTGTTTGGCGGCGGAGAATTTATTCTCCTGCTTAACGCCCTTCTCAGAGACGTACGAGCTCAAAGGTTCTATATCGATAGATATCAGTCGCATGGCATGAATTGCCTGTGTGGCATGCCTAAGTGGCAGATGATCAAGTCTTTTATTGCAAAGCAAAGTCTTGTGGTTGATGATCAAAGCACGACCTACGTGGCATAACCTTGTGTACAGCGTGAATTCGCGAGCCTCACACCTCGGTATGAGTTAAAAGGGATACGGACCGCTGGGAGAACACGACTTTTCTTTCTAGTTATGGGTGGTGTCAGCGTTTTACTAGCCTTGACATCGTCGATTATTATACCTGTGTGGATGTTGGATTGCGAGGCGCCTCGATTATAGGTCTGTAAGGACCGGGAAGCGTGTGTTCAGGAATTGCCAATCCTCAAACGTAAGAGAGGACCAGCCTAGCCGATTCCAGGGGTTACCCAGAGTGCGTAGTCCCGAGGCATTTGCTAGAGTGTCTCGAAGCGGAGAGGAGCTTGCCCCTTGCCTCGACTCATGATGGAATCCAATTTCCAATACGTGATATTGCGGTTTTGATTGTAGAGCCTAGTATGGCGACATAGTGGGATGAGGCACTTATGCCGCCTATGATTGATACTTATGATTGAAATTGTTTCGACACTATACACTTATAGTAATAATAAAAGATGGAATTTAGCGTATCAAGCATTCTTTGGCTATTATAAGGTAAAACCCTATCCTCCGGCTTGGGTTGCATTGTGTGATGGGACTTGGGTCTTATAATAGCTTCAATTTTCTTTATTTAGCATTGCGCTGTTTGTTTTAATGCACTGGTATTGTTGGGAGGAAACCCGTTTCGTGTTATACGGCGTGGTCCCTTGATTTACCTAACTTTAAAAATAAAGATTAATAACTATTTTAGTTCTCACACCAGTCACATGACTGACCTGGAGTTTATTGTTTTAACCTAAACTCTGGGTGCCCCTATTTTCCACACGGGCAGCTAGTAGTTTTGGTTTTGTAGATTTATATTCACAGGATCCCGATTTACAACTGGAACGATGCTCGGAAAGCTCTGTATCCGTGTATTACTTTCAGTTGTATTTTGTAATATTCTTCCGCTGCTATGTAATTTAAATCTCTGATATTTTCTGTGTAATATTTATTCATACTCTGTATATTCTTGTATTATGATGGAATTGTTGTAATAAACAATGAAATGTTCTTCTGTTTGCGTTCTGATTCGTCTTGTCCTCAAAGCAATTCGTGCTTTCCTTACCGGGGAAGCCACGGGTTACTACATTTCGTATCAGAGCTCGGGAACAAGACAAATTAGAACCATACGAAAGAATTCATCAGAGATTGATTAGTAATATCCAATGAGAATGACTCGTTAGAGATAGGATCAGTAGTATCATAGAACGAGTGTGAAGAGTATATTTTTCAAATGAAAACAATATTGTTTTGAAAATTTAAACCAGTTTATACGTATTTGAATATTTTACTTGTATTGAATTTGGACAATCGAGTATATAAAGATTTTGCATATACGCGTCATGAACATATATTCGAAGTTTTAATATACTGGATAGATATATAGTCGCCCGGAGATGATTCTGATGATTGATGCATCGTCATCAGAGCTGATGTTCGAGTGCCGAAGGTGGGATATCTATATATTTCCATTAGACTAGTGTGAGAACCCAAACTAGATAGATTTATTGTTGTGATTTGGCATCAAAAACATGATTTTCTGTATATATATGTATATCAAAATTATGAATTTGAAACGTTAATCCACTAATTGATTGATGGTTGGGTTGTTTGTTTATTGGTTTGATAATTTTGAACCATTATGCCAAATTAAACCTAATATTGAACTGTACTGAAAATTGTTTGAAAATGCATGCATATACATGTACTTACATTGAACAGGTCATAGCAAGGAGGCTAGAGCAGAATAATAAAATTGTTTGCCCGACAAATAGGTACATGTTCACAAATTTATTGGGTTTGGATGATTTTATGAGCCGATTGGATAGCCGCTTGGCTATTTCTTTTTTTTTTTTGGATTGATGAGGGCCATGTGAGGCTATTTTAAATATCCCGAAGTCCCCGGTGCAGGGGAGGTTATGGCAAAATTTTTCGAAAATTTAGGGTGTTAGCCAAATTTTTGAAAATTTTGAAAAGTTCTTAGAAACTGAAAAGTTGAAGAACTTAAGCCGTAAAGAAAATAATGAAAGTTGAGTTGATTAGTTAAACAAATTTCGGCTTCGTTCCTTTTCGGGGACGAAAAGTTTTAAGTGGGGGGAGATTGTAATAACCCAGAAATTCTGAGCCAATTTAAAAATTTTATTTTGGCAATTTTGATGAATTTTGAATATTTAAAATGATTTATTTTAAATTATATCGACGAGAAATTTATTTTGAATAGAATTAGAACTTATATATTTATTTGAATCGTCGTTAGAATAGAAATATTTTATTTTAAATATAAAAGGAATTGAAAATGGCGCGGTAGTTCGAAAATTCGATTTCAAATTTCAAATAAATGTACAGGATTCAAAATAAACCGGATTTTAGCGAAACCAAAAATATTAGAATCTATTTGAAAATATCTTTCCAACGAATCCGGAAAATTGAAATTTCATAGCAGGAATAAAAAGTTATGCCCAGTTGAAAATTCAGAATAGTCGCTATAGAAATATAACCCAAAAAAAAAGTCACATTTTGCATACGAATGAATTTGGACTCGAAACCACTTCCATTGAGTTCAAAATGCCGTTTACAACTCCAAAAAGTATAAGCTTCGATATATTCCGAGATCCGGAATAGTGGCAATTGGCTGGGGTTTTCGGTTAGCAATACATAGCCCTTAAAAAGTGAAATTTTGCATATGAGCTCAGAATTCGATGAGATAAAATTTTCTAGATTCATAATGACAAATCATTATTGTTTCCAAAGGGCGCGTCGAACGGAGTTAGTATGTGGCCGTGCAAGCTGAAATAGTTCAGGTTAAAACAGGCAGTCATTTTACAAAGAAACGTTATTGATACGACCTCAGAATTCGATTTTTTTTCTGGATTTGTATCGTGTAATAATGGTTATATCCAAAAGGGCATGATGTTTGGAGTTGGCATGTGATCGTGCAAGAAGAAATGGTGCGCCAAAATCGCATTTTTAGAGCTTATCTAAGCATTTTTTAGAATTTTAACGGACGGTCAAACAAACTCGGAATTCGACGAAATGTTTCATTAGACTCGTCTTCACGTCTACTATGTCATATCCAAAATCCGCGGCAAACGGTGATCGTTTGCAGTCGGACGATTCGGGAGGAACTGACATATAAACACTTAGCATCCTTTTTCTCTTCATAATTCTTCATCTTCTTCCTCCTTCAAAAAAATCAAAAATGGACTCAACCTTCCCCAAATCGCTGCCGCCCCTCCTCCACTGCAACCACCTCCCTCCGGCGCCACCTCCTCCTCCTCTCCTCCTCTTCTTCCTCCTCTTTTCCTCTTTCAATTAGCAACCCTAGGCCCCAATCACCAGCCACCACCTCCGTGGGCCCCTCCACCGCCGCCGCCATCCACCAGCACCACCCCCACGCCCAATCAGGCCCAGTGCCGCCCACCCCCAGCCCAGCTCCGGCCGTGGGCCTCGCTACACCCAAAAACCATTTTCACCAAAATCCCCGTTTTGCAAATAACACCCTGTCACTATTTCGCAAATAACTCCCAAACCATGCATTTTTACCCAAAACTCCACTAGACCAAAGTCGAAGAGCACTCTCTCCTCTTCGATTTGGCTATATGGAAGTCAAATTTTGGATTGCGGAGCTATCCGGAAAACGCGTCCGAAGTCGACGGACCTGCTGCTGTTTTTTGGGATTTTCGGCGAATTGGTGCAGTTTTGGAAGAAAGTCCCCTAGACCCAAGTTGTCCGGAATGGCGCGTTTAGGCTAGTGACCGTGTTTGGTGAAGTTTGGAGGCCGTATGCAAGTTCTAGAGCCAAAGAGGCGAATTCGAGTGCGGAGAACGACAAAAGCGAGCGCGTCGACAAAGATTTTCTACATTAGAAGAATCACGACGAATTGGTTTAGCTTTTGGGTGAGAACTTCTCACTTTAAATTTTCTTTTCTAGTTAAAATATATACTAGGATGCAGATGATGTTTAGTAGCAACGGACACCCATCGTCCACAGACCATGGACGACTTGTATGCATGTTTGATGTGTTGTGAAATTTATTTGTAATGTTGAAGTGAAATAGATAATAAAATATTCATGTGTTGAAATAAACTAATTATCGTTAAAAATATAATTTTTAACGTGAATGTGAATAAATAAATATTCACAACTGCACAAATAATATTCAGTGTTTGTGGATTGAAACCCCACACGTGTGTTGGGATGATATTTGGCGTACACTAATCCCTATTATTTAGTTGTATGTTGATCGATCGGTCGACAGACTGTGTAAGCGTTAATTATTTATATTTAATGCTTATGCAGTTTTGTGGTGCACTTTGGATAATGGTTGATTATTTATCATTGCTATTATATACATGTGTTGTATGGAATCCATATAATTAACATTATATGGTAATTGATTGGGCCTCATTCCAATTGGGAAAATAAAGAATATTATAAAATAAAAATTCATGTGTTGAATAGAATAAATAGTCATGTGTTGACGGTGCTAATGTGTTGAGAATATTCATGTGTTGAAACTTATCATGTGTTGAACGAAATATTTTAACAATAAAATTTACATCTTTATCATATATAAAATTAGAAACTAACTGGAAAACAGATAAGATGAGTGGTACCCTGGGTATTGATCTGATGTTGGTTTCGGCCTTCGGGGTTAATATTTAGGGAATCGTTCTCTTAGTAATTTACGGTTGGAGTCTGATTAAAAATTTAACGATAGAAAACATAATTTTATAAAATATATTAAATAACAAAAATAGTCATGTGTTGACAGTACTCATGTGTTGAGAATAGTCAAGTATTGAAAGAAATATAGATTCATGTGTTGAATAGAATAAATATTCATTTGTTGAATAGAATAACCAGGTTATTGAAAAATATAAAGCCGTGTTGATTAGAGATGCGCTATTTTGACGCGAACGATATTTATATCGATTATATTCGTTTTTATAATGATTATAGAAAAGGAAGTGATTTCAAAATATAACATATTGAAAATATTATCATTTGTATATCAATGATGTGGAATATTCAATTTTGATTCGAAATTGAATATGAAGTTGAAATCATTTCGAAAACGAATTTAAAATGATTTATAAAATACGTATTAAATGGAAATCGATGAAACATATATACTATATATATTATATATAAAATGGCCTGAATAGAACGCGCCGCACTGCGACAGTTCGTGAATTTTGACCATTGACTTCGAATGGACATTGCAGGAGATCCGACCATCGGATTCTCCTAAAACCGGAACCGTTGGGTTCGTATCGAAATGGGCTTTCCAATGAATATTATAAATTTGAAATCTAACGGTTGGATTTGGAATTATGTCCAAATCAAATTTGGAAAATGTCGCTGTAAGTGCAGTTCAGTGGCAGTTATTGAAAACCGACTGTACGGGCCTTGATAAAATTATTAAAAATATTAATAATTTGTGTAAAATCATAATATATGAATTGGAAAGAACTAGGATGAAAAGTTCCACATTTGAAAGGATAAAAATATATTTTTATCGAAATGACTAGTTTTGAACTAGAATTAAAATCAATTTACTTTTGAAATAAATAAATTGAATTTGAAAGGGGTTTTAAAAGTAACCAGAATTTCCAATAATTGAATTGGAATGGATTTGAATTGAAATTATCTTCGGAATATTTCGATGTTGGATTTCGTGATTATACATATATGGTTGTGAAAATTTGAAAGATATACTTTATATCTTTATTTCTAATACGATATTTGTTGGTTTCAGAATTTGATATTGAATATAAGCTGGTATATTTTCTATTCAGAGCCTTGTATTTAATATCAAATAGGATTTTGGGTTTGTCGTCAATGGTGTCTTAAATAACACTGTTCTTGAACCCAGTTTAGAAAAGAATAAATCTTTTAATTAAAATTTAGAGAAATTGTCCAGTTAATTAGTATTTAATTGGAATTGAATTTGAATTGGTTTTTGGGGTTTGTCGTGAGCGGTGTTTTGAATAACACCTGTTCTTTAACCCGATTAACCATAGAAAGTGATTTTGGGTTTATCGTGAATCGTGTTTTAGGTGATGTTGGTTCTTTAACCCAATTAAAGAAAGGATATTGATTTTTGAGAAGATTAAAACTAAGTGGACTTTTAATGAATCTGTAATTAGACTGAAATGTGAATTGATGATTTAAATTATCAAATTTGGAAAGTGATCGAGAATGGAGTATCACCAGTTTTGCTCCAAAGCGATAGTTAAATCTTTAATTAGATTTGAACGTGAAATGGTAACTAATTTTAACGATAACACCGTGGTGTTAGATATGGAGTATTACCAGTTTTACTTCATGGGATGAATAGGTTGGGATTGGGAAATAAAATAAATAATTACTTCGGTGTGGTTCGCTAATCCCGACTAGTTTGGAAAACCTTAACATGGTTTGAAATGATATCCAAAGGAATATTAAAGAATAAATTTAGAAGAATTTATCTTTGATAAAATTAATGGGAACATTTCCCTAAAAATGTGAAAATTTGAATAAAAGAATATTCTGAAATGGGAATGAGGCGTACGTTGTGTTTGTGTAACATTTGTTTATTATATACGCGGGTTATTCGGAAAGGCCGGGTTTACATCCATTCTGAATAACCGATTCGACTATAAGTCGAAGATGAAGACGGTGGTTGAAGACCGAAAGTATTCACATCGTTTTGGGTGATTACTATTGATCTTGATTGGGTTGTACACCCAAGAGGAGGGAAACCGTTGGTGATCGTCCAGACGTACTTGGAGATCGATGGATATGCGAGGAAAGTGCCTTCGGTTTCGTTCAGACCCAGAACGAACTTGTAAATGGATTGTGTTTCTGACATTGGAATTTATTCTGTGTTGATTGATTTCTATTAAATATATATCTGTTTGGCAGGGGAGAATTTATTCTCTTGCTTAACGCCCTTCTTTGAGACGTACGAGCTCAGAGGTTATATATTGATAGATATCAGTCGCATGTCATGAATTGCTTGTGTGGCATGCCTAAGTGGCAAATGATCAAGGCTTTTGTTGCAAAGCAAAGTCTTGTGGTTGATGATCAAAGCACGGCCTACGTGGCATAGCTTTGTGTATAACATGAATTCGCGAGCCTCACACCTAAGTATGTGTTAAAAACGGGGTGCGGACCGCTGGGAGAACACGACGTTTCTTTCTAGTTATGGGTGGTGTCAGCATTTTACTAGCCATGACATCGTCGATTATTATACCTATGTGGATGTTGGATTGCGAGGTGCCTCGATTACAGGTCTTTAAGGACCAGGAAACGTGTGTTCATGAATTGCCAATCCTCAAACGTAAGAGAGGACCAGCCCAGCCAATTCCAGGGGTTACCCAGAGTGTGTAGTCCTGAGGCATTTGCTAGAGTGTCTCGAAGCGGAGAGGAGGTAAAACCCTATCCTCCGGCTTGTGTTGCATTGTGTGATGGGACCTGGGTCTTATAATAGCTTCATTTTTCTTTATTTAGCATTGCGCTATTTGTTTTAATGCACTGGTATTCTTAGAAGGAAACCCGTTCCGTGTTATACGGCGTGGTCCCTTGATTTACCTAACTTTAAAAATAAAGATTAATAACTGTTTTAGTTCTCACACCAGTCACATGACTGACCTGGAGTTTATTGTTTTAACCTAAACTCTGGGTGCCCCTATTTTCCACACGGACAGCTAGTAGTTTTGGTTTTGTAGATTTATATTCACAGGATCCCGATTTACAACTGGAACGATGCTCAGAAAGCTCTATATCCCTGTATTACTTTCAATTGTGTTTTGTAATATTCTTCCGCTGCTATGTAATTTAAATCACTGATATTTTCTATGTAATATTTATTCATACTCTGTATATTCTTGTATTCTGATGGAGTTGTTGAAATAAATAATGAAATGTTCTTCTGTTTGTGTTCTGATTCGTCTTGTCCTCAAAGCAATTCATGCTTTCCTTACCGGGGAAGTCATGGGTTACTACATTTTGTACCAGGGCTCTGGTTTACAGAGCTCGGGAACAAGACAAATTAGAACCATACGAAAGAATTCATCAGAGATTGGATTAGTAATATCCAATGAAAATGACTCTTTAGAGATAGGATCAGTAGTATCCTAGAACGAGTGTGAAGAGTATATTTTTCAAATGAAAACAATATTATTTTGAAAATTTAAACCAGTTTATACGTATTTGAATATTTTATTTGTAATGAATTTGGACAATCGAGTATATAAAGATTTTGCATATACGCGTCATGGACGTATATTCAAAGTTTTAATATACTGGATAGATATAGAATCACACTCTAGTCGTCCGGAGATGATTCTGATGATTGATGCATCGTCATCAGAGTTGATGTTCGAGTGCCGAAGGTGGGATATCTATATATTTCCATTAGACTGGTGTGAGAACCAAAATTAGATAGATTTATTGTTGTGATTTGGCATCAAAAACATGATTTACTGTATATATATGTATATCAAAATTATGAATTTGAAACGTTAATCCACTAATTGATTGATGGTTGGGTTGTTTGTTTAATGGTTTGATAATTTTGAACCATTATGCCAAATTGAACCTAATATTAAACTGTATTGAAAATTGTTTGAAAATGCATGCATATACTTGTACTTACATTGAACAGGACATAGCAAGGAGGCTAGAGTAGAAGAATAAAATTGTTTGCCCGACAAATAGGTACATGTTTACAAATTTATTGGGTTTGGATGATTTTATGAGCCGATTGGTTAACCTCTTGGCTGTTTCTTTTTCTTTTTGGATTGATGAGGGCCATAGGAGGCTATTTGAAATATCCCGAAGTTCCCGATGCAGGGGAGGTTATGGCGAAATTTTTCGAAAATTTAGGGTGTTAGCCAAATTTTTGAAAAATTTGAAAAGTTCTTAGAAACTGAAAAGTTGAAGAACTTAAGCCGTAAAGAAAATAATGAAAGTTGAGTTGATTAGTTGAACAACTTTCGGCTTTGTTCCTTTTCGGGATGAAAAGTTTTTAGTGGGGGAGATTGTAATAACCCGGAAATTCTGAGCCAACTAAAAATTTTTATTTTGGCAATTTTGATGAATTTTGAATATTTAAAATGATTTATTTTAAATTATATCGATGAGAAATTTATTTTGAATAGAATTAGAACGTATATATTTATTTGAATCGTCGTTAGAATAGAAATATTTTATTTTAAATATAAAAGGAATTGAAAATGGCGCTGTAGTTCGAAAATTCGATTTCAAATTTCAAATAAATGTACAGGATTCAAAATAAACCGGATTTTAGCGAAACCAAAAATATTAGAATCTATTTGAAAATATCTTTCCAACGAATCCAGAAAATTGAAATTTCATAGCAGGAATAAAAAGTTACGCCCAGTTGAAAATTCAGAATAGTCGCTATAGAAATATAACCCAAAAAAAAAGTCACATTTTGCATACGAATGAATTTGGACTCAAAACCACTTCCATTGAGTTCAAAATGCCGTTTACAACTCCAAAACGTATAAGCTTCGATATATTCCGAGATCCGGAATAGTGGCAATTGGTTGGGGTTTTCGGTTAGCAATACATAGCCCTTAAAAAGTGAAATTTTGCATATGAGCTCAGAATTCAATGAGATAAATTTTTCTATATTCATAATGATAAATCATTATTCAGTTCCAAAGGGCGCGTCGAACGGAGTTAGTATGTGGCCATGCGAGCTGAAACAGGCAGTCATTTTACAAAGGAATGTTATTGATACGACCTCAGAATTCGATTTCGTTTTTTTTGGATTCGTATCGTCTAATAATGGTTATATCCCAAAAGGGCATGATATTTGGAGTTGGCATGTGATCGTGCAAGAAGAAATGGTGCGCCAAAATCGCATTTTTAGATCTTATCTGAGCATTTTTGAGAATTTTAACGGACGATTAAACGAACTCGGAATTCGACGAATCTTGTTTCGTTGGACTCATCTTCACGTCTACTACGTCATAGCCAAAATCCGCGGCAAACAGAGATCATTTGCAATCGGACGATTCAGGAGGAACTGGCATATAAACACTTAGCTTCCTTTTTCTCTTCATAATTCTTCATCTTCTTCTTCCTTCAAAAAAAATCAAAAATGGGCTCCTCCTTCTCCCAAATTGCTGCCGCTCCTCCTCCACTACCACCACCTCCCTCCGGCGACACCTCCTCCTCTCCTCCTCCTCTTCTTCTTCCTCCTCTTTCCCTCTTTCAATTAGCAACCCTAGGCCCCAATCACCAACCACCACCACCGTGGGCCCCTCCACCGCCGCCGCCACCCACCAGCACCACCCCCACGCCCAATCAGGCCCAGCGCCGCCCACCCCTAGCCCAGCTCTTGCCGTGGGCTCCGCTGCACCCAAAAACCCAGTTTCACCAAAAAATCCCATTTTGCAAATAACACCCTGTCACTATTTCACCAATAACTCCCATACCGTGCATTTTTAGCCAAAACTCCTCTAGACCAAAGTCTAAGAGCACTCTCTCCTCTTTGATTTGGCCATATGGAAGTCACTTTTTGGATTGCGGAGCTGTCTGGAAAACGCGTTCGAAGTCGACGGACCTACTGTTGTTTTTGGTGATTTCCGGCGAATTGGTGCGGTTTTGGAAGAAAGTCCCCTAGATCAAAGTTGTCCAGAATGGCGCGTTTAGGCTAGTGACCAAGTTTGGAGGCCGTATGCAAGTTCTAGAGCCAAAGAGGCGAATTCGAGTGTGGAGAACGACAAAAGCGAGCGCGGCGACAAAGATTTTCTACATTAGAAGAATCACGACGATTTGGTTTAGGTTATGGGTGGGAACTTCTCACTTTAAATTTTCTTTTCTAGTTAAAATATATACTAGGATGCAGACGGTGTTTAGTAGCACCCGACACCCGTCGTCCACATACCATGGACGACTTGTATGCTTGTTTGATGTGTTGTGAAATTTGTTTCTGATGTTAATGTGAAATAGATGATAAAATATTCATGTGTTGAAATAAATTAATTATCGTTAAAAATATAATTTTTAACGTGAATGTGAATGAATAAATATTCATTTACAAACTATACGGTTTGTTTATGAACACCTATTTGAAGGACATTGATTGGGACGATAAATTTTACACGTCGCCCAACTGCACAAATAATATTCAGTGTTTGTGGATTGAAACTCCACACGGGTATTGGGATGATATTTGGCGTACACTAATCCCAATTATTTAGTTGTACGTCGATCGATTGGTCGACAGACTGTGTAAGCGTTAATTATTTATATTTAATGCTTATGTAGTTATGTGGTGCACTTTGGATGATGGTTGATTATTTATCGTTGCAATTATATACATGTGTTGTATGGAATCCATATAATTAACATTATATGGTAATTGATTGGGCCTCATTCCAATTGGGAAAATAAAGAATATTATAAAATAAATATTCATGTGTTGAATAGAATAAATAGTCATGTGTTGACGATGCTCATGTGTTGAGAATATTCATGTGTTGAAACTTATCATGTGTTGAACGAAATATTTTAACAATAAAATTTACATCTTTATCATATATAAAATTAAAAACTAACTGGAAAATAGATAAGATGAGTGGTCCCCTGGGTATTGATCTGATGTTGGTTTCGGCCTTCGGGGTTAATATTTAGGGAATCGTTCTCTTAGTAATTTACGGTTGGAGTCTGATTAAAAATTTAACGATAGAAATCATAATTTTATAAAATATATTAAATAACAAAAATAGTCATGTGTTGAGAATAGTC
The DNA here is from genome assembly GCA_030737875.1 of Allium sativum. NCBI lineage: Eukaryota > Viridiplantae > Streptophyta > Magnoliopsida > Asparagales > Amaryllidaceae > Allium > Allium sativum. The sequence goes on along the minus strand of CM060921.1, from coordinate 143,800,087 downwards.
AGGTGTTGAAAGAAATATAGATTCATGTGTTGAATAGAATAAATATTCATTTGTTGAATAGAATAACGAGGTTATTGAAAAATATAAAGCCGTGTTGATTAGAGATGCGCTATTTTGATGCGAACGATATTTATAACGATTATATTCGTTTTTATAATGATTATAGAAAAGGAAGTGATTTCAAAATATAACGTTTTGAAAATATTTTCATTTGTATATCGACGTTGTGGAATATTCAATTTTAATTCGAAATTGAATGTGAAGTTGAAATCGTTTCGAAAACGAATTTAAAACGATTTGTAAAATACATATTAAATGGAAATCGATGAAACATATATACTATATATATTATATGTAAAATGTCCTGAATAGAACGCGCCGCGCTGCGGCAGTTCGTGAATTTCAACCACTGACTTCGAATGGACATTACAGGAGATCCGACCATCGGATTCTCCTAAAACCGGAACCGTTGGGTTCGTATCGAAAAGAGCTTTCCAATGAATATTATAAATTTGAAATCTAACGGTTGGATTTGGATTTATGTCCAAATCAAATTTGGAAAAGGTCGATGTAAGTGTAGTTCGGTAGCAGTTATTGAAAACCGACTCTACGTGCCTTGATAAAATTATTAAAAATATTAATAATTTGTGTAAAATCATAATATATGAATTGGAAAGAACTGGGATGAAAAGTTCCATATTTGAAAGGATAAAAATATATTTTTATCGAAATGACTAGTTTTGAACTAGAATTAAAATCAATTTACTTTTGAAATAAATAAATTGAATTTGAAAGGGGTTTTAAAAGTAACCAGAATTTCCAATAATTGAATTGGAATGGATTTGAATTGAAGTTATCTTCGGAATATTTTGATGTTGGATTTCGTGATTATACATATATGGTTGTGGAAATTTGAAAGATATACTTTATATCGTTATTTCTAATACGATATTTGTTGGTTTCAGAATTTGATATTGAATATAAGCTGGTATATTTTCTATTCAGAGCCTTGTATTTAATATCAAATATGATTTTGGGTTCGTTGTGGGGGGTGTCTTAAATAACACTATTCTTGAACCCAGTTTAGAAAAGAATAAATCTTTTAATTAAAATTTAGAGAAATTGTCCAATTAATTAGTATTTAATTGGAATTGAATTTGAATTGGTTTTTGGGGTTTATCGTGAGCGGTGTTTTGAATAACACCTGTTCTTTAACTCGATTAACAATAGAAAGTGATTTTGGATTTATCGTGAATCGTGTTTTAGGTGACATTGGTTCTTTAACCCAGTTAATGACATGATATTGATTTTTGAGAAGATTAAAACTAAGTGGAGTTTTAATGAATCTGTAATTAGATTGAAATGTGAATTAATGATTTAAATTATCAAATTTGGAAAGTGATCGAGAATGGAGTATCACCAGTTTTGCTCCAAAGCGATAGTTAAATCTTTAATTAGATTAGAACGTGAAATGGTAATTAATTTTACCGATAACACCGTGGTGTTAGATATGGAGTATTACCAGTTTTGCTTCATGGGATGAATAGGTTGGGATTGGGAAATAAAATAAATAATTACTTCGGTGTGGTTCGCTAATCCCGACTAGTTTGGAAAACCTTAACATGGTTTGAAATGATATCCAAAAGAAGATTAAAGAATAAATTTAAAAGAATTTATCTTTGATAAAATTAATGGGAACATTTCCCTAAGAATGTGAAAATTTGAATAAAAGAATATTCTGAATTGGAATGAGGCGTATGTTGTGTTTGTGTAACATTTGTTTATTATATATGCGGGTTATTCGGAAAGGCTGGGTTTATACCCATTCTGAATAACCGATTCGATGATAATTCAAAGATGAAGATGGTGGTTGAAGACCGGAAGTCTTCACATCGTTTTGGGTGATTACTGATGATCTTAATTAGGCTGTACACCCAAGAGGAGGGAAACAGTTGGTGATCGTCCAAACATACTTGGAGATCGATGGATATGCAAGGAAAGTGCCTCCGGTTTCATTCAGACCCAGAACGAACTTGTAAATGGATTGTGTGTCTGACATTGGATTTTATTCTGTGTTGATTGATTTCTATTAAATATATATCTGTTTGGCGGCGGAGAATTTATTCTGTTTCTTAACGCCCTTCTCAGAGACGTACGAGCTCAGAGGTTATATATCGATAGATATCAGTCGCATGGCATGAATTGCCTGTATGGCATGCCTAAGTGGCAGATGATCAAGGCTTTTGTTGCAAAGCAAAGTCTTGTGGTTGATGATCAAAGCACGACCTACATGGCATAGCTTTGTGTATAGCATGAATTCGCGAGCCTCTCACCTCAGTATGAGTTAAAAACGGGATACGGACCGCTGGGAGAACACGACGTTTCTTTCTAGTTATGGGTGGTGTCAGCGTTTTACTAGCCCTGACATCGTCGATTATTATACCTATGTGGACGTTGAATTGCGAGGCGCCTCGATTGTAGGTTTGTAAGGACCGGGAAACGTGTGTTAAGGAATTGCCAATCCTCAAACGTAAGAGAAGACCAGCCCAGTCGATTCCAGGGGTTACCCAGAGTGTGTAGTCCCGAGGCATTTGCTAGAGTGTCTCGAAGCGGAGAGGAGCTTACCCCTTGCCTCGACTCATGATGGAATCCAATTTCCAATACGTGATATTGCGGTTTTGATTGTAGAGCCTAGTATGGCGACATAGTGGGATGGGGCACTTATGCCGCCTATGATTGATACTTATGATTGAAATTGTTTTAACACTATACACTTATAGTAATAAGAAAAGATGGAATTTAGCGTATCAAGCATTCTTTGGCTATTATAAGGTAAAACCCTATCCTCCGGCTTGCGTTGCATTGTGTGATGGGACCTGGGTCTTATAATAGCTTCATTTTTCTTTATTTAGCATTGCGCTGTTTGTTTTAATGCACTGGTATTCTTGGGAGGAAACCCGTTCCGTGTTATACGGCGTGGTCCCTTGATTTACTAACTTTAAAAATAAAGATTAATAACTGTTTTAGTTCTCACACCAGTCACATGACTGACCCGGAGTTTATTATTTTAACCTAAACTCTGGGTGCCCCTCTTTTCCACACGGGCAACTAGTATTTTTGGCTTTGCAGATTTATATTCATAGGATCCTGATTTACAACTGGAACGATGCTCGGAAAGCTCTGTATCCATGTATTACTTTCAGTTGTGTTTTGTAATATTCTTCTACTGCTATGTAATTTAAATCTCTGATATTTTCTGTGTAATATTTATTCATACTCTGAATATTCTTGTATTGTGATGGAATTGTTGTAATAAACAATGAAATGTTCTTCTGTTTGTGTTCTGATTTGTCTTGTCCTCAAAGCAATTCGTGCTTTCCTTACCGGGGGAGTCACGGGTTACTACAATATACTAGGATGCAGACGGTGCTTAGCAGCACTCGACACCCGTCGTCCACAAACCATGGACGACTTGTTTGTTTGTTTGATTGTGGTGTGAAAATTGATTATGTGATGTGGAATGGAAATAAATATTTTATAATTAAAAATATAATTTTTAACGAGTATATAAATAAAATAAATATTCATTTACAAATCAGACGATTTGTTTATGTACACCCATTTGACTGATATTGATTGGGACGATAAATTTTACACATCGCCCAACTGCATAAATAAATTCATTACTTGTTGTTTGAAACCCCACACGGGTATTGGGATGATATGGACATACACTAATCCCAATATTTAGTTGTATGTCAGTCGATTGGTTGACAGACTGTTATAAGCGTTAAATATTTATATTTGATGCTTATGCAGTGTAGAATGCACTCTGGATGGTGGTTGATTGTTTATCATGGTTGTTCGATACATGTGTTGTATGAAATCCATATAATCAAAATTATAGGATAATTGACTGTGTCTGATTCCAGTTCAGAAAGAATGAATTTTTTAAAATAACGAGTATTTTAAAATGATGAATATCTTAAAATAATATTCAGTAAAAGATCAAAATTTGATTTTAATGTCCGGTTTGGGATTGACACGAATATATTTAAATATATAAAGCCATGTTGATTAGATTAACGCCATTTTGACGTGAACGATATTTATATCGATTTTATTCATTTTTATAATGAATATCGAAAAAGAATTGATTGCAAAATCTAATGTTTTGAAAATATTATCATTTATATATCAATGATATGGAATATTCAATTTTGTTTAGAAATTGAATATGAAGTTGAAATCGTTGTGAAAACGAATTTAAAACGATTTATAAAATACATTTTAAATGGAAATCGATGAAATATATATTATATATATAATGGCCCGAATAGAACGCGTCGCGCTGCGGAAGTTCGCGAATTTCGACATTGACTTCAAACGGACATTACGGGAGATCCGACCGTCGAATTCTCCTAAACTGGAACCGTTGGGTTCGTATCGAAAAGAGCTTTCTAACGAATATTAGGGATTTGAAATCTAACGGATTGGATTTGGAATTATATCTAAATCAAATTTGGAAAAGATCGCTTTAAGTGTAGTTCGATGCCCGTTTATGGAAATCGACTGTATTGGCCTTGATAAAATTATTAAAAATATCAATAATTAGTGTAAAATCATAAGAAATGATTTGGAAAGAATTGGGATGAAAAATTCCATATTTGAAAAGATAAAAATAGATTTTTATCGAAATGAACTAGTTTTGAATTAGAATAATAAATCCAATATTTTTAAAATAAATAAATTGGATTTAAAATGGTTTTAAAAATAACCAGGATTTCCAATATATGAATTGAAATGGATTTGAATCGAAATTTTGCTTGGAATATTTCGATATTGGATTTCGTGATTATACGGAGATTGTGGAGGAATTTGGAAGATACATATATCGCTATTCCAATACGATATATGTTGGTATCAGAATTTGATATTGAATATAAGCCGATATATTTTCTATTCAGAGCCTTGTATTTAATATCAAATTGGATTTTGGGTTCGTCGTGAATGGTATCTTTAATAATACTGTTCTTGAACCGAATGGAGTTAAGAAAATTAGAAACTGACTGGAGATTAGTTAAGTTGAATGGTTTCCGGGGTATTGATCTGATGTTGGTTTCGGCCTTCGGGGCTAATACTTAGGGGATTGTTCTCTTACTAATTTACGGTCAGAGGCTAATGTGAATTGAGTTTATTGTAAACTGTGTTTTTAACGACATTCGTTCTTTAACCCGATTTACAGTGAAATGTGATTTATAAATCTTTTTATCTAGATTTAACGGGAGTTTTCCAAGGTAACATTTTACAATTTAATATATTAAGTTGGAATTGAATGGAATTCGATTTGATAATAATCGAAGTGAATTTCTGTGGAGGAAGGCTGTTAATACATATGGAATTTAAGAGGCGTTGTCGTTACTCCATTTATATTATTGGTCGAATATGGAAATTGATATCGATTATATATTGATTTGTTTTTCCGTGAAGATTCCATTGTTAATGGAATGTGATTTTGGGTTGTCGTGAATGGTATCTTTAATAATACTGTTCTTAGACCCAACGAAGTTAAGAAAATCAGAAATTAACTGGAGATTAGTTAAGTTGAATGGTTTTCTGGGTATTAATCTGATGTTGGTTTCGGCCTTCGGGGTTAATACTTAGGGAATTGTTCACTTGCTAAATTACGATTAAAGGCCGATGGAATGGAATGTGATTTTGGGTTTATCGTGAACTGTGTTTTAAATACATTGGTTCTTTAACCCAGATAAAGACAGGATATGGTTTCCCAAGTTAAACAATCATTAATATTGATTTTTGGGAAGATTAAAACCAAGTGGAGTTTTAATGCATCTTTAATTAGATTGAAATGATATCCAAAGGAAGATTAAAGAATAAATTTAAAGAATTTATCTTTGATAAAATTAATGGGAACCTTTCCCAGAGTATAAGAATATCTGAATAAAGGAATATTCTGGATTGGAATAAGGCGTATGTTGTGTTTTATAGCACTTGTTTATTATATACGCGAGTTATTCGGAAAGACCGGGTTTATCCCATTCCGAATAACTGATTCAACGATGTGTCGAGGATGAAGACGGTGGTTGAAGACCGGAGGTCTTCACATCTTTTGGATGATTACTGATGTCTTGATTGGGCTGTCACCCAAGACAAGGTAATAAGTGGTGATCGTCCAGATGTACTTGGAGATCAACGGATACACGAGGGCCTCTCCCCTGTATTGGACATATGGGGGAGGAATAAGGTGCCTCCGGTTTCGTTTAGACCCAGAACGAACTTGTAAATGGATGTGTGCCTGACATCGGATTTCATTCTGTGTGACTGATATACATCGGTTGCATAGTGTGAATTGCTTGTGCGACATGCTGAGATGCAAATGATTAAGGTTTCTGTTGAAAAGAAGAGTCATGTAGTTGATGATCAAAGCACGGCCTTTGTGGCGTAGCTTTGTATAGCGTTAATTCGCGAGCCTCACACCCCGATGTGAACCAGAAACGGAGAGGACCTCAGGGAGGACATGCGTTTCTTTCTAGCTAGGAGTGGTGTCAGCGTTTTGCACGCCCTGGCATTTTACTTATGTGGATGATGGATAGGAGGCGCCTCAGTTATATCGGTCGATCCGGGGCCGATGGAGTCATTTGTCTCATTTACGCCCCATAGGGTGGGGAAACGCATTGTTCAGGGATTTTAATCCACATCGAGTGGACCGGCCCTGACAATCCAAGGCTTGACTGAGTACTTGCCTGAGACATGTTAGGCTAGATTGTCTCGAAGCGGTAAGGACGATCCCTTTCCTTGGTTCACAGATGGAAATCCAACTTCCAATACGTGACAATTGCAGTTTTGATTGTAGAGCCTAGTATTGGCGACATGATATATGGTACCCATGCCTTCTAGGAATGATACATTTATATTTGAAGTTGTTTTATACACTATGCACTTATAATAGTATCAAATGATTTGTTTTAAACGTACCAAGCATGTTTGGTTATTATAAGGGAAAACCCTATCCTCCGGCTTGCGTTGCATTGTGTGATGGGACCTGGGTCTTATAATAGCTTCATTTTTCCAAAAAGCATTGCGCTGTTTTGTTGTATGTACTAGTATTCTTGGGAGGAAACCCGTTCTGTGTTATATGGCGTGGTCCCTTGATATATCTGATTTAAAGTAAAGTTTTAAATAACTATTTTAGTTCTCACACCAGTCACATGACTGGCCAGGAGTTTATTGTTTTAACCTAAACTCTTGGTGCCCCTATTTTCAACACGGGCATCTAGTAGTTTTTTTTTGTAGATTTATATTCACAGAATCCTGGTTTACAGGTGGAATGACATTCATAAAGCTCTGTATCCGCATATTCTTTTCAGTTGTGTTTTGTATTATTTTCCGCTGCATTATAACTTGTAAGTCTCTGATATTTAGTAAATGTGTAATATTTATTCATACTTTGTATATTCTTGTATTCTGATGTAAATTGTTGTAATAAGCAATGAAATGTTCTTCTGTTTGTGTTCTGATTGGTCTTCTTCTCAAAGCAATCCGGGCTTTCCTTCACGGGGAAGTTCGGGTCGTTTCAAGAGGGGGTGAGGTTGTTACGCTCCCAGGGACCACGAGTGGTATTAAAATCACCTCCGACAATCCTGGGGCAGAATGGGAGATGCCCGCCATCTGGCACTCCTGCCAAAGTTGTTTTTTCATGTCACCATCAAGTGGCGCGTAAATATTGGAAATGAGATATAGGGTGTTAGAAGCAAGGTAAGGAGAATATGGAGAGCGAAAATTGTTTTTAGAGTCTGAATACAGGACCAGGTGTGACTGTTCCAGGCAGTGATGAGGCCACCTCTGGTGCCATCCACTTCGAATGTTTCCCAGTCAGAAAAGAGATTAGACAACTAGGAATTTTGAGTAGGGGGAGCGCTGAGTTTAGATTCTTGAAGGAGTAGAACGTCCAGATTTAAGGGAGAAAGCATGAGTTTTAAGGCGAATCTCTTTTTGGGGTCCCCTAGCCCCATAATGTTCCAGGTAAGGATCTTCATTGGGAGGAAGTAGCTCTCTCCAGCTCGAGGCGTTGCAAGGTGGAGTAGTGATCCTCAAATAACTCCACACCCATACCAAGAGCAAGCTTCTTGTTGAGACTGAAGTTTTCTTTAGTGAAGACGATAGGTTGGTAAATACTGCCCTGTGAGGAGGATGGATTACCTGAGCTTGAAGCTTGAATGCGTGCACTTCGATGAACGGCTGAGCTTGACAAGGCCGGTGCAATCATGGGTGAGAGGCCCTCTAGGAGTGGAGGAGGAGGTAGTGGTGGGGTGATATCTTGAATGGGTGGTTGCTCAATGGGGTCCACGGACTGATTGGGGCTGGAGAGGTCTATGTATAAGTTGAAATCAGTGATTGGGTCCCAGTTACGTTCCGGAGAAGGCCAGGGGTTCCATCCTAGTTGGAATCGTTTTAAAACGAATTTATAAATATTTTATATAAAGGAAATCGACGATATATATACTATATATTATATATATTTAATGGCCTGAATAGAATGCTCCGCGCAGCGACCGTTTGCGAACTTCGACCATTAACTTCAAATTGATGTAACGGGAGATCTGACCGTTGGATTCTAATAAAACAGGAACCTTTGGGTTCGTACCGAAAAGAGATTTACAATGAATATAACAGATTTGAAATCTAATGGTTGGATTTGTAAAAATGTCCAAATCGAATTTGAAAAAGGTCGCTATAGATGCAATTCGGTGGCCGTTATTGGAAACCGACAGTACGGGCCTTGATAAAATTATTAAAAATATGGAAAAATTATGTAAAATCATAATTAATAATTTGGATGAAAACTTTCATATTTGAAAAGATAAAAATATATTTTTATTGAAATGAATTAGTTATTAACTAGAATAATAATCCAATGTTTTTAAATAAATAAATTGGATTTTGGGTTGTTGTTAACGGTGTCTTTAATAACATTGTTCTTAAACCCCGATTAGAAAAGAATAAATCTTTTAAATAAGATCTAGAGAAGTTACCAATTGATTAATATTTAATTGGAACTGAAATTGAATTGAAATTGAATTGAAATTGGATTTTTGGGTTTATCGTGAACAATGTTTTAAATAACATTTGTTCTTTAACCCAATTAACAGTGAAAATATAATTTGGAATTTATAAATCTTTTATTAAGATTTAAATGGTAATTTTCCAAAGTAAAGTTTTCCAATTTAATAGATTAAGTTGGAATTGAATGGAATTCGATTTGTTAACAATCTAGATGAGCTTTTGTGAATGAAGACCGCTACAATATATGGAATTTAAAAGGCTTTACCGTTATTCCATTTGTATTATTAGTCTGACACGGGAATTGATACCGATTATGTACTGTTATGATTTCTGTGTAGATTCCATTTTAATGGAAGTTGATTTTGGGTTTATCGTGACCTGTGTTTTAAATGACATTGGCTCTTTAGCGCAGTTAAAGATAAGATTAATTTCTTAAATTTGAATAATCATAAAGTAATTATTTTTGATATTAAAACCAAATTGGAGTTTTAATAAAATTTTAATTAGATTTAAATGGGAACGAGATAATTAAATTTATTGAATTCTTGAAATGATCGAAAATGGAGTACCATCTGTTTTACTCCAGGCGATAGTTAAATCATTAATTAGATTTGAACGTGAAAGGGTAATTAATTTTACCCAGAGCACAGTGGGTGTTAGATATGGAGTGCTACCAAATTTTCTCCATAGGATGAATAGGTTGAGATTGGAAAATAATAAATGATTATTGTGGTAAGGTTCGATAATCCCGACTAGTTAATAAAATCTGTTGAAATTGATATCCAAAGAAAGATTAAAGAATAAATTTAAAAGAATTTATTTTTGATAAATTAATGGGAACCTTTTCCTAATAATGTGAATATTTTATTAAAAGAATATTCTGAATTGGAATGAGGCGTATGATGTGTTTTTATAGCACTTGATTATAAAATACGCGAGTTATTCGGAAAAATCGGGTTTAACCCATTCTGAATAATTACTATGACGATTAAAAGTCGACGATGAAGACGGCGGTTGAAGACCGGAGATCTTCACATCTTTTGGATGATTACTGATGTCCTGATTGGGCCATACACCCAAGACAAGGTGATAAGTGGTGATCGTCCAAACGTACTTGGAGATCGACCGGATATGTGAGGGTCTCTCTCCTGTATTGGACATACGAGACGAGGAATAAGGTGTCTCCAGTTTTGTTCAGACCCAGAATGGACTTGTAAATGGATGGTATGTCTGACGTTGTATTCCTTTATGCTGTATTCGTTGATCTCTGCTAAATATATATCTGTTTGGTGGCGAAGAATTTATTCTCTTGCTTAACACCCTCCTCGGAGACGTACGAGCTTAGAGGTTATATATTGGCAGAAATCAATGGTATGGTATGGATTGACAATGTGACATGCTGAGATGCATGGATCAAGGCTTTTGTTGAAAAGAAAAGCCTTTCGGATTATGATCAAAACATAACTTTAATTGGCATAGCTTTGTGTAGCGTTGCTTCGCGAGCCTCACACACCGGTATGATGGTGAACTAATGGTCAGGTCAGTATGCTTTCGAGATGAGGATGGATTCGGTATACCGAGATGAGTTGAGTGTGGTGCACCACGCTCAGGGGGATGGGGCATACCCCCCGATTCCCAGAAGGATAGAGTAGGTGGTGTTTTCTCTCGCTGGGATGTAAGTCGTAGTGATACTTGATTTCCCAAAACGGCGGATGTGAATTAAGATGTTTTCTCTAGCTGGGACGTAAGCCGCTGTGTATTGCACTACACGATATATCTTTCGAATCAGCAGCCATCATAATGGAAATCCAACTTTCCAATACGAGCTTTGCGGCTTTAATTGTAAACCTATATTGGCAATATAATATGTGGTACCTAAGTTGCCTATGATTGATACATTTACTTTCGAAATTTGTAACAACCCGTATTTTAACAACGTGTTAAGACAAGAATCAAGGCAGAATTAAATATTAAAATCTAAATCAGGGAAAACGGGTTGCGCCATTGCGTTCGTCTCGGAAAAATACACGAAATAGAGTCCGAGTTTTCGAAAAACGGAGTCTGTATGACCAAGTTATGGCCCAATGAAGTTTTCAGAAAATTCCAAGCCCAAAAACAGTTCAAATTCGAATTCAGATTTAAATTACAACCAAGGCAGAATGGGCGGGAATTTTCCCGCCCCAGGCAGGGTCGACACAAGGGTCGACACTAGTGTCGACCCCCCCAATGGGTCGACACCCATGTCGACCCAGGGGTCGACCCCCCCTCCCCCCCCCCCCGGTCGGACCAATTTTTCGGGTGCACCTGTTTTGGCTCCTGGGTCTTGTTTTGGGGGCTTGTGACGATTTTAGATGGCTCAGATCTATCGTAGGGTTTATCCTATGGCTAAAACTAATCCTAAACACTATAAAAAGACCCTAAGACCTAGCCTAAATCATACTATTTCATTTTAGCCTCATGCAGCCGCCATTAAACCTAGAACTCTAAATTAAAAATACAAAGAACATAATTAAAGAAGACGAAGGATGATTCTTGAAGGTTATAACTAGAAGCTACAACAATTACGACGCTTTAGACAACAGATTTGGGGCTATATGATTTAAAGTTTTGATTTGGATTGCTTGCTTCATATTGTAAGTTCTATGTCACTTTTTAGGAAAAAACGCTAAAATAACATGGACATGCTATGAATTGAAACCGGATTTAAGAACTATTATTAATCCATGTTTATATTGTTTAACTTTGAATCAAAATTTGGGAATATTGCTATGATAATGTTACAAATTAAACTTATCATGATGTTGACGTTGTTATGAATCACTTGGGCTTAATTTTATTGCATGTTGAACAAATACATGTCCATGGAATCATTATGTTCATTGAAATCCTCACGTTGATTAAACCATGCCTATGATGCTAATTAAACCATGTCTATGATATTAATGAAACTATGCTTATAATGTTAATATACCTATCATGCTAATGACAAATTGGGAATTGCTAGGTCCTGATGAAAAGTTGGAATCATTATGTTTATAATGCTAGATGAGAATCATTATGTTAAAAATACTAAATTGGAATCCACTATGCCTATTAGAATTACCATGCCTTTAATGTTTAATGTTTGTAATAAAATTATTATTATGCCCGCAATGATTATTATGCCTAGGATGTAAAGTTGAATTCATTATGTTGAACTAAGTTGGAACCATTACTATGCCAAGTTATCATCATGCTAGTATTGAAACCATGTGATATGTTATAGCCTGTTTATTATGCTAGTGATGTTGGAATTGTCACGTATGCCTATCACATGTCTGGTGTTATTCCCCTTTATCTCTTGGATTGTTTATGCTTGCGAACGAAGTACGTTTATATACGTTGGGGATACGATTGGGTAGGATAGGAAAAACTTGAATTGATTATAATCATAAACCGTGAAATTTGGCATAAGTAGAACATGAAATATGGCACGAAAACTCGACTTGAACATGCCATAACTTGACTTGAAACATGCCTTAGTTGGGCACGAAATTGACATATGAACATGCTATGAAAATAGCACGAATCTGATAAGAACATGGGCATGACTTTAGAAAACAAGAAAGTGGCCAACTCGAGGTTGGGTTGAGTTTGTAGTGTAAACCTGCCCGGAACCACCCGGCAAATCCAGTTGCTACAAACAATAGGATCCAATGTGGGTAGTTGGTCACATCGCGCTTGAAACCCGAGGTTGGGTTGAGTTCGTAGCGTAAACCTGCCCGGAACCGCCTGGCAAATCCAGTGGTTACGAACAATAAGATCCAATGTGAGTGGTTCGGTGCATTAACGAATCAATTAATGCCAATTAGGGTTAAGTCATGAACATGAAAAGACAACTTAACCAACTTGAACACGATTTGTAGGGCTAAGTCATGGACTTGAAACGACAACACTTAGCCAACTTGACTAACACGTAAGTAGGTTAAGTCACGAATTTAAATGGCATACTTAACCATCTTGACATGACTAGACTGGAAAAGGATTAAGTCACGAATTATATGACTTAATCGGTTAGGCGAGTTAGGTCACGAATTACATGACCTAATCTGTTAGGCGAAACCCTAGACACGACCCTTTTCAGCAGTAACCCTCTAGATGTATCAAGGTACCCTGGGGCTAGGCCGGGTGGGGGCACGATTACTGGGCTGATTGTAAGAGGTGAACGACGGCAGTGGGGTATGCCAGTGTAGGTTCGGTGGACTACGGTCGTGCACGTATTCCGGGGCAGGCACTGGGTATCCATAGATTTATCTGTGCATCTTGAATCGTGTCAGGGGTTGACACCCTAGGGCTGATACACCCGAAGGTGGACCCAGCACAGGTGACTACATTCGTGATTAGCCGTATGACACAGACACTTGACGAGCTAGAACTTGTAGGAAGCCAATCGACTAGATAATCGCTCCGTAGGACCCCGTACTTGGGTCAGACCCCGTTTCAGGGTCATTTCATGATATTGGGCCGTGGGATTTATTTCGTGATTAACTTGTGATATGGGCTTAGTATACTAGTACAGTCGATGCAACGAATCTCGAACATGTGATGCTTTACATGACTTGTCTTGACTTATCCTGATCACCTTAGTCTATCTTGTTCACCTTGACACCATTCTTAAGTTTAGTTCCAGTTCATACATGACAGGTTGTTTTAACCATTTTACACTGAAAGTCACTGGGACTTACTCAGTCTTTATGACTGACCCTTTTCCTTTCGCCTCTTTTTCTTTCGTTTCCCCCCCTCAGGTTCTCAGGGAGGAAACACTAGCTCTTAGCTTGGATATCACTTGCTTTGGCTCAGCGTGTACGGTTTGCTATGGCTGCTTCTTTTTACTGCACTTGGGGAATAAGCTGTTTTTCTGTTTTTAAGTTATTGCTTCTTTGGCTATTATTACAAGACAGTTGTAATGAAGTTATTTGAAATGTTTGTAAGAGAAATGGTTTATTTTGGAATGAAATGAAGTTCTGTTTTGCTCATAAATTCTTCCGCTGTTTACTTAATTATTTATTTATGTTCTGTCTTGTGATAATTTTGTGATGTTATCTCGATAATACCTCTCCAAAACTAGTGCATTCCCCTTTTTGAGTGACCCTAGCGGAGGTGGGGTGTTACACTTGGTATCAGAGCAGAAGGTTACCAAGACTGGGCAAAAGTTTTGAAAACCTTTTGAATTTTTTTCAAAACCATTTACAAAGAAGCAAATTTTCAAGAAAATTTTGTTTTGATTAAAAGGCATATTCCCCAAAGCCATTAGCACTATCTTTGTTTCCTCGTTTGAGTCTTTTCCTTTTTCGTTTTCAGCTTATCATGGCCGACGACCTTAATCTTCCCGAGGGGGTCAATATACCCACTTGGTTCCGTCGTTTCCTAGAGGCTCGGGCTAATATGGCAGGCCCAGCCAATCCTCCTCCTCATCCTCCGCGAGAAACCGCTTTTTCAAAGATATGCAAGGACTTTAAGGCCATGGACGGAAAGGATTTCCTAGGAACTGAGACTTTTGTTGAGGCACAGAATTGGTTGAAGGAAACCGAAGACTTGTTTGTTATCTTTGAGGTAGAGGGCAATAGGAAAGTACAGTCGGCGGCGTGGCTCATGAAAGAGGAAGCTTCTTATTGGTGGGAAGTCACCAACGCTACTAGGCCCATTGAGACTTGGGCGGACTTTAGAGGGAGATTTGGGCTTAAGTTCTTGTCATCGGTAGAGGAGAGTCTCCAAATGGAACGGTTTCTGGCCCTTAAACAAGGAAATATGACAGTTAAAGAATACGTGAACCGTTTCAATCAGCTTGCTCGCTTCGGATTGGAGTTAGTCAACACTCCTCAGAAAAAGGCGCTACGTTTTGCACGAGGCTTGAACGAGCCACTACATGGTTTGGCCATGACTCATGTGCCCATGGGGGCGACCTTTGAAAGCTTAGTGGATATGGCCCTACTGTATGAGGAAAATAAGAAGGGCAAGAAAGAGGTCAAGCCCAACGATTCTCAGAATAAGAAGGTAGACTCCGAGAAAGGAAGCAAGAATGACAACTCACGTGATAAAAGGAAATGCAATTTCTGTGGTACGAAAGGGCACATAGCCAAGTATTGTAGAAAGAGGAAGAGAAAGCAAGGTGAATGTTTTCATTGTGGGGAGACTGGACACATCAACAAGGACTGCCCTAAAAAGCAGACCGGACCTTCTGGGGGTACATCGTTAACTTCTTTTTCTAGATGCTTTGTTTTATCTTGTTATCTCCTCGATCCTATCTTGAGAACCATAGGTAGAATCTTTTTGGATGTAAACATGTAATTGAAACATGTTATGATTGTGAAATGGTTGCAAGTGGTCGCAAGTGGTTGCTCGTGGATGCATGAATACACATTAGGCACTAGATCGGCTCAGTCACAGTTTCATACTTGCATATGCATGAGTGTTTATTTTGGAAACTTGGTTGTACTATCATTTGTTTGTTGCATATGATTGAATGTTTGTGCACTCATGTAGAAATTATGAATTATAATAGGAAAATTTTGCATACATATTGGATTCATTTCACTAAACATATTTTGCATTTAGAAGATCAATCAGGCCTGATCATTAACATTAGCTAAGGAACATATACACACACTCTTTGCATGTGTTCATAAAACGTTAGAAGTCTTTTAAGGACCATGGTTGCTTGTGGATGAAGTTTTGAGTAGATGGATGATTGGATGGTAGGACACATCCTCCCTAACTTGGAGATTTCGGGGACGAAATCCTTTAAGGAGGGGAGAATGTAACAACCCGTATTTTAACAACGTGTTAAGACAAGAATCAAGGCAGAATTAAATATTAAAGTCTAAATCAGGGAAAACGGGTTGCGCCATTGCGCTCGTCTCGGAAAAATACGCGAAATAGAGTCTGAGTTTTCAAAAAACGGAGTCCGTATGACCAAGTTATGGCCCAATGAAGTTTTTAGAAAATTCCAAGCCCATAAACAGTTCAAATTCGAATTCAGATTTAAATTACAACCAAGGCAGAATGGGCGGGAATTTTCCCACCCCTGGCAGGGTCGACACAGGGGTCGACACCAGTGTCGACCCCCCCAATGGGTCGACACCCATGTCGACCCATGGGTCGACACCCATGTCGACCCAGGGGTCGACCCCCCCGGTCGGACCAATTTTTCGGGTGCACCTGTTTTGGCTCCTGGGTCTTGTTTTGGGGGCTTGTGACGATTTTAGATGGCTCAGATCTATCCTAGGGTTTATCCTATGGCTAAAACTAATCCTAAACACTATAAAAAGACCCTAAGACCTAGCCTAAATCATACTATTTCATTTTAGCCTAATGCAGCCGCCATTAAACCTAGAACTCTAAATTAAAAATACAAAGAACATAATTAAAGAAGACGAAGGATGATTCTTGAAGGCTACAACTAGAAGCTACAACAACTACGACGCTTTAGACACCTTATTTGGGGCTATTTGATTTAAAGTTTTGATTTGGATTGCTTGCTTCATATTGTAAGTTCTATGTCACTTTTTAGGCAAAAACGCTAAAATAACATGGACATGCTATGAATTGAAACCGTATTTAAGAACTATTATTAATCCATGTTTATATTGTTTAACTTTGAATCAAAATTTGGGAATATTGCTATGATAATGTTGCAAGTTAAACTTATTATGATGTTGATGTTGTTATGAATCACTTGGGCTTAATTTTATTGCAAGTTGAACAAATACATGTCCATGGAATCATTATGTTCATTGAAATCCTCACGTTGATTAAACCATGCCTATGATGCTAATTAAACCATGTCTATGATATTAATGAAACTATGCCTGTAATGTTAATATACCTATCATGCTAATGACAAATTGGGAATTGCTAGGTCATGATGAAAAGTTGGAATCATTATGTTTATAATGCTAGATGAGAATCATTATGTTAAAAATACTAAATTGGAATCCACTATGCCTATTAGAATTACCATGCCTTTAATGTTTCATGTTTGTAATAAAATTATTATTATGCCCGCAATGATTATTATGCCTAGGATGTAAAGTTGAATTCATCATGTTGAACTAAGTTGGAACCATTACTATGCCAAGTTATCATCATGCTAGTATTGAAACCATGTGATATGTTATAGCCTGTTTATTATGCTAGTGATGTTGGAATTGTCACGTATGCCTATCACATGTCTGGTGTTATTCCCCTTTATCTCTTGGATTGTTTATGCTTGCGAACGAAGTACGTTTATATACGTTGGGGATACGATTGGGTAGGATAGGCAAAACTTGAATTGATTATAATCATAAACCGTGAAATTTGGCATAAGTAGAACATGAAATATGGCACGAAAACTCGACTTGAACATGCCATAACTTGACTTGAAACATGACTTAGTTGGGCACGAAATTGACATATGAACATGCTATGAAAATAGCACGAATCTAATAAGAACATGGGCATGACTTTAGAAAACAAGAAAGTGGCCAACTCGAGGTTGGGTTGAGTTTGTAGTGTAAACCTGCCCGGAACCGCCCGGCAAATCCAGTTGCTACAAACAATAGGATCCAATGTGGGCAGTTGGTCACATCGCGCTTGAAACCCGAGGTTGGGTTGAGTTCGTAGCGTAAACCTGCCCGGAACCGCCCGGCAAATCCAGTGGTTACGAACAATAAGATCCAATGTGAGTGGTTCGGTGCATTAACGAATCAATTAATGCCAATTAGGGTTAAGTCATGAACATGAAAAGACAACTTAACCAACTTGAACACGATTTGTAGGGCTAAGTCATGGACTTGAAACGACAACACTTAGCCAACTTGACATGACACGTAAGCAGGTTAAGTCACGAATTTAAATGGCATACTTACCATCTTGACATGACTAGACTGGAAAAGGATTAAGTCACGAATTACATGACTTAATCGGTTAGGCGAGTTAGGTCACGAATTACATGACCTAATCTGTTAGGCGAAACCCTAGACACGACCCTTTTCAGCAGTAACCCTCTAGATGTATCAAGGTACCCTGGGGCTAGGCCGGGTGGGGGCACGATTACTGGGCTGATTGTAAGAGGTGAACGACGGCAGTGGGGTATGCCAGTGTAGGTTCGGTGGACTACGGTCGTGCACGTATTCCGGGGCAGGCACTGGGTATCCGTAGATTTACCTGTGCATCTTGAATCGTGTCAGGAGTTGGCACCCTAGGGCTGATACACCCGAAGGTGGACCCAGCACAGGTGACTACATTCGTGATTAGCCGTATGACACGGACACTTGATGAGCTAGAACTTGTAGGGAGCCGATCGACTAGATAATCGCTCTGTAGGACCCCGTACTTGGGTCAGACCCCGTTTCAGGGTCATTTCATGATATTGGGCCGTGGGATTTATTTCGTGATTAACTTGTGATATGGGCTTAGTATACTAGCACAGTCGATGCAACGAATCTCGAACATGTGATGCTTTACTTGACTTGTCTTGACTTATCCTGATCACCTTAGTCTATCTTGTTCACCTTGACACCATTCTTAAGTTTAGTTCCAGTTCATACATGACAGGTTGTTTTAACCGTTTTTACACTGAAAGTCACTAGGACTTACTCAGTCTTTATGACTGACCCTTTTCCTTTCGCCTCGTTTTCTTTCGTTTCCCCCCCTCAGGTTCTCAGGGAGGAAACACTAGCTCTTAGCTTGGATATCACTTGCTTTCTCTCAGCATGTACGGTTTGCTATGGCTGCTTCTTTTTACTGCACTTGGGGAATAAGCTGTTTTTCTGTTTTTAAGTTATTACTTCTTTAGCTATTATTACAAGACAGTTGTAATGAAGTTATTTGAAATGTTTGTAAGAGACATGGTTTATTTTGGAATGAAATGAAGTTCTGTTTTGCTCATAAATTCTTCCGCTGTTTACTTAATTATTTATTTATGTTCTGTCTTGTGATAATTCTGTGATGTTATCTCTATAATACCTCTCCAAAACTAGTGCATTCCCCTTTGTGAGTGACCCTAGCGGAGGTGGGGTGTTACAAAATTGACTTCTACACTATACATTTATAGTAATACTAGAAGATAAATTTCGCGTATTGAGCATATTTTGCTATTATAAGGTAAAACTCTATCCTCCGGCCTGTGTTGCATTGTGTGATGGGACCTGAGTCTTATAATAGCTTCATTTTTCTTTTATTTAGCATTATGCTGTTTGTTCTATGCACTATTATTCTTGGGGGTAAACCCGTTCCGTGTTATACGGCGTGGTCCCTTGATTTACCTAACTTTAAAATAAAGTTAAAAGCTGTTTTAGTTATCACACCAGTCCCATGACTGACTCAGAGTTTATTGTTTCTATCTAAACTTTGGGTGCCCATATTTTCCACACAGACAGCTAGTAGTTTTGGTTTTCACAGATATTTCTTTTCACAGGATCCTGGATTACAGCTGGAGCTATATTCGGAAAGCTTTGTATTCGTGTGTCTCTTTCAGTTGTGTCAATTGTTATTTTCCGCTACGCATTATACTTATGTATTATTTTCTGCTGCTATGTATTTTAATCTCTGATATTTTCCACTATATATTATTTATTCATACTTTGATATATTCTTGTACTCTGATGAAATTATTGTAATAGCAATGAAATGTTCTATTGTTTGTGTTCTGATGAGTGTTGTTCTCAACTCAATCCGGGCTTTCTCGAAAGGGGAAGTTTGGGTCGTTTCATGCTTTCAAGTGGCTTGTTGCTTGAGTAAAATGAAAAATAAATACAATGGCCATAGCTAGTAGCAAAATTAATTTAACAACCATTATAAGCAGTAATGGAGTAGTGAAGAAGTAGTTTAAAGCTGGAATGTAAATCTAGATTGTTTAATTGTGTTTTAAAGGCAAAAAATAATGTTTCTAAATGTTCATCCGAAGTTTTTCAATGGAAAAAAAAATAACTACTGCATTCAGTTAATCTCCTAGATTTTGTGGGCTAACTATTCTTGCATATCTTGTCACTTCTCCTCAAATATTCAAGCCTGATATGAGATAAGTTGGTGGAACAATAGGATATAGAAGTATTCACCAATTGATTATATGGTAAATTGCAATGTTGATTTTGGTTCTTGGAATAGAATTCAAAATCAATTGGTTGACAAGTCTATATTTCAATGCTAAATAATCATGAACACACAGTGCATTAGTCCAATATGGGAGAACAACTGTAATGCAATGCTAATACATGCTTTTTAAATCTTAACAGAGGATGAAGAGAGACAACAACTTCCTAAAGAAATGGCAAAGGTTTGTAGTGCAAGTATTGCAATATGGTTTTTTGCTACAGACCTGTATTTAGTATGGTCCACTAAGTTGCTTTATTTCATTATAAGATGCACAAGTACATGTATTTTGTCTATCTGCATTTTTTGAAGGAAGTATAAATATCGTAGTTCTGACTGAAACGGTTTGAAGTTTGATACCGACTCTGAAGTATTTCTTTGAGAGGGGAACGTGCACTGTGTAGATAATCGACACGAGAGGTGCAATGCAATGCTGCAAGTTCTATGAAGCGATATGTTTAGTCCATTTATAATTTTTTATTAAATACGAGTGATAACCATATGTCTAATTATGGCGTTCCTAAGATCTACCGATGCATGCATACTTAGTTCTTTATTTGTCTACTAAAGATAAATCAGTGTCTATAGATGTAAAGTTGAAAAACGAGCTATTGCTTTGTTTTTTCCTTTCATGCCAAAATAACAATCCATCTTTTGATAGTATATTTTATGCTGTGACTCCTTTTGTTTTGTTAGAAGCATTTTTATAAGCATACTGGTAATGGTCAAAAGAAATAAAATATAATGGGCTTTGGGCTTGAATGTTTTCCTGATAGGGTCTTTGTTCTTCAAGGCTCTGGTATTGATCCCGACCGGCTAGAAAATGAGGATGTGCAAGTGATAAAAGTAGTTAGGATTCAGAGCAAGATCCGCAAGAGAATAAGAGAATGGTTGGAACAAGACATAAGAAGAAGGAGGTGAAAAATTAGAAGATGTATACCCAGAAGTAAAGAAAAATCACAGGGAAAACTAAGGTGAAAATCTAGTAATATTTTAGTAATTCAAAATCTAATCTTTATTCTTTATGCATGCTTTGATCCCCGTGTATGTACATTGTTCATGAATGACCTGATCAACCTAACTATTACAAGTGATAGTTTATTGGAATAGTCAGTTAATCATAAATTATGTTGTCAAAATTATCAAAAATGCAAGAACGATAATCTCTGGTTTGCATGACAGACATGCACAGTCTGCACAACATTCGATTTTTGTTCCTAAATTAAATCTTATAGCTTCGCTTGTTTCGTCTGGTTTCTACGTCTTCTTGAATCCTCAGAAAATTTTACATTGAATCCAAATAGTTGGGATGAATTGTTTAGCTTTGTTTTCCAAGACCGTTTGATGAAAAGATTTTCCTACTTGATGTTGATCAGCTGCTCAATTAAATACATGCATACTAAATTGATAAGCGTAATTCATCTTATATGTATATCTGGTCATAACTAGTATGTGGTTTATAGAATATTCAGCAAGTTCATATTCACAAAAACTGTTCATGGTTAGCATTTAGTATAATGTACAACTTTGATCCTTTGGCCTTGTAGTCTTCCTACTTAGGGCCTCTAATATATAAGGTCGACATTGTGACATCTGCCAATATGCTGTTGCAATTTTCATGAAAACCCCTCTATTTTTAGATTGCTTTGATATACTTGATATTGAGATGATGCATCAAAACCTACTGTAATTGTTAATTTGGGCTAGCCCTTAACTTTAGGGGGATTATAAGCAGGGAAAAAAAATATGGGCCTCTGAAAATAATGTGTTATTTGTATTAAATTTTTGAGGCTATATATATATAAGTGTATTGATAAGTTAATCTTATTTTTTCTTTTCTGAAAAAGTAATTATTGCATACCTATGTGAACAAGTGCATGTGCGTGTGATATGATATAATATTTATTTGGGGGCCAAACTAAATATAACTACAGCTGGCCGTATCATCAATTTATTTAACTGTATAATGATTTCACACATTTTGGACGGTGGTATGATGATATTAGATGTTATATTGATATTATCATCTAGTTGTGATATTGTTGTCAGCTGCGTAGCAGTCCAGGTGTGACAACCCCAATTTCGACAGACCAATTTTTTTTTCAAAATTCCGTTCTATCGAACTCAGATTGATTTGCTCTGGTATCATGTAGAAGAGACATAGACATAAAATATGTCAAAACTCAGAAAACATCTCACAATGGAATGAATAAAATATAATATAAATCAAAGTATAGCCTTACCGTATTAATAATACTGCCTAACCAGTATCCAAAGCTATAATGTCTCATGTCCCTGCCACAAATCTAATCTGCGAGTATGTTATGAGGAGGGGGTCAGAACATAAATTCTGGTGACTGGATTTAAACTATACACTTTGGATAATCCTACATATACTGCTCAACCGTATTTTCTTGTTTATTAGGTTAGTTAGGTTAACATCACTCAAGGCTTACACACACGTCGTACCCATTTACTTCCCAGTGAACTAACCTAATAATGTATATGTGTAGCAACCCCCAATATCGAGGTACACCCCATGGAACCCCACTCACACGGTCCCCACCGTAACACTATCGCAGCATATGCAGTCCTTCATCCTATGTCGTAGTGAAGTATGGATAACAATATTACCTTCCACATATATCTATCATTACTATGCTATGCAAACGTACAGACTGCCACCTTTGTTCGAATCACACTCCATAAGGAGTAACGCCCTCAAGTCTACGATACACCATCCAGAGCCGATATGGATGTATCTAGATTGTCCACCATACGTATCTTCATTTGTAGCTCGATGCCTCAATAGCACGTCCCCTAATGTGCACCGAGTTCCATGACAGGGCGATACATGAAACCCGGAACTCGTTCGGGAGCCTTTCAATATCTATACGGGCCTGTCTCCAAAGAGGTCTGTATACAGACATACCTAGGGTTTGTTTTCGTGGTGGCTATGGCCCCACGTCGGCCCCTCCCTCAACTAGTAAATACTACCAGAGCTAAGCGACCGCCCCTACGCAAACAATCTAAACATCCATGTGGCATCTCCCCTCAACCCCGTACCCCAATAGTGAAGGGTGAAATGGTATCTTGGGTTTAGCTCGAAGCTGCCGATGACGGGTATCCGACGATCTACAATCCTAGTTGGTCGTGACCCATTGCCTTCCCGTTGAGGCAACCACTGAATCACCCTGGTGTCACCGCGTCACAACATTCTGACTTCATAGCTACTTCTGCAGTCAAGACCCACCTACCTAGTAGTTACGCGCAGACCCAACCTCTGCGAGCACAGCCTAAGACATCTGTCACCGCACAAAGGACTACTAGGAGCAGCTTACATACCTTAGGAAGCTGCGTGCTTCCCCTTCCAGTCCCTTGGAGCCGTCAGAACAATCAGATGAATGTGCGCTCCCTCGTGCTTTATAACACCTCGATGATCTACCCCGTTGGGTTATTCACCCTCAACCGTACGGACTGGTTTAAGCGCCTTACTTTAGCATGTTGTTAGACCTTATGTCTAAACATTATTTTACGCGCTTACCTCACCTCACCAGGTTTCTAGTTTACTTGGTTATTCCCATTCATATTGAATTCTTATTCAAATTACCAAGTTTCTCTTGCTTATTAATTTCAGTCATACAACTTAATCCATTTAAGTTTATTAATAAGACTCAACATGTTATTCTCTAGATTGTGGCCCAAGGTCTGTAATCTATAATCTCTTTTATATTCTTGCTTGATTTCATCATTACAATAACATGTTTTACTTAATATTTAATTAAGTATGTCCAATTCACATGTTTTCTAATTAACATGTCACTTACCATTTATGATTAAATATAATTTATTTTATTTCATAGGTTTTCCTCATTCTTTCTCATTTAATCATAATTCCATTTTACGTTGTTAGTACAACTTATCGTTGTTTACTTATTAACTTAGTTCTATTAACTAAGGCCCATTAATAAGTTTCTCTACCCTTTTATTATAACCAATGTTATAATTTCCTCTTGTCCCTAAAACATTCTTATCAACGGGTTTTAGACTTCCAAGCTTACAAATAACTTAATTTATAATTAATTACAATATATTTCCCCCCTTTTATTAACTGGTTTCTGGTTTCCCCCTTTGTTGATTTCTTAATTTACAATTAAGCGTTCCTTAACTTAATTCACCAGTTATCCCATCCTCTTACTAGTTTATTATAACCTAAGTTATAATATTCACTTGTCCCTAGGACAAGTCTACCTACTATACAACATTTTCATTAATGTTATTTATTTATAATAGGTTATTATCATTCCCCTTTTAAACCATTTTCTTTTACTTTTGTATTCCAGTATCCTTCATTCACTGTAATATATATATTCCTTATTTTAATTAAGGAAAACATTTCATGCACCTTGTCAGTTTGATAGAAGGAATCAGTGACTTATTTTCATAACGTATTCCCATCTAAATCTATGGTAGCAAGTAATTTCTTTACTGTTCTTACTTTAGTTACTGTGGCCAACTAGCAACCACGTTCTCAGAAATAGGTCATTTGGGGAAATACATCACTTTTCCTTCATATCACACTAACTCAATTCATTACATCCCTTCCTTTCTTATTTTCTGAGTTATACATTTAATTACCATTATTGCCATTTATTCATATCTTGTTATACACATATATTTTTATATATATAAGCACTAGACCTCTCACATTAATCCTACACTTGTGGATGCTGGATTTGCCGGGTGAGTCCGGGCAGACTTCTACCACAAGTTGACTTAACCTCTTGTCTTAGCACCATTACATTTTTTTATTTTTGCACTTAGGCCTCTCGCATTAGGTTCAACATTAGTGGATGCTGGATATGCCGGTCGGGTCTAGGCAGACTTCCGCCACAAATGCAACCTAACCTCGTGCCATACATGCAGTTACAATTTCTAATTGAAATCCTAAGCATATTCATCTTTATTCAATCATTGATGTTCATATCAAAATTGCACTCCCAAATTAAAGTCTCAAAACATAATATATGTTATGTTCCAAAAATTCCATTACAATTCATTCCCATTTCATGAAAACTTTAGGCATATTTATCCTTTTTACTGTAACCTAGCTTACAATATCCTAATTTTACATGTCGTCCAAATTTTGTCTATATTTGATTTCATGTCCTTTTTGACATATGTTTAATCCTATTTTGACATGTAAACATTCAATCGGTTAATTATTCAAATCCGTCAATCTAAATATGTCATTTATTCTATAATATGCCGCAAGTGAAACATATAATTATAACAGCAACAGTTTATGCCCATGTTCTAACCATTTCTAACAATTTTTTTCAACATGTAATCATTCAAATAATTTAATAGATTCAACATACGAATTTCCTGATCTATTCATATTAACGTCCCAACTTATTATAACAACAATTTATAATTAAACTGGCAATTTCACAACTTATTAAAAGGGGAATGCTAAACGATAGTCATAACATTATCTAAAGGCTACAATTTAAACCCACTCACCTTTAAGCTTTCCCCAATTTTTGGATCTGATCCATTCCATCATCCATGGTA
Organism: Allium sativum; assembly: GCA_030737875.1. Lineage (NCBI taxonomy): Eukaryota > Viridiplantae > Streptophyta > Magnoliopsida > Asparagales > Amaryllidaceae > Allium > Allium sativum. The sequence goes on along the minus strand of CM060921.1, from coordinate 143,774,314 downwards.
TCCCCTTTTCCCTTCGATTAGATTCACAACCATTCTTTGAATAATCTTTTATTAACGTTGATCCTCTCCTCCAGATGTTGATTCATAACTTTTAAGCTAATATTTTAATTTTGGAATAGATTTGAGAAGAAAGGTGAAACGACCCGAACTTCCCCGGTCTCCGAAGAGAAGAGAAAGAACGAATTGTTTTGAGAACAGGACAAAATAGAACGCATACAGAAGAACATTTCATTGTATATAGCAACAATGCATCAGATTACAAGAATATACAGAGTACGAATAAATATTACACAGAAATATCAGAGATTTAAATTACATTTAAATACATAGCAGCGGAAAATAATACAATACACAACTAGAAGTAGATATACGGATACAAAGCTTTCCGGATATCGTTCCAGCTGTAAACCAGGATCCTGTGAATATAAATCTGCAAAACCAAAACTACTAGCTGCCCGTGTCAAAATAAGGGCACCCAGAGTTTAGGTTAAAACAATAAACTCCAGGTCAGTCATGTGACTGGTGTGAGAACTAAAACAGTTATTACTCTTTATTTTAAATCATTAGGTAAATCAAGGGACCACGCCGTATAACACGGAACGGGTTTCCTCCCAAGAATACCAGTGCATAAAACAACAGCGCAATGCTAAATAAAGTAAAATGAAGCTGTTATAAGACCCAGGTCCTATCACACAATGCAACGCAAGCCGGGGGATAGGGTTTTCCCTTATAACAGCCAAAGAATGCTTGATACGCTTAAAACAAATCATTTGATACTATAATAAGTGCATAGTGTATAAAACCACTTCAAATCATAAGTATCAATCATAGGCGGCATGGGTACCATATATCATGTCGCCATATATAGGTTTACAAATAAAACCGCAAGTGTCACGTATTTGGAAATTGGATTTCCGTCTATGAACCGAGGCAAAAGATAGTCCTCAACCGATTCGAGACTGTCTAGCCCGAGCCTCAGGACCCAGACTCAGGTGGGCCCTTGGATCGTCAGGGCCGGTCCACCGATGTGGATTAAAATGCCTGAACACTACGTTTCCCCACCCTATGGGGTGTAAGTCTGGTCCGTCAGCCGACCAGAATGCATTCGGCCGAAACCGATATAACCGAGGCGCCTCGCAACAGCAACAACCACATAAGTCAAACTCGTCAGGGCGTGTAAAACCACTGACGCCACTTCTAACTAGAAAGAAACGCATGCCCTCCCTGAGGTCCGTCTCCCGTTTTTGGTTCATACCTGGTGTGAAACACGCGAGGTAAACGTTACACAAAGCTACGCCACAAAGGCCGTGCTTTGATCATCACCACAAGACTTTGCTTTTCAACAGAAGCCTTGATCATTTGCATCTTAGCATGCCACACAGGCAAACCATCCTATGCAACCGATATCAGTCACACAGAATGAAATCCGATGTCAGACACACAGTCCATTTACAAGTCCGTCCTGGGTCTGAACGAAACCGGAGGCACCTAGTACCCCGCATATCCATCGATCTCCAAGTACGTCTGGACGATCACTAACTGTTTCCATCTTCTTGGGTGTACAGCCCAATCAAGATCATCAGTTATCACCCAAACGACGTGAAGACCTCCGGCCTTCGACCATCGTCTTCATCTTCGACTTATCGTCGTATCAGTTATTCAGAATGGGATAAACCCGGTCTTTCCGAATAACTCGCGTATATATTATAAAAGTGTTACACAAACACAACATACGCCTCATTCCAACTCATTAGTCACTAACCGTAAATTAATCAAGAGAATAATTCCCCAAATATTAACCCCGAAGGCCGAAACCAACATCAGATCAATATCCAGAAAACCATTCTACTTAGCTAACCGACAGTTAGTTTCTAAATTTCACATTCATAGGGAAAGATTCCCATTAATTTTATCAAAGACAAATTCTTGAATTTATTCTTTAATCTATTTTTGAATATCAATTCAAACTAGTCGGGATTAGCGAACCTTACCGAAGTAATCATTTGTTTTCATTTCCCAATCCCAACCTATTCATCCCATGAAGTAAAACTGGTTATACTTCATATCTAACACCACGGTGTTATCGGTAAATTCAATTACCATTTCACGTTTAAATCTAATTAAAGATTCAACTATCGCCTGGAGCAAAACTGGTGATACTCCATTCTCGATCATTTCAATCTAATTAAAGATTCATTAAAACTCCACTTAGTTTTAATCGTTAACTGGGTTAAAGAATCCGTGTCATTTTAAAACACGGTTCACGATAAACCCAAAGTCCCATTCATTAATTATCGGGTTAAAGAATAAGCGTTATTTAAAACACTGTTCACGATAAACCCAAAAATCAATACTAATTCAATTCCAATTAAATATCATTTAATTGGTACACTTCATTAAATCTAAATAAAAAGATTTAATCTTTTCTCAACTGGGTTCAAGAACAGTGTTAGTGAAGACACCATTCACGACAAACCCAAATCACATTCGATATTCAATACAAGGCTCTGAATAGAAAATATATCGGCTTATATTCAATATCGAATTCTACGACTAACAAATGTCGTATTTGAAATAACGATATCAATATATATCTTTCAAATTTCCATAACAACACCTGTATAATCACGAATTCCAACATCGAAATATTCCGAAGACAATTTCGATTCAATTCCACTCCAATGCAATCATTGGAAATTTTGGTTATTTTTAAAACCCTTTTCGAATTCAATTTATTTATTTAAAAATAAATAGAATTATAATTCTAGTTCAAAACTAGTTCATTTCGATAAAAATCTATTTTTATCTTTTCAAATATGGAGTTTTTCATCCCAAACTTTCACAAATCATTTCTTATGATTTTACACAAATTATTACTATTTTTAATAATTTTATCAAGGCCCGTACAGTCGATTTCCATTAACGGCCATCGAACTGCACTTACAGCGACCTTTTTCGAATTTGATTTGGACGTATCTCCAAATCCAACCGTTAGATTTCAAATTTCTAACTTTCATTAGAAAGCTCTTTTCGATACGAACCCAACGGTTCCGGTTTTAGGAGAATCCGACGGTCGGATCTCCCGTAATGTTCGTTTGAAATAAATGGTCGAAATTCACGAACTGCCGCGGCGCGGCGCGTTCTATTCAGGCCATTATATTATATATAAAATATATATAATATATATTTCGTCGATTTCTATTTAAAACGAATTATATAAATAGTTTTAAAATCGTTTCAAAACCTATTTAAACTTCCATTTCAATTCAAAGCAAAATTGAATTCTTCCTTATAAATTCGTTTTAAAATTCATTTCTATTCAATTCAAATTTCAATTCAATTCAAATTTCAATTCAATTTGAATTCATTTTCAATTCAATTCACTTTGAATTCGTTTTCAATTCAATTCATTTCGAATTCGTTTTCAATTCAATTCATTTCGAAATCGTTTTCAATTCAATTCATTTCGAAATCGTTTTCAATTCAATTCATTTCGAAATCGTTTTCAATTCAATTCATTTCGAAATCGTTTTCAATTCAATTCAAAATATTCGATTTCGAAATCACTTTTCAATATTCATTTTTAAGATGAATAAAATCGATATAAATATCGTTCACGTCAAAATGGCGTCAATCTAATCAACACGGCTTCATAAATTTCTATTTTCAAATATTCTATTTCAAATATTTCTTTTTCAGAACTGGAATGAGGCCCAATCAATTACCATATAAAATTAATTATATGGATTTTCATACTACACATGTATATAATAGCATTGAAAATAATCAACCATCAACCAAAGTGCACTACACTGTATAAGCATCAAATATAAATATCCAACGCTTAAAACAGCCTGTCAATCAATCGATCGACACGTTTAATCAATCAGGATGAGTGAACTTCAAGTTTCATCCCAACACCCGTGTGGGGTTTCAAACAATCAAACCAATATTTTATTCGTGCAGTTGGGCGATGTGTAAAATTTATCGTCCCAATCAATGTCATTCAAATAAGTGTTCATAAACAAACCGTCTGGTTTGTAAATGAATATTTATTTATTCACATTCACGTTAAAAATTATATTTTTAACGATAAAACATTTTATTCCAACATATGAATTTCTATTCAATTCATTTATTCAATAAAAATGATATTTTTATTTTTCTAACATATTTTAGAAAATTTCGGCGGCATAACGGCACGATACTAGAAACGGGACGAGGCCTAGCCTTATCCCTGGTCTAGTGAAGGCCCACGCCATTCACACATCAATTTCAATCAATTTCCAATTCAACCAAACGAATAAATCAATCACCCAACATTCAATTAAACAAACAAGTCCATGGTCTGTGGACGGGTGTCGGGTGCTTCTAATAAGCACCGTCTGCATCCTAGTATATATATATATAACTAGAAAAATAAATTGAAAGGTGAGAAATTCTCACATATTGCTATCCTAGCTCCACGGCTCTTCATTGATAGAAAACTTCATCGCTATCGCATCTTCGTCATCTTCGTTGCCCAAGGCCACTATATATATAAAAATCGAATTTTTATTTCGCTATTCAATATATAAAAATCGAATTTTTATTTCAAAGTTCAATATATAAAAATCGAATTTTTATTTCGCTATTCAATATATAAAAATCGAATTTTTATTTCAAAGTTCAATATATAAAAATCGAATTTTTATTTCAAAGTTCAATATATAAAAATCGAATTTTTACTTCAAAGTTCAATATATAAAAATCGAATTTTTATTTCGCTATTCAATATATAAAAATCGAATTTTTATTTCAAAGTTCAATATATAAAAATCGAATTTTTATTTCAAAGTTCAATATATAAAAATCGAATTTTTACTTCAAAGTTCAATATATAAAAATCGAATTTTTACTTCAAAGTTCAATATATAAAAATCTTATTTTTATATTCTCCATTATATTTTCAAAAGTGATGTCCTTTTATTTTCAAATCAAGATTGCTTGTATTTTTGAATCAATGACAATTTCAGTTTCTTTTCTTTTTAACAATGTAAAAATCAGTTTTTAATCATTTTTAAAAATCTCGTCTTTAACATTTTCTATTTTAAAAATATGATCTTTCCTATTCTAAAAACCCGATCTTTTCAATCTTAAAGTTCAAACCTTTTTCTAAAAAAAACAGTTTTTAAAATCTTATAAAATCAGTTTTTTTTCTTTTATTTTAAAATCAGTTTTAAACACTTATAAAAACAGTTTTAACCTAATAAAAAGTCAGTTTATGCAACCTAATAAAATAAAATAAAAAAAACAGTTTTTAGATTCTAAAACAAATCAGAAATTTGTTTTTAAATCGGTTTTATAAATCAGTTTTTTTTTCCCTAATAATAATAAAAAAAAACAGTTTTAAATTATTGAAAACAAATTACAAAATACTCACAGAGGGGGGAGAGACTACCGCACCATCGCGAGGGAGGGGGGGGGTTCTTCACGCTGTCTGCGTCGACTGGGGGGGGGGGGGGGTTTCAGGCGGAGGTCGGTGCGGATGGAGTCGCTGGAGGCGGTGGTGGACTAAGGGGGCTCGGCGGTTTGCTTTGGTGGAGCGGATTCCTTCCCGTCGAAGGGGGAGAAGAAGGGGAGAAGAAGGCGTGGAGGAGGGAGATGATCAGAGGGGCACGGCGCCGAGGGGACCGCCGTCGATGGCGCGTCAGGTGGGGGGAATCGCTAGGGTTCGGTGGATTTTTTTTTTTTTTCTTCTTTTTTGTTCTGTGAAACGAAATCGAAAAATAGATAAAAAGGGGGGGGCTGAATATAAAGGAGGAAGGGTAAGGAGGATATATTTTTTTTTATTATTATTTAATTATTAAAAAGTTGACTTTCACATACGACCTCTAAACAAGGTCCACCGCCTGTCGTCCATAACGTTTTACCCCCATTCCGAACACAATGGGATATGTATCGCAAGCTGATTCGATCGTTTGAATCAGTTTCCGTTGAATTTACCTTTAAATCACTATATTGAATTTTAAACGTACATTTCAAATTACCGGGGTCACATACTAACTTTAAAAATTCCTGAAAAATATTTTCTAGCTTTGTATTGACGATACGGTCCTAACAAAACTAGTTTCGTCGAATTCTGAGACCGTTAGAAAAATGGCCAATTTCCAGTCGATTAAAATCAACTGAAACTGGTCAAACGCGTTTTCCTTTGCCACGCTCACATATTGATTCTAAAAATTATGAAATTTGGAATCTAGAAATAACTTGACACTGCGGATCCAACAAAACTGGTTTCGTCGAAATCCGAGGTCGTTTGCAAAATGTCCATTTTTAAGGGCCTGAATTCCATAGCGACTATTCAGAATTTTCAACTGGACATATCTTTTGATTCCCGATATGAAATCTTGATTTTTCGGATTCGTTGGAAAGATATTCACTATTAGATTCCATTATTTTTGGTTTCACTAAAATCCGGATTGTTTTGCACCCGGTACATTCAATTGAAGTTTGAAATCGAATTATCGAACTACCGCGCCATTTTCAATTCCTTTTATAATTATATATAATTATTTATATTCTAACGACGACGCGTGTAAATATATTCGTTCGAATTATATTCAAAATAAATTTCTCGTCGATTTTATTTAAAATAATTCATTTTAAATAATCAAAATTCGCTAAAATTGCCAAAATAAAAATTTTAAACTGGCCCAGATTTTACGGGTTGTTACAATCTCCCCCACTTAAAACTTTTCGTCCCCGAAAAGGAACAAAGTCGAAAGTGGTTTGATTAATCAACACTACGTTCGATCTGGCTTTCATTCTCCAACTCTTTAGTTTCTGAGAATTTTCAAAATTTCAAAAATTTGGCTAACACCCTAAATTTTTGAAAAATTTCGCCATAACCTCCCCTGCACCGGGAGCATCGGGGAATTTCAAATAGCTTCCCCGGTCCTTCAGATCTCAAAAAGAAAAAGAAAAAGCCAAGCGGCTAGCCAATAGGCTCACAAAATCATCATCACCCAAACGAAACAGGAAATTATGTAGTAAACATGTACCTATTTGTCGGGCAAACAAATTTTATTCTCTGCTCTAGCCTCCTTGCTATGACCTGTTCAATGATATATATGTATATGCTAGCAAACGCAACCAAATTTCAATACAATTCATTATTCGATCACATTAGGCATAATGGCACAAAATTATCAAACAAACAAACAAACTACACAAACATCAATCAATTAGTGAATTAGAGTTTCAAATTCATAATTTTGATACATATACAAAAATCAGATTTTTGATGCCAAATCACAACAATAAGCCCTATCTAATTTTGGTTCTCACACCAATCAATAGGAAATATATAAATATCACATCTTCAAAACACGAACATAGATTCTGATGATGATCGATCAATCATCAGAACCATCTCCGGGTGTCTAGAATGTGATTCTATATCTATCCAGTATATTAAAATTTCAAATACACGTTTGCAAGGCGTATATGCAAAATCTTTATATACTGGACTGTCCAACTCAATATAAATAGATAATCAAATACGAATAATTGATTTAAATTTTCAAAACAAAAATTTGTTTTCACTTTAAAAATTTACTCTTCACACTCATTCTAGGATACTACTGATCCTATCTCTAACGAGTCATTCTAATTGGATATTACTAACCCAATATCTGATGAATTCTTTCGTACGGTTCCAATGTGTCTTGTTCTCTAGCTTTGGTAAACCAAAGCTCTGATACCAAAATGAAACGACCCGAACTTCCCCGGTCTCCGAAGAGAAGAGAAAGAACGAATTGTTTTGAGAACAGGACAAAATAGAACGCATACAGAAGAACATTTCATTGTATATAGCAACAATGCATCAGATTACAAGAATATACAGAGTACGAATAAATATTACACAGAAATATCAGAGATTTAAATTACATTTAAATACATAGCAGCGGAAAATAATACAATACACAACTAGAAGTAGATATACGGATACAAAGCTTTCCGGATATCGTTCCAGCTGTAAACCAGGATCCTGTGAATATAAATCTGCAAAACCAAAACTACTAGCTGCCCGTGTCAAAATAAGGGCACCCAGAGTTTAGGTTAAAACAATAAACTCCAGGTCAGTCATGTGACTGGTGTGAGAACTAAAACAGTTATTACTCTTTATTTTAAATCATTAGGTAAATCAAGGGACCACGCCGTATAACACGGAACGGGTTTCCTCCCAAGAATACCAGTGCATAAAACAACAGCGCAATGCTAAATAAAGTAAAATGAAGCTGTTATAAGACCCAGGTCCTATCACACAATGCAACGCAAGCCGGGGGATAGGGTTTTCCCTTATAACAGCCAAAGAATGCTTGATACGCTTAAAACAAATCATTTGATACTATAATAAGTGCATAGTGTATAAAACCACTTCAAATCATAAGTATCAATCATAGGCGGCATGGGTACCATATATCATGTCGCCATATATAGGTTTACAAATAAAACCGCAAGTGTCACGTATTTGGAAATTGGATTTCCGTCTATGAACCGAGGCAAAAGATAGTCCTCAACCGATTCGAGACTGTCTAGCCCGAGCCTCAGGACCCAGACTCAGGTGGGCCCTTGGATCGTCAGGGCCGGTCCACCGATGTGGATTAAAATGCCTGAACACTACGTTTCCCCACCCTATGGGGTGTAAGTCTGGTCCGTCAGCCGACCAGAATGCATTCGGCCGAAACCGATATAACCGAGGCGCCTCGCAACAGCAACAACCACATAAGTCAAACTCGTCAGGGCGTGTAAAACCACTGACGCCACTTCTAACTAGAAAGAAACGCATGCCCTCCCTGAGGTCCGTCTCCCGTTTTTGGTTCATACCTGGTGTGAAACACGCGAGGTAAACGTTACACAAAGCTACGCCACAAAGGCCGTGCTTTGATCATCACCACAAGACTTTGCTTTTCAACAGAAGCCTTGATCATTTGCATCTTAGCATGCCACACAGGCAAACCATCCTATGCAACCGATATCAGTCACACAGAATGAAATCCGATGTCAGACACACAGTCCATTTACAAGTCCGTCCTGGGTCTGAACGAAACCGGAGGCACCTAGTACCCCGCATATCCATCGATCTCCAAGTACGTCTGGACGATCACTAACTGTTTCCATCTTCTTGGGTGTACAGCCCAATCAAGATCATCAGTTATCACCCAAACGACGTGAAGACCTCCGGCCTTCGACCATCGTCTTCATCTTCGACTTATCGTCGTATCAGTTATTCAGAATGGGATAAACCCGGTCTTTCCGAATAACTCGCGTATATATTATAAAAGTGTTACACAAACACAACATACGCCTCATTCCAACTCATTAGTCACTAACCGTAAATTAATCAAGAGAATAATTCCCCAAATATTAACCCCGAAGGCCGAAACCAACATCAGATCAATATCCAGAAAACCATTCTACTTAGCTAACCGACAGTTAGTTTCTAAATTTCACATTCATAGGGAAAGATTCCCATTAATTTTATCAAAGACAAATTCTTGAATTTATTCTTTAATCTATTTTTGAATATCAATTCAAACTAGTCGGGATTAGCGAACCTTACCGAAGTAATCATTTGTTTTCATTTCCCAATCCCAACCTATTCATCCCATGAAGTAAAACTGGTTATACTTCATATCTAACACCACGGTGTTATCGGTAAATTCAATTACCATTTCACGTTTAAATCTAATTAAAGATTCAACTATCGCCTGGAGCAAAACTGGTGATACTCCATTCTCGATCATTTCAATCTAATTAAAGATTCATTAAAACTCCACTTAGTTTTAATCGTTAACTGGGTTAAAGAATCCGTGTCATTTTAAAACACGGTTCACGATAAACCCAAAGTCCCATTCATTAATTATCGGGTTAAAGAATAAGTGTTATTTAAAACACTGTTCACGATAAACCCAAAAATCAATACCAATTCAATTCCAATTAAATATCATTTAATTGGTACACTTCATTAAATCTAAATAAAAAGATTTAATCTTTTCTCAACTGGGTTCAAGAACAGTGTTAGTGAAGACACCATTCACGACAAACCCAAATCACATTCGATATTCAATACAAGGCTCTGAATAGAAAATATATCGGCTTATATTCAATATCGAATTCTACGACTAACAAATGTCGTATTTGAAATAACGATATCAATATATATCTTTCAAATTTCCATAACAACACCTGTATAATCACGAATTCCAACATCGAAATATTCCGAAGACAATTTCGATTCAATTCCACTCCAATGCAATCATTGGAAATTTTGGTTATTTTTAAAACCCTTTTCGAATTCAATTTATTTATTTAAAAATAAATAGAATTATAATTCTAGTTCAAAACTAGTTCATTTCGATAAAAATCTATTTTTATCTTTTCAAATATGGAGTTTTTCATCCCAAACTTTCACAAATCATTTCTTATGATTTTACACAAATTATTACTATTTTTAATAATTTTATCAAGGCCCGTACAGTCGATTTCCATTAACGGCCATCGAACTGCACTTACAACGACCTTTTTCGAATTTGATTTGGACGTATCTCCAAATCCAACCGTTAGATTTCAAATTTCTAACTTTCATTAGAAAGCTCTTTTCGATACGAACCCAACGGTTCCGGTTTTAGGAGAATCCGACGGTCGGATCTCCCGTAATGTTCGTTTGAAATAAATGGTCGAAATTCACGAACTGCCGCGGCGCGGCGCGTTCTATTCAGGCCATTATATTATATATAAAATATATATAATATATATTTCGTCGATTTCTATTTAAAACGAATTATATAAATAGTTTTAAAATCGTTTCAAAACCTATTTCAACTTCCATTTCAATTCAAAGCAAAATTGAATTCTTCCTTATAAATTCGTTTTAAAATTCATTTCTATTCAATTCAAATTTCAATTCAATTCAAATTTCAATTCAATTTGAATTCATTTTCAATTCAATTCACTTTGAATTCGTTTTCAATTCAATTCATTTCGAATTCGTTTTCAATTCAATTCATTTCGAAATCGTTTTCAATTCAATTCATTTCGAAATCGTTTTCAATTCAATTCATTTCGAAATCGTTTTCAATTCAATTCATTTCGAAATCGTTTTCAATTCAATTCATTTCGAAATCGTTTTCAATTCAATTCAAAATATTCGATTTCGAAATCACTTTTCAATATTCATTTTTAAGATGAATAAAATCGATATAAATATCGTTCACGTCAAAATGGCGTCAATCTAATCAACACGGCTTCATAAATTTCTATTTTCAAATATTCTATTTCAAATATTTCTTTTTCAGAACTGGAATGAGGCCCAATCAATTACCATATAAAATTAATTATATGGATTTTCATACTACACATGTATATAATAGCATTGAAAATAATCAACCATCAACCAAAGTGCACTACACTGTATAAGCATCAAATATAAATATCCAACGCTTAAAACAGCCTGTCAATCAATCGATCGACACGTTTAATCAATCAGGATGAGTGAACTTCAAGTTTCATCCCAACACCCGTGTGGGGTTTCAAGCAATCAAACCAATATTTTATTCGTGCAGTTGGGCGATGTGTAAAATTTATCGTCCCAATCAATGTCATTCAAATAAGTGTTCATAAACAAACCGTCTGGTTTGTAAATGAATATTTATTTATTCACATTCACGTTAAAAATTATATTTTTAACGATAAAACATTTTATTCCAACATATGAATTTCTATTCAATTCATTTATTCAATAAAAATGATATTTTTATTTTTCTAACATATTTTAGAAAATTTCGGCGGCATAACGGCACGATACTAGAAACGGGACGAGGCCTAGCCTTATCCCCGGTCTAGTGAAGGCCCACGCCATTCACACATCAATTTCAATCAATTTCCAATTCAACCAAACGAATAAATCAATCACCCAACATTCAATTAAACAAACAAGTCCATGGTCTGTGGACGGGTGTCGGGTGCTTCTAATAAGCACCGTCTGCATCCTAGTATATATATATATAACTAGAAAAATAAATTGAAAGGTGAGAAATTCTCACATATTGCTATCCTAGCTCCACGGCTCTTCATTGATAGAAAACTTCATCGCTATCGCATCTTCGTCATCTTCGTTGCCCAAGGCCACTATATATATAAAAATCGAATTTTTATTTCGCTATTCAATATATAAAAATCGAATTTTTATTTCAAAGTTCAATATATAAAAATCGAATTTTTATTTCGCTATTCAATATATAAAAATCGAATTTTTATTTCAAAGTTCAATATATAAAAATCGAATTTTTATTTCAAAGTTCAATATATAAAAATCGAATTTTTACTTCAAAGTTCAATATATAAAAATCGAATTTTTATTTCGCTATTCAATATATAAAAATCGAATTTTTATTTCAAAGTTCAATATATAAAAATCGAATTTTTATTTCAAAGTTCAATATATAAAAATCGAATTTTTACTTCAAAGTTCAATATATAAAAATCGAATTTTTACTTCAAAGTTCAATATATAAAAATCTTAATTTTATATTCTCCATTATATTTTCAAAAGTGATGTCCTTTTATTTTCAAATCAAGATTGCTTGTATTTTTGAATCAATGACAATTTCAGTTTCTTTTCTTTTTAACAATGTAAAAATCAGTTTTTAATCATTTTTAAAAATCTCGTCTTTAACATTTTCTATTTTAAAAATATGATCTTTCCTATTCTAAAAACCCGATCTTTTCAATCTTAAAGTTCAAACCTTTTTCTAAAAAAACAGTTTTTAAAATCTTATAAAATCAGTTTTTTTTCTTTTATTTTAAAATCAGTTTTAAACACTTATAAAAACAGTTTTAACCTAATAAAAAGTCAGTTTATGCAACCTAATAAAATAAAATAAAAAAAACAGTTTTTAGATTCTAAAACAAATCAGAAATTTGTTTTTAAATCGGTTTTATAAATCAGTTTTTTTTTCCCTAATAATAATAAAAAAAAACAGTTTTAAATTATTGAAAACAAATTACAAAATACTCACAGAGGGGGGAGAGACTACCGCACCATCGCGAGGGAGGGGGGGGGGTTCTTCACGCTGTCTGCGTCGACTGGGGGGGGGGGGTTCTTCACGCTGTCTGCGTCGACTGGGGGGGGGGTTTCAGGCGGAGGTCGGTGCGGATGGAGTCGCTGGAGGCGGTGGTGGACTAAGGGGGCTCGGCGGTTTGCTTTGGTGGAGCGGATTCCTTCCCGTCGAAGGGGGAGAAGAAGGGGAGAAGAAGGCGTGGAGGAGGGAGATGATCAGAGGGGCACGGCGCTGAGGGGACCGCCGTCGATGGCGCGTCAGGTGGGGGGAATCGCTAGGGTTCGGTTGATTTTTTTTTTTTTCTTTTTCTTTTTTGTTCTGTGAAACGAAATCGAAAAATAGATAAAAAGGGGGGGGCTGAATATAAAGGAGGAAGGGTAAGGAGGATATATTTTTTTTTATTATTATTTAATTATTAAAAAGTTGACTTTCACATACGACCTCTAAACAAGGTCCACCGCCTGTCGTCCATAACGTTTTACCCCCATTCCGAACACAATGGGATATGTATCGCAAGCTGATTCGATCGTTTGAATCAGTTTCCGTTGAATTTACCTTTAAATCACTATATTGAATTTTAAACGTACATTTCAAATTACCGGGGTCACATACTAACTTTAAAAATTCCTGAAAAATATTTTCTAGCTTTGTATTGACGATACGGTCCTAACAAAACTAGTTTCGTCGAATTCTGAGACCGTTAGAAAAATGGCCAATTTCCAGTCGATTAAAATCAACTGAAACTGGTCAAACGCGTTTTCCTTTGCCACGCTCACATATTGATTCTAAAAATTATGAAATTTGGAATCTAGAAATAACTTGACACTGCGGATCCAACAAAACTGGTTTCGTCGAAATCCGAGGTCGTTTGCAAAATGTCCATTTTTAAGGGCCTGAATTCCATAGCGACTATTCAGAATTTTCAACTGGACATATCTTTTGATTCCCGATATGAAATCTTGATTTTTCGGATTCGTTGGAAAGATATTCACTATTAGATTCCATTATTTTTGGTTTCACTAAAATCCGGATTGTTTTGCACCCGGTACATTCAATTGAAGTTTGAAATCGAATTATCGAACTACCGCGCCATTTTCAATTCCTTTTATAATTATATATAATTATTTATATTCTAACGACGACGCGTGTAAATATATTCGTTCGAATTATATTCAAAATAAATTTCTCGTCGATTTTATTTAAAATAATTCATTTTAAATAATCAAAATTCGCTAAAATTGCCAAAATAAAAATTTTAAACTGGCCCAGATTTTACGGGTTGTTACAAAAGGGAGCCATGGAAGAGCTCCAGCGTAGCCGCCAAATTATATGGTTTAGGGTTAGGTCTAAGGTCTTATTTATAGGAGTATGGAGCAACTAGGACCCTTAGATTTAAATAAAACTCCATCAGAGCTAACCACGTCATACTACCAATAGAAAATGGCCACGTCGCAACAAAAACAAATGTTCACCAATCAAAACACACCACGTGTACTGAATGATGCGCAGTGGTTGACACCCCTGCTTGGGTGTCGACACATGTGTTGACACCCCTATGGTGGTGTCGACACCCGTGTCGTATATATATGTATATATATATATATATATATCTTTTTTTAATTTGAAATTTGATTTATTTATAATACATGTAATCTTCTTGCATATAAATCAAATTTCAAACATTCATTCTTTGTTTGCGCGCAACCCTTAATTTGAACTATGTTCATTTGTATTCAACTCTTATGCGTATGCTAATCTTTTATATGCGAACAATTATTTATCTTAAACCAATTAATATATATATATATATTCCTCTTTTGAAACATTCTCCCAATTAAACCTCTTATTAAACCTTTTCATACTAAATCGCTGTTTAATTAAACCGCCTTCCCACTAAGCCACTTTTTAACTGCTTTCACATTAAGCCACTTTATAGCCGTTCCCTTAAAAAAATATGGCACTGGTAGGGATCGAACTCTGAACCTCTTGTATGCAAGTCACATGTTCCAACCAACTGAGCTACTCGGTCTTTTGTTAACAGGGCTTAGAATAGTGCTAGACATTATTCTTTTCTCTATCCTTTTTTAATGTTTTGTTGCAATAATTAATTTTATGCTAGAATAGTGCTAGACATTATTCTTTTCATTATAACTTACTTGATAATAAAAATGTTATTTTAAAACTATTCTTCCTAATGAAAAACATATTATGTAAAAAGGTAGCCTTTTAAATTTCAATCTTTTAATTAGAACAGATTATCCATAAGAATGCAATCTTTAATGTTTAATCTTTTACTGAAACTGACTACCTTAAAAAATATGCCTTTTTTTACTTCTACTCTTTTTATTTTGACAAATTTACAATAAAAATATAATCTTTTATTTCACTAACATGTTTGCCCAAAATGTTTTGTTAAAAGTGCTATTTTTATTTCAACCAACATGTTTTGACAAAAATGTTATTTTTATTCTAATTAACATGTTTTGGCAAAACAAATTTTCTTTACATGTCATTCTTTTATTTAAATCAAACATGAACATTTCTGTTTTAATATATAAAATAAAAATATGGTTTTTATTTCATACACAAATTTTGACACACATGAATATAATATATTTTATATATACAATAAAATATGGTTTTATTGTATACGCAAAATTCTGTCAAATGTGAATACACCAACCCAATCAATTGTTCATCACAATCACAACACAACCAACATTGAAATAAATAAATACATACAACATCAACATGAAATAAATATACAATTCATATTGCAATAAATAATTAAATTCAAATTTTAAAATAGAAATCTCACTGAGCTTTTAATTCAGAATAATTCAGATTGGGATTTTCTCAAAATTCGGATCTGCTCAGTTTCAGTTCTGGTTTTTGTTGTTGTGTAGATCTGGTCAACACGAGTCGACCGCTTCGAAAATCGTTTAATTCTAATAAGAACTGAACACGTTATCATATTTTAAAGTTTAATCACATTAATTTAATTAACTAAAATAATTAATCACTTCATTAGGCTAATATCCTTCTTCCACTTTGAATTGAACTGAACCGAATACGAACCCATCATCGATCAACTACCTCCCTGCGTGCACGCCGTACGAGGCCCTGACTGTAACAACCCGAAAATCTGGGCCAGTTTAAAATTTTTTATTTTGGCAATTTTAGCGAATTTTGATTATTTAAAATGAATCATTTTAAATAATATCGACGAGAAATTTATTTTGAATATAATTCGAACGTATATATTATACGCGTCGTCGTTAGAATATAAATATTTATATATAATTATAAATAGAATTGAAAATGGCGCGGTAGTTCGATAATTCGATTTCAAACTTCAAATGAATGTACCGGGTGCAAAACAATCCGGATTTTAGTGAAACCAAAAATGATAGGATCTAATTGATAATATCTTTCCAACGAATCAAAAAAAATCAAGGTTTCATAGTGGGAATCAAAAGATATGTCCAGTTGAAAATTCTGAATAGTCGCTATGGAATTCAGGCCCTTAAAAATGGAATTTTGCAAACGACCTCGGATTTCGACAAAACCAGTTTTGTTGGGTCCGTGATGTCAAATTATTGCTAGGTTTCAAATTTCATAATTTTTCGAATCAATATGTGAGCGTGGCAAAGGAAAACGCGTTTGACCAGTTTTAGTTGATTTTAATCGACTGGAAAATGGCCATTTTTCTAACGGTCTCAGAATTCAACAAAATTAGTTTTGTTAGGACCGTATCGTTAATACGAAGCTAGAAAATATTTTTCTGGAATTTTTAGAGTCCGTATGTGGCCCCGGTAAATTGAAATGTACGTTTAAAATTGATTATATAGATTTATATTTTAATTTAAACAGAAACTGATCGTAACAGCCGAATTGGGTTGCGAAACATATTCCATTGTGTCTGGGACGGGGGTAATTAGCTAGGGGCGACACTCGTTGGGTTTGATTTGGAGTCTGTGTGTAAAAAAAACTCAATTTTCGAATTAAATATATTAAAACTATTATATATAAGGAATTTTGGGCCAATAGAAATTTATAAAAACCCTAAACTCCATTCGTCCACCGCCAGCTATAATGAAGGGCGATTATCGTCCTGTTCCTTATCCCCTTCAATCTCAACATCCACTTGATAGATTTCAGAAATTTCAAGTCCAAATGGAAGAGCATGGCAATCGCTTTGTCTTGAACGGTGGTGATGAACTGCTCCGACGTTTGGTGGCCGGAACCTCCCTTCAAATTCTTGCGGTTCGTGGGTCCTGGATGGAGCAGGGAGGCGTCGATCTCGAGGAGGTTCAGGGCAGATGATGGCGGCGCGAGCAGCTTCGGCTTGGTGGCAACGGATCCAGCTCCGATCAACTACAGGCGGCGCAAATCGGAGCCCTAGCTCCGGTGATGGTTCGAACGATTCCCAGGTGATTTTCAAAATATAAAATCATGGTTTTAATTTAGTTTTTTATATTAAAAATGATGGTTTTAATTCAGAATTTTAAAATATATATAAATCAGTTTTTAAAACATATATAATCAGTTTTTAAAATATATATATATAGCTTAAGTAAAAATATGATTTTCATTATAAATGGCTTTGTTTTAAAAATATGATTTTTGGAAATATATAGAACAGTTTAAAAATGTGATTTCTAATTATATATAGCATCGTATTAAAAATACGATTTTTAATGTATATACCGCGTGAAACAGACTGCGATAGAACTGAATGGAAGTAGAACTGAATCCGAATCGTCCGCTAAAGAATGACGGAGTGGAAACCAAAGAAAGCGGACAACGAAGGTAACAAAAAGGCGAGATCGATGAAGATTTCTATCAAAGAAGATTCAAGACGTTTGGATAGCTTTCGGTGAGAATTTCTCACCTTTCAATTTCTTTTTTTCTAATTATATATATATATATATATATATATATATATATATATATATATATATATATATATATACTAGGATGCAGACGGTGCTTAGTAGCACCCGACACAATCGTCCACAGACCATGGACTTGTTTGTTTGATTGCATAAATTAGTTTGATGATTAGATTTGAATTTGATTGTTTGATGGATTTGATTGATGTGTGAATGGCGTGGGCCTTCACTAGACCGGGGATAAGGCTAGGCCTTGTCCCGTTTCTAGTATCGTGCCGTTATGCCGCCAAAATTTTCTAAAATAAGTTAGAAAAATAAAAATATCATTTTATTGAATAAATGAACCGAATAGAATATTCATAGGTTGAATAAAATTTTTTATCGTTAAAAATATAATTTTTAACGTGAAGTGAATAAAATAAAATATTCATTTACAAACCAGACGGTTTGTTTATGTACACCTATTTGAAGGACATTGATTGGGTCGATAAATTTTACACATCGCCCAACTGCACAAATAAAATATGCGTTTGATTGTTTGAAACCCCACACGGGTGTTGGGATGAAAATTGAAGTTCACTCATCCTGATTGATTAAATATGTCGATCGATTGATTGACAGGCTGTTATAAGCGTTAGATATCTATATTTGATGCTTATACAGTGTAGTGCACTTTGGTTGATGGTTGATTATTTTTCAATGCTATTATATGTGTGTAATGCATGAAAATCCATATAATTAACTTTATATGGTAATTGATTGGGCCTCATTCCAATTTGAAAAATAAAGAAAAATATAAAATAAATGTTCATGTGTTGACAGTACTCATCCATTGAGATTGGTCATGTGTTGAACGAAATATTTTAGTAATAAAATTTACATCTTTATCAATATAAAATAAAGGTTCATGTGTTGACAGTACTCATCCATTGAGATTGGTCATGTGTTGAACGAAATATTTTAGTAATAAAATTTACATCTTTATCAATATAAAATAAAGGTTCATGTGTTGACAGTACTCATCCATTGAGATTGGTCATGTGTTGAACGAAATATTTTGATAATAACAACTATTTTGAAAAAGAAATATTTGAAATAGAATATTTGAAAATAGAAATTTATGAAGCCGGGTTGATTAGATTGACGCCATTTTGACGTGAACGATATTTATATCGATTTTAAAACGATTTCGAAATGAATTGAATTGAAAACCATTTCGAAATGAATTGAATTGAAAACGAATTCAAATTGAATTGAAATGAATTCAAATTGAATTGAAATTTGAATTGAATAGAAATGAATTTTAAAATGAATTTATAAAGAAGAATTCAATTTTGATTTGAATTGAAAAGAAAGTTGAAATTGCTTTTGAAACGATTTTAAAACTATTTATATAATTCGTTTTAAATAGAAATCGACAAAGTATATATTATATATATTATATATATAATATAATGGCCTGAATAGAACGCGCCGCGCCGCGGCAGTTCGTGAATTTCGACCATTGATTTCAAACGAACATTACGGGAGATCCGACCGTCGGATTCTCCTAAAACTGGAACCGTTGGGTTCGTATCGAAAAGAGCTTTCTAACGAATATTAGAAATTTGAAATCTAACGGTTGGATTTGGAGATACGTCCAAATCAAATTCGAAAAAGGTCGCTGTAAGTGCAGTTCGATGGCCGTTGTTGGAAGTCGACTGTATGGACCTTGATAAAATTATTAAAAATAGTAATAATTTGTGTAAAATCATAAGAAATGATTAGAGAAGAATTGGGATGAAAAACTCCATATTTGAAAAGATAAAAATAGATTTTTATCGAAGTAAACTAGTTTTGAACTAGAATTATAATTCTATTTATTTTTAAATAAATAAATTGAATTCGAAAGGGTTTTAAAAATAACCAGAATTTCCAATGATTGCATTGGAGTGGATATGAATCGAAATTGTCTTCGGAATATTTCGATGTTGGAATTCGTGATTATACAGATGTTGTTATGGAAATTTGAAAGATATATATTTATATCGTTATTTCCAATACGACATTTGTTAGTCGTAGAATTTGATATTGAATATAAGCTGATATATTTTCTATTCAGAGCCTTGTATTGAATATCAAATGTGATTTGGGTTTGTCGTGAATGGTGTCTTCACTAACACTGTTCTTGAACCCAGTTGAGAAAAGATTAAATCTTTTTATTTAGATTTAATGAAGTGTACCAATTAAATAATATTTAATTGGAATTGAATTGATATTGATTTTTGGGTTTATCGTGAACAGTGTTTTAAATAACACTCGTTCTTTAACCCGATAATTAATGGAATGCGATTTTGGGTTTATTGTGAACCGTGTTTTAAATGACACTGATTCTTTAACCCAGTTAGCGATTAAAACTAAGTGGAGTTTTAATGAATCTTTAATTAGATTGAAATGATCGAGAATGGAGTATCACCAGTTTTGCTCCAGGCGATAGTTAAATCTTTAATTAGATTTGAACGTGAAATGGTAATTAAATTTACCGATAACACCGTGGTGTTAGATATGAAGTATTACCAGTTTTACTTCATGGGATGAATAGGTTGGGATTGGGAAATTAAAACCAATGATTACTACGGTAAGGTTCGCTAATTCCGACTAGTTGAATCGAAATTCAAAGGAAGATTAGAGAATAAATTCAGGAAATTATCTTGGATAAAATTAATGGGAACCTTTCCCTATGAATGTGAAATTTAGAAACTAACTGTCGGTTAGCCAAGTAGAATGGTTTTCTGGATATTGATCTGATGTTGGTTTCGGCCTTCGGGGTTAATATTTGGGAAATTATTCTCTTAATTAATTTACGGTTAGTGACTGATGAATTGGAATGAGGCGTATGTTGTGTTTGTGTAACACTTATTTAAAATATACGCGAGTTATTCGGAAAGACCGGGTTTATCCCATTCTGAATAACTGATACGACGAAAAGTCGAAGATGAAGACGATGGTCGAAGACCGGAGGTCTTCACGTCGTTTGGGTGATTACTGATGATCTTGATTGGGCTGTACACCCAAGAAGATGGAAACAGTTAGGGATCGTCCAGACGTACTTGGAGATCGATGGATATGCGGGGTACTAGGTGCCTCCGGTTTCGTTCAGACCCAGAACGGACTTGTAAATGGACTGTGTGTCCGACATTGGATTTTAGTCCGTGTGATTGATCTCTATTAAATATATATCTGTTTGGCGGCGGAGAATTTATTCTCTTGCTTAACGCCCTTCTCTGAGACGTACGAGCTCAGGGGTTATATATTGATGGATATCAAACGCATGGAGTGAATTGCCTGTGTGGCATGCCTAAGTGGCAATTGATCGAGGCTTCTGTTGAAAAGCAAAGTCTTGTGGTGATGATCAAAGCACGGCCTTTGTGGCGTAGCTTTGTCTAACGTTTACTTCGCGAGTATCACACCCGGTATGAACCAAAAACGGGAGACGGACCTCAGGGAGGGCATGCGTTTCCTTCTAGCTAAAAAGTGGCGTCAGTGGTTTTACACGCCCTGACGAGTTTGACTTATGTGGTTGTTGCTGTTGCGAGGCGCCTCGGATTGATCGGTCGTTCTCGAACCGATGGAGTCATTTAGTTGGCTCACTTACGCCCCAAAGGGCGGCGAAACGCATGTTCAGGGTTTAAGTTTAATCCACATCGGTGGACCGGCCCTGTCGCTCCAAGGTCACTCGAGCTCTGACCTGAGACTTGGGCTAGATAGTCTCGAATCGGTTGAGGACTATCTTTTGCCTCGGTTCATAGACGGAAATCCAATTTCCAAATACGTGACATTCGCGGTTTTATTTGTAGAGCCTAGTATGGCGACATAGTGGGATGGGGCGCTCTTGCCGCCTATGATTGTTACTTATGATTTGAAGTTGTTTTATACACTATGCACTTATAATAGTATCAAACGATTTGTTTTAACCGTATCAAGCATTCTTTGGCTGTTATAAGGGAAAACCCTATCCTCGGCTGTGTTGCATTGTGTGATGGGACCTGGGTCTTATAACAACTTCATTTTTCTTTATATAGCATTGCGCTGTTTGTTTTATGCACTGGTATTCTTGGGAGGAAACCCGTTCCGTGTTATACGGCGTGGTCCCTTGTTTTACCTAACTTTTAAAATAAAGAATAATAACTGTTTTAGTTCTCACACCAGTCACATGACTGACCTGGAGTTTATTGTTTTAACCTAAACTCTGGGTGCCCTTATTTTGACACGGGCAGCTAGTAGTTTTGGTTTTGCAGATTTATATTCACAGGATCCTGGTTTACAGCTGGAACGATATCCGGAAAGCTTTGTATCCGTATATCTCTTCAAGTTGTGTATTGTATTATTTTCCGCTGTGATGCATTTAAATGTAATTTAAATCTCTGATATTTCTGTGTAATATTCATTTATACTCTTTATATTCTTGTAATCTGATGCATTGTTGTAATACCAATGAAATGTTCTTCTGTATGAGTTCTGTTGTGGCTTGTTCTCGAACTATCCGACGCTTTCCTTTACGGGGAAGTTACGGGTCTTCACACTGACCCACGATCAGACTACTCCACAACGAATCCCATCTCGTCGCCTTCCAACACCCCAATTGCCGTCGAGCTCGGCCCAGTCCTCGCGCCAGAATCGAGCCCCATGTGTCGTGACTTCCTACCCAAATTCAGGCTGCCTCAATGATCTAATCTTGATCTCAACCATACCATTTTAAAGAGGACGGATTCCTCTTCAATATTTGTTTTGAATTCACGTTTTAATTTGGTATAGTTTGTGAGGAATTAAGGGATTTGTTTGGGAAGATATCAGCCATAGAAAACGTTTATGGAGGCTATTGTATAATTAGAGTTAGGGTTTTGTATTTCTGGCCGTATATACTAGGTATTTATAATAGTATTTAATTTATTAATTCAAGGAAAAAGCCCGTTGATTCTTTTTAGAACCGATTTCAGTCCAAAGAAAGTTATTCTTAGGCTAATACCCACGTTCCGGACGCGATGGGCTAAGTCATGTCAGCCCGTTTGATCATCTCCAACTTGTTTTAATTAATTTAATATTTAAATCATTTATTTAGTTAATTCAATCTTACATTTAAATTCACCGGGGCCACATACGACCTCTAAAAATTCCAAAGACGTTATTTCTAGCTATGTTTTGACAATACGGTTCTAACAAGACTAATTTCATCGAATTCTGAGACCGTTTGAAAAATGATCATTTTCAAGTTGATTAAATTTGATTGAAACTGACAAAACACGTTTTCCTTTGCATGCTCACATATTAATTCAAAAAATTATGAAAATTGAAACTTAGCAATAATTCGACATTCCGGTTCCAACACAAGTGGTTTCGTCGAAAATGGAGGTCGTTTGAAAAATGGCTATTTTTAATATTAAAAAAATATATTCTACAGCGACTATTCTAAATTTTAAACTGGACATAACTTTTGATTTTTAAAGTGAAATTTCAATTTCTCGGATTCATTACAAAGATATGGTTAAACAAATTTAAATATTTCTTGTTTCACTAAAATCCGATTTATTTTGCATCCTGTATTGTCCGTCAAAGTTCAAATTCAAATTTTCAAACTACCGCGCTATTTCTAACTCCTTTTAAAATAAATATATTCGTTTTAACTTCAATTTAAAATAATTTTTTCGTCGTTATTATTTAAAATAAATTATTTTTACTATTAAAATTTCTAAAATAAAAATTTTAAATTGGTTCAGAATTTGTGGGTTGTTACAATCTCCTCCACTTAAAATCTTTTCGTCCTCAAAAAGGAACGGAGTCAAAAGTTGTTTAATTAACCAACTCAACTTTTAATTTTGATCAATTTTCAGTTAAGTTCAATATTAAATTTAATTTAGTTAAATTTATCATTCTTTTATACATTGGTTAAATTAATTATCATTCCAATATTTTAATTGGTTAAGCTAATTATCAAACATCACAACCAGCAATCAATTAGGTGATTAACTTTTCAAATATATATAACTCTTATATAGTCAAAATCATATTTTTAGTGCAAATCACAGCAATAGACCCTATCTAGTTTTGGTTCTCACACCGGTCAATGGAAATGTGTAGATATACCACTTTCTAAACTCGAACATAAATTCTGATGATGTTTCGAACATCCATCAGAACATCTCCAGGCGACTAAAGTGTGATTCTATATCTATCTAGTATATTTGAGGTTTCGAATACATGCTAGTTAGGCGTATATGCAAAATCTTTCTATACTCGATTGTCCAATATAAAATAAAATAAAATAATATATTCAAATACGTAAAATAAGATTTTAAATTGTCAAAACTAAATTTATTTTCATTTTTATTTTAAAAATTAATACTCCTCACACTCGTTCTAGGATACTACTGATCCTATCCCTAACGAGTTATTCTTATTGGATATTGCTAATCCAATCTCTGATGAGTCTTTTGTTCAGTTCTAACGAGTTGTACCCCAAATATTTAAGCTAACCAGAGCTCTGATACCAAATGTAAAAACCCGAAAATCCCCACCCTTTGAATCGACCATAAACCATACAAGTCTGAACCAAAAGTTGGAAATCTTCGAATACTAACTTTGGGAATACAATACATCAGGATAGATAACAAAAGACTTTTATAATCATTACAATAATGTTACATCAGAGTACAGAATATATCAGAGTACATTGAATAAATAATACAATGGAAGATTAAATTACAACAAAACTAATACAATGCAGCGAAATAATTAAATTAACACAGCGGAAGGCTACCAATGCTCTGGACACAACTTTAAGCTTCAATCCAGAATCATGCTCAATATATCTGCAAAATAAGCTACTCGACTGCCCGTGTGGGAAAGCGGGCACCAGAGTTTGCAAGTGAAACAAATTACGGGTCATTCATGGGACTGGTGTGAGAAATCTTTACTTAACTTATCTAATAAGAAGGCTGATCGCATGACCATGCCGCTAACGCGTAACGGGTTTACTCCATTGGATTGCCAGTGCATAATTTAAAGTAAAACGTTAAAACAACGCAATGCTTTTTATAAAAATGAAGCCATTATAAGACTCAGATCCCATCACACAATGCAACACAAGCCGGAGGATAGAGTTTTACCTTATAATGGTCAAAAATGCTTGATACGATAAAACAAATTTGATATTATTATTAGTGTATATATGTTTTAAAAACATTTCAAAGTAAATGTATCAATCATAGACGGCATAGTACCCCATCCTACTATGCCGCCATACTAGTTCTACAATCAAAACCGCATGATGTCGTATTGAAAATTGGGTTTCCATCAAGAGTCAAGACTAGGAACAATCTCCTTACCGATTCGAGACATTCTAGAAATGTCTCAGGATCCCCCGTAATGAACCCTTGGATACAGCAGGGCCAGTCCACACATAACGCTAGCGGATTGGCAATTCCTGAACACACGCTTCTCGTTCCTATTGGACCTATAATTTGGCCATTGGAGACCAATAAAAAATATCCGAGGCGCCTTAATCCATTAACGACATAAGTAAAAATGTCGGGCCTTGTAAAAACCCAAACACCACTTCTAGCTAGAAAGAAACGTTTGCACTCCCTGCATCCCCTTGTCCCGTTTTTGACTCTACCGGGGCGTGAGGCTCGCGAGGTAATGAAATACACAAAGATATGCCTAAATAGACTACGCTTTGATCATCATCCACAAGGCTCTGCTTTTCAACAAAAGCCTTGATCAATTGCATCTTGGCATGTCACATTGACAGTTCACACCATGCGATCAATAACTACCAATATATAACCTTCGAGCTCGTGCATCTCAAAGAAGGGTGTTAAGCAAGAGAATAAATCCTCCTCCACCGCAGATATATATTAATAGATATCAATTTAATTACACAACATGAAATTCAATGTCGGGCACACATCCATTTACAAGTCCATTCTAGGTCTGAACGAATCCGGAGTCACCTAGGTGCTTGCATATCCAGACGATCAACAAGTACGTCCGGACAAACTACCACTATTAACCCTTTACTGGGAGCGACCCAATGCCGGGAATCAGTAGTCGTCCATTCGATGTGAGGATCGCCGGTCTTCCTCCATCGTCTTCAATGTCTTCGACTTTTAATCATCATAGTAATTATTCAGAATAGGTTAAACCCAGTCTTTCCGAATAACTCGCATATTTTTATAATTTAAAAAACCAGTGTGGTAAAGACACATCCAATGCCTCATTTCAATTCAAAATATTCTTTAAATAAAATATTTATATTATTAGGGAAAAGTTCTCATTAATTTTGTCAAAGATAAATTCTTTTAAATTTATTCTTAAATCTTATTTCCAAAGATTTATTAAAATTCCAATTCAGTTTTAATATCAAAAAAACATAACTTTACGATTATTCCAATTTAAGACATAAATCTTATCTTTAATTGGGTTAAAAACAAATGTCGTTTAAAAATATAATTCATGGTAAATCCAATTCACACATCAATAATTCCAATTAATAAGTATAATTTGAAACACTAATAATCTTAGTTAAAATATTTATTGTTTCATACGGGGTTTAAGAACAGTGTTATTTAAGACACTATCCACGACAACCCAAAATCCAATTTCTTTATTTCAATATCTTTTTTTTTAAATATTCTTTATTAAAAGCAATTCTTTGTTTAAAATATCCTTTATATAAAAGGTATTCTGAATCGGAAAGCGACTCAGTCATTTACCATATAACTTTGGTTATATGGATTTCATACATCGTATGTAAATAACAATAATAATAAATAATCATTAAATCATCCATTCACATCCAGAGTGAAGTTTATAACTATGTGAGCAATAAAATGAAATAATAACGCTCATCGCAGCCTGTCAATCTATCGATTAATATAAAAATAAATATTGGGACTAGTGTATGTCAATCAACATCCCAATACCCGTGTGGGGTTTTCAGCCAACAACAGTTCATATAAATAAATAATTGGTTAATGAATTCAACCAATTTTAATACTACTGACATATTGATGATGATGAACAAATCATGATATTTTATTCCTAATGCCAAATAAAAATGTATTTGACTCGCATAATTTCTAATATCTAATAGAATGTAATTTCTGTTTTCAACGATCATATTTAACAAAATGTAATTTTTGTTTCAACTATTGTATTTTGACAAAAATAAATATTTTGGTTCAAATAAGCTATTTGTCCAAAAATGTGTATTTTGATTCAACTAGTTTTATCTTGACAAAAGTATATAATTTGATCAAAAATATGTGGTTTGCTATAACTAATCTATTTTGACAAAATGAATATTTTGACAAAATGTATATTTTGATTTAACTATTCTATTTCAAAAAAACAAGAAAGATAATGACTTTATTTTGTTGACAAATCTAATTCAACGAAACGATTATAAGTGGTGTGTTTGTTTTGTCGACAATTCTAATTCAACAAAACAATTGAAAGAAGCATATTTGTTTTGTCAGATCTAATTGCGACAAAAATGATAATCTTTTGTTAAAACCATTATAGTTTAACAAAAGTGACCCATTTGTTTTAACTATGATAATTTTGACAAAAGCAACAAAATAGTTCTAACTTTGGTAATTTGACAAAAGCGATAAAACGGTTTTAACTTTGATAGTTTGACAAAAGCGATAAAATAGATTTCAACTATTGTAAATTGTTAATAATGACAAATTGAGTTTAACTGTTTTAATTTGATAAAAGTGAATATATTTTCTTAATCTTTTAAATTGACAAAATTGAATAATTTTGTCTCATTCTATTTAAATGATAAAAATGTGTCTTTTTGTTTAATAAATTTTAATGAA
This sequence comes from Allium sativum, assembly GCA_030737875.1. Taxonomy (NCBI): domain Eukaryota; kingdom Viridiplantae; phylum Streptophyta; class Magnoliopsida; order Asparagales; family Amaryllidaceae; genus Allium; species Allium sativum. The sequence goes on along the minus strand of CM060921.1, from coordinate 143,746,450 downwards.
CTAAAAATGCCTCTTTCTTGTTTAACCAAAAATGCATCTTTTATATTGCAACAAAATGACAAAATAAAACTTATCTTTCTATTTACTCTTTTTCTTGAATCTAAGATGACACCAAAAATATATCTTTTTAATTCTAATCTTTTTATTTAAAATCTAAAATGACAATAAAAACATTTTATCTAATTTAACCATGTTACAACAAAGATGAATTCTCTTTATCCTAATCTTTTTATTCTCTCTAGTTTAAAAGTAAAAAAATGATACTTTTAATTTTATTCTTTTATTTACCTCTAAAATGTAAATAAAAATGTAACTTATTAAACTATGCTTTTATTTGCTTCTAAAATGCAAATAAAAATGTAGTATTTTAACTTATGATTTATTTGCATCAAAGACCGTAAATAAAAATGCAACTTCTAATTTAATATTTTATTTGCATCAAGGAATGCAAATAAATATGCAACCTTTAATTTCATAGTTTATTTGCATCAAAGAATGCGAATACAAATTCAATTTTTAATACGATGGTTTATTTGCATCAAAGAATGCAAATAAAAATTCAACTTTTAAATACAATGTTTATTTGCATCAAAGAATGCAAATAAAAATTCAACTTTTAATTTTACGGTTTACATGTTTTGACAAAAATGACTCTTTTTATTTCGTATACAATGACAACAAAAATGTTACTTTCAATTTCCCTGTTTTGTTGCATAAAAATGTAGGTAAAAATGCATCTTTAAAATCTATTCTTTTAACTACAATATATTTCTTTTATATCAATTCTTTTCAATATAACTAACTTGACAATAAAAATGTTATTTTAAACCTATTCTTCCTAATGAAAAACATATTACATAAAAAGGTAATCTTTTAAATTTCATTCTTTTAGTTAGAACATATTATCTATAAGAATGTAATCTTTAATGTTTAATCTTTTATTGAAACTAACTACCTTAAAAATATGGCTTTTTACTTCTACTCTTTTTATTTTGACAAATTTACAATAAAAATATAATCTTTTATTTCACTGACATGTTTGCCCAAAATGTTTTGATAAAAGTGCTATTTTTATTTCAACTAACATGTATTGATAAAAGTGTTATTTTTATTTAAGCTGGCATGTTTTGACAAAATCTATATTCTTATTTCAATAATCATGTTTTGACAAAAATGTTATTTTTATTCTAATTAACATGTTTTGGCAAAACAAATTTTCTTCACATGTCATTCTTTTATTTAAATCAAACATGAACATTTTTGTTTTAATATATAAAATAAAAATATGTTTTTATTTTATACACAAATTTTGACACACATGAATATAATAAATTTTATATACACAATAAAATATGGTTTTATTGTATACGCAAAATTTTGTCAAACATGAATACACCATCACAATCAATTGTTCATCACAATCACAACACAACCAACATTGAAATAAATATATACATACAACATCAACATGAAATAAATATACAATTCACATTGCAATAAATAATTAAATTCAAATTTTAAAATAGAAATCTCACCGAGCTTTTAATTCAGAATAATTCAAACTGGTATTTTTCTCAAATTTGGATCTGCTCAGTTTCAGTTCTAGTTTGTCTTGTTGTGCAGTTCTGGTCAACACGAGTCCAACGCTTCGAAAATCGTTTAATTCTGATAAGAGCTGAACAAGTTACCGTATTCTAAAGTTTAATCACATTAATTTAATTAACTAAAATAATTAATCACTTTGTTAGGCTAGTACCCTTCTTCCACTTTGAATTGAACTGGACCGAATACGAACCCATCGTCGATCAACTACCTCCCTGCGCGCACGCCGTACGAGGCCCTGACCCACGATCAGACTACTCCACAACGAAGCCCATCTCGTCGCCTTCCAACACCCCAATTGCCGTCGAGCTCGGCCCTTTCCTCGTGCCGGAATCGAGCCCTAAGCGCTGCGACTTCCTACCCAAATTCAGGCCGCCTTGATGATGTAATCCCGATCTCAACTGTACCATTTTAAAGAGGATGGATTCCTCTTCAATATTGGTTTGAATTCACGTTTTGATTTGGTATAGTTTGTGAGGAATTAAGGGATTTGTTTGGGAAGATTTCAGTCATAGAAAACGTTTGTGGCGGCTACTGTATAATTAGAGTTAGGGTTTGGTATTTCTGGCCGTATATACTAGGTATTTATAATAGTATTTAATTTATTAATTCGAGAAAAAAGCCCGTTAATTCTTTTTAGAACCAATTTCAGTCCAACAAAAGTTATTCCCAGGCAAATACCCTCGTTCCGGATGCGATGGGCTAGGTCCTGTCAGCCTGTTTGATCATCTCCAGCTTGTTTTAATTAATTTAATATTTAAATCATTTATTTAATTAATTCAATCTTACATTTAAATTCACCGGGGACACATACAACCTCTTAAAATTCCAGAGAAATTATTTCTAGCTATGTTTTGACAATACAGTTCTAACAAGACTAATTTTGTCGAATTCTGAGACCGTTTGAAAAATGATCGTTTTCAAGTCGATTAAATTTGATTGAAACTGACAAAAACCCGTTTTCCTTTGCCACGCTCACATATTAATTCAAAAAATTATGAAAATTGAAACTTAGCAATAATTCGACATTCCGGTTCCAACAAAAGTGGTTTCGTCGAAAACGGAAGTCGTTTGAAAAATGGCTATTTTTAATATTAAAAAATATATATAAATTCTACAGCGACTATTCTAAATTTTAAACTGGACATAACTTTTGATTTTTAAAGTGAAATTTCAATTTCTCGGATTCATTAGAAAGATATGGTTAAACAGATTTAAATATTTCTTGTTTCTCTAAATTTGATTTATTTTGCATCCTGTACAGTCCGTCAAAGTTCAAATTCAAAATTTCAAACTACCACGCTATTTCTAACTCCTTTAAAAATAAATATATTCGTTTTAACTTCGATTTAAAATAATTTTTTCATCGTTATTATTTAAAATAAATTATTTTTATTATTAAAATTTCTAAAATAAAAATTTTAAATTGGTTCAGAATTTGCGGGTTGTTACAGGCTATGGCTGTGGTTACACTTTTATTGGGGATTTATGCGGCTTTACTACAGGTTTTATTGCAATGATTTGGAAGTTGGGTTTTGAGACAATGGTTGTAATGTTTTGACTGAACCACGCTGCTTATGAAACGATTTCAGTTTTTTCCGCTGTTTGTATGTCTGTCTTATAAATTACCTGTATCTTTTACCTATAATGCTTCACCAAAGTTAATGCATTCCGTTTGTGAGTGACCTTAATGGAGGTGTGGTGTTTTAAAAGCCATCAGGCCCACAGGCCTTATTGACGTCCATATCTTTTAGTGCGTAAAGAATTTCAGATTCAGAAAAAGGGCCGTCAATAGGAAGATGGATATGATTTGGGTATAAGCTGGCCCAATCCAGGCGGAGCGGCGAAGGATGACTGTTCCCCAACAAGCTTCAGAAGTAATTGGTGAAGTAAGTGTTGATAGCCTACGGGTCGGAAGTGTGAACGCCACCCGCCTCGTCGTGGATCTCAAGAATTCGAGACTGGCGTCTCCTACCATTGGCGAACCTATGAAAGAAAGCGGTGTTACTGTCCCCCTCCACAAGCCATTTAAATTTGGAGCGTTGTTTCTAACCCGTCTCTTCCTATCGGAGGAGACAATGGAGTTCCACATGTAGGTTACGCAGCTTGGTGGCTTCGGCGACACTGAGGGGGGAGTTCTCCTCGTGAATATTAAGGGACTGTATGTCTGTCTGGATCTCCGCTATTCATCTTTTGATAGATCCCCAAATGCTGTTGGCCCAGGGTTTTATCAGTCTTCTGAGGCATCTAAGTTTGTAAACCAACGTGGCAGTGGGGTTGGCCTGTTGGGGGAAGTAGGACCAGGCAAACTTTATGAAGTCTTTAAAGCCAGGTTCTTCCAACAAGAGCTTTTCAAAATGGAAGGGGTGAGCGGGGTTAATTTGGTCGTCGGTGGAGAGGAGGAGGGGGTAGTGGTCAGAGAGTGTTGAAGCTAGTTCTGTGACCTTGGCGAGGGTGAATTTGTCATCCTAGGTGGAGTTGAAGAGGAAGCGGTCTAGTTTGACAAGAATGGGTTGGTCCCAGTGATTGGACTAGGTGAATCTTTAGTTACAAGGTGGATCTAGAATGCCACAAGTATTGATGAATTTGTTAAAGTCTTCTGAGTCTCTGGAGGTGTAATAACCCGGAAAATCTGAGCCAATTTAAAAATTTTATTTTGGCAATTTTAGTGAATTTTGAATATTTAAAATAATTTATTTTAAATAATAACGATGAGAAATTTATTTTTGAATAGAATTAGAACGTATATATTTAAACAGATCGACGTTAGAATATAAATATTTATTTTAATTATAAAAGGAATTGGAAATGGCGCGGTAGTTTGAAAATTTGATTTCAATTTTCAAATGAATGTACACGATTTAAAACAAACCGGATTTTAGCAAAACCAAAAATATTAGAATCTATTTGAAAATATCTTTCCAAAGAATCCAAAAAATCAAAATTTCATAGCGGGAATAAAAAGTTATGCCCAGTTGAAAATTCAGAATAGTCACTATGGAAAATATGGCCCTTAAAAATGGAAATTTTGCAAACGACCTCCTTTTTCGAAGAAACCACTTTTGTTTGATCCGGAATGTCAAGTTATTGCTAGATTCCAAAATTCATAATTTTTGAAAGCAATATGTGAGAGTGGCGAAGGAAAACGTGTTTTGATAGTTTTAGTCAATTTGGATCGACTAGAAAATGGCCAATTTTCAAATGGTCCACAAATTTGACAAAATTAGCTTTGTTAGACCATATCATCAATACGAAGCTAGAAAATATTTTTCGGGAATTTTTAGAGTCCGTATGTGGCACCGGTAAATGAAAAAGTGCATTCAAATTTAATATATAGATTTATATTTTGATTTTGATGGAAACTGATCGTAACAGTCGAATTGGCTTGCAAAACATATCCCATTGTGTTTAGAATGGGGGTAATTAGTTTGAGGCGACAGTCGTTGGGTTCAATTTGGAGTTCGAACTTAAAAGTAACTTTATGGAATTAAATTAATAAACAAATAAAATATATATAATAGAGTAAAACTCTAAATTCCCTCAGCATAAAAAAAAATCGAGCCCCTTTTCTAGAAAAAAACCCGTCATTACCCCTCTGACCCCCCTTTCCCACGTATCGCCACCGCCGTACAAGCCGAGCTGCCACCTACGCCGGCCACCCAACGCCGCCTCCGACTCCAGCGAGACCCCAACCCCCCTCATCGGCTGTCGCGCCTCCCCTTTCTTCCCTGGCTCACCCAATCAAGCCCAAAACCCGACGCAGACACCCATTGGAGCAACACCAGATCAATCGCCACCTCTGGCCGGACCCTCACCACCCGCAGCGAACCCATCTCCTCCTCCGATCAAACGCAGTGAGTTTTCTGATTTTTGTTTTATTTTGTTTTATATAAAAATCTGATTTTTAAATTGTAGAAAGCTATGATTTTTATCTATAAAAAAGAAATGACCTTTATATATTTGTCGCATATAAAGATTCAGTTTTTATCTATGTAAAGACTTGATTTTTAACTATATAAAGATTCGGTTTTTAACGATATGAAAAGCAAAATTAAAGTATGATTTTTATCATCTAGAGTGGCAAATAAAAATATGATTTTTTATTCGTACGGAGTACAATTAAAATACAACTTTTAGAAAAGTGAAAGATAAGATTTTTAAAAAGTAAAAGATAAGATTTTTAAAAAGAAAAAGATAAGATTTTTATAAAAGTAAAAGAAAAGATTTTTAAAAAGTAAAAGATTATATTTTTAAAAAGTAAAAGGTAAGATTTATAAAGAAGAAGGATTGAATTTTTATAAAGAAGAAAGATTGAATTTTTATAATGAAGTAAAGATTTGGTTTTTCATAAAGAAAAGCTTTGATTTTTAAAATATAAAAGGCTGTGATTTTTGAAATATAAAAAGCTTTGATTTTTGAAATATAAAAGGCTGTGATTTTTGAAATATAAAAAACTTTGATTTTTTAAATATAAAAGGTTGTGATTTTTGAAATATAAAAAGCTATGATTTTGAATCATGAAAAAAATATGATTTTTATATATAGAACTTAGAATTAAAAATATGACTTCGTTTTAAAAATATAATCTTCATGTAGGTAGCTTCGTTTTAGAAATGTAATTTCTAAATAAAAGACAGAATAAAAAAATAGCGATTTTCAAATATATAAACATCATATTAAAAATGTGGTTTTTAATACGTTCAGCGTAGAGAAGACTGCGTTGGAATCAAAAGGGCGAATTTGAGCGACAATAGAGAAAGGAGGAGTGGATCCCAAATGTGAGAACTTCTCACTTTTATTTTATTTTCTATTTAAAATATATATGTAATAACCCGGAAATTCTGAGCCAATTTAAAAATTTTATTTTGGCAATTTTGATGAATTTTGAATATTTAAAATGATTTATTTTAAATTATATCGACCAGAAATTTATTTTGAATAGAATTAGAACGTATATATTTATTTGAATCGTCGTTAGAATAGAAATATTTTATTTTAAATATAAAAGGAATTGAAAATGGCGCGGTAGTTCGAAAATTCGATTTCAAATTTCAAATAAATGCACATGATTCAAAATAAACCGGAATTTAGTGAAACCAAAAATATTAGAATCTATTTGAAAATATTTTTTCAACGATGAAATTTCATAGCGGGAATAAAAAGTTATGCCCAGTTGAAAATTCAAAATAGTCGCTATAGAAATATAACAAAAAAAAGTCACATTTTGCATACGAATGAATTTGGACTCGAAACCACTTCCATTGAGTTCAAAATGCCGTTTACAGCTCTAAAAAGTATAAGCTTCGCTATATTCCGAGATCCGGAATAGTGGCAATTGGCCGGGGTTTTCGGTTAGCAATACATAGCCCTTAAAAAGTGAAATTTTGCACATGAGCTCAGAATTCGATGAGATAAATTTTTATGGATTCATAATGACAAATCATTATTGAGTTCCAAAGGGCGCGTCGAACGGAGTTAGTATGTGGCCGTGCGAGCCGAAACAATTCAGGGTAAAACATGTAGTCATTTTACAAAGGAACATTATTGATATGACCTCAGAATTCGATTTCGTTTTTTTTCTGGATTCGTATCGTCTAATAATGGTTATATCCAAAAGGGCATGATGTTTGGAGTTGGCATGTGATCATGCAAGAAGAAATAGTGCGCCAAAATCGCATTTTTAGAGCTTATCTGAGCATTTTTGAGAATTTTAACGGATGGCCAAACAAACTTGGAATTCGACGAAACTTGTTTCATTAGACTCGTCTTCACGTCTACTATGTCATATCCAAAATCCGCAGCAAATGGAGATCGTTTGCAGTCAGACGATTCGGGAGGAACTGGCATATAAACACTTAGCTTCCTTTTTCTCTTCATAATTCTTCATCTCCTTCCTCCTTCAAAAAAATCAAAAATTGGCTCCTCCTTCCCCCAAATCGCTGCCGCCCCTCCTCCACTGCCACCACCTCCCTCTGGCGCCACCTCCTCCTCCTCCTCCTCTTCCTCTCTTCTTCTTCTTCTTCTTCTTCTTCTTCCTTCTCTTTCAATTAGCAATCCTAGGCCCCAATGACCAACCACCATCACCGTGGGCCCCTCCACTGCCCCCGCCACCCACCAGCACCACCGCCACGCGCAATCAGGCCCAGCACCGCCCACCCCCAGCCCAGCTCCGGCCGTGGGCCCCGCTACACCCAAAACTCATTTTCACCAAAAACCCCGTTTTGCAAATAAAACCCTGTCACTATTTCGCCAATAACTCCAAAACCGTGCATTTTTAGCCAAAATTCCTCTGAACCAAAGTCGAAGAGCACTCTTTCCTCTTCGATTTGGCTATATGGAAGTCACATTTTCGATTGTGGAGCTGTCCGAAAAATGCGTCCGAAGTCGATGGACCTGCTGCTGTTTTCGGCAATTTCCGGAGAATTGGTGCAGTTTTGGAAGAAAGTCCCCTAGACCAAAGTTGTCCGGAATGGCGCGTTTAGGCTAGTGACCGGGTTTAGTGAAGTTTGGAGGTCGTATGCAAGTTCTAGAGCCAAAGAGGCAAATTCGAGTGCGGAGAATGACAAAAGCGAGAGCGGCGACAAAGATTTTCTACATTAGAAGAATCACGACGAATTGGTTTAGCTTATGGGTGAGAACTTCTCACTTTAAATTTTCTTTTCTAGTTAAAATATATACTAGGATGCAGACGGTGTTTAGTAGCACCCGACACCCGTCGTCTACAGACCCTGGGTATTGATCTGATGTTGGTTTCGGCCTTCGGGGTTAATATTTAGGGAATCGTTCTCTTACTAATTTACGGTCGGAGTTTGATTGAAAATTTAACGATAGAATCATAATTTTATAAAATATATTAAATAACAAAAATAGTCTTGTGTTGACAGTACTCAAGTGTTGAGTATAGTCAGGTGTTGAAAGAAATATAGATTTATGTGTTGAATAGAATAAATATTCATTTGTTGAATAGAATAGCGAGGTTATTGAAAAATATAAAGCCGTGTTGATTAGAGATGCGTTATTTTAACGCAAACGATATTTATATCGATTATATTCGTTTTTAAAATGATTATAGAAAAGGAAGTGATTTCAAAATATAACGTTTTGAAAATATTATCATTTGTATATCGATGATGTGGAATATTCAATTTTGATTCGAAATTGAATATGAAGTTGAAATCGTTTCGAAAACGAATTTGAAACGATTTATAAAATATATATTAAATGGAAATCCATGAAACATATATATTATATATAAAACGGCCTGAATAGAACGCGCCGCGCTGCGGCAGTTCGTGAATTTCGACCATTGACTTCGAATGGACATTACGGGAGATTCGTCCGTCGGATTCTCCTAAAACCGGAACCGTTGTGTTCATATCAAAAAGAGCTTTTCAATGAATATTATAAATTTGAAATCTAACGGTTGGATTTGGAATTATGTCCAAATCAAATTTGGAAAAGGTCGTTGTAAGTGCAGTTCGGTGGCAGTTATTGAAAACCGACTGTACGGGCCTTGATAAAATTATTAAAAACATTAATAATTTGTGTAAAATCATAATATATGAATTGGAAAGAACTGGGATGAAAAATTCCACATTTGAAAGGATAAAAATATATTTTTATCGAAATGACTAGTTTTGAACTAGAATTAAAATCAATTTACTTTTGAAATAAATAAATTGAATTTGAAAGGGGTTTTAAAAGTAACCAGAATTTCTAATAAATGAATTGGAATGGATTTGAATTGAAATTATCTTCAGAATATTTCGATGTTGGATTTCGTGATTATACGTATATGGTTGTGGAAATTTGAAAGTTATACTTTATATCGTTATTCCTAATACGATATTTGTTGGTTTCAGAATTTGATATTGAATATAAGCCGATATATTTTCTATTCAGAGCCTTGTATTTAATATCAAATAGGATTTTGGGTTCGTCGTGGATGGTGTCTTAAATAACACTGTTCTTGAACCCAGTTTAGAAAAGAACAAATCTTTTAATTAAAATTTAGAGAAATTGTCCAGTTAATTAGTATTTAATTGGAATTGAATTTGAATTGGTTTTTGGGGTTTACCGTGAGTAGTGTTTTGAATAACACCTGTTCTTTAACCCGATTAACAATAGAAAGTGATTTTGGGTTTATTGTGAATCGTTTTTTAGGTCACATTGGTTCTTTAACCCAGTTAAAGACAAGATATTGATTTTTGAGAAGATTAAAACTAAGTGGAGTTTTAATGAATCTGTAATTAGATTGAAATGTGAATTGATGATTTAAATTATCAAATTTGGAAAGTGATCGAGAATGAAGTATCGCCAGTTTTGCTCTAAAGCGATAGTTATATCTTTAATTAGATTTGAACGTGAAATGGTAATTAATTTTACCGATAACACCGTGGTGTTAGATATGGAGTATTACCAGTTTTGCTTCATGGGATGAATAGGTTGGGATTGTGAAATAAAATAAATAATTACTTCGGTGTGGTTCGCTAATCCCGACTAGTTTGGAAAACCTTAACATGGTTTGAAATGATATCCAAAGGAAGATTGAAGAATAAATTTAGAAGAATTTATCTTTGATAAAATTAATGGGAACATTTCCCTAAGAATGTGAAATTTTGAATAAAAGAATATTCTGAAATGGGAATGAGGCGTATGTTGTTTTTGTGTAACATTTGTTTATTATATACGCGGGTTATTCGGAAAGGCCGGGTTTATACCCATTCTGAATAACCGATTCGACGATAAGTCAAAAAATGAAGACGGTAGTTGAAGACCAGAAGTCTTCACATCGTTTTGGGTAATTACTAATGATCTTGATTGGGCTGTACACCCAAGAGGAGGGAAACAGTTGGTAATCGTCCAGATGTACTTGGAGATTGATGGATATGCGAGGAAAGTGCCTTCGGTTTCGTTCAGACCCAGAACGAACTTGTAAATGGATTGTGTTTCTGACATTGGATTTTATTCTGTGTTGATTGATTTCTATTAAATATATATTTGTTTTGCGGCAGAGAATTTATTCTCTTGCTTAACGCCCTTCTCAGAGACGTACGAGCTCAAAGGTTCTATATCGATAGATATCAGTCGCATGGCATGAATTGCCTGTGTGGCATGCCTAAGTGGCAGATGATCAAGGCTTTTATTGCAAAGCAAAGTCTTGTGGTTGATGATCAAAGCACGACCTACGTGGCATAACCTTGTGTACAGCGTGAATTCGCGAGCCTCACTCCTCGGTATGAGTTAAAAGGGATACGGACCGCTGGGAGAACACGACTTTTCTTTCTAGTTATGGGTGGTGTCAGCGTTTTACTAGCCTTGACATCGTCGATTATTATACCTGTGTGGATGTTGGATTGCGAGGCGCCTCGATTATAGGTCTGTAAGGACCGGGAAGCGTGTGTTCAGGAATTGCCAATCCCCAAACGTAAGAGAGGACCGGCCCAGCCGATTCCAGGGGTTACCCAGAGTGCGTAGTCCCGAGGCATTTGCTAGAGTGTCTCGAAGCGGAAAGGATCTTGCCCCTTGCCTCGACTCATGATGGAATCCAATTTCCAATACGTGATATTGCGATTTTGATTGTAGAGCCTAGTATGGCGACATAGTGGGATGAGGCACTTATGCCGCCTATGATTGATACTTATGATTGAAATTGTTTCGACACTATACACTTATAGTAATAATAAAAGATGGAATTTAGCGTATCAAGAATTCTTTGGCTATTATAAGGTAAAACCCTATCCTCCGGCTTGCGTTGCATTGTGTGATGGGACTTGGGTCTTATAATAGCTTTAATTTTCTTTATTTAGCATTGCGCTGTTTATTTTAATGCACTGGTATTGTTGGGAGGAAACCCGTTTCGTGTTATACGGCGTGGTCCCTTGATTTACCTAACTTTAAAAATAAAGATTAGTAACTGTTTTAGTTCTCACACCAGTCACATGACTGACCTGGAGTTTATTGTTTTAACCTAAACTCTGGGTGCCCCTATTTTCCACACGGGCAGCTAGTAGTTTTGGTTTTGTAGATTTATATTCACAGGATCCCGATTTACAACTGGAACGATGCTCGGAAAGCTCTGTATCCGTGTATTACTTTCAGTTGTATTTTGTAATATTCTTCCGCTGCTATGTAATTTAAATCTCTGATATTTTCTGTGTAATATTTATTCATACTCTGTATATTCTTGTATTATGATGGAATTGTTGTAATAAACAATGAAATGTTCTTCTGTTTGCGTTCTGATTCGTCTTGTCCTCAAAGCAATTCGTGCTTTCCTTACCGGGGAAGTCACGGGTTACTACATTTCGTATCAGAGCTCTGGTTTACAGAGCTCGGGGACAAGACAAATTAGAACCATACAAAAGAATTCATCAGAGATTGATTAGTAATATCCAATGAGAATGACTCGTTAGAGATAGGATCAGTAGTATCATAGAACGAGTGTGAAGAGTATATTTTTCAAATGAAAACAATATTGTTTTGAAAATTTAAACCAGTTTATACGTATTTGAATATTTTACTTGTATTGAATTTGGACAATCGAGTATATAAAGATTTTGCATATACGCGTCATGAACATATATTCGAAGTTTTAATATACTGGATAGATATATAGTCGCCCGGAGATGATTCTGATGATTGATGCATCGTCATCAGAGTTGATGTTCGAGTGCCGAAGGTGGGATATCTATATATTTCCATTAGACTAGTGTGAGAACCCAAACTAATAGATTTATTGTTGTGATTTGGCATCAAAAACATAATTTTCTGTTTATATATGTATATCAAAATTATGAATTTGAAACGTTAATCCACTAATTGATTGATGGTTGGGTTGTTTGTTTATTGGTTTGATAATTTTGAACCATTATGCCAAATTAAACCTAATATTGAACTGTACTGAAAATTGTTTGAAAATGCATGCATATACATGTACTTACATTGAACAGGACATAGCAAGGAGGCTAGAGCAGAATAATAAAATTGTTTGCCCGACAAATAGGTACATGTTCACAAATTTATTGGTTTTGGATGATTTTATGAGCCGATTGGCTAGCCGCTTGGCTATTTCTTTTTCTTTTTGGATTGATGAGGGCCATGTGAGGCTATTTTAAATATCCCGAAGTCCCCGGTGCAGGGGAGGTTATGGCGAAATTTTTCGAAAATTTAGGGTGTTAGCCAAATTTTTGAAAATTTTGAAAAGTTCTTAGAAACTGAAAAGTTGAAGAACTTAAGCCGTAAAGAAAATAATGAAAGTTGAGTTGATTAGTTAAACAACTTTCGGCTTCGTTCCTTTTCGGGGACGAAAAGTTTTAAGTGGGGGGAGATTGTAATAACCCAGAAATTCTGAGCCAATTTAAAAATTTTATTTTGGCAATTTTGATGAATTTTGAATATTTAAAATGATTTATTTTAAATTATATCGACGAGAAATTTATTTTGAATAGAATTAGAACGTATATATTTATTTGAATCGTCGTTAGAATAGAAATATTTTATTTTAAAGGAATTGAAAATGGCGCGGTAGTTCGAAAATTCGATTTCAAATTTCAAATAAATGTACAGGATTCAAAATAAACCGGATTTTAGCGAAACCAAAAATATTAGAATCTATTTGAAAATATCTTTCCAACAAATCTGGAAAATTGAAATTTCATAGCAGGAATAAAAAGTTATGCCCAGTTGAAAATTCAGAATAGTCGCTATAGAAATATAACCCAAAAAAAAGTCACATTTTGCATACGAATGAATTTGGACTCGAAACCACTTCCATTGAGTTCAAAATGCCGTTTACAACGCCAAAAAGTATAAGCTTCAATATATTCCGAGATCCGGAATAGTGGCAATTGGCTGGGGTTTTCGGTTAGCAATACATAGCCCTTAAAAAGTGAAATTTTGCATATGAGCTCAGAATTCGATGAGATAAAATTTTCTAGATTCATAATGACAAATCATTATTGTTTCCAAAGGGTGCGTCGAACCGAGTTAGTATGTGGCCGTGCAAGCTGAAATAGTTCAGGTTAAAACAGGCAGTCATTTTACAAAGAAACGTTATTGATACGACCTCAGAATTCGATTTTTTTTTCTGGATTCGTATCGTGTAATAATGGTTATATCCAAAAGGGCATGATGTTTGGAGTTGGCATGTGATCGTGCAAGAAGAAATGGTGCGCCAAAATCGCATTTTTAGAGCTTATCTGAGCATTTTTTAGAATTTTAACGGACGGTCAAACGAACTCGGAATTCGACGAAATGTTTCATTAGACTCGTCTTCACGTCTACTATGTCATATACAAAATCCGCGGCAAACGGTGATCGTTTGCAGTCGGACGATTCGGGAGGAACTGGCATATAAACACTTAGCTTCCTTTTTCTCTTCATAATTCTTCATCTTCTTCCTCCTACAAAAAAATCAAAAATGGACTCAACCTTCCCCAAATCGCTGCCGCCCCTCCTCCACTGCAACCACCTCCCTCCGGCGCCACCTCCTCCTCCTCTCCTCCTCCTCTTCTTCCTCCTCTTTTCCTCTTTCAATTAGCAACCCTAGGCCCCAATCACCAACCACCACCACCGTGGGCCCCTCCACCGCCGCCTCCACCCACCAGCACCACCCCTACGCCCAATCAGGCCCAGCGCCGCCCACCCCCAGCCCAGCTCCGACCGTGGGCCTCGCTACACCCAAAAACCATTTTCACCAAAAATCCCGTTTTGCAAATAACACCCTGTCACTATTTCGCAAATAACTCCCAAACCATGCATTTTTACCCAAAACTCCACTAGACCAAAATCGAAGAGCACTCTCTCCTCTTCGATTTGGCTATATGGAAGTCAAATTTTGGATTGCGGAGTCATCCGGAAAACGCGTCCGAAGTCGACGGACCTGCTGCTGTTTTTTGCGATTTCCGGCGAATTGGTGCAGTTTTGGAAGAATGTCCCCTAGACCCAAGTTGTCCGAAATGGCGCGTTTAGGCTAGTGACCGTGTTTGGTGAAGTTTGGAGGCCGTATGCAAGTTCTAGAGCCAAAGAGGCGAATTCGAGTGCGGAGAACGACAAAAGCGAGCGCGACGACAAAGATTTTCTACATTAGAAGAATCATGACGAATTGGTTTAGCTTATGGGTGAGAACTTCTCACTTTAAATTTTCTTTTCTAGTTAAAATATATACTAGGATGCAGACGATGCTTAGTAGCACCCGACACCCATCGTCCACAGACCATGGACGACTTGTATGCTTGTTTAATGTGTTGTGAAATTTATTTGTAATGTTGAAGTGAAATAGATAATAAAATATTCATGTGTTGAAATAAATTAATTATCGTTAAAAATATAATTTTTAACGTGAATGTGAATAAATAAATATTCACAACTGCACAAATAATATTCAGTGTTTGTGGATTGAAACCCCACACGTGTGTTGGGATGATATTTGGCGTACACTAATCCCAATTATTTAGTTGTATGTTGATCGATCGGTCGACAGACTGTGTAAGCGTTAATTATTTATATTTAATGCTTATGCAGTTTTGTGGTGCACTTTGGATAATGGTTGATTATTTATCGTTGCTATTATATACATGTGTTGTATGGAATCCATATAATTAACATTATATGGTAATTGATTGGGCCTCATTCCAATTGGGAAAATAAAGAATATTATAAAATAAATATTCATGTGTTGAATAGAATAAATAGTCATGTGTTGACGGTGCTAATGTGTTGAGAATATTCATGTGTTGAAACTTATCATGTGTTGAACGAAATATTTTAACAATAAAATTTACATCTTTATCATATATAAAATTAGAAACTAACTGGAAAACAGATAAGATGAGTGGTACCCTGGGTATTGATCTGATGTTGGTTTCGGCCTTCGGGGTTAATATTTAGGGAATCGTTCTCTTAGTAATTTACGGTTGGAGTCTGATTAAAAATTTAACGATAGAAATCATAATTTTATAAAATATATTAAATAACAAAAATAGTCATGTGTTGACAGTACTCATGTGTTGAGAATAGTCAAGTATTGAAAGAAATATAGATTCATGTGTTGAATAGAATAAATATTCATTTGTTGAATAGAATAGCCAGGTTATTGAAAAATATAAAGCCGTGTTGATTAGAGATGCGCTATTTTGACGCGAACGATATTTATATCGATTATATTCGTTTTTATAATGATTATAGAAAAGGAAGTGATTTCAAAATATAACATTTTGAAAATATTATCATTTGTATATCAATGATGTGGAATATTCAATTTTGATTCGAAATTGAATATGAAGTTGAAATCATTTCGAAAACGAATTTAAAATGATTTATAAAATACGTATTAAATGGAAATCGATGAAACATATATACTATATATATTATATATAAAATGGCCTGAATAGAAGGCGCCGCACTGCGACAGTTCGTGAATTTTGACTATTGACTTCGAATGGACATTGCAGGAGATCCGACCATCGGATTCTCCTAAAACCGGAACCGTTGGGTTCGTATCGAAATGGGCTTTCCAATGAATATTATAAATTTGAAATCTAACGGTTGGATTTGGAATTATGTCCAAATCAAATTTGGAAAAGGTCGCTGTAAGTGCAGTTCAGTGGCAGTTATTGAAAACCGACTGTACGGGCCTTGATAAAATTATTAAAAATATTAATAATTTGTGTAAAATCATAATATATGAATTGGAAAGAACTGGGATGAAAAGTTCCACATTTGAAAGGAAAAATATATATTTTTATCGAAATGACTAGTTTTGAACTAGAATTAAAATCAATTTACTTTTGAAATAAATAAATTGAATTTGAAAGGGGTTTTAAAAGTAACCAGAATTTCCAATAATTGAATTGGAATGGATTTGAATTGAAATTATCTTCGGAATATTTCGATGTTGGATTTCGTGATTATACATATATGGTTGTGAAAATTTGAAAGATATACTTTATATCTTTATTTCTAATACGATATTTGTTGGTTTCAGAATTTGATATTGAATATAAGCTGGTATATTTTCTATTCAGAGCCTTGTATTTAATATCAAATAGGATTTTGGGTTTGTCGTCAATGGTGTCTTAAATAACACTTTTCTTGAACCCAGTTTAGAAAAGAATAAATCTTTTAATTAAAATTTAGAGAAATTGTCCAGTTAATTAGTATTTAATTGGAATTGAATTTGAATTGGTTTTTGGGATTTGTCGTGAGCGGTGTTTTGAATAACACCTGTTCTTTAACCCGATTAACCGTAGAAAGTGATTTTGGGTTTATCGTGAATCGTGTTTTAGGTGATGTTGGTTCTTTAACCCAATTAAAGAAAGGATATTGATTTTTGAGAAGATTAAAACTAAGTGGAGTTTTAATGAATCTGTAATTAGACTGAAATGTGAATTGATGATTTAAATTATCAAATTTGGAAAGTGATCGAGAATGGAGTATCACCAGTTTTGCTCCAAAGCGATAGTTAAATCTTTAATTAGATTTGAACGTGAAATGGTAACTAATTTTAACGATAACACCGTGGTGTTAGATATGGAGTATTACCAGTTTTACTTCATGGGATGAATAGGTTGGGATTGGGAAATAAAATAAATAATTACTTCGGTGTGGTTCGCTAATCCCGACTAGTTTGGAAAACCTTAACATGGTTTGAAATGATATCCAAAGGAAGATTAAAGAATAAATTTAGAAGAATTTATCTTTGATAAAATTAATGGGAACATTTCCCTAAAAATGTGAAAATTTGAATAAAAGAATATTCTGAAATGGGAATGAGGCGTACGTTGTGTTTGTGTAACATTTGTTTATTATATACGCGGGTTATTTGGAAAGGTCGGGTTTACATCCATTCTGAATAACCGATTCGACTATAAGTCGAAGATGAAGACGGTGGTTGAAGACCGAAAGTATTCACATCGTTTTGGGTGATTACTGATGATCTTGATTGGGCTGTACACCTAAGAGGGAAACCATTGGTGATCGTCCAGACGTACTTGGAGATCGATGGATATGCGAGGAAAGTGCCTTCGGTTTCGTTCAGACCCAGAACGAACTTGTAAATGGATTGTGTTTCTGACATTGGATTTTATTCTGTGTTGATTGATTTCTATTAAATATATATCTGTTTGGCAGGGGAGAATTTATTCTCTTGCTTAACGCCCTTCTTTGAGACGTACGAGCTCAGATGTTATATATTGATAGATATCAGTCGCATGTCATGAATTGCCTGTGTGGCATGCCTAAGTGGCAAATGATCAAGGCTTTTGTTGCAAAGCAAAGTCTTGTGGTTGATGATCAAAGCACAGATTTTACTAGCCCTGACATCGTCGATTATTATACCTATGTGGATGTTGGATTGCGAGGCGCCTCGATTATAGGTCTTTAAGGACCGGGAAACGTGTGTTCAGGAATTGCCAATCCTTAAATGTAAGAGAGGACCGGCCCAGCCAATTCCAGGGGTTACCCAGAGTGTGTAGTCCTGAGGCATTTGCTAGAGTGTCTCGAAGCGGAGAGGAGGTTGCCCCTTGCCTCGACTCATGATGGAATCCAATTTCCAGTACGTGATATTGCGGTTTTGAATGTAGAGCCTAGTATGGCGACATAGTGGGATGGGGCACTTATGCCGCCTATGATTGATATTTATGATTGAAATTGACTTATAGTAATAATAAAAGATGGAATTTAGCGTATCAAGCAATCTTTGGCTATTATAAGGTAAAACCCTATCCTCCGGCTTGTGTTGCATTGTGTGATGGGACCTGGGTCTTATAATAGCTTCATTTTTCTTTATTTAGCGTTGCGCTATTTGTTTTAATGCACTGGTATTCTTGGAAGGAAACCCGTTCCGTGTTATACGGCGTGGTCCCTTGATTTACCTAACTTTAAAAATAAAGATTAATAACTGTTTTAGTTCTCACACCAGTCACATGACTGACCTGGAGTTTATTGTTTTAACCTAAACTCTGGGTGCCCCTATTTTCCACACGGACAGCTAGTAGTTTTGGTTTTGTAGATTTATATTCACAGGATCCCGATTTACAACTGGAACGATGCTCAGAAATCTCTATATCCGTGTATTACTTTCAGTTGTGTTTTGTAATATTCTTCCGCTGCTACGTAATTTAAATCTCTGATATTTTCTATGTAATATTTATTCATACTCTGTATATTCTTGTATTCTGATGGAATTGTTGAAATAAATAATGAAATGTTCTTCCGTTTGTGTTCTGATTCGTCTTGTCCTCAAAGCAATTCATGCTTTCCTTACCGGGGAAGTCATGGGTTACTACATTTTGTATCAGGGCTCTGGTTTACAGAGATCGGGAGCAAGACAAATTAGAACCATACGAAAGAATTCATCAGAGATTGGATTAGTAATATCCAATGAAAATGACTCGTTAGAGATAGGATCAGTAGTATCCTAGAACGAGTGTGAAGAGTATATTTTTCAAATGAAAACAATATTATTTTGAAAATTTAAACCAGTTTATACGTATTTGAATATTTTATTTTTAATGAATTTGGACAATCGAGTATATAAAGATTTTGCATATACGCGTCATGGACGTATATTCAAAGTTTTAATATACTGGATAGATATAGAATCACACTCTAGTCGCCCGGAGATGATTCTGATGATTGATGCATCGTCATCAGAGTTGATGTTCGAGTGCCGAAGGTGGGATATCTATATATTTCCATTAGACTGGTGTGAGAACCAAAACTAGATAGATTTATTGTTGTAATTTGGCATCAAAAACATGATTTACTGTATATATATGTATATCAAAATTATGAATTTGAAACGTTAATCCACTAATTGATTGATGGTTGGGTTGTTTGTTTATTGGTTTGATAATTTTGAACCATTATGCCAAATTGAACCTAATATTAAACTGTATTGAAAATTGTTTGAAAATGCATGCATATACTTGTACTTACATTGAACAGGACATAGCAAGGAGGCTAGAGCAGAAGAATAAAATTGTTTGCCCGACAAATAGGTACATGTTTACAAATTTATTGGGTTTGGATGATTTTATGAGCCGATTGGCTAACCGCTTGGCTGTTTCTTTTTCTTTTTGGATTGATGAGGGCCATAGGAGGCTATTTGAAATATCCCGAAGTCCCCGATGCAGGGGAGGTTATGGCGAAATTTTTCGAAAATTTAGGGTGTTAGCCAAATTTTTGAAAAATTTGAAAAGTTCTTAGAAACTGAAAAGTTGAAGAACTTAAGCCGTAAAGAAAATAATGAAAGTTGAGTTGATTAGTTGAACAACTTTCGGCTTCGTTCCTTTTCGGGGATGAAAAGTTTTAAGTGGGGGAGATTGTAATAACCCGGAAATTCTGAGCCAACTAAAAATTTTTATTTTGGCAATTTTGATGAATTTTGAATATTTAATATGATTTATTTTAAATTATATCGATGAGAAATTTATTTTGAATAGAATTAGAACGTATATATTTATTTGAATCGTCGTTAGAATAGAAATATTTTATTTTAAATATAAAAGGAATTGAAAATGGCGCGGTAGTTCGAAAATTCGATTTCAAATTTCAAATAAATGTACAGGATTCAAAATAAACCGGATTTTAGCGAAACCAAAAATATTAGAATCTATTTGAAAATATCTTTCCAACGAATCCGGAAAATTGAAATTTCATAGCAGGAATAAAAAGTTATGCCCAGTTGAAAATTCAGAATAGTCGCTACAGAAATATAACCCAAAAAAAAGTCACATTTTGCATACGAATGAATTTGGACTCAAAACCACTTCCATTGAGTTCAAAATGCCGTTTACAACTCCAAAAAGTATAAGCTTCGATATATTCCGAGATCCGGAATAGTGGCAATTGGCTGGGGTTTTCGGTTAGCAATACATAGCCCTTAAAAAGTGAAATTTTGCATATGAGCTCAGAATTCGATGAGATAAATTTTTCTATATTCATAATGATAAATCATTATTCAGTTCCAAAGGGCGCGTCGAACGGAGTTAGTATGTGGCCATGCGAGTTGAAACAGACAGTCATTTTACAAAGGAATGTTATTGATACGACCTCAAAATTCGATTTCGTTTTTTTTGGATTCGTATCGTCTAATAATGGTTATATCCCAAAAGGGCATGATATTTGGAGTTGGCATGTGATCGTGCAAGAAGAAATGGTGCGCCAAAATCGCATTTTTAGATCTTATCTGAGCATTTTTGAGAATTTTAACGGACAATTAAACGAACTCGGAATTCGACGAAACTTGTTTCGTTGGACTCATCTTCACGTCTGCTACGTCATAGCCAAAATCCGCGGCAAACGGAGATCATTTGCAGTCGGACGATTCAGGATGAACTGGCATATAAACACTTAGCTTCCTTTTTCTCTTCATAATTCTTCATCTTCTTCTTCCTTCAAAAAAAATCAAAAATGGGCTCCTCCTTCTCCCAAATTGCTGCCGCCCCTCCTCCACTACCACCACCTCCCTCCGGCGACACCTCCTCCTCTCCTCCTCCTCTTCTTCTTCCTCCTCTTTCCCTCTTTCAATTAGCAACCCTAGGCCCCAATCACCAACCACCACCACCGTGGGCCCCTCCACCGCCGCCGCCACCCACCAGCACCACCCTCACGCCCAATCAGGCCCAGCGCCGCCCACCCCTAGGCCAGCTCTGGCCGTGGGCTCCGCTGCACCCAAAAACCCAGTTTCACCAAAAATCCCATTTTGCAAATAACACCCTGTCACTATTTCACCAATAACTCCCATACCGTGCATTTTTAGCCAAAACTCCTCTAGACCAAAGTCTAAGAGCACTCTCTCCTCTTTGATTTGGCCATATGGAAGTCACTTTTTGGATTGCGGAGCTGTCTGGAAAACGCGTTCGAAGTCGACGGACCTACTGTTGTTTTTGGTGATTTCCGGCGAATTGGTGCAGTTTTGGAAGAAAGTCCCCTAGACCAAAGTTGTCCAGAATGGCGCGTTTAGGCTAGTGACCAAGTTTGGAGGCCGTATGCAAGTTCTAGAGCCAAAGAGGCGAATTCGAGTGTGGAGAACGACAAAAGCGAGCGCGGCGACAAAGATTTTCTACATTAGAAGAATCACGACGATTTGGTTTAGGTTATGGGTGAGAACTTCTCACTTTAAATTTTCTTTTCTAGTTAAAATATATACTAGGATGCAGACGGTGTTTAGTAGCACCCGACACCCGTCGTCCAATAACCATGGACGACTTGTATGCTTGTTTGATGTGTTGTGAAATTTGTTTCTGATGTTAATGTGAAATAGATGATAAAATATTCATGTGTTGAAATAAATTAATTATCGTTAAAAATATAATTTTTAACGTGAATGTGAATGAATAAATATTCATTTACAAACTGTACGGTTTGTTTATGAACACCTATTTGAAGGACATTGATTGGGACGATAAATTTTACATGTCGCCCAACTGCACAAATAATATTCAGTGTTTGTGGATTGAAACTCCACACGGGTATTGGGATGATATTTGGCGTACACTAATCTCAATTATTTAGTTGTACGTCGATCGATTGGTCGACAGACTGTGTAAGCGTTAATTATTTATATTTAATGCTTATGTAGTTGTGTGGTGCACTTTGGATGATGGTTGATTATTTATCGTTGCTATTATATACATGTGTTGTATGGAATCCATATAATTAACATTATATGGTAATTGATTGGGCCTCATTCTAATTGGGAAAATAAAGAATATTATAAAATAAATATTCATGTGTTGAATAGAATTAATAGTCATGTGTTGACGATGCTCATGTGTTGAGAATATTCATGTGTTGAAACTTATCATGTGTTGAACGAAATATTTTAACAATAAAATTTACATCTTTACCATATATAAAATTAAAAACTAACTGGAAAATAGATAAGATGAGTGGTCCCCTGGGTATTGATCTGATGTTGGTTTCGGCCTTCGGGGTTAATATTTAGGGAATCGTTCTCTTAGTAATTTACGGTTGGAGTCTGATTAAAAATTTAACGATATAAATCATAATTTTATAAAATATATTAAATAACAAAAATAGTCATGTGTTGAGAATAGTCAGGTGTTGAAAGAAATATAGATTCATGTGTTAAATAGAATAAATATTCATTTGTTGAATAGAATAACGAGGTTATTGAAAAATATAAAGCCGTGTTGATTAGAGATGCGCTATTTTTACGCGAACGATATTTATAACGATTATATTCGTTTTTATAATGATTATAGAAAAGGAAGTGATTTCAAAATATAACGTTTTGAAAATATTTTCATTTGTATATCGACGATGTGGAATATTCAATTTTAATTCGAAATTGAATGTGAAGTTGAAATCGTTTCGAAAACGAATTTAAAACGATTTGTAAAATACATATTAAATGGAAATCGATGAAACATATATACTATATATATTATATGTAAAATGTCCTGAATAGAACGCGCCGCGCTGCGGCAGTTCGTGAATTTCAACCACTGACTTCGAATGGACATTACAGGAGATCCGACCATCGGATTCTCCTAAAACCGGAACCGTTGGGTTCGTATCGAAAAGAGCTTTCCAATGAATATTATAAATTTGAAATCTAACGGTTGGATTTGGATTTATGTCCAAATCAAATTTGGAAAAGGTCGCTGTAAGTGCAGTTCGGTAGCAGTTATTGAAAACCGACTGTACGGGCCTTGATAAAATTATTAAAAATATTAATAATTTGTGTAAAATCATAATATATGAATTGGAAAGAACTGGGATGAAAAGTTCCGTATTTGAAAGGATAAAAATATAATCGAAATGACTAGTTTTGAACTAGAATTAAAATCAATTTGCTTTTGAAATAAATAAATTGAATTTGAAAGGGGTTTTAAAAGTAACCAGAATTTCCAATAATTGAATTGGAATGGATTTGAATTGAAATTATCTTCGGAATATTTTGATGTTGGATTTCGTGATTATACATATATGGTTGTGGAAATTTGAAAGATATACTTTATATCGTTATTTCTAATACGATATTTGTTGGTTTCAGAATTTGATATTGAATATAAGCCGGTATATTTTCTATTCAGAGCCTTGTATTTAATATCAAATAGGATTTTGGGTTCGTCGTGGGGGGTGTCTTAAATAACACTATTCTTGAACCCAGTTTAGAAAAGAATGAATCTTTTAATTAAAATTTAGAGAAATTGTCCAGTTAATTAGTATTTAATTGGAATTGAATTTGAATTGGTTTTTGGGGTTTATCGTGAGCGATGTTTTGAATAACACCTGTTCTTTAACTCGATTAACAATAGAAAGTGATTTTGGATTTATCGTGAATCGTGTTTTAGGTGACATTGGTTCTTTAACCCAGTTAAAGATATGATATTGATTTTTGAGAAGATTAAAACTAAGTGGAGTTTTAATGAATTTGTAATTAGATTGAAATGTGAATTAATGATTTAAATTATCAAATTTGGAAAGTGATCGAGAATGGAGTATCACCAGTTTTGCTCCAAAGCGATAGTTAAATCTTTAATTAGATTTGAACGTGAAATGGTAATTAATTTTACCGATAATACTGTGGTGTTAGATATGGAGTATTATCAGTTTTGCTTCATGGGATGAATAGGTTGGGATTGGGAAATAAAATAAATAATTACTTCGGTGTGGTTCGCTAATCCCGACTAGTTTGGAAAACCTTAACATGGTTTGAAATGATATCCAAAAGAAGATTAAAGAATAAATTTAGAAGAATTTATCTTTGATAAAATTAATGGGAACATTTCCCTAAGAATGTGAAAATTTGAATAAAAGAATATTCTGAATTGGAATGAGGCGTATGTTGTGTTTGTGTAACATTTGTTTATTATATATGCGGGTTATTCGGAAAGGCTGGGTTTATACCCATTCTGAGTAACCGATTCGATGATAATTCAAAGATGAAGATGGTGGTTGAAGACCGGAAGTCTTCACATCGTTTTGGGTGATTACTAATGATCTTGATTAGGCTGTACACCCAAGAGGAGGGAAACAGTTGGTGATCGTCCAAACATACTTGGAGATCGATGGATATGCAAGGAAAGTGCCTCCGGTTTCATTTAGACCCAGAACGAACTTGTAAATGGATAGTGTGTCTGACATTGGATTTTATTCTGTGTTGATTGATTTCTATTAAATATATATCTGTTTGGCGGCGGAGAATTTATTCTGTTTCTTAACGCCCTTCTCAGAGACGTACGAGCTCAGAGGTTATATATCGATAGATATCAGTCGCATGGCATGAATTGCCTATGTGGCATGCCTAAGTGGCAGATGATCAAGGCTTTTGTTGCAAAGCAAAGTCTTGTGGTTGATGATCAAAGCACGACCTACATGGCATAGCTTTGTGTATAGCATGAATTCGCGAGCCTCACACCTCAGTATGAGTTAAAAACGGGATACGGACCGCTGGGAGAACACGACGTTTCTTTCTAGTTATGGGTGGTGTCAGCGTTTTACTAGCCCTGACATCGTCGATTATTATACCTATGTGGACGTTGGATTGAGAGGCGCCTCGATTGTAGGTTTGTAAGGACCGGGAAATGTGTGTTAAGGAATTGCCAATCCTCAAACGTAAGAGAAGACCAGCCCAGTCGATTCCAGGGGTTACCCAGAGTGTGTAGTCCCTAGGCATTTGTTAGAGTGTCTCGAAGCGGAGAGGAGCTTACCCCTTGCCTCGACTCATGATGGAATCCAATTTCCAATACGTGATATTGCGGTTTTGTGACGGCAAAGAATCTCGCTCGGTCCGAACCAGTCGCTAAACCGATCCAGGCCGTTCGAAACGCCCTATCGTTTGAGAACACGACAAAACAGAACGCATACAGAAGAACATTTCATTGTATATAACAACAATGCATCAGATTACAAGAATATACAGAGTATAAATGAATATTACACAGAAATATCAGAGATTTAAATTACATTTAAATACATAGCAGCGGAAAATAATACAATACACAACTAGAAGAGATATACGGATACAAAGCTTTCCGGATATCATTCCAGCTGTAAACCAGGATCCTGTGAATATAAATCTGCAAAACCAAAACTACTAGCTGCCCGTGTCAAAATAGGGGCACCCAGAGTTTAGGTTAAAACAATAAACTCCAGGTCAGTCATGGGACTGGTGTGAGAACTAAAACAGTTATTAATCTTTACTTTAAATCATTAGGTAAATCAAGGGACCACGCCGTATAACACGGAACGGGATTCCTCCCAAGAATACCAGTGCATAAAACAAACAGCGCAATGCTAAGTAAAGAAAAATGAAGCTGTTATAAGACCCAGGTCCTATCACACAATGCAACGCAAGCCGGGGGATAGGGTTTTTACCTTATAACAGCCAAAGCATGCTTGATACGTTTAAAACAAATCATTTGATACTATTATAAGTGCATAGTGTATAAAACAACTTCAAATCATAAGTATCAATCATAGGCGGCATGAATGACCCATACCACTATGTCGCCATATATAGGTTTACAAATAAAACCGCAATTGTCACGTATTTGGAAATCGGATTTCCATCTATGAACCGAGGCAAGAGATAGTCCTCAACCGATTCGAGACGCTCTAGCCCGCCCCTCAGGCAAGCGCGCAGGCAAGCCTTGGATCGTCAGGGCCGGTCCACACGGAGTGGATTATTATGCCTGAACAATACGTCTCCCCACCCTATGGGGTGTAAGTCTGGTCCGTCAGCCGACCAGAATGCATTCGGCCGAAACCGATATAACCGAGGCGCCTCGCAACCGCAACAACCACATAAGTCAAACTCGTCAGGGCGTGTAAAACCACTGACGCCACTTCTAGCTAGAAAGAAACGCAAGTCCTCCCTGATGTCCCTCCCGTTTTTGGTTCATACCGGGTGTGAAACACGCGAGGTAAACGTTACACAAAGCTACGCCACAAAGGCCGTGCTTTGATCATCACCCCAAGACTCTGCTTTTCAACAGAAGCCTTGATCATTTGCATCTTAGCATGCCACACAGGCAAACCATCCTATGCAACCGATATCAGTCACACAGAATGAAATCCGATGTCAGACACACAGTCCATTTACAAGTCCGTCCTGGGCCTGAACGAAACCGGAGGCACCTAGTACCCCGCATATCCATCGATCTCCAAGTACGTCTGGACGATCACTAACTGTTTCCATCTTCTTGGGTGTACAGCCCAATCAAGATCATCAGTTATCACCCAAACGACGTGAAAACCTCCGGTCTTCGACCATCGTCTTCATCTTCGACTTATCGTCGTATCAGTTATTCAGAATGGGATAAACCCGGTCTTTCCGAATAACTCGCGTATATATTATAAAAGTGTTACACAAACACAACATACGCCTCATTCCAATTCATTAGTCACTAACCGTAAATTAATCAAGAGAATAATTCCCCAAATATTAACCCCGAAGGCCGAAACCAACATCAGATCAATATCCAGAAAACCATTCTGCTTGGCTAACCGACAGTTAGTTTCTAAATTTCACGTTCAAATCTAATTAAAGATTTAACCATCGCCTGGAGCAAAACTGGTGATACTCCATTCTCGATCTTTTCAATCTAATTAAAGATTCATTAAAACTCCACTTAGTTTTAATCTGTGACTGGGTTAAAGAATCAGTGTCATTTAAAAACACGGTTCACGATAAACCCAAAGTCACATCCCATTAATTATCGGGTTAAAGAACAAGTGTTATTTAAAACACTGTTCACGATAAACCCAAAAATCAATATCCATTCAATTCCAATTAAATATTATTTAATTGGTACACTTCATTAAATCTAAATAAAGAGATTTAATCATTTCTCAACTGGGTTCAAGAACAGTGTTAGTGAAGACACCATTCACGACAAACCCAAATCACATTCGATATTCAATACAAGGCTCCGAATAGAAAATATATCGGCTTATATTCAATATCGAATTCTACGACTAACAAATGTCGTATTGGAAATAACGATATAAATATATATCTTTCAAATTTCCACAACAACATCTGTATCATCACGAAATCCAACATCGAAATATTCCGAAGACAATTTCGATTCAAACCCATTCCAATGCGATCATTGGAAATTTTGGTTATTTTCAAAACCCTTTTCGAATTCAATTTATTTATTCAAAAATAAATAGAATTATAATTCTAGTTCAAAACTAGTTCATTTCGATAAAAATCTATTTTTATCTTTTCAAATATGGAGTTTTTCATCCCAATTCTTCACAAATCATTTCTTATGATTTTACACAAATTATTACTATTTTTAATAATTTTATCAAGGCCCGTACAGTCGATTTCCATCAGTGGCCATCGAACTGCACTTACAGCGACCTTTTTCGAATTTGATTTGGACATAATTCCAAATCCAACCGTTAGATTTCAAATTTCTAATCTTCGTTAGAAAGCTCTTTTCGATACGAACCCAACGGTTCCGGTTTTAGGAGAATCCGACGGTCGGATCTCCCGTAATGTCCGTTTGAAATAAATGGTCGAAATTCGCGAACTGCCGCGGCGCGGCGCGTTCTATTCAGGCCATTATATTATATATAATATATATATAATATATTTCGTCGATTTCTATTTAAAAACGAATTATATAAACAGTTTTAAATTCATTTCAAAATCTATTTCAACTTCCATTTCAATTCAAAGCAAAATTGAATTCTTCTTTATAAATTCGTTTCAAAATTCATTTCTGTTCAATTCAAATTTCAATTCAATTTGAATTCATATTCAATTCAATTCATTTCGAAATCGTTTTCAATTCAATTCATTTCGAATTCGTTTTTCAATTCAATTCATTTCGAAATCGCTTTCAATTCAATTCATTTCGAATTCGTTTTTCAATTCAATTCATTTCGAAATCGCTTTCAATTCAATTCATTTCGAAATCGCTTTTCCATTCAATTTATTTCGAAATCGTTTTCAATTCAATTCATTTCGAAATCGTTTTCAATTCAATTCATTTCGAAATCGTTTTCAATTCAATTCATTTCGAAATCGTTTTCAATTCAATTCATTTCGAATTCGTTTTTCCATTCAATTCATTTCGAAATCGTTTTCAATTCAATTCATTTCGAATTCGTTTTCAATTCAATTCATTTCGAATTCGTTTTTCCATTCAATTCATTTCGAAATCGTTTTCAATTCAATTCATTTCGAATTCGTTTTCAATTCAATTCATTTCGAAATCGTTTTCAATTCAATTCATTTCGAAATCGTTTTCAATTCAATTCGAAATCGATAAAATCGATATAAATATCGTTCACGTCAAAATGGCGTCAATCTAATCAACACGGCTTCATAAAGTTCTATTTTCAAATATTCTATTTCAAATATTTCTTTTTCAAATATTTCTATTTTAAAACTGGAATGAGGCCCAATCAATTACCATATAAAATTAATTATATGGATTTTCATACAACACATGTATATAATAGCAACGATAAATAATCAACCATCAACCAAAGTGCACTACACTGTATAAGCATCAAATATAGATATCTAACGCTTATAACAGCCTGTCAATCAATCGATCGACATATTTAATCAATCAGGATGAGTGAACTTCAAATTTCATCCCAACACCCGTGTGGGGTTTCAAACAATCAAACACAGATTTTATTTGTGCAGTTGGGCGATGTGTAAAATTTATCGACCCAATCAATATCAGTCAAATCAGTGTACATAAACAAACCGTCTGGTTTGTAAATGAATATTTTATTTATTCACATTCACTAGATTCATATTCACGTTAAAAATTATATTTTTAACGATAAAACATTTTATTCCAACATATGAATTTCTATTCAGTTCATTCTTTAAATAAAATGATATTTTTATTTTTCTAACATATTTTAGAAAATTTCGGCGGCATAACGGCACGATACTAGAAACGGGACAAGGCCTAGCCTAATCCCCGGTCTAGTGAAGGCCCACGCCATTCACACATCAATCGAATTCACTCTCGTTATGCAAACCACAAAATTTGGAGTAAGGGTCTAACCTAGCCTTACTCCTTCGCCTTATAACGGCGCACGTCTAATCCTAACCAATTTATCGATTCGATTTTTCACACCACAAACCACATTCAAACCAATATCACAATCAATAACCAAACAACCAAACAAACAAGTCCATGGTTTGTGGACGGGTGTCGGGTGCTACTAAGCACCGTCTGCATCCTAGTGTATATATATAACTAGAAAATAAATTTGAAAGGTGAGAAATTCTCACGTATAGCTATCCTAGCTCCACGGCTCTTCTAATGCAGGAAACCTTCGCCAACTCGCCTTTTGTCGCTTTCGTTGTCCGCTTTCACTACATATGTAAAAATCGAATTTTACTTCGCTATTCCATATATAAAAATCGAATTTTTTAGTTCAAAGTTGAATATATAAAAATCGAATTTTTATTTCAAAGTTCAATATATAAAAATTCTATTTTTCTATCGAAGTTCAAAACATAAAAACTATATTTTTCTTTCGAAGTTCAAAACATAAAAACTATATTTTTCTATCGAAGTTCAAAACATAAAAATTCTATTTTTACTTCACATTCATATCGATAAAAATCATATTTTTATTTCGAAATTCAACACTTTTCTTTCTATTCAAAGTTCAAATCTTTTTTTTTTTTTTTTTTTTTTTTTTTTTCCTAACTTATTTTAAAGTTCAAATCTTTTAAAACCTTTTCTAAAATCTGTTTTAAAACTTTTCTTAAACAAATCAGTTCTAATTATTTTTGCAAATCAGTTTTTATTCTTTATAAAATTTCAGTATTTATATCTAAAATAAAAATCAGTTTTATTAAAATCCTTTTTCAAAAATCAGTTTGAATCCTTTTATAAAAACAGTTTTATAAATCTAAAAAGAAATCAGTTTATATTTTTTTTTTTTTATTAAAACAAATATCAGTTTTCAAATTAAAACAGAAATCAGTATTTAATCTTTAAAATAAAAGTAGAAATAAAATAATAAATAAAGAAGAAGGAAAAAGGGGACTTACAGAGGGGGGGGGGGGGTCCTTGCCGCGGTGGCTCGCAGGGGGGGGATCGACGTGGGGGAGGGCGCAGGCGGGGGAAGGGAGTTCGGCGGTCGCGGCTGGGGAAATCGCGGTGGAGGGTTTGGGTTTCGGGGAGTGGTCGCGTTACTGAAACGAGGAGGGGGGGCTTCGGTGGGCTCGTCGAGGGAGGGGGGGGTGCGGTGGTGGCTGGGATGAGGGAGGCGATGGGCGGCGGCTGTCGTAGGGGGGGGCGGCGTCGCTGGATCGCCTGGCGATTTCTTCTTTTTTTTTTTTCTTTTTTTTTTTTTTATTTCTGTCAAACGAAAACGGGGGGGGGGCCAAAGGTTATAGGGAGGAGAAAGGAATTTTTTTTTTTTTTTATTATTATTTAATTATTAAAAAGTTGACTTTTACATACGACCTCGAAACGAGGCCCACCGCCTGCCGTCCATAGCTAATTACCCCCATTCCGAACACAATGGGATATGTATCGTAAGCTGATTCGACCGTTTCAATCAGTTTCCGTTGAATTTACATTTAAATCACTATATTGAATTTTAAACGTATTTTTCGAATTACCGGGGTCACATATTAACTCTATAAATTGCAGAAAAATATTTTCTAGCTTCGTATTGACGATACGGTCCTAACAAAACTAGTTTCGTCGAATTCTGAGACCGTTAGAAAAATGGCCAATTTCCAGTCGATTAAAATCAACTGAAACTGGTCAAACGCGTTTTCCTTTTCCACGCTCACATATTAATTCGAAAAATTATGAAATTTGAAACCTAGCAATAACTTAACATCACGGACCCAACAAAACTGGTTTCGTCGAAATCCGAGGTCGTTTGCAAAATGTCCATTTTTAAGGGCCTGAATTCCATAGCGACTATTCAGAATTTTCAACTGGACATATCTTTTGATTCCCGATATGAAATCTTGATTTGTCGGATTCGTTGGAAAGATATCCACAATTAGATTCCATTATTTTTGGTTTCCCTAAAATCCGGATTGTTTTGCACCCGGCACATTCAATTGAAGTTTGAAATCAAATTATCGAACTACCGCGCCATTTTCAATTCTATTTATAATTATATATAACTATTTATATTCTAACGACGACGTATATAAATATATACGTCGAATTCTATTCAAAATAAATTTCACGTCTATATTATTTAAAATAATCTATTTTAAATATTCAAAATTCGCTAAAATTGCCAAAATAAAAATTTTAAACTGGCCCAGGTTTTACGGGTTGTTACAATCTCCCCCACTTAAAACTTTTCGTCCCCGAAAAGGAACAAAGTCGAAAGTGGTTTGATTATTCAGCTCTACGCTCGATCAGACTTCCATTCTCCAACTCTTTAGTTTCTGAGAATTTTCAAAATTTCAAAAATTTGGCTAACACCCTAAATTTT
Source organism: Allium sativum (assembly GCA_030737875.1). Lineage (NCBI taxonomy): Eukaryota > Viridiplantae > Streptophyta > Magnoliopsida > Asparagales > Amaryllidaceae > Allium > Allium sativum. The sequence goes on along the minus strand of CM060921.1, from coordinate 143,714,401 downwards.
TGAAAAATTTCGCCATAACCTCCCCTGCAATGGGAGCATCGGGGAATTTCAAATAGCTTCCCCGGTCCTTCAGATCTCAAAAAGAAAAAGAAAAAGCCAAGCGGCTAGCCAATAGGCTCACAAAATCATCATCACCCAAACAAAACAGGAAATTATGTAATAAACATGTACCTATTTGTCGGGCAAACAAATTTTATTCTCTGCTCTAGCCTCCTTGCTATGACCTGTTCAAAGATATATATGCATATGCAAGCAAATGCGACCAAATTTCAATACAAGTCAATATTTGATTCAGTTAGGCCTAATGGTTCAAAATTATCAAACAATTAATCAAACAACACAAACATCAATCAATTAGTGAATTAGAGTTTCAAATTCATAATTTTACTATATATAAAGAAAATCATGTTTTTGATGCCAATTCACAACAACGTATTCTAACTATATAAGTTTTGGTTCTCACACCAGCCCAATGGAAATATATAGAAAATCACACCTTCGTCACTCGAAAATAAATACTGGTAACGCTGCAGCATTATCAGAACCATCCCCGGGCAACTAGAATGTGATTCTATATCTACCCAATATATTAAAACTTTGAATATACGTTTGCAAGGCGTATATGCAAATTCTTTATATACTGAATTGTCCAAAATCAATATAAACAAATAATCAAATACGAATAGTTGATTTAAATTTTCAAAACAAAATTTGTTTTCATTTTAAAAATATACTCTTCACACTCGTTCTAGGATACTACTGATCCCATCTCTAACGAGTCATTCCCATTGGACATTACTAATCCAATATCTGATGAATCCTTTCGTATGGTTCTAATGTGTCTTGTTCTCTGAGCTTTGTAAACCAAAGCTCTGATACCAACTGTGACGGCAAAGAATCTCGCTCGGTCCGAACCAGTCGCTAAACCGATCCAGGCCGTTCGAAACGCCCTATCGTTTGAGAACACGACAAAACAGAACGCATACAGAAGAACATTTCATTGTATATAACAACAATGCATCAGATTACAAGAATATACAGAGTATAAATGAATATTACACAGAAATATCAGAGATTTAAATTACATTTAAATACATAGCAGCGGAAAATAATACAATACACAACTAGAAGAGATATACGGATACAAAGCTTTCCGGATATCATTCCAGCTGTAAACCAGGATCCTGTGAATATAAATCTGCAAAACCAAAACTACTAGCTGCCCGTGTCAAAATAGGGGCACCCAGAGTTTAGGTTAAAACAATAAACTCCAGGTCAGTCATGGGACTGGTGTGAGAACTAAAACAGTTATTAATCTTTACTTTAAATCATTAGGTAAATCAAGGGACCACGCCGTATAACACGGAACGGGATTCCTCCCAAGAATACCAGTGCATAAAACAAACAGCGCAATGCTAAGTAAAGAAAAATGAAGCTGTTATAAGACCCAGGTCCTATCACACAATGCAACGCAAGCCGGGGGATAGGGTTTTTACCTTATAACAGCCAAAGCATGCTTGATACGTTTAAAACAAATCATTTGATACTATTATAAGTGCATAGTGTATAAAACAACTTCAAATCATAAGTATCAATCATAGGCGGCATGAATGACCCATACCACTATGTCGCCATATATAGGTTTACAAATAAAACCGCAATTGTCACGTATTTGGAAATCGGATTTCCATCTATGAACCGAGGCAAGAGATAGTCCTCAACCGATTCGAGACGCTCTAGCCCGCCCCTCAGGCAAGCGCGCAGGCAAGCCTTGGATCGTCAGGGCCGGTCCACACGGAGTGGATTATTATGCCTGAACAATACGTCTCCCCACCCTATGGGGTGTAAGTCTGGTCCGTCAGCCGACCAGAATGCATTCGGCCGAAACCGATATAACCGAGGCGCCTCGCAACCGCAACAACCACATAAGTCAAACTCGTCAGGGCGTGTAAAACCACTGACGCCACTTCTAGCTAGAAAGAAACGCAAGTCCTCCCTGATGTCCCTCCCGTTTTTGGTTCATACCGGGTGTGAAACACGCGAGGTAAACGTTACACAAAGCTACGCCACAAAGGCCGTGCTTTGATCATCACCCCAAGACTCTGCTTTTCAACAGAAGCCTTGATCATTTGCATCTTAGCATGCCACACAGGCAAACCATCCTATGCAACCGATATCAGTCACACAGAATGAAATCCGATGTCAGACACACAGTCCATTTACAAGTCCGTCCTGGGCCTGAACGAAACCGGAGGCACCTAGTACCCCGCATATCCATCGATCTCCAAGTACGTCTGGACGATCACTAACTGTTTCCATCTTCTTGGGTGTACAGCCCAATCAAGATCATCAGTTATCACCCAAACGACGTGAAAACCTCCGGTCTTCGACCATCGTCTTCATCTTCGACTTATCGTCGTATCAGTTATTCAGAATGGGATAAACCCGGTCTTTCCGAATAACTCGCGTATATATTATAAAAGTGTTACACAAACACAACATACGCCTCATTCCAATTCATTAGTCACTAACCGTAAATTAATCAAGAGAATAATTCCCCAAATATTAACCCCGAAGGCCGAAACCAACATCAGATCAATATCCAGAAAACCATTCTGCTTGGCTAACCGACAGTTAGTTTCTAAATTTCACGTTCAAATCTAATTAAAGATTTAACCATCGCCTGGAGCAAAACTGGTGATACTCCATTCTCGATCTTTTCAATCTAATTAAAGATTCATTAAAACTCCACTTAGTTTTAATCTGTGACTGGGTTAAAGAATCAGTGTCATTTAAAAACACGGTTCACGATAAACCCAAAGTCACATCCCATTAATTATCGGGTTAAAGAACAAGTGTTATTTAAAACACTGTTCACGATAAACCCAAAAATCAATATCCATTCAATTCCAATTAAATATTATTTAATTGGTACACTTCATTAAATCTAAATAAAGAGATTTAATCATTTCTCAACTGGGTTCAAGAACAGTGTTAGTGAAGACACCATTCACGACAAACCCAAATCACATTCGATATTCAATACAAGGCTCCGAATAGAAAATATATCGGCTTATATTCAATATCGAATTCTACGACTAACAAATGTCGTATTGGAAATAACGATATAAATATATATCTTTCAAATTTCCACAACAACATCTGTATCATCACGAAATCCAACATCGAAATATTCCGAAGACAATTTCGATTCAAACCCATTCCAATGCGATCATTGGAAATTTTGGTTATTTTCAAAACCCTTTTCGAATTCAATTTATTTATTCAAAAATAAATAGAATTATAATTCTAGTTCAAAACTAGTTCATTTCGATAAAAATCTATTTTTATCTTTTCAAATATGGAGTTTTTCATCCCAATTCTTCACAAATCATTTCTTATGATTTTACACAAATTATTACTATTTTTAATAATTTTATCAAGGCCCGTACAGTCGATTTCCATCAGTGGCCATCGAACTGCACTTACAGCGACCTTTTTCGAATTTGATTTGGACATAATTCCAAATCCAACCGTTAGATTTCAAATTTCTAATCTTCGTTAGAAAGCTCTTTTCGATACGAACCCAACGGTTCCGGTTTTAGGAGAATCCGACGGTCGGATCTCCCGTAATGTCCGTTTGAAATAAATGGTCGAAATTCGCGAACTGCCGCGGCGCGGCGCGTTCTATTCAGGCCATTATATTATATATAATATATATATAATATATTTCGTCGATTTCTATTTAAAAACGAATTATATAAACAGTTTTAAATTCATTTCAAAATCTATTTCAACTTCCATTTCAATTCAAAGCAAAATTGAATTCTTCTTTATAAATTCGTTTCAAAATTCATTTCTGTTCAATTCAAATTTCAATTCAATTTGAATTCATATTCAATTCAATTCATTTCGAAATCGTTTTCAATTCAATTCATTTCGAATTCGTTTTTCAATTCAATTCATTTCGAAATCGCTTTCAATTCAATTCATTTCGAATTCGTTTTTCAATTCAATTCATTTCGAAATCGCTTTCAATTCAATTCATTTCGAAATCGCTTTTCCATTCAATTTATTTCGAAATCGTTTTCAATTCAATTCATTTCGAAATCGTTTTCAATTCAATTCATTTCGAAATCGTTTTCAATTCAATTCATTTCGAAATCGTTTTCAATTCAATTCATTTCGAATTCGTTTTTCCATTCAATTCATTTCGAAATCGTTTTCAATTCAATTCATTTCGAATTCGTTTTCAATTCAATTCATTTCGAATTCGTTTTTCCATTCAATTCATTTCGAAATCGTTTTCAATTCAATTCATTTCGAATTCGTTTTCAATTCAATTCATTTCGAAATCGTTTTCAATTCAATTCATTTCGAAATCGTTTTCAATTCAATTCGAAATCGATAAAATCGATATAAATATCGTTCACGTCAAAATGGCGTCAATCTAATCAACACGGCTTCATAAAGTTCTATTTTCAAATATTCTATTTCAAATATTTCTTTTTCAAATATTTCTATTTTAAAACTGGAATGAGGCCCAATCAATTACCATATAAAATTAATTATATGGATTTTCATACAACACATGTATATAATAGCAACGATAAATAATCAACCATCAACCAAAGTGCACTACACTGTATAAGCATCAAATATAGATATCTAACGCTTATAACAGCCTGTCAATCAATCGATCGACATATTTAATCAATCAGGATGAGTGAACTTCAAATTTCATCCCAACACCCGTGTGGGGTTTCAAACAATCAAACACAGATTTTATTTGTGCAGTTGGGCGATGTGTAAAATTTATCGACCCAATCAATATCAGTCAAATCAGTGTACATAAACAAACCGTCTGGTTTGTAAATGAATATTTTATTTATTCACATTCACTAGATTCATATTCACGTTAAAAATTATATTTTTAACGATAAAACATTTTATTCCAACATATGAATTTCTATTCAGTTCATTCTTTAAATAAAATGATATTTTTATTTTTCTAACATATTTTAGAAAATTTCGGCGGCATAACGGCACGATACTAGAAACGGGACAAGGCCTAGCCTAATCCCCGGTCTAGTGAAGGCCCACGCCATTCACACATCAATCGAATTCACTCTCGTTATGCAAACCACAAAATTTGGAGTAAGGGTCTAACCTAGCCTTACTCCTTCGCCTTATAACGGCGCACGTCTAATCCTAACCAATTTATCGATTCGATTTTTCACACCACAAACCACATTCAAACCAATATCACAATCAATAACCAAACAACCAAACAAACAAGTCCATGGTTTGTGGACGGGTGTCGGGTGCTACTAAGCACCGTCTGCATCCTAGTGTATATATATAACTAGAAAATAAATTTGAAAGGTGAGAAATTCTCACGTATAGCTATCCTAGCTCCACGGCTCTTCTAATGCAGGAAACCTTCGCCAACTCGCCTTTTGTCGCTTTCGTTGTCCGCTTTCACTACATATGTAAAAATCGAATTTTACTTCGCTATTCCATATATAAAAATCGAATTTTTTAGTTCAAAGTTGAATATATAAAAATCGAATTTTTATTTCAAAGTTCAATATATAAAAATTCTATTTTTCTATCGAAGTTCAAAACATAAAAACTATATTTTTCTTTCGAAGTTCAAAACATAAAAACTATATTTTTCTATCGAAGTTCAAAACATAAAAATTCTATTTTTACTTCACATTCATATCGATAAAAATCATATTTTTATTTCGAAATTCAACACTTTTCTTTCTATTCAAAGTTCAAATCTTTTTTTTTTTTTTTTTTTTTTTTTTTTTCCTAACTTATTTTAAAGTTCAAATCTTTTAAAACCTTTTCTAAAATCTGTTTTAAAACTTTTCTTAAACAAATCAGTTCTAATTATTTTTGCAAATCAGTTTTTATTCTTTATAAAATTTCAGTATTTATATCTAAAATAAAAATCAGTTTTATTAAAATCCTTTTTCAAAAATCAGTTTGAATCCTTTTATAAAAACAGTTTTATAAATCTAAAAAGAAATCAGTTTATATTTTTTTTTTTTTATTAAAACAAATATCAGTTTTCAAATTAAAACAGAAATCAGTATTTAATCTTTAAAATAAAAGTAGAAATAAAATAATAAATAAAGAAGAAGGAAAAAGGGGACTTACAGAGGGGGGGGGGGGGTCCTTGCCGCGGTGGCTCGCAGGGGGGGGATCGACGTGGGGGAGGGCGCAGGCGGGGGAAGGGAGTTCGGCGGTCGCGGCTGGGGAAATCGCGGTGGAGGGTTTGGGTTTCGGGGAGTGGTCGCGTTACTGAAACGAGGAGGGGGGGCTTCGGTGGGCTCGTCGAGGGAGGGGGGGGTGCGGTGGTGGCTGGGATGAGGGAGGCGATGGGCGGCGGCTGTCGTAGGGGGGGGCGGCGTCGCTGGATCGCCTGGCGATTTCTTCTTTTTTTTTTTTCTTTTTTTTTTTTTTATTTCTGTCAAACGAAAACGGGGGGGGGGCCAAAGGTTATAGGGAGGAGAAAGGAATTTTTTTTATTTTTTATTATTATTTAATTATTAAAAAGTTGACTTTTACATACGACCTCGAAACGAGGCCCACCGCCTGCCGTCCATAGCTAATTACCCCCATTCCGAACACAATGGGATATGTATCGTAAGCTGATTCGACCGTTTCAATCAGTTTCCGTTGAATTTACATTTAAATCACTATATTGAATTTTAAACGTATTTTTCGAATTACCGGGGTCACATATTAACTCTATAAATTGCAGAAAAATATTTTCTAGCTTCGTATTGACGATACGGTCCTAACAAAACTAGTTTCGTCGAATTCTGAGACCGTTAGAAAAATGGCCAATTTCCAGTCGATTAAAATCAACTGAAACTGGTCAAACGCGTTTTCCTTTTCCACGCTCACATATTAATTCGAAAAATTATGAAATTTGAAACCTAGCAATAACTTAACATCACGGACCCAACAAAACTGGTTTCGTCGAAATCCGAGGTCGTTTGCAAAATGTCCATTTTTAAGGGCCTGAATTCCATAGCGACTATTCAGAATTTTCAACTGGACATATCTTTTGATTCCCGATATGAAATCTTGATTTGTCGGATTCGTTGGAAAGATATCCACAATTAGATTCCATTATTTTTGGTTTCCCTAAAATCCGGATTGTTTTGCACCCGGCACATTCAATTGAAGTTTGAAATCAAATTATCGAACTACCGCGCCATTTTCAATTCTATTTATAATTATATATAACTATTTATATTCTAACGACGACGTATATAAATATATACGTCGAATTCTATTCAAAATAAATTTCACGTCTATATTATTTAAAATAATCTATTTTAAATATTCAAAATTCGCTAAAATTGCCAAAATAAAAATTTTAAACTGGCCCAGGTTTTACGGGTTGTTACAGGTTTTGATTGTAGAGCCTAGTATGGCGACATAGTGGGATGGGGCACTTATGCCGCCTATGATTGATACTTATGATTGAAATTGTTTTAACACTATACACTTATAGTAATAAGAAAAGATGGAATTTAGCGTATCAAGCATTCTTTGGCTATTATAAGGTAAAACCCTATCCTCCGGCTTGCGTTGCATTGTGTGATGGGACCTGGGTCTTATAATAGCTTCATTTTTCTTTATTTAGCATTGCGCTGTTTGTTTTAATGTACTAATATTCTTGGGAGGAAACCCGTTCCGTGTTATACGGCGTGGTCCCTTGATTTACTAACTTTAAAAATAAAGATTAATAACTGTTTTAGTTCTCACACCAGTCACATGACTGACCCGGAGTTTATTATTTTAACCTAAACTCTGGGTGCCCCTCTTTTCCACACGGGCAACTAATATTTTTGGCTTTGCAGATTTATATTCATAGGATCCTGATTTACAACTGGAACGATGCTCGGAAAGCTCTGTATCCATGTATTACTTTCAGTTGTGTTTTGTAATATTCTTCAACTGCTATGTAATTTAAATCTCTGATATTTTCTATGTAATATTTATTCATACTTTGAATATTCTTGTATTGTGATGGAATTGTTGTAATAAACAATGAAATGTTCTTCTGTTTGTGTTCTGATTTGTCTTGTCCTCAAAGCAATTTGTGCTTTCCTTACCGGGGGAGTCACGGGTTACTACAATATACTAGGATGCAGACGGTGCTTAGCAGCACTCGACACCCGTCGTCCACAAACCATGGACGACTTGTTTGTTTGTTTGATTGTGGTGTGAAAATTGATTATGTGATGTGGAATGGAAATAAATATTTTATAATTAAAAATATAATTTTTAACGAGTATATAAATAAAATAAATATTCATTTACAAATCAGACGATTTGTTTATGTACACCCATTTGACTGATATTGATTGGGACGATAAATTTTACACATCGCCCAACTGCATAAATAAATTCATTACTTGTTGTTTGAAACCCCACATGGGTATTGGGATGATATGGACATACACTAATCCCAATATTTAGTTGTATGTCAGTCGATTGGTTGACAGACTGTTATAAGCGTTAAATATTTATATTTGATGCTTATGCAGTGTAGAATGCACTCTGGATGGTGGTTGATTGTTTATCATGGTTGTTCGATACATGTGTTGTATGAAATCCATATAATCAAAATTATAGGATAATTGACTGTGTCTGATTCCAGTTCAGAAAGAATGAATTTTTTAAAATAACGAGTATTTTAAAATGATGAATATCTTAAAATAATATTCAGTAAAAGATCAAAATTTGATTTTAATGTCCGGTTTGGGATGGACACGAATATATTTAAATATATAAAGCCATGTTGATTAGATTAATGCCATTTTGACGTGAACGATATTTATATCGATTTTATTCATTTTTATAATGAATATCGAAAAAGAATTGATTGCAAAATCTAATGTTTTGAAAATATTATCATTTATATATCAATGATATGGAATATTCAATTTTGTTTAGAAATTGAATATGAAGTTGAAATCGTTGTGAAAACGAATTTAAAACGATTTATAAAATACATTTTAAATGGAAATCGATGAAATATATATTATATATATATAATGGCCCGAATAGAACGCGTCGCGCTGCGGCAGTTCGCGAATTTCGACATTGACTTCAAACGGACATTACGGGAGATCCGACCGTCGAATTCTCCTAAACTGGAACCGTTGGGTTCGTATCGAAAAGAGCTTTCTAACGAATATTAGAGATTTGAAATCTAACGGATTGGATTTGGAATTATATCTAAATCAAATTTGGAAAAGATCGCTTTAAGTGCAGTTCGATGGCCGTTTATGGAAATCGACTGTATTGGCCTTGATAAAATTATTAAAAATATCAATAATTAGTGTAAAATCATAAGAAATGATTTGGAAAGAATTGGGATGAAAAATTCCATATTTGAAAAGATAAAAATAGATTTTTATCGAAATGAACTAGTTTTGAATTAGAATAATAAATCCAATATTTTTAAAATAAATAAATTGGATTTAAAATGGTTTTAAAAATAACCAGGATTTCCAATATATGAATTGAAATGGATTTGAATCGAAATTTTGCTTGGAATATTTCGATATTGGATTTCGTGATTATACGGAGATTGTGGAGGAATTTGGAAGATACATATATCGCTATTCCAATACGATATATGTTGGTATCAGAATTTGATATTGAATATAAGCCGATATATTTCCTATTCAGAGCCTTATATTTAATATCAAATTGGATTTTGGGTTCGTCGTGAATGGTATCTTTAATAATACTGTTCTTGAACCGAATGGAGTTAAGAAAATTAGAAACTGACTGGAGATTAGTTAAGTTGAATGGTTTCCTGGGTATTGATCTGATGTTGGTTTCGGCCTTCGGGGCTAATACTTAGGGGATTGTTCTCTTACTAATTTACGGTTAGAGGCTAATGTGAATTGAGTTTATTGTAAACTGTGTTTTTAACGGCATTCGTTCTTTAACCCGATTTACAGTGAAATGTGATTTGGGATTTATAAATCTTTTTATCTAGATTTAACGGGAGTTTTCCAAGGTAACATTTTACAATTTAATATATTAAGTTGGAATTGAATGGAATTCGATTTGATAATAATCGAAGTGAATTTCTGTGGAGGAAGGCTATAAATACATATGGAATTTAAGAGGCGTTGTCGTTACTCCATTTATATTATTGGTCGGATATGGAAATTGATATCGATTATATATTGATTTGTTTTTCCGTGAAGATTCCATTGTTAATGGAATGTGATTTTGGGTTGTCGTGAATGGTATCTTTAATAATACTGTTCTTAGACCCAACGAAGTTAAGAAAATCAGAAATTAACTGGAGATTAGTTAAGTTGAATGGTTTTTTGGGTATTAATCTGATGTTGGTTTCGACCTTCGGGGTTAATACTTAGGGAATTGTTCACTTGCTAGTTTACGATTAAAGGCCGATGGAATGGAATGTGATTTTGGGTTTATCGTGAACTGTGTTTTAAATACATTGGTTCTTTAACCCAGATAAAGACAGGATATGGTTTCCCAAGTTAAACAATCATTAATATTGATTTTTGGGAAGATTAAAACCAAGTGGAGTTTTAATGCATCTTTAATTAGATTGAAATGATATCCAAAGGAAGATTAAAGAATAAATTTAAAGAATTTATCTTTGATAAAATTAATGGGAACCTTTCCCAGAGTATAATAATATCTGAATAAAGGAACATTCTGGATTGGAATAAGGCGTATGTTGTGTTTTATAGCACTTGTTTATTATATACGCGAGTTATTCGGAAAGACCGGGTTTATCCCATTCCGAATAACTGATTCAACGATGTGTCGAGGATGAAGACAGTGGTTGAAGACCGGAGGTCTTCACATCTTTTGGATGATTACTGATGTCTTGATTGGGCTGTCACCCAAGACAAGGTAATAAGTGGTGATCGTCCAGATGTACTTGGAGATCAACGGATACACGAGGGCCTCTCCCCTGTATTGGACATATGGGGGAGGAATAAGGTGCCTCCGGTTTCGTTTAGACCCAGAACGAACTTGTAAATGGATGTGTGCCTGACATCGGATTTCATTCTGTGTGACTGATATACATCGGTTGCATAGTGTGAATTGCTTGTGCGACATGCTGAGATGCAAATGATTAAGGTTTCTGTTGAAAAGAAGAGTCATGTAGTTGATGATCAAAGCACGGCCTTTGTGGCGTAGCTTTGTATAGCGTTAATTCGCGAGCCTCACACCCCGATGTGAACCAGAAACGGAGAGGACCTCAGGGAGGACATGCGTTTCTTTCTAGCTAGGAGTGGTGTCAGCGTTTTGCACGCCCTGGCATTTTACTTATGTGGATGATGGATAGGAGGCGCCTCAGTTATATCGGTCGATCCGGGGCCGATGGAGTCATTTGTCTCATTTACGCCCCATAGGGTGGGAAAACGCATTGTTCAGGGATTTTAATCTACATCGAGTGGACCGGCCCTGACAATCCAAGGCTTGACTGAGTACTTGCCTGAGACATGTTAGGCTAGATTGTCTCGAAGCGGTAAGGACGATCCCTTTCCTTGGTTCACAGATGGAAATCCAACTTCCAATACGTGACAATTGCAGTTTTGATTGTAGAGCCTAGTATTGGCGACATGATATATGGTACCCATGCCTTCTAGGAATGATACATTTATATTTGAAGTTGTTTTATACACTATGCACTTATAATAGTATCAAATGATTTGTTTTAAACGTACCAAGCATGTTTGGTTATTATAAGGGAAAACCCTATCTTCCGGCTTGCGTTGCATTGTGTGATGGGACCTGGGTCTTATAATAGCTTCATTTTTCCAAAAAGCATTGCGCTATTTTGTTGTATGCACTAGTATTCTTGGGAGGAAACCCGTTCTGTGTTATATGGCGTGGTCCCTTGATATATCTGATTTAAAGTAAAGTTTTAAATAACTATTTTAGTTCTCACACCAGTCACATGACTGGCCAGGAGTTTATTGTTTTAACCTAAACTCTGGGTGCCCCTATTTTCAACACGGGCAGCTAGTAGTTTTGTTTTTGTAGATTTATATTCATAGGATCCTGGTTTACAGGTGGAATGACATTCATAAAGCTTTGTATCCGCATATTCTTTTCAGTTGTGTTTTGTATTATTTTCCGCTGCATTGTAACTTGTAAGTCTCGGATATTTAGTAAATGTGTAATATTTATTCATACTTTGTATATTCTTGTATTCTGATGTAAATTGTTGTAATAAGCAATGAAATGTTCTTCTGTTTGTGTTCTGATTGGTCTTCTTCTCAAAGCAATCCGGGCTTTCCTTCACGGGGAAGTTCGGGTCGTTTCAGGAGGGGGTGAGGTTGTTACGCTCCTAGGGACCACGAGTGGTATTAAAATCACCTCCGACAATCCTGGGGCCAGCGTGGGAGATGCCCGCCATCTGGCACTCCTGCCAAAGTTGTTTTTTCATGTCACCATCAAGTGGCGCGTAAATATTGGAAATGAGATATAGGGTGTTAGAAGCAAGGTAAGGAGAATATGGAGAGCGAAAATTGTTTTTAGAGTCTGAATACAGGACCAGGTGTGACTGTTCCAGGCAGTGATGAGGCCACCTCTGGTGCCATCCACTTCGAATGTTTCCCAGTCAGAAAAGAGATTAGACAACTAGGAATTTTGAGTAGGGGGAGCGCTGAGTTTAGATTCTTGAAGGAGTAGAATGTCCAGATTTAAGGGAGAAAGCATGAGTTTTGAGGTGAATCTCTTTTTGGGGTCCCCTAGCCCCCTAATGTTCCAGGTAAGTATCTTCATTGGGAGGAAGTAGCTCTCTCCAGCTCGAGGCGTTGCATGGTGGAGTAGTGATCCTCAAATAACTCCACACCCATACCAAGAGCAAGCTTCTTGTCGAGACTGAAGTTTTCTTTAGTGAAGACGATAGGTTGGTAAATACTGCCCTGTGAGGAGGATGGATTACCTGAGCTTGAAGCTTGAATGCGTGCACTTCGATGAACGGCTGAGCTTGACAAGGCCGGTGCAATCATGGGTGAGAGGCCCTCTAGGAGTGGAGGAGGAGGTAGTGGTGGGGTGATATCTTGAATGGGTGGCTGCTCAACGGGGTCCACGGACTGATTGGGGCTGGAGAGGTCTATGTATAAGTTGAAATCAGTGATTGGGTCCCAGTTACGTTCCGGAGAAGGCCAGGGGTTCCATCCTAGTTGGAATCGTTTCAAAACGAATTTATAAATATTTTATATAAAGGAAATCGACAATATATATAATATATATTATATATATTTAATGGCCTGAATAGAATGCTCCGCGCAGCGACCGTTTGCGAACTTCGACCATTAACTTCAAATTGATGTAACGGGAGATCTAACCGTTGGATTCTAATAAAACCGGAACCTTTGGGTTCGTACCGAAAAGTGATTTCCAATGAATATAACATATTTGAAATCTAATGGTTGGATTTGTAAAAATGTCCAAATCGAATTTGAAAAAGGTCGCTATAGATGCAGTTCGGTGGCCGTTATTGGAAACCGACTATACGGGCCTTGATAAAATTATTAAAAATATGGAAAAATTATGTAAAATCATAATTAATAATTTGGATGAAAACTTTCATATTTGAAAAGATAAAAATATATTTTTATTGAAATGAATTAGTTATTAACTAGAATAACAATCCAATGTTTTTAAATAAATAAATTGGATTTTGGGTTGTTGTTAACGGTGTCTTTAATAACATTGTTCTTAAACCCCGATTAGAAAAGAATAAATCTTTTAAATAAGATCTAGAGAAGTTACCAATTAATTAATATTTAATTGGAATTGAATTGAAATTGAATTGAAATTGGATTTTTGGGTTTATCGTGAACAATGTTTTAAATAACATTTGTTCTTTAACCCAATTAACAGTGAAAATATAATTTGGAATTTATAAATCTTTTATTAAGATTTAAATGGTAATTTTCCAAAGTAAAGTTTTCCAATTTAATAGATTAAGTTGGAATTGAATGGAATTCAATTTGTTAATAATCTAGATGAGCTTTTGTGAATGAAGACCGCTACAATATATGGAATTTAAAAGGCTTTACCGTTATTCCATTTGTATTATTAGTCTGACACGGGAATTGATACCGATTATGTACTGTTATGATTTCTGTGTAGATTCCATTTTAATGGAAGTTGATTTTGGGTTTATCGTGACCTGTGTTTTAAATGACATTGGCTCTTTAGCGCAGTTAAAGATAAGATTAATTTCTTAAATTGAATAATCATAAAGTAATTATTTTTTATATTAAAACCAAATTGGAGTTTTAATAAAATTTTAATTAGATTTAAATGGGAATGAGATAATTAAATTTATTGAATTCTTGAAATGATCGAAAATGGAGTACCATCAGTTTTACTCCAGGCGATAGTTAAATCATTAATTAGATTTGAACGTGAAAGGGTAATTAATTTTACCCAGAGCACAGTGGGTGTTAGATATGGAGTGCTACCAATTTTTCTCCATTGGATGAATAGGTTGAGATTGGAAAATAATAAATGATTATTGTGGTAAGGTTCGATAATCCCGACTAGTTAATAAAATCTGTTGAAATTGATATCCAAAGAAAGATTAAAGAATAAATTTAAAAGAATAAATTTTTGATAAATTAATGGGAACCTTTCCCTAATAATGTGAATAATTTATTAAAAGAATATTCTGAATTGGAATGAGGTGTATGATGTGTTTTTATAGCACTTGATTATAAAATACGCGAGTTATTCGGAAAAATCGGGTTTAACCCATTCTGAATAATTACTATGACGATTAAAAGTCGACGATGAAGACGGTGGTTGAAGACCGGAGATCTTCACATCTTTTGGATGATTACTGATGTCTTGATTGGGCCATACACCCAAGACAAGGTGATAAGTGGTGATCGTCCAAACGTACTTGGAGATCGACCGGATATGTGAGGGCCTCTCTCATGTATTGGACATACGAGACGAGGAATAAGGTGTCTCCAGTTTTGTTCAGACCCAGAATGGACTTGTAAATGGATGGTATGTCTGACGTTGTATTCCTTTATGCTGTATTCGTTGATCTCTGCTAAATATATATCTGTTTGGTGGCGAAGAATTTATTCTCTTGCTTAACACCCTCCTCGGAGACGTACGAGCTTAGAGGTTATATATTGGCAGAAATCAATGGTATGGTATGGATTGACAATGTGACATGCTGAGATGCATGGATCAAGGCTTTTGTTGAAAAGAAAAGCCTTTTGGATGATGATCAAAACATAACTTTAATTGGCATAGCTTTGTGTAGCGTTGCTTCGCGAGCCTCACACACCGGTATGATGGTGAACTAATGGTCAGGTCAGTATGCTTTCGAGATGAGGATGGATTCGGTATACCGAGATGAGTTGAGTGTGGTGCACCACACTCAGGGGGATGGGGCATACCCCCCGATTCCTAGAAGGATAGAGTAGGTGGTGTTTTCTCTCGCTGAGATGTAAGTCGTAGTGATACTTGATTTCCCAAAACGGCGGATGTGAATTAAGATGTTTTCTCTAGCTGGGACGTAAGCCGCTGTGTATTGCACTACACGATATATCTTTCGAATCAGCAGCCATCATGATGGAAATCCAACTTTCCAATACGAGCTTTGCGGTTTTAGTTGTAAACCTATATTGGCAATATAATATGTGGTACCTATGTTGCCTATGATTGATACATTTACTTTCGAAATTTGTAACAACCCGTATTTTAACAACGTGTTAAGACAAGAATCAAGGCAGAATTAAATATTAAAATATAAATCACGGAAAACGGGTTGCGCCATTGCGTTCGTCTCGGAAAAATACACGAAATAGAGTCCGAGTTTTCGAAAAACGGAGTCTGTATGACCAAGTTATGGCCCAATGAAGTTTTCAGAAAATTCCAAGCCCAAAAACAGTTCAAATTCGAATTCAGATTTAAATTACAACCAAGGCAGAATGGGCGGGAATTTTCCCGCCCTAGGCAGGGTCGACACAGGGGTCGACACCAGTGTCGACCCCCCCCAATGGGTCGACACCCATGTCGACCCAGGGGTCGACCCCCCCCCCCCCCCCCGGTCGGACCAATTTTTCGGGTGCACCTGTTTTGGCTCCTGGGTCTTGTTTTGGCGGTTTTGTGACGATTTTAGATGGCTCAGATCTATCCTAGGGTTTATCCTATGGCTAAAACTAATCCTAAACACTATAAAAAGACCCTAAGACCTAGCCTAAATCATACTATTTCATTTTAGCCTCATGCAGCCGCCATTAAACCTAGAACTCTAAATTAAAAATACAAAGAACATAATTAAAGAAGACGAAGGATGATTCTTGAAGGCTACAACTAGAAGCTACAACAACTACGACGCTTTAGACAACGGATTTGGGGCTATTTGATTTAAAGTTTTGATTTGGATTGCTTGCTTCATATTGTAAGTTCTATGTCACTTTTTAGGCAAAAACGCTAAAATAACATGGACATGCTATGAATTGAAACCGGATTTAAGAACTATTATTAATCCATGTTTATATTGTTTAACTTTGAATCAAAATTTGGGAATATTGCTATGATAATGTTGCAAGTTAAACTTATCATGATGTTGATGTTGTTATGAATCACTTGGGCTTAATTTTATTGCATGTTGAACAAATACATGTCCATGGAATCATTATGTTCATTGAAATCCTCACGTTGATTAAACCATGCCTATGATGCTAATTAAACCATGTCTATGATATTAATGAAACTATGCCTGTAATGTTAATATACCTATCATGCTAATGACAAATTGGGAATTGCTAGGTCATGATGAAAAGTTGGAATCATTATGTTTATAATGCTAGATGAGAATCATTATGTTAAAAATACTAAATTGGAATCCACTATGCCTATTAGAATTACCATGCCTTTAATGTTTCATGTTTGTAATAAAATTATTATTATGCCCGCAATGATTATTATGCCTAGGATGTAAAGTTAAATTCATCATGTTGAACTAAGTTGGAACCATTACTATGCCAAGTTATCATCATGCTAGTATTGAAACCATGTGATATGTTATAGCCTGTTTATTATGCTAGTGATGTTGGAATTGTCACGTATGCCTATCACATGTCTGGTGTTATTCCCCTTTATCTCTTGGATTGTTTATGCTTGCGAACGAAGTACGTTTATATACGTTGGGGATACGATTGGGTAGGATAGGCAAAACTTGAATTGATTATAATCATAAACCGTGAAATTTGGCATAAGTAGAACATGAAATATGGCACAAAAACTCGACTTGAACATGCCATAACTTGACTTGAAACATGCCTTAGTTGGGCACGAAATTGACATATGAACATGCTATGAAAATAGCATGAATCTGATAAGAACATGGGCATGACTTTAGAAAACAAGAAAGTGGCCAACTCGAGGTTGGGTTGAGTTTGTAGTGTAAACCTGCCCGGAACCGCCCGGCAAATCCAGTTGCTACAAACAATAGGATCCAATGTGGGTAGTTGGTCACATCGCGCTTGAAACCCGAGGTTGGGTTGAGTTCGTAGCGTAAACCTGCCCGGAACCGCCCGACAAATCCAGTGGTTACGAACAATAAGATCCAATGTGAGTGGTTCGGTGCATTAACGAATCAATTAATGCTAATTAGGGTTAAGTCATGAACATGAAA
Organism: Allium sativum; assembly: GCA_030737875.1. Lineage (NCBI taxonomy): Eukaryota > Viridiplantae > Streptophyta > Magnoliopsida > Asparagales > Amaryllidaceae > Allium > Allium sativum. The sequence continues at coordinate 143,696,682 of CM060921.1, read as the reverse complement.
AGACAACTTAACCAACTTGAACACGATTTGTAGGGCTAAGTCATGGACTTGAAACGACAACACTTAGCCAACTTGACATGACACGTAAGCAGGTTAAGTCACGAATTTAAATGGCATACTTAACCATCTTGACATGACTAGACTGGAAAAGGATTAAGTCACGAATTACATGACTTAATCGGTAAGGCGAGTTAGGTCACGAATTACATGACCTAATCTGTTAGGCGAAACCCTAGACACGACCCTTTTCAGCAGTAACCCTCTAGATGTACCAAGGTACCCTGGGGCTAGGCCGGGTGGGGGCACGATTACTGGGCTGATTGTAAGAGGTGAACGACGACAGTGGGGTATGCCAGTGTAGGTTCGGTGGACTACGGTCGTGCACGTATTCCGGGGCAGGCACTGGGTATCCATAGATTTATCTGTGCATCTTGAATCGTGTCAGGGGTTGACACCCTAGGGCTGATACACCCGAAGGTGGACCCAGCAAAGGTGACTACATTCGTGATTAGCCGTATGACACAGACACTTGACGAGCTAGAACTTATAGGGAGCCGATCGACTAGATAATCGCTCCGTAGGACCCCATACTTGGGTCAGACCCTGTTTCAGGGTCATTTCATGATATTGGGCCGTGGGATTTATTTCGTGATTAACTTGTGATATGGGCTTAGTATACTAGTACAGTCGATGCAACGAATCTCGAACATGTGATGCTTTACTTGACTTGTCTTGACTTATCCTGATCACCTTAGTCTATCTTGTTCACCTTGACACCATTCTTAAGTTTAGTTCCAGTTCATACATGACAGGTTGTTTTAACCATTTTTACACTGAAAGTCACTAGGACTTACTCAGTCTTTATGACTGACCCTTTTCCTTTCGCCTCTTTTTCTTTCGTTTCCCCCCCTCAGGTTCTCAGGGATGAAACACTAGCTCTTAGCTTGGATATCACTTGCTTTGGCTCAGCATGTACGGTTTGCTACGGCTGCTTCTTTTTACTGCACTTGGGGAATAAGCTGTTTTTCTATTTTTAAGTTATTGCTTCTTTGGCTATTATTACATGACAGTTGTAATGAAGTTATTTGAAATGTTTGTAAGAGACATGGTTTATTTTGGAATGAAATGAAGTTCTGTTTTGCTCATAAATTCTTCCGCTGTTTACTTAATTATTTATTTATGTTCTGTCTTGTGATAATTCTGTGATGTTATCTCGATAATACCTCTCCAAAACTAGTGCATTCCCCTTTTTGAGTGACCCTAGCGGAGGTGGGATGTTACACTTGGTATCAGAGCAGAAGGTTACCAAGACTGGGCAAAAGTTTTGAAAACCTTTTGAATTTTTTTCAAAACCATTTACAAAGAAGCAAATTTTCAAGAAAATTTTGTTTTGATTAAAAGGCATATTCCCCAAAGCAATTAGCACTATCTTTGTTTCCTCGTTTGAATCTTTTCCTTTTTCGTTTTCAGCTTATCATGGCCGACGACCTTAATCTTCCCGAGGGGGTCAATATACCCACTTGGTTCCGTCGTTTCCTAGAGGCTTGGGCTAATATGGCAGGCCCAGCCAATCCTCCTCCTCATCCTCTGCGAGAAACCGCTTTTTCAAAGATATGCAAGGACTTTAAGGCCATGGGTGGAAAGGATTTCCTAGGAACTGAGACTTTTGTTGAGGCACGGAATTGGTTGAAGGAAACCGAAGACTTGTTTGTTATCTTTGAGGTAGAGGACAATAGGAAAGTACAGTTGGCGGCTTGGCTCATGAAAGAGGAAGCTTCTTATTGGTGGGAAGTCACCAACGCTACTAGGCCCATTGAGACTTGGGCGGACTTTAGAGGGAGATTTGGGCTTAAGTTCTTGTCATCGGTAGAGGACAGTCTCCAAATGGAACGGTTTCTGGCCCCTTAAACAAGGAAATATGACAGTTAAAGAATACGTGAACCGTTTCAATCAGCTTGCTCGCTTCGGATTGGAGTTAGTCAACACTCCTCAGAAAAAGGCGCTACGTTTTGCACGAGGCTTGAACGAGCCACTACATGGTTTGGCCATGACTCATGTGCCCATGGGGGCGACCTTTGAAAGCTTAGTGGATATGGCCCTACTGTATGAGGAAGATAAGAAGGGCAAGAAAGAGGTCAAGCCCAACGATTCTCAGAATAAGAAGGTAGACTCCGAGAAAGGAAGCAAGAACGACAACTCACGTGATAAAAGGAAATGCAATTTTTGTGGTACGGAAGGGCACATAGCCAAGGATTGTAGAAAGAGGAAGAGAAAGCAAGGTGAATGTTTTCATTGTGGGGAGACTGGACACATCAGCAAGGACTGCCCTAAAAAGCAGACCGGACCTTCTGGGGGTACATCGTTAACTTCTTTTTCTAGATGCTTTGTTTTATCTTGTTATCTCCTCGATCCTATCTTGAGAACCATAGGTAGAATCTTTTTGGATGTAAACATGTAATTGAAACATGTTATGATTGCGAAATGGTTGCAAGTGGTCGCAAGTGGTTGCTCGTGGATGCATGAATACACATTAGGCACTAGATCGGCTCAGTCACAGTTTCATACTTGCATATGCATGAGTGTTTATTTTGGAAACTTGGTTGTACTATCATTTGGTTGTTGCATATGATTGAATGTTTGTGCACTCATGTAGAAATTATGAATTATAATAGGAAAATTTTTCATACATATTGGATTCATTTCACTAAACATATTTTGCATTTAGAAGATCAATCAGGCCTGATCATTAGCATTAGCTAAGGAACATATACACACACTCTTTGCATGTGTTCATAAAACATTAGAAGTCTTTTAAGGACCATGGTTGCTTGTGGATGATGTTTTGAGTAGATGGATGATTGGATGGTAGGACACATCCTCCCTAACTTGGAGATTTCGGGGACGAAATCCTTTAAGGAGGGGAGAATGTAACAACCCGTATTTTAACAACGTGTTAAGACAAGAATCAAGGCAGAATTAAATATAAAAATCTAAATCAGGGAAAACGGGTTGCGCCATTGCGTTCGTCTCGGAAAAATACGCGAAATAGAGTCTGAGTTTTCGAAAAACGGAGTCCGTATGACCAAGTTATGGCCCAATGAAGTTTTTAGAAAATTCCAAGCCCAAAAACAGTTCAAATTCGAATTCAGATTTAAATTACAACCAAGGCAGAATGGGCGGGAATTTTCCCGCCCCAGGTAGGGTCGACACAGGGGTCGACACCAGTGTCGACCCCCCCAATGGGTCGACACCCATGTCGACCCAGGGGTCGACCCCCCCGGTCAGACCAATTTTTCGGGTGCACCTGTTTTGGCTTCTGGGTCTTGTTTTGGGGGCTTGTGACGATTTTAGATGGCTCAGATCTATCCTAGGGTTTATCCTATGGCTAAAACTAATCCTAAACACTATAAAAAGACCCTAAGACCTAGCCTAAATCATACTATTTCATTTTAGCCTAATGCAGCCGCCATTAAACCTAGAACTCTAAATTAAAAATACAAAGAACATAATTAAAGAAGACGAAGGATGATTCTTGAAGGCTACAACTAGAAGCTACAACAACTACGACGCTTTAGACAACTTATTTGGGGCTATTTGATTTAAAGTTTTGATTTGGATTGCTTGCTTCATATTGTAAGTTCTATGTCACTTTTTAGGCAAAAACGCTAAAATAACATGGACATGCTATGAATTGAAACCGGATTTAAGAACTATTATTAATCCATGTTTATATTGTTTAACTTTGAATCAAAATTTGGGAATATTGCTATGATAATGTTGCAAGTTAAACTTATCATGATGTTGATGTTGTTATGAATCACTTGGGCTTAATTTTATTGCATGTTGAACAAATACATGTCCATGGAATCATTATGTTCATTGAAATCCTCACGTTGATTAAACCATGCCTATGATGCTAATTAAACCATGTCTATGATATTAATGAAACTATGCCTGTAATGTTAATATACCTATCATGCTAATGACAAATTGGGAATTGCTAGGTCATGATGAAAAGTTGGAATCATTATGTTTATAATGCTAGATGAGAATCATTATGTTAAAAATACTAAATTGGAATCCACTATGCCTATTAGAATTACCATGCCTTTAATGTTTCATGTTTGTAATAAAATTATTATTATGCCCGCAATGATTATTATGCCTAGGATGTAAAGTTGAATTCATCATGTTGAACTAAGTTGGAACCATTACTATGCCAAGTTATCATCATGCTAGTATTGAAACCATGTGATATGTTATAGCCTGTTTATTATGCTAGTGATGTTGGAATTGTCACGTATGCCTATCACATGTCTGGTGTTATTCCCCTTTATCTCTTGGATTGTTTATGCTTGCGAACGAAGTACGTTTATATACGTTGGGGATACGATTGGGTAGGATAGGCAAAACTTGAATTGATTATAATCATAAACCGTGAAATTTGGCATAAGTAGAACATGAAATATGGCACGAAAACTCGACTTGAACATGCCATAACTTGACTTGAAACATGCCTTAGTTGGGCACGAAATTGACATATGAACATGCTATGAAAATAGCACGAATCTGATAAGAACATGGGCATGACTTTAGAAAACAAGAAAGTGGCCAACTCGAGGTTGGGTTGAGTTTGTAGTGTAAAGCTTCCCGGAACCGCCCGGCAAATCCAGTTGCTACAAACAATAGGATCCAATGTGGGTAGTTGGTCACATCGCGCTTGAAACCCGAGGTTGGGTTGAGTTCGTAGCGTAAACCTGCCCGGAACCGCCCGACAAATCCAGTGGTTACGAACAATAAGATCCAATGTGAGTGGTTCGGTGCATTAACGAATCAATTAATGCCAATTAGGGTTAAGTCATGAACATGAAAAGACAACTTAACCAACTTGAACACGATTTGTAGGGCTAAGTCATGGACTTGAAACAACAACACTTAGCCAACTTGACATGACACGTAAGCAGGTTAAGTCACGAATTTAAATGGCATACTTAACCATCTTGACATGACTAGACTGGAAAAGGATTAAGTCACGAATTACATGACTTAATCGGTTAGGCGAGTTAGGTCATGAATTACATGACCTAATCTGTTAGGCGAAACCCTAGACACGACCCTTTTCAGCAGTAACCCTCTAGATGTATCAAGGTACCCTGGGGCTAGGCCGGGTAGGGGCACGATTACTGGGCTGATTGTAAGAGGTGAACGACGGTAGTGGGGTATGCCAGTGTAGGTTCGGTGGACTACGGTCGTGCACGTATTCCGGGGCAGGCACTGGGTATCCGTAGATTTACCTGTGCATCTTGAATCGTGTCAGGGGTTGACACCCTAGGGCTGATACACCTGAAGGTGGACCCAGCACAGGTGACTACATTCGTGATTAGCCGTATGGCACGAACACTTGACGAGCTAGAACTTGTAGGGAGCCGATCGACTAGATAATCGCTCCGTAGGACCCCGTACTTGGGTCAGACCCCGTTTCAGGGTCATTTCATGATATTGGGCCGTGGGATTTATTTCGTGATTAACTTGTGATATGGGCTTAGTATACTAGCACACTCGATGCAACGAATCTTGAACATGTGATGCTTTACTTGACTTGTCTTGACTTATCCTGATCACCTTAGTCTATCTTGTTCACCTTGACACCATTCTTAAGTTTAGTTCCAGTTCATACATGACAGGTTGTTTTAACCGTTTTTACACTGAATGTCACTAGGACTTACTCAGTCTTTATGACTGACCCTTTTCCTTTCGCCTCGTTTTCTTTCGTTTCCCCCCCTCAGGTTCTCAGGGAGGAAACACTAGCTCTTAGCTTGGATATCACTTGCTTTGGCTCAGCATGTACGGTTTGCTATTGCTGCTTCTTTTTACTGCACTTGGGGAATAAGCTGTTTTTCTGTTTTTAAGTTATTACTTCTTTAGCTATTATTACAAGACAGTTGTAATGAAGTTATTTGAAATGTTTGTAAGAGACATGGTTTATTTTGGAATGAAATGAAGTTCTGTTTTGCTCATAAATTCTTCCGCTGTTTACTTAATTATTTATTTATGTTCTGTCTTGTGATAATTCTGTGATGTTATCTCTATAATACCTCTCCAAAACTAGTGCATTCCCCTTTGTGAGTGACCCTAGCGGAGGTGGGGTGTTACAAAATTGACTTCTACACTATACATTTATAGTAATAATAGAAGATAAATTTCGCGTATTGAGCATATTTGGCTATTATAAGGTAAAACTCTATCCTTCGGCCTGTGTTGCATTGTGTGATGGGTCCTGAGTCTTATAATAGCTTCATTTTTCTTTTATTTAGCATTATGCTGTTTGTTCTATGCACTATTATTCTTGGGGGTAAACCCGTTCCGTGTTATACGGCGTGGTCCCTTGATTTACCTAACTTTAAAATAAAGTTAATAGTTGTTTTAGTTATCACACCAGTCCCATGACTGACTCAGAGTTTATTGTTTCTATCTAAACTTTGGGTGCCCATATTTTCCACACAGACAGCTAGTAGTTTTGGTTTTCACAGATATTTCTTTTCACAGGATCCTGGATTACAGCTGGAGCTATATTCGGAAAGCTTTGTATTCGTGTGTCTCTTTCAGTTGTGTCAATTGTTATTTTCCGCTACGCATTATACTTATGTATTATTTTCTGCTGCTATGTATTTTAATCTCTGATATTTTCCACTATATATTATTTATTCATACTTTGATATATTCTTGTACTCTGATGAAATTATTGTAATAGCAATGAAATGTTCTATTGTTTGTGTTCTGATGAGTGTTGTTCTCAACTCAATCCGGGCTTTCTCGAAAGGGGAAGTTTGGGTCGTTTCATGCTTTCAAGTGGCTTGTTGCTTGAGTAAAATGAAAAATAAATACAATGGACGTAGCTAGTAGCAAAATTAATTTAACAACCATTATAAGCAGTAATGGAGTAGTGAAGAAGTAGTTTAAAGCTGGAATGTAAATCTAGATTGTTTAATTGTGTTTTAAAGGCAAAAAATAATGTTTCTAAATTTTCATCCGAAGTTTTTCAATGGAAAAAAATAACTACTGCATTCAATTAATCTCCTAGATTTTGTGGGCTAACTATTCTTGCATATCTTGTCACTTCTCCTCAAATATTCAAGCCTGATATGAGATAAGTTGGTGGAACAATAGGATATAGAAGTATTCACCAATTGATTATATGGTAAATTGCAATGTTGATTTGGGTTCTTGGAATAGAATTCAAAATCAATTGATTGACAAGTCTATATTTCAATGCTAAATAGTCATGAACACACAGTGCATTAGTCCAATATGGGAGAACAACTGTAATGCAATGCTAATACATGCTTTATAAATCTTAACAGAGGATGAAGAGAGACAACAACTTCCTAAAGAAATGGAAAAGGTTTGTAGTGCAAGTATTGCAATATGGTTTTTTGCTACAGACCTGTATTTAGTATGGTTCACTAAGTTGCTTTATTTCAGTATAAGATGCATAAGTACATGTATTTTGTCTATCTGCATTTTTTGAAGGAAGTATAAATATCGTAGTTCTGACTGAAATGGTTTGAAGTTTGATACCGACTCTGAAGTATTTCTTTGAGAGGGGAACGTGCACTGTGTAGATAATCGACAGGAGAGGTGCAATGCAATGCTGCAAGTTCTATGAAGCGGTATGTTTAGCCCATTTATAATTTTTTATTAAATACGAGTGATAACCATATGTCTAATTATGGCGTTCCTAAGATCTACCGATGCATGCATACTTAGTTCTTTATTTGTCTACTAAAGATAAATCAGTGTCTATAGATGTAAAGTTGAAAAACGAGCTATTGCTTTGTTTTTTTCTTTCATGCCAAAATAACAATCCATCTTTTGATAGTATATTTTATGCTGTGACTCCTTTTGTTTTGTTAGAAGCATTTTTATAAGCATACTGGTAATGGTCAAAAGAAATAAAATATAATGGGCTTTGGGCTTGAATGTTTTCCTGATAGGGTCTTTGTTCTTCAAGGCTCTGGTGTTGATCCCGACCGGCTCGAAAATGAGGATGTGCAAGTGATAAAAGTAGTTTAGGATTCAGAGCAAGATCCGCAAGAGAATAAGAGAATGGTTGGAACAAGACATAAGAAGAAGGAGGTGAAAAATTAGAAGATGTATACCCAGAAGTAAAGAAAAATCACAGGGAAAACTAAGGTGAAAATCTAGTAATATTTTAGTAATTCCAAAATCTAATCTTTATTATTTATGCATGCTTTGATCCCCGTGTATGTACATTGTTCATGAATGACCCGATCAACCTAACTATTACAAGTGATAGTTTATTGGAATAGTCAGTTAATCATAAATTATGTTGTCAAAATTATCAAAAATGCAAGAACGATAATCTCTGGTTTGCATGACAGACATGCACAGTCTGCACGACGTTCGATTTTTGTTCCTACTTATAGCTTCGCTTGTTTCGTCTGGTTTCTACGTCTTCTTGAATCCTCTGAAAATTTTACATTGAATCCAAATGGTTGGGATGAATTGTTTAGCTTTGTTTTCCAAGACTGTTTGATGAAAAGATTTTCCTACTTGATGTTGATCAGCTGCTCAATTAAATACATGCATACTAAATTGATAAGCGTAATTCATCTTATATGTATATCTGGTCAGAACTAGTATGTGGTTTATAGAATATTCAGCAAGTTCATATTCACAAAAACTGTTCATGGTTAGCATTTAGTATAATGTACAACTTTGATCCTTTGGCCTTGTAGTCTTCCTACTTAGGGCCTCTAATATATAAGGTCGACATTGTGACATCTGCCAATATGCTGTTGCAATTTTCATGAAAACCCCTCTATTTTTAGATTGCTTTGATATACTTGATATTGAGATGATGCATCAAAACCTACTGTAATTGTTAATTTGGGCTAGCCCTTAACTTTAGGGGGATTATAAGCAGGGAAAAAAAATATGGGCCTCTAAAAATAATGTGTTATTTGTATTAAATTTTTGAGGCTATATATATATATATATAAGTGTATTGATAAGTTAATCTTATTTTTTCTTTTCTGAAAAAGTAATTATTGCATACCTATGTGCACAAGTGCATGTGCGTGTGATATGATATAATATAATATTTATTTGGGGGCCAAACTAAATATAACTACAGCTGGCCGTATCATCAATTTATTTAACAGTATAATGATTTCACACATTTTGGACGGTGGTATGATGATATTAGATGTTATATTGCTATTATCGTCTAGTTGTGATATTGTTGTCAGCTGCGTAGCAGTCCAGGTGTGACAACCCCAATTTCGACAGACCAATTTTTTTTTCAAAATTCCGATCTATCGAACTCAGATTGATTTGCTCTAGTATCCTGTAGAAGAGACATAGACATAAAATATGTCAAAAGTCAGAAAACATCTCACAATGGAATGAATAAAATATAATATAAATCAAAGTATAGTCTTACCGTATTAATAATACTGCCTAACCAGTATCCAAAACTATAATGTCTCATGTCCCTGCCACAAATCTAATCTGCGAGTATGTTATGAGGAGGGGGTCAGAACATAAATTCTGGTGACTGGATTTAAACTATACACTTTGGATAATCCTACATATACTGTTCAATCGTATTATCTTGTTTATTAGGTTAGTTAGGTTAACATCACTCAAGGCTTACACACACATCGTACCTATTTACTTCCTAGTGAACTAACCTATTAATGTATATGTGTAGCAACCCCCAATATCGAGGTACACCTCATGGAACCCCACTCACACGGTCCCCACCGTAACACTATCGCAGCATATGCAGTCCTTCATCCTATGTCGTAGTGAAGTATAGATAACAATATTACCTTCCACATATATCTATCATTACTATGCTACGCAAACGTACGGACTACCACCTTTGTTCGAATCAGACTCCATAAGGAGTAACGCCCTCAAGTCTACGATACACCATCCAGAGCCGATATGGATGTATCTAGATTGTCCACCATACGTATCTTCATTTGTAGCTCGATGCCTCAATAGCACGTCCCCTAATGTGCATCGAGTTCCATGACAGGGCGATACATGAAACCCGGAACTCGGTCGGGAGCCTTTCAATATCTATACGGGCCTGTCTCCAAAGAGGTCTGTATACAGACATACCTAGGGTCTGTTTTCGTGGTGGCTATGGCCCCACGTCGGCCCCTCCCTCAACTAGTAAATACTACCAGAGCTAAGCGACCGCCCCTACGCTAACAATCTAAACATCCATGTGGCGTCTCCCCTCAACCCCGTACCCCGATAGTGAAGGGTGAAATGGTATCTTGGGTTTAGCTCGAAGCTGCCGATGACGGGTATCCGACGATCTACAATCCTAGTTGGTCGTGACCCATTGCCTTCCCGTTGAGGCAACCACCGAATCACCCTGGTAGTTACTTCTGCGAGCACAGCCTAAGACATCTGTCACCGCACAAAGGACTACTAGGAGCAACTTACATACCTTAGGAAGCTGCGTGCTTCCCCTTCCAGTCCCTTGGAGCCGTCAGAACAATCAGATGAATGTGCGCTCCCTCGTGCTTTATAACACCTCGATGATCTACCCCGTTGGGTTATTCACCCTCAACCGTACGGACTGGTTTAAGCGCCTTACTTTAGCATGTTGTTAGACCTTATGTCTAAACATTATTTTACACGCTTACCTCACCTCACCAGGTTTCTAGTTTACTTGGTTATTCCCATTCATATTGAATTCTTATTCAAATTACCAAGTTTCTCTTGCTTATTAATTTCAGTCATACAACTTAATCCATTTAAGTTTATTAATAAGACTCAACATGTTGTTCTCTAGATTGTGGCCCAAGGTCTGTAATCTATAATCTCTTTTATATTCTTGCTTGATTTCATCATTACAATAACATGTTTTACTTAATATTTAATTAAGTATGTCCAATTCACATGTTTTCTAATTAACATGTCACTTACCATTTATGATTAAATATAATTTATTTTATTTCATAAGTTTTCCTCATTCTTTCTCATTTAATCATAATTTCATTTTACGTTGTTAGTACAACTTATCGTTGTTTACTTATTAACTTAGTTCTATTAACTAAGGCCCATTAATAAGTTTCTCTACCCTTTTATTATAACCAATGTTATAATTTCCTCTTGTCCCTAAAACATTCTTATCAACGGGTTTTAGACTTCCAAGCTTACAAATCACTTAATTTATAATTAATTACAATATATTTCCCCCCTTTTATTAACTGGTTTCTGGTTTCCCCCTTTGCTGATTTCTTAATTTACAATTAAGCGTTCCTTAACTCAATTCACCAGTTATCCCATCCTCTTACTAGTTTATTATAACCTAAGTTATAATATTCACTTGTCCCTAGGACAAGTCTACCTACTATACAACATTTTCATTAATGTTATTTATTTATAATAGGTTATTATTATTCCCCTTTTAAACCATTTTCTTTTACTTTTGTATTCGAGTATCCTTCATTCACTGTAATATATATATTCCTTATTTTAATTAAGGAAAACATTTCATGCACCTTGTCAGTTTGATAGAAGGAATTGGTGACTTATTTTCATAACGTATTCCCATCTAAATCTATGGTAGCAAGTAATTTCTTTACTGTTCTTACTTTAGTTACTGTGGCCAACTTGCAACCACGTTCTCAGAAATAGGTCATTTGGGGAAATACATTACTTTTCCTTCATATCACACTAACTCAATTCATTACATCCCTTCCTCTCTTATTTTCTGAGTTATACATTTAATTACTATTATTGCCATTTATTCATATCTTGTTATACACATATATTTTTATATATATAAATACTAGACCTCTCACATTAATCCTACACTTGTGGATGCTGGATTTGCCGGGTGAGTCCGGGCAGACTTCTACCACAAGTTGACTTAACCTCGTGTCTTAGCACCATTACATTTTTTTTTTTTTGCACTTAGGCCTCTCGCATTAGGTTCAACATTAGTGGATGCTGGATATGCCGGTCGGGTCTAGGCAGACTTCCGCCACAAATGCAACCTAACCTCGTGCCGTACATGCAGTTACAATTTCTAATTGAAATCCTAGGCATATTCATCTTTATTCAATCATTGATGTTCATATCAAAATTGCACTCCCAAATTAAAGTCTCAAAACATAATATATGTTATGTTCCAAAAATTCCATTACAATTCATTCCCATTTCATGAAAACTTTAGGCATATTTATCCTTTTTACTGTAACCTAGCTTACAATATCCTAATTTTACATGTCGTCCAAATTTTGTCTATATTTGATTTCATGTCCTTTTTGACATATGTTTAATCCTATTTTGACATGTAAACATTCAATCGGTTAATTATTCAAATCCGTCAAACTAAACATGTCATTTATTCTATAATATGCCGCAAGTGAAACATATAATTATAACAACAACAGTTTATGCCCATGTTCTAACCATTTCTAACATTTTTTTTTAACATGTAATCATTCAAATAATTTAATAGATTCAACATACGAATTTCCTGATCTATTCATATTAACGTCCCAACTTATTATAACAACAATTTATAATTAAACTGGCAATTTCACAACTTATTAAAAGGGGAATGCTAAACGATAGTCATAAAATTATCTAAAGGCTACAATTTAAACCCACTCACCTTTAAGCTTTCCCCAATTTTTGGATCTGATCCATTCCATCATCCATGGTATCCCCTTTTCCCTTCGATTAGATTCACAACCATTCTTTGAATAATCTTTTATTAACGTTGATCCTCTCCTCCAGATGTTGATTCATAACTTTTAAGCTAATATTTTAATTTTGGAATAGATTTGAGAAGAGAGGGAGCCATGGAAGAGCTCCAGCGTAGCCGCCAAATTATATGGTTTAGGGTTAGGTCTAAGGTCTTATTTATAGGAGTATGGAGCAACTAGGACCCTTAGATTTAAATAAAACTCCATCATAGCTAACCACGTCATACTACCAATAGAAAATGGCCACGTCGCAACAAAAACAAACGTTCACCAATCAAAACACACCACATGTACTGAATGATGCGCAGGGGTTGACACCCCTGCTTGGGTGTCGACACATGTGTTGACACCCCTATGGTGGTGTCGACACCCGTGCCGTATATATATGTGTATATATATATATATATCTTTTTTTAATTTGAAATTTGATTTATTTATAATACATGTAATCTTCTTGCATATAAATCAAATTTCAAACATTCATTCTTTGTTTGCGCACAACCCTTAATTTGAACTATGTTCATTTGTATTCAACTCTTATGCATATGCTAATCTTTTATATGCGAACAATTATTTATCTTAAACCAATTAATATATATATATATATATATATATATATTCCTCTTTTGAAACATTGTAACACCCCACCTCCGCCAGGGTCACTCGCAAAAGAATGCACTAGCTTTGGAGGGGCATTATTGGTAAACATGCATAATGATATAGCAAGGCAGGACATGACATATATATATATGTAAATAACAGAGTAAGTAAATAAAACAGCGGAAGATTTTTAAACTATTTCAAAAACAAGTCTGCTACATCACAATGTCAATTTCCCAAGTAAACAAGTCTAGTACATAAAATAACATCAGCTGATACTGAAAAAGAAAACAAAAAAGTAGCTATCCCCAAAGTGGAAGAAACCATAGCGAGCTCAAGTCCAAAGCATACATGAGCTATCCAAGAAAGCAGCTAAGATCCAAGCTAGGCTCCTGTATTCCCTCCCTGAGAACCTTGGGGGGGGGGGGAACGGAAGAAAAGAGGCGAAACAAAACAGGTCAGTCAAAAAGACTGAGTAAGCCCTGCTACGATCAGTCTATAAACTAATAAAGTTAACATCATGATGGGAACTGAGATGATCATAGATAACAACATACTGGCATGATAAATTTACCACAAGATAGATAGAGGTGTCATCGCATAAACATGGTTAAGTTTTTTTTTTGCACCACGGTGTACTAGCAACCCAACATAACAGATATTGATCCCTTGGCCCAAGCTTTGGCCCAATAACATGAGGTGACCTTAATACAAGGTCCAGCCCAACGGTCTAGTCGATCGGCTCCCTATAAACCTAACACGTCAAGTGTTGGTGTCCATATGGCCCACGTATGGTTGTAGTTAGACTGTGCTGGGTCCACCTTTGGGTGTATCAAGCCCTCGGGTGTCAATCCCAGACACTTAAGCAATAATGCACAGCCCTAACCTACTGGTACCCGTGCCTCGAGTTTGTCCAACATCGGACTACGTGCACGTCCGTAGCCCACCGGACCCACACCGCTGTACCACTCGGCCATCGCCCTTTGGTCGCTTACATCCTCCAGTAATCGTGCCCCGCCCTAGCCTAGCCTCTAGGGTTGTGAATGATACCAAACTGGGATTACTGTTAGAACAGACCACGTTGCTAGGGTTTCCCCAAGAGGGTTAAGTGTGATTTAACCCCTCACTAATCATGGATTGAACTGGTTAAGTACAACCAACGGTTCACCACTTAACTCCATCCAATCCCTTGTATCCCCAAATTGATTAAATTGGTTAAGTGTAACTTAACCCCATTTTCATCCCTTGAATCCCCAAATTGGTTAAGTATTAGTGGACCCTGACTTAACCCTAATCATGAGGCATTAATTAACTTAATGCACCTTAACCTCTCACATTAGACCTTGTTGTGGTTACTAGTTAGGCCGGGCGGGTCCGGGTAGGTTTACACCACAACTTAGTCTAACCTCGGGTTTTTGGCACCACATGACCAACTTCTCACATTGGGTCCTATTGTTTGTAGCCACTAGTTAAGCCGGTCGGTTCCGGGTAGAATTACGCTACAAACTCAACCCAACCTCGAGTTGGCCACACTTTTGTTTTCTAAGTGTCGTGTCCACTTTATTTCAAACACATAATTACAAGTTAACAAATGCTTGGGTAGACCTAACTTAATAGGTAAATTCCCAAGGGGTAGACCTAACTTAATAGGTAAATTCCCAATCTTATATTTTCATGTATTTTAAGTTTACCCCAAACCCCCAACGTCATTCTATCGCTTACATATTCGTAGTAACACATAAAGGATAGGAAGAGGGAACTTGGCACAACATACATGATAAACTTGCACAACAATCATGCATAACATGTTAGACTTGCACAACTTAGCATAGTGAACTTGCATATTACCATAAACATGCATAACATGTTAAACTTGCATAACTTAGCATAGTGAACTTGCATATTACCTTAATCATGCATAACTTGTCAAACATGCACAACTTGTCATTTTAAACTTGCATAAACATGCACAACTTGTCAAAACATGCACAACTTGTCAAAACATGCACAACTTGTCATTTTAAACTTGCATAAACATGCACAACTTGTCAAAACATGCACAACTTGTCAAAACATGCACAACTTGTCATTTTAAACTTGCATAAACATGCATAACTCAACAAACATACAAATCATGGCTTAGCAAACTTGCATGAACATGCATAACTTGTTAAACTTGCAAATCATGGCTTAGTATACATGCATAACTCAATAAACATACAAATCATGGCTTAGTACACTTGCATAAACATGCATAATCCATTAAACATGTAGAACATGGCATAGTAAGCTCGCATATGCATGCATAACTTATGAAACATGTAAAACATGGTATAGTGAGTTCGCATAAGCATGCATAATCAACTAAACTCACATAAATCTCAACTTTCACCACATATTAACTTTAGAGTTTGTAAAGTGAAGGTAAGAGGGCTTACAATGCTTATGCGGACTCAAATGAGTATAACAAATGCAAGAAACCCCTTATGTAACTAATTAAAACCCCCAAATGCAAGCAAACTTGATCAAGACTCCTCCTTTATGATGCCAATAGAAAAACAAGCCTTTAATGCAAGCTAAGGAGGATCATACAAGCCTAAATATGCTTGTATGCATGGAAAATCACTTAGGAATTAAATTAGGAATTGTATGAAGAGGGTGGAGGCCATGAGAGGATGGATTTTGGCATAGTTTGGTTGCAAGAATGATTAATGGGGTTTTAGGGTAGGATTAGAGGCTTATTTATAGAAGATTAGAGTGTTTTTAGCCCTAGGATTAACCCTAGGATAGTTTTGGCCCGTCAGATTTCAGAATTCTCTAGAACCAGACCACACAACCAAGCCCAAACCAAAGTGGTGCGCCAGGCTAATCTGCCTGGCTACCCCCTGTCGACAGGGCAGTCGACATGCCTAGACCCCTGTCGACAGACCTGTCGACATGGGGTCCTGGGCGGGAATTTTTCCCGCCTGCCCAGTTTGCCCTAGCCCATGTTTTTAATTTCAAATTTAAATCTGTTTTTACTTAGAAATTTTCTGCAAACTTCAATGGGCCTTAACTGGGTCATACGGACTCCGATTTTCGAAAACTCGGACTCTATTTCGCGTATTTTTCCGAGACGAACGCAATGGCATAGCCCGTTTCCCTTGTTTCAGATTTTATAATTTAACTCTGCCTCAATTTATGTTATAACAGATTATTGAAAATACGGGTTGTTACATTCTCCCCTCCTTAAAGGATTTCGTCCCCGAAATCTTCAAGTTAGGAAGAACGTATCCTACCATCCAATCATCCATCTACTCAAAGCATCATCCACGAGCAATCATTGTCCTTAAAAGATTCTAAATGTGGTATGAACATATGCAAAAGTGTGTGTATATGTACTTATCTAATGCAAAGATCAGGCGGTTACTGATACAGTAAACCTCCTTAATGCATATGTATGTCAGTGAAAATCAGGCGGTTACTGATACAGTAAACCTCCTTAATGCATATGTATGTCAGTGAAATGAATCCATATGTATGCAAATTCCTAAATTCATAGTATCTATATGAGTGCACATAACATTCATCCATATGCAACATCCATGTGATAACACACAATTTCCATCCATGAATAAGCATAAACACTCATGCATATGCAATATGAGGAGTGTGCGAGCCGATCTAGTGCCTAATCGTGTATAATGCATCCACGAGCAACCACTTGCAAACACTTGCAACCACTTGCAATCATCAAGCATAACATGCTTCAAATACATGTTTCATCCAAAGGGTTTCTACCTAAGGTTCTCATGACAAGATAGACACGATGAACTAGATAAACTAGATAAACTAGATGAACTCCTTTTTGGATTACAAGAAATCCATTCAAACTTTGACATATAGTACTAACCGATGAGTCTTAACCCCCTTATGGAGTTTTCAACAGAAATAAGGTCGAGAATGGGATCGAGAGGATATATACACAAAAGATAATTTGCGAGCAAGCTCCACCGGAAAACAAGGATCAAGGATGCACTCTTACAAAGAGATATGATGCGTGTATCTTAGTCACGTTTCCTTGGGCTTAACTCCACTGTGCTTTGACTATCTTTCACTTCATGATTCCTTGGCTTCCTAACTCCCATTTCCCAAATTCGAGTTGGAACTCATTTCATTATCGCCTCTCGTCTTTCTTTTCCACTTATTCTTTTTTCTGTATACTTGGCCTAACCATACTATAACCTTATGATTTTATGCAAGCTCTCCAAAATTCATCAGTGAATCCTGGACCTCGTCTACTTACTATAAAGTATTCCACGCAGCAGAACTTTCTCTTGAAAATACCAATCCACGTTGCCAATTGCCCTATAAACGTGATTTTCTCATGCTTAATCGGAATGAACCATCCGCCTATGAGTGATAGGTCATACCTAGATTCAGTTGCCTACTCATGGCTTCCTGTAGGCTATTTCAAAACTGACCAACTTCTTGAGGGTAAACCGCTGTTAACCATGATGCAGTTTTCTCGCTCTGAAACGAGCACTCTTCGTGAGTCTACCTATTACGACCCACCTACCCGTATTCCCTTTCTTTGATCTAGGTAATCTATCCACATAATCTATCGAGATGTTTTCACACTTCCCTTGCGAAACTTCCAATGGAGGTAATGACCCACTGGGCTTCTATGACTTGGCCTCAACCTGGTGGCACAACATGTATCCTGGGACCAACTCGGCCACCTCCTCGAGTGATGCGCATCTTCAAGAACCTTCTTTACCAAGTCTTCCACTCGAGGAACACATACTCTCTCATCGCGCCTTAGTCTTCCTTTGTCATCCATGATATATCTAGCGAAGTGACTTAACATCTCGCCTCGAATCAACTGGTCCACGTTCTTGACTAACTGTAGGTCTTTCTTTCTGTGAAACCCCCTTCTTGATCCTGAAGAGGAAGTCTAAGCTCAGGGAATGCTAACTAACTAGCCAAACGGAGGAAGCTTCTTACTTCAATGGCCCTCCTCAGAGTTTTCCGGTCTTAAACCGCAACCACTTTAGCGGAATCCACCGCTAAGCCTTACTTAGGAACTATGTGCCTAAGAAATCCAACTTCTTTCCTCCAAAGTGACATTTAGAGGACTTGACCTTCCACCGGTGGCTCTAAGCGTATCCATCTCCTCCTTGAGATGTATAGCATGTTCTTCCTCGTTCTTTTGAGGAGATCAAAATATCGTCTATGACGACCATGACAAACTTGTTCAAGGACCCCCTAAACACCCTACCCATCGAGTTCGCGTAATATGCGGGTGCCTTAGTCAAACCAAATAGCATGACTAACCATTGCAAAAATCCACCTAGAGTCCTAAACTCAGTCTTGTCAATTCCATCCTCAGCCATCCTAAGCTGATGGAATCCGGTAGCTAGATTAAAAGAAAACAGATGCTCCTACAAGCTGATCAAACAAATCATTGATCCTTGGTAACGGTTATCTATTCCTCTCACGATAATCAACACATAAGCGAAACAAACTGTCCACATCAGTAACGAATACTTCTGGAGCACCCTACTCGAAAATGCTTCGTCTCAGGAAGTTCTTCTCAAGCAACTCCTTGACTTGCTTTCTTAATTCTCACCTCGTGAGGTCATGTGCCTAACCGGCCACGAAACTGGCTTGGTATTACCAACCAGATAATGCGGAAATCCATCCCACGTCTAGGGATAACCCCTTTTTCCTTCCCCAAGATATCAGGATATTCTCGGACCACCCTCACAGATTGCAAACTATCGATAGACGAGTTGAGGGATTCAAGATAACATAACATGTCGGGACCCATAGGGTTGCTAGAAATTTCTAGGGTATTACCGAGGCGAGTCATGAGCCTCACACCCCTATATACAAAAACCCAGAATGGCTCCAAAACCGGACAACCATTCCATGCCCAAAACCAACCCATATCCCCCGAAACCGAGAATATATACATCCCACGAGAATTCTATACTCAAGATAGAAATTTTCAAATCCACTCAGACCACAGACAAACGGGCAGGACCCCCAATTGGATTTGAAACACATACGGGATCATCAACTACACTAGTACTTAGGTGCAAAACTTTCAACTGGGTCAGATGAAATAAAACTATGCGATGTGCCAGAATCAAACAAAGTTCGATCAGGGAAAATCAGAAAATGTAAACAAGATTTTCAACAGGAACACTACCTCTATCATGAGCTGGAAAAACGGGGTTGAGGGGATGAATTCGCCCTCCAGATAGTCCTGCACACTGAGTCTGGCCTTGCCCTTGTTTCCTCGGGCAACCCTTGCTGAAATGTCCAAACTCACCACAAATGAAGCATTCGCCCCGCTTTCTCTTCTCCTTCTTCCTACATTCCCTGGCTATATGTCCAACTTCACCACAGAAGTTACATTTCATATTCTTGCCCCGTTTCCCGGAATTTACTCTCTTGCCTTGAGACTCATTCGCCTTGACCTCTTTCTTGTCATTGCTACCTTCTTCTAGAAGTAGGGCCAAATTCACTAAACTCTCGAAAGTCGCCCCCAAGGATATATGAGACAGGGCCAAATCACGTAATGGCTCGTTTAATCCTAGAGCAAAGTGTAGGGCCTTCTCCTGAGCTGTATTAACCAAGTCTAAATCGACACGAGCTAGTTAATTAAACTTATCTATGTATTCCCTAATAGTCATGTCCCCTTTCTTCAGTGATAAGAATCTCAGTCCAAACCTTCCTCTAAAGTCATCCCAAGTCTCAATTGGACTAGTAGCGGTGGTGACTACCCACCAACGTGCAGCTTCTTCCTTTAGCAACCATACTGCCAATAAGACCTTCCTGCGGTCACCTATATCAAAGGTGGCTAAAAGATCTTCAGTCTCGTTCAACCAATTCCTTGCCTCTACAAAAGTCTCGGTTCCAAAGAAATTCTTGCAACCCATCGCCTTAAAATCTCGGCAAATCTCGGCGAAGTCAATTTGAGGATGCTGAGGGGAAGGAGGAAGAGGAACATCAACTATGGGAGGAGGAGGAACAGCGGCCTCGACTGGGGAGACAACATTAGAGACACCCGGGACCGGTGCCGTGACTTCCAAGTATCGACGAAACCAATCGGGTATCGTTACTCCTTCGGGCAAGATGAGATTATCAGACATGCTGGAAACGAAAAGAAAAGATTTTAAACGAGGAGTCAAAGGATAGTGCTGATGGCTTTTGGGGAATAGCCTTTTAAAACAACTAGACTTTTCTTTGGAAAATACTTTATACTTGGTTTTGAAAATAGTTTTTCAAAAGTTTTAAAGACCTTTTTATCCCTTCTCGTAAACCATATGCTCTGATACCAAATGTAACACCCCACCTCCGCCAGGGTCACTCGCAAAGGAATGCACTAGCTTTGGAGGAGCATTATTGGTAAACATGCATAATGATATAGCAAGGCAGGACATGACATATATATATGTAAATAACAGAGTAAGTAAATAAAACAGCGGAAGACTTTTAAACTATTTCAAAAACAAGTCTGCTACATCACAATGTCAATTTCCCAAGTAAACAAGTCTAGTACATAAAATAACATTAGCTGATACTGAAAAAGAAAACATAAAAGTAGCTATCCCCAAAGTGGAAGAAACCATAGCGAGCTCAAGTCCAAAGCATACATGAGCTATCCAAGAAAGCAGCTAAGATCCAAGCTAGGCTCCTGTATTCCCTCCCTGAGAACCTGGGGGGGGGGGGGGGAAACGGAAGAAAAGAGGCGAAACAAAATAGGTCAGTCAAAAAGACTGAGTAAGCCCTGCTACGATCAGTCTATAAACTAATAAAGTTAACATCATGATGGGAACCGAGATGATCATAGATAACAACATACTGGCATGATAAATTTACCACAAGATAGATAGAGGTGTCATCGCATAAACATGGTTAAATTTTTTTTTTGCACCACGGTGTACTAGCAACCCAACATAACAGATATTGATCCCTTGGCCCAAGCTTTGGCCCAATAACATGAGGTGACCTTAATACAAGGTCCAGCCCAACGGTCTAGTCGATCGGCTCCCTATAAACCTAACACGTCAAGTGTTGGTGTCCATATGGCCCACGTATGGTTGTAGTTAGACTGTGCTGGGTCCACCTTTGGGTGTATCAAGCCCTCGGGTGTCAATCCCAGACACTTAAGCAATAATGCACAGCCCTAACCTACTGGTACCCGTGCCTCGAGTTTGTCCAACATCGGACTACGTGCACGTCCGTAGCCCGCCGGACCCGCACCGCTGTACCACTCGGCCATCGCCCTTTGGTCGCTTACATCCTCCAGTAATCGTGCCCCGCCCTAGCCTAGCCTCTAGGGTTGTGAATGATACCAAACTGGGATTACTGTTAGAACAGACCACGTTGCTAGGGTTTCCCCAAGAGGGTTAAGTGTGATTTAACCCCTCACTAATCATGGATTGAACTGGTTAAGTACAACCAACGGTTCACCACTTAACTCCATCCAATCCCTTGTATCCCCAAATTGATTAAATTGGTTAAGTGTAACTTAACCCCATTTTCATCCCTTGAATCCCCAAATTGGTTAAGTATTAGTGGACCCTGACTTAACCTTAATCATGAGGCATTAATTAACTTAATGCACCTTAACCTCTCACATTAGACCTTGTTGTGGTTACTAGTTAGGCCGGGCGGGTCCGGGTAGGTTTACACCACAACTTAGTCTAACCTCGGGTTTTTGGCACCACATGACCAACTTCTCACATTGGGTCCTATTGTTTGTAGCCACTAGTTAAGCCGGTCGGTTCCGGGTAGAATTACGCTACAAACTCAACCCAACCTCGAGTTGGCCACACTTTTGTTTTCTAAGTGTCGTGTCCACTTTATTTCAAACACATAATTACAAGTTAACAAATGCTTGGGTAGACCTAACTTAATAGGTAAATTCCCAAGGGGTAGACCTAACTTAATAGGTAAATTCCCAATCTTATATTTTCATGTATTTTAAGTTTACCCCAAACCCCCAACGTCATTCTATCGCTTACATATTCGTAGTAACACATAAAGGATAGGAAGAGGGAACTTGGCACAACATACATGATAAACTTGCACAACAATCATGCATAACATGTTAGACTTGCACAACTTAGCATAGTGAACTTGCATATTACCATAAACATGCATAACATGTTAAACTTGAATAACTTAGCATAGTGAACTTGCATATTACCTTAATCATGCATAACTTGTCAAACATGCACAACTTGTCATTTTAAACTTGCATAAACATGCACAACTTGTCAAAACATGCACAACTTGTCAAAACATGCACAACTTGTCAAAACATGCACAACTTGTCATTTTAAACTTGCATAAACATGCACAACTTGTCAAAACATGCACAACTTGTCAAAACATGCACAACTTGTCAAAACATGCACAACTTGTCATTTTAAACTTGCATAAACATGCATAACTCAACAAACATACAAATCATGGCTTAGCAAACTTGCATGAACATGCATAACTTGTTAAACTTGCAAATCATGGCTTAGTATACATGCATAACTCAATAAACATACAAATCATGGCTTAGTACACTTGCATAAACATGCATAATCCATTAAACATGTAGAACATGGCATAGTAAGCTCGCATATGCATGCATAACTTATGAAACATGTAAAACATGGTATAGTGAGTTCGCATAAGCATGCATAATCAACTAAACTCACATAAATCTCAACTTTCACCACATATTAACTTTAGAGTTTGTAAAGTGAAGGTAAGAGGGCTTACAATGCTTATGCGGACTCAAATGAGTATAACAAATGCAAGAAACCCCTTATGTAACTAATTAAAACCCCTAAATGCAAGCAAACTTGATCAAGACTCCTCCTTTATGATGCCAATAGAAAAACAAGCCTTTAATGCAAGCTAAGGAGGATCATACAAGCCTAAATATGCTTGTATGCATGGAAAATCACTTAGGAATTAAATTAGGAATTGTATGAAGAGGGTGGAGGCCATGAGAGGATGGATTTTGGCATAGTTTGGTTGCAAGAATGATTAATGGGGTTTTAGGGTAGGATTAGAGGCTTATTTATAGAAGATTAGAGTGTTTTTAGCCCTAGGATTAACCCTAGGATAGTTTTGGCCCGTCAGATTTCAGAATTCTCTAGAACCAGACCACACAACCAAGCCCAAACCAAAGTGGTGCGCCAGGCTAATCTGCCTGGCTACCCCCTGTCGACAGGGCTGTCGACAGGGCAGTCGACATGCCTAGACCCCTGTCGACAGGCCTGTCGACATGGGGTCCTGGGCGGGAATTTTTCCCGCCTGCCCAGTTTGCCCTAGCCCATGTTTTTAATTTCAAATTTAAATCTGTTTTTACTTAGAAATTTTCTGCAAACTTCAATGGGCCTTAACTGGGTCATACGGACTCCGATTTTCGAAAACTCGGACTCTATTTCGCGTATTTTTCCGAGACGAACGCAATGGCATAGCCCGTTTCCCTTGATTCAGATTTTATAATTTAACTCTGCCTCAATTTATGTTATAACAGATTATTGAAAATACGGGTTGTTACAAACATTCTCCCAATTAAACCTCTTATTAAACCTTTTCATACTAAATCGCTGTTTAATTAAACCGCCTTCCCACTAAGCCACTTTTTAACTGCTTTCACATTAAGCCACTTTATAGCCGTTCCCTTAAAAAAATATGGCACTGGCAGGGATCGAACTCTGAACCTCTTGTATGCAAGTCACATGTTCCAACCAACTGAGCTACTCGGTATTTTGTTAACAGGGCTTAGAATAGTGCTAGACATTATTCTTTTCTCTATCCTTTTTTTATGTTTTGTTGCAATAATTAATTTTATGATATCTGTTTCATTTTAAATCAGTTTTCTGTAAACTATAAGTCTAAATTGACTAGAAAATCGCTACGAATGAAATGACGCTAATTTCGTGATCAAATTCTGGAAGCTCTTCAAATTTTCCTTTTTATTTCTTTTTAAATGTCCGCATGCAATTTCAATTGCATTGCATTGCATTTCTTCTCATTTCATGTATTGCATTTAATTTCTTCTATTAATCTTTTTCTTCATTTCACCGCATGAACTTATTACATGAAATTATATTATTATTTAATTTTTCCTTTAGATACACCTATGCATATAAAATATATATATATATATATATACATATATGCATATTTTTATATTTTTAATTTCATTAAAAATGTGGGGTATTACACCAGGCTTTTAAACTTGTCTCCCCATTATGCATTAACTCATTTTATCCCTCTAGCTTAACGAATAATTCAAATGAACGAAATTCCTATTTCCCTTATATTGATGAGTATATATGCATTAGTCCTAATTTTTCCTAATAAGCAATCAAGTGTTAACCCACTATCCACATAACTTTTCCTTTTTCGGTTCGTTATCTATTCAGACCTGGCAACTTGCTCCTTCTTGCATTTTGACCTGAAGCTTGATTCATACATTGCAACAGTGACAACATCACCCTCAGAATTGGAGCAAACCACAGAGACCCCAAGCACCTACAATGATCACTCAAGTTGAGGTTACACGCACTAAATTATAGTTCCTTGTTGTCTTTACTTCAGCTCTATATTTGTTCATATAATCACGATGTGTGGTGTTCTTAGTTTGATATGATTTTTAAGCATGTATATTAAGAATATTGACTTAAATGTACCTTCATGCTTAGATATAAATATACATTATATGATAACAGGAAGCTGAGAAGTAATATTTGCAGACATTAATGATCATGTCTTGACAACAATAACTTGTAACAAATAATGTAAAATATGATGTTATTCCATATTTGATGGTGAGATTATGACTTCAACCTGTATAAGTCAACATACCTGATGTTCCATGCCAACGCTAGTCTGCTCGATATCCTGAAGCCTCGACGACTGAAGAAAAAGTTCAGGTTGTCAAGATGTAAATAATGGTATATGTCCATTAACACTTTTATTATTCAAATAATGCACAAATGTTCTATGCATGTTTAAGTCCTTATTCTTCTGCTTTAGGTTTCTAATTCATGTTGATGTATATTAGGTTGTTATTTTTGAAGACATATCCTTAGGTAATTGCTCATATGAAGATGTTCTTCCTTTTTCGAGGTATGGAGTCCTTTTTTATCTGTTGATCATTTCTCACTTGGATGTATCTTATTATGATTTTCTAAATGCACTTCAAGATTTCTATGTATAGAGAATATTATTATTGAAGCATTTCATAGTCTTGCAATAAAAGTGCTACTTAGTAATCTTAGCTACAGGTGCATATTACTATATTATATAAGTGTAACAGACATTGTTTCATAGTGAGATTGGAATAAAATATGTCCATAGAATACATTAAACCAGTGAAAAGAATTAATTAAAAGCATAACTGTGTTTTATAAAAGTGGATATTAGACATAGGCCCTTAAAATCAAACTTAATACACAAAAACTCCTTAAAAAAAGATTATAAATTAGATCTCTAGAATTTAATTATTGAGTAATTGCACAAGATCATGCAATTATTCAATGAACAATTGCAGATATTTATGTAACTATTTGAAAAACCTGCATAAATCTCTGTAATTTTTGTGTGAAAACTTGCGAATATTTCCACAACTTTTTGTTGAATAATTGCGGAAACTTCCGCAAAATTTTCAAATAAATGTGGAAATTTCCGTAATTTTTTGAAGAAAAATTGCATAAATTTATGCAAATTTTCATTAAATGGTTGCGGAAATTTCCGCAATTTTTTTATAACTGCATAAATATTTGCTACTATTCACCAAATAATAGCATGAATTTGTACAATTATTAGTTAACTTAATTCAAGGGACCTAATTTAAATACCTTTTTTTGGTAAATATGTTATGCTTATTTTAAAACTTAATAGGGACCTTAGCCAGACTATCCCTTTATAAAATTTTAACTAAGTTGGCAATGCTTAATAATAATAATAATTAAATGTATAAAAATTAACCATATTAAATATGTTAGTAAGGATTAATTAAAATTTTAGGAATAGCTAAGTTTTTAAACTATCTTTTATATAAAAAAAATACTAGGGTAACTAAATTTTATAAAAATAACTATGTTAAGGTTATATAATTAAACTAAGTTCATAAAAACTAACTATGTTTCATAAATATTAGTTAAATTTATAAAAATTGTTTGAATTATATAAAAATTGTTTAAATTATATAAAAATTGACCAAGGTAACAATGCTTTATAAATTAATGTAGTTTCTAAAATTTGCTAAATTCTGTAAAAATTAACTAGATTTTATAAAGTTAACAAAAATTAAATAGGATTTATAAAAACTAAATAAGCATTAAAAAAGATTAACTAAGGTACTTTCATAAAAGTTAACTATGTTTTATAAAATTTTAACTAAATTAGCTAAGTTTTATAAAATTTAAATGGGTTGATTAAATTTGATACAAATTAACCTAGTTTTTAAGAATTAACTAAATTTTATAAAAAATAACCTAATTTATAAAAATAAATTTTTAATATAATTTAGCTAAGTTTATAAAAACTTAACTAATTTGATTCAATTTATAAAAATAAATTTAGTTTAAAAAAATATTTTTTTTGTAAAAATTATCTAAATCTTATAAAAAATAACATATTTAACTAAATTTTATAATAATTAAATAAGTTTATAATAATTAATTAAATGAATTTAGTTTTATAATTATTAATAAGTTTATAAAAGTTAACCAAGCTTATAAAAATCAACAAAGTCAAATAAATTTAATAATAATTAGCTAAATTGATTTAGTTTTATAAAAAATATCTGAGTTTCTTAACATCTTAACTGAATTAACTGAATTTTATAAAAAAATTATCTAATCTGATTAAATTTTATAGAAATTAAGAAACTTTATAAAATTATAACTAAATTATCTAAGTTTTATAAATTTTAAATGAGTTGATTAAATTTGATACAAATTAACCTAGTTTATAAGAATTAACTAAATTTAATAAAAAATAACCTAATTTATAAAAATCATATTTTAAATATAATTTAACTTAAGTTTATTAAAAATTAACTAATTTGATTAAATTTTATAGAAATAAATCTAGTTTAAAAAATTCTTTTTTTTGTAAAAATCATCTAAATCTTATAAAAATTAACCTAGTTAACTAAATTTTATAATAATTAAATAAGTTTATAATAATTAATAAACAAATTTAGTTTTATAATTATTAATAAGTTTATAAAAGTTAACCAAGCTCATAAAAATCAACAAAGTCAATTTTTTTTAATAATTGGCTAAATTGATTTAATTTTATAAAAATTATCTGAGTTCCTTAACATCTTAACTGAATTAACTAAATTTTATAAAAAATTAACTAAATTTTATAAAAAAATTACTAATCTAATTGAATTTTATAGAAATCAACCTACTTTATAGAATTTTAACTAAATTAGCTAAGTTTTATAAAATTTAAATGAGTTGACAAAATTTGATACAAATTAACCTAGTTTATAAGAATCAACTAAATTTAATAAAAATCAACCTAACTTATAAAAATCATTTTTTAAATATAATTCAACTAAGTTTATAAAAAATTAACAAATTTGATTAAATTTTATAAAAATAAATCTGGTTTAAAAAATTATTATTTTTTGTAAAAATATCTAAATCTTATAAAAATTGGAATAACTAGTAATGTAAATAATCCTTGATTGTGATAACATTATATATTTGATATAAGATTATGTAGCGTGTGTTTCGATTTTAATCATGTAGATACATTTAATATGTTTGTTTTTGTTCATATGCCTTATTCATATATCTTTTCATGTTTGTCTTTGCCCACATGTTTTAATGTTCTTTTTTTCTTGTAGGATCATCGCTGTTTGAAGATGACAAACGTGGGAGATCATTATATTTTGGTATTTTATTTTACATAGTCTAAGTGGTATCATAATCATATATGTCAAAAACCATTAATTGTTAAATATTATGTACAGTGCTGATTTTGGTGTAGTTTTTATTACATATAACACATTATTTTCTTTGATTATCGAAAGATTCATATTCTTGTTATTTGAGGCAATGCTAATGTTTATGAGTTGAGAAAAATATATTTTGTTATTAGGTGTTTTAATATATCAAAAGGATATTGTAAGCTCTAAGTGAGTATTAGGGGAATAACAGTGGCAATTGTTTAGAAAATTCGTAAGAGCATTTTTTATATGCTATAGAAAGCGTACAACAGCGTTTATTAAACACCATGAATTAGCTTTTTATTGCCTTTTTCTATATGCTATTAAAAAGACTTGGAAACGCCCTAAAAAATATTCATAGCATTGTAAAAACGCCATAGTAATGTGCTCATGGCATTGAGTAAACGCTATAAAAAATAACCTCGATTGAAAAAATGCTATAAAAAGGTTTTAACAGCATAAAATAAATGATGTTAAAACTATCTTTTGACAGCGTTTCAACTAATTCCATAGTTGATTCTTGACCTTTACTGCATGTTGATATACGTCATTAAAAACGCTGTTATATCCTTTTATAGCATTTTTTAAACGCTTTTAAAAGTGCTGAATGTTGTAGTGAACACATTAATTATAAGTGTTACAACATCTAATCTTCCCGAATCAGAACAACGCACACTCATTGTTCCGTCGGAAAACCCATCTCGTTTGAACCACTTACTATCCAGTTCAGTAAAGCGTGCCCAAACCTCTACTTAATGCAAGACTCCGTGATAACAAATGGATACCCAATAATACAGGTTTCCAAACAAAAATGCAATTGACACAAGTCACCCCTGTACTTGGCCCCTAATTTATACTAGGATTTCATTATATTGTTATCCCTTTTTACCTTCCCCAATTAGCCCCGTGCTTCCGGAACGGACCTAATCTATCTTAGCTTATTAATCTCACAAATTTACTTAACATATTTAAGTTAATTAATAAGCCCAATATAACTGTATGTTATATTCATAGATTGTAATTAACATTTCAAATTAATCTAATCTTTTTATACAACCCTTCCCTTGTTACTTAATGGAATTAAGTGCAATTCATCCCAATTTACATGTTTTCCAATTACATGTTATTTAATGATTAAGTGCAATTTATTCCAGTTTACAAATTTGAATATTCTTCAATTAAGGTTTGTCCCAATTTACAGTCCGTTATTTGAATATTATATTCAACAGCATTCCCAAAATCCCTTTTTGACATACTTTCAACATTAATCCAATTTTTATGCAAACTAATGGATAAAGGCCTAGGCTCTTGTTGGCTCAAGCTCAATGCAATAATAAATAAATAAAAAGGAAAAATTGATCTAGGCTACTTGTAAGGCATAGATTCAGAAATTAACAAAATAAATGAAAATAGGCATTTGCAAGATTGTAATAAAATCATAGTGGAGAACGAGATAAAGAAGAAGAATTAGTTATAAATAAATAAACAACCGAAAAGGAATAAACATAGAAAACAAATAGATTGTAATAATTTGCAGAAAACAAACTTATAAATAAGGTAAATATAAAGCTTGTACATCTAATTTATTTTTTGTCCAATCTTTCTTATGTACATAGCTGATCTAAAAGTCACATAAACCCACATAGAAAAGACTATAAATCCAGAAAAGACTTTGGAAAAAGAAGAATCCTTCAAATCTACAATTGGACAGTACTCCGATCTATTCCCCAATTTTATTTTATTTTGGAACTTAATTTGAGTGGAGGCTGAGGAATGAAGAAGGAGAAGTGTGGGGGAGAAATGAGGAGTACCTGTCAAATTATAGGTGTAAAAGAATAATCTAAGCCTTAGGATTATTAGGTTTCAATCTCACCACTTAAAAACATTTCAGCAAGAAGTCTCCAGAAGCGTACAGTAGGTTCGACATCGTGCCTGGCTCGATATGGGTCGACTCACCCTTCTATGTGAGTCAACACAGGGGTCAATCCACATGGGTCCTTGGTCGACCATATAATCGACTAATTATGGGCAAGGTCGCCCAATTACACCATTGATTATGGTTTGACTATTTATTTAATTTCTGATTTAAATTTCAAACTTTAATTGATCATATCTTGGTCATTTTTTGTTTATTTTACGCAAACTAAAAATCGATTTAAACTAGAATTTCGTAATGGACCCAACGGTGAAATCCTCTTTGGCTAATTCTGAATATTATTTTAATTAATATCTGTTTTATTATTCTTTTCTATTCAATAATTGTTTATTAAAATTTGGGGTATTACACTCGTGTTATAATATTATCACAACTATGATCGTGGGTTTGCTTATTAAACTTATTCCTTGTTGTCTAGGTTTATTTATAATAAGCCTCTTACTTCCCATTTCATCTTTTAATAATAACCTGTGAGTTATTATCCTACTTGTCCCTAAGACAGGTCTACCTATTATATTATATTCATTTCTGATATAATTTATTATAATAGGTTACATTACCCATTCATTTCATACTTCACATTTTTTTTATTATTTAACATAACCTTTATAGTCATGACGTTAGTCTACTTACTGTCTTTATAAGTTATAATAAACCTTTTATATCTCTTTTCCTTTTCATAACCTCTTTCAGTTATTCTACCCTTTTTTCTTATCTTTTAGGAAGTTAGGCCTATTCCAAATTGATTGGTTCCCAAAACTGTAGTAAAATCCATTTCGTAGTTTCAGATAATTACTGTAATAGGAACTCATGATTGCAAAACATTTTTTTTTGAGGTCGTCTAATTAGTGTGCGATACAATTAACTCCCTATTTCACATTTACAATTTCAATATGCAATAATGTTTCCCATTTTTCTTTATTTACCAAAATATGCAAATACATTCCCATTTTTTTATAACCAATCAATCTAGGCTATTCACAACCTTTTAAGTTTATATATACATATACATATACATATATATATATATATTTCTGTCCTTGTCTTTTAATTGTTCTGAAATCTAACATATTTTCTGTACATATAAGATTTAGGCTTATACCAATTTCCCATCTCTGTAATTATTTTATTTTAAATCTGAAAGGTGATTCTTCACAAATGGTATGTAATTTCTCAAACTTTCCCTTTTGTTACAAGATTAACGTAGTATGTTCTTTTTAACCCCAAATCATTAAATTATTCTACGTAACCATAATTCAATTATTTTGTCCATAACCATAATTCTTATTCAATTTGTGCATAACAAAAGTTTAACATAAATTGTATATTTGGATGTAGGAGAGCGGAAAAGAAGAAGAAGAATATATTGTAAATTTTAATAGGAATCAAAAGATACAAAATACTATTATCGGAAAATATAATTTAAATCCACTCATTTGACAGCTTTCCAGAGTTTGATTCAGATCTGCCACCTATATTCCTAATTGAATCTATTATTGAAATAACCATGGATTTAAAAACCTGACGCTAAAAGAATGAAAAGAATTCTAATAACTCAGATTCACAGAACTTACTTCTTATAGACGAGAAACCTGAGCACCTACAATCAGAATCCAAAAACTAATATATTATTATTTCCGAAGAATTTGGAGGAGGAAGAAAATGGCATAGCTCTGGCGCACTCTCAGAAAATATGAGTTAGAGGCTAAGCTCCGCTATGTTATTTATAAGTGCACAAAAGAATCTCGTTCATTGGATCAGAAGAAACAAAATCTGAGCCGAACAAAACTTTCAAACCCATCACTGTCCTCAATATTGGGTCGATCTAGGCTCTAGATGGGTAGACCCCTAGGTCAATCCAGTCCTAAGGTGGGTCGACCCCTAGATCAACCCAATTATAGCATGGGTCCACTCATTTATTAGGTCATGAACGTTAATTTTGGTCCTATTTATTTGTTGTCAAACGTTACACTAGACATTACTTTTCTTTCCTATTATCCTTCCCTATATCAATTTCTTCTATTTATAACACATGTTTTAAAATTTCAAATTCAAAATTGCATGTATATATATATTCACGTATAACTTTGCAAACTTTTATTGATCAATAGCTACACAATAAGCATTATTATTAACGTTATCAAATCATTGATTCTTTCCTTTTTAATATATGTTCAAATTCAAATGCAGCTATTCTCTCGTAGATTTCATTCATTCCACATTTATTACCTTCCGTTTTAAGTTTACATTTTAAATTTCAATTTTGAATCTATGCGCATATATTTACGCACAACTCTGTTTATTTTCAAAATTCAAACAAAGCTATCCCGACATTTATTTCTTACTTGTTTTGATTTATTGTATGTTACTTTTGAATTTCATGTCAGTACATATTTATACATATATACATATATATATATATATATACATACACATTTGCACATATATACATATACATATATACACACACACACATACACCCATTTATATATAATTTTTCCTTATATGTACGTACACATATTTTTCTTTTAGAACATGCATCTTCTTAACAGTCCATCTAAAATTTTAAAAACATGACGTTGGCGGGACTCGAACTTGCACACTACAACTTGGGAGGTCGGTGCCCAACCACTCCACCTAACACTTCTTTTATTCACAAAATTTAGAACATTGAATACTATTAGTTTTAGGTGTGTTATTTATCTTTTTTATGCTTGTTCTAAAACTTCATCTAGTAATATCTTCTTTATCTTAGGTTTGTTTTCTGCAGAACAAAGGTCTACATTGATCAGAAAATTGCTACGGACACAATGATGTTGTTCCATGACCAAATCAGAAAATTATGTAAACTATATTTTATTATTTAATTGAAAATGCGAGGTGTTACATTCTCCCCTTCTCAGGAAATTTCATTACCAAAATTTTGATAAGGGTAGAATTATGTAATTCCTCTCATAATTTACAACCATCATGTGTACATCCAATTTTTGCAACCATTTGTGCACTTGTGCAAAGTGTAACACAACATAAAAAGTATATGAATGCAGTGAGTGCCTAAGCGACAACTCCTATATGAATGCAAATCTTATTTAAAATCTTTGGAAACATGATGCACACATCTTAAATATACTGACAATTTCTATATGAATGCAATATTTTGAAAATCAAAAACATTTTTTCATGCATTTTTTCCACATTCTTATAGAACAAGAGCATAGTTCATCTAGCTTTTGCATCCAAATCCTGTCAACCAACTTTAAATTTGCGAATTTCAAAAAAGATTAATTTTCTGAATTCGATTTATTATGTCATAAAGAGGTAGAAAATGGAAAATTATATACTTTCCATCCACTTTTATGCGTCTTTTTCCCCATACTTGGAAACTTTAATTGCCAATTTTACGAAAATTCATATTTTTTATTCCAAGCACATTTTACATAAGAAAAATGTTATTTCAATTTTCCAAACTTACTTGGAAGAATTCATTTTCTTTTATTGTTCTTAATTTCTTCATTATCATTTTTGTTTGTTTTTCTTTTACCTTTATTTTCATTTTATTCACAATATCCTTTGGTTTTTTTCTTACCTTGCGATCACCGCAAACATTTGGAAAGAAAAATATCCTGCTAAACTATTCTATTTTTCTAAAATAGAGCACTACATAAGAATGTAAATTTATACTAAAAGAAAACTTTCCTTTTTCCTCAAAGGGTGTTAGAAGGGGTTTCTATTAATTACTAACCATGTTCTACATTTACGTACAAAAATCTCAACTTGCTTTTTCCTATTCATTCCTCTTTATCCTTATCCCTTAAATCATGCAAGATTTAAATTTTAAATTCTTACTTCTTTAAATGGAAACAACTTGAACGTCCTTTTAAAAATTTTCAAACCTTCACTAAGTGTCCAGACACACTAATGGAACCCTTCTCACTGAATAATTTTTAATTAATTAAGATTAAGTTTCTAGGAACCTTTTCCAAAGAGGACTTTCATATTTTGCGTAAAGTAATAAGGAAGCTTCAAACCCTCTTTTTTCTTGAAATAGGTAGCAAAAAATATGGTGCTTTACTTATATTTTGTACACCTCTTTCGCTGCACATTTCCTTACCAGTTTAACAAAACATATTTACTTACAATTTTATTGATTCATATTAACGTATCTTTATAATTTTTCTTATTCCAATAAGTTAAAGTGCGTCATAATCCGTCCTTTATGAAAAACTGTTATATCCTATTACACTCACGGTCACATATGCACCCCATAAGGCTAATTCATTTATTCGCACTTTCTCTTAATCACTTATGTAACTTAACCACACAACTCGCTTGTGCATTCAATATTTCTGAAAATAAGTTTGCATAATTTTATCAAAAATCTTTTTAATGCAACTCTTAATATTGTAAACCAGTATATTTCTAAAATTATAAACTTTTAAAATTTGGAAATTTGAAAACATTTATAGAAATACTTTCCACATTTTTTTTCAAGTTTTTTTAAAGTTCTAATTGTGGGGATAAGTACAAAGTAATTCCTAACTTTTGCAATTGTCGAACTCTTTGAGTGGAGTTACATTTCTTTGTCCTAAATTTCTTGTTCACATAGATTTCTACCGAATTATGTCTGAACTGAATAATAAGACTAGCACCACTTCTTCACCATATATATTTATATATATATTCCTAATCTATTTTTCCCTTTCTTAATCTTTCTCAATTTACAAGGCTCTACCATCCATTCCACTAATCGGAAATACCAAAATTTCAAACATCATCACATCAATTTTTTTCTAGAACATATTGTACACTTTTCCCTACAACCATTCATGGGCTTACTATTCTCAAATTTATGTAACCATTTTCTAAGTGTACGAAAATGACATTCCAACTTCCTCCATTGTTATTCGCTTAATTTGTGGGTTCCTCTATGGATATAAGTATATATATAATATAAATATTTATATTTTATTTTTTTAAAAAAGAAATACGCTCACTCACTATCTATATACGAATCCTAAACCTAGCTCTGGTACCAAATGTAACAACCCAAATTTCAACTGACCGGTTTTTTTCTTTCAAAAATCCAAATTTATCGAAGCTTGAGTTGGTTTATCTAGTATCCTGCATAAAGTCAAAGATATATATATTAGAGCTCAGAATAGAAAACTCAAAAGCGGAATGGAGTAAAATACAATATTATCTAAATACTCACCAATATAGCAACACTATCTAATAAGTGTCTCTAAGCTGTGGAATCTCAACCTCCTCTAATCTACGGGTTTGTTATGTGGAGGGGTCAGAACAAAAGTTTTGATGAATGGATAAATTATTACTACAGGTCACAAAAGCATACTAGGCTATGCTATGAAAGCGAATAAGCTTCTATTGCTGCACCATAAGGGCGCCTTAGTCCCTGGGTTTCTGCGAGAAACTCAATAGAGGGCTTTACTCATACATGTAAAGGACAATCTCATTAGGTCTACAATATAGATCTCCAAATTTAGGTCTGTCTCTTCGGTGGTTCTCTAAGGCCCTACTCCAACCTTCCCTAAATCTAATGGAAGACTATTCAAAAGAGCTAAATGACTGCCCTACCATTCAAGCTAAACAAACATATGGCCCCTCATCCAATGACATGGTACTAAGAGATCATCGACCTATTGGCTTAGCTCCAGTCTTTCCTGCACACGCTACGACCGACAATGATAGGTATCCAACAACCTACTATCCTTAATTAGGTCCTAACCATAAAGCCTCCCTCATTGAGGCAGCCACCGAATCATCCTAACGTCATCCTCTTATCAAACTTTAGTTGTCCATCATCCAAGATGTAGCAAAGGCATACTCACTATGACACTCCACGTCCCTTAATGTCACCCATATGAGGATGCACTAAGTTTTGTGAAGCGCAATAGGTATAAAGTATTAACACAGAGATAAAATTCACAAGATAGAATATAAAATGCAGTGGAAAACTTTGCACCTTTATTATAAAACCAAATGCAACATTGCATTTTCAAATACCATAAGTCATAATCATAACCATCTGTCTCGTGGAAATATAAACTATCAAAGTACAAGTACAAAACCATAAAAAATCATATCCTTCATGAGCCATAACAATAAACATAGAACAAAAATTGAAGTATAATATAGAGTAAGAAGTAATCCAAGTCCAAGCTGAATCAAAAAATCATGGTCACTGCTGCAATCCACCACCCCGAGAACCGGAGGGGAATGGAAGAGGGAGAAGGAAAAACAAAAATAGGTCAGACATAAAGTCTGGCGAGTTCCAATGATTTTTAGTATAAGTATAAGATAAGAAGTATCAAGACCAGTAAATGGTACTAGATAAGAAATGCAAAAAAATACACAAGTATGAAATAAGTGAGATAAGGTAAGATCGAGTAAGCTTCTCATTCATATGCCAGAATAGAATTTCTGCACTAACTATCGAATATTAGGATTAGGTTTTACCCTAATTAGTACCCAGTGATCGGCTCCCTACATACGTGAATACACTGTGCCAACAATAGTAGTAAGGGATATCAGACCCTAACCCATCAACTTTAAGGACACAGCCCTATCCACCGATGTTACAGCATCTTATCTTCCCCCATCAGACCCATGCATGCTTACGAATCTACCGGAACGCGCAAGTACCCACTTTCAAGATTTGAACCTCTTATAATCATCCATCATAAAAGCATGCCCTAGTCCCTACCTAGTATCCGACTGGTTTGATAACAGAAGGGTACTGATTGATATGGATTCCAAGCAACAACAAAATTGACACAACCTAACTCTATGCTTGGTCCCCTAAGTAAACTAGGATTTCAAGAGTTCCTCCCAAAATATTTATTTACAACAGACGTGAAACCTCGTAGCTTATTAATTAAACAAGATTAACTTAGCAGGTTTAAGTTCATTAATAAGCATTATATAACCCTATGTTATATTGTTCGGATGTAAATACATTTATCAAATGTAACAACCCTTCCCCAAATCATACAAGCACCTGCTCAGAAGTATATAAATTACAGTATCAAGTTTTACTTAATTTATATCTGATCCACATATTTTCCATAACATGTTCTAATTACAACCTATTCAAGTTAACATGTTTGCATATTCTTCCTTTATAATTACCACAATTATACAATCAATGGTTCCCAATTACCAATATGCCCAAATCTCCTTTTTACCGTTGTTACATTTTATTCTAAGTTATCCCAATTTTACGCAATTCAAACGAAAATGGCCTAAGGCTCTCGATGGCCTAGGCTCAACGCAAAAATAAAAAGAAAAAGGAGAAAATAGATCCAACTCAGAAATAAACAAAGTGAATAAACATGCATAATATGACTATAAATGAAAACTAAGACAAAAAGGGGATAAGGAAGAAAGATGTACATATAAACAGATAATGATTGAAAACTGAATAGGTAGGTAACAATAATAAAAAGAACATACAAGAACAAACCTATAAACATTGGTTATTTCAGATCCAATAAATTTACTATCAATACCCTTTGTAATTGCAGATCTAAAAATAACGTAGAACTCATGCAGATATGAATTAGACCCAAAAAAGGCCTTTGAAATAGTTGTTGTAGAAGAAAAATAAGAATTATCCCTTCAATCTAAGTTCTGGCAGCACCCCAACATTTTCTTAATTTTATTTCAGAACATAACTTGGAAGAGGAAGAAGATGAAGAAATGTTTGTGTGAGAAAACAGTAGGTTGCTAGCCTATTTGTAGATACATAAGGATAATATAAACCATAGGATATTAGGTTATAAAACCAAACTATTAAAGACACATTATTCTGAGTCAACATAAGAATAAAAGACATAAACAATACGGGTTCAGTCTTCTGCCTGCCCGAAGGTGGGTCGACCCACCTACTACCTGGGTCGACACTTAGGTCGACCTATGTAGGGTCAGATCGACTCATTACCGTTGCTTTCTATTTTAATTATCTATTCAATTATTTTAATTTAATTCAAACTTCTTTAATTCATAGGTTCTTTATGCTTAATCCAATTTACGAAAACCAAGAGTCTATCTAAACCAGAATTTCATAACGAATGCAATAGTAAAGTTTGTTTTAACCAATTCTGAATATTTTATTAATTAATTTCATTTTATTATCTTCTTTATATAATTATTGTGTATTAAAGTATGGGGTGTTACATTCTCCCTTCCTTAAAGGATTTCATCCTTGAAATCTCTAAGTTAAGAAAAATATTATCAATCATTACATACACCCATCTACT
Source organism: Allium sativum (assembly GCA_030737875.1). Lineage (NCBI taxonomy): Eukaryota > Viridiplantae > Streptophyta > Magnoliopsida > Asparagales > Amaryllidaceae > Allium > Allium sativum. The sequence goes on along the minus strand of CM060921.1, from coordinate 143,658,117 downwards.
CATCCTTCAACCACTGGCATCCATTGTCCTTAAAATTTATAATGCTTTGTATAAACATATGTAAAGGTATTTGTGTATATGTCCCTACACTAATTCAAAAATTGGGCGGTCTACTGATTAGTTGACCTCCTTAATGCAATATATATTTGTGCCTTATATCCTATATGTATGCAAAAAAATCCTAATATTATATATAAGCTCTACATGTATGCACAACCATTAACCAAAATGCAACATCCATGTGATGATTCAACCATTTTTATCCATTGAAAATTAAAATGCACACACATCCATATGCAATATGTAAGTGATTGAGCTGATATATTACATAATGTGTGTGTACGTGCGTCGACTTACATCCACTATCAAACACTTGCATCCACTTGAAACCATCAAATATAACATGTCTCAAACACATGTTTTCAACCATTGGCTTCTTTGTTGCGTAGCTTCTCAACTTCCGATCCATGAATACGGGCAAGAACTTTTCTAACTGATGCCTCCTTTTCAACTTCCACATCCTCAAGCATACTTAGCTCTATTACCTCTACTGAATTATGTAGACATTTCCTCAAGTGGGAAACATGAAAACCCATCGTGAACTCCCGCTAGCCTCTCTGGTAGCCTAACTCTGTGCCAACTGGCCTATCCTCTCAAGTATGGGGAATGGCCCCACAAACCTCGGCGCCAACTTCCCTACTGAGCCAAAATGAACTACGTTCCTTAAAGGTGACATCTTGATAAAGACCATATCTCCTAACTCAAACTCTAAGCCATTCCTCTTCCTATTAGCATATGACTTCTGCTTTTCTGGAGCTACTTTCATTCGTATATGAATAAGATCTATCTTCCCAGAAGTCTCTTTAATCATCTCACGCCTAAGTAAAAATCTGTTTGTAAAACCCCACCAACATGTAGGTGATCTACAGGGTCGTACATATAGTGCCTCGAAGGGTGCCATACCAATACTCAACCGATAACATTATTGTAGAAAAAATCAACCAATGGGAGATGCTCCTCCCAAGTCCCTCCAAAATCTAGGATACACAATCTCGGTAAATCCTCGAGAACCCTATTGACCCTCTTAGTCTTCCCATCTGTCTGAGGGTGATAGGCTATGCTTAGTCGTAAATGTGTAGTTAGTGCAACCTGCAAGCTCCTTCAAAACTCACTAGTGAAGATGGGGTCACGATCACTAATAATACTGGAAGTTACCCCATGAAGTCAGATGATCTCCCAAAGGTATATCAATGCTAACCAAGTTGTTGTCCGCTTGCTCTCGAAGAGGATAAAATGAACGCTCTTAGTCAATCTGTCAACTATAACCCATATACTCGTGTTGCCCTTCCTCGATCTGGGAAAACCATCAACAAAATCCACAGAGAAGCTCTCCCACTTCCACTATGGAATATCTAGAGGCTGAAGCAATCTGCCTGGTTTCCTTTGGTCATCCTTTACTCGTTGGCAAGTCAAACATCGGGCCACAAATTCTGCGATGCCCTTCATGCTAGTCCAATAAAAAAAAGCTCTTCATGTCTCAGTACATATTTCCACCGCCCAAATGGATAGTCATTCGAGAGTGATGAGCCTCCTCAACAAATCTCCAACTCAATGAACACACAACCTTCCAAATATATGCTTGAAATCACCCCAAGTTGCCACCATCTTCCCTACCTGAGTCACCTCCCACCAATAAGATGCTTCCTCTTTCTGTTACCAAGAGACCAACTGAAACTTTCTTCTATCATCTAGCTCCAACAAATTGAACACATTCTCTGTTTCTTTAAGACAATTGTGTGCCTCCACGAACTCTCAGTACCATGAAACAACATGCCACCCATCGCACAGAAATCCTTACAAAGCTTAGAGAAGTTAACTACAGGATTGTGTGGAACTACCACGGCTACTGCTGGGGGTGGGACACTACCTTGCACTTCGGCAGGTTCCGTAGCCTCTACATATCCATGAAACCATGTCGGAATGGGGATGACCTCGGGGAAATTAGGAGTCACAGACATATTAAAAAGAGAAGAAATAAAGATTCAAAAATAGATCATAGGAATATTGTAAATGACTTGAGGGGATATATTTTTCAAAAATAGGTTTTACTTGAAAATACTTGCTTTAAAAATGCTTTTTCAGAAACTTTTTCTCTGATCTTGTAACCGTAGTCTCTGGTACCAAATATGACACTCCACATCCCTTAATGTCACCCATATGAGGATGCACTAAGTTATGTGAAACACAATAGGTATAAGTAGTAACACAAAGACTAAATTCATAAGACAAAATATAAAATGCAACGGAAAACTTTCAACTTTTATTATAAAACCAAATACAACATTACATTTTCAATTACCATAAGTCATAATCATAACCATCTATCTCGTGGAAATATAAACTGTCAAAGTACAAGTACAAACCCATAAAAATTATATGCCTCATGAGCCAAAACAATAAACATAGAACAAAAACCGAAGCAATACACAGTGTAAGAGTAATCTAAGTCCTCGCTAAATCAAAGAATCACGGTCGCTGCTGCAATCCACCACCCCGAGAACATGGAAGGGGGGAAGGAAGAGAGAAGGAAAATCAAAAATAGGTCAGACATAAAGTGTGGTGAGTTCCAATGATTTTTCGTATAAGCATAAGATAACACTACTACAAAAGTGGGCATATTCGACACTATTTTGCTATGGCCGTAGATCAAAAAAGCATTGCCGTAGGCCCTTTTTTCAAATAGGCAACACCAGGGAACCATGGCATCTACGACCGTTGCCTTAGCCCTCTAAGGCAACGCTTTTGCCCATCTACTGCTATGGAAAGAAAGTGTTGCATTATAGCCGTAATGCAACACTATTTGCATGTAATGCGACACTATTCAGCGTTGCCTTAAGCATTAGTAAGGGCCTGGCTTCCAGTGGGGCCACATCAGCTTTCCATGTCAGCTGTCTACATGTCACACGACACATCATCTCTCCATGTCAGCTACCCACGTGTCACATGCTCCACCAGCTATCCACGTCAGCTGTGGGGTCCACGTGCAATAGGTAATTAATTATATTTAATTTAATGCAACACCACTGCAATATATAATGCAACACCACTGCAATATGTAATGCGACACCACTGCAATATCAATAAAAGCTAATGCAACAGTAGAAGATGACAAATGCTACACTAGAAGATAGCAAATACAATGCTTTAATTAAATTTTTTGCAATACAGGTTTTGTACAAGAAACTCATCCAAAGCAATTGTTTTAATTATCCAAATATCAGAACTCAAAAATCAGCTACACTGTTTTCTTCATTGTATACAGTAAGCTTGAACTACTTCAAGAATAGGTGCACGACATAAGGGACATTATCCTCCATTCCCGGTCAATTCATTAGCGCATTTTGAACATGTACACATGTGTCCACATCTACAAAATGTATTAATCATTTATATATATGAATCATATATACGCATCATATATATGCAGCAATCTGATTGCAATAGGAAATATATATGTATGTACCTATACAAGAGGGTGGCATTGAATATATATGTGTGTCACATCTGCAAAATGTATCCCTCTGCCTTCCAGAATTAAATATGCACCTGAAATGTGATAACAAGTTATTTGATAAGTGGGGGCATCGAATGGCCATTGGCCTTCTTAACAAAATTTTATGAACACAATTATTACAATTGACTTACTGACCATTGGCGATTGGTCACTCATGCTAGCCAAGCCCAACAAATAAGCAATTTCAGCATGCTTCATCTTCTAAGCAAAAAGTTTTCAGTTCGCATATTACTGCCACCTATAGTGTGTCACTTCATATCCTTTCAAGCTTCAGAACCATATTGTCATCTACATCTTCAACTCCTAAACAAACCTCCAACTCTGTCAAAAGTTTCAAAAAAAAACAATGGAGGACTCTTCACTATGCATCACTGCCACTGTTCTTATAGGACATTGGAATTACGAATTTGTGCATCTCACGCTTAGGCATACTCTGGGTCTGAGGCATGATGAGTGGCCTATACGGGTTATACCCAATAACTCTTTTCTACTAACATGCCCATCTTACGGTAAGAGTGATCATGCGCTAATGTTGAAACTTTTTACAAGACGTGGAGGTGCTTTTTATGTGCAACAATGGTCTGGTGAAGAATTTGAGCCTGAATCAGCGTTCAAGGCAGAATCATGGGCTAGAGTTGTTGGCTTTCTCAAGTTCCTAAAGAAAAATGTTCCTGCAATTAAAGAATTATTGACGCCAATGGGAAATGTGCGTGAAATTGATGACTGCCGTTGGTCTCGAATTGACCATAGATCATTATACTTGAAAATGGAATCTTATGAAGGCATTGGTTCGGAGAATATTTTTGTTGCTCGATTCGATAACAAGGTTTACCTCATTAGGGTTCAGCGCTGTACCCATGCTCATCCTGGGATAAGGCCTGAAATTTTGTTTGTGGGCAATAGGGAGGAACCGGTGGTATCATTTTTTTGTGATCATAGGTAAATTTTACTTCCATCCACAGTTTTTTTAGTTAATCCACAATATGTTTGGCCAATTAAGGTAAATTTGCCAAAGAGCACAATTACAAAGTGTTCATTCAACTATGCTCTATCCTTAACAGCCTTATAATGAGACACAACCACACATGCACACACTTACATACATACATACAAGGTTATAATAGCCTACATTATGAATTTACCCATTAGTTTCTCAACAAAGTATAGGGAGTCAGCATAGCATGCTCCTTATCATAGTCAGCCCAAAATAAAATAGAAATTTGACACAAAGTGTTCATTCAACTATGCTCTATCCTTAACAGCCTTATAATGAGACACAACCACACATGCACACACTCACATACATACATACAAGGTTATAATAGCCTACATTATGAATTTATCCATTAGTTTCTCAACAAAGTATATGGAGTCAGCATAGCTGTTCCTTATCATAGTCAGCCAAAAATATAATAGAAATTTGACACAAAGTGTTCATTCAACTATGCTCTATCCTTAACAGCCTTATAATGAGACACAACCACACATGCACACACTCGCATACATACATACAAGGTTATAATAGCCTACATTATGAATTTATCCATTAGTTTCTCAACAAAGTATATGCAGTCAGCATAGCTGTTCCTTATCATAGTCAGCCCAAAATATAATAGAAATTTGACACAAAGTGTTCATTCAACTATGCTCTATCCTTAACAGCCTTATAATAGACACAACCACATGTGCACACACTCACATACATACATACAAGGTTATAATAGCCTACATTATGAATTTACCCATTAGTTTCTCAACAAAGTATATGGAGTCAGCATAGCATGCTCCTTATCATAGTCAGCCCAAAATATAATAGAAGTTTGACACAAAGTGTTCATTCAACTATGCTCTATCCTTAACAGCCTTATAATGAGACACATCCACACGTGCACACACTCACATACATACACACAAGGTTATAATAGCCTTATAATGAGACACAACCAGATGACCGACATTCAACTAGAAAGTAGCTATACCAACATTAGCATAAAACAACACATTATCACAAGTGGATTATCTTATCTAGAAGTAATCATTTCTTCTTAAAACTATGATCATTTATATGAGGTGCTAATTGGAATATATCAATGATTATGTAATCCCCTTTCAATCACTCTGACATAGACAATGACTCTGACATGGACACTGACTCTGAAGAAGAAGAAGATTAACATGCCTCTTGGTGGAAAACATTTATGTATTATGTATGTATATATTCGGTTATGTTTTATGTATGATTGCTTTACGATACTTTATGATGCCTTTTGACACTCGCTGGTTGAGTTTGTGAATGGTATTGAATGCTGGTGATGATTGTTGGCTTGAATGTTTATGGAACTTTGTGAATGTTGGTGATGAATGTTGGCTTGAATGTTTGTGAATGGTAGTGAATGTTTGTGAATGCTGGTGATGATTGGTAACCGGAAGCATTTTAATAGTATCTTTGTTTGACTTTGGGTAGATTTAACTTTGGGTTTATCATTTATGTATGCTCGCTACCAACTGACTTACATGAAAAATTAATTTGCAAACCCAAATATAACTATCCAAGTATGTAATTACTTATGGATAAATTAAGGTGGACCGTCTGCTGCTCCTAACCTGCATAATTACTTATGGTACATAATTACTTATGGATAGATTAAGGATGTTGGTACCTAATTACTTATGGTACATAATTACTTATGGATAGATTAAGGATAAATTAAGGAACATAATTACTTGTGGATAGATTAAGGTGGAAGAACTCCCCCTAACCTGCATTTTCTTCCTTTAAATGGACCGTCTGTTGCCCCTTCAAATATAAGGTGGAAGAACTCCCCCAAATCAGTGCAGTAGCAATAACAAATGGACCGTCTGTCTCTTACATTTTTCGATGTTGCTCCTTCCTTCGATCTATAATCCGTGAGTGTTAATCGACATGGCGATGTGAGAATGGAAGCTGACGTGAATTTAGGTTTACAATTTGGTCAATGGAAAAAGGGGAAAGTTAGGAGAGAGAAGATGAACGATGAGATTATTTTTAGATGTTTTTCATGAGGGGGAAATGTCGCCCCAAAATTTCAGCGGAAGAATGCAACGAGGTGGCTGTGCTTGATTGAATGATAGGGTAATGTTTAGATAGGAAACATGGATTGATTTTAATCATTGGATTAAATATGCATCTACGGTTGTGGCTTTATTTATGTTGGTAACACGGATTGCTGACCTGGATTGTATTTATGTAAAGCAACACTTTGATCTGGTGTTTTATGTCAACACAAGAATTCCAACCGCAGCAGTGCATTCACGTCTAACGCAACAACATATGAATACTATTGCAGAAGATCAAAGAAAGCATAGATTTTGTAACAACCCGTATTTTAACAACGTGTTAAGACAAGAATCAAGGCAGAATTAAATATTAAAATCTAAATAAGGGAAAACGGGTTGCGCCATTGCGTTCGTCTCGGAAAAATACGCGAAATAGAGTCCGAGTTTTCGAAAAACGGAGTCCGTATGACCAAGTTATGGCCCAATGAAGTTTTCAGAAAATTCCAAGCCCGAAAACAGTTCAAATTCGAATTCAGATTTAAATTACAACCAAGGCAAAATGGGTGTGAATTTTCCCGCCCAGGCAGGGTCGACACAGGGGTCGACACCAGTGTCGACCCCCCCCAATGGGTCGGCACCCATGTCGACCCAGGGGTCGACTCCCCCCACCCCCCGGTCGGACCAATTTTTCTGGTGCACCTATTTTGGCTCCTGGGTCTTGTTTTAGGGGCTTGTGACGATTTTGGATGGCTCAGACCTATTCTAGGGTTAATCTAAAGGCTGAAATTAATTTCCTACAACTATAAAAAGACCCTAAGACCTAGCCTAAATCATACTATTTCATTTTAGCACTCATGCAGCCGCCATTAAACCTAGAACTCTAAATTAAAAATACAAAGAACAAAAATTAAAGAAGACGAAGGATGATTCTTGAAGGCTACAACTAGAAGCTACAACAACTACGACGCTTTAGACAACGGATTTGGGGCTATTTTATTTAAAGTTTTGATTTGGATTGCTTGCTTCATATTGTAAGTTCTATGTCACTTTTTAGGCAAAAACGCTAAAATAACATGGACATGCTATGAATTGAAACCGGATTTAAGAACTATTATTAATCCATGTTTATATTGTTTAACTTTGAATCAAAATTTGGGAATATTGCTATGTTAATGTTGCAAGTTAAACTTATCATGATGTTGATGTTGTTATGAATCACTTGGGCTTAATTTTATTGCAAGTTGAACAAATACATGTCCATGGAATCATTATGCTCATTGAAATCCTCATGTTGATTAAACCATGCCTATGATGCTAATTAAACCATGTCTATGATATTAATGAAACTATGCCTGTGATGTTAATATACCTATCATGCTAATGACAAATTGGGAATTGCTAGGTCATGATGAAAAGTTGGAATCATTATGTTTATAATGCTAGATGAGAATCATTATGTTAAAAATACTAATTGGAATCCACTATGCCTATTAGAATTACCATGCCTTTAATGTTTCATGTTTGTAATAAAATTATTATTATGCCCGCAATGATTATTATGCCTAGGATGTAAAGTTGAATTCATCATGTTGAACTAAGTTGGAACCATTACTATGCCAAGTTATCATCATGCTAGTATTGAAACCATGTGATATGTTATAGCCTGTTTATTATGCAAGTAATGTTGGAATTGTCACGTACGCCTATCACATGTCTGGTGTTATTCCCCTTTATCTCTTGAATTGTTTATGCTTGTGAACGAAGTACGTTTATATACGTTGGGGATACGATTGGGTAGAATAGGCAAAACTTGAATTGATTATAATCATAAACCGTGAAATTTGGCATAAGTAGAACATGAAATATGGCACGAAAACTCGACTTGAACATGCCATAACTTGACTTGAAACATGCCTTAGTTGGGCACGAAATTGACATATGAACATGCTATGAAAATAGCACGAATCTGATAAGAACATGGGCATGACTTTAGAAAACAAGAAAGTGGCCAACTCGAGGTTGGGTTGAGTTTGTAGTGTAAATCTGCCCGGAACCGCCCAGCAAATCCAGTTGCTACAAACAATAGGATCCAGTGTGGGTAGTTGGTCACATCGCGCTTGAAACCTGAGGTTGGGTTGAGTTCGTAGCGTAAACCTGCCCGGAACCGCCCGGCAAATCCAGTGGTTACGAACAATAAAATCCAATGTGAGTGGTTCGGTGCATTAACGAATCAATTAATGCCAATTAGGGTTAAGTCATGAACATGAAAAGACAACTTAACCAAATTGAACACGATTTGTAGGGCTAAGTCATGGACTTGAAACGACAACACTTAGCCAACTTGACATGACACGTAAGCGGGTTAAGTCACAAATTTAAAAGGCATACTTAACCATCTTGACATGACTAGACTGGAAAAGGATTAAGTCACGAATTACATGACTTAATCGGTTAGGCGGGTTAGGTCACGAATTACATGACCTAATCTGTTAGGCGAAACCCTAGACACGACCCCTTTCAGCAGTAACCCTCTAGATGTATCAAGGTACCCTAGGGCTAGGCCGGGTGGGGCACGATTACTGGGCTGATTGTAAGAGGTGAACGACGGCAGTGGGGTATGCCAGTGTAGGTTCGGTGGACTACGGTCGTGCACGTTTTCCGGGGCAGGCACTGGGTATCCGTAGATTTATCTGTGCATCTTGAATCGTGTCAGGGGTTGACACCCTAGGGCTGATACACCCGAAGGTGGACCCAGCACAGGTGACTACATTCGTGATTAGCCATATGACACGGACACTTGACGAGCTAGAACTTGTAGGGAGCCGATCGACTAGATAATCGCTCCGTAGGACCCCGTACTTGGGTCAGACCCCGTTTCAGGGTCATTTCATGATATTGGGCCGTGGGATTTATTTCGTGATTAACTTGTGATATGGGCTTAGTATACTAGTACAGTCGATGCAACGAATCTCGAACATGTGATGCTTTACTTGACTTGTCTTGACTTATCCTGATCATCTTAGTCTATCTTGTTCACCTTGACACCATTCTTATGTCTAGTTCCAGTTCATACATGACAGGTTGTTTTAACCGTTTTTACACTGAAAGTCACTAGGACTTACTCAGTCTTTATGACTGACCCTTTTCCTTTCGCCTCTTTTTCTTTCGTTTCCCCCCAGGTTCTCAGGGAGGAAACACTAGCTCTTAGCTTGGATATCACTTGCTTTGGCTTAGCATGTACGGTTTGCTATGGCTGCTTCTTTTTACTGCACTTGGGGAATAAGCTGTTTTTCTGTTTTTAAGTTATTGCTTCTTTGGCTATTATTACAAGACAATTGTAATGAAGTTATTTGAAATGTTTGTAAGGGACATGGTTTATTTTGGAATAAAATGAAGTTCTGTTTTGCTCATAAATTCTTCCGTTGTTTACTTAATTATTTATTAATGTTCTGTCTTGTGATATCTGCATGCATGTTACCTCGTTTTACGCCCCTCCAAAGCTAGTGTCCTTGCAAGAGTGGCAATGGCGGAGGTGGGGTGTTACATTTGGTATTAGAGCAGAAGGTTACCAAGACTGGGAAAAAGTTTTGAAAACCTTTTGAATTTTGTTTCAAAACCATTTACAAAGAAGCAAATTTTCAAGAAAATTTTGTTTTGATTAAAAGGCATATTCCCCAAAGCCATTAGCACTATCTTTGTTTCCTCGTTTGAATCTTTTCCTTTTTTTGTTTTCAGCTTATCATGGCCGACGACCTTAATTTTCCCGAGGGGGTCAATATACCCACTTGGTTTCGTCGTTTCCTCGAGACTCGGGCTAATATGGCAGGCCCAGCCAATCCTCCTCCTCATCCTCCTCAACCTCCGCGAGAAACCGCTTTTTCAAAGATATGCAAGGACTTTAAGGCCATGGGCGGAAATGATTTCCTAGGAACTGAGACTTTTGTTGAGGCACGGAATTGGTTGAAGGAAACCGAAGACTTGTTTGTTATCTTTGAGGTAGAGGACAACAGGAAAGTACAGTTGGCGGCGTGGCTCATGAAAGAGGAAGCTTCTTATTGGTGGGAAGTCACCAACGCTACTAGGCCCATTGAGACTTGGGAGGACTTTAGAGGGAGATTTGGGCTTAAGTTCTTGTCATCGGCAGAGGAGAGTCTCCAAATGGAACGGTTTCTGGCCCTTAAACGAGGAAATATGACAGTTAAAGAATACGTGAACCGTTTCAATCAGCTTGCTCGCTTCGGATTGGAGTTAGTCAACACTCCTCAGAAAAAGGCGCTACATTTTGCACGAGGCTTGAACGAGCCACTACATGGTTTGGCCATGACTCATGTGCCCATGGGGGCGACCTTTGAAAGCTTGGTGGATATGGCCCTACTGTATGAGGAAGATAAGAAGGGCAAGAAAGAGGTCAAGCCCAACGATTCTCAGAATAAGAAGGTAGACCCCGAGAAAGGAGGCAAGAACGACAACTCACGTGATAAAAGGAAATGCAATTTCTGTGGTACGGAAGGGCACATAGCCAAGGATTGTAGAAAGAGGAAGAGAAAGCAAGGTGAATGTTTTCATTGTGGGGAGAGTGGACACATCAGCAAGGACTTCCCTAAAAAGCAGACCGGACCTTCTGGGGGTACATCGTTAACTTCTTTTTCTAGATGCTTTGTTTTATCTTGTTATCTCCTCGATCCTATCTTGAGAACCATAGGTAGAATCTTTTTGGATGTAAACATGTAATTGAAACATGTTATGATTGTGAAATGGTTGCAAGTGGTCGCAAGTGGTTGCTCGTGGATGCATGAATACACATTAGGCACTAGATCGGCTCAGTCACATTTTCATACTTGCATATGCATGAGTGTTTATTTTGGAAACTTGGTTGTACTATCATTTGGTTGTTGCATATGATTGAATGTTTGTGCACTCATGTAGAAATTATGACTTATAATAGGAAAATTTTGCATACATATTGGATTCATTTCACTAAACATATTTTTCATTTAGAAGATCAATAAGGCCTGATCATTAGCATTAGCTAAGGAACATATACACACACTCTTTGCATGTGTTCCTAAAACATTAGAAGTCTTTTAAGGACCATGGTTGCTTGTGGATGATGTTTTGAGTAGATGGATGATTGGATGATAGGACACATCCTCCCTAACTTGGAGATTTCGGGGACGAAATCCTTTAAGAAGGGGAGAATGTAACAACCCGTATTTTAACAACATGTTAAGACAAGAATCAAGGCAGAATTAAATATTAAATTCTAAATCAGGGAAAACGGTTGCGCCATTGCGTTCGTCTTGAAAAAATACGCGAAATAGAGTCCGAGTTTTCGAAAAACGGAGTCCGTATGACCAAGTTATGGCCCAATGAAGTTTTCAGAAAATTCCAAGCCCGAAAACAGTTCAAATTCGAATTCAGATTAAAATTACAACCAAGGAAAAATGGGCGGGAATTTTCCCGCCCAGGCAGGGTCGACACAGGGGTCGACACCAATGTCGACCCCCCCCAATGGGTCGACACCCATGTCGACCCAGGGGTCGACCCCCCCCCGGTCGGACCAATTTTTCTGGTGCACCTGTTTTGGCTCCTGGGTCTTGTTTTAGGGGCTTGTGACGATTTTGGATGGCTCAGACCTATTCTAGGGTTAATCTAAAGGCTGAAATCAATTTCCTACAACTATAAAAAGACCCTAAGACTAGCCTAGATCATACTATTTCATTTTAGCACTCATGCAGCCGCCATTAAACCTAGAACTCTAAATTAAAAATACAAAGAACAAAAATTAAAGAAGACGAAGGATGATTCTTGAAGGCTACAACTAGAAGCTACAACAACTACGATGCTTTAGACAACGGATTTGGGGCTATTTGATTTAAAGTTTTGATTTGGATTGCTTGCTTCATATTGTAAGTTCTATGTCACTTTTTAGGCAAAAACGCTAAAATAACATGGACATGCTATGAATTGAAACCGGATTTAAGAACTATTATTAATCCATGTTTATATTGTTTAACTTTGAATCAAAATTTGGGAATATTGCTATGTTAATATTGCAAGTTAAACTTATCATGATGTTGATGTTGTTATGAATCACTTGGGCTTAATTTTATTGCAAGTTGAACAAATACATGTCCATGGAATCATTATGTTCATTGAAATCCTCGTGTTGATTAAACCATGCCAATGATGCTAATTAAACCATGTCTATGATATTAATGAAACTATGTCTGTGATGTTAATATACCTATCATGCTAATGACAAATTGGGAATTGCTAGGTCATGATGAAAAGTTGGAATCATTATGTTTATAATGTTAGATGAGAATCATTATGTTAAAAATACTAATTGGAATCCTCTATGCCTATTAGAATTACCATGCCTTTAATGTTTCATGTTTGTAATAAAATTATTATTATGCTCGCAATGATTATTATGCCTAGGATGTAAAGTTGAATTCATCATGTTGAACTAAGTTGGAACCATTACTATGCCAAGTTATCATCATGCTAGTATTGAAACTATGTGATATGTTATAGCCTGTTTATTATGCAAGTAATGTTGGAATTGTCATGTATGCCTATCACATGTCTGGTGTTATTCCCCTTTATCTCTTGAATTGTTTATGCTTGTGAATGAAGTACGTTTATATGCGTTGGGGATACAATTGGGTAGAATAGGCAAAACTTGAATTGATTATAATCATAAACCGTGAAATCTGGCATAAGTAGAACATGAAATATGGCACGAAAACTCGACTTGAACATGCCATGACTTGAAACGTGCCTTAGTTGGGCACGAAATTGACATATGAACATGCTATGAAAATAACATGAATCTGATAAGAACATGGGCATGACTTTAGAAAACAAGAAAGTGGCCAACTCGAGGTTGGGTTGAGTTTGTAGTGTAAATCTGCCCGGAACCGCCCGACAAATCCAGTTGCTACAAATAATAGGATCCAGTGTGGGTAGTTGGTCACATCGCGCTTGAAACCCGAGGTTGGGTTGAGTTCGTAGCGTAAACCTGCTCGGAACCGCCCGACAAATCTAGTGGTTACGAACAATAAGATCCAATGTGAGTGGTTCGGTGCATTAACGAATCAATTAATGCCAATTAGGGTTAAGTCATGAACATGAAAAGACAACTTAATCAACTTGAACACGATTTGTAGGGCTAAGTCATGGACTTGAAACGACAACACTTAGCCAACTTGACATGACACGTAAGCTGGTTAAGTCACGAATTTAAAAGGCATACTTAACCATCTTGACATGACTAGACTGGAAAAGGATTAAGTCACGAATTACATGACTTAATCGGTTAGGCGGGTTAGGTCACGAATTACATGACCTAACCTGTTAGGCGAAACCCTAGACACGACCCCTTTCAGCAGTAACCCTCTAGATGTATCAAGGTACCCTGGGGCTAGGCCGGGTGGGGCACGATTACTGGGCTGATTGTAAGAGGTGAACGACGGCAGTGGGGTATGCCAGTGTAGGTTCGGTGGACTACGGTCGTGCACGTATTCCGGGGCGGGCACTGGGTATCCGTAGATTTATCTGTACATCTTGAATCGTGTCAGGGGTTGACACCCTAGGGCTGATACACCCGAAGGTGGACCCAGCACAGGTGACTACATTCGTGATTAGCCGTATGACACGGACACTTGACGAGCTAGAACTTGTAGGGAGCCGATCGACTAGATAATCGCTCCGTAGGACCCCGTACTTGGGTCAGACCCTGTTTCAGGGTCATTTCATGGTATTGGGCCGTGGGATTTATTTCGTGATTAACTTGTGATATGGGCTTAGTATACTAGTACAGTCGATGCAACGAATCTCAAACATGTGATGCTTTACTTGACTTGTCTTGATTTATCCTGATCACCTTAGTCTATCTTGTTCACCTTGACACCATTCTTAAGTCTAGTTCCAGTTCATACATGACAGGTTGTTTTAACCGTTTTTACACTGAAAGTCACTAGGACTTACTCTGTCTTTATGATTGACCCTTTTCCTTTCGCCTCTTTTTCTTTCGGTCCCCCCAGGTTCTCAGGGAGGAAACACTAGCTCTTAGCCTAGATATCACTTGCTTTGGCTCAGCATGTACGGTTTGCTATGGCTGCTTCTTTTTACTGCACTTGGGGAATAAGCTGTTTTTCTGTTTTTAAGTTATTGCTTCTTTGGCTATTATTACAAGACAGTTGTAATGAAGTTATTTGAAATGTTTGTAAGAGACATGGTTTATTTTGGAATAAAATGAAGTTCTGTTTTGCTCATAAATTCTTCCGTTGTTTACTTAATTATTTATTAATGTTCTGTCTTGTGATATCTGCATGCATGTTACCTCGTTTTACGCCCCTCCAAAGCTAGTGTCCTTGCAAGAGTGGCAATGGCGGAGGTGGGGTGTTACAGATTTCACCACACTTTTCATGCAACGCACACAAAATAGTGTCGAATATGCCCACTTTTGTAGTAGTATAAGAAGTATCAAGAATGGTAAATGGTACTGGATAACAAATGCAGAAAATTACACAAGTACGAAATAAGCGGGATAAGATAAGATCAAGTAGTCATATCCCATAATAGAATTTCTGTACCAACTATCAGAATATCAGGATTTGGTTTTACCCCATTCACTACCCAGTGATCGGTTCCCTACAAATGCGAAAAACCTCTGTTAGCTATGGCAGTCATGGATATGAGTCTCGAACCCATCAACTTTAAAGACACATGCCTATGCATTAGTGTTACAGCGTCTTATTTACCCCCATCGGAACCATGCATGCTCATGACTCCGCCGGAATGCGTCCATGCCCACCTCCATGATTTGAACCTCTTAGAATCATCCACCAGTAAAGCGTACCCTAGTCCTTACCTAGTGCGGGACTTATTTGATAACAAGAGAGTACTGATTGATATGGATTCCAAGCAACAGCAGAACTGACACATGTCACCCTAGGCTTGGAACCCTAAGTAAACAAGGATTTTAAGAGTTCCCCCAAAATATTTATAACAGCAGACGTGGAACCTCTTAGCTCATTAAATAAACAAGTTTAACTTAGTAGGTTTAAGTTCATTAATAAGCATCATATAACCCTATGTTATATTTTCCGGTTGTAAATGACATTTATTAAATGTAACAACCCTTCCCCAAATTATACAAGCACCTGCTCAGATGTATAGATTACAGTAACATTTTTTACTTAATTTACATCTAATCCACATATTTTCCATAACATGTTCTAATTAAATCCAACCTACTCTGGTTAACATGTTTGCATATTCTTCCTTTATAATTTTCCCAATTATACAGTCAATGGTTCCCATTTACCAATATGCCCAAATCTTCTTTTTACTGTTGTTACATGTTATTCCAATTTATCCTTATTTTACGCAATTCAAACGGAAATGGCTTAGGCTCTCGATGTCCTAGGGTTAGCGCAAAATAAAAGGAAAAGGAGAAAATTGACCCAATAATAAACAAACTGAATAAAAATGCATAATAAGGCTGTAAATAAAATTAAGACAGAAAGGGGATAAAGAAGAAAGATGTACATATAAATAAATAATAACAGAAAACCGAATAGGTAGTTGACAGTAATAAAAATAAAATACAAGAATAAACTTATAAACACTGCTTATTTAATATCTAATATATTTACTATCAAAACACTTTTTAATAGAAAATCTAAAAACAACATAGAACTCATAGAGATATGTATTAGATCTAGAAAAGGCCTTTGAAATAGTTGTTGTAGAAAAACAAGAATTATCCCTTCAATCTAAGTTCTGGCAGCACCCTGACATTTTCTTAATTTTATTCCAGAACATAACTTAGAGGAGGAAGAAGATAAAGAAATGTTTGTGTAAGAAAATGATGAGGAGGAAGAAGATAAAGAAATGAACCGTACAAATCATGCCTCTGTGGGTACAACTTTATTGGACTTACATCAGAGGGCCATCACGGAGTATCCTCATGTCCCGTAGAAGTCCTGCACATCCTTTCAGTCCCGTCGAATAAGCTGGATGTGCTTCCCTCATGTCTCCAAACACCCATGATGAGCAGCTCTATGAGCTCTTCATCCCAAATACGTACGGCTGGTCCAAGCGCATCTCATCATTACATTATTAGATCCCATGCCTAACCTTCAACTACGCTCTTGTTTTTTTTACCATATTGCTAATAAACTTAAACATTAATTTGTTTATTCTACATTCAGGTTATTTGTTTATTCGCCTTAGTTGGCCGCTTATTTTCCCTAATCATCTCTCAATGCCGAAACAGACTACCGCTTATTATTATATTCATTAAACTTAATTCCTCGATTAATAAACCTACTCTGCTCTTTTCCATTTAATTATAATCTCGTGTTATAATATTATCACAACTATGATTGTGAGTTTGCATAATGAACTTATTCCTTGTTGTCTAAGTTTATATACAATAAGCCTCTTACTTCTCATTTCATCTTTTGATAATAACCTGTGTGTTATTATCCTACTCGTCCTATGACAAGTCTATCTATTATATTACATTCTCATCTGATATAATTTATTATAATCGGTTACATTCCCCATTTATTTCATACTTCACAAGTTTATTATTATTTAACATAGCATTTATAGTTATGACATTAATCTACTTACTGTCTTTACAAGTTTACACATAATAAACTTTTTATATTTCTTTTCCTTTTCATAACCTCTTTCAATTATGTTACCCTTTTTCCTTATATTGTCTAAAGTTATACCTATTCCAAATTGATTGGTTGCCAAAATTGTAATAAAATCCATTTCCATAGTTTTGGATAATTATTGTAATAGGAACTTATGATTGCAAAACATTTCTTTTCTTATATTTTTAGAGGTCATCAAATTATTGTGTAATATAGTTAACTCCCTGTTTCACACTAATCTCCATTTATTTATAGTTTCAATTTGCAACCATGTTTCCCATTTTTCTTCATTTACCAAACTATGCAAATACATTCCCCTTTTTCCTAACCAATCAATATAGGTTATTCCCAACCTTTCAAGTCTATAAGTATACATATATATATATATATATATATATATATATATAGATTTCTGTCCTCTTCTTTTTATTGTTCCCAAATCTAACATACTTTCTGTATTTAAGTAAGATTTAGACTTATACCAGTTTTCTATCTCTATAATTATTTTATTTTAAATCCGAATGGCGATTCTTTACGAGTAGTATGTAATTTCTCAAACTTTCCCATTTATTACAATATTAGCACGATATGTTCTTTTTAACCCCAAATCATTAAATGTCCCCTTTTTGTTCATAATTTCAATCAATTCGCTCATAACCACAATTCAATAAATTTCCTCCTAACCACAATTAGATTATTCTTCATATAACGAAAATTCAATTATTCTGCGCATAACCACAGTTCTTATTCAATTTGCACATAACAAAAATTTAACATAAACTGTATACTAGGACGTGGAAGAGGGGAAAAGAAGAAGAACATATTCTAGATTTAACAAGAATCAAACGATACAAAATACTATTCAGAAAATATAATTTATATCCACTCACCTGATAGCTTTCCAATTCTTGAATCTGATTCAGATATGTCACCCATGGTCTTCCTAATTGAATCTATTATTGAAATAACCACAGATTTACAAATCTAACGCTAAAAGAATGAAAGGTTCCTAATAATCCAGGTTTACAGAATTTGCCTTATGTAGAAGGGAAACCTGAGCACCTATAGCTTAGATTTATTTTTTTAGTCTTCAAATCTTGAATCAGAATCCTAAAACTAAAATATTCTTATTTTTGAAGAATTTAGAGAAGAAAATGGTAAAGCTCTGTCCCCCTCTCAAAAAATATGAGTTGGAGGCCAAGCCCTGCTAGCTTATCTATAGATGCACAGAAAAATCTCGTTCGTTGGATCGAACCAAACAAAATCAAAGCCGAACAAAACGTTCAAACCATGTCTTTTTGTCCACTATTGGATCGACCCCCTTATAGCATGGGTCGACCCATTTATTGGGTCATGAATGTTAATTTTTATCCTATTCATTTATTAATAGTCAAACGTTATACTCAACGTTACTTTTCTTGCCTATTATCCTTCCTTATATTAATTTGTTCTATTTATGACACACATTTCAGAATTCCAAATTCAAACTTGCGCGTATATATTTGCGTATAACTTTGCAAACTTTTATTCGTTAACAATTGCGCAGTAAACATTATTATAAACGTTATCAATTCATTAATTCTTTGCTTTTTAATATATGTTCAAATTTCAAATGCAGCTATTCTCTTGCATATTTTCATTTATTCCACATTTATTACCTTCTGTTTTAAGTTTACGTTTTGAATTTCAGTTTTGAATCTATATATTTACGCACAACTTCATTTATTTTCTATATTCGAACAATGCTCTCTCGACATTTATTTCTTACTTGTTTTAATTAATTGTATGTTACTTTTGAATTTCATGTCAATATACATACACATACACTTACATATGTGTATACACATACACACACACTTACACACATAGATATACATATATATATATATATATATATATACACACATATATATATACATACACACACACACACATATACACACACAACCTTTCTTTTTAGTCGTCAGTTATCTCAGTCGATGTCAGTCTTATATGTTGATTTTACAACTGTAATTTTGGAGCATGCGTACCAATCTTATGTTCCAGAGATGTAGTTCGTTAATCATGTTTACTGGATGAATGATCAGTTCTATATGCCATGAGAAATCAGACAATGTTTAAATAGGTGTTTTGCAGTAAACTATGTTCTGTAAGGTCGAAAAATTGTTGATAAAGTATGTTAACTAGAAGAGTTCAACATTTCAATTATTACGTATGATTGAAAATGATGAGTAGTACATGGCAGTGGCTCTCAAATGATTCTGTTATCGTGGTGTATGTATCTTTCGCCAGTCACTTGGATGTAAATGTAGAGCTACAATTGGTCATCACTTCAACTGAGGAATGTTGTTGTTAAACTCAAAAAATTCATAAATCAACAAAGAAAGTGGGATTTTAATTGTGAACTTGCTTTGGCAGATCCAGTTGTTTACTTCTATACGAAGTTATATGCTTTTACTAACTGTAGTTTACGAGCGAAAATCATGGAGTATTGAAGAAATGTGGTTTATGAGCAATGGTGCAGGAATAGTTCGCGCTAATGCTTCAGCTAATAAGCGGCCTCATCATGGGTCCAAATCTTCCTTATATCGGTCTTTTGTATGTTGTACTTAGCTTAAGTTTTTTTCAATGTTTTATCATGTCTGTACTCGGGTTAGTATTCTAACCTTGTTATGTATTTTCTATTTGTTAATGAAAGCGTACCCATTTTCAAAAAAAAAAAAAAGATATATATACACACACACACAACCATTTATATATAATTTTTCCCTTAAATGTATGTACACATATATTTTTCTTTTGGAACGTGCATATTTTTAGTTGTCCCTCTAAAACTTTAAAAACATGACGTTGGCGGGACTTGAACTTGCATGCCACAACTTAGGAGGCCAGTGCCTAACCGCTGCATATAACACTTCCTTTATTCGCAAAATTTAGAACATTGAATAATATTAGTATTAGGTGTGTTCCTTCTATTTCTTCTTTTCAATGTCTGTTTTAAAACTTCATTTAATAATATCTTTTTTTTTTGTCTTAAGTTCGTTTTCTGCAAATCATTGGTATAAATTGATCAAAAAATCGCCACGGACGCAATGACGCTAGTTCCCTAACTAAGTTCAGAAAATTATACGAACTTTATTTTATTATTTAATTAAAAATGCAGGGTGTTACACCGTATATCATCAATGAAAGCAAACACAAATCTGTCTAAGTGTTCTCGGAACACTCGGTTTATAACATCCACGAAGAAAGCTGACGCGTTCGTCAATCTGAAAGGCATAACTATCCGTTTGTATGATCCATATCTGATGCAAAACATTGTCAACGGAACACTCTCCTTCTCTATCCTCAGCAGGTGAAATCCAGTAGCCAAATCTAGTTGAGAAAATACTTTTTCTCTACTCAACTAATCAAATAGACCATCAATGCGAGGCAATTGATACCTATTCTTCAATTTCCTATCGTTGTGCTTTTGGTAATCAATACACATTCTTAACAACCCATCGGGCTTCTTTATGAACATTGTCAATGAGCCCTAAGGCATTACTAGGACGGATGAAGTATTTTCCTTCCAATTCAACAAGTTGCACCTTCAGCTCTTTCATTTTCGAAGGAGTCATTCAACTAGGAGGTTTACTCACTAGCTCAACTTCCGGCATAAGATCGATCCAGAACTTGATAGTTCTTTTCGGCTGCAATCCTTCCATTGGCTTGAAGACATCAGCTAATTCCTTAACAATAGGAATGCTATCTACCTTTTCCTTTAATTCTAAACCACAAACCAAAGAGAACATCAACGGAATCATTCTCTTCACCAAGAACACGATCCTATCATTGCTATGAGATGCTTCAAGGATACTTCTCCACTTCAGTACAACACTCTCACATCATAACAACCCAACCAAGCCATATCTAAAATAATTGTAAAACCTTTGAAATCAAACACATATAAGTTACAAATAAATATATAATCTACCAACTGAAATTTTAGGTTATCTCGTCTCAAACCCAAAGTTGCGTACCCTCTGATAGGATAAACCACCCTAAAGAAAGTAACAAGGTATAATGGTTTAAAGACAATTTATCTATTATACATCTAGAGATAAATAAACGCGATGTACCAATGCCAAAAAAACACTAACATATATAAGACAAAACAAAAGCGTGCATTTCAACACTATCTTCCTTTTCCACAACAGTAGGTTTGGAAGATGAAAGTTCTACAGTCATCACTTTACCCTTGGCTGCTTCCGGATATTAATCCTTATAATGTCCATGCTGATTGCAGTTAATGCACTCGACATTCTACTTTCCGGCAACTGCCTTAGATTCCGCTGCCTTGTACTCTATGGAATAGTCCCCTTCCAGTGATAATTAAAACAAATAGCTCAAGCGTTATTCTTCATGGGCTTCCTACTTTTTGGGCCTTCCCAACCTTTAAAAACTTCCTTTTCTTTTTCGGATAGTCCTAGTTGCCAAAATTCGCATGTATCTCTTCACTGTGAATGACCATCTCCACCACCACATCACTAGTGTCTCGCGCGTGAGGCATCATTGATTTCACAATCTCAAATCTCGACCGTTTGATGAACTTTACATTCCTCAATACGGCAGTGTCAATTGTCCTTCGAGCACAACAAGACAATTCTTTAAATATGGCGGCGTGCTCCACCACTGTCATATCCCCTTGCTTCAAATTATTAAATATCCTCATCATCATGGACTGGGCAGATTTCGGCATAAACCTTTCCTTGAGCCTACTTGGAAATCTTCCCAACCGATTTTTTCTTTTAGTGTCGCAGTTGTAACACCGTTCCACCAATGCAAAGCATTGGCCTGCAGCTATCTCGAGGCCAATATGTTCTTCTACTCATTAACCAAGCCAAAGCCCCTGAAGATTCTCTCATAATGCCTATGTACGTAAACCCTGAAATATCCTCACTATAGCCCATAGGCTATAGCGCTCTTTCACAGCTACGCTATTTTAATTTAGCCCCGATGAACAGTGTCCTCTTTTAGCCTCGCTATTTTCTGTTGCATCTGCTAAATCAATGAGTTTTAGCACCTGCTTTAGCAATATCAATATACAGTTGTTGATTTAACTAGTTCTCTTTTAAAACAAATCAGAATTTTTTTATAAAGAGCTAATTTTTTGGGCTTAAGTGCCCAATATAAAGCAAAAAACTATTATAGACATCAAATCTAGTCCGCATAACCAGATATTCTTTGATTTTTTAATATAAGGTTGGCTAATATTAGATTCTTCTACAAAGATCATGTAAAAATGATAGCAAACTAACTTTAAATATTCATTTTTATATTTGATGAACCTTCTTGCATATCCGCTTTATCCCCGCTACAACTTTTTACACCTCCGTCGCTATAGAGTCGCTAAGCGCTTTAACTACACAACAGTGACAATGCAATAGTCAGGTACCACAATAGCAGCATCTTCTGTTCCAAGAAATGACTTCTCCCCAAAATTAGCGTAATCTATATTTGGTTTCGCATAATTATTTCCAATTTGCGCCTTGGGATCCACTCTCTCGGGACTAGCAGCTCTAGGTTGCAACATCTAGATAAAAGTCTGGAACAAATTTCCCATACCCACCGGTAGGCTTGCAACACCCTGGTTCTCATTGGCCCTAGCCTTCCGGTTCGGGTCAAATGTTACCATTCGTAGTGCTTCCTCCACCGATGTTCAGTCCTTAACTCCTCTCCATGTCTTATTTCTTTCTTTTATAGTTAAACTTTTGTAAGAAACCAAAGGGTGTTCATGAGACCGAAAGACATATACATACTTATATAATACAAATACATAATAGTTTCTCTGTCCTAACCCTTTAAAATTTTCCGATCTTTGGTTTAAATTTGAAAATTCTTGAAAAGAAAATGTTGTTTTAAATTTGCATAAACCTATACTCTGATGCCAAATTTGTACCGTTAGCCAAGATTGAAACTACAACTCTACAGATGTTGTAGTCATCTCTAATATCGGCTTTCGATGATAGAAAATTGGATGTTAATAAACCATAACACCAGTCAATCCAGGAGTACGGATTTCTTTACAAACATTTATTAGTAGTCATTCCGTTCATACGACCCATTTCGTATAGCCTGTTCAGATAAGATATAAATTACTACAAAAGATACTCCAAGAGTAACATATGACGATGCCCCTTAGTTGATCAGAGTTTAAATACATGGGCAAAAAAATATTGTCAATACACACATTAAAACAAAGCAAACATCGACAGTCCTAAATAGCTACAGCCTCCTGCTTGCCTACAAAAGCTTATTCAATGAAGCATCCGAAAACCCCAAACCTTAGCCTACTCAAATGAGCACCCGAGAGTAAAAGGGGAAAATAAAAAATTTGGATTGGTCAACCAACTGGTGTGAATAATAATCCTTTAAAATCGACCACACGAATATCTAGCGGGACCTAGCCCCATTGTAGAACTGGTTTACCCTTTGCTAGTATTAGGCTACCTCCAGAAACATCCCAGCAACACCTGCACTTTGGTGGTTAGAATGAAATAATAATAACATAAGTGACTTTAAAATTGTGCAATATGCAACACACAATGGATTCCCCATCCTCGGTATTCCTAATTTCACATCCTAACAATTTCTAATGAATTCCCATCATATTCTTTCTTTAACAATTCCCCATCATATATTATTTTAATTTAGTTCTCCTTCCATGTTTCGCAAGATAACGCCCCACTAGCATTCGAAACCAAAACATCTCTCATACTGCATGAAGCAATGGGTCTTTCCATTGGTATCCACACTGCGCAACTCAAGACACCCCTTTGCTAAGCAATGAAATAATCGTTTCTTATTCATTTGACTTCCAAACTGCGCGAATCAATGGAATTCTTCCTTCTGATTTCTATCCTGTGCTTCGTAAGGTAAACCCCACTAACAACAAGACCAAAGGCTTATCTTTTTATTTAATTTGTTCCCCTAATTCTTTTCCCTCATTGTTTCCCTAGTGTTTAGATAGTTCCAACAGCTTATTACACGTTAATTTCCCTAATGCTCACACAAATGTAAATGTTTCGTCCAAGGTTTTCCACCAATAACATATGCAACTTTTAATGGTGTCCTACTGAATTCAATAAACATTTATCTACGAAAGGCGCCCCTTTTGGTTCAATAAGACAAATGGTCTTTTACTTCAAAGGCAACCCCTTCTTATAAACAGTTCTCTTTCTTATAAAAGTTCCTTTCGTCCTTGACGAAAGAGTGGAGGCCAGGCCTCTTGTTGAGCAGTTAAATTTCAAAACACACAAGTATTATATCAAAGTTCCTTCATAAGGCAAGAGGCAGATGTCTAATTACTTCATATACTATACCTAGATGATATTCCAAGTATTCAATGCTACCGAAAGTGGCTTCCGAGATTATCGTAATGTTGCCTTCGGAAAGACAGTGGCACTGACAGTAAGTCCGAAAATTTTGACTTATTCTCTTATAAAACATTACTTTATACACACTTCACCATAATTGTTGAATTCTCATTTGTTTATAAATTAATATACTGATCGTATGCATTCTTTTTACAGTACTTTTGTATTGGCCATATATAAGATATTTATACATATATTTTAATCCTTTTAATTAACATGTAATGTTTCACTAAGCAATTCAAACTTAGAAAAATAATAAATAATTTATACATCCATGAAATATTATGAAATTCGAAACCCATCTCCAAAATCATATAACGAATATCATATCAAAAATCAATGGCATTTGGAGATTTGTAATTATAGGTTTTACCCTAAAACCTAATCATTTTCATGTATAGAAAAACCGTATAAACATGTCTAATATAGCTATTGATTTCCCACCAATTAGCATCACATAAGTCATAATAAACTATCATGATTAAAACATCACTTTCGTTTATTTTCCCGTTTTCTGAAACTTATAAAGGTTAGAATATTATTCATCTTGGTTAGTTAGGGTTTTGAGATTCATTGACGAAGTTTTCAAGCTTTAATCCCTAGTTACCTTTTTTCCTTCTTTCCTAGATTTAATGGTCGAGCACCTTAGTTTTCTCCTAATTTTTAGACTGAATGCAAAGTGAAACAAAATATGGTAGGATATGAGTATATATAGGGGCCGAAATTCTACCATTTTCCCCCTTTCACATGCTCTTCCTTAAGCTCTAGTTCATTTATTTATATGGTCAATCTACTAGTTGGCTTATTAGCAAAATCCAATTTCCTCCTTCGTTGCATTATTTCGATTTAATTTATCCAATTTAATTCATGAATAATTTTATCAAATTTAGGCGTATTACAAGATTGAACGATTATCAAGGAAAAAGTTCCAGAGGCTAGATATCAAGTCCTTATACTACAATGTGACGACGATTGAACAAACCCAGTAGAACATCAGTCGAGACCTAACTAAATGAGGGATCGACCTAATTCAATGCAAGGGAATGGTAAAACTTCACGAAAATCAACATAAATTCAAGTTCAATAAACAATACTCGGTATTTCTTCAATGAAGAAGCAACTTGGCAAACAACTTCAGCGTGAAGTCGGAGACCACATGAGGACAAAAGGAGGGGTCGCACCCTAATTACCCTCAAACTTGTGGATCAACAATCCCTGACATAGGGATCAATACTGCTCACCTATTTAGGGGAATTACGGACTGGACCCCTCTTGTCCTTCTCTACAACGTATGTCCAATATTTTTGAGATACTTTTAACTATCTACATCTATAAATACTAGTTGCATTGGAGAAAAGGGATCGTTTGGCTACTTAATCAATTTGTTCAATACGCTTCGAATTTTTGCCAAATCGAGACTTTGTAACTATAACAGCCCAAATTCCGGTAGGTTCGAATTTTTCTCAAAATGCTAAAATCCAAGTTCGTTGAAATACGAGTTAGTTTGTTTGGTATATTGCAGAACGACAAAGATAAATATATCAAAACTCAAAAAAACATCTCATAGTAGAGCTGAATAAAATAAGATAATAAGTAAACACTTTCCATAATAATGACACGGATTAAGCAAGTGTCTCTAAGATGGAAAATCTCTGCTATCCATCTAATATGCAGGTTTATTATGAAGGAGGGGATTAGAACAAAAGTTCTGGTGAATGGATAAATTATACTTTTTAATAATAACACTACATATATCATTCTATCACTGATTTACTTTTTATTAGGTTATTAGGACACTCTCACCTCTGTTCTTAAATCATACCCATCTACTCCTTAGTAGATCAAACATAATAATTCATATATATATATATATATATATATATATATGTATTCATATGCCCAATATATATAGGAATCACCCATAGTACCATCCTCGATAGGTCTTCATTGTCATGTTATCAAAGAGTACTCCAACTATATCTGTAAAGGATAGCTACCTGAGGCCTACAATACAGATGTTCCATTATATGATAAGAAAACGTGAAACTGCATCCGCATCATCTTGCTCTAATACTTGGACGTCTACGATATACCACTCGATGCATACGTTGAGGACTACAATGTAATCCTATTATATACTACCTAAGCTCTGCTCACGAGACCTACCCTTGTATCGAGCTCAGTCGGGGATTTCTATATTTGTAAAGGACAACTCTGTTAGGCTACAATACAAATATCTACTTTGGTCTGCCTCTTTTCCTCTGGCTATGACTCCATGCAGCCCCTTCAACTAATGAAAGATCAATCAAGAGCTAAGTGATCATGTCCTACAACAACCAATCTAATCATCCAATTGGCATTTTCCCTTATCCAATGCCTCGATAGTGAAAGATCACCCATTGGTTTAGCTCCAACCTTTCCCGTACTCGCTATGATTTTTCTTTATGCGATATCTTCTTTGTTTCAACTCCATTTTATGCAAACCATAAGTCTAAATTGATCAGAAAATCACTACGGACACAATAGTATTAACTTATAACCAAATTCAGATAATTTTTCAATTTTATTTTATTATTTAATTATTAAAAGTTTTGGGTGCTACATTCTTCCACCTTTAGGAAATTTTATCTCCGAAATTTAACAAGTGTAAAACTATGTAATTCCTCGCATAATTCACATCCAATATATGTACATCCAATTTTGCAACCATTCGTGTACCTGTGCAGAATGCAACATATCAAAAAAATTCATGAATGCAATGAATTTCTAAGTTATTCCTCACATATAAATGCTCTTTTCTTTAAAACCATTTTAAAATATGATGCACACATCCTAAATATACTTGCAATTTCTACATGAATGCAATATTTTAAGAATCAATATATATTTTCATCTAATTTTTCCTGCACTTTCACTGAATATGGGCGTAGTTCATCCAATTTTTGCATCCAAACCCTATCAAACATTTTTGAGTTTCCCATTTTCTAGAAAAATACAATTTTCCGAACTCGATTTTTTATGTTAGAAAAGAAAATAAAAAATTCTGTATTTTTCACTTCACTTTTGTGCACCCCTTTTCCCTATGCTTGGCACTTATATTGCTATTTCTACAAAATTCTCTATTTTCCTTCCCAAGCATAGTTTTCATAAGAAGAATTTCTTTTTAAATGATCTCAAACTTATTTCGGAAGAATTTATTTTCTCTTACTGTTCTCATTGCAGTTATAATTTTTATTGCTTTCTGTAAATTTGTTAATTTTCTTTTAGTTATTCGTCTTTTGCTTTTATTGTTATTTTACTTACAATGTCATTATTCTTTTATAGCGATCATCACAAGTATGTAAAAAGAGAATGTTGCACTAAAAAATTATGTTTCTCGAGTATAAAACAGAATACTACATAGGAATGCAATTCTATACTAAAAGAAAACAAACTCTATTACAATCAATGATTGGTAAAAGGTAAAACGGCTAAATATAATTATCCAGTAGGACTAGAGGCCTAGGACCATTCCCCTCTCAATATAAAAGGCTCTAACCAAAAAATCTAGGCGACAAAGGTGCTCCTCCTTTCTAACTACCACACTCTACAAACTCATATCGTATACTTGCTAATTTTCGAGCCATCTACGACCATAATCGGCCATCTTTAATTTCCTATCGATAATATCCTAATACTCCAGGGCTAACTGTTATCAATATCTCAATAGCTCTAAGTTTAGTTGTTACTCCACTAAAAAATAGGAAAACATGTTGAACTTTATTTTTCCGTCAAGAAATGCTGAAAATTATTTCTAATAATTGACTATGTCATAATTTCACTTACAAAAATCCTAATCTTGCACTTATATTCTACTTCCTCTTCATTTCAATTATAGCAGATTTTAGGCCTTTCCTTGAAAATTTAATCCTTTATCACCATACTATTGATTTTCATAGGAGCTCGATTCCCATGCGAATTAATAAATCTTTTTCACTTAACTTGTACCTTCTATTAAATCTGTATTTATGTAGAATCTATCTATCTATCCTTTCTACATAAACTATAAAAGTTTTAAAATTACCTTTAACTTTTCTCCATTAAATTAGTAATCACTTAGGACACATCTCTTCAAATTTCCTTTTTCTCAATACTCATGCACTATTATATAACCTTTGAATGTTGACCATTTCCAGCTTTTACTTCTTAATTCCTCTCTTAGGACTTTTAACAATTTCTTTGAAAGTTTTGTAGTCCATCTCCATGTCAAAATAATCCCTTAAGTCTCTTTCCAATGTCCCAAGCACACTGCTAGGAATTATTCCACTAAACCATTTTTAATTATCTTAAATTTATCTTTTCAAAACCTTTCCTCGAAGTTAAAATCAAGGAAAGATATTATCTTTATCCATTTACTATGGTTTTCTCCTTTTTAAAGGGTTATCCACTTTAAACCAGTTGGAGCTAATTTTCTATTTAAATATACATTTCTTTTTCAAGTGGAACTATTAAGACCAAGTTTATATGAATCTTTTTTAAAGAGAACTTTTGGTTCTGCATAATGTAGCAAGAAAACTTTATTTTAAATAATTTTCATTTCTTTGTTGAAGTAGGTAGCACAAAATATGGTGTTTCACATATATGTTCTACAATTCTTTCGCTGTACATCTCCATGTTACTTTAACAAAACACGTTTACTTACATACATGTTGATTCATAAAATACTATCTTACAGTTCTTCTTATTCTAATGAGTTAAAATTTGTCATAATCCATCCTTCATGAAAATTCTATATTTTCTTTCAAAAAAAACCATTGTCTCCTTTCTTTCAAAAAATTATTTTAATGGAACTCTCCGAACTAAAATATTAAAATTTTGAAAACTTATAATCTTTTAAATACAAAACCTAAAAATTCTTTTCTAGAATTTTTTTCTTTTTAAGTTCCTAAGAGTTTTAATTTTTAGGTCAGACTCAAAGCGAGTTCTTTTCTTTCATTTGCAAATATTTTATTTTATTCAAGGCTATCTATTTCTATACTGAAACCACCTCTAGCCATCTATGCACAACTTAAATTCTTGATTCATTTATATTCACGTTTTTCCTTAACCATTAATATCACTAACCCCACATGTTTCTTACTCATTTTATTTTTGAAAAAAAATTGTACATTTTTCATGAAAAATATTTTATTGCTGTCTCAACATTTCAAATTAACAGTTTTTCAAAAATTGTGAACTTTTAGTGTTGGAACTTGAAAACTCTTCTTGGGTTCTTTTTCAAGTTCTTTTAAAAGTTTAACTGTGAGGCTAAGTATAAAGTGGTTTCCTAATTTTCCATCCCCAAATCCTTTGCATGACATTATTTTTCTTCATCCAAACTCTCTTCAACGTTAATCCACCATAGCTATATTTGAACTAGAATTTGAGTCTGACGCTATCTTTACTCCAAATATTTATAAATATTCCTAACCCGTTTTCCTTTTTATTCTTTCTCGAATTATAAGGCCGTTCTGCCCAACCCACTAATTTGAAATACTCAAATTTCATATATTAACACATGAAATCCTCTTTTTATCATGAAACATATTGTATACTATATATTTGGCCACACAAGGGCCTCCCATTCTTAAATTTCTGTAGTCGTTGTCTTAGTTTTCAAAACTGATATTCCAACTTTTTCCATACATCGTTCCCCTCTCAAAGTGGGTTTCCTTATGGATCTAGGTATATATAATATAATAATTTATATTTTAAAAATATAAATATGTTCGCTCACTATCTATATAGGATTCTTAAACCTGGATCTGATAGCAGATGTAACCATCTAAATTCCAACATGCCGGAATTTTTTGTAAAATGCAAGAATCTAAGTTCACAGAAACCCGAGTTGGTTTGTCTGGTATCTTGCACAAAGGAAAAGATAAATATATCAGAGCTCAAAGTATACATCTCATAGTGGAATTAAGTAAAATATAATAGTAATTAAACACTTTCCATAATAATGACACCGATTAAGTGAGTGTCTTTAAGCTAGAAAATCTCTACTGTCTGCCTAGTCTGTAGGTTTGTTATGGGGAAGTGGTCAGAACAAAAATTATAGTGAATGGAGAAATTAGTCTTTTTACGAATAAGACTACATATTCCATTCTTTCGTTGATTTAATTTTTATTAGATTATTGGGATTTATAACACTCTCGCCTCTGTGCGTAAATAGTACCCATCTACTTCCTAGTAAATCAAACCTAATAATCCATATATTGGTAGTCGCATGTCCAATATATTTAGGTAGCACTCATAGAACCATCTTCGACAGGTCCCCATTGTCATGCAATGAAAAAGCACTCCAACTATATTTGTAAAGTACAACTTCCTAAGTCCTATAATACAGATGTTCTATCGTATAATAAGAAAACATGAAATCACGTTTGCATCAACACCCTCAAATGGTTGAACATCCATGATGTACCACTCGATGCATATGCCAATACTGTCTACTATATTAGCTTTGCTCACAAGGCCAACCCTTGTAAGAACTTAGTTAGGGATTTTAATCTTCATAATGGACAACTTCTTTAGGCCTATAACACATATATCTAATTTTTTCTCTGCTTTCCCATGGCTACGGCTCCATACAGCCTCCCTTAAGTAATGAAAGACCAGTCAAGAGATAATTGATCGTGCCCTACACCAAATAATCTAAACATCTAATTGGTGTGGTCTCTTATCTACTATCATGATGGTGAAAGATCATTGCCTGTTGATTTAGCTCCGGTCTTTCCCGTACTTTCTTTGATTCTTCTTTCTATGATATCTTCTCATTTCAACTCTGTTTTTTGCAAACCATAGATCTAAATTGATTAGAAAGTCATCACGGAAACAATGGTGCTAATCCCATCATTAAATTCTGATAATTTTTTAATTTTATTTAATTGTTTAAAATGCGGGATGTGATGGCCTCCCTGTACCATCAAACATTTCCCAGAAATGCACTATGCAAGTTCCCAACTAGCACGGGACAATCATCAAAAAGGGTTGAAATGATGAATTACCAAACAACCTGTAGTATATATCACAATGCATGGAATAAAATATAATAATAATATAACTTGATATAAAATATGCGAGACAATATAAAAGCTGAAAAATAAATCATATCGATCAAAGTAGCATAATCCAAAATACAGCTTCATATCCAATTATTACAACTTTAAAATACTGTCTCTAAAAGGAAATAAAAGAGTTAGACTACTAATACCCAAAGTAGTGACTAGAAACAATGTAGGGAGAATATATATAGAGTACGTGGAAGCCTCCTTCTCATCTCCGAACAGCTACTCGTGCATAACCACCTAACCTGCCTCTAGTCTGCACGTTTAGGAGTACCCAGAGTATAAGAAGAGACGTAAAACTCTGGGTCAGACGAAAGTCTGGGGTGAGCGATAGCAAATCTACGTAACTGAATAAAGCAAGAACAGTGTTAATGAAACAACCCACCCTCCATTAAAGTCACTCACAAGGGGAATGCCTTAACTTTGGTGAAGGTTTGTAAGTAAAAGTCACAGATAAAACACAAGACAGATATAAGCACATATACCTAAGCAGCAGAAAACAACAGACTTTTTATTTCATAAATATGTGTTCAAACAAAACATTTCCATAACTGTCACATAATAACTTCCAAAAAATTACAACATCATTTCTGTCTTGGTTATTAAATAAAGAAGCATAAACACATAATTAAAACTGCATAAATCCCCATAGAGTGTGTCCAACAGCCATAGCCAAAGAGAGTCCAAACTGTACATCTACTATCTTGAAGCTTGAAAAGAGTCTGACTTAGCTGGGTTGTTTCCTCCCTGTGGACCTGGGGGGGGGAACGGAAGAAAAGAAGACGAAAGAAAATAGGGTCAGACATAAAGCCTGGTAATTCTAGTGACTCTTCAGTATGAGAATAAGAAAAAGGACATGATAAGTGTAAACTGGAAATAGGAAAGTATCATAAACTAAGGTAAGGCAGTTTGAATCGAATATACTATCGCACCCCACACTATATCTCTGCACCTACTTGTATTTTCTCAACTAGCACCCCATGATCGGGTGAAGTGATCCCCTTTCTCTAAAGATCGGCTCCTACTCGCATAATCATCTGTGTCTTACGGCCCCCAAAGACTGTAGATACCTATGATGGTCCCACCATAGGGTGTATCAAGTCCCATGGTGGCGGCCCGACATAATCCTTAGAATGCATAGGTTATACTACTGGTGCCCCCAGTGCCCTGTTTGTCTGCTCCGAAGTGTGTGCACACCCGCACTCCATTAGAACCCACACTGTTGCACCCACCGCCGTCGCTTTTGACCGCTTACAATTAGCCCAGTAATCGTGCCCTATCCTGCCTAGTTTCAGGTTACCATGATATCTAATTGGGTTACTGCTGAAATGGGTCCCCGTTACTAGGGTTTTCTAGTCAAACATGTTAAGTGGTTAAGTGTTTGAATTTACCTAACCCCACCCATCAGTTTAAATTAACATGTTGAATTGGTTAAGTGTTCTAGTTAACTTAACCCTACCATTCTGACTTGTCTGTCCTTAGCTTTTTAAAGCACTGACCACTCACATTAGACAGATATTGTTATGGTTACTGGATGTGCCGGACGGTTCCGGGCAGATTTACACCGTAACTCAGTCTAACCTCGGGTCCTTATTGGCCTCTATGCTTAACCACCCACATTGGATAGGTATTGTTGTGACTACTGGACAGCCGGGCGGGTCCGGGAAGGTTTACATCACAACTCAATCCAACCTCGTGTTAAGCATACTCGTATTTTCTAAATTTACATATTTGTCTTTATTACTTAATATATGTAAATTTGTCAACAATTAAATGTTGTGGCCCACTTTCCAAGTTTAACATTTTTTGTATAAGAATTTATACCATTTAAATGCCACCATTTTTGGCATGTGACAAACATGCCAATTTCATATATTTTTACCAATTTATGTCAAGTTACCAATTTTCCCAACTTTACCCTGTCTAAATATTAGGCTAACAATCTTAGCCTAATTTTCGTTCGCATGGTTTTTAACATATAATATTAGGCTAAAAACTTAACCTAATTTAGCGCACACAAAAATTGGCATAAGGGAATTCATAAACATAAACATGACATAGGTGTAAACTTGGCATTCTTGGCATAGTCAATATGAACATAATAGGTGTGAACTTGCAAAATAGTCAATATGTATATCACAGGTGTGAACTTGCAACATAGGCTAAATCAATTTACATACATGTGAACTTGCATTGAAATAGGGGTCTAACCAAATAGATGTCACATGAATTTACATATGATTTAGACAACATAATCCTAAACATGTTTAGATCTAGGCATAACATCGAACATCACTAGCATAAGAATATGACATGTTCATAAAGTATATATATATAATTTCATCGCATGAGTGAACTAGATCCAATCATATGTCCAACTACACATGAAACATGTATTAAAGTGGATCTTGGCTTGGATCCAATTATTGACTTTACAACTTTTGTATAAACATATTAGCATGTATATGAACTTAGGCTTAGAGGTTTTAGCATATATATACATGAAATCGTAATAACATACAACCTATATAATCACATAAACGTATAGGTGTCGATTACAACATAAACCGTACAACTTTCATGTGATTCTAAATGTACGATAGGATCAATATCAATTCAACTATACCACAAACATCACAATACCACAATCATTTCAATACATAGTATGAATTAACATCGTTGTTAAACAATAACAAAATTCCATTTCCATTTTACATCGAATCAAATCCTAACTTTTATTCACATCGGAAAAATCACTATACTTACAACAAACGACGGTCTTGTTTTCTGATTTCTGAATTATGAATTTGAATTGCTTTTCTTTGGGTAGACTGACGTTGATTTGATTATTGTTTTAACTTTAATTTGGCTCGTCTCTAAGCTTTCCTACAAGTGGAGGCTCCTCTTAGTTTTCTACCGACAGCATGGCGGCTCTATTTCTATATTATATGTGAGAATTTAGGTTGAGTGTTGAGTTATATTTATAGAATTTCGGATTGATTTCAGCCATTAGATGATCATAGATGAATCTAGACCATTCACTTCGAGAGGAGCCAACCAAAATGCGACAAGTCATCCCTAGCGACAGAGCCAAGCCTCAGAAATCGACCAAAACCCGACCAGGCCAGCCAGGGCCAAACCAGGTCGACTGGGCAGGCCGACCCTATGGTCGACCTGGTCACCCAGGTCTACCCCCAGGTCGACCTGGTGCCTGGGCGGGAATTTTCCCGCCCAGCCCAGTTTGGGTCTGAATTCGAAATTTGAACTAACTTTGAACTATTTGAACTTTAAATTTGAATTTTGAAGCTTCCGGAGGTCATAACTCCTTCATACGGAGCCCGATTCACGCAAACTCGGACTCTATCTCAAGAAGAACTCCGAGACGAACGCAATGGCGTAACCCGTTTCCCAAGTCGCTATTCTGTCATCAGTTTCCCAAGTCGCGCAACTTAAGGAAAAGAGAAATCAAAGATAGATACAAGCGCAACTTAAGGAAAAGATAGATACTACATGTGTGTATTTTGTCCTCAGTTTCCCAAGTCGCGTCATCCTTGGCGTCGCTCCACTGAACCTTAACGAGCTTGACTTCGTGGTTGCGTAGCTTCTTGATTTCCGTTCCTATGATTTGAGTTGGAACTCTCCTCACAGTTGCTTCTCGTTTCACTTCTGCTTCTCCTAGAATGCTTGGCTCCACCACTTCCGTGGATTCATGTAGACATTTTCGGAGATGAGAAACGTGAAAGACGTTGTGAATTCCAGCCAATCTTTCAGGCAGCTCTACTCTATAAGCCATTTTCCCAATCTTCTCGATGATAAGGAACGGTCCTACAAATCTTGGTGCTAGCTTTCCTGCGGATCCAAAGCGAATGACGTTCCTTAAAGGGGTTACCTTAAGGAAAATGTTGTCCCCAACCTCAAATTCAAGGTCGGTCCTTCTTTTGTCGGCGTAGGATTTATGTCTATCTTGGGCAATCTTCATTCTTCTTCGTATCAAGTCTACTTTTTCTGAAGTCTCTCTAATCATGTCTGGCCCAAGTATAATCTTGTCAGTAGACTCCCACCAACAAGTTGGTGATCGGCATGGTCTTCCATATAGAGCTTCGAAGGGCGCC
This sequence comes from Allium sativum, assembly GCA_030737875.1. Taxonomy (NCBI): domain Eukaryota; kingdom Viridiplantae; phylum Streptophyta; class Magnoliopsida; order Asparagales; family Amaryllidaceae; genus Allium; species Allium sativum. The sequence goes on along the minus strand of CM060921.1, from coordinate 143,622,207 downwards.
ATGCCGATAGTGGCTTCGTAGCTGTTGTTGTAGGCGAATTCTACTAAAGGAAGATGATCCTCCCAAGTCCCTACGAAGTCAAGAACACACAGTCTTAGAAGATCTTCTAGTACTCTATTCACCCTTTCCATCTGACCATTGATTTGGGGGTGATAGGCCGTGCTCAAGCATAATAGTGTGCCTACAGCTTCTTACAGACTCCGCCAAAATTCTGTAACACCCCGTAATTCTGTAACACTAAGATTCACAAATCAAGGCAGAATTAAATTTTAAAAATCAAGGGAAACGGGCTGCGCCATTGCGTTCGTCTCGGAATTCTGCATGATATAGAGTCCAAGTTTGCGTTAATCGGACTCCGTATGAAGGAGTTATGGTCTTCAGAAGTTTCAGAATTCGATTTAAAATTCGAACAGGTCAGAAAATGAGTTCAAAATTCAAAATCGGACCCAGATTGGGCTGGGCGGGAATTTTCCCGCCCCAAGACGACTGGGTAGTCGACCTGGGGCACCTAGGTCGACTACCCCCCCCCCCGGCTTTTTCCAGATCTGCAGTCTGGTTCGTTTTTCTGTACTCGGACGCCATTCTGACCAGATTCGTTGACTTCTACACTATATAAACAGCCCTAGTCTCCTTCTCTATTCACAATTCTTCTCTACCCTTATGCTGCAAAGATTCTTGGTGGACATGGCTTCTTCTCCTCCTCTAAATTAAATAATAAATAAATAATATATAAAATAAATCAAGATGAGGAAATGCTGCTCAAGACTTTCAAGAGGAGATTCAAGTCAAGCTAGGATTCAAGTGAAGATTCAAACAACTTCAACGACTATTTTTCTACGAATCTAATCTAATCTCTGTAAGTCGGTTACTTTTTAGATTTGAACGTTTTCTCTTTTCGTGACATGAAATTAAAGGAATAAAAGAGTATGTCAATTCTTTCTATTCGAATCAGTGCTTATATCTTTGGACCTAATTAAGAACTGTTATGATTTGATGACCAATTTGGCATTGCCTATGACTACGAACATTGCCTATGACTATGAACATTGCCTATGACTTTGAACACTGCCTATGACTGTGACTCATGACTATGAGGATTACTTCCTTGACTATGAACACAAGCCTATGCCTTTGATTAGGAAACATAAACTATTGCCTATGACATAACAAGGACAACCGTGAATAAACACCTATGATTCATGACTAGGAAAGTGTTGCTTAAGTTTTATGACTGTGAAATTGGGTCTAAACCTGATTATCTATTTTGTCTATTCTTGGTTTTCTTTCGTTTTAGACCTTGGGAATTTACCTATTAAGTTAGGTCTACCCATGTTCTTGAACCTACGTCGTTATTCAACCCTTTTTATGTCATAAGATTTTCAGACCTATAGGCCTTCGATGTTTTAGATCAATTTCAGTGAAATTCGTTAGGTCTGTAATTAGTAAATTATCATTTTATGCCAGTTATTATGTCTATCTTTTTCATAGCATCTTTGGTCCATTCCCTATTTTCTACGAATCTAGATTTATCTATAATCTAGATTGAATCACGATTATACGAACGGTGGGAATACGATTTGGGCAAAATATGAAATTTACTAAAACGTAGTTATAAACTTGGAAATTGGCATAAATTAGGAACATGTATTATGGCATGTTCATAAAATGCAAATTGGATAAATTTGACATGAATTATAGGATGTGTAATTTGAATCTAGTATTGACTTGTAAATCTAGTATTTACATGAATTGTGAACTAGAACAATAAGTCTAGTTTGACATGAACTGTAATTAGAATGTTAAATCAGAATTGGATTAGCTAATTTGGTATGACAAGTATATTGGCATAAATTTGAAATTGGACATAATTGGAGTAATTTTCAGATTTAGCAAAATCATGGTTAGTGACACTTAACTTGGTATAGTTTACATACCAAAAAGCATAAATATGATATAGAGGGGAAAATAGGCCATAAGAATAATTGTTGACAATTTACATTAAAAGAGTAATTATGAAATAAGTAAATTAGGAAGAATTTACTTATAGAATTTGTCCTAAATGAGAAAATGTAAATTTAGACAAATTAAAGGTTTATTAACGACATCTCTTTTAATAACACACCAGAAAGTTTTAGGGTGACAGTGAGGATAGTGTCTAGGCTTGGGTTTGGAAAATACAAGTTTCCTGCTCTCCCTGGTTATCCCTAACTGATCCGACGGACATGATGGTTACTTTCAAAACCTGATTTGAAAATTAATCAAAACCCTTTGAACTTAAAAAACACGAATAGGTCTAACCCGAGGTTAGACTGAGTTGCGATGTAAACCTGCCCGGAACCAACCGGCACATCCAGTAATCGCAACAATATCTGTCTAATGTGAGTGGTCGCGGCTTTAATCTATTTAATTAAAGCTAGAACAAGAATGGTAGGGTTAAGTTAACTAAGACACTTAACCAATTCAACATGGTAACCAAATTGGTTGGTGGGGTTAGGTTCATACTGACACTTAACACAGTTAAGCTAGAATGGGAGGGTTAAGTCCATAGGAATACTTAACCAACTTAACACAGTTAAGCTAGAATGGGAGGGCTAAGTCCATAGGGACACTTAACCAAACTTAACGTCGTAATAAGACAAGATTTGTAGGGGCTAAGTAACTAAGAAAACACTTAGCCAAATTAACATGTTAACTAGACTGGAGGTTGGGGTTAAGTAAAATTTAATACACTTAGCCAATTTGATATGTTAGCTGGGCTAGACCGTAGGGTTAAGTAAACTTGAACACTTAACCATCAGATTGTGATAAAGGAATAGGGTTAAGTCTAAAACAAGAAGGGATAATACTTAACCATTAATAACATGTTAGTTAAAACAGATGGGCAAGGTTAAGTTAAAAAGGAACACTTAACCAATACAGGATGAATGGATAGGATTAAGTAATAAGAAATACTTAACCAATATAACTTGGTTTGTGGTAGGGTTAAGTCAACATGAATTACTGATAACACTTAACCAGTTTAACAAGATAAATGAAGAGGGTTAAGTTATCTTGAATTGATTAATGACACTTAACCAATCCAAATTGACGGGAAAGAGAACTAAGTAGTAAACCTTAGTTAAAAGGGAGCTAAGTAGTAAACCTTAGTTGAGAAACAACGATTCTGGAAACTAAGTGGTAAACCTTAGTTAGTAAAACTAAGTAATAATTCTTAGTATAACACGGGAAGGAGTGAATGTCCGTCTGAGTAAAAAGAAGGCTCCAACGAATTGGGTTACGAAGCCCGAGGCTTCGAGGGGACATGAGGGTACTCTTGGTATCCATCTATGAGGCTGCAGATGATCCTCCTGGGCTCACAGAGGTTAAGGTCTGCGGTAGAAGAACCAAGGGTATGCCTTGGTTGAAAAATATGGCAACCTAAAGACTAGGATGGCCCAGCGTGATTCGGCGAGAAACCGGTAGCCCTGTGATAGCAACTCGTCGTCTACCATCCATCTTGAGTCAATCGAGATACGTGAAGCGGAAAGGCGGAGAACTCCAAAAGACCATATACTTGCTATCTAGTTATGGTTGCGGATGGCCATAGGACAGTGTGGCATAGGGGGCATGCGTATAGTTCTCATTTTCAAGGTGTGCCTTTCATTAGTTGAGGGAGGGGTCGAGTGGGACCATAGCCACAGGAATAAAAGCAGACCTTAGCATCTGCATCGGCAGATATCTGAAAGCTCCCGAACGAGTTCTGTGTTTCTTGATTTGCCCTACCACAGGACTCGGGCCGCACATTACAGGACATGTGCATCTAGACAAGCGATAACGATTCGCGATACACGCGTGGGGAAGTCTAGGAGCATATACCACTCTAAGTAGTGTGTCCTAGACTTGGGGGCATCATTCGACAGGTAGCATAATCCCTAGTTGGACTAGGTGGCATAAATCATGAATCCGAGAAGCGTTCGGCAGATAGCGTAAACTCTAGTTGAATCTAGAAAGCACTTGATAGAAAACCCTGGATTAGATCTAGGTAATAAATAATAAATGTATGCCTGAAGGCAATGGAAACTACAGGGATTAGGATCACATTATCGTTACTAGTTGGGACACTAGTTAGGTGGTGCAGAGATATAGAAACCAGTATAACAAGGAAATAGCGAAGCGGCGAAAGTATTAGAGTATATCCAGTTTATCTTATCTTAGCATATTTTGTGATTATCTTGTCTAATCTTGCTGGCCCTATCGTCATGGTGCTATCTTGTATTCAGTTAATTCATGTCGTTTTGTTTTTCCATGTTCACATGCTAGAAGTTACTGAACTTTCTCAGGCTTTATGTTTGACTCTGTTTTTCTTTCGTCTTCTTTTCTTCCGTTCCCCCCCAGGTAGTAAAGGAGGGGATAGTATAGCTCAGGTTAAGTTGGATTGTCACTCTTTCCCAGCTTGAAGATTTGTCGAAGTTTTGCTTGGATTCTCTTTTCAGATGTTATGGCTGGCTCTTGCTACATTGGGGAATATAAATGTTGTTTTATGCTTCTTTATTTTGTAAGACAGATGATACTCTGATATTATAAAGAAATCGTTGTACAAACTATTTTATCAATAAAGCAAAGTTTTATTTTCCGCTGTTTAATTTCTGTCTGTCTTGTAATTTATCTGCATCTTTTACCTTAAAATGCTCCACAGAACTTAGTGCATTCCCTTTGTGAGTGACACTAACGGATGTGGGGTGTTACAAATTCGCTCGTAAAGATGGGGTCTCTGTCACTCACTATGCTGGAGGGTATTCCATGAAGTCGAACTATTTCCTTGAGATAAAGAGAAGCTAAAGACGAAGCAGTCCTTCTACTCTTGCTAGGTAAAAAGTGGGCGCTTTTAGTAAGCCTGTCCACCATTACCCAAATGCTAGTATTGCCTCTTCTTGACCTAGGCAACCCATCAATGAAGTCCATTGAAATGCTATCCCACTTCCATTGCGGGACCTCTAGAGGATGAAGCAGTCCTTCAGGCTTCTTTTGTTCCGCCTTGATCTGTTGGCATGTCACACACTTAGAAACGAAATCTGCCATGTCCTTCTTCATGCCGCTCCAATAGAAAACTCTCTTTACGTCCTTATACATCTTGTCTTCACCTGGATGTATTGTAATCTTGGAATGATGTGCTTCCTCGAGAACCATCTTCACTAAATCCCTTGCTTGTGGGACGCATAGCCTTCCATCCCGCCTCAGCCAACCCTTATCATCGATGGAGTACCTATTGAGGTGACTAGAAGTCTCACCCCTAATTAGTTTATCAATCACATCAACAAGATGAGGGTCTTCGCGTTGTGCGGCCTCTATTGAGTCTAAACGAGTGGGCCGTACTTCTAAGGATGCCAATAAACCAGGTATAAAATATGAGGAGGGCCTAAAGTCGAAACTGGCTATATACTCCAAGCTTTGTCTTTCCACAAAGAGAGGGCTTAGGGTCAGCCTCTTTCTGCTCAACGCATCTGCTACTACGTTGCCTTTGCCGGGAGTATAGGAAATCTCAAAATCGTACGAGGCAAGGAACTCCATCCACCTTTGCTGCCTCAAGTTAAGATCTTACTGCGAGAAAAGATACTTCAACGATTTATGGTCAGTATATAATTCGAACTTCTCACCTAGGAGATAATGGCGCCAATACTTAAGCGCAAAGACGATGGCGGCCAACTCAAGATCGTGGTTGGGTAGTTCTTTTCATGAACTCTCAGTTGTCTTCCACCATAAGCTACTACCCTCCCTTCACGCATCATAACAGCGCCTGTGCCATACTACAAGCATCCGTGTATACTATGAACATCTTGCTTCCATCTGGCAAAGTTATAACTGGGGCTGTTGTGAGAGCCCTATTTAAGCGTTGGAAAGTAATGTCACAATCCAAATCCCAAGCGAACGCCAGATTCTTCTTCGTTAGCCTTGTGAGTAGAGCTGAGATTTTCGCGAAATCCCTAATGAACTTTCGGTAAAAACCGGCTAGCCCAAGAAAGCTTCGGACTTCGGCTGCATTTCTTGGTGTCTTCCAATCTTGCACTGCCACCACTTTCGCGGGGTCCACAGCTAATCCCTCTTTGGATACTATATGTCCAAGAAATCTTACTTCTTCTCTCCAAAAGTGGCACTTGGAGAATTTGGCTTTTAGCTGATGAACTTGAAGAGTTTCCATGATCTCCTTCAGATGCTGAGTATGTTCTTCCTCATTCTTTGAGAAGATCAAAATATCGTCTACGAAGACAACCACAAACTTATTGAGGAATTCTCTGAACACCCTACTCATTAGGTCCACGAAATAAGTGGGTGTGTTTGTCAAACCGAAAGGTATGACAAACCACTCGTAGAAACCATCGGGGGTTCTGAACGTCGTTTTATCAATACTATCTTCAGCTATCCTTAGCTGATGGAACCCAGTAGCCAGATCAAGTTGGGAGAAGACCGACGCAGCTACAAGCAAATCAAACAAATCGTCTATTCTGGGAAGCGGGTGTCTATTCTTTTTAGTCAGCTTGTTTAGCTCCCTATAGTCCACACAAAGACGTAGTGAACCCTCTGCTTTGGTTGCGAACACCACTGGAGCATCCCATTCCGAGATACTTCTCCTTATAAACCCCTTCTCGAGAAGCTCCTTAACTTGCTTACTGAGCTCCTTTCTCTCCTTTGGAGCCATGTGTCTAACATGCAGAGCTACGGGCTTTGCATTGTCAACAAGATATATGCGGAAGTGTATTTCCCGCTTCGGAGGTAAGCCTTTCACCTCTTCAAAGACATCCGGATATTCCCGGACCACTCTAACCGACTGCAAATTCTCAACAGAAGCATCAAGCGACTCTAAATAACTAAGCATAACAGCATTCAAGGGATTACAAGAAATTTTTAGAGTGTTACCGAGCCGAGTCAAGAGTCTAACCACTCTTTTCTCACAATCAAGAATGGCACCATTACTGGATAACCAGTCCATGCCTAAGATCAGTCCATATCCTGAGAAGCCCAAAACAAAGGTACTACATCTAAATTCAACATTTAGAATAGAGATTTTCAAATCCAAGCAAACCATCGACAAATAAGCCGAGCCCCCAATTGGATTCGAAACAACCAAGGGATCTTCTACCATACTAGTGTTTAGGTGCAGAGATTCTACTAAAGCAGATGAAATAAAGGAGTGTGATGCACCAAAATCAAAGAGAGTGTGAACTGGATGATCATAAAGATAAACGAAGCTTTCTACAGAAATATTTCTACCTCGTTCCTATAGAGGTGCCACCAGCGCGTGAACCTGTCCCCTGAGGTGGATCCAGTCCTCTGTCCCTGCCCCCGCTTCTTTGGGCAGTCCTTAGTCAAGTGTCCAGTCTCTCCACAATGGAAACAACCCCCATTCATCTTTGCCTTCTTCTTCCTGCAGTCTTTTGCTATATGTCCCACAACGCCATAGAAATTGCACTTTCTCTTTTCATGGGATTTGTTGTTCTTCCCGCCTTTCTTGAAGTCTGTCTTCTTAGCCTGTAAACCTTCTTTCTTTTCTTGAGGCACTTCCACCTTTGCCTCCTTCTTGCCTTTATCTTCCTCGTGTAGCAGCGCCATGTCCACCAAGCTTTCATAAGTTGTTCCCATGGGTATATGGGTCATTGCAAGGCTGTGTAGAGGCTCATTTAGACCTTTGACGAAGCGAAGGGCCTTCTTGTGTTGGGTGTTTACCAAATCCAGCCCAAATCTGGCCAATAGATTAAATTGATTGACATACTCCTTGATCGTCATACTTCCTTGTTTAAGAGTTAGGAACTTCTCCATTTGCAGGCTTCTTTCAGCTTGGGAGAAGAATTTCATCTCAAATCTCATCCTGAAATCTTCCCAAGTCTCCACTGGCCTTTCAACATGAGTAACTTCCCACCAATAGGAAGCTTCATCTTTAAGCAACCACACTGCTAGCTGTATCTTTTGCCTATCGTCAACTTCGAAGATGACGAACAAGTCCTCGGTCTCCTTCAGCTAGTTCCTTGCTGCCACAAATGATTTAGTTCCATAAAAGTCCTTTCCTCCCATAGCCTTGAAGTCTCTACATGTCTTAGCGAAAGTATTTCCACGAGGAGGAGGAGGTACCGCTGCAACTGTGGGAGGAGGAATGTCTGCTGGGCCCGCACCATTGGCCCTAGCCTCTAGGTACCTTCGGAACCAGCCAGGAATCAGTACTCCTTCTGGAAGGTTAAGATCTTCAGACATGCTGAAACAAAAAGGAAAGTATTCAAGATAAAGGATAGAGAGATAGTGCATATGACTTTTGGGGAATTATGCCTTTTAAAAATAACTCTTTTTCTTGAAAACACTGCTTCTTTAAAGTATTTTTGAAAATATTTTCAAATTTTTTTATCTAGTCTAGTAAAACCTTGCTCTGATACCAAGTGAAACACCCCACCCTCCATCAAAGTCACTGACAAGGGGAATGCATTAACTTTGGTGGAGGTTTGTAAGTAAAAGTCACAGATAAAACACAAGATAGATATAAGCACATATACATAAGTAGCGGAAAACAACAGACTTTTTATTTCATAAATATGTGTTCAAACAAAACATTTCCATAACTGTCACATAATAACTTCCAAAACATTACAACATCATTTCTGTCTTGGTTATTAAATAAAGAAGCATAAACACATAATTAAAACTGCATAAATCCACATAGAGTGTGTCCAGCAGCCACAGCCAAAGAGAGTCCAAACCGTACATCTACTATCTTGAAGCTTGAAAAGAGTCTGACTAAGCTGGGTTGTTTCTTCCCTGTGGACCTGGGGGGGGGGGGGACGGAAGAAAAGAAGACGAAAGAAAATAGGGTCAGACATAAAGCCTGGTAAATCTAGTGACTCTTCAGTATGAGAATAAGAAAAAGGACATGATAAGTATAAACTGGAAATAAGAAAGTATCATAAACTAAGGTAAGGCAGTTTGAATCGAATATACTATCGCACCCCACACTATATCTCTACACCTACTTGTATTTTCTCAACTGGCACCCCATGATTGGGTGAAGTGATCCCCTTTCTCTAAAGATCGGCTCCTACTCGCATAATCATCTGTGTCTTACGGCCCACAAAGATTGTAGATACCTATGCTGGTCCCACCATAGGGTGTATCAAGTCCCATGGTGGCGGCCCGACACAATCCTTAGAATGCATAGGTTATACTACTGGTGCCCCCAGTGCCCTGTTTGTTTGCTCCGAAGTGTGTGCACGCCCGCACTCCGTTAGAACCCACACTGTTGCATCCACCGCCGTCGCTTTTGACCGCTTACAATCAGCCCAGTAATCGTGCCCCACCCTGCCTAGTTTCAAGGTACTATGATACCTAATTGGTTTACTGCTGAAATGGGTCTCCGTTACTAGGATTTTTTAGTCAAACATGTTAAGCGGTTAAGTGTCTGAATTTACCTAACCCCACCCATCAGTTTAAATTAGCATGTTGAATTGGTTAAGTGTTCTAGTTAACTTAACCCTACCATCCCGACTTGTCTGTCCTTAGCTTTTTAAAGCATCGACCACTCATATTAGACAGATGTTGTTACGGTTACTGGATGTGCCGGTCGGTTCCGGGCAGATTTACCCCGTAACTCAGTCTAACCTCGGGTCCTTATTGGGCTCTATGCTTAACCACCTACATTGGATAGGTATTGTTGTGACTACTGGACAACCGGGCGGGTCCGGGCAGGTTCACATCACAACTCAATCCAACCTCTTGTTAAGCTTACTCGTATTTTCTAAATTTACATATTTGTCTTTATTACTTAATATATGTAAATTTGTCAACAATTAACTGTTGTGTCCCACTTTCCAAGTTTAACATTTTTTGTATAAGAATTTATACCATTTAAATGCCACCAATTTTGGCATGTGACAAACATGCCAATTTCATATATTTTTACCAATTTATGTCAAGTTACCAATTTTCCCAACGTTACCCTATCTAAATATTAGGCTAACAATCTTAGCCTAATTTTCATTCGCATGGTTTTTAACATATAATATTAGGCTAAAAACTTAGCCTAATTTAGCACACACAAAAATTGGCATAAGAGAATTCATAAACATAAACATGACATAGGTGTAAACTTGGCATTCTTGGCATAGTCAATATGAACATCATAGTTGTGAACTTGCAAAATAGTCAATATGAATATCACAGGTGTGAACTTGCAACATAGGCTAAATCAATTTACATACATGTGAACTTGCATTGAAATAGGGGTCTAGCCAAATAGGTGTCACATGAATTAACATATGATTTAGACAACATAAGCCTAAACATGTTTAGATCTAGGCATAACATCGAACATCACTAGCATAAGAATACGACATGTTCATAAAGTATATATATGATTTCATCGCGTGAGTGAACTAGATCCAATCATATGTCCAACTACACATGAAACATGTATTAAAGTGGATCTTGGCATGGATCCAATTATTGACTTTGTAACTTTTGTATAAACATATTAGCATGTATATGAACTTAGGCATAGAGGTTTTAGCATATATATACTTGAAATCTTAATAACATACAACCTATATAATCACATAAACGTATAGGTTTCGATTACAACATAAACTGTACAACTTTCATGTGATTCTAAATGTACAATAGGATCAATATCAATTCAACTATACCACAAACATCACAATACCACAATCATTTCAATACATAGGTATGAATTAACAATGTTGTTACACAATAACACAATTCCATTTCCATTTTACATCGAATCAAATCCTAACTTTTACTCACATCGGAAAAATCACTATACTTACAACAAACGACGGTCTTGTTTTCTGATTTCTGAATTATGAATTTGAATTGCTTTCCTTTGGGTAGACTAACGTTGATTTGATTATTGTTTTAACTATAATTTGGCTCGTCTCTAAGCTTTCATACAAGTGGAGGCTCCTCTTAGTTTTCTCCCGACAGCATGGCGGCTCTATTTCTATATTATTTGTGAGAATTTAGGTTGAGTGTTGAGTTATATTTATAGAATTTTGGATTGATTTGAGCCGTAAGATGATCACAGATGAATCTAGACCATTCACTTCGAGAGGAGCCAACCAAAATGCGACAAGTCAGCCCTAGTGACACAGCCAAGCCTCAGAAATCGACCAGAACCTGACCAGGCCAACCAGGGCCAAACCAGGTCGACTGGGCAGGTCGACCCTATGGTCGACCTGGTGCTTGGGCGGGAATTTTCCCGCCCAGCCCAGTTTGGGTCTGAATTCTAAATTTGAACTGACTTTTGAACTGTTTGAAATTTAAATTTGAATTCTGAAGCTTCCGGGGGTCATAACTCCTTCATACGGAGCCCGATTCACGCAAACTCAGACTCTATCTCAAGCAGAATTCCGAGATGAACGCAATGGCGTAACCCGTTTCCCTTAATTCTTTCAATTAGAATTAATTACACTATAATTTGTTGATTTACTGTTAACAGAAAATTCGGGGTGTTACATGTAAATAATCATACCTGACCTGGACCTGCAACCAAAGAGTTAGCACAACAAGATGTACAATACTCTAAGGTAACACTAACATAGAGTGCAAAATGAAAGTATGCACGTCATGGTGAAAGCAAACATCAAGAATAGCAATAATTACTCCCATCTCTCACTCAGTGCGTAAAGCATATGATATCCACCGCTTTGATCACCAAATCCATTTGGGCCATGATGGGTTCACACCGCCCTGGACTCTATACAACTATTGCTATGACCACACCGCCCTGGTCTATAGTCAATAACCAACCCAGTCCACACAGCCTTGGCACTAGGGTATGAGCCAGCCAGTCCACACGGCCCTGTCTCTGGTTCGTCTACATGCCTCCTCTCTCAATGGTGAACAAAGTTATAGATATCGATGACTCTTTCGCACATGTCCCACAGCAAAGCCCAACTCTTAAAGTTTACTCGTTGGTTCCCATCAGGATCCTAAGCGATAACTTCCCAATTGGACTTCCCTTGCATCTCGGGTTTTGGTCCAATTGGTGTTCGGTTCTGCATGGGTCTCCTCCTCCTATCTGGTTCGGTTCGGGTCTCCTCCTCCTATCCGCTTCTGTTCGGGTCTCCTCCTCCTATCTGATTCGGTTCGGGTCTCCTCCTTCTATCTAGATCGGGTCTCCTCCTCCTATCCGATTCGGATCGGGTCTCCTCCTCCCATCCTGTTCGGATTGGGTCTCCTCCTTCTATTCGGTTCGGATCAGGGTCCTAACCGAAACCCTGCAATTTTTTCCAATAAGCTAATTTTGCTAAAAGATGGCGTTTTCAACCATTCTAACTTTCCTATGCAATCATGAAACATACCAAACAATAGTAGTAACATGTAGAATCAACCAAATCCATATATGTGACACAATATGATTTTATATTTTTTTCCATATTTTTATGAGTCATTTATTCGATAATTAACCTTAATTAGCCATAATTAGTATATAAACATGCAAATCACCCACCTTAGCCAATAATAAATGATAGATCTGAAACTTTTACTGATTTGGCTCAGATTCCAATGTGGTGCAACATCTCTACCTTGAATTTGGTGTTAATTCGGCTTGATTTGATTAATTTGTTATTAGGGAGTGATTAAGAGAGATTTAGAAGATGGAAGCCATGATTAGGGTTTGAGAAAGGTTTGTGGCGGCTAGAAAAATGAAAGGAGATGATTCTCCAACTCCTTTCAGCCCTCCCATAACCATAATCCTGAATTTGGTTATGGGCCTAGCTGCTAATCACCTAATTAAGCCCAATTAGGATGTTTCCCATCTTTCAAATCTTAATTCAGCCATATCTCCCAATAGTCATTTCCCAAAGTTACACGACCATATGACTTCGTATGAAAATAAAATAAATACTCTATGATTCTCCGATACGTAGAATACTAGTCGTTACACTCTCCCCCCTTAAGAATTTTCGCCCCCGAAATTCCTTAACCACGAAAACATAAAATAATGTCCCACATGCCTATCAACCATTTACAAACAATAAAATATACATAATAAATACCACAAGCCTGTCTTGGCATGCAGTTTACTAATAAGGGAATAACTATATCGCGATTTAAAATCTTACCATGTAAAGAGCTCTGGATACTACTTCCTTATGCTCTCCTCGGTTTCCTAAGTACATTCATTCTCATTATCACCCCACTGGACCTTAAACAGTTTCATCGTCCTTCTTCGAAGTTGTTTCGTATCATGTCCAACAATACGAATCATTTTGCGGCTTCCAACTACCTCAGATTCTACCTAGATATCATCCAATTGATCTGGTGAAATTGTTATATCAGAATCTTGCACGAACTTCCTTAATTGAGAAACATGAAATACGTTGTGCACTCCTGCCATCTTGTCATGTAATCCAACTTTATATGCTAAATTCCCTACTAGCTCGAGAACTGGAGATGGACCAACAAACCTTGGTGCTAACTTACCTCTCCTACCAAACTGAATCACACTCTTCAACGGAGAAATCTTGACGAATACCAAGTCGTCAACGGAGAATTTCAAATCTCTTCGTCTTTTATCGGCACAACTCTTCTGCCAATCTTGGGCAGCCTTCATTCGCTGTAGAATAACCTTGATCTTATCTGAAGCTTCTCCTATTACATCTGGCCCAAACACAAATTTCTCACCGGTTTCCAACCAAAATGATGGTGAGTTGCACGATCTTCCATACAAAGCTTCGAATGGAGCTATACCAATATTGGACTGATAACTATTATTATATGCGAACTCAACCAGATCTAATTGGTCATCCCATGACCGCTCAAAATCCAATATACAAGCTATTAAGAGATCCTCTAATACACGATTTACCCTCTCTGTTTGGTCGTCGGTTTGAGGATGGTACGCGGTATTGAGATGCAATTCTGACCCTAAAGCTTCTTGTACGATCTTCCAAAACCCACTAGTAAATAATGGATCTTGGTTTAGGTACCCCATGAAGTCTCACTGCCCACTTCATATACAGTTCCGCTAACTTAGTTGCCATTCTATTCGACTTGACTGGTATAAACCTTGCACTTTTGGTCAATCAATCCACAATCACCCAAATGCTATCATGACCCGATATAGTCCTTGGTAAACCATCAATGAAATCCAGTGAGGCTTATTCCCATTTCCATTCGGGAATTTCTAACGGTTTCAACAAACCACTAAGCTTTTTTTTCTCGACTTTAATTAACTAGTAGTTCATGCACTTGGATATAAACTTCCAAACGTCTCCCTTCATCCCTTCCTGGGAGTAGGTCTGCTTCATGTCTCGATACATTTTGTTACCGCCGGGATGTATAGTCAGTTTCGAGTGATGACACTCTCTAAGCACTTTATCTCTCAATCCATTAACGTTAGGTACAACTAGTCTCCCATTCTCTCGAAGCCATCCTTCTTGATCAAGTCCATACCTATTCATCTCCTTACTGTCGATGCCTATCTTTACTTTGGAGATGATTTCTAGTAGGTTAGGATTGCCCCTCTGACTGGAACCAATCCCCTCAATCAAAATCGGTCTGATTGTCAAAATTGCTAACATTTCTGGATTTAATTCACACTTTGGTCTAAAATCATATCCTGCGATATACTCCAGTTGCTTCCATTCAAGAAACATAGCCCCAAACTGGCATGTATCCTACTCAATGCATCAGCCACAGCATTGCCCTTCCCGGGTGTGTATGCGATATTAAAATCATATGAAGCCAAGAACTCTAACTATCTCTGCTAATGAAGATTTAAATCCATTTGAGAGAAAAGATACTTTAATGACTTATGATCGGTAAACAACTCGAATCTTTCTCCCAAGAGATACTATCTCCGCATCTTTAATGCGAACATGATGGCTGCCAATTCCAAATCATGGGTAGGATATCTTTTCTTATGTGGTTTAAGTTGCCAACTAGCATAAGCTACAACCCTACCTCCTTGCATCAGCATAGCTCCTAGTCCGGTACCACAGGCATCCGTGTATATCGTCATCTCTTCATTCCCCTTAGGAATAACTAACACTGGTGCACACTTTAAGTTCTCCTTTATATTCTTAAATGCATTCTCACACCTTTCGTCCCAAACAAAAGCTTGATTCTTCTTGGTCAACTGAGTTAACGGTGCCGCTATCTTGCAAAAGTCTTGAATAAACTTACGATAATATCCAGCTAATCCAAAGAAACTTCTCACGTCCATTGCGTTCTTGGGTGTAAACCAATCTTGCACTGTAGCCACATTCGCAGGGTCCACAACAATACCATTCTCTGAAACAACATAGCCCAAATATCTCTTTTCTCTCCTTCAGAAGTGACACTTAGAAAATTTCGCTTTCAATTGATGTTTCCTCAACACCTCCATTATTGTCCTCAAATGTTCCTTGTGTTCTTCCTCTATCCTCGAGTAAACCAAGATATCGTCCACGTACAAAAGAACAAATTTATTTAATTGATCCCTGAAAACCCTATTCATAAGACCCACAAAATATGCGGGTGCATTGGTCAACCTGAATGGCATGACCAACCACTCATAGAATCCAGACGGCGTCTGAAATGCCGTTTTAGGTATACTCTCAATTACTATTCGGAGCTGATGAAATCCTGTCGTGAGATACAATTGGGAAAACACTCTTGCTCCATTTAATTGATCAAATAAATCATCTATCCGTGGAAGAGGACACTTATTCTTCCTAGTCACCGTGTTCAACTCGCGGTAGTCCACACATAAGCGAAAAGAACCATCGGCCTTGGTAGCAAATACAAATGGTGCTCCCCACTCGGAAAAACTTCTTCGGATAAATCCCTTCTTCAAAAGATCGCCTATTTGCACTTCGAGCTCTCGCTGCTCCCTTGGCACCATATGACGAAGAGGCATCACTATAGGTCTGGCATATTTCACTAAATCAATCCAAAACTCGATCTCTCAGTGTGGTGGAAGTCCGATCACTCCCTCAAAGATGTCCGTATACTACCAGCATAATCACATCTAATAACTCATCATGCGGGATGTTGGGGGAATTTAGAAAACTAGCCATCACCCCATCACTAGGTAGGCAACCCAATACCACCCTCTGCCCATCATCCGCTCTAAAGGACACCGAAGACCCCTCATAGTCTACCACCACCCAATACCTTTGGAGCCAATCAACTCCTATAATGACGCCAAACCCAGTAAAGCCCAAAAAAAAGCAATCACAAGCAAACATACATCCATGACTCGATAAGACCAAATTACGACAAATCATACAAAGGCTAGCCGAACCACTGAACGGGTTCATCACAACTAAATGTCTATCGACAATCTCGGGTTTCAATTCCAACCTATCTACTAGGTCACTAGATACGAAGGAATGGGAAGCCCCGGTATCAAACAATACTCAAACAAGAACAACATAAATAGAAAGAAAACCTTGAATGACGACACCCTTTCGCTTCTCCGCTGCATTCAGGGCATTCAACGAAGAAGGAACAATGTTGATAGCATATGCTTTCATGTTCTGCTTCTCCTTAGGGGGTTGTGGACATTTATTCTTGAGATGTCCCACTTGGTCAAAATTGAAGCACTTCTTCTCCCCTGCTTCGCTCGACAATCTCTGATATAGTGGCCCTTCTTGTAGCAACCAAAGCACTCGATATCTTCCTTATTCTTCTTTTTTGACCATCCTTGGTTTGGTTCTGCTTTATCTTATTCTGGAACTCCTTGGCTTCACCGCTTGCCTATGGTTTTGTATCCTCTGCAGATGTAATAACAACCTCGGTCTTTATCTTAGGGTAAAGGCTCTCCGATCTCAATGCCTTTCCCACAATAGATTCGAAAGTCTCATCAGTATGGTTTATAAGTCTTTCCTCCAAGTACTCATCTAAGCCAGTTATGAACTTCTCATTCTTCTTCTCAGCAGTATTGATAAGAGATAATCCATATTTTGATAAGGTATCGAATTCAACAATATATTCCGAGACTGCCCTACCATTCTGCTTAAGCTCTAAAAACTTTCTGGACAATTCTGATTTCTGAGCAGTTGGAATAAACTTGTCACTGAAGCGAGTCTTTAACTGATCCCATGTAACTTGATCTTCGGGAGTAGCCGCTTTAGTAGCATTCCACCAATTCATTGTCCTTCCTTGAAGCTGATGCGATGCTAGCTTTATCTTCATTTCATCATCGATCCCCAAATCCTCGAAGATGCGCTCACAACTATCAAGCCAATCCTGAACCCCCGTAGCCGATTCCGTTCCATGGAACAGTTTCCCACCGAAACTAGTATAATTCTTGTTAAGCTTGGTGAAATCAGCGCTAGGCGCCTGCACTACTGTACTACCACCATTAGCAGCATTAGGAGCTGCACCCTGAGCATCCCTAAGAATCTCTCGCATGAAGACAATAAACATTGTCCTTATATCAGGGACATTCCTAATGTTGGCTCCTGAACCCGCTCCCTCTTCAACTCTCGATGCGGGGTTCCTCACCATACTCCTTGTATTTCGGCTCATCGTTCAATCTGTAAAGAGAAAACGATCAACTATCTCCTCGAGGAATCTCCTTAGTGGTTCCAGTATAGTGCGACTTCATCTTAGATATACTAATAGTATATACATAGTTTTTGAAAACCAAAATATCACAAATACGCACCCTCCTCTACGTATACTATCTCTCCCTGATGTCTTCTCCCAGGTTAAACTACGCAACCTGGCTCTGATACCAAGTGTGATGGCCGCCGCATACCATCAGACATTTCCCTAAAATGCACTGTGTCAATGCTCGACTAGCACGAGATGATCGTTAAAAAAGGTTAAAACAATGAATTACCAAAGAACCTGTAGTATATCTCACAGCGCATGGAATAAAATAATAATAACATAACTTGATATAAAATAGGCGAGACAATATATAAGCTGAAAACTAAACCATATCCATTAGAGTAGTAGAATCCAAAATACAGCTTCATATCCAATTATTACAACTTTAAAATACTGTCTCTAAAAGGAAATAAAAGAGGTACACTACTAATGCCCAAAGCAGTGACCAACAACAACACAGGGAGAATATATATAGAGTACTTGGAAGCCTCCTGCTCATCTTTGGACAACTACTTGTGCATAACCACCTAACCTGCCTCTAGTCTGCTCGTTTAGGAGCACCCAGAGTAATAAGAAGAGACATAAAACTTTGGATCAGATGAAAGTCTGGTGTGAGCGATATCAAATCTATGTAACTGAATAAAGTAATAACAGGTATAAATAATCATACCTGACCTGGACCTACAACCAAAGAGTTAGCACAATAAGATGTACACTATCACAGAGTAAAAAATGGAAGTGTGTGTGTCATGGTGATAGTAAACATCGAACATAACAATCATTCCTCCCATCTCTAATTCAGTGCGTAAAGCATATGATATCCACCACTTTGATCACCAAATTCATTGCAGCCATGATGGGTCCTTACCGCCCTGGACTCCGTACAACTACTGCTATGACCACACTGTCCTAGTCTATAGTCAATAACCCTACCCAATCCACACCGCCCTGGCTCTAGGGAATGGGGAAACCATTCCACACCTCCCTGGCTCTGGTTCGTCTACAGGCCTCCTCTCTCAATGGTGAACCAAAGTTATATATATCAATAACTCCTTTGCACACGTCCCACAGTAAATCCTAACTCTTAAAGTTAACTCGTTGGTTCCCATCTAGATCCTAAGCGAAAAATTCCCACTTGGACTTCCTTTGCATCTCAGGTTTTGGTTGAATTGGTGTTCGGTTCGGTTCGGGTTCCTCCTCCTATCCGGTTCGGTTCGGGTCTCCTCCTCCTATCCAGTTCGGGTCTCCTCCTATTTGGTTCGGATCGGGTCTCCTCCTCCTATCTGGTTCGGATCGAGTCTCCTCCTCATATCCGGTTCGTATTGGGTCTCCTCCTCCTATCCGGTTCGGATTGGGTCTCCTCCTTCTATCCGGTTCGGATCGGGGTCCTAACCGAAACCCTGCAATTTTTTCCAATAAGCTAATTTCGCCAAACGACGGCGTTTCCAACCATTCTAACTTTCCTGTGCAATCATAAAACATACCAAACAGCAGTAGTAATATGTAGAATCAACCAAATTCATATATGTAATATAAATATGATTTTATATATTTTCCATATTTTTATGAGTCATTAATTCGTTATTAACCCTAATTAAGCATAATTAGCGTATAAACATGCAAATCACTCACCTTAGCCAATAATAAATGAAAGATCTGAAACTTTTGCTGATTTGGCTTGGATTGCAATGAGTGAAGCAACTTTACCTTGAATTTGGTGTTAATCCAGCTCGATTTGATGTAGATTTGATTAATTTGTGATTAGGGAGAGATTAGAGAGAGATTTAGAAGATGGAAGCCATGATTAGGGTTTGGGAAAGGTTGGTGGTAGCTAGAAAAATGAAAGGAGATGATTCTTCAACTCCTTTAGGCGCTTCCATAACCCTAATCTTGAATTGGTCTATGAGCCTAGCTGCTTATCACTTAATTAAGCCTAATCAGGGTGTTTTCCATCTTTCAAATCTTATTTCAACCATATCTCCCAAACGGTAAGTCCGTTTGATTAATGTGACCACTCTACGAAATGTGAATCCATCATCTAAATCCAATCGAAATGGTTTCAGGTCAAAAATCCTTACCAATCAAAATTTATAGGCGAAACAAGATTCACCAAGGGTAAAATGGTCATTTTAAATTTGGAAAAAATCGTGAATGTGGAAATGACCACAATAGTTATTTCCCAAAGTTACACGACCATATAACTTCGTATGAAAATAAAATGAATACTCTACGATACGTAGAATATGAGTCGTTACATGAGATGTTACAGTAGCTCTCAAAATTGCGATAAAGTATTTAAAACCTTCTAAGTATATGTAACATCCCGTTCCCCAAGACTGGAAGCGCAACATTAGAGATTACTGAGCATCTGTAAGGTTGTGCTTCCAATCTTGGGGAATGGTGCTTACCGTTTGTATTAAATATTCTATTTTACCATTTATATTATAACTTATTTCCAATCCTCCTTTTCTTGACCTCTTTCTGAACCCTCCTCTCGAATCAATCCCCAACTTCCTCCTACTCTTGTCACTCTTCCACCGCATATGGTACCACCCAAGCCTGACCCTCCTCCTTTCCTTGACCCCTCATCTCTTTCCCTCCCTCTGCTAATAGAAAATTGACGACTTTTTCTTCTTCTTCCGAGCTAAGAAATGCGTGTATTTTCACGCCATCTCCTATCTCATTGAAATTCTCAGGAAAAGGTTTGATGCCCACCGATGAGATAATTAGCACCATTGAAGAAGAGCTACAAGACTATCTTGTTGGTTACTTCCTCGACTACCCTTTTAGCTATACTGTAGTCCTTAGACATCTTAAGCATATATGGAATTCTTCTGGATCAATTAAAGTTAAGTCAAATGGAAAGATCTTCTTCTTTCTCCTTTTAAGCATAGCATACCGGGAGTGATTAGTTTGTGTTGACCCGGACATCTTAAAAAGTAAGATCCTTATTGTTAGACCTTGGAATGTCGATATTGGGGTTAACATAATTACAAACGTTCCCATATGGATTAAGCTCACTAACTTACCTCTTTATGCTTGGTACAAACTTGGTATTTGCAAGTTAGTATCTAGAGTAGATGGTTTTCATGCGTGGATGCATCGACCAAAAAGCTAGATTAGCTTGAGTTTTCTAAGTGTATAGTTGAGATGTCCTCGAGTGAACCCTTACCTAGTGAGTTCCATGCCAAGTTATTGGATGGATCTGAACAAACTATGTCTGTGAATTACCTATGGAAACCTGACTTATGTGAAAACTATAAAACCTTTTATCATGTTATAGCTAGTTGTTTGAAAAATAGTGTTATCCCGTGTTCTAATTCCATTAGCCAGGTTGGCGTCCCTAATGTTAGTAAAAAAAAGCCTACAAGAGATAGGCCTGGACTGTGAGGGAATGGATGATAGTTGGTACTCATACCAGGAAAATATTTACTTGGAGAAGGTGATACATAGGAAAAAAAATGATAGCCCTTTCCTTAAACAGAGTGAGACTGGTTTGGTTAAAGAATTGGAAAATTCCAACACTTTCAAATAGGATTTGCATGTTGGAAGTGTTAGTAACCAGTATGGTAACAAGTTTGGTTTGCTTGAAAATTGTGATGTTGAAAATGAAGCACTGAACCTTGACTAGAGTTTAGAGGATGGTGAGATTGGGAGGATTAGTGACCTTCTCTCTAAAGCCTTCCCAACTGTTTCTGAGCCTTCCCTGAGCAAAGGGAAACAAATTGCAGGTGAAGAGTGTAGTGGTTTCAAAAATAATGAAAATCCTATGTTGAATGCAATTGTAGTTAGAAATGATCGAAATGTGTTACACGATGTTTGTTAAGGTAAATTTGGGTTTGGTCTTCTTGTTAGTACTTTAAATCAGTTGGCTTAGCAAGCAAGGCACCTTTAACCAATGCTTTTCAACCTGGTTTTCTGAATAATCTTATAATCCCTTTCTATTCAGGAGGAAACAAGTAGAACTCTACATTAGTGAATGTAGTTAAAAGTACTTCTCCTGTTTGTAGAAAGAAGATTCCTAAAGAAAATCAAGTGAACCCTTATGCCCATTTTGTGCCACCTGCCACGTACAAGCTGTAACACCGCGAATTTTTAACGACATTAAAGAGAATAAATTAAATAATAATTAATTTAATATTCAGAATTAGAGGAAATGGACTGCACCATTGCGCCCATCTCGAAATTCTGGTCAAGATAGACACTTGGTTTGCGTAAAACGGACACCATATGAGGAAGTTATGAGGGTTTCAAGTTTGTATACACGTAGAAAAATTATATACTTATGCATAGTCAAAGATGAGTCAAAGCTGAGTCAAAATTTTATCCAGAAAGATTCAAATTCAAAAAAATCGTCAGAGCGGAAAAATTCCCACTCTAGGGGGTCGACCCCCCTAGACGGGTGTCGACCTAGGGGTCGACCCACCTACAGGGGTGTCGGCACCCCTAGGGATGAGGTGGCAGTCAGTTTCAAAGGACTTCGCAGCTATAAATATGTGGCTATTTATCATATTTTCTTCATTGGAAGTCATGGAGGCCATACGCTGCTGGAGTGCAAACTAAACCGTCTTCTACAACAACATACTATGCAAATCAAATTCAGAAATTCTAGATCCATTCTTTCTCAATTCTCTAAACCTAACGGTTTGATTTTCTAGTTGTTTTTAGGTTTAGATAAATGAAAGTAAATTGTGGAAGACTATGACTTCGATATGTTGTAAAGTATGATTCTATGCAAGTGTTAAATCATATACTATGTCATGATAGATCTAATACAATTGTGATTATTCTATTATGTTTTCTATGTGGATATGAACTTGTAACTGTATTATAGTGAATGTACATCGATTGGACAGTTGTAACATTAGCTAGATCTGGTTCTTTATGTAAATCACCTTTCACCTGTCATATTGTGATTAGTTTAAATAAATGAATATGTGGTAAACTTGACATGTGAATCCATTTTTAGATCTAAACATGTTGCTATGTCACCCCAATTTTGATAGATCTAAATAGTTGGACTAGATCTCATTATGTTGCTTTTATATCGTAGTTGCCACAAGCTCATTAGTTTATGTCCACCTTGTTATGATGAAAATTACATGTCCACTTACCTTGTTATCATGTTAAGTTTATGTGTATGCCAAGACATGTTGAAAAACTATCATCCTTGATCATATTCCCTTTTTCATTGTTGTGGCTAGGCTACTTTATAGCCTAGGTGCCGCCAAAATACGTGCGAATACGTTAGTTAAGAAATGGGGAAAAAGGGGTTTATAATTGGAATAATTTGTGTAATATTGGACATTTAATACAAATGAGTAAACATAGAAATAATTACCTATAATGACACAGGTAGATTTGGATAAAAATGTTATGTTTAGTAATTACAATTAGGAATTGTAATTGTAATTGTACTTATGACACGAGGTTAGGTTGCATTAGTTGCGGAAGTTTGTGCAGACCCGACTGACATATCCAACAGCCACAATGCTGAACCTAATGTGGGAGGTCAAAGTATGTAAATACAAATCTGGCTATGACACGAGGTTAAGCCCAACTGTGGAATAAGTCTGTCCGGACCCGGCCGGCATATCCAGCATCCACATGTTGTAGGCCTAATATGGGAGGTCTAGCCCATTATAAAACTATAAATGGACATGGTAAAAGAATTGGACTACTTAACCTAATTTAAAGATTGTATGATTATTAACTTAAGTTAGGGTTAAGTAAAATTGGATGGGTAGGGGGTGGGTTAAGTAAATTAGAGGAAGTGGGTAATATTTATATATAGGCCCACGAGCTTAACCCAATAAGGTTATGTAATTAAAGGCACCTAGTGGTATACATAACCGGTAAATAATGTAATGAAGTTATGAAAATAAAGACACCCTTTAGGGTAAGCATAACTGGTATACGGCTATGTAATTAAAGACACCTAAGGGTATACATGGTTAGTGGAAAACCAAGTGGGGATACAAGCAAGGGGGAGAGCTTGTATCATACTGTGTGGGACCCATTTCAGTCAGTAACCCGGAGTAGGTATCAAATAAAGAACTCTGTACTAGGCGGAGAAGGGGCATGCTTACTGATTGATTGTAAGAGATCCAAACGAGACGGACAGTGTGGGTGGCGCAAACCGACCGAGGACATGTGTGTGCATGGGCCAGGTACAGGGAGCTAAGACGACCGTGTCACCAGTAGATATGGTTGTGCACATCTTGGGTTGCCACTTTAGGAAGTGATACCTCCTACTGTGGGGACATCACATGATATCTACGGAGTAGGGCGTCGATCGATTACGGTAGTGGTTAGGGTATACTTGGACATATGACCTCAGCCGGATCATCTCGTTTCAGTTATACTAGTAATAGTGCAGAGTAATCATTAGTGAGGCACATACACCTTATCTTGCTTACCTTGTCACACCTGCCGTTTATGTAGCAAACTCTCTCTTATCCACTTTATTTTCCTATCATGTTGCTTTTATTTATCTACTGGCTAAAAGTAACTAGAGTCGCCAGACTTTATGTCTGACCCTGTTGTTTCTCCTTCTTTCTTCCATTCCCCCCAGGTTCTCAGGGAGGAAACACTCAGACTTAATCAGGACTCAGATATCATCTTGCTGGGAGCTACTTCTGAAGTATGGCTCAAGTTCTTGTCTCTACTATGACATAACTCTTTTAATTTGGGGAAAATATGTTTTTCATATTCTTATGTACTCTGATGATGCAAGACAGAAGTTATTTTGTTGTAATGATTTTTGTGACTTATGAAATTGTGGACTACGGTATTATGCTTTACTGTTGAAATAAATATAACAATTTTCTGCTGCTTCCTTATTTATATCCGTCTTGTAATTATTCTGTGTCTGTTTACCCATAGCGCTTCACGAAACTTAATGCATTCCCTTAGTGAGGGACATTAACGGACGTGGGGTGTCACACAAGCCGCAGCCCCCTCGGTTCTTGTTGCTCTAGTACCCTCTCCCCTGTCTGTCACCCTTCCTGGGTATGTCACGAGTAGCAAGAAGCATGTTCTGACATTGGGCAAACTATTTGATAATCGCTGAATTGGCTTTTGCTGTAGCTCTTTTTCCTTGCTACTAGTTAGCAGTATGCCATTTTAATGGGTAATGTATGCATAAGTCACAACAAAATGTAAAGGCTTTGCCATGTCTAGGTCTGTAATTTTATTATGTAATCTCTGTCTGCTTTTTGCAGTTGTCTTCCCTGCAAGGAAGTTTTGTCTGTATTTTGTTGTCGATATATGAGTCGTATATCTCCTGTACTTCAGTGCTTATTATTTTTTAATAATAAAGTATTATGAATCACTTTAAAAACCATTCAGCTTTTCCAAAAAAAATCTTAATTTTAACTATTTATATTTATATTTATTTTAATTTAAAATATTTTATATCATACTAAATTTAACTATTTAATTTTATAATTAATTTAATTTAAATTATTTAATTTATCTAATTTATTTATAGTTATTTAAATTATAACAAAAATAAACGGTTTTAATTTGCTGGAGCTGGAATGATAAACCAAGCGGTTTTCCATTTCGTGGAGCTGGAATGATAAACCAAACGGTTTTTTGTTTCGTTCAGCGTGGGACATATCTAGGGATCATTTTCCTGAACTTGACCGGTGAAAAGTTACATGGCGCTATATTAACAGTCCAAAAATGTCTATGTTTTCTTATAAGTTTATTTTAAATAGGTTAATTACGCCAAATAGTATGATTGCTTTGGGTTATGATGTTAATACTAATTGTGTCCTATGTATGGAAAATCAAGAGAGAGGAGACCAATTATTTTTCAATGTCGTTTTTCATCCTTTCTTTGGATTCATTGTAGATTTAAGCTTGGTATGCAACCTTCAATTGTTGAACCACTTCTGCTTGAGAATGAATTGCTTCATATAAAAAATACGTTCACTTCTAGGGATTTCATATGAGATTTGACCTACTGTAACATTATTAACACTGTGTATCATATCTGAAATGAAAGGAATGCTCGAGTTCATGAGAAGCTGACTAGAGTTGAATTTCGGCATTGGTAATTTATCGAGTTAGAAATTAAATACTTACTTCGTCAGTCAAAAAGGAGGAAGGCTCTAAAGCAAGATGATAGGAAGATGTAGGGAATTGATTGTCTTTATAGGGGTTAGTTTCTGGTTTTCACAATGCATCGGAATTGAGGATGGTTGATTTTCGTCCTCGCCGATGATTTTGTGATTTGGGCTCGTGGCGTGTTTCAATTTAGGAAGGTTTAGTTGGGAATTTATGAAGTATTATTGCTTGTCCTTTTCTGATGTTGGTGTTTTAGTTGTGGAAAATTTTGGGGCTATTTGTGGGCAATTTTTTTTCGGTTTGTTTTGAGAATCTGACGTATTTTGATGAGTTTTGACTCATTTTTTGTTTTCGTTTGGGTTTTGGGCAATAGTTTAGTATATTATTTTATTGTCTTATTATAACGATCCAAGGTTTTTAACATTCTAAAATATGAAATTTATTTGAATTAGTATTTAAGAAATTTATATTTGTTAATAATTTTAAATCTAGTTTATTTTAAACTTGGTTTTGGAGTTAATTTGTAAGTTTAAATTTAAATTTTTATCTTTGATTTAAATGTTTTGTTAATTTAGACGATAGTATATTGTAAAAACTAATTGAAATATAGTTTATGTGGGAAATTATAAATTTTGATTTTAACTTGGGACTTAATTATAAGTTAGTTTAATTTATGTTCAAACTTAGTTTAAATTATTTAAGATTTGTATTTAGGAGATATGAGATTTTACTTGTATTTTGTTTGTATATATAGTATAATAAATAGTATATACATATAAGTTTTGCACATAGTATTTTATACAGTATATATACTCTTTAATTTGGTTGTTTATTCATTTTTGCCACTTGTTATGTGTGCTGGAAATATTTTGACACGTTGTTTTCTCTCGCAATTGTTAACATGTGTTCCTTTGTTCTGAAATTTACACCACGTGTACCTCTTTTTCTATTTCATTGTTCCATATTTTCCGTTCATTTCTCACTTTCCATTTCTCCTTTTACCAGCCGCATAGTTGCCTTCCCCAAATTAGTTTCTTTCCTAAATTTACACCAAATTCTTGAATCGTTCACTCTTCAAATCCATGGCCTCCTCCACCGATCATTCCCTCCATCGCAAGTTCCCCGACCACCAGAAACCACTACCCTACTTCTTCCGCTACCTATGAAAACCGAATTCGAGAAAGGAACAAGAAAACGATGTAGCACTTCTCCACCAACTCCGATGCCACCATCGACCTGAGGCCAATCTCGACCTTCACCGCTGACTCCTCTCTCTCACTCCAGCACCACACCGTTCATTGTTTCCCCTTTGAATACCTACAAACTGAAATCCATCTATTTTCCTTAAGGAACCCAAACCCATTTGTTTACACAACTTGTAACTGCTTCTCCTCATCCACTGTCCCCACCAACAAAGCTATAACACCACATTCCCACTACTCCTGAAGCCTCTTCTGTACAGGTGAGTTTTACTCAAGATTTTTCATTATTCAAGTACTTCAACACCATTTTAACTAAATTAAATTGTAACAACCCGTATTTTTGGAACTAATTTAAAAATTATTTTTAATTGATTTTCATAGAAGTTAAATATTTTAGATGAATTATTTTAAGAATAAATGACTTAAATTTTATTTAATCGAAGTTAGGACGTATAAATTTAAAAATTTAATTAAAACGAGCTTGAAATGGCACGGTAGTTTGAAAATTTGGTTTTAAACTTTGAATGAGTGTATAGAATTCAATATAAATTAGAATTTGACAAAATAGGGAACATTGGAATATTTTGAATTGTAATTTTCTAAAGGCTGTAAGAAATTGAGATTTCACTTTATATATTGTAAGTTATGTCTTAATTAAAATTTAGAATAGTCGCTATGGAATTTATATATATATATATATATAATTTGATATTGTACGTAGCCCTTAAAAATAGTCATTTTGCATACGAAAGAATTTGGACTCGAAACCACTTCCATTGAGTTCAAAATGTCATTTGTGACTTTTAAAACTATAAACATCGATAGCTTTAGATTTGGTGAAGTTTCGTCTTTTTCGTTGGATGTATGACCAAAATATCACTTTTTACATATGCACGAATTTGGACTCGAGACCACTTCCATTGAGTTCAAAATGTCGTTTACGTGTTTGAAAACTATAAACTTCGATATATTCCGAGCTTCAGAGATTTGGCACTGTAACGACCCAGAAAATCTGAACCAATTTAAAATTTTTAAATTGGCTAAAATAATGGATTTTAATTATTTAAAATAAATATTTTAAATAATAGCGATGAAAACTGAGTGCGAATCGACATTTGAAAACGAATATAATTAATTATAATTATATATAGAATTGAAAATGGCGCGGTAGTTCGATAATTCGATTTCAAACTTCAATTGAATATACCGGGTGCAAAACAATCTGGATTTTAGGGAAACCAAAAATATTTAAATATGTTAGTGAATATCTTTCTAACGAATCCGACCAATCGAAATTTGATAGCGGGAATCAAAAGATATGTCCAGTTGAAAATTCTGAATAGTCGCTATGGAATTCAGGCCCTTAAAAATGGACATTTTGCAAACGACCTCGGATTTCGATGAAACCACTTTTGTTAGATCCGCAGTGTCAAGTTATTGCTAGGTTTCAAATTTCATAATTTTTCGAATCAATATGTGAGCGTGGCAAAAGGAAACGCGTTTGACCGGTTTCAGTTGATTTTAATCAACTGGAAATTGGCCATTTTTCAAACGTTCTCAGAATTCGACGAAACTAGTTTTGTTAGGACAGTATCGTCAATACGAAGCTAGAAAATATTTTTCTGGAATTTTTCTAGTTAGTATGTGCCCCCGGTAATTTGAAATGTACGTTTAAAATTCAATATAGTGATTTAAATGAAAATTCAAAAGGAAACTGATTGTAACAATCGAATCAGCTTGCGATACATATCCCATTGTTTTCGGAATGGGGGTGAAACGCTATGGACGACAGGCGGTGGGCCTCGTTTCGAGGTCGTGGATAAAAGTCAACCTTTTTGCGAAATTTAATAATTAAATAATAATAATAATAAAAATACTCTTCCCTCCTTTATCTCCTTCTGGCCCCCCCGATTCAGTTAAACAAAAAAAAAAAAAAAAAAAAAAAAAGAAAGAAAACCTAGACATCGACGCCACCGCCCCCTGACAACCCACGACCGCCGAACCCCCACCGCCCTCCGATCTTCTTTCCCCCCCTCTTCCTTGCATCGCTCCCTCCTCCTCCTTCAATCCGACACCCCCCGAAGCCGTTCGAGACCCCGAAGCCGCCCCCCCCCCCGTTCAAAGCCCTAGCGCCGCCCCCTCGAAGAAGCCTCCGACGTCTGCGAAACCCCCCCCCCTTTTTTGTAAGTTTTTTTAGCTCTGTTATTTTATTTTTTTAAGATTTTGAAACTGTAATTTTTAAATAGATTTAAAACAGTAATTTTTAAATAGATTTTAAAACTGTAATTTTTAAATAGATTTTAAAACAGTAATTTTTAAATAGATTTTGAAACTGTAATTTTTAAAAAGCATTTTTGAAACTGAAATTTTTAAAAAGCATTTTTGAAACTGAAATTTAAAAAAAAAAACATTTTGAAACTGGAATTTTTATGAAGTTTTAAAAACTGATTTACAATTCTTAAAAACTGAATTTTTATAATGATTTAAAAACTGATTTTTAAATGATTTATAAACTAATTTATTTTAAGATTTAAAATAGAAGGAGATTAGAAATTTATTTTATATGTTGAAATTCGAAGTAAAAATCATATTTTTATATGTTGAAAGTCGAAGTAAAAATCATATTTTTATATGTTGAAAGTCGAAGTAAAAATCATATTTTTATATGTTGAAAGTCGAAGTAAAAATCATATTTTTATATGTTGAAAGTCGAAGTAAAAATCATATTTTTATATATTGAATAGCGAAGTCAAAATTCGATTTTTATATATTGAATAGCATAGTAAAAATTCTATTTTTACATATGTAGAGAATACGGGCGAAAGCGACAAAAGGCGAAGATTTCTATAAGTGAAGTGTCGTGCAGTTGGATAGCTATTGGTGAGATTTCTGTTTTAAAAATATTATATATGTGTGAAATGAAAGTGAATTTCTATCTATAAATATATAACTATATATATATATATATATATATATATATACGCCCCTCGTCCACAAACCATGGACGATATTTATTGGTTGAAATCGTTGTGAAAATTGATTGATAGCGATTGATTGTTTTGGGATTGTTTGTGATTGATATTGGTTGATTGCGGTTGAAAAATACCCATTTGGTGGTTGAAAAATATTTGGTTGAAACCACATAGGATTAGTTTGTGGAAATGAAATAAATATATACATGCCGCCTGCGTGCGAACTAGATGCATGATCCCCATTGTCAAAAACCGCGAGGTTTTAAGGTAGAGCGAGGAGCCGTACTAGGGACGGCGCCGGTGTAACTACCATGCCGTTATGCTGCCGAAATTTTGAATAATATTTGTGTGTTTGAATTATTTTCATATGCTTAAACTATATTTATTCATTGTATAGAAAACATTCATGTGTTGAATTGATATTCATTCGTTGTTTAGAAATTCATGTGTTGAATGGTATTCATATTTTGAAATAAATTGTTCGATAATAAAAAACACATTTTTATCTATATATAAAAACTATAGAAAACATTCATGTGTTGAATTGATATTCATTCGTTGTTTAGAAATTCATGTGTTGAATGGTATTCATATTTTGAAATAAATTGTTCGATAATAAAAATCACATTTTTATCTATATATAAAAACTATAGAAAACATTCATGTGTTGAATTGATATTCATTCGTTGTTTAGAAATTCATGTGTTGAATGGTATTCATATTTTGAAATAAATTGTTCGATAATAAAAATCACATTTTTATCTATATATAAAAACTATAGAAAACATTCATGTGTTGAATTGATATTCATTCGTTGTTTAGAAATTCATGTGTTGAATGGTATTCATATTTTGAAATAAATTGTTTTATGATAAAAATCCCATTTTTATCACCAACTTGAACTATATAGAAAAATAGTGTTTTGAAATGAATTGGTTTACAATAAAAATCACTTTTTTATTGTATGCATAAATCGTTGAAATGTGAAGTGTTAAAAATAGCCACTTGTTCAAAATAAACATATATGAGATGAAATATTCATTAATTAGCTAATGAAATGATTTGCACCTATTTATGTAACATTAGAATGAATGGAGTTTTTAAACCAAATAGAAATCAAATGTGAAGTCGAATAGAAATTGATAAATGATAAGAACCGTATATATATGTGCATGCAATATTCATTGAACAGGTTATAGCAAAGGGGCTAGAGAAGAGGAATAAAATTTTGTGCCCGACAAATAGGTACACATTTACTGATTTGTTTGGGTGATGATTTTGAGCCTGTTGGCTAGCCGCTTGGCCTTTTCTTTTTCTTTTTGAGATTAGAAGGACCGGGAACGCTATTTGCGATTTCCCGATGCTCCCGGTGCAGGGGAGGTTATGGTGAAATTTTTCCAAAATTTAAGGCGTTAGAAAAATATTTGAAGTGAAAACGATATAGAAATCATTGAATGAACTATATTTATATAACTATATAAATATAAATAAAATTAAAACGAAACGAAGCCGTGCAGTTCGTGTTTTGAAACCGTGATTTCAAACGACTAGTGCGGGAAATCCGACCATTGGATTTTCCCGAAACCTCAACCGTCGTGTTCGCCTTGGAAATATCTTCCCAACGGTACCAACCTTATAAAAATCCAACGGTTGGATTGTCTGGAATGTTTAATTCAAATCTGAAGAAAAACAGCGCCAGAAGCGATTATATTTATATATATATAAATATAATTATATATTTAATCGAATAACGATGCTGCAGTTCGTATTTTGAAATCGAAATTTCAAACGATTGTACCGGGAGATCCGACCGTTGGATTTTCCCGAAACTGGAACCGTTGGATTCGTTTTGAAAAGACCTTTCTAATGATGTAAATTTTGTGAAGATCCAACGGTTAGATTTTCAGATATGTGTAAAACAAATCTGAAGAAAAACAGCGCCACGGCCGCTGTATGGCCCGAAGCGTCGTTTTGAATAAAATGGCTATTTTAAAATAAATAAAAATAGCGATAAATAGTTATAAAATATTGGAAACAATATGGAATGGAAATAAACTGAATTTGCTTGATTTAGGTGGCTTTTGATGGTTGAATGTGTTTGGTGTGAAAATTACATTAAAGAACGAAATTGGTGTTGTCGAATAATTTAACCATTGAAATAAATTGAATTGAAATTCTAAATATACGTGAATTATTTGAAAAGGCCGAGTTAATTCTCATTTCGAATAATCGACCAACGATTGAAATTCGAAGATGAAGACGATGGTCGAAGACCGGAGATCTTCACCTCGTTTGGATGGTAACCGAGGTCCTGATTGGGAGGCATCCCGAAATATGGATAATGAGTGGTGATCGTCCAGACGTACGTGGTGATCGATGGGTTTGCGAGGTATTTAGTGCCTCCGGTTTCGTTCAGACCCAGAACGGACTTGTAAATGGACTGTGTGTCCGACATTGGAATTTGCTCTGTGTGATTGATAGCCATCAGTTGCACGGTGTGAATTGCCTGTGTGGCATGCTAAGATGCAGTGATCAGGACTTCTGTTGAAAAGCAAAGTCTTGTGGTGATGATCAAAGCACTGCCTGTGTGGCATAGCTTTGTGTATAACGTGAATTCGCGAGCCTCACACCCCGGTATGAACCTAAAACGGGAGAAGGACCTCAGGGAGGGCATGTGTTTCTTCCTAGCTAGGGTGGTGTCAGTGACCTACCAGCCCTGACATTTATATACTTTTCACCTATGTAGTTGTTGCTGTTGCGAGGCGCCTCGGTTTGATCGGATGATCCGGGTCCGATGGAGTCATTCGTTGGCTCGTTTACGCCCCAAAGGGCGGGGAAACGTATTGTTCAGGCATAATAATCCACATCGGTGGACCGGCCCTGACGATCCAAGGGGCAGTTGCGGTTGTTCCTGAGGCTCGGCTAGGCAGTCTCGAATTCGGTAAGGACTATCTTTTGCCTTGGTTCATAACGAAAAACCAATTTCCAAATACGTGACTGTGCGGTTTTGATTGTATACCTATATATGGCGACATAGTGGTATGGGGCATTAATGCCGTCTATGATTGATAGTTATGATTTGAAAAAGTTTTCAAAACATATAAACACTAGTAATAATATCAAATGCCTTTGTTTTATTCGTATCAAGCATATTTGGCCGTTATAAGGTAAAAACTCTATCCTCCGGTTTGCGTTGCATTGTGTGATGGGAACTGAGTCTTATAACGGCTTCATTTTTATAAAAAGCATAGCGATGTTTAAAAGAAAGATTTGTTTTAAAGCACTGGCAATCCGATGGAGTAAACCCGTTCCACGAAAGTGGCGTGGTCCTGTGATTAGCCAAAATATATGTGTTGAGTAGATTTCTCATACCAATCCCATGACTGACTCGTAGTTTGTTTCACTCTCAAACTCGGGTGCCCCTTTTTCCACACGGGCAGCCTTGTTTTCAGGTTTAGCTGGTTCTTTCTGGATAGCTGGAGCTGAAGATGGATTCTATCATTTATTTCTTTTTATGCTGTTCAGCTCCTATTGTACATATTTTGTTTATTTCCGCTGTAGACATTTATGTATAGCTGAACTGTATTTGTACTAAGTAAGATCCTGTATACTGTGTAACTCTGATGATTACTTTTATCCAGTATATTTTGTTGTTCATTCTGGTGTATTTATTTAATTCTGTTCTGCTATTATATGTTTCTGTGTTATATTCCAAAGATAACCTTGTTTCCGTGAGAACGGGAAATCGGGTCGTCTCATCGTGGTATCAGAGCTTTGGTTAAGCTTAGTTCTGGAATATAACATTTGAACGAACTCGTCAGAAATAGAACCAGTAGTGTTCTAGGAAGGGTAACTCAATACAGATAGGATCAGCAATATCCTAGTATGAGTAGCAGAATCAGAACAACTCGTTAGAGATGGGGTCAGAAGTGCCTCAGAACGAGTCGAGAGTAATATGTTTTTAAATAACGTATTTGTGATTATATATATATAGTCTGGTTTTAGAAATATAATTTTTGAATATATAAAAGATTTATATTTTAGAAAGGTTAAAAACAATTGAATTGGTAGTTGTGTTGTGTGATCGTAGCTTTATCAAACCACTTTCGACTTTATACCTTTTCGGGGACGAAAAGTTTTAAGTGGGGGAGATTGTAACGACCCAGAAAATCTGAACCAATTTAAAATTTTTAAATTGGCTAAAATAATGGATTTTAATTATTTAAAATAAATATTTTAAATAATAGCGATGAAAACTGAGTTCGAATCGACATTTGAAAACGAATATAATTAATTATAATTATATATAGAATTGAAAATGGCGCGGTAGTTCGATAATTCGATTTCAAACTTCAATTGAATATACCGGGTGCAAAACAATCTGGATTTTAGGGAAACCAAAAATATTTAAATATGTTAGTGAATATCTTTCTAACGAATCCGACCAATCGAAATTTGATAGCGGGAATCAAAAGATATGTCCAGTTGAAAATTCTGAATAGTCGCTATGGAATTCAGGCCCTTAAAAATGGACATTTTGCAAACGACCTCGGATTTCGATGAAACCACTTTTGTTAGATCCGCAGTGTCAAGTTATTGCTAGGTTTCAAATTTCATAATTTTTCGAATCAATATGTGAGCGTGGCAAAAGGAAACGCGTTTGACCGGCTTCAGTTGATTTTAATCGACTGGAAATTGGCCATTTTTCAAACGGTCTCAGAATTCGACGAAACTAGTTTTGTTAGGACCGTATCGTCAATACGAAGCTAGAAAATATTTTTCTGGAATTTTTCTAGTTAGTATGTGCCCCCGGTAATTTGAAATGTACGTTTAAAATTCAATATAGTGATTTAAATGAAAATTCAAAAGGAAACTGATTGTAACAATCGAATCAGCTTGCGATACATATCCCATTGTGTTCGGAATGGGGGTGAAACGCTATGAACGACAGGCGTTGGGCCTCGTTTCGAGGTCGTGGATAAAAGTCAACCTTTTTGCGAAATTTAATAATTAAATAATAAAAAAAAATACTCTTCCCTCCTTTATCTCCTTCTGGCCCCCCCGATTCAGTTAAACAAAAAAAAAAGAAAAAAAAGAAAAAGAAAAAGAAAAAGAAAACCTAGACATCGACGCCACCGCCCCCGGACAACCCACGACCGCCGAACCCCCACCGCCCTCCGATCTTCTTTCCCCCCGTCTTCCTTGCATCGCTCCCTCCTCCTCCTTCAATCCGACACCCCCCGAAGCCGTTCGAGACCCCGAAGCCGCCCCCCCCCCCGTTCAAAGCCCTAGCGCCGCCCCCTCGAAGAAGCCTCCGACGTCTGCGAAAACCCCCCTTTTTTGTAAGTTTTTTTTTAGCTCTGTTATTTTATTTTTTTAAGATTTTGAAACTGTAATTTTTAAATAGATTTTAAAACTGTAATTTTTAAATAGATTTTAAAACTGTAATTTTTAAATAGATTTTAAAACTGTAATTTTTAAATAGATTTTAAAACTGTAATTTTTAAATAGATTTTAAAACAGTAATTTTTAAATAGATTTTGAAACTGAAATTTTTAAAAAGCATTTTTGAAACTGGAATTTTTATGAAGTTTTAAAAACTGATTTACAATTCTTAAAAACTGAATTTTTATAATGATTTAAAAACTGATTTTTAAATGATTTATAAACTAATTTATTTTAAGATTTAAAATAGAAGGAGATTAGAAATTTAAAAAGAAGTAAAAATCATATTTTTATATGTTGAAAGTCGAAGTAAAAATCATATTTTTATATGTTGAAAGTCGAAGTAAAAATCATATTTTTATATGTTGAAAGTCGAAGTAAAAATCATATTTTTATATGTTGAAAGTCGAAGTAAAAATCATATTTTTATATATTGAATAGCGAAGTCAAAATTCGATTTTTATATATTGAATAGCATAGTAAAAATTCTATTTTTACATATGTAGAGAATACGGGCGAAAGCGACAAAAGGCGAAGATTTCTATAAGTGAAGTGTCGTGCAGTTGGATAGCTATTGGTGAGATTTCTGTTTTAAAAATATTATATATGTGTGAAATGAAAGTGAATTGCTATCTATATATATATATCTATATATATACGCCCCTCGTCCACAAACCATGGACGATATTTATTGGTTGAAATCGTTGTGAAAATTGATTGATAGCGATTGATTGTTTTGGGATTGTTTGTGATTGATATTGGTTGATTGCGGTTGAAAAATACCCATTTGGTGGTTGAAAAATATTTGGTTGAAACCACATAGGATTAGTTTGTGGAAATGAAATAAATATATACATGCCGCCTGCGTGCGAACTAGATGCATGATCCCCATTGTCAAAAACCGCGAGGTTTTAAGGTAGAGCGAGGAGCCGTACTAGGGACGGTGCCGGTGTAACTACCCTGCCGTTATGCTGCCGAAATTTTGAATAATATTTGTGTGTTTGAATTATTTTCATATGCTTAAACTATATTTATTCATTGTATAGAAAACATTCATGTGTTGAATTGATATTCATTCGTTGTTTAGAAATTCATGTGTTGAATGGTATTCATATTTTGAAATAAATTGTTCGATAATAAAAATCACATTTTTATCTATATATAAAAAGTATAGAAAACATTCATGTGTTGAATTGATATTCATTCGTTGTTTAGAAATTCATGTGTTGAATGGTATTCATATTTTGAAATAAATTGTTCGATAATAAAAATCACATTTTTATCTATATATAAAAACTATAGAAAACATTCATGTGTTGAATTGATATTCATTCGTTGTT
Source organism: Allium sativum (assembly GCA_030737875.1). Classification (NCBI taxonomy): domain Eukaryota; kingdom Viridiplantae; phylum Streptophyta; class Magnoliopsida; order Asparagales; family Amaryllidaceae; genus Allium; species Allium sativum. The sequence continues at coordinate 143,585,592 of CM060921.1, read as the reverse complement.
TAGAAATTCATGTGTTGAATGGTATTCATATTTTGAAATAAATTGTTCGATAATAAAAATCACATTTTTATCTATATATAAAAACTATAGAAAACATTCATGTGTTGAATTGATATTCATTCGTTGTTTAGAAATTCATGTGTTGAATGGTATTCATATTTTGAAATAAATTGTTTTATGATAAAAATCCCATTTTTATCACCAACTTGAACTATATAGAAAAATAGTGTTTTGAAATGAATTGGTTTACAATAAAAATCACATTTTTATTGTATGCATAAATCGTTGAAATGTGAAGTGTTAAAAATAGTCACTTGTTCAAAATAAACATATATGAGATGAAATATTCATTAATTAGCTAATGAAATGATTTGCACCTATTTATGTAACATTAGAATGAATGGAGTTTTTAAACCAAATAGAAATCAAATGTGAAGTCGAATAGAAATTGATAAATGATAAGAACTGTATATATATGTGCATGCAATATTCATTGAACAGGTTATAGCAAAGGGGCTAGAGAAGAGGAATAAAATTTTGTGCCCGACAAATAGGTACACATTTACTGATTTGTTTGGGTGATGATTTTGATCCTGTTGGCTAGCCGCTTGGCTTTTTCTTTTTCTTTTTGAGATTAGAAGGACCGGGAACGCTATTTGCGATTTCCCGATGCTCCCGGTGCAGGGGAGGTTATGGCGAAATTTTTCCAAAATTTAAGGCGTTAGAAAAATATTTGAAGTGAAAACGATATAGAAATCATTGAATGAACTATATTTATATAACTATATAAATATAAATAAAATTAAAACGAAACGAAGCCGTGCAGTTCGTGTTTTGAAACCGTGATTTCAAATGACTAGTGCGGGAAATCCGACCATTGGATTTTCCCGAAACCTCAACCGTCGGGTTCGCCTTGGAAATATCTTCCCAACGGTACCAACCTTATAAAAATCCAACGGTTGGATTGTCTGGAATGTTTAATTCAAATCTGAAGAAAAACAGCGCCAGAAGCGATTATATTTATATATATATAAATATAATTATATATTTAATCGAATAACGACGCTGCAGTTCGTATTTTGAAATCGAAATTTCAAACGATTGTACCGGGAGATTCGACCGTCGGATTTTCCCAAAACTGGAACCGTTGGATTCGTTTTGAAAAGACCTTTCTAATGATGTAAATTTTGTGAAGATCCAACGGTTAGATTTTCAAATATGTGTAAAACAAATCTGAAGAAAAACAGCGCCACGGCCGCTGTATGGCCCGAAGCGTCGTTTTGAATAAAATGGCTATTTTAAAATAAATAAAAATAGCGATAAATAGTTATAAAATATTGGAAAAAATATGGAATGGAAATAAACTGAATTTGCTTGATTTAGGTGGCTTTTGATGGTTGAATGTGTTTGGTGTGAAAATTACATTAAAGAACGAAATTGGTGTTGTCGAATAATTTAACCATTGAAATAAATTGAATTGAAATTCTAAATATACGTGAATTATTTGAAAAGGCCGAGTTAATTCTCATTTCGAATAATCGACCGACGATTGAAATTCGAAGATGAAGACGATGGTCGAAGACCGGAGATCTTCACCTCGTTTGGATGGTAACCGAGGTCCTGATTGGGAGGCATCCCGAAATATGGATAATGAGTGGTGATCGTCCAGACGTACGTGGTGATCGATGGGTTTGCGAGGTATTTAGTGCCTCCGGTTTCGTTCAGACCCAGAACGGACTTGTAAATGGACTGTGTGTCTGACATTGGAATTTGCTCTGTGTGATTGATAGCCATCAGTTGCACGGTGTGAATTGCCTGTGTGGCATGCTAAGATGCAGTGATCAGGACTTCTGTTGAAAAGCAAAGTCTTGTGGTGATGATCAAAGCACCGCCTGTGTGGCATAGCTTTGTGTATAACGTGAATTCGCGAGCCTCACACCCCGGTATGAACCTAAAACGGGAGAAGGACCTCAGGGAGGGCATGCGTTTCTTCCTAGCTAGGGTGGTGTCAGTGACCTACCAGCCCTGACATTTATATACTTTTCACCTATGTGGTTGTTGCTGTTGCGAGGCGCCTCGGTTTGATCGGACGATCCGGGTCCGATGGAGTCATTCGTTGGCTCGTTTACGCCCCAAAGGGCGGGGAAACATATTGTTCAGGCATAATAATCCACATCGGTGGACCGACCCTGATGATCCAAGGGGCAGTTGCGGTTGTTCCTGAGGCTCGGGCTAGGCAGTCTCGAATTCGGTAAGGACTATCTTTTGCCTTGGTTCATAACAGAAAACCAATTTCCAAATACGTGACTGTGCGGTTTTGATTGTATACCTATATATGGCGACATAGTGGTATGGGGCATTAATGCCGTCTATGATTGATAGTTATGATTTGAAAAAGTTTTCAAAACATATAAACACTAGTAATAATATCAAATGCCTTTGTTTTATTCGTATCAAGCATATTTGGCCGTTATAAGGTAAAAACTCTATCCTCCGGTTTGCGTTGCATTGTGTGATGGGAACTGAGTCTTATAACGGCTTCATTTTTATAAAAAGCATAGCGATGTTTACAAGAAAGATTTGTTTTAAAGCACTGGCAATCCGATGAAGTAAACCCATTCCACGAAAGTGGCGTGGTCCTGTGATTAGCCAAAATATATGTGTTGAGTAGATTTCTCATACCAGTCCCATGACTGACTCGTAGTTTGTTTCACTCTCAAACTCGGGTGCCCCTTTTTCCACACGGGCAGCCTTGTTTTCAGGTTTAGCTGGTTCTTTCTGGATAGCTGGAGCTGAAGATGGATTCTATCATTTATTTCTTTTTATGTTGTTCAGCTCCTATTGTACATATTTTGTTTATTTCCGCTGTAGACATTTATGTATAGCTGAACTGTATTTGTACTAAGTAAGATCCTGTATACTGTGTAACTCTGATGATTACTTTTATCCAGTATATTTTGTTGTTCATTCTGGTGTATTTATTTAATTCTGTTCTGCTATTATATGTTTCTGTGTTATATTCCAAAGATAACCTTGTTTCCGTGAGAACGGGAAATCGGGTCGTCTCAGGCACCTTGGTTGGGTCTTGGTTGGCTAACCTAGCATACTCACTTAAGTGCCCCGTCAGCCTTCTTTCCTTCATTCTTTTCTCACTTCAAAGAAATTAGAAAATGAGGAATGGGAAAGGGAAATGGAGATTCCTAAGCTAGGTTTTGCAATTAGAAGCTGAATCAAGAGGAAATCAAGTGTAGAAACTTGGGTAAGCTTCTCTATCTTCATCTCCATCTTCTCCATCTTGTTTCCTCTTCAATTTACGATATTTCCTATGACCTGACTTCTAGGAAATTTGTGCATTCATGTTTCGATTGAAGATTAGCAAGCTATATTGGAAGAGAGGTTGTTCTATTTGTCATTGGATTGATTTCTTATTTTTAAACAAGCAAAGGTGAGATCTTTATGAACTCACATCTATGCCACAAGCCTAGAGGCTTGTAAAGTGTAATTTAGGTTCATTTTGATTTGTGAATATGAATATGAATTGGTTAGATAAGAATAAACTTTCCAGTTCATTAGTTTTAGTTTTGTTAAATTGGAATTTTTCGTTTAGATTGTACAGACAATCGTATACACATGTTATGAGTTGTTTTGATGATATTGTGAAGCTCCGTTGTCGCACCGGCAACTTCTAAGACTTCATAATTTGCTTATATCACATTTGATTGCTTTGGCTAGAGAATTTAGTTGTTTGGAGTTTATAATCAAAATCATTGAAATATCATGTGTATACATTTGTGCTTGTGTTCTTGAGTGATTTTGGCAAGCTAAAGAGGCTTCAATCTTCACTTAGGAGACATTATAAGCAATCATCATTGATCCGGGCTCATCCGAGACCGATTGCAAATTATTACCTTGGCAAAATCTTGCATTTTTCTTTAGGTTAGACATCTGAACCGAAACAATAGACATCTGATTTAGCTTAGGAAACTAATTATTTGCTTTAAGTCAGACGTCTAAACCAAAGCAATTGACGTCTGAACCGAAACAACAAACGTCTGAAAAAGCTCTTACGCAAGCCAAATAATTATTTGCTTCAGGTCAGACATCTGAACCGAAGCAACAAATGTCTGAAATAGTACCAAACTGAACTAAACTATTGCAGGTTCAAATCAAAGGAAATTTAGACGTTAGAATTTTTAGGTCAGACGTCTGAATCCTGTTTTTGGACTGTTGGCCGGTGGAGACCACAATCAACAGTTTAGCTCCATCCAGGCTCTTTCCCGGCCGAGTTTCGGCCCATTTCGCCTTCATTTGTGACTTTTCAGTTTCTCTAATTCATAAATTTCAATAGCCCGATTCTTACGAAATTGTTTTATATATCGTCAATTAAAGAATGATGGAGTGGAAACCAATGGTGAGAACTCTCTCACTCAATTCTTTTGTATAGTTATTTATGTATATAACTAGATATATGTTGATTGCCTGTGATTTCAATATATGTTAGTGATTGATGGATGTTTGCAGTTTTAAATGTTTTCATTATTAAATTGTGAAAATAAAACGTTTATATTTTGAATTAATTTGGGATGACAATTTACCCACCCATCTGCCAAATGTTAGATAAGTTCACATGGATTGTGATGTAAACCCCACGCGGGTGTTGGGACGATTATTTTACACATCGCCTAAGTATACAAGTAATAGTATTTATTTGATGGTTAAAAACCCCACACGGGTTTGGGGATGATAATTAATTCACTGCTCCCTTGGAATTAATTGTATGTCAACCGATTGATTGACATACTATTATAAGCGTTATTTAATTATGTAATGCTTATACAATTGCAAATTGCACTCTGGATGTGAATTGAATGTTTAATAGTTGTTTATCACTATTTTGAATACATGCGATGTATGGAATCCATATAAGTAAAATTATATGGTAATTGATTGAGTCTGATTCCAATTCAGAAATAATGAGTATTTTAAAATAACATTCAGTGAAGAATTAAAATATGATTTTGATGTACGATTTTGGATGGACACGAAAATATTGAAATAATATTGGATGAAATACTCCAAGTTTGAAAAGATAAAAGATATTTTAATCTAAATGAAATGGTCAACAACTAGAATAAGGAGTTGATATGGTTTGGATATAACCAGAATTTTTCCAACGTACAAATTGGAAAGGACTTAAATGGAAATAATCTTCGGAATATTTCAATATTGGATTCCGTGATTATACAGATATTGTTGAGGAATTTGGAAGATATTGATATCGTTATTCCCAATACGATATCCGTTGGTTTTAGAATTTGATAATGAATATAAATCGATATAATTTCTATTCCGAGCCTTGTATTTGATAACAAATTGGATTTTGGGTTTGTTATGAATGGTGTCTTCAATAACACTGTTCTTAAACCCAGTTGAGAAAAGAATAAATCTTTTAATTAAGATTGATGAAGTTTTCCGATTAATACTGTTAGCCTGCTTTGTGACCAGGCTACCCAAAGCCAGGGACTTGAGTATGAACTTACATTGATTGGCGATCACTTGGATGGAGTGATAGAAAGATGGAAAATTTGAATTATACATGCAAATGTAACCGGATCGGATCCCCCTCTCCGGATCGGATCGGATCCCTCCTTTCGGATCGGATCGGATCCCCCTCTCCGGATCGGATCGGATCCCTCCTTTCGGATCGGATCGGATCCCCCTCTCCGGATCGGATCGGAGTACCCTCTACCCGAACCTCCTGAAGTATTCTGCACAGAAGTACGTGCTGGCAATCTGCTCGAACAACCGGTTCGGTTCGGATCCGATCTGAACCGACTGAACCTGTTTCTGCACACGGAGTTTGACCTCTTCTCTTGGCATAACCGACTCCTACAATTGCGGATCGGACTCCACTTGGCAAAGCACGACCTGGTAACCACTTCCCCATGTTCTCCACTACTTCCGAGATTTACTCTGAAGCTGCCACGTGGCCACTCAACCCTAACCGAATTTCTACCTATAAATACACATACAACACATCATAGAAGGGGACTTTTTGGGGCCTGAAGGAAGCTCTATTTATTTCAGCCATGGCTACCAACGAAGAACCTTCATCCTCTTTAATAAAATCAATGAATTCGGAGAGTATTATTCATTGTAATTGAGTGCTTGAGCGTCAATACTCATTGTATTTGTAATTTCTGAATGAATTGAGAAGCTATGAAGTGGATGTAGGCTTGTTAACGCCGAACCACTATAAATTCCGTGTGTTGATTGATTTTTCTTGCTTTTCGTTCACGATTCCTCATTATTCTCTACAAAACATTATCAATTGGGTGTTAGGACCATTTTTTGGTCTAACAAATACATATAATTGGAACAAAATGGAAGTTTATTTTGGGTTTATCGTGAACTTTTTTTTAAATGACACTGGTTCTTTAACCCAGTTAAAGGCAGGATAAATTTCCTAACGTTGAATAATCATTAGGTAAAGATTTTTGAAATTAAGACCAAGTTGGAGTTTAGTGAATCGTTAATTAAATTGAATTGTGAATAAGGTAACTAAATTTACCGAATTCAAGGAATGTTCGAGAATGGAGTACCACAAGTTTTACTCCATGCGATAGTTAAATCTTTAATTAGATTTGAAATGTGAAATGGTAATTAATTTTACTGATAACACGTTAGGGGATAGATGCGGTGTACTACCAGTTTTGCTCCATGGGATGAATATGTTGGGATTGGGATAATGAAATGAATGATTACTTCGGTAAGGCTCGTAAATCCCGACTAGTTTGATAAACCTTAACTTGGATTAAGATTGTTAAAAGATAACACAAAATCTTTTGCAATGTTTTTCAAAGAAAGATTTAAACAAGACGTTAAAATGAATTAAATCTTTAATAAGATTTATGGAAATGATTCCCAACGTAATGAATATTTAAATAAAAGAATATTCTGGATTAGATTGAGGCGTATGATGTGTTTTTGTGGCACTTATACGTGAGTTATTCGGAAAGACCAGGTTTAACCCATTTGAATAATAGATACGACGAATAAAAGTCGAAGATTTGAAGATGGTGGTTAAAGAACGAAGATCTTCATATCGTTTGGATGATTACTGATTCTTGATTGGGATGTACACCCAAGACAAGGTAATAAATGCTGATCGTCCAGACCTACTTGGAGATCAACCGGATATGTTAGCTGTAATGACCTGAAAATCCGGTCCAATTTGAGCTGACCAAATAACACAAGTCCAAACCCAAATTGCACAGGAAATTCAAGAAACAAATAGAAAGAAGATAGAGGGTGAGAATAGATAAGATAGAAACTTAGAATAGAAGAAGAAGAAGAACACAACATCAGAGTAACACGAACCTCACAGCGGAACGAATAACATATAATATATAACATAACTTTGAAATATACATCTGTACTTGAATATACATCATTATCAAAGTACAATACTTACAACACAGCGGAAATAAACTATAGCTATATGATCCTGAAGCCTCCTGCTCCAGCTCTTCAAATATCTGTAAATCCCGACTACTTGACTGCCCGTACAAAATTGGGAACCCAAGAGTTTAGGGAAAACAAAACAAAATAAACTCCGGGTCAGTCATGGGACTGGTATGAGTAAAACAGTTTTAAAACAGTTCGAACAATTAAACGATATCTCATAAGACCACGCCGTATAACGGAACGGCTTTTTCCCTTATGAGAATCCAAAATATCTTTATATCAAAAACCTTTTGATATTATAATAATGTCTATCAACCACAATATAATAATCATCTAGCAGAAACGCTTTCATCTCACGTTCTACATATATAGTATACAATCAAAACCGCAAGCACGTATTGGGTAATGGATTTCCAACTATGACAAGGTGTGGAACCACCTTTCGCTAGTGTACCTCTAGAGAGGAATACACTGGATTCAACAAGAACATCTTGCAACCCCGCCACACATGACCGACCACTTATTTCGCTTGAGTGTATCGAATGTATATCACCAACGGTTGGGATCAGCAACCATTTTCCGAATGGGACAGTATCGACAATAGATTTTTAGAAATAAATGAAACTCTAGATCAGGTGATTATACACCCTACTTCGGGGCGACCGACTTAGCCATGCTGCCTACCCGATTTCTGTCATTTACCGGTTGATGAGGCTTGAGGTTACGCTTCATCACCACATCAGATTCACTTTGAATGTCACATCGTCAAATCCATCAAATCACCGATTAGCGTCCTCAACCATACATTATGTGTTAGCTAAAAGAAGTTTCCTTCTCCGCTTCCACTCTTGGTATGGTTGGATAAATCAATATACGTGATCGTCTGGAAATACTCTGTCAGACATCCATCCATACAAGTCATCCAGGAACAGGATGAACCGAAGGCACTATTCAGTACATCCATCTTAGGCACTGTTATCTAAGACTTATACGATAGCCCTTGCACTTACTCCGTCTTCAATTATCTTTGGCATATATGATTCGCAACGCTTATGCCAATACAGTGTGGTTCTTTGGATAATAATCCAACCGGTCTCTCCATATTAACAACGTTAAAATGGTCAAAAACTTCGATAGTCGGTGAGTTAACTATCAAAGAAAAACATGTATGCAAACAACGATATTATTTCCAAATGGAAATTCTATCAATCAATCATCAATCATATATATATATATATATTCACATTTCATTATTTTCTATGTTTAGAAAATATACGTTATTAACACTGGAAAACATTTCCATGGCCTAATTTCGTATCACTATTCTTTTCACAACTATCAGTCCCTGACTGTAAACTAGTAGGAGAACAATTCTCTAAGTATAAACCCCGAAGGCCGAAACGAACATCAGATCGGTACTCAGAAAACCATTCAATTTTCTAATCTCTAACCGGTTTCTAATTTTTCTTAACTCTATTTGTTACCTCTATTCGATTAACTCTATTTGATTAACTTTAATTCGAATAACTATGTCTGTTTTTAACTCTATCTTGAATAACTATATTCGATTAACTAAATTCGATTAACTCTTTTATATCTCGTTAACTTCCTTTTATAATCCTATTTATTTTCCAACTAAATGTTCCTTTTATAATCCTATTTATTTTCTAAATAAATATTCCTTTATTCTATTTATTTTCTAAATAGATATTCCTTTATTCTATTTCCTTTATCAACTTTATTTATTTTCTAAATAATTTCTCTTTTATAAAATCCTTTGATTTTATAAATAGTTTATTTCCCATATTCACTTTGAAATTCCCTTTTCAACATTTCGGTATGTTATGGTATTCAACATATCAAAGCACGATGATCAATATCGTCCAAACACATATAATTGACAACAGATTAGATATCACATCATATATCACAATATATGAATAACAGTAAAATAATTGTTTAGGAATCCAGCTGGATTCCTCCAACCTGTTTCCCTGCATCACAGATGTTGCACAATAAAATCAACACCACTTTCAGTTCCATATGATATATTCTGTTAAACAGAACCAATATAGAAATTCAACTAACTGACTAGCAGTTCAATCAAACAGTCAACACACAATCAATCGGCCAATATTTAACAGTTCTAAAAATACAACATGAAATTATAAACTGTTCAGAGTTAGTGAGATTTACTCACATTGGATTGTTATCGTTAAAAACGATTAACTGTCTTTGATTCATACGGACAATTTAATTTGCTATAAATTGTAACGAGCTCGGATTCACTCCCAGTCAGCTCCATGGTGTAGCCACCGTCCATACGATCTCAACGCAACTTACAGTTTGTGATTCTGATTTCATATGAACAAATTATACATTATTAAAGTTAATACACTTTTAATTTGAATTGAAATTAAATAAAAACTTAAGTGGGTGTAACACCCCACCTCCTCTAGGGTCACTCACAAAGGGAATGCCCTAGTTTTGGAGGGGTATTATCTAGTAAACAGGCACAGAGATAACACAAGACAGAACATAGATAAAATAGAGTATATAAAGCAGCGGATATAAACTTTAAAACCAAATCTCATTACTGAAAAATAGAGTCAAAAACTCTTACATCAAAATGCCAAGTCATTATTTCATTACATCAAGTTCTAAAGAAGTAAAGTACTTAAAACAACATAAGTAAAATATTATTCCCCAAAAAGTGCATGAGTGCAACCATAGCATAGCTCAAGACCAAACCGTACATGAGCTGTCAGAAAGCAAGCAAAGTCCAAGCTAAGAGCTATAGTTTCCTCCCTGAGAACCTGGGGGAGGGGGGGGGGGGAACGAAAGACAAAGAGGCGAAAGAAAACGGGTCAGTCAAAAAGACTGGTAAGCCCTAGTGACTATCAGCACAGAAACTAGTAAAGTTAACAAGACATAAATAAACTGGAATTAAATATAGGAATGATGATAAGTCTTACATGATAACTAAGCTAACAAGATAACTCAAGTCTAACATTGCGTATTCAGGGTTCGCCATACCAACTATACTGGTATACTAATCCCGTGTCAACTATAAATCAAGAAATAATCCCTTGGCCCAATATCGTGAAGTGACCCAATTCGGGGTCCAACGGTATGATCTAATCGATCGGCTCCCTATAAGTCTAGCTCGTCGTGTGTCTGTGTCATACGACCCTATCACGAATGTAGTCACCTGTGCTAGGTCCACCATAGGGTGTATCAAGCCCTAGGGTGCCAACCACCGACACGAATCAAGAATGCACAGATAATCCTATTGATGCCCAATGCCTTCTTTTTCAACTCCGGACTAAGTGCACGACCCTAGTCCGCCTGAACCTACAATGGCGCACCAACTCAGCCGTCGTTCTGGTCGCTTACAATCAGCCCAGCAATCGTTCCCCACCCTGCTTAGTCCCAGGGTACCGTGATACATCTAGTGGGTTACTGCTGAAAAGGACTGCGTAACTTGGGTTTCGTTCAGCAGGTTAAGTTGTCATTTAAAACAGAGACTTAACCCCATCTACGTGTCATGTCAAATTGACTAAGTGTGTCGTTCTAGTTCAAGACTTAGTCCTACGAATCATGTGTCAGGTTGGTTAAGTGTGTTCAAGTGGTTAATGACTTAACCCTATCAAATCAACGTGTCAAATTGGTTAAGTATATTCAAGTGGTCCATGACTTAACCCTATCCAGTGGCATTAATTTACTTAATGCACCCCTAACCTCTCACATTAGACTTGGTTATGGTTACTGGATGTGCCGGGCGGGTCCGGGCAGTTTTACACCATAACCTAGTCTAACCTCGGGTTTCGAGTGCGATATGACCAACTACTCACATTGGGTCCTATTGTTTGCAATTACTGGATTCGCCAGGCGGTTCCGGGCAGATTTATACTGCAAACTCAACCCAACCTCGTGTTGGCCACGTTCAAGTTATCTAAGTGTCATGTCCCAAATTCATATTTTCAAGTATAATTTCATGTCAAGTTCATGTTCCTATCCAAGCTCAAGTTATAACGATATTCATGTTTTCAAGTTCATACTAAATTCAGGTTTTCCTAAACTACCCAAATTGCATCCCCAACGCTCGTGAATTCGAATCAAGGCAATAGATGTAACTAGGGAATAACATAACAAGGATGGGTATAAAGTGGCAAAGGTGATTTCAAGGCAAGCATGGTGTAACTTGAGATATGATCATAACATCACTGGCATATGAAACAGGGTGATAAACATAACAATAAATGACATAAGATGATAATCCTAAATTTGTGACTAGCAATAGTTTCAACATCACAACATCACAGGCATGTTAAAATAATGATAGGGTTTAGGTTATGACATGAACATGCCCCTAAATCAAGTTCTTATCAGTATTCCACAAATCAAGGTTCAATATGAACGGTACTAGGTTCAAGGTGAATAGATCTAGGGTGAACAAGAGTTGATCTAAAATTATAGATCAAAAAGGAATAGTCATTGATCAAAGATATACAAGAGTAGGTCTCAAGTAGTTATCATGTTTATGTTCAACTTCAATTTACACATGTCCATATTAAGTTTAGAGTTTAGATCTAAGAGTAACTGGGGCTTACAGATTGTGGTTTTTGAGAACTAAGAACAGAAATTGTTGTAGGATCGTTGTTGAGATGTTGATCTATTCCCTTGAATTGTTGTAGAAACGTTGGCCTTCGATTTGGATCTAGTTTGAATGTTTAAGCTTCAAGTTGGAGGCGGTGGCCATGGTTCAAGAGGAGACTTAGCAGCATAATGGTGTTAGAAAGATTTGTTGTGGATTAGCCTAGGTCTTAGGGTGTTTTTATAGTTGCAACAACTAGTTTAGGCCATAGGATAAACCCTAGAATCGATCTGAACCATCAAAAATCGTCGCAGGCCCTCAAACAAGCCAACAGGGTCAAGTAGGAGCAACCAGGCCCAAACCAGGTTCGGGGACCAGGTCGACACCCAAGTCGACTGCGCAGTCAACCTGGTCCTGGGGGTGTCGACTGCCCAGTCGACTCCCCAGTCGACCTGGGGTGCTGGGCGGAAAATTTCCCGCCCAGTCTGTCTGGGTTTTGAAATTCGAATTTGAACTCGAACTCTAACTGTTTTGAACTCTGAAAATTTCTGAAACTTTGGGGAGCCATAACTTGGTCATACAGACTCCGATTTTCGAAAACTCGGACTCGATTTCATGCAGAATTCTGAGACGAACACAAGGGCGGAACCCATTTCCCTTGGTTCTTATTTTAAAATTTAATTCTGCCTAGATTTATGGTTATAACACGTTATCAAAATACGGGTTGTTACAGTGGGCTTTACCAACTTAATTCCCGGACCACTACCCTTCTCAAGCCCACACCGTATAAACCCATCTTCCCCAAAACAAACCAACGTGACCTCCAAGAACTAATCCTCTCCATAGCCGACACAAACTCCTCCACCATTTATCCATTCCTCCATGAAATCATACAAGACAACCACCACGGAACTTCTTAACTAAACCTCCCTCGTCCTGTCACCACAACAAACAACTCGAGCTGCCCCCTTTCGAATCTGTCGTTCATCAAAGCCTGCTGCCCTATAGAATCGATCGGCACTTATCCACCCAGATTCCATCCAAAGTTTCACACAACGAGTGCCTCACCATCCTGATCCCGAAAACAACTTTAAAATCTGGAATCAGTGATTCATATTCATCATTTTCTCAACCCTAGGCAGCGCTGAGTACATTTCAGTGGCAACAATCAACGTCGAGCTTGCTGAAATGGGTATCAACACGAAGAGAAACTCCCAACAAATTTAGACATATACGTATTATACTTTATAGGATTTAATCCCATTTGTTTTATTTATTTATTTGCTCACCATTTTTTCTTGTTTTGTTCCTGTGAAAATGAGAATTTGTTGGTTGAGTTATACTGTGAATTTGTGGATGAGAAGAGTGGTGCGTGTGGCATTGTTTATGATCACAAATCTTAGGATATTTTATTTTGATTATTTTAATTCATATATAATGAAGTGTTGCTTATAATTGTCCTTTAAAAGTTCCTGCGGCCACACATGATACTCAAAAATCATGAAATTGGGCATGTAGCTAGAGTTCGACATTACGAACCCAACAAAACTGGTTTCGTCCAATTCTGAGGTCGTTTGCAAAACTGGCTATTTTTAAAGCGATGAATAGACCATTTAAATATATAAATATATTTAAATATAATTAAATTATATATAAATAAATTAATATTATCGTATATATATCCACATACGATGTCGTACGGCTCCAGAATATCCTATCAGAATTTATAACTTGATTATCCAGAATTCCAGAATAAATCGATATTCAATTTATATCGAAAATCCATTTATAACGTAATTAAAGCGTCGCAAATTATAAAGGAATTCCACAGCGACGTTTCTATAATTTGATTTGGACATAAATCAAAATCTACACGACGAAATCTCGATTTTTCTCTTCCACTAGAGAAATATACTCCACCAGCTCCTAACGTATCTTGTTTCACAGAAATCCGATTTAAAATGGCTTCTGTATATTCGTTTAAAGTTCGAATCGCCAATTCGTGAACTGCCGCACCATTTCGAGCTCGATTATAATTATAATATAATTATACGTTCAACGATCGTTATTTAAATATATTCGTTATCGTAATTCAATTCTAAACTGAATTAAATATCACAGATGATCCGGTTCACACCATATCGTCATTTCAGCCAATTCTGATTATTTCAGAATTAAATATATTATTAAATTATTATTTTAATTAAATATTCACCATTATTTAATTCCACGACTATTAAATTCATTATATCACTATTTATATAATTAAATAAATTAATTATAATACATCTGCCAATGCGGGTCATTGCAATATTCCCCACTTAAAATAATTTCGTCCTCGAAATTTCTAAGGTAGAGAACGACCGTATCGACTGGTTAGAACATATTTGTTCACTTCTTACTTCAGTTTCAACTGAACCAATTTAATTTCAATTAAATTATTAATTAATTCTTATCAACGAAAATTTCCAAAAATCTTGAAAATTTTCTAACTCCTTAACTTTTCGAAATTTTTTGCCAGCACCTCCTTTGTATCGGTCAATACGTCAAACTCCAACTCGTCTCTCTGGGCCATCTCCATCCCAAAAGAAAATCAAGCGGCTTGCCAATTCGGCTCATACTCATGCTTATATCGAATATAAACTTGTACCTTTTTGTCAGGCATATCAACTCTATCACTTTCACCTGCTGTCAATTCAGCGGATACAAGGGTCATCCTAATCAAATCCCAATCTGCTTTTATCCACGACACAACCATTCGCTTATATCCGAGCCAAATATCATTTCAACTCGGGTTTCTTCTCGATTCCCAACTCTTAACTTGATTATCACATTACACTTCAAATTTGAATCTACAATCCAATTTGTCTTGATATTATTCTTATTCAATCTCAGTTACCACTTTACTGGCTTTACTTTAATTCAATTTTGCTTTCACAAATTTCTGTTAAATTGGTTTTTTAATTCAAACAGTCTTTCCCTAGGAGTTTTTTTTAACAGTTTACTCTTTTCAAAAATCAAATTTTCCTTTTGAACATGTCACTGAGCCCTTAATTAATATTCCAATAGTTAAATCACTTCTCTATTTCTTTATCAATATTTGTTAACCAAATATTTTCAATAACCATATTGGCCTTTTACGTTATTTGGAAAACATTTTCGAATAGCGCCTTCCTTTATTTTCTAAACTTTAGAAAATATATGCTATTTATAATTGGAAAATATTCCAATTACTTGTCTCTTTTCCGATCTCGTTTATTTCTATACTTAGGAAATATTCTTTATTATATTTCCAAGCTTACACTTATTTGGTTTAAAACGGATGTTGTGTAAAACATCATTACGACAACCCAAATATATATTCAACTAACGCTTATTCAACATTGATCTTCGAGCCTGAAATCTTACTATTTATTTGTTAATAATGAAATCAATCAAGTTGGGTTATAACTATCTCTCAGACCTTGACTGAATAACATTTATAACGTCAAAACAGATATGACTACTTACTCGAATAATCAATACCATACAACTACTTATTCACTTTTAAACACGTATATGCTTCCTCTTTCTATTCTTTACTAGATTTTATTCTTAGTCTTCCTTTTTGATTTTACTATTCTATTTCTAAGTCCGTTTCCTTATCGACTTCTATATATATATCAATACGTTGATTTCTAACTATCAAATTATCTTAAAAATATTCTAACTCCTTAAATTCCCGGAAAAATTCGCCATAACCTCCTTTGTACTAGGAGCATCGGGATATTTCAAATAGTCTCCCATGGCCCTCACCAATCCAAAAGAAAAAGAAAAAGCCGAGCGGCTAGCCGATACAGCGCATAAAATCTCATATATGAAATAAATACATACCTTTTCGTCGAGCATTCTATTTATATACCTTCATACCTTATCCATACCTATCTCATGTATATTTATAGCTGCCAAATCTATTTTAAACTATACCTGATCATTTTAACTCAATTCGTCAATTAATTTGTTAATTAACTCTTTAGTCTATTTCACTTTTATATTTGAACATGACATGTTCAAATATATTTTAACTTGCTTATTAACTAATTTGAATCCAAATTTCAAATTTAAGTTCTATACTCGATTTCGAATATCCATTTACAAATCCAATTCACCTTTCAAAGTTCAACTTCAAATTCAAAACTCGATTAACTAATTCTTCTTTGACTTAGTTAATTCTATTCAATTTCTATTCAAATTTTATATCACTTCTATTATTCAAATTATATATATCAAATTCTATATATAAAATTCTATTCAAATTCAATTTCTGTAGTTTAAATTCCATTTGAATTCTATATTCAAATTCTATATATTCAAATCTTATATTTTAATTCCATTTGAATTCTATATTCATATTCCATTTGAATTTCTATATTCAAATTCCATTTCACTTTCGATATTCAAATCCTATATTTGAATTCCTTTATATTTTCTATATTCAAATTCTATATTTGAATTCCATTTGAATTTCTATATTCAAACCCCATTTGAATTTCTATATTCAAACTACCTTTGAATTTCTATATTCAATTTCTATTTTTGAATTCCATTAAATTTCATATATTCAAACTCTCTTTGAATTTCTATATTCAATTTCTATTTCAAACTTTCTTGATTCATTCTTTAAACAAGCCTCGATCTCAATTCCTTTTGAAATCGATATTTCTACTTTTGGAAAATAGATTTTTCCTTTTCAATTTCACACTTGTATTTTTATTTCTGAATTATCCAATGATAATTCTTTTCACTTCATTTAGAAACTTCGTTTATAAAAGAACTATTTATAAACTTTGTTTATAAAGAACTACTTGTTTTATTTATTTTAAAACAAGTTAATATTTCAAATATATTTAAAAATTCAAATTCTAAAGTTTAAATTCCATTTTGAAATTCAACACAACTTGTCTTTCCCAAAACAAATTCAAAGCAGTATCTCTGGTAGTAATTCGTCACTTACAACTCGAAAATGAATACTGATGATGCAGCTGTCATCATCGGAATCTATTTTCCAGCGATCGAAGTGAGTTCAATACTATAAAACCATTTCTAAACATTTCCACTTTGAAATTGATTTCAAAATATAATTCACACTGCTTGTAAAACAATTTAAAATCTCCCAGGTTCTTAAATTTTCCTTATTTTTAATCCAAATCCATTTACAAACACTTATCCAATTTTCCAGAATTTTAATTCAATTTCTGGTTTAAATTCAGATTTAATTCATTTCAATTTCATATATTTCACTTATATGAACTCTGACTGATTATTTACATAACCATTTAATTTATAATCTTACTCGATTATAATAACAACCAATATATCCACTATATTATAATTTTGATATATATATATATATCTTCTCTATATCAAGATATACCTTGGGTAAACTTATTTTAATTTACCCTCTTCTCAAAACATATCGTGTTGACCCATCGTATTCGAGTGTTTAGTAACTCCTACCGATATAGTGGATCAAACTGATCGACCAGAACTCATAAACGACTCAACCAATAAATCTCCATAATATAAATTTTTTTTATATCATCTACAAATACGTTCACTCGTATATATACACTCAAACTTAATCTAGGGTATTAATAACCCTATCTCTACCGAGTCACGCCATAGAGCCAAGGTAATTCACTTAACCTTAAGCTCTGATACCAATTGTAATGACCCGAAAATCCAGTCTAATTTGAGCTGACCAAATAACACAAGTCCAACCCCAAATTGCACTGGAAATTCAAGAAACTAGTAGAAAGAAGATAGAGGGTGAGAATAGATAAGATAGAAACTTAGAATAGAAGAAGAAGAGGAACACAACTTCAGAGTAACACGAACCTCACAGCGGAACGAATAACATATAATATATAACATAACTTTGAAATATACATCTGTACTTGAATATACATCATTATCAAAGTACAACACTTACAACACAGCGGAAATAAACTATAGCTATATGATCCTGAAGCCTCCTGCTCCAGCTCTTCAAGAATCTGTAAATCCCGACTACTTGACTGCCCGTACAAAATTGGGCACCCAAGAGTTTAGGGAAAACAAAACAAAATAAACTCCGGGTCAGTCATGGGACTGGTATGAGTAAAACAGTTTTAAAATAGTTCGAACAATTAAACGATATCTCATAAGACCATGCCGTATAACGGAACGGGTTTTTCCCTTATGAGAATCCAAAATATCTTTATATCAAAAACCTTTTGATATTATAATAATGTCTATCAACCACAATATAATAATCATCTAGCAGAAATGCTTTCATCTCACGTTCTACATATATAGTATACAATCAAAACTGCAAGCACGTATTGGGTAATGGATTTCCAACTATGACAAGGTATGGAACCACCTTTCGCTAGTGTACCTCTAGAGAGGAATACACTGGATTCAACAAGAACATCTTGCAACCCGGCCACACATGACCGACCACTCATTTCGCTTGAGTGTATCGAATGTATATCACCAACGGTTGGGATCAGCAACCGTTTCCCAAATGGGACAGTATCGACAATAGATTTTTAGAAATAAATGAAACTCTAGATCAGGTGATTATACACCCTACTTCAGGGCGACCGACTTAGCCATGCTGCCTGCCCGATTTCTGTCATTTACCGGTTGATGAGGCTTGAGGTTACGCTTTATCATCACATCAGATTCACTTCGAATGTCACATCATCAAATCCATCAAATCACCGATTGACATCCTCAACCATACATTATATGTTAGCTAAAAGAAGTTTCCTTCTCCGCTTCCACTCTTGGTACGGTTGGAGATATCAATATACGTGATCGTCTGGAAATACTCTGTCAGACATCAATCCATACAAATCATCCAGGAACAGGATGAACCGAAGGCACTTTTCAGTACATCCATCTTAGGCACTGTTATCTAAGACTTATACGATAGCCCTTGCACTTTACTTCGTCTTCAATTATCTATGGCATATATGATTCGCAACGCTTATGCCAATACAGAGTGGTTCTTTGGATAATAATCCAACCGGTCTCTCCATATTAACAACGTTAAAATGGTCAAAAACTTCGATAGTCGGTGAGTTAACTATCAAAGAAAACACGTGTGCAAACAACGATATTATTTCCAGATGGAAATTCTATCAATCAATCATCAATCATATATATATATATTCACATTCCCTTATTTTCTATGTTTAGAAAATATATGTTATTAGCACTGGAAAACATTTCCATGGCTTAATTTCGTATCACTATTCTTTTCACAACTATCAGTCCCTGACTGTAAACTAGTAGGAGAACAATTCTCTAAGTATAAACCCCGAAGGCCGAAACCAACATCAGATCGATACTCATAAAACCATTCAATTTGCTAATCTCTAGTCAGTTTCTAATTTTTCTTAACCCTATTTGTTACCTCTATTCGATTAACTCTATTTGGTTAACTTTAATTCAAATAACTATGTCTGTTTTTAACTCTATCTTGAATAACTATATTCGATTAACTAAATTCAATTAACTCTTTTATATCTCGTTAACTTCCTTTTATAATCCTATTTAGTTTCCAACGAAATATTCCTTTTATAATCCTATTTATTTTCTAAATAAATATTTCTTTATTCTATTTATTTTCTAAATAGATATTCCTTTATTCTATTTCCTTTATCAACTTTATTTATTTTCTAAATAATTTCTCTTTTATAAAATCCTTTGATTTTATAAATAGTTTATTTCCAATATTCACTTTGAAATTCCCTTTTCAACATTTTGGTATGTTATGGTATTCAACATATCAAAGCACGATGATCAATATTGTCCAAACACATATAATCGACAATAGATTATATATCACAATATATGAATAACAACAAAATAAATGTTGAGGATTCCAGTTGGATTCCTCCAACCTGTTTCCCTGCATCACAGATGTTACACAATAAAATCAACACCACTTTCAATTCCATATGATATATTCTATTAAACGGAATCAATATAGAAATTCAACTAACTGACTAGCAGTTCAATCAAACAGTAAACACACAGTCAATCAGCCAATATTTAACAGTTCTAAAAATACAACATGAAATTATAAACTGTTCAGAGTTAGTGAGATTTACTCACATTGGACTGTTATCGTTAAAAACGATTAACTGTCTTTGATTCAGATGAACAATTTAATTTGCTATAAATTGTAACAAGCTCGGATTCACTCCCACTCAGCTCCATGGTGTAGCCACCATCCATACGATCTCAACACAACTTACAGTTCATGATTCTGATTTCATATGAACAAGTTATACATTATTAAATTTAATACACTTTTAATTTGAATTGAAATTAAATAAAAACTTGAGTGGGCTTTACCAACTTAATTCCCGGCCCACTATCCTTCTCAAGCCCACACCGTATAAATCCATCTTCCCCAAAACAAACCAGCATGACCTCTAAGAACTAATCCTCTCCATAGCCGACACAAATTCCTCCACTATTCATCCATTCCTCCATGAAATCATACAAGACAACTTCCACGGAACTTCTCAACTAAACCTCCCTCGTCCTGTCACCACAACAAACAACTTGAGCTACCCCCCTTCGAATCCGTCGTTCATCAAAGCCTGCTGCCCATAGAATCGATCGACACTTATCCACCCAGATTCCATCCAAAGTTTCACACAACGAGCGCCTCACCATCCTGATCCCGAAAACAACCTTAAAATCTGGAATCAGTGATTCATATTCATCATTTTCTCTACCCTAGGCGGCGCTGAGTACATTTCAGTGACAACAATGAACGTCGAGCTTGCTGAAATGGGTATCAACACGAAGAGAAACTCCCAACAAATTTAGACATATACGTATTATACTTTATAGGATTTAATCCCATTTGTTTTTTTATTTATTTGCTCACCATTTTTTCTTGTTTTGTTCCTGTGAAAATGAGAATTTGTTGGTTGAGTTATACTGTGAATTTGTGGATGAGAAAAGTGGTACGTGTGGCGTTGTTTATGATCACAAATCTTAGGATATTTTATTTTGATTATTTTAATTCATATATAATGAAGTGTTGCTTATAATTGTCCTTTAAAAGTTCCTACGGCCACACATGATACTCAAAAATCACGAAATTGGGCATGTAGCTGAGTTCGATATTACGAACCCAACAAAATCTAGTTTCGTCGAATTCTGAGGTCGTTTGCAAAACTGGCTATTTTTAAAGCGATGAATAGACCATTTAAATATATAAATATATTTAAATATAATTAAATTAAATATAAATAAATTAATATTATCGTATATATCCACATACGATGTCATACGGCTCCAGAATATCCTATCAGAATTTATAACTTGATTATCCAGAATTCCAGAATAAATCAATATTCAATTTATATCGAAAATCCATTTATAACGTAATTAAAGCATCGCAAATTATAAAGAAATTCCACAGCGACTTTTCTATAATTTGATTTGGACATAAATCAAAATCTACACGACGAAATCTCGATTTTTCTTTTCCACTAGAGAAATATACTCCACCAGCTCCCAATGTTACTTGTTTCACAGAAATCCAATTTAAAACGGCTTCTGTATATTCGTTTAAAGTTCGAATCGCCAATTCATGAACTGTCGCGCCATTTCGAGCTCGATTATAATTATAATATAATTATACGTTCAACGATCGTTATTTAAATATATTCGTTATCGTAATTCAATTCTAAACTGAATTAAATATCACAGATGATCTGGTTCACACCATATCGTCATTTTAGCCAATTCTGATTATTTCAGAATTAAATATATTATTAAATTATTATTTAATTAAATATTCACCATTATTTAATTCCACGACTATTAAATTCACTATATCACTATTTATATAATTAAATAAATTAATTATAATACCTCTGCCAATGCAGGTCATTACATTAGCGCCTCTCTCTTTCTCCTGCATTGGACATATGGGATTTCGGTTTTGTTCTGACCCAGAATGAACTTGTTAATGGATTGTGTGTCTGAATGGTATTTTTTTCTGTATTGTTTGATTTCTATTAAATATATATATCTGCTTTGTGACAGAGAATTTATTCTCTTGCTTAACACCCTTCTCTGAGACGTGCGAGCTTAGGGGTTATATATTGATAGACATCATTCGTATGGCATGAATTGTCAGTGGGCATGCTAAGATGCTATGATCACAACTTTTGGTGAAAATCAGAGTCTTGTGGATGATGATCAAAACACAACTTTAAGTAGCATAGCTTTGTGTATAGCGTTAATTTGCGAGTCTCACACCCTGGTATGAGTCAAAAACAGGATGAGGAACACAATAAGTGCATACATTTCTTTCTAGCCAGAAGTTGTGTCATGGTATGGAGCCCAGACATTTTTACTTATGTGGATGATGGATTGCGAGGCACCTCAGATATAGAGTCGACTAAAAGGCTCGAGTGATGGGTCGGACAGGACCGAGAAATGTATTGTTCAGGAATAACTAATCCTCAAAAGTAAGAGAGGTCTGACACTGCTGGATCCAAGGGTTTCCCATAGGTGTGATCCTGGGTCATCTTGCTAGAGGTGATCTGAATCGGTGTGGAGACTACCCCTTGCCTTGACTCATGATGGAAATCCAATTTCCAATACGACATCATTCGGTTTTAGTTGTAAACCTATATGGCGACATAGTAGGTTGGGGTATTATGCCGTCTATGATTGATACATTTATATTCGAAGTTGTTTTGACACTATGCGCTTATAGTAATATCAAAATGATTTGTTTTAAAGTGTATCAAGCATGTTTGGCTATTATAAGGTAAAACTCTATCCTTTGGTTTGTGTCGCATTGTGTGATGGAACTTGAGTCTTATAATAGCTTCATTTTTCAAAAGCATTACATAGTTTTTATTTTAAACCGATATACATGTGGAGTAAACCCGTTCAGTGACATACGGCATGGTCCAGTGATTTACCCTATTTTAAACTAAAAGTTTAATAACTGTTTTGAATTCTCACACCAGTCCCATGACTGACCTGGAGTTAATTGTTTTCGCCTAAACTCTGGG
Source organism: Allium sativum (assembly GCA_030737875.1). Taxonomy (NCBI): domain Eukaryota; kingdom Viridiplantae; phylum Streptophyta; class Magnoliopsida; order Asparagales; family Amaryllidaceae; genus Allium; species Allium sativum. The sequence continues at coordinate 143,562,441 of CM060921.1, read as the reverse complement.
TGCCCATATTTTCCACATGGGTAGCTAGTGGTTTTGGTTTTGCAAATTTCTATTTAACAGGATCCTGGTTTATAGCTGAGCTATATTCAGAAAGCTTTGTATCCATGTATTTCTTTCAGTTGCGCTAGTTGATGTATTTCAGCTACGCATTGTATTTATACATTTTATTTCCGCTGCTATGTATTTTATTCTATAATATTACTTTTCTGCTTTGTAATATTATTTATTAACACTTTGATATTCTTGTACTCCGATGTAAATTGTTGTAATTGCAATGAAATATTCTTCTGCTTGTTTTTTGATACGTCGTGTTCTCACCCAATCCGCATTCCAATTCGGTCAAGGCCAAGCGAGGATTTTGGGACGTATCAGCTTGGTATTAGAGCTTTGGTTTACAAAGCTTGAGAACAAGGCACATTAGAACCAAACGAAAGAATTCATTAGAGATAGGATTAGTAACATCCTATAAGAATGACTCGTTAGAGATAGGGTAAGTAATGTCCTAAAATGAGTTAGAAGAGTATTATTTATAAAAACGAATTTAATTTTGAAAATTATGTCTTATAATAAGTATTAGAATATTTCATTTTATTTGATTTTGGACTATAAAGTACAAGAAGATTTTGCATATACTTCTGTTCCACGTGTATTTGAAGTCTCAAATATACTGGGTAGATATAGAATCACACTCTAGTCGCCCGGGGATGATTCTTTTGATGACTGCACTACATCAGTAGTTTATTTTCGAGTTACGAAAGTGGGATACCTATGTACTTCCAATTGACTGGTGTAAGAACCAAAACTTAGTTAGAGTTAATGTTTGTGATTTGGCACTGAAAATATGATTTTGAGTATATAAAAAAGATATATGCTTGAGAAGCTAATTAACTAATTAATTGCTAGTTGTATGGATGATAATTAGTTTGACTAATTAAAATATTAGAATAATAAAATCAATGTGAAAACGAAAGGGTAAAATTTAGCCAAATCGAGTTTAATATTGAACTGAATTGAAAATTAGTTCAAATTGGATATATGTATATACACATGTATATACATGTTGTACAGGTTATTGCGTGGAAGCTAAGAAGAGGAATAAAATTGTATGCCCGACAAATAGGTACATATTTACTGTATTTATTGGGTTTGATGATTTTTTTGAACCGATTGGCTAGCCGATTGGCTTTTGAACTTTCTTTTGATATATGAGAGCCTGTATAGGCCATTTGTAGTTGTACCGAAGGAGGTTATGGCAATTTTTTTTTGAAAATTTAAGGTGTTAGCCAATTTTGAGAATAGGAAATTTGCATTAAAGGCTTAATAATCAGCCCCAATTATTTTCTAGGACACGGGTTTTAAATTTTTAGTTTCCATGACAAAAATCAAAGCGTATGTCTTCATTTTCTCAAACAACCATCGTATTTTCTGAAATCAGGTGCTCATGGAAATTTGGTCAACATTAATTCGTCGTTTCTTATGTAATCAAATCGCTCGTTGAATTTTTAGCAAAAAATTAGGCTTTACTTTCTTCTAAAATCAAATTCTACTTTTGTTGCGGTAAATCGTGAGTCGAATTGTTCATTTGGATTGGCTAATTGATTTTCTCTGTTGGATTGCTTGTTCTTTGGTAAGTCTTTATTTTATTTGGTATTTTTCATTGTCAATTCGATGTTTAATGTTGTTGTTGATGCTCTTTTATATTTTTTATCAAGGGACGTAGTTTTGATCTATTAGAGGAAGGATTCGTTTGCTGTAATTGGAATAATGAACTCTGAAGGGTGTTCTTCTGATAAAATAAGCACTGTGTATTTAGCTTGGTTGCATTATTCACTTTAGATTATGATTTTTGTGTTTATACTATAACTTCAGATTTGGCTTGAACAATCAAACTACTTATTTTTGTCAGTTAATTCTATTTGTACTCACTTTGGTTATGAAATTGGATCTTAAATAATATTAGTTGACAACACCTGTTCTTTATTTCTACTGATTTGTGATTCATAAAATATATATGATTATATCTTTTTTCAAAAATTAGGATAGAAAATAATAAATGGATGAGATTATTTACAGAAAATTATAAGTGGGACAAAAAATGATAAATGATTTCACTGATTACTGCATTTTAATGTGTATTTATAGAAAATTATAATGAGCAATGTTCTTATGCACAAATCATTAGCACAAATACTTGAGTTTTTTTTCTTCCCTTATAGCGTAGGTTTTATGATCTTCTAGAATATTAACAGTATGTGATTTCTGATTTTGTGTAGTCCTGATAATGTTTGTTTGAATAAGATAATAGATCTTATAGGATTGAAAAAGATAATTGATTATATCTTCTTTTAGTACGTCATAAACAGCCAAATGCAATGAATTTATTTTTTCCTACTGTTCATATGGCCTAATGTAGTTGATTTATCCATCTTCGAGTTAAATGACCACTCGATCAATTTCTACTTCAACTTCAACAACAGTAGCGGGAAGTAAGCTTTGCCACCACAGAATTCAACCAAAGATGAGGACTGTTAAGGCAGGGTTGAATGTGGGTAAAGAAGTTTTTTGGTTGCTCCTTATAGCCTGTAAGTATAAGTTAAGTATTCTTGGTTGCTTTGTCGATTAACGTATTTTCCAGTGACGTTTTAGTTGAGAATTTAACATATGTGTAGAATGACGATTGTAGGTATTTTACGTGGCATGGCGAAGTGTATGAAATAAATAGCAATGCTAAAATGGAAGATACTACTGTTAGATTGATGAAAAAATAAAATACTATATCGCAATTGCTTATGAAAAGGAAGACACTTGAAGACAAGGTGCTAAAGCAAAATCCAAAGAGGGAAAAAGCCGATGAGTTTGTTGCTGATATGAAGGTAGAGTTGGACTTAATGTGCTTTAAATGTGAAAAGCATGAGAAAGGAGAAAAATTCTTTGCAAGAGCTTTAGCTATGCCCTGGATCATGTTTGGGATTACTTTTTGTATACTTCTGGCAATATAGTGCAGTGAAGTACAATATTTTTTTCATGTTTCATCTTGTGGGAGTTGATGAATTATGATGTGAAATGTTGTATGTTTTGAAACAAACTTACGAACGGTGTTTTGTTATTAGTACTATGGTTATACTGATATTGAAGAAAGATATATGATTTTATCTTTTATTGATAATATTTTTAGTTAACCTCATTTTAGTGATGTTATTGTGTTGGATGATGTTGAAAACTTTATAATGAATTTAATAGTGAATTTGTATTATTTGATGACATGAGTTTGTAATATGTAAAATGTTTATATTGGTTTTTGAAGAAAAATAAATCATTTTATCTTTTTTTATATTATTTTTTAGGCCTTGACATACTATGTTATTAAAATTATATTGTATTTATATGACGATAATGAATATACTCTCTCTTGTTATTATGTTGGTAAGGCTGTATAATACTATGTTGTACTAACATATATTCAACAGAATATATCAGCTTTTATCTTTCTTAGCTTAACTGCAGGATAAAAATGAGTATTGAAAATTCAATATTATTTTTCAGAATTTCATCTTCAAATTAGCAGAATTTATGTTATAGCTTGCTAGTTAACATTAGATATTATAAATTAAATGTTATTTGGAGGATGTTGTTGGTAAATATTTTAAAAAAGATAAATTATTTATCTTTTATATTTTAATTGCAACACAGTTTACATAAGTTAATAAGTTAAAAAAAATTGTATTATAAGACAAGCAGTACATCAGTTTTATATACTATACTTCTTCATTGTAAAACCAACCCTAGGTATAGCTTTTTATCAGCTGTAAAATCATAAAGATAAATGATTTTATATTTTTGGGTAGTAAAAGATAAACTGATATATCAAACAGTGATTAGTTAAATATATTTATGCAGTTTGAACATACTAAAGCAGTGATTTTACAACGCAGTTAGAACATACTTAAGCAGTGCTGTTAAAACTTGAAGTTTACGATAATTTTCATAATCCAACGCAATACACATGCAATCAACATACACATACAATTAAAAGTCATTAACAACCTATCCAAAAAGAGTACAAACAAATAAATCCATCATGTCTACAACGATCTTGTCCATTGTTCACCATCAAGCATTATGAACTACAAACAAAGTCGTTATCTTCAACAGATGACTTGTCCTTTGTCCAGCAGAAATCTTCATTATGGAATATTCCGGAAGCAATACTAGCTCTTAGGTGGTTAATTTCTGTATGAGGTATGGTTGCAAGAAGACATCTATCTAGAGACAATTTTGAAATGTTCATAATCACATATATTCCGCAATCATATCTGTTGTAAGAAAGATAAATCCTTTTTAAGATGGTTAAATGTAAAATAAGTTTACAATTGTTAAAACAAAATTAATATATATATATATATGTATATGGCAGTGTATAAAAAACAGAAGTTATTAAAAAAGATAACTGTATTTATCTTATTACATATTTTAATTAAAAATTAATATATATATATTTATTTTATAGTAGCAAAGATTAATATTATTATAATATAATTTGATATAGTATTAAAACATTTAGTAAATAAGTTTTTCTCTTAAAACGAATGTAGTTTTATGTATGTATGTATAACATAAACCATAGATTGTGAAAAATATAAACCTATTTATCTTTTGGGATTGTTGATTATATGTGGGAACAAAATTAAATTATTCGAAAAGATAACTAAATTTATTATTTTTTAAATTTCATTTATAATATAAGTACTAAAAATAATGTATATGTATTATAAAGTAATAAATATGCCAATTATTTTTTTAAAGTTGAAATTAGGTATTTGTATGCATATATTAAAAAAGAAAATTAATAAGTTAAACAATATAGCAATTATATAGTATTACCCATTATGCTGTTGAGCACATTTTCCAACTATAATTATAGATGATTTTTTGGTATTCTCCTTAGTTTGTTCCTTCTGAAGTTTCTTGTTTATGTCATTGACTAAATTTTGCTGTATATAATAATAAGAATATTTATTGATTTAGTTAACATAGAAAAATTAAACATTCAAAATGTCTTGCGATTTTTAACGTGCTTTTTCTATGCCTACTGGTAAATTTTCCGTTTCTACATATGTTTGACTGTTAGCCTACTTTGTGAACTAGGCAACACAAAGTCGAGATGTAAAACGTTAAAGAACTTAGAAAGCATCATAGCGGGTCAGATCGGAGAGATGTTGCTGTTCGGATCAGAGAGATATTGTTGTTCGGATCGGAGAGCTGCTACTATTCGGGTCGGAGAGCTATCACCAGTCGGATCGGAGAGTTATCATCAATCAGATCGGCGAGCTACTACCAGGTTGGGACGGAACAGAGCGAAATGGATAAGAACTTAGTTTCAGCTTAATTCGGGTCGGATCGGATGCCCCGATCCGAACCCCTTCTGCACGCTCCTCCGATCCGAACCCTATTCCACATCACTTTCCCCCATGATCGCCTGATTATTCGGAGCGGTTATGACCAGTTCCTACCCACGATGACCACTACTCTGATGCGCTGTCAGCACTAGAATCCATCCGAACCCGAGGACGATGGGATGGAAGACACGTGGCTCCGATCCGGATCGGGTTCTGACCAAATTTTCACCTATAAATACCTTGCCTGGAGACAATTAAAGGGATCTTCTTTTTGGCACTTTGAGAGTTCAACCACTTTCATAAACCGAATTCCAGCACTCCCGGATAATCCAAATCGTCTTTTAACATTTGTTTTGAGACAATTGAGTGAATGTATGTGAGTTGTGAGTGAAATTGAGTGAATATCTCATTGTAATTGCAACTATATCATCGAGAATAGTGATTGACAAGTGGACGTAGGCTTTTCGAACGCCGAACCACTATAAATTCTGTGTCTTCATTTTACTTTTGATCTTATTTTAGTCTGGTTTTAGTCAATTTGGGTGTTAGAACCACTTTTTGGTCTAACATTTTGGTGCTTTCACTGAGAATCATCTGAATTCTCTGTTTTTCGGGATTATCGTTCTACTTTTTGGACCGTTGAGTTAAAAGAAGTTAATCCTCAAGTTTCGACGCTCCTGAATATTTGTTGATTGATTGTTGAAAAACTATGGCCAAAGGAAAAGGCAAGGAAGTTCAAACTAGTCGAGGGAACGGAGTTGGTGAAGATCAGCAAAATGCGGTTGTGACAAGGTCTCGTGGGCAGAGCTCGGTAGTGGAACGAACTGGTACAGGAAATCCGAACCGCACTCAAGGGGAGAGCTCCGATCCGATCCGGGTAGGAGAATCTGAAACAGTGCACTCCCCCAACCTGAACCGACCCGAGCAACTCGCACTACACCGACCCGACTTGGCTTCCCAGCTCCGACCCGAACAGGTCTCCCAGCTCCGACCCGACCTGATTGCTAATTTCCGAACCGACCCGACACTTGGTGATGTTGGAACCTCTACTCGAGCCCCTACAAATGCTCCTACTCCAGCCACCAGGGTCAATGATCAGGTCAATCCATCCACGCCTATTACTCAAGGAGATTTCTCGCGCCTACTTGACATGCTTGAGAGTACTAGGGAGGCTATGAAAATCCACGAGCGCACCAATCTCATGATGCAAGAAAACATGAGACTCATGAGCAGGGAAATTAGCGAACTCCGTAGACAGAGAACCCCATCCCCGGTTCGCCACACACCAATGGATCAGTCTTCTTCTTCCGAGGAAGAACGGCCCCATGAAAGAAGGCCGCTCGAACGACCTCAGAATTTGGAGCAGCTGACGTTCGGATCTTTGGGGTCCCGCGAGGATGCTGCACGAGTACTAGGACCCAATGATCCAAGCTTGAGAGAGCCTATGTTGTTACCGATGAAGGGATCCCATGTATTACCTAGAGACCCTAACCTTACCAATCCCACTCAGGGGCAGATGCTCCAGCCCCTTCCTCCCGAGATCGACCGGGAGCGTAGGGAACGAAAAAAAGCAGAAGCAGCTCAAAGAAGAAGGGTGTTCCCTGAGCAAGAGCCCAGAGGAAACCCAAACATCAGAAGAAGGGAATCTCCTGAACAAGAGCCCAGAAGGAACCCGGATACCGGGGCCAGGGAGCCTGAACGACCCCTGACTAATGCTGACGTCTGGGCAATGGTACGCCAGATTATGTCCGAAAGCCGGAACTACACCAATGAAGATTATGGCATTGAGCGAAGCCATACTCCTTTCACTGATGACATCCTCAACTTTCAATTTCCCCGACGTTTTAACCTGCCACAGATGGACAAGTACACTGGGAGAACCGATCCGGGACAGCATTTGATGCGATACTCATGGCTCCTGAATGCTGTTGCTGCCCCTGACGCAGTGAAGTGTAAAGCATTCCCGATCTATTTAGAAGATGTGGCGCTGCTATGGTTTACCCGACTTCCCCCCCGTTCGATATCGAATTATAGGGAATTGAGCGAACGTTTTATGAATCAATTCCGACTCCATACCCGAAAGTCTAAAAGTGTTATTGAATTATCAAGAATTAAGCAGGCGCCAGGAGAGTCTTTGAGGTCATATCTCGACCGTTTCAACTTAGCTGTGACTGAATTAGTGACCCGCATGAGCCCACCATCTTGATGGCTTTGATGGAAGGAGTCGATCCTGACTCCGAGTTTGGAGATTACCTTTTTGGGAAGCCACCTCCCACGAGGGAGTTATTCTATGAAAAGGTCGATATTCAGTTAAGACGAGAGGAGGCCAAGGAAAACCGAAAGAGAAAGTCTGGAGCGGCTTCAAAAGAAAATGTTCAGAGTAATGTCGCCGTGAAGCAGTCTGGAGAAAGTTCCGGAAAAGTTGAGGTGAATGTGGGAAACAAGAGTGGAAACGACAATAATGGAAACGGGGGCAACAACAACAACCGTAACGCGAATGGTAACACAAGAAATAGAAATAGGGGAAGTGATCCTAACAAAAGACCCCGGTTCCAGACTTATGAGAATTATACACCGTTGAACGACACTCTGGAGAACATTTACTTGGATACATACAATGTTTTGCAATATAAAAGACCGCCACCTCGCGACTCAATGGAGAAAGAAATGGCAACTGGAAAGTTTTGTTTGTTTCATGGAACTCATGGGCATTCAACCAATGAATGTCGACATTTGAGAGACGTGATTGAGAAGCTGCTGCGCGAAGGGAAATTGGATGAATATAAGGTTGCCCCGAGAGACAGAGGGCAAGGAGAACAGGCTCCAAAACAGATCCAATCTGCTCCCAAGCCTACAGCGCAACAGAAAGGCAAGGGAATTGTTATCAACTCCATAGTGGGTGGACCCCACCCAGCGATCCACAGTTTTAGAGCAATGGATCAATATGTAAATGCAGCTAAGCACGTAGATGTGGATGAATGTGATGATTTGGAAGATATCGCCCCCATAAAGCAACAAAAGACAATGTTTGACGACGTGGTATTCCGTAGCAGAGATAATACCGGGATCCAGTCACCCACCGACAATCCGTTGGTCATTACCACCACCATTGGGCCGGCATTGGTTCATCAGGTGTTAGTAGACAATGGAAGCTCTGTTAACATTTTATTTAAAAAGTCATTCGATCAGATGAAACTGGAATCTGAAGATTTGAAGCCATGCGAAGGTTGGATCCGAGGCTTCAACGGAGCATCGACAGCTCCAATGGGGTACATAGAATTGCCCGTAACCTTGGGGCAAGGAGAACGCCGAAGAGTACGGATGCTTCAGTTCGTAGTGTTGGACGTAGATTTGCCTTATAATGCATTTTTGGGAAGGCCTGGCCTTGCTGAGTTCAGGGCTTGCATCGCCCCTTGGTGTTTATTGCTTAAGTTCCCAACTGAAGCCGGAACCGGAGTAGTGAGAGGAGATCAAGTCTCCGGACGGGCCTGCTATGTTGCCGAATTAAAGATGTTGATGAAGGGACTTAACATCGAGAGTAAAGATGCCTCGCCTCCTCCAAAGGAGGGCTCGGCGTAGCAATTAGAGGGATCGGCCCCGAAGGAGTTGCCCAAAGGAACGCTTGAAGACCTGGATCCCAGAAAAGACGAGGAACCAGAGACTAGAAATGCAACTCCTAATGAAGCGACAGTGGACATTCCCATTGATGAAGCTGATCCAACAAGAGTTTTGAAGATTGGATCCCAGTTTGTAACACCCCGAATTTCAGTTAACACTGATATTCACTAATTACAGAATTAATAATCTCAGATGTGAGAATCAGGGGAAACGGGTTACGTCATTCTGTTCGTCTCGGAAAAATACGCGAAATAGAGTCCGAAATTTTGTAAATCGGAGTCCGTATGACCCGGTTAAGGCCCAAAGAAGTTTTCGGGAAATTTGAATTTCGAAACATGCAGAAATGGGGGCCAGGCGGGAAAACTCCCGCCCAACCAAGTCGACTTGGCTGTCGACAGGGCTGTCGACTTGCCTGTCGACTTGGCAGTCGACAGGGCTGTCGACTTGCCCTGTCGGCTGATTCTGGCCTGGGTGCACCTGGTTGAGTTTTGGGCTGGATTGGAGGGCTTGGGACGAAATCTGACGGACCTAAACTAACCTAGGGTTAATCTAAGGGTCTAAAACACACCCTAATCCTATAAATAAGACCCTAAGCTAGTCCTAAATTATCATAATCCTATCCTCTAACTAAACTATGCCAAAATTTTCTATGATCATGGCCTCCACTCAAAACCCTAGCCTCCATCCTCTTTCTAAACTATTTCTATGAAGGCTTTCATGTTCATACAAACATTTTTAAGTTGTATGAGTGATCATTAGCTTGCATTCATCATCAAGTTGCAAGCTTTATTTTCAAGGCTAGAGTTTTTGGGTGATTTTTGGCAAGGGTTTGCTTATTGGAGTTTAGTGGTGAGTTTCTATAGCCTTAATAATCAATTGTTAAATTGATTATGATAGGATATGATAAGATATGGCTATGTTTGTGGATCAATGTGTTTATGCAAGTTTAGTATAGTGTATGTTGTGTGTTTTGCGAGTTTTATGCTATATGTTATGCAAGTTTAATGTTATGTTTTATGATGCTCATTATGCAAAACACTATGTTGAACATTGATTCATATGTAACATGTTATGCAAGCTATATGTGAGATTATATGCAAGTTCATATGTAACATGTTATGCAAGCTATATGTGAGATTATATGCAAGTTCATATGTAACATGTAATGCAAGTTATGTGCATGATTATATGCAAGTTCATATGTAACATGTTATGCAAGTTATGTGTTTGGTTATATGCAAGTTATGTGTTTGGTTATATGCAAGTTATGTGCATGATTATATGCAAGTTCATATGTAACATGTTATGCAAGTTATGTGTTTGGTTATATGCAAGTTATGTGCATGATTATATGCAAGTTCATATGTAACATGTTATGCAAGTTATGTGTTTGGTTATATGCAAGTTATGTGCATGATTATATGCAAGTTCATATGTAACATGTTATGCAAGTTATGTGTTTGGTTATATGCAAGTTAACATGTGACATGCTATGCAAGTTCACACCTTTGTATGACATAAGAATCATATGCAAGTTACCCCCTTTGTGACATATGTGCTTCATGCAAGTTTGGGTTAAATGCTAGTTGGGTTTAATGTATGCTCATATATGCAAGTTGACACCTTTTAAACCCATGATAAAGTTATATGCTATGATTGGTTAAACCCATGGAATTTGTGATGAATCTTCCCTTTATTATGTCATGTTATGAGAACGAATTACGTGGGGAACGATGGGGTTAATATGCATGTTAATAAAATGGTGTGAAATGGGTATGCTTAAGCATAACATAAAGTGAATGGACATAATTGGGAATTTACCTATTAAGTTAGGTCTACCCATATTATGGAATTGGGAATTTACCTATTAAGTTAGGTCTACCCATATTATGGAATTGGGAATTTACCTATTGAGTTAGGTCTACCCATATTCTTGAAATTGGTAATTAATTAGGGATAATTAATACAAATTATGGGGGTGATTAATTAGGTGTAATTAATCGACTAAGACACGAGGTTGGACCCTTTTGTAGCATAAGACTGCTCGGAACCAACCGGCAAATCCAGCGGCTACAAATGATTGGCCCAATGTGAGAGGTCTTAGTCATAAACTAAATACGTGACAAGTGTAAAGACACGAGGTTAGACTCTGTTATGGTGTAAGGCTGCCCGGAACTAACCGGCATATCCAACTGCCATAAAAGACAGTCTAATGTGAGGGGTCTTTACAAAGGTTACGATCTTAATTAATTAAGAAACACTTAACCAAATTAGCATGTAGTGGGGCATGAGGGGTTAAGTGGGTGCCTTGGGTGGCATGTAGTAACTAGTGGGGGTGCCTTGGGTGGCATGAGGAAACTAGTGGGTTGCCTTGGGTGGCAATAGAAAATACGATTAGAATACTTAACCAAAGTGGAACATGTAATTAAACATGATTAAAGGGTTAAGTAAATGCCTTGGGTGGCATGTGGGAATCAAGTAAGTGCCTTGGGTGGCATGTGGAAATCTAGTGGGTGCCTTGAGTGGCAATTAAAATATGATTAAAAGACTTAACCAAGATTTATAACATGTAAGTGGACATGGTTAAAGGGTTAAGTGGGATTCACTAGAAATGACAAGCTTAGGTGGGTAGCTTGTGGGGGCCCATTTCAACCAATATCCCAAACGTATCTTTGTGGGCTCGACCCAAGTCGAGGACGGGACACGCATATTGGGCTTGACTGTAAGAGGCCAAAACGGGTTAGCGGTGGCAACGCAAGTCCAACGGGTTTCATATGCGTGTGTGGACCCGGGCTGGTAAGTAAGACGTTGTTGCATCGTGTAGGTATAAGCCGTGCACCGTTGATATTATCAGGTTGCCACTTTGGGGAATGATACACCCCACTGTGGGGCCAGCACGAGTATCTACGTTAGGGAGCCGATCGCTTGGGGAGTAGTGGGTACACCTAGTGGAGATAGGGGCAGACGGCACCTATGTAGTCAGCTAGGGTACACGAAACTACTATTAAAAATTACTAAGTACACTTAGTGGGATCAATCTTAAGTAGGAATTACCCTTGGGTGGGTAGAACTGGTGTGGTGCAGTGTAGGAATTACCCTTGGGTGGGTAGATCTGGGGTGGTGCAGTGTAGTAATTATCCTTGGGTGGGTAAATGCGTCTTTTCGGTTATCTTAGTACATCCTGTGTTTAGTTGGCTACTTAGTGTAGTCATTATCACCAGAGGTACCGTACCTTGTTTATATCATACCCTAATTACTTTAATGATTGTATTGTTAAGGTTATAGGACTCGCTCAGACTTACGTCTGACCCTGTTGTTTTTTATCTTTTTCCCAACCCTCAGGTTTTCAGAGTGGGCCTAGCACTAGTGGGCTTTGATCAGACTGCTTTATCTATCTTTTGGAGCTTGGACCGTGGATTTAAAGCTCAGTTTATCTTTTCTATTATGGCTATTAAGTTATGTAGTGGGATTATGTACTTTTGTTTTATCAGGATGGATATTATGTACTTGACTCTTGTTTATGGTTTTGGTGTAACCAAACATGTTTTACTTTCCGCTGCAATGAAATGATGTTTTAAATTCTCAAGTATTACTTATATCTGTCTTGTTGTAATTTTTCTGTTCTATATTCACTTAAAATACTCCACCGATGTTATGGCATTCCCTTAGTGAGTGACCGTAGCGGGTGTGGGGTGTTACACGTGGTATCAGAGCTTAAGGTTACCAGAACAGATAATTTTTTTAGAAAAACTATTTTCTAAGAATATTTTTGAAAGGAGTATTTTCAAAAACATGTCTTTTAAGAGAAAAGTTTTTGAAAGAAAAGCATAATCCCCGATAGCCATATCTTTATCTTTCGAATTCTCCGTTTTGAATCTCTTCCTCTCTCGTTTTGAGTTTCCCCTCCGTGTATAGTTGATCTTTCTAAGATAGATAAGAATGGAAAACCACTTCAAGGGACTTAGACATTAGTCGGATTAGAAGTTGGTTCAAGAAGGAGGAGGACTGGTAGGTACCTATTGGATAGACGATGGGAGGAAGGCTCAAATAGTTGTTTGGTTAATGAAGGATGAAACCTCATTGGTGGGAGGTTGCGAGTGGAGAATGGGAAGAAGAAGGCGAGTAGTTATCCTTTTAGGAGGAATAGGACACCTTATTAGGGTTGTCCAAAGGGGCAAGGGCAAGGTATGGAATCTTCTGGAGGGTAGTTGTATTCCCTCACGGCTAGTGTACCAGATGGGGATATGGCCGTCTAGGTTGGAATTTGGATTTCTTTATTATCCGGTTCGAACTTTATTTGATTCTGACGCATCGAGTTCGTTTATCTCATCGTTGTTAGTTGAGTCACTGCACTTAGACACCAGTTTAGTAGATGATCCCTTAGTTGTTTCAAACCCAATTGGGGGCTCCATGATGTGTTTTAGGTTTGAAAGTTTCTATACTTAGCGTTGAGTTTAGATGTGATGCTTCTTGGGCTTCACGGGCTATGGGTTAGTTTTGGGCATGGACTGGTTATCCAGTAATGGTGCCGTTCTTGTTTGTGGAAGGAGAGTTGTTAGGCTTACGACCCGCTTGGGTAACACTCTCGAGATCTCTTGTAATCCCATGGAATCTGTTATACTAAGTTATCTAGAATCGCTTGACACGTCGGTCTAGAGTTTACGATCTGTTAGAGTGGTCCGGGAATACTCGGATGTGTTTGAGGAGGTGAAGGGCTTACCTCCGGAGCGGGAGATTGACTTCCGAATATATCTGGTAGACAATGCCAAACCAGTATCTTGGCCAGTGTGCCACATGGCTCCTCGTGAGAGGAGGGAACTCCATAAGCAAGTAGGCGATTTGCTTGAGAAGGGGTTTAGAAGATGAAGTATATCGGAGTGGGGTGCTCCAGTAGTTTTTGCTATGAAGGCGGATGGGTCCCTCAGACTTTGTGTAGATTATAGGGAGTTTAACAAGATAACAAAGAAGAATAGACACCCATTGCCGAGGATTGATGATCTCTTTGATCAGTTGGTTGGCGCCTCAGTGTTTTCGTAGTAGGACTTAGCCACGGGGTTTCATCAGTTGAGAGTGGCTGAGGATAGTATAGAGAAGACTACCTTTAGGACTCCGGATGGTTTTTATGAGTGGCTGGTGATGCCATTTGGTTTGACGAACGCCCCCGCATACTTTGTTGATTTGATGAGAAGGGTGTTCAGGGAGTACCTAAATAAGTTCGTGATGGTCTTTGTAAATGACATCTTGGTCTTTTCTAGGAGCGAAATAAGTTTTCGTATGTGCTCAATAGGTTGAGCAAAGCCAGTTATGGGATAAACGGTGGTTTTGGAGCGCGACTGGCGAGGACATCCAGAGTTGGACAAGGGCTTAATTATTTAGCCGTTTTTACTAGTATCATCTCACGTAGTCGTCTGAATTCGAAAGAGGTATCCCTTGGGTGTTTGTATGATATTGGTTTAGGCCTTTGGGGCTTGCATTTGGGGGATGTCGAGTTCGACTAGGGTGGTCTGCGTGAGAGATGGACAGTTATGAAATTTTGGATGGGGTAATATCCTGGTTTTCTCTAAAAGTGGAGAAGAGCATGCCCTACATCTTAGGGAAGTGTTGGAGACTCTTCGAGCGCATAGTCTTAGGACAGCAAAAGTGGATGGGATTCTTAGCATCCTATGAGTTTGAGATAGCGTATACCCATGGCAAGGGTAACGTGATAGCGGACGCCTTAAGTAGAAAAAGGTTGTCCTTGAGTTCATTGTTCGTTGAACGACGGAGCTTAGAGTTTATTTCTATGTTTGACTTTAGACCTTCCGTTGACTTTGTACCCGGTTTGCTAGCCTCCTTGGAGGTTAGGCCTACTCTTTTGGGGTGGATTGGCGGAGCGCAGCGAGACGACCCACAGTTGGTTGAGTTAGTAGTGAAGCTCATGAGGAGGGGGAGTCGTCCAGCCATTTGAGTAGGTACACCCTAGATGGTAAGGGGTGGTTGCGTAGAGACGGTAGACTTTGTGTACCGCAAGACGAGGGTTTGAGGAAGGCTATACTTGATGATGCACATCGTTCGAAGATGACCATTCATCCCGGTAGGGACAAGATGTACCAAGACATGAAGCGAGTTTTCATTTGGGCCGGTATGAAGAAAGACGCGGCCGAGTATGTCGCTAGATGCTTGGTGTGCCAACAAGTAAAAGCGGAGCAAAAGAAACCCGGTGGGTTGCTTCACCCATTGGAGGTTCCGCTATGGAAGTGGGATAGTGTCTCGATGGATTTCATCAATGGATTACCAAGATCGAGGAAGGGTAATACGGGAATTTGGGTTGGGGTAGACAAACTTACTAAGAGTGCCCATTTTATACCCGTGAAGAGTAAGAGGACTGCTCAATGGCTAGCTTCAATCTACATTCGAGAGATTGTTAGATTACATGGTGTACCTTCCAGCATAGTGAGTGATCGAGATCCTATCTTCACTAGCGAGTTTTGGAAGAGTTTGAAAGAGGCGGTAGGGACTCAGCTGTGTTTGAGCACCGCAAATCATCCTCAGACGGACGGCCAGACCAGGAGGGTGAATCGCATTTTAGAAGACCTTTTGAGGCTATGTATCTTAGATTTTGGAGGTACATGAGAAGAGCATCTTCCATTGGTGGAGTTCGCATATAATAACAGCTTTCAGTCTAGTATTGGCATGGCTCCTTTCGAAGCTTTTTATGGAAGGCCTTGTCGATCACCTACATGTTGGTGGGAATCTACGGATAAGATCTTGCTTGGGCCCGATATGGTTAGGAAGACTTTGGAAAAGATTGATTTGATTCGAAGAAGGATGAATGCGGTGCAAGACAGACAGAAATCTTATGCGGACAAGAGGAAAACAGAGCTTGAATTTGATGTTGGGGACATGGTCTTTGTCAAAGTATCTCCGTTACGGAATGTGGTTCGCTTTGGATCTGTCGGGAAGTTAGCACCAAGGTTTGTTGGACCGTTTCCTATTAAGGAAAGGGTTGGACAGATGGCCTATAGAGTGGAGTTGCCCGACAGACTTAGTGGTGTACATGATGTATTCCATGTGTCACATTTGAGGAAGTGCCTACATGAGACCGCAGACGTGGTAGAGCCGAGCTTGCTTAGAGAAGTAGAGATAGAGCGTGATGCGACTATTCGACGAGCTCCTACACGCATCCTTGGGTCAGAGATTAAGAGGTTGAGAAACAGGGAGGTTCAACTAGTCAAAGTGCAATGGGGAGAAGATGAGAGCAACGCTACTTGGGAGACGGAAGCGAAAATTCGTTCATTATACCCATTCCTTTTTGAGGGTATGTCTTTTAACTTCTCCTTTATCGTTTGTCTAGTACTTATCTTATCTTTAGTATGTCCTCTTGTTAGTGCCTTTGACCTTTAGATAGGGTAAACCTATGGTTGAAACATGTGTTTGAGACATGTTATGATTGATGGATGCATGTGGATGCAAGTGTTTGCTAGTGGTTGCTCGTGGATGCATATACACACACTCTAGACACTAGATCGGCTCAATCACTTCATATTGCATATTGCATATAATTGTGTGTAGGTAGCTATATTTATGGATGTATAATGGTTGTGTTATCATATGGATGATGCATTTTGGTGAATGATTGTGCACTCATGTAGATATAGTATGTGTCGATAGGGTTCTTTCACATACATATTGGATGCATGGCACAATCACGGTTTGCATATGTTCATACATTAGATAGGGAACATATACACACACTTTTTGCATATGCTCATACATCAGTAGAAATTGTTTTAAGGACAATGGATGCCCGTGTTTGATGGATTGAGTAGATGGTTGTTTGGATGGTAGGATATGCATTCTCCTTAACTTGGAGATTTCGGGGACGAAATCCTTTAAGGAGGGGAGAATGTAACACCCCGAATTTCAGTTAACACTGATATTCACTAATTACAGAATTAATAATCTCAGATGTGAGAATCAGTGGAAACGGGTTACGTCATTGTGTTCGTCTCGGAAAAATACGCGAAATAGAGTCCGAAATTTTGTAAATCGGAGTCTGTATGACCCGGTTAAGGCCCAAAGAAGTTTTCGGGAAATTTGAATTTCGAAACATGCAGAAATGGGGGCCAGGCGGGAAAACTCCCACCCAGCCAAGTCGACTTGGCTGTCGACCGGGCTGTCGACTTGCCTGTCGACATGCCTGTCGACTTGGCAGTCGACATGGCTGTCGACTTGCTCTGTCGGCTGATTCTGGCCTGGGTGCACCTGGTTGAGTTTTGGGCTGGATTGGAGGGCTTGGGACGAAATCTGACGAACCTAAACTAACCTAGGGTTAATCTAAGGGTCTAAAACACATCCTAATCCTATAAATAAGACCCTAAGCTAGCCCTAAATGATCATAATCCTATCCTCTAACTAAACTATGCCAAAATTTTCTATGATCATGGCCTCCACTCAAAACCCTAGCCTCCATCCTCTTTCTAAACTATTTCTATGAAGGCTTTCATGTTCATACAAGCATTTTTAAGTTGTATGAGTGATCATTAGCTTGCATTCATCATCAAGTTGCAAGCTTTATTTTCAAGGCTAGAGTTTTTGGGTGATTTTTGGCAAGGGTTTGCTTATTGGAGTTTAGTGGTGAGTTTCTATAGCCTTAATAATCAATTGTTAAATTGATTATGATAGGATATGATAAGATATGGCTATGTTTTTGGATCAATGTGTTTGTGCAAGTTTAGTATAGTGTATGTTGTGTGTTTTGCGAGTTTTATGCTATATGTTATGCAAGTTTAATGCTATGTTTTATGATGCTCATTATGCAAAACACTATGTTGAACATTGATTCATATGTAACATGTTATGCAAGCTATATGTGAGATTATATGCAAGTTCATATGTAACATGTTATGCAAGCTATATGTGAGATTATATGCAAGTTCATATGTAACATGTAATGCAAGTTATGTGCATGATTATATGCAAGTTCATATGTAACATGTTATGCAAGTTATGTGTTTGGTTATATGCAAGTTATGTGCATGATTATATGCAAGTTCATATGTAACATGTTATGCAAGTTATGTGTTTGGTTATATGCAAGTTATGTGCATGATTATATGCAAGTTCATATGTAACATGTTATGCAAGTTATGTGTTTGGTTATATGCAAGTTATGTGCATGATTATATGCAAGTTCATATGTAACATGTTATGCAAGTTATGTGTTTGGTTATATGCAAGTTATGTGCATGATTATATGCAAGTTCATATGTAACATGTTATGCAAGTTATGTGTTTGGTTATATGCAAGTTAACATGTGACATGCTATGCAAGTTCACACCTTTGTATGACATAAGAATCATATGCAAGTTACCCCCTTTGTGACATATGTGCTTCATGCAAGTTTGGGTTAAATGCTAGTTGGGTTTAATGTATGCTCATATATGCAAGTTGACACCTTTTAAACCCATGATAAAGTTATATGCTATGATTGGTTATACCCATGGCATTTGTGATGAATCTTCCCTTTATTATGTCATGTTATGAGAACGAATTACGTGGGGAACGATGGGGTTAATATGCATGTTAATAAAATGGTGTGAAATGGGTATGCTTAAGCATAACATAAAGTGAATGGACATAATTGGGAATTTACCTATTAAGTTAGGTCTACCCATATTATGGAATTGGGAATTTACCTATTAAGTTAGGTCTACCCATATTATGGAATTGGGAATTTACCTATTGAGTTAGGTCTACCCATATTCTTGAAATGGTAATTAATTAGGGATAATTAATACAAATTATGGGGGTGATTAATTAGGTGTAATTAATCGACTAAGACACGAGGTTGGACCCTTTTGTAGCATAAGACTGCCCGGAACCAACCGGCAAATCCAGCGGCTACAAATGATTGGCCCAATGTGAGAGTCTTAGTCATAAACTAAATACGTGACAAGTGTAAAGACACGAGGTTAGACTCTGTTATGGTGTAAGGCTGCCCGGAACCAACCGGCATATCCAGCTGCCATAAAAGACAGTCTAATGTGAGGGGTCTTTACAAAGGTTACGATCTTAATTAATTAAGAAACACTTAACCAAATTAGCATGTAGTGGGGCATGAGGGGTTAAGTGGGTGCCTTGGGTGGCATGTAGTAACTAGTGGGGGTGCCTTGGGTGGCATGAGGAAACTAGTGGGTTGCCTTGGGTGGCAATAGAAAATACGATTAGAATACTTAACCAAAGTGGAACATGTAATTAAACATGATTAAAGAGTTAAGTAAATGCCTTGGGTGGCATGTGGGAATCAAGTAAGTGCCTTGGGTGGCATGTGGAAATCTAGTGGATGCCTTGAGTGGCAACTAAAATATGATTAAAAGACTTAACCAAAATTTATAACATGTAAGTGGACATGGTTAAAGGGTTAAGTGGGATTCACTAGAAATGACAAGCTTAGGTGGGTAGCTTGTGGGGGCCCATTTCAACCAATATCCCAAACGTATCTTTGTGGGCTCGACCCAAGTCGAGGACGGGACACGCATATTGTGCTTGACTGTAAGAGGCCAAAACGGGTTAGCGGTGGCAACGCAAGTCCAACGGGTTTCATATGCGTGTGTGGACCCAGGCTGGTAAGTAAGACGTTGTTGCATCGTGTAGGTATAAGCCGTGCACCGTTGATATTATCAGGTTGCCACTTTGGGGAATGATACACCCCACTGTGGGGCCAGCACGAGTATCTACATTAGGGAGCCGATCGCTTGGGGAGTAGTGGGTACACCTAGTGGAGATAGGGGCAGACGGCACCTATGTAGTCAGCTAGGGGTACACGAAACTACTATTAAAAATTACTAAGTACACTTAGTGGGATCAACCTTAAGTAGGAATTACCCTTGGGTGGGTAGAACTGGTGTGGTGCAGTGTAGGAATTACCCTTGGGTGGGTAGATCTGGGGTGGTGCAGTGTAGTAATTATCCTTGGGTGGGTAAATGCGTCTTTTCGGTTATCTTAGTACATCCTGTGTTTAGTTGGCTACTTAGTGTAGTCATTATCCCTAGAGGTACCGTACCTTGTTTATATCATACCCTAATTACTTTAATGATTGTATTGTTAAGGTTATAGGACTCGCTCAGACTTACGTCTGACCCCGTTGTTTTTTATCTTTTTCCCAACCCTCAGGTTTTCAGAGTGGGCCTAGCACTAGTGGGCTTTGATCAGACTGCTTTATCTATCTTTTGGAGCTTGGACCGTGGATGTAAAGCTCAGTTTATCTTTTCTATTATGGCTATTAAGTTATGTAGTGGGAT
Organism: Allium sativum; assembly: GCA_030737875.1. NCBI lineage: Eukaryota > Viridiplantae > Streptophyta > Magnoliopsida > Asparagales > Amaryllidaceae > Allium > Allium sativum. The sequence continues at coordinate 143,542,144 of CM060921.1, read as the reverse complement.
TATGTACTTTTGTTTTATCAGGATGGATATTATGTACTTGACTCTTGTTTATGGTTTTGGTGTAACCAAACATGTTTTACTTTCCGCTGCAATGAAATGATGTTTTAAATTCTCAAGTATTACTTATATCTGTCTTGTTGTAATTTTTCTGTTCTATATTCACTTAAAATACTCCACCGATGTTATGGCATTCCCTTAGTGAGTGACCGTAGCGGGTGTGGGGTGTTACACAGTTGGATCCACGTCGGGCCAAAGAACTAACTGACTTCCTGAAGGCAATATTGGACGTGTTTGCCTGGACCCACGCCGACATGTGTGGGATATCGCCATCCGTCATAAGTCATTCACTAAATGTAAACCCGAAACACCCGCCTATAAAGCAAAAGAGACGTATGCTGGGCCCAGAGAGGTCGGCCGCTCTGAAAGAAGAAGTGGAGAAGCTGAAACAGAACAGATTTATTAGAGATTCGACATATCCCGACTGGATATCGAATCCCGTCTTAGTAAAGAAGCCGAATGGAAAGTGGCGGACTTGAATTGATTTTTCAGATTTGAACAAAGCTTGCCCGAAAGATAGTTTCCCACTTCCCAGGATTGACCAGCTTGTAGATTCGACAGCGGGACATGAACTTCTTTCTTTAATGGACGCATATTCCGGGTACAACCAAATTCCAATGCACGTGCCAGATCAAGAACACACGAGCTTCATTACAAATTTGGGGTTATACTGTTACGTGGTCATGCCGTTCGGATTGAAAAACGCTGGAGCCACTTATCAGCGCTTGGTGAACAGGATGTTTTATAATCAAATAGGGAAGACTATGGAAGTTTATGTGGATGATATGCTTGTCAAATCGAAACAGTCCTCCAGCCATACGCAAGACTTGGCAGAAATGTTCGGTATCCTGCGAAAGTATCGGATGAAGTTGAATCCTTTGAAATGTTCATTTGGAGTGGCATCGGGAAAGTTTCTAGGCTTCATTGTGAGCTCCCGAGGGATTGAAATCAATCCCAGCCAAATAGCAGCGATAAGAAACATTGAAGAACCGAGGAGGATTAAAGATGTCCAAAGTCCTGCGGGGAAAGTAGCCGCGTTGAGTAGATTTATCTCCAAAGCAACGGACAAGTGCGTCCCATTTTTTGATTTGATTAAAAGAGGAAAGAAGAACTTCGAATGGACTCCGGACTGTGTCGAGGCCTTTCGAAATTTATTAGAATTGCTAGAAAAACCGCCGATTTTGTCAAAGCCAGTTGATCACGAAGAGTTATTTGTTTACTTAGCAATTTCGGCTCATGCTGTTAGCACAGCCTTGGTTCGAGAAGAAGACAAAGTGCAAAGGCCGGTATATTATGTAAGCAAGAAATTGGCAGCGGCAGAACGCAACTATCCAAAGATTGAGAAGCTCGCTTACAGCCTCCTAATCGCCTCCCGAAAACTTCGTCACTATTTCCAAGCTCATCCAATAACCATATACACTGACCAGCCTCTGAGGCAGGTGTTGCAGAGGCCCGAAGCATCGGGACGGTTGATCAAATGGAATATTGAATTAAGTCAGTTTGATTTAAATTTTCAGCCGCGGAGGTCGATCAGGGGGCAGGCTCTGGCTGACTTTATAGCAGAGTTCACAATCCCAGAGGAGGAAATAATCGATGACAAAGTGGTCAAGTCCGAAGATGAGTTACAATTAGATCCATGGAAGCTATACACCGACGGAGCCAAGAACGACCGAAGGTCCGGAGCTAGAATCGTCTTAATCACTCCTGAAGGACGGTCGTTATATTACGCTCTACGATTAGAATTTTCGGCAACTAACAATGATTCTGAATATGAAGCCCTGATTGCCGGTTTGAAGCTTGCTAAAGATCTCGGAATAAAAACGTTGGACATATTCTGCGACTCCAAAATCGTAGTTTGCCAAGTGCGAAAGGAGTTTGTGGCCCGGGGACCTCGACTCATTGCCTACCTCGGGAAAGTGGAAAAGCTGTTGAGCAACCTGGAGCGGTACAACATAACGCATATCCCAAGAGCCGAAAACCAGAAGGCAGACAGGCTGGCAAAGCTAGCTAGTTCCGAGAACCCGGAAGAAACTGAAATAATTCCAATTGAAACGTTGGAATCGCCAAGCTTTGAGTCGATGGAAATTGAGTTTGCTTTCGAAGCGGAACCGGAGAAGGAGTCGTGGATGACCCCAATTAAGAACTTCCTTAAGAATGGGACACTCCCATCAAAGAAGAGTGAGAGACAGGCTATAATTCGCAAGGCTACCAGATACGTCCTTCAAGATGATACTCTTTATAGACAAGGATTTTCTATGCCCCTGTTATGATGTATAGCACACGACGACATCAAACGTGTATTAAGAGAAGTACACGAAGGTGAGTGTGGAAATCATACAGAAGGACATACTTTAGCCAAAAAGATATTGCGATATGGATACTTCTGGCCCACAATTAATAAAGATGCGGCTAATTATTCACGACGCTGCGATAAGTGCCAGAGATTTGCCAAAATACCCAGAGCACCGTCAACCCAACTCAAATCGATGGTGAGTCCTTGGCCTTTTTCCATGTGGGGAATTGATATCATCGGAGTTCTACCAATTGCTAAAGGAGGAGCGAAATATGCAATAGTCGCTGTGGACTATTTTACGAAGTGGGTAGAAGCTGGGGCCCTAACTAAGATCACGGCGAGAAAGGTGATAAGTTTTGTGGTTAGAAATATTATATGCCGATTCGGGATCCCAAGGACCATTATAACTGATAACGGAACCCAGTTCGATGGTGCTGAATTCAGAAATTTCTGCCAGAAATATAAGATCGACAAACGGTACACTGCGGTTGCCTATCCGCAGTCGAACGGGCAAGTAGAAGCAATAAACAAAGTTATAAAATCCATCCTCAAGAAATGGTTAGAGCGCGCAAAGGCAAAATGGGTTGACGAATTGCCCTTAGCTTTGTGGGCATATCGAACAACATTTAAGACAGCTACTGGTCATACCCCTTTCTCTCTCTCTCTTTTGGTTCAAAAGCAGTAATTCCAGTAGAGCTTGAGGTTCCCTCCCACCGGGTGACGTATTATGACCCGATGACGAATCGGGCACTCTTACTCGAGTCTCTTGATGAAATCGAAGAAAAAAGGGACGAAGCAGATTTGCGTGCGGCAAGACATCGACGTCAGATGGCACGCTATTACGGTAAAAAAGTTCGCCTTAAGACTTTTGAACCAGGAGATTTGGTGCTAAAGAGAGTCTTTCCATCCCTTCCTCACCTCGGTCCAAAGTGGGAAGGACCCTTTGTCATCCAACGGAAACTTGAAACAGGAACCTTCAAGTTAACGACCGTAGATGGCGAAGAGGTACCTAGGGCATGGAATGCCCAACACTTGATGCGATATTTGGATTAGAAATGTTGTACTCTTTGCTAATTTTCTTATGAACTCTGTAAAAAGGCACGACTTGCCTTAGGAAAGTCTGATGAAATGGATAAAGAGCTATAAAGTGGATGTAGGCTACGACTTAGCCGAACCACTATAAAAATATCGTGTGTCATTTACTTTCATGCATTATATATATACCTTCATCTACTATTCTGTTGCGATTATGGAATATAAGATGATTTAAAACCTGAAAGGTTGAAAATAGTTTATACGCAAGAAAAAGCACAACGACTGTTTGTGCGATAAGACATAAAAGAATGGGAAGACAACATTCTTAGCTCTAACTCTCGAGAATTGAGAGAGAGTATAAAGGACAGGAAGACGACGTCCTCTGAGGCGTGAAGGTGCACCCAGACAAGAGACCGCCTCAGTAAGAACTCTAACCTGAGTATAAGACAGGAGAGTATAAAAAGTGCCAGAAAAAACAATAGGCATTGACGGCACAGAGATTGCAATCCCGTCGAAAAATCGGGGACATTCAGACTACTTGATTAATTCTTGAATAGTTTTTTGAGATTGACTGGGGGCATATATGTATACACATATTTCCCCACCATAACTTCATTACACAACTATAGTAAGACATGCATTCTTACATAAGTGCAAAACTAATGACTAACAGACATTGCAGAAAATGAATTATTTTTTATTTACAAATGAATGAATTTGTACAGGAAAACAGGCAAAAAGAAGGTGCAAGGGCCACCCTTACAGCAACAATTATTGGTCAATCAAACGCTAAAATAACGCAAGACACTTCATCATTTGGACTTTGAAGAGGGCTTGGACTTCTTAGCAGCCTTCTCCGCATCTCTCGCCTCTTTCTCAGCCTCCGTCAGGATGCGCTTTAACTTTTTCTTCCCTGAAGCTGAGGTGTTGGAATCAGTCGACCTCTTCCCGGAAGGCGGAGCGCTGGAATCAAGAGAAGACTTTTTAGCAAGTTCCTCTGTAATGGATCTAGTCGAAAGCTTAACAACTAACCTTGATCCCGCATCCACTACTGCGAGGGGCTTAAGGCTTTCAGGGTCTAAGTCTTCAGATTTAAGCTGCATGCGTTTATCTTGGTCATCTTTCAGTGCAGCTAAGGTAACATCATCAGCGCTTTTCGACTCCCCGACTATCGCTACCTCCGGATCTTCCTCATGTCCCTCATCGCCGCGATCGCCCTTTAAGGCATCTATCATTTCGTCATCACGAGGAGTGTCAGCCTTAGACGGTTCGCTTCCTTCTCCCAAATCTATGGGAGCAGCCTTGTCTTTCCCCCCTTTTGCCTTCTCCGTAGGCTCCACCCCAGAGGCAGTTCCCTGGGACACATCTGTCTTTCCGGACGGCTCAATACCTACAGAGTGAGAAGCAACAGTTATCAACTCAGGAGAAAATAAGGGGTTTTTCGTCGATTGCTCAATCACGTGGCGAAAGGTAGAGATAGCCTTGACGAATTGAGGTGAAAATGTAGAGATACCTTCCGAAGACTTCTCGGCTGGAGTAACTGCTGTCTCCGATACCGTTTCGGGAATAGGGGATAAAAGAGTTGTTCGAGGGATCCCCGGGTTTTCAGGATCATATCCCTCTACTTCAGAAGTTGCGGGGGCAGTAGAAGAGGAACCTGCCTCGGGAATGTTCTTTTGCTTAGTCCTCCGCCTCTCTTCGTCCATAGCAGCAGCAATGAGGCGGCGCCCTTCAGCTAGGCATTCTGGCTCATCATCTCGTAAATATTTCTCCATCAGCTTGTCCTCGTCAATGGAATCAACCTTGAGCTCCTCTTTCTCCCACTCAACGATTTGACTCCATACTTGGACTAGAGTAGATGGATAATCTTCAATCTAAGAAATGTTTCGACGGCGGATGATGTGCGCAAAGAATTCAATCATTAATTCGCCGAAACCCTGAACCTCTTTCTCAACCTCCGATAGTTGTTTGCGGTCTTCTTCAGCGGATTTGATAGCACACTCGACGTTACCCTCCGCTAGGGCAGCCCTGTTCTCCGCCTCCATTAGTTTAGAAGCCAAGTCAGCATTTTTCTTTTCTAGTTCAGCATTCCTCCTTGCTAACTCGGCATTTTTCCGTTCAAGGTCAGCGTAAGCAAGGCGCGTTTTAGCAGCATCTGACTTAGCATCTTCGGCTTGCTTTTTTAACTCAGAATGCTCTTGAGTATGGGATTCAAGCAAATCATGATAACATTTTTGCATATCTTCAAATTGTTGTTTGAAGCTAGTAGCATCCCGTTGAGCAACAGCAAGCTGGGCCTGTGTATTCTCCAAATCTTTTCCTAGATTCTTTAAGGCCTTTGCATCGTCTTCAGCGGTTTTTTGCATCGAATCAGCATTCGTGATTAAAGTACGAATGATTCTGGAAAGGTTGCGTGAATACTTGAACATTTCAGAATACTGTTTCTCGACCGCATCTATTTTTTCTTTGGCCTCATCTGCCCACCTTGAAGAAATAGGCTCAAGAGCAGGTAAAAAAGTCAAGTTTTCGAAGTAATGTTCGGGAAATTGCTCCTCCAGATACACCCGCTTAACTGCAGTTTCAGCATCTAGTGGTGGAGGGGCGGGGATCGTCAGCTCAGTATCCCTGTGTGTGGAGGATTCAATAGCCTCTTTATCCGTTCTAGACCGTGTAGCAGGTACCTTACGCTGGCTTCATGACTCAGTATCTTTTGGTGGACTCCTCTCCCTGCTGCGCTTTTCTTGAGAGGAGGTTGAGTCTTTTGGTTGCGGCCTATCCTCTTCCCGATGACCTTGGTAACCTTTATATCGTTCTGGATCTGTCCGGACAGGAGAGCGAGAACGTGAGGTTCACGAACAATAAGAATCATAGGGTCTTCTGTCCTCCCTACCGCGATCTTCACGGCGATCATGCTCAGTATCATAGGGCGGATTTGACATGCTACGGCGAAGTTTCCTGATATCATAGTAAGATCGGGACATCGTGCCTGCACAACAAAACAAATGAAATTCAGAATCAATATTTTCACAAAGAGAAAGATGCAGTGAGTTGTGATGTTATTGTGTAAAGTGCGTCCTAAGTGATGTTTTCCCCCCGACAAACCCGAGTCCGAAGTTAGACTAGTACGGGCGGGCTCTTTGGCCTTAGCAGGAGTGGTCTCTTCGGAAGAAGTGAAAACTAAAGGATTCTTCCTAAAATCCTCTGAAGTGTAAATGGTTTCAGGTAAGGGGAGATCCCCCAAACCCTGAAACAGGGGGTCATCAGCGCTAGGGACATCTCCCTCAGAAGCATCGATCGGAGACTCTTGGGAAGACGTTGACCTTTCCGGAGAAATGGCAGCCTCGGGGACAGTATACCCTTCGCGATGCTTTTCCACCAAGTTAGCCAATTCATCATCTTGGGTAGAAGAAGGAGAGGGTGAAGCTTGAAGAGGCACTGTAGGAGCTCTCGAACTTTCGCCCGTTTCGGGGATTACGTCCACTGGGGGAATATATACATATGGAGCCGTCCCATGACCAATGCTACGAGTAACAGATAGCAACCCATGAAAATGAAGATATTCGTCCTTAAGGACTTCGTCAATGGTTAAAAACTTCTGATCGCCATTAAGGAGCTGATGCATCCGGTCAAAGAATACTTGGTCTGATATTTGTTTTGGGTTATCGACTGCAAACAAAAAGAAAAACAAGTTAAGGTGATGGCTTAAATGTGTAGAGTCGAGATTTAGAAAACCAGTGCTTTACTTGATTTCGTCCACCTCCTAGCACACCCTTGTTGTTGCTTCACATAAAACCATTCCAGCCTGGAATCCCCAGCTTTACTACTGAATGGCGCTGGAATTATTTTCCTCTTAGGCACAGACTCAAAGAAACAGAAAGAAGGAGTCTCTCGAGTCCGATGCTTGAAGTTATAGAAGAAATGAACGTCATCGAAAGTGAGCTCTATGCCTAAGATCTCACGGTACGCTACATATAAGGTGTACAAGTATGCATAAGAATTAGGGTGCAGCTGCATGGGGGCAATCCGCATTTGTCTTAGAAAATCGACGATGAAAGGAGAAAATGGAGGGATAGCACCGACCATGCACATCAACCGAGTAATTGCCATATACCCTTCTGGAGGGTTGTGGGGACGGTCAGTTCTCGAAGGCACCAGGGTGTCCCTTTTTAGTATCCCGTATTTTAGACAAATTCGGATAAGTCTGTCGTTGTCGATTCAACAGAATCTTGGGGTGATTCCAATATGACGGCAGATTCAAATTCATCAGGAGCTCGGTCATCGTCAATCCCTCCTTCCTCTTCACAACCTAGGGAAACTCCACCCTCCAAAGACACATTGTCGCTTTCGCGAGTTCCAACCTCGTAGTCTGAGCCCTCATCATTCCATTCTGAATCCGAGGGAGAAGATATGTCCTCAAGAGTAATTTTGTTGGATGTCTCCGGGGCCTCCTTCTGCCCGGCTAGTCTAGAAGAGCGTCTGGGTCTCATGGTCACAAAACTATTGAAGAAGCAATAGCACAAGTTAGAGTAAATTAGCCCGTATCCCCCCGTGCAAGTGTGCAAACTAAAGTGTAAACAGTGTATGCGGAAAGTGTAAAGTTAATGTTCGAAAGTGCGACGCAAAATTTTGGCAAAGTAATAAGGATCAACGCAGTTCTTGATGTCCAGTTATGTTCACAAGGCACTATCCTAACTGTCCATTAAGTTGAATATTATGCCAAAAGTTGATTGGGCCAGTTAAACGAGTTTTTATGTCTTAAGTTGGACTGCTCATCGGTTCGGTTCGGGCACATTCATTGTGATCGAATCGGGGGTGTAGCTCTGTCTTGGACTCGGACAAACATTGAAGCCCAGGAATCAAAGACAGATCGGTTCGGAAGTGGATCCCCCGAACGGTTCGGATCGGATTAGGCAGACATGCTTATATCCCCCTTAATTTTACAGTCCGATCCGACTCGGCGGGGTGAATTCTATTCCCCTCTTCAACTGCTTGCCCCGGCCCGATCCGACCTTCTGGATTTCTCTTCCTTTTCTTTTCCTCCGTTCTCCATACTCTATCGCCCGAACCAACTCCCTGTGATCTTCTTCTTCTTCCACTTCTTTAATCTTAGGCCCAATCTCATCTCCGACGTCCCAGTCATGGTCGAGCAGACTACGAATCCCTCTTCCAACGCCTCAAAGTAGCAACGAAGCCGCTGATGACAATAATGAAGGGAGGGGGTGCTGTAGCGTGGAAACCACATCCAAGTCGGTCGAATTGACCATAAATTTCAATTAAAACCTATTATCATGAAGTCGATCAAGGATTCAAACCTACCGAGGTGTATAAGTTGGAGATTCGCGCGAGAATTGTAAAAAGTTTTTCTCTTTTGAATTCTGGAGTTTCAGAACAGAACTCACAAAGCGATAGGATAAAAAGAAAGTGAAAGGAAAATCGAGGCTGGACTTATATAAAAACAAGGTGACTATTCGTATCCCCGTTCGGACCGGATCGAAAGCCCAGTAGCATAGCTTGGCCCACTAGTCCAAAGAGAAATAGAAAGAAGAAGGGGATCTGTTCGGGTCGGAATCCGAACCGAACAGAATGTTGTAACTCAGCAGTAAATTAAACTGAAATTCGAAGAAGAGGATGAAAGCGCAAGGAAAATCAAAGGAAAGATTACCTAGAAGGCGATATGCAATGATAATCAAAGAATGCTCCGTCTCCAACAGAAGCATCCTTTGAGGGGGCAAAATGTTAGCCTACTTTGTGAACTAGGCAACACAAAGTCGAGATGTAAAACGTTGAAGAACTTAGAAAGCATCATAGCGGGTCGGATCGGAGAGATGTTGTTGTTTGGATCAGAGAGATATTGCTGTTCGGATCGGAGAGCTGCTACTATTCGGGTCGGAGAGCTATCACCAGTCGGATCGGAGAGTTATCATCAATCAGATCGGCGAGCTACTACCAGGTTGGGACGGAACAAAGCGAAATGGATAAGAACTTAGTTTCAGCTTAATTCGGGTTGGATCGGATGCCCCGATCCGAACCCCTTCTGCACGCTCCTCCGATCTGAACCCATATTCCACATCACTTTCCCCCATGATCGCCTGATTATTCGGAGCAGTTATGACCAGTTCCTACCCACGATGACCACTACTCTGATGCGCTGTCAGCACTAGAATCCATCCGAACCCGAGGACGATGGGATGGAAGACACGTGTGTAACAACCCGTAAAATGCGAGCCAGTTTGAAATTTTTATTTTGGCCATTTTAGCGAATTTTGATTATTTAAAATGAATTATTTTAAATAATATCGACGTGAAATTTATTTTGAATAATAATTCGAACGTATATATTATACGCGTCGTCGTTAGAATATAAATATTTATATATAATTATAAATAGAATTGAAAATGGCGCGGTAGTTCGATAATTCGATTTCAAACTTCAAATGAATGTACCGGGTGCAAAACAATCCGGATTTTAGTGAAACCAAAAACATTAGGATCTAATTGGTAACATCTTTCCAACGAATCCGAAAAATCAAAAGTTCATAGCGGAAATCAAAAGATATGTCCAGTTGAAAATTCTGAATAGTCGCTATGGAATTCAGGCCCTTAAAAATGGACATTTTGCAAATGACCTCGGATTTCGACGAAACCAGTTTTGTTGGATCCGCAGTGTCAAATTATTGCTAGGTTCCAAATTTCATAATTTTTCGAATCAATATGTGAGCGTGGCAAAGGAAAACGCGTTTGACCAGTTTTAGTTGATTTTAATCGACTGGAAATTGGCCATTTTTCCAACGGTCTCAGAATTCGACGAAACTAGTTTTGTTAGGACCGTATCGTCAATACGAAGCTAGAAAATATTTTTCAAGAATTTTTAAAGTTCGTATGTGACCCCGGTAATTTGAAATGTACGTTTAAAATTCAATATAGTGATTTAAATGTAAATTCAACGGAAACAGATCGAAACGATCGAATCAGCTTTCGATACATATCCCATTGTGTTTGGAATGGGGGTGAAACGCTATGGACGACAGTCGGTGGGCTTGATTTCGAGTTAGAAATAAAAAGATGCTTTTTGAAAATTTAATAATTAATAATATAAAATTCTATAAAAACCCCCTATACCCTCTTTTCTTTTTCTATTCTATATTGGATCGAAAAAAAGAAGAAGAAGAAGAAGACGAAAGCCGCGCGCTGCCTCCAGGCGCCGCCGATCAACGGCAGCCCACCCCACCCTCCGACGACGGTGCGCCAGCCCCCCCTTCCCTCGCACCTCTCTCCACTTCTTCTCTCCTCCTCTGAAAACCCTCCGCCGCTACTAGAAGCCCAAGCCCCCCCAATTTGAAGCCGCAGCCACCCCCGACCAAAACTCCGGCCATCCGAACCCCATCCGACCAGCGCACCCCCCCTGTGGACACCAGAACCCCCTGCGCCTCATCCCCTAGGCCAAAGCTCGACGAGGAACCCCCTCCGACCTCAAACAACGATCATGGATCCCGCCCTATTTGCCAAAACCATAGAAAAACCGTGAGTTTTCTTTTTGTATATTCATTTTTGTTTATTTTGGTTTATTTTGAAGTAGACAAGTTGAAAATAAAATTCAGTTTATTATATAGATTTTATATAAAAGATGATAAATTCTGTAGAAAAAAGATCTAGTTTTTATATGGTAGAAAAAGGATTCGATTTTTATTCGTATGGAATGCATATAAAGATTTGAACTTTGAAAGTATGAAAGGTGTGATTTTTAAAAATATGTAGAGAATTAAAAATATGATTTTTATATGTTGAACTTCGAATTAAAAATAGAATTTTTATATATTGAACTTCGAAATAAAAATAGGATTTTTATATATTGAACTTCGAAATAAAAATAGGATTTTTATATATTGAACTTCGAAATAAAAATAGGATTTTTATATATTGAACTTCGAAATAAAAATAGGATTTTTATATGTTGAACTTCGAAATAAAAATATGATTTTTATATATGGAATAGCGAAGTAAAAATTCGATTTTTACATAGGTAGTGAAAGCGGACAACGAAGATGACGAAGATGCGGTAGCGACGAAGGTTTCTGCAAATGAAGTGCCGTGGAGCTAGGATAGCTATATGTGAGAACTTCTCACCTTTCAATTTAATTTTTCTAGTTATATATATATACTAGGATGCAGACGGTGCTTAGTAGCACCCGACACAATCGTCCACAGACCATGGACTTGTTTGTTTGGTTGCATAGATTAGTTATATGATGTGATTTAGATTTGGTTGTTTGGTGATTTGATTGATGTGTGAATGGTGTGGGCCTTCACTAGACCGGGGATAAGGCTAGGCCTCGTCCCGTTTCTAGTATCGTGCCGTTATGCCGCCGAAATTTTCTAAAATAAGTTAGAAAAATAAAAATAGCATTTTATTTAAAGAATGAACTGAATAGAAATTCATATGTTGGAATAAAATGTTTTATCGTTAAAAATATAATTTTTAACGTGAATGTGAATAAATAAATATTCATTTACAAACCGGACGGTTTGTTTATGTACACCTATTTGAATGAAATTGATTGGGACGATAAATTTTACACATCGCCCAACTGCACAACTAAAATCTGTGTTTGATTGTTTGAAACCCCACACGGGTGTTGGGATGAAATTTGAAGTTCACTCATCCTGATTGATTAAATATGTCGATCGATTGATTGACAGGCTGTTATAAGCGTTAGATATCTATATTTGATGCTTATACAGTGTAGTGCACTTTGGTTGATGGTTGATTATTTTTCAATGCTATTATATACATGTGTTGTATGAAAATCCATATAATTAATATTATATGGTGATTGATTGGGCCTCATTCCAATTTAGAAAATAAAGAATAATATAGAATAAAAATTCATGTGTTGACAGTACTCATCCATTGAGATTGGTCATGTGTTAAACGAAATATTTTGATAATAACAACTATTTTGAAAAAGAAATATTGGAAATAGAATATTTGAAAATAGAAATTTATGAAGCCGTGTTGATTAAAGTGACGCCATTTTGACGTGAACGATATTTATAACGATTTCGAAATGAATTGAATAGAAATCGATTTCGAAATGAATTGAATAGAAAACGATTTCGAAATGAATTGAATTGAAAACGATTTCGAAATGAATTGAATAGAAAACGATTTCGAAATGAATTGAATAGAAATCGATTTCGAAATGAATTGAATAGAAAACGATTTCGAAATGAATTGAATTGAAAACGATTTCGAAATGAATTGAATTGAAAACGATTTCGAAATGAATTGAATTGAAAACGATTTCGAAATGAATTGAATTGAAAACAATTTCGAAATGAATTGAATTGAAAACGATTTCGAAATGAATTGAATTGAAAACGATTTCGAAATGAATTGAATTGAAAACGATTTCGAAATGAATTGAATTGAAAACGATTTCGAAATGAATTGAATTGAAAACGATTTCGAAATGAATTGAATTGAAAACGATTTCGAAATGAATTGAATTGAAAACGATTTCGAAATGAATTGAATTGAAAACGATTTCGAAATGAATTGAATTGAAAACGATTTCGAAATGAATTGAATTGAAAACGATTTCGAAATGAATTGAATTGAAAACGATTTCGAAATGAATTGAATTGAAAACGATTTCGAAATGAATTGAATTGAAAACGATTTCGAAATGAATTGAATTGAAAACGATTTCGAAATGAATTGAATTGAAAACGATTTCGAAATGAATTGAATTGAAAACGATTTCGAAATGAATTGAATTGAAAACGATTTCGAAATGAATTGAATTGAAAACGATTTCGAAATGAATTGAATTGAAAACGATTTAGAAATGAATTGAATTGAAAACGAATTCGAAATGAATTGAATTGAAAACGAATTCGAAATGGACTGAAAGCAAATTGAAATGAATTCAAATTGAATTGAAATTTGAATTGAATAGAAATGAATTTTAAAACGAATTTATAAAGAAGGATTCAATTTTGATTTGAATTGAAATGGAAGTTGAAATTGCTTTTGAAACGAATTTAAAACTATTTATATAATTCGTTTTAAATAGAAATCGACGAAATATATATTATATATATTATATATATAATATAATGGCCTGAATAGAACGCGCCGCGTCGCGACAGTTCGTGAATTTCGACCATTTATTTCAAACGGACATTACGGGAGATCCGACCGTCGGATTCTCCTAAAACCGGAACCGTTGGGTTCGTATCGAAAAGAGCTTTCTAACGAATATTAGAAATTTGAAATCTTACGGTTGGATTTGGAGTTACGTCCAAATCAAATTTGAAAAAGGTCGTTGTAAGTGCAGTTCGATGGCCATTGATGGAAATCGACGGTACGGACCTTGATAAAATTATTAAAAATAGTAATAATTTGTGTAAAATCATAAGAAATGATTTAGAAAGAATTGGGATGAAAAACTCCATATTTGAAAAGATAAAAATAGATTTTTATCGAAATGAACTAGTTTTGAACTAGAATTATAATTCTATTTATTTTTAAATAAATAAATTGAATTTGAAATGGTTTTGAAAATAACCAAAATTTCCAATGATTGCATTGGATTGGATTTGAATCGAAATTGTCTTCGGAATATTTCGATGTTGGATTTCGTGATTATACAAATGTTGTTATGGAAATTTGAAAGATATATATATATCGTTATTTCCAATGCGATATTTGCTAGTCGTAGAATTTGATATTGAATATAAGCCGGTATATTTTCTATTCAGAGCCTTGTATTGAATATCAAATGTGATTTGGGTTTGTCGTGAATGGTGTCTTCACTAACACTGTTCTTGAACCCAGTTGAGAAAAGATTAAATCTTTTTGTTTAGATTTAACGAAGTGTACCAATTAAATAATATTTAATTGGAATTGAATCGATATTGATTTTTGGGTTTATCGTGAACAGTGTTTTAAATAACACTCGTTCTTTAACCCGATAATTAATGAATGGGATTTTGGGTTTATCGTGAACCGTGTTTTAAATGACACTGATTCTTTAACCCAGTCACAGATTAAAACTAAGTGGAGTTTTAATGAATCTTTAATTAGATTGAAATGATCGAAAATGGAGTATCACCAGTTTTGCTCCAGGCGATAGTTAAATCTTTAATTAGATTTGAACGTGAAATGGTAATTGAATTACCGATAACACTGTGGTGTTAGATATGAAGTATTACCAGTTTTACTTCATGGGATTAATAGGTTGGAATTGGGAAATTAAAACAAATGATTACTTCGGTAAGGCTCGTTAATCCCGACTAGTTGAATCGAAATTCAAAAATAGAATAAAGAATAAATTCAAGGAATTTATCTTGGATAAAATTAATGGGAACCTTTCCCTATGAATGTGAAATCAGAAACTAACTGTCGGTTAGCTAAGCAGAATGGTTTTCTGGATATTGATCTGATGTTGGTTTCGGCCTTCGGGGTTAATATTTGGGGAATTATTCTCTTGATTAATTTACGGTTAGTGACTGATGAATTGGAATGAGGCGTATGTTGTGTTTGTGTAACACTTATTTAAATATACGTGAGTTATTCGGAAAGACCGGGTTTATCCCATTCTGAATAACTGATACGACGATAAGTCGAAGATGAAGACGGTGGTCGAAGACCGGAAGTCTTCATGTCATTTGGGTGATAACTGATGATCTTGATTGGGCTGTACACCCAAGAAGATGGAAACAGTTGGTGATCGTCTAGACGTACTTGGAGATCGATGGATACGCGGGGTACTAGGTGCCTCCGGTTTCGTTCAGACCCAGAACGGACTTGTAAATGGACTGTGTGTCTGACATTGGATTTTAGTCTGTGTGATTGATTTCTATTAAATATATATCTGTTTGGCGGCGGAGAATTTATTCTCTTGCTTAACGCCCTTCTCTGAGACGTATGAGCTCAGGGGTTATATATTGATGGATATCAAACGCATGGAGTGAATTGCCTGTGTGGCATGCCTAAGTGGCAATAGATCGAGGCTTCTGTTGAAAAGCAAAGTCTTGTGGTGATGATCAAAGCACAGCCTGTGTGGCACAGCTTTGTGTAACGTGAATTCACGAGTTTCACACCCGGTATGAACCAAAAACGGGAGACGGACCTCAGGGAGGGCCTGCGTTTCCTCCTAGCTAGAAGTGGCGTCAGTGGTTTTACACGCCCTGACGAGTTTGACTTATGTGGTTGTTGCTGTTGCGAGGCGCCTCGGTTTGATCGGACGATCCGGGTCCGATGGAGTCATTCGTTGGCTCATTTACGCCCCAAAGGGCGGGGAAACGCAGTGTTCAGGCATTTTAATCCACATCGGTGGACCAGCCCTGACGATCCAAGGGTCACTCGAGCTCTGATCCTGAGACTCGGGCTAGGCAGTCTCGAATCGGTTGAGGACTATCTTTTGCCTCGGTTCATAGATGGAAATCCAATTTCCAAATACGTGACATTTGCGGTTTTATTTGTAAACCTATATATGGCGACATAGTGGCATGGGACGCTCATGCCGCCTATGATTGATACTTATGATTTGAAGTTGTTTTATACACTATGCACTTATAATAGTATCAAACGATTTGTTTTAACCGTATCAAGCATTCTTTGGCTGTTATAAGGGAAAACCCTATCCTCGGCTGCGTTGCATTGTGTGATGGGACCTGGGTCTTATAACAACTTCATTTTTCTTTATTTAGCATTGCGCTGTTTGTTTTATGCACTGGTATTCTTGGGAGGAAACCCGTTCCGTGTTATACGGCGTGGTCCCTTGATTTACCTAACTTTAAAAAAACAAAGATTAATAACTGTTTTAGTTCTCACACCAGTCCCATGACTGACCTGGAGTTTATTGTTTCAACCTAAACTCTGGGTGCCCCTATTTTGACACGGGCAGCTAGTAGTTTTGGTTTTGCAGATTTATATTCACAGGATCCTGGTTTACAGCTGGAACGATATCCGGAAAGCTTTGTATCCGTATATCTCTTTCTAGTTGTGTATTGTATTATTTTCCGCTGCTATGTATTTAAATGTAATTTAAATCTCTGATATTTCTGTGTAATATTCATTCATACTCTGTATATTCTTGTAATCTGATGCATTGTTGTAATTTACAATGAAATGTTCTTCTGTATGCGTTCTGTTTTGTCCTGTTCTCAAACGATAGGGCGTTTCGAACGGCCTGGATCGGTTTAGCGACTGGTTCGGACCGAGCGAAATTCCTTCTCGTCACAACGTGGCTTCGATCCGGATCGAGTTCTGACCAAATTTTCACCTATAAATACCTTGCCTGGAGACAATTAAAGGGATCTTCTTTTTGGCACTTTGAGAGTTCAACCACTTTCATAAACCGAATTCCAGCACTCTCGGATAATCCAAATCGTCTTTTAACATTTGTTTTGAGACAATTGAGTGAATGTATGTGAGTTGTGAGTGAAATTGAGTGAATATCTCATTGTAATTGCAACTATATCATCGAGAATAGTGATTGACAAGTGGACGTAGGCTTTTCGAACGCCGAACCACTATAAATTCTGTGTCTTCATTTTTCTTTTGATCTTATTTTAGTCTGGTTTTAGTCAATTTGGGTGTTAGAACCACTTTTTGGTCTAACATTGACAAAGAATCATACAGTGTCCAGTTTGAAAATTCTGGTTCAAATGTTAAAAGTACCCAGTGTGACTTTTCATGGACTGGAAATAAGGGTACATCCCATCGTGAATCTTGTAGTGTTGTTGTCAAAGCTAGAATAAATGAATGAGTTTTGACATTTTCTATGTCAATTACAGCACTTTTCTGTAAAAACAAAGTAATATTTTAGTTATACAAAGCAGATTTAATAATGAATCATTACGTATATGTCTATAATAATGATCTTACTGTCATTTGGTATCAAAGCAAGCTACGTTTGAATTGACATCCCACACTTTTGCTACTTTATACCAGAACCAATCGTTTATCCGCACAGGCAAAATATTAGAGTAGTTGCAAAAATAAACATATACAATAAAGCAATTTTATATTGTTTTGATATGGTGGTAATGGATAATTATATGTGACAGAAATTAAAGTTTATTGACATAAACATAGTAAAACAACTTTGCAATTATCATAATATATATGCATTTTCTTTGTAAGTTTTAATTTTTAAAATGATAAATGTATTTATATTTTTGTAATGACAAAAATATTAAAAACGTACGATCAATTGAACTTATTTGTTTCAACATATGGTAAATTCTATTAGTCAAAATCATATGAAAACATCTCATATGATATAAAATTATTATGTAAAATATCTGTACGAAAATATTATTTTTAGAAAAAGATATATGTTTTTATCTTTTTATATTGTTACAAGTATTAAAATTATGTGATCAGTAGAGCTTCTATGTTTCAGTAATCAGAATAAATATCATATGTGTACAAATCCATTAGTGTCATAATTAAAATAATATTTACTACCTGGCCACAAACAAATTCACTAAAAATCATTTCTTTAATCATGTCCTTATGTATGACAATATTGTTTTCGTCGTTTGAATTGTAAATCTCTACACTGTAAAGTAAAAAAAGTTATAATTTAAGAAATTTGTTTTTATTAATTTATGAAGTATATAATTTAAAAAGTATATAAGCTTACTTAACATCACCAACTTTGTTGAAGTAATCTGTTATGAACTTCTGTTCGTCATCGGGCAATTGCTTAAAAAAATTAGAATTTTCTATTTTCCTTTTCCTTTTTATCATTATTATACTTTTTGGTGTGTTGAGATTATCTACATCTATAGTTTCTTGGCTTTTACACTTTTGCTTTTTCTTTTCGCTTTTCTCTTTATCTATTTTTTTTCTTTTTCTTCAATTTCTTCAGGGTCGGTATGTTCTACTTCTTCTTCTTTATCTAATTTTTCTTCACCATCCATATTTTCACATTTTTCTTCTTCAATTTCTTCCTTTTATTATGTTCTATTTCTTTTTCTATATTTTCCATTTCTTCACCAACAGTTTTCTCACATATTTTTTCTTCAATTTTGTCGGTTTCATTGTGTTCCAGATCTTTTTCTATACCTTTGTTTTCTTCATTATCCTTTTTCTCACATTCTTTTTGAAACGACCCAAATTTCCGTACCCTTTGAGTCGACAAATCATACCACACGTCCAACCCAAATTGCACAGAAATACGAATCATTTTTTTGAAAGAAGTTAGAGGATGAGAAATAGAAAGAAAGAAATATTAGAATAGGAGAAAACGAAGATCTCAAACTCACAGCGGAACGAATAAAATATATTAGATAATATAACTTTGAAGCACAAATCAGTATTTGTATATACATACCATTATCAGAGCACAACGATTATCCCTGGAACAGTTATAAACACTTGTTTCCAGATACAACATAGTACACAGCGGAAAATATGATAGTCTATAGCTAACTGGTGAAGCCTCCTGCTTCAAGCTCCTCCAACTTGAATCTGAAAAATCCCGACTACTTGACTGCCCATACAAATTTGGGCACCCAAGAGTTTAGGGAAAACAAACAAAATAAACTCTGGGTCAGTTATGGGACTGGTGTGAGTAAACTCAAATCACTTGGTTTAACTTTTCAAAATCCTTTTCAAAAGAAAAGATAATCGTAAGACCAATCCACACATAAACACGGATGGTTTTTACCTTACGATAACCCAAAACACTTGGAAATCATATATTATCTGATATTATTATAATGTCTAATCACAAGTAATTAAAATCTAGTAGAACGCTTGCATCTCACGCTCTACATATATAGTATACAAATCAAACTCGCAGGCACTTATTGGAGATTGGATTCCAACTCGACAAGGTATGGGACCACCTTCCGAACGTGTATCTCTAGAGGCGAATACATTGGGTTCAACAAGAACATCTTGCAACCCGGCCCACACATGACCGACCACTCATTTCGCTTGAGTGTATCGAATGTATATCACCAACGGTTGGGATCAGCAACCGCCTCCCGATAAGGGACAACATCGATAGATTTAAGAACAAAAGGAATTTCTCTAGATAGGTGATCATACATCCTAATGGGTGCGACCCACATAGCCATGCTGCCTGCCCGATTTTTGTCCAATTCCGGGTTGATGAGGCTTGAGGTTTGAATTATCTTCCAGAACATCTGGCCATCATTCACTTTGAATGCCACATCGTCATACCCGCCAAACCACAAATTGATTTCACCAAAAATACCACGGGTATACAGCTAAGAGAAACGAATTCCTCCGCCACCAAACGTAAGTACGTTTGAAGAGATCAACTTACGTAATTTATTGGATATACTCTGTCAGACACTCGTCCATTTACGTTTGTCCTGGGACTGGACAAACCGAAGGCACTATTCAGTACATCCATCTTAGGCACTGTTATCTAAGACTTATACAATAGCCCTTGCACTTCACTCCGTCTTCAAGATATTCAGCATACTTGATTCGCAACGCTTATGCCAATACGGAGTGGTTCTCTGGATAATAATCCAACCGGTCTCTCCATATTAACAACGTTAAAATGGTCAAAACTTTGATAGTCGGTGATTTAACTATCAAATGAAAACATGTCGGTGTGCAAACAATGATATTATTTCCAGAAGGAAATTCTATCGACCAAACATCATTCAACGTTTATCCCTTTTAGTTCATTCATTTATTCATTTCCCTTTTCACTTTCATTTACATTCCTTATTTAATATATTTAGAAAATATACGCTATTAACATTGGAAAACATTTCCATTATCTGTCCTCTATATTCAGAAAACATTTCTGACTCTCATTTGGAAAACATTTCCAAATCTCCTTCATTTTTGTTTTAAACAGATGTTTGAATAAACATCGCTATGCCAACTCACCATTTCACTCATTTACTAAATCCACTTAATCACTTCCACTCTCGAACCTTATCCACTTCTTAGTTAAAACTAAAGTCAGTCAAGTTGGGGTATAATTACCTCTCAGACGTTAACTGAACGACATTCTTAACTTTGAATTAGTCAGAGCTCACAACTTTAAACCAAACATTTCTTACATGACTCTCGGATTTGATCTACGAACACACCTTCTTTATCAAAATACTGATTATAACGGTAACGTTATAATCGCTGTCTTCAAACGTTTGGTTTATAAAACATTGCTTTCAACAACAGCGTTAAACCGCTGTCTAGCATTATAGAACACTTATCATAACCATAGCATTAAGATTGCTATTAAAACAGTTATTATAACGGCAGCGTTAAAATTGCTATTTAGATTTACCAAGACATTTATTATAACAGCAGCGTCTAAAATTGCTGTATAGACTTACAACATCTATTATAACAACAGCGCTAAAATCGTTGTTTAGTTTTATAAAAGCATTTCTTACAAAGACAGCGTTATAATCGCTATTTAAAATTATAAAAGCATTTCTTATAACAACAGCGTTATGATTGCTGTTTTGAATAAAATACCGTGTGCGACGCACACGCTTCCGTTGTTCATTTATAACTCTGTTTATTTTAAACAATTCAAGTTCTCCTTTAAACATATTTATAAACTATACATTCTTCTAACCACTTAATTCGATTTCTATAAATCCCCTTTTTATATACATTTTATTTGCAAAATATTTCCTTGTTTTAAACTATTTATTCTTTTATTTTAAGCATTTGAAAATCTTTCTTTAAACTTTCCTCTGTAATTTGCTAAATTCGGATCCATTTCCAAATATTGGTTTCAAAACCGATACTCACTTTCAAATATACATTCATATTTGAACTCACCTTTTAATTTATCCAATGGTTAATGATCCACTTAATTTATATCTTTATTTATAACATTTTTCTTGGTTTACCCAATGGAATAGGTTTCCATTTGCAACTCAATGAAAAAGGAAATTATTTCTAATTTGGAAATAAACTCTGCTTTTAAATTCTAATTTCCTTTTTCACATTCGATGATATTTTACGGTATCTAAAATACCAGGTTCCTAAGGCCAGGGTAAACCAAACACACAAATTCAACCATGGACAATGTAGCATAACATATATCACCATCAAATAAAACAGTAAATAAAATGTTGAGGGATCCAGTTGGATCCCTCCAACCTGTTTCCCTGCATCCACAGATGTTAATCAACATCAATAATATTATTTCACATCAATATGAAATATCATAACAAATATCGATTAACGATGTAATCGTACCAACCAATTTTATCAACGATTCAACCAAGCAACCATAACACAATATAAAATAAATTTAAAAACTCATTTATATAAAAATATAAATGAAGCAGAGTTAGTGAGTTTACTCACCTTGTTTTGCAGTCGATGAATCTTCTTTTGTTTCGTTCTAAAATCAATCAATGTTTGATTTTATCACGAAATTCAAGTTGTTCCGTTCTCAACCACGTCCATTCCATAAGGTAGACCTCGTCGTTACGATTTCAGCGTGACCGGTTTGGTCCAATTCTGTCAACGAATGAATTAGACGCAACTGTTACTACAACCTTAACACTTGATTTAAAATAATTATGTTTAATATAAATTATACTATTGAACCTTAATTACCCTTTTTCCGTAACTAACCCGCTTGAAACATCAGTTAGTACTTCTTCTCTCCTCACTGAAATGCGCAGACCACAAATACGGTGCACCATTCATTATGACAGGGAGCTTCACATTTGTATTTGGACAGCACTCTTTGGTACCCAATTTACCTTCAGACAAAACATGAAGCCTTCACTTCATCATTCATATTGTACGGTTGTGTGTGAACCCACCATGCTATCCAACCTTAACGCAACTTCCTTTCATCACAGTTACCACAGTACCACTCCCATGTACACAGTAAACCGCAACTAAACTTGCCCCAACCGAGACCATGTACTTACACCATTTTCCAATCACCCCTTACCCACCTTATACATTAATTACCACTTTAAAGGTTACTTACTTCCTTTAAACAAACACGGGCCTTCTTCCTGTTGCTGTTAAAATGACAAACCGTTTAATACTTCTTCCATCAGCTCATAAGCCTGCTGCCCTTCCAATGCACACTGAACCCACTATTCTTCTTTCCCCATCCTTGGCGTTATCACAAATGATCCCCCTTTTTTCCTTTCGCACAGACTCCACTTAATGTCTACAGCAAGAATCATTAAACCAAGTGCAACCGTAACTAGCGTGCAGATTTTCCATGCTCCCTTCGAAACTACAACTCCTCACCGAAACTAAATCCACCCACGTCTCCTGCATTTCAGTACGCATGATCCCCTTTTACACCATACTTCAAAATAAACCTGGTCACCTTTGTTTGGACCATTACACGCACGTTCATGACTCCAGGTACACGCATGATTGTTGGTATGCAAACTCATTTTACACACGTCCCAAGTCAGTTTCGTGACTTCCATGCAAACAAGAATGGTACCACCACTTCACCCTCTTTGCTGTACCCCTCCATCTCATCATTGTTACCAAAACGCGAGTCTCCCTTCACCATTACATCACATCGAACCACATCCTTAAACACCAAACACCACGAAAGACG
This sequence comes from Allium sativum, assembly GCA_030737875.1. Taxonomy (NCBI): domain Eukaryota; kingdom Viridiplantae; phylum Streptophyta; class Magnoliopsida; order Asparagales; family Amaryllidaceae; genus Allium; species Allium sativum. The sequence continues at coordinate 143,519,182 of CM060921.1, read as the reverse complement.
TCCACCACTTCACCCTTAGCTTCACCGCTCAAAGCTCCATCCCCATACACACATCAACTCGAGCTCGATACCCATTCCGGCGACCCATAGTTCAACTACCTTGCAGCACTAGGTGCCGCTGCAGTGGTTTCGATCTCCATAAGCCTAAACCGCACCATTTAAAACACATACGAAATTCTAGGCCTCACCGATGCGTACTCAAACATCTCGCCCTTTCCATTTTCTGATTTTTCCCTTTGGTTTTTTTTTTTTATTTTTGTTTCTGTTTTGGTGGCCGGTTCCAGAAAGCTTCGGCTTGGAAATATTTCTCCCCGAAGAAATTGAAAAGGAAGGCAGTGTATATTTATAATATGGTAAAACGTGGGTGAGAAGTAATAGGTCAGTAGAGTAGAACATAGGTGAGTCGGAAGAATTAATGGGGCATGTGATTTATGACTCCTTTGTCTGCACGCTTTGAAAATATAGGGTGTCACTGTATAATTTATTAAATGGCCTCAGTACTTCCTGTTTACATGTTTGCTGCTAGGTATAAAATAGGTATGTGTATAGCACCTCTTATGTCGGCTTGAACATTTCTTTTTGTCCGCAGATTATATAAATGGAAATATGCTTAGACGGTTACAAACACATATATCTATAAATGAAATTTCCCATTACAGTCTCAACAAAACCAATACCGATTTGCGTATCATGCATATTTATTTTATTATATTATTTATATTATAGCGAAACTTCGCGGTGAAGTATCAGTGACACTAACCACAGTCGATTTCTATTTACTGATAAAAAAAACTAATCTTGGTGTAAAAAGGTATTCTGAACCCAATGGGACAAGTTTCGTCGAATTCTGACATCGAATGAAAAAAATTCCTTTATAAAACCAGAAATGAACACGCGTTTAAATTTTTCACGATCACCAGATAAATCAAATCAACTTGAAACTGCGAACACCGACAATAACTTTTCGATACGAAACCAACGGCACTAGTTTCGTCGCATTCTGAGACTGTTGCCCCGGTAGACTGTTTTTGGCGCGTACCGCACTGCCCTTCTGAACACCAAATTTTCCGATCTCTAAAAATAACAAACTATATACCTACCCTGACTATATCCGACGCTACGAACTCACCGGAACTGGTTTCGTGGCCTGATTCGATCGTTTGTTCAAGTCACACTCTAATATCCCTTTATTCAGTTGAATTAATTTAATTGCACTGAACGAGCTTTTACGGCTACCGTGGTTACATACGACATCGGTTTTCCATGCCACTCACCACCATACAATAATTTAACGATACGGTCCCAATGAAACTGATTTCGTCGAAAACAGAGTCCGTTTGCAAAACGGCTATTTTAACATGTATAATTTAAATAACGATTTCCACAGCGACTATTTCAAAATTTGATTTGACCATAACTAACAAATTATAACACGAAATCAAGATTTTTTACTTTCATATGAAAATTATAATAAATACGGTTCCAACATGTCTTGTTTCACAGAAATCCGACTTATATCGGATCCTGTATCCTCAGTTGAAGTTCAAAACTCTATATTACGAACTACCGCGCGATTTCGAGCTCTTTTTATAATTATATTATAAATTAACGTTCAAACTTCGTTTTTAATTAATAAATTACTATATGTAATTCAATTAATTTTTTTTTTAAAACAAATTTAAATATTCAGAATTTAACGGCCGAAAATCCGGGTCGTTACATTCCTTCCCCCTTAAAATAATTTCGTCCTCGAAATTGCTAAGGTAGGAAAAGATGCTACGTATCCTGTTAACTAGGTCCAATAATCCTTTTTGTTCACTTCTTAATTTCAGCTTAACTGAACCAATTTATTTAAATTAAAATATTAATTTATTCTTACTAATGAAAATTTTCAAAAATTCTGAAAATTTTCTAACATTTTAAATTCTGAAAAATGTCGGCAGCATCTCCTCTGCATGGCTCAATCGGCACAATCACAAATCGCCTTTCTAGGCCTCTCCAATCCAAAAGAAAATCAAAAAGCCAAGTGGCTTGCCCCATAGGCTCATAAAATCATCAATCCAAATAATATTGTAAACATGTACCTTTTTGTCGGGCATAATTCTATCCCTGCATTTGCTTCCATTCAATATCTGCCCAGCATATCCATTCCAACTGATTTCCAATCAGTCCAACTTCCAGTCTTTAACTCTCTAATCAACTTCTGATTAGTCCACTTCCATTTTATAAATCCAGCTCTGAATTCTATTTAAGTCAATCCACTTATTACACTTGAATTTAATTCAATTCCAATTAACGACATCCAGTATATATTCAACTTGCTTCGTATAAGTCGAATTCATCTTAATAATTCATATCCTTCTTTCCTCTATATTTCATCCACGATTATATCTAATCGAATCGAGTTTCTTTTAACTCTACTCAAGGTGAATTTTTACTTTATTTTGTTCACTTCCACCCTTTAAATCTATTTATCTTCATAAGTTAGATCTAATTCAGAATTTAAATTCCCTGGTTTTATTTCAAAATCAGTTTGAAACCAGTATATATTTATACATAATAATCAACTCAATTCAAAACATTTGAATTTTTAAAACATCCTGTCATTTTCAAATAAATTTTCATTCCCAAATTACTATGGTAGCAATCCGTCACTCAGAAACTTGAGAATGAATACCGATAATGTCGCGACCCATTATCAGTACTATTTCCTCGCCACTGAAGTGATTTCAGTGCTTAATTACTTTCAAATCCATTTAAAACCATTCTAATTCAAAAATCTCTTCAAACCAATGCTATACTACCTTTGAAATACTTCAAGGAATATTTTCAAAATATCCGGGATTTAAATTCCAATTTATGGTTTGAATTTAATTCTAGTTTATCTTGGTTATATAACCATTTCAATATCTTATAATTCCATTTGATTGTAACAACAATCAACACATTCGATAATTTCAGAAAAATCTCCCTTTATATCAAAATAACTTTTGGGCAAATTATTTCATTTACCCATTTTAAAATAATACTGCGTCGAATTGTTTTGTTCGAGAGTTTAGAAACACCTATCGATACAGTTGTACTTCCTGTCTCGACCAGAATTCATAAACCACTCTACAAACCAGCCAAGACAATATAAAACAATTTTTATATCAAATCTACAAATACGCGCTCTTACATATACACTCAAACTCAATCTAGGGTATTACTAACCCCATCTCTATTGAGTCACGCCACAGAGCCAAGGTAATTACTTAACCTTCAGCTCTGATACCAACTGAAACGACCCAAATTTCCGTACCCTTTGAGTCGACAAATCATACCACACGTCCAACCCAAATTGCACAGAAATACGAATCATTTTTTTGAAAGAAGTTAGAGGATGAGAAATAGAAAGAAAGAAATATTAGAATAGGAGAAAACGAAGATCTCAAACTCACAGCGGAACGAATAAAATATATTAGATAATATAACTTTGAAGCACAAATCAGTATTTGTATATACATACCATTATCAGAGCACAACGATTATCCCTGGAACAGTTATAAACACCTGTTTCCAGATACAACATAGTACACAGCGGAAAATATGATAGTCTATAGCTAACTGGTGAAGCCTCCTGCTTCAAGCTCCTCCAACTTGAATCTGAAAAATCCCGACTACTTGACTGCCCGTACAAATTTGGGCACCCAAGAGTTTAGGGAAAACAAACAAAATAAACTTTGGGTCAGTCATGGGACTGGTGTGAGTAAACTCAAATCACTTGGTTTAACTTTTCAAAATCCTTTTCAAAAGAAAAGATAATCGTAAGACCAATCCACACATAAACACGGATGGTTTTTACCTTACGATAACTCAAAACACTTGGAAATCATATATTATCTGATATTATTATAATGTCTAATCACAAGTAATTAAAATCTAGTAGAACGCTTGCATCTCACGCTCTACATATATAGTATACAAATCAAACTCGCAGGCACTTATTGGAGATTGGATTCCAACTCGACAAGGTATGGGACCACCTTCCGAACGTGTATCTCTAGAGGCGAATACACTGGGTTCAACAAGAACATCTTGCAACCCGGCCCACACATGACCGACCACTCATTTCGCTTGAGTGTATCGAATGTATATCACCAACGGTTGGTCAGCAACCGCCTCCCGATAAGGGACAGCATCGATAGATTTAAGAACAAAAGGAATTTCTCTAGATAGGTGATCATACATCCTAATGGGTGCGACCCACATAGCCATGCTGCCTGCCCGATTTTTGTCCAATTCCGGGTTGATGAGGCTTGAGGTTTGAATTATCTTCCAGAACATCTGGCCATCATTCACTTTGAATGCCACATCGTCATACCCGCCAAACCACAAATTGATTTCACCAAAAATACGACGGGTATACAGCTAAGAGAAACGAATTCCTCCGCCACCAAACATAAGTACGTTTGAAGAGATCAACTTACGTAATTTATTGGATATACTCTGTCAGACACTCGTCCATTTACGTTTGTCCTGGGATTGGACAAACCGAAGGCACTATTCAGTACATCCATCTTAGGCACTGTTATCTAAGACTTATACAATAGCCCTTGCACTTCACTCCGTCTTCAAGATATTCAGCATACTTGATTCGCAACGCTTATGCCAATACGGAGTGGTTCTCTTGATAATAATCCAACCGGTCTCTCCATATTAACAACGTTAAAATGGTCAAAACTTTGATAGTCGGTGATTTAACTATCAAATGAAAACATGTCGGTGTGCAAACAATGATATTATTTCCAGAAGGAAATTCTATCGACCAAACATCATTCAACGTTTATCCCTTTTAGTTCATTCATTTATTCATTTCCCTTTTCACTTTCATTTACATTCCTTATTTAATATATTTAGAAAATATACGCTATTAACATTGGAAAACATTTCCATTATCTGTCCTCTATATTCAGAAAACATTTCTGACTCTCATTTGGAAAACATTTCCAAATCTCCTTCATTTTTGTTTTAAACAGATGTTTGAATAAACATCGCTATGCCAACTCACCATTTCACTCATTTACTAAATCCACTTAATCACTTCCACTCTCGAACCTTATCCACTTCTTAGTTAAAACTAAAGTCAGTCAAGTTGGGGTATAATTACCTCTCAGACGTTAACTGAACGACATTCTTAACTTTGAATTAGTCAGAGCTCACAACTTTAAACCAAACATTTCTTACATGACTCTCGGATTTGATCTACGAACACACCTTCTTTATCAAAATACTGATTATAACGGTAACGTTATAATCGCTGTCTTCAAACGTTTGGTTTATAAAACATTGCTTTCAACAACAGCGTTAAACCGCTGTCTAGCATTATAGAACGCTTATCATAACCATAGCATTAAGATTGCTATTAAAACAGTTATTATAACGGCAGCGTTAAAATTGCTATTTAGATTTACCAAGACATTTATTATAACAGCAGCGTCTAAAATTGCTGTATAGACTTACAACATCTATTATAACAACAGCGCTAAAATCGCTGTTTAGTTTTATAAAAGCATTTCTTACAAAGACAGCGTTATAATCGCTATTTAAAATTATAAAAGCATTTCTTATAACAACAGCGTTATGATTGCTGTTTTGAATAAAATACCGTGTGCGACGCACACGCTTCCGTTGTTCATTTATAACTCTGTTTATTTTAAACAATTCAAGTTCTCCTTTAAACATATTTATAAACTATACATTCTTTTAACCACTTAATTCGATTTCTATAAATCCCCTTTTTATATACATTTTATTTGCAAAATATTTCCTTGTTTTAAACTATTTATTCTTTTATTTTAAGCATTTGAAAATCTTTCTTTAAACTTTCCTCTATAATTTGCTAAATTCGGATCCATTTCCAAATATTGGTTTCAAAACCGATACTCACTTTCAAATATACATTCATATTTGAACTCAACTTTTAATTTATCCAATGGTTAATGATCCACTTAATTTATATCTTTATTTATAACATTTTTCTTGGTTTACCCAATGGAATAGGTTTCCATTTGCAACTCAATGAAAAAGGAAATTATTTCTAATTTGGAAATAAACTCTGCTTTTAAATTCTAATTTCCTTTTTCACATTCGATGATATTTTACGGTATCTAAAATACCAGGTTCCTAAGGCCAGGGTAAACCAAACACACAAATTCAACCATGGACAATGTAGCATAACATATATCACCATCAAATAAAACAGTAAATAAAATGTTGAGGGATCCAGTTGGATCCCTCCAACCTGTTTCCCTGCATCCACAGATGTTAATCAACATCAATAATATTATTTCACATCAATATGAAATATCATAACAAATATCGATTAACGATGTAATCGTACCAACCAATTTTATCAACGATTCAACCAAGCAACCATAACACAATATAAAATAAATTTAAAAACTCATTTATATAAAAATATAAATGAAGCAGAGTTAGTGAGTTTACTCACCTTGTTTTGCAGTCGACGAATCTTCTTTTGTTTCGTTCTAAAATCAATCAGTGTTTGATTTTATCACGAAATTCAAGTTGTTCCGTTCTCAACCACGTCCATTCCATAAGGTAGACCTCGTCGTTACGATTTCAGCGTGACCGGTTTGGTCCAATTCTGTCAACGAATGAATTAGACGCAACTGTTACTACAACCTTAACACTTGATTTAAAATAATTATGTTTAATATAAATTATACTATTGAACCTTAATTACCCTTTTTCCGTAACTAACCTGCTTGAAACATCAGTTAGTACTTCTTCTCTCCTCACTGAAATGCGCAGACCACAAATACGGTGCACCATTCATTATGACAGGGAGCTTCACATTTGTATTTGGACAGCACTCTTTGGTACCCAATTTACCTTCAGACAAAACATGAAGCCTTCACTTCATCATTCATATTGTACGGTTGTGTGTGAACCCACCATGCTATCCAACCTTAACGCAACTTCCTTTCATCACAGTTACCACAGTACCACTCCCATGTACACAGTAAACCGCAACTAAACTTGCCCCAACCGAGACCATGTACTTACACCATTTTCCAATCACCCCTTACCCACCTTATACATTAATTACCACTTTAAAGGTTACTTACTTCCTTTAAACAAACACGGGCCTTCTTCCTGTTGCTGTTAAAATGACAAACCGTTTAATACTTCTTCCATCAGCTCATAAGCCTGCTGCCCTTCCAATGCACACTGAACCCACTATTCTTCTTTCCCCATCCTTGGCGTTATCACAAATGATCCCCCTTTTTTCCTTTCGCACAGACTCCACTTAATGTCTACAGCAAGAATCATTAAACCAAGTGCAACCGTAACTAGCGTGCAGATTTTCCATGCTCCCTTCGAAACTACAACTCCTCACCGAAACTAAATCCACCCACGTCTCCTGCATTTCAGTACGCATGATCCCCTTTTACACCATACTTCAAAATAAACCTGGTCACCTTTGTTTGGACCATTACACGCACGTTCATGACTCCAGGTACACGCATGATTGTTGGTATGCAAACTCATTTTACACACGTCCCAAGTCAGTTTCGTGACTTCCATGCAAACAAGAATGGTACCACCACTTCGCCCTCTTTGCTGTACCCCTCCATCTCATCATTGTTACCAAAACGCGAGTCTCCCTTCACCATTACATCACACCGAACCACATCCTTAAACACCAAACACCACGAAAGACGTCCACCACTTCACCCTTAGCTTCACCGCTCAAAGCTCCATCCCCATACACACATCAACTCGAGCTCGATACCCATTCCGGCGACCCATAGTTCAACTACCTTGCAGCACTAGGTGCCGCTGCAGTGGTTTCGATCTCCATAAGCCTAAACCGCACCATTTAAAACACATACGAAATTCTAGGCCTCACCGATGCGTACTCAAACATCTCGCCCTTTCCATTTTCTGATTTTTCCCTTTGGTTTTTTTTTTTTTTTTTGTTTCTGTTTTGGTGGCCGGTTCCAGAAAGCTTCGGCTTGGAAATATTTCTCCCCGAAGAAATTGAAAAGGAAGGCAGTGTATATTTATAATATGGTAAAACGTGGGTGAGAAGTAATAGGTCAGTAGAGTAGAACATAGGTGAGTCGGAAGAATTAATGGGGCATGTGATTTATGACTCCTTTGTCTGCACGCTTTGAAAATATAGGGTGTCACTGTATAATTTATTAAATGGCCTCAGTACTTCCTGTTTACATGTTTGTTGCTAGGTATAAAATAGGTATGTGTATAGCACCTCTTATGTCGGCTTGAACATTTCTTTTTGTCCGCAGATTATATAAATGGAAATATGCTTAGACGGTTACAAACACATATATCTATAAATGAAATTTCCCATTACAGTCTCAACAAAACCAATACCGATTTGCGTATCATGCATATTTATTTTATTATATTATTTATATTATAGCGAAACTTCGCGGTGAAGTATCAGTGACACTAACCACAGTCGATTTCTATTTACTGATAAAAAAACTAATCTTGGTGTAAAAAGGTATTCTGAACCCAATGGGACAAGTTTCGTCGAATTCTGACATCGTATGAAAAAAATTCCTTTATAAAACCAGGAATGAACACGCGTTTAAATTTTTCACGATCACCAGATAAATCAAATCAACTTGAAACTGCGAACACCGACAATAACTTTTCGATACGAAACCAGCGGCACTAGTTTCGTCGCATTCTGAGACTGTTGCCCCGGTAGACTGTTTTTGGCGCGTACCGCACTGCCCTTCTGAACACCAAATTTTCCGATCTCTAAAAATAACAAACTATATACCTACCCTGACTATATCCGACGCTACGAACTCACCGGAACTGGTTTCGTGGCCTGATTCGATCGTTTGTTCAGGTCACACTCTAATATCCCTTTATTCAGTTGAATTAATTTAATTGCACTGAACGAGCGTTTACGGCTACCGTGGTTACATACGACATCGGTTTTCCATGCCACTCACCACCGTACAATAATTTAACGATACGGTCCCAATGAAACTGATTTCGTCGGAAACAGAGTCCATTTGCAAAACGGCTATTTTAACATGTGTAATTTAAATAACGATTTCCACAGCGACTATTTCAAAATTTGATTTGACCATAACTAACAAATTATAACACGAAATCTAGATTTTTCTCTTTCATATGAAAATTATAATAAATACGGTTCCAACGTGTCTTGTTTCACAGAAATCCGACTTATATCGGATCCTGTATCCTCAGTTGAAGTTCAAAACTCTATATTACGAACTACCGCGCGATTTCGAGCTCTTTTTATAATTATATTATAAATTAACGTTCAAACTTCGTTTTTAATTAATAAATTACTATATGTAATTCAATTAAATTTTTTTTTAAAACAAATTTAAATATTCAGAATTTAACGGCCGAAAATCCGGGTCGTTACACTTTTTCTGGAATTTCAGTTAAATTGTGGTCATAATTTTGCAAACTTTCCAATTCCTTTCTCTTCTTTTTTTCGTCTCGTAATTGTTTTTCTATAGACTGAAGCTTTTTTTGTAACTGCTCAACTTTTTTTATAACTTTGTAATTTCTTTAACTTTGCCTTCGACTTGTGTTAGAAGACAGCTTCGTTATCTTCTTTTTTCTCCTCTTCCAAAGTTTTGTTCACTTTCAGTAGAAGATTTTTTTCATCTTTCATAATTTTTTTGAATCTCTTTGCGAACTGAAAAAATAAAATTAGGAAAAGAATAATTGTTACTTCATATTGTTGATTAATTTGTTATGTGCTAATTTATTTGACTTCTAAGTGAAAGTACTGAATATTGATTAATATGCATAAGACTAATCAAAGGTTTAGATAATAACAACAAGAAATAATTAAAAAGATAAAAGTTCTTATCTTTTCTACATGTGTTAAAAATTAAGATTTTTTAATCTAAAAATAACAGTAAAATGACATAATCAGCAAGGAAGTTCAGGATTTTTTTTACCTTTTTTGACTTAATGGATTTAATTGATATGTTTTTCAATAACAATAAATCTCATTTTAACATTCTTGGTCTTTCATTTCCACATCTCTCTTTAACCTTTATGATTTGTTTTCTTTCACAAAGCCAATACCGTTAAAAAATTAAAAGATGTTAATTTTTGATATTAAATAAATTCAATGTATATTATTAAGTATAAAATACATACCAATAATATCATGGAGCATTCGGGCATATTTCTTAGGTCTTTTGCAAAATTTTCAACATTTTGGGACATGTGTGTGTGAATAGATTTTGCCCAAGAAATGGAATTTATGTTCTTTAAATTCAACAATTTAGGAATAAACCCCCATTGTAAGTAGAATTGGTTGTTGGGGAAGAAGAATGTGATAATTAGTAACAAAAGAAGCAATTTCACTAAATCTTCACTTCCGTTCCTTTCTTCAATCATTATGTTGATTCTCTTACTCAAATTTTTCTTATTTACCCTCTCATTCCACTCAAAATGTCGATTCAGAAAACTTAAGTACTCCTCATCCAAGTTATTCCTACTAATAAACCAATTGGGAATATATTGTTTTCGGCTAATGGAATTCCAAGTATTAAACTAGTATCCTCTTCAGTCAACTTAAGACTAGCATCTACTATTTTAAATGCTTTCTCTTAGCTATCATATGATGTACTGAATTCATCTAAACTTTTTTCACTTTTACAATATCCTTTCTTTTGATTTTACCTTCCAAAAATATACGAAATAAATTCCTGAAAGGTGTTCTATCTATATTTGACATTGTAGCAAAAGAGAATATGTCTTTTTTCCCTTTATTTTAGTCATCACCTTGAAGAATGCATCTAAATTACACCTATAAGTTCCCTTATGTTTTTCCTCACCCCTTTTTTCCACTTTATATTGTTCAGCATCATCTTCAGTGTTGGGGTCGGAGTTGTTAACTAAATTTTCATATAACATCCTTCTGGAGGAGAGTAGACACATTCGTGAAGCTTTGGCTCTGACTGTAGAATTCTTTTCTCTGCTTCAGTGAAGTTGGTTGTATGAACCTGTTATACCAAATTAATAAATGAAATAATTTAAATTTATTTACAAAAGAATATTTCTATTTATCTTTTGGTTAAGCATGCAGATGACCACATGAATAATATATCTTTCTTAAAAAAGGTAAACAAATTTATCTTTTTACACAATTTATATGTTTACTCACAATATGATGTACATGTTTTATCTTTACCATTTGTTATATAATCATCTATTGTCTATTAATCAAATTATTTTACCGGAATATAATGATAATATAGTCTAACTATTACAATTAATAGTATAAAATTTTGTTTACTTACAATAGGATTATGTGGAGGTGTTGTATTCTGCATCGTATCGCTGAGTTTATCACAAAAAGAATCTGAATGATTCCTTACATTTGAACATTGCTGTCCATTAATGTGAATAAAGATTCATTGTTGTGTATCTTCAATTGGTTTGTTTTCATTAGCGTTCGTTGATCTAGTTCTATGCATTTTTCCTGCACTGAAATATCAATTTTGTTATTGGACAATTTTTTTACTATAAACATATATGCCATATATGCATACTAAAATTAATGATCAACCAAAAATAATTAGGTTGACTATTCAAGTTATTAGCAATAAAAGTATTTAAAAATCACTTTTTTTAAAAGATAAAAACATTTATATTTTTTCGCTAATTTTTAATTATTAATAAAACATAGCTATTCAAATGATAATCATTTTTTTTAAAAGAAGACTATTTTACAATTTTCCAAAATTTGTATTATGAAGTTATTGTTTTAAAAAAAAATACTATTTGTATAAAAAAATAAATTTGTTTATGTTTTTAAACCAAACACATTTATAGCTTCAAAAAATTTAATGAAGATATTTCTTTTTAATTTTTTTCTTTAGTAATTTAACAAAACTTCTTTAATAATTTGTATATCTGATTGTTTAAAGACAATAATAATTTAAAATACAATATCTGTATAGAAAGATAAACTTGTTTATCTTTTTACACCAAATACATTTATAGCTTCAAAAATATTCATAAAGATAGTTTTTATTAAATTTTTTTCCTTAGTAATTTAACAAAACTTCTTTTATAACTTGTATATCTTATTGTTTAAAGTCAATAATAATTTAAATTATAATATTCGTATAAAAAGATAAAAAAGTTTATCTTTTTAAGCCAAATATATTTCTAGGTTCAAATTTAAACAAAAAATAGTTTTTATTAAATTTTACTTCCTTAGTAATTTAACATAACTAAATTAATAAGTTGTATATCTGATTGTGTAAAGACAATAATAATTTGAAATACAATATCTATATAGAAAGATAAACTGTTTAATTACACTATATAGAAATATAAGTTTCATTTATCCTTACAGCAAAATAAAAGATAATAATGATTATATAACATCAACTATCCTTACAGCCAAAAATTACACATAATTATTCTCATGGTATAAAGTAATCATAATTATTGTATCAGCTGTAAAAACTTAAAGATAAATCCTTTTATATTTTTAGTAGTAAAAGATAAAATAATAACTCAAACAGTTATTTAGATAGATATATTTATGCAGTTGTACATTCTGAAGCAGTGATGTAACAATTCGGTTTGAACATATGGAATCAGTGTTGTTAAAACTGGAAGTTTTACAATAATTTTTCATAATCTAAGTTCCCTATTTTGGTATAAAGTAGACAAGCAGACACTAAAAGTTTAGTTATAGTTTAGTTAAACTTAAATATTACTCATAATTATTTAAAAGATAAATGTATTTTTCTTTTGAGTAATCAAAGGGGCAAAAACCGTCAGTAATAATCAAACAACCAAAAAAAGGAGTTACAAGCACACAAGAAAACAGAATAATAGTTGAAAAGTAGGGATTTATAATGCTTAGATGCTTCGGTTAATGTTGAATGGTAAAAGATGAAAAACTAGATTCTGACTTGTAGGGTATTAGCCATTTTACGATTTTACCTTGTTTCAGAGTGTCGACTTGTATGAGAAGATCAATTCGTTTGAGAAGATCAAATTTGGGATTTAGGGTTTTATGGAATCGCCTGTTTTGAGAAATTGGAGACGAAGATGGACATGTTTTTTTTAATTTGTCCTGGAAACTAATTATGCATGGTCTATGTCCTAGTAATTAATATTTTAAATAAAGGAGTCCCTTTAAGTGAAAATCCCCTTTTGAGAAATTAGTAAGTTCTTAGAAACTGAAAAGTTGAAGAACTTGAGTCAAGCGAAGGTTGAGTTGGTTAAGTAAACGACCTTCAGTTCCTTCTTCCTTTTCGGGGACGAAAAGATTTTAAGTGGGGAAGGTAGTAACTACCCGTATTTTTGGAACCAAATTAAAATTTATTTTTAATTGATTTTCATAGAAATTAAATATTTTAGATGAATTATTTTGAGAATAAACGACTTAAAATTTATTTTAATCGAAGTTAGAATATATAAATTTAAAATTTAATTAAAACGAGCTTGAAATGGCATGGTAATTTGAAAATTTGGTTTTAAACTTTGAATGAGTGTATATAATTCAATATAAATCAGAATTGATAAAACAAGAAACGTTAGGATATTTTGAATTGTAACTTTCTAACGACTATAAGAAATTGAGATTTCACTTTATAAATTGTAAGTTATGTCTTAATTAAAATTTAGAATAGTCGCTATGGAATATATATATATATATATATATATATATATATTAAATATAGCCCTTAAAAATAGCCATTTTACATACGGAATAATTTGACTCGAAACCACTTCCATTTTGTTCAAAATGTCGTTTGTGACTTTTAAAACTATACGCATCGATACCTTTGGAGTTGGTAAAATTTGGTCTTTGTCATTGGATGTGACCAAAATATCACTTTTTACATATGGATGAATTCAGACTCGACTTTCATTGAGTTCAAAATGTCGTTTACGTGTTTGAAAACTATAAACTTCGATATATGCCGGGCTTCAGAGATTTGGCACCTTGGTTGGGTCTTGGTTGGCTAAACCTAGCCCACTCACTTAAGTGCCCCCATCAGTCTCTCCTTCATTCACTTCTCCACTTCAAAAAAATTAGAAAATGGGGAATAAGAAGTGGAATTTCCTATGCTGGGTTTTTCAATTAGAAGCTCAAATCAAGTGTAGAAACCTGGGTAAGCTTCTCCATCTTCCCCTCCATATTCTCCATCTTGTTTCCTCTTCAATTTGCGGTATTTCCTATGATCTAACTTCTTGGAAATTTGTACATTCATGTTTAGATTGAAGGTTAGCAAGCTATATTGGAAGAGAGGTTGTTCTAGTTTGTCACTGGATTGATTTCATATTTTTAAACAAGCAAAGGTGAGATCTTTTTGAACTCACATCTATGCCATGAGCCTAGAGGCTTGTAAAGTGTAATTTAAGTTCATTTAGATTTGTGAATATGCATATGAATTGGTTACATAAGTATACACTTTCCGATTCATTAGTTTTAGTTTCGTTAAATTGGAATTTTTCGTTTAGATTGTACATACAAGCGTATGCGCATGATATGAGTTGTTTTTGGTGATATTGTGAAGCTCTGTTGTCGCACCGACAAGTTCTAAGACTTCACAATTTGCTTATATCACATTTAATTGCTTTGGTTAGAGAATTTAGTCGTTTTGGAGTTTATATTCAAAATCATTAAAATCTCATGTATATATGTTTATGCATGTGTTGTTGAGTGATTTTGGCAAGATAAAGAGGCTTCATTCTCACTTAGGAAGCATTATAAGCCATCACCATTGATTCGGGCTCATCCGAGACCGGTTGCAAATTAATTCTTAGGAAAAATCTTGCATTTTGCTTCAAGTCAAACATCTGAACCAAAGCAACAGACGTCTGATTTAGCTCAAGAAAATAATTATTTGCTTCAGGTTGGACGTCTGAACCGAAGCAAAAGACATCTAATATAGCACCAAATTGAACTAAATTCTTGTGGGTTCAAATCAAAGGAAATTCAGAAGTCAGAATTGTTAGGTCAGACGTCTGAATCCTGTTTTTGGTTTGTTGAGCGGTGGAGACTACAGTCAACAGTTTAGGTCCATCCAGGCTCTTTCTCGGCCGAGTTTCGGCCCATTTCGCCTTCGTTTGTGACTTTTTAGTTTCTCTAATTCACAGATTTCAACATCCCGATTCTTACGAAATCATTTCATAAATCGTGAATTAAAGAATGACGGAGTGGAAACCAATGGTGAGAACTCTCTCACTCAATTCTTTTATACAGTTATTTATTTTTACAACTGGATATATGTTGATTACCTATGATTTCAATATTTGTTTGGTGATTAATGGATGCTTATAGTTTTAAATGTTATCATTATTAAATTGTTAAAATAAAACGTTTATATTTTGAATTGATTTAGGATGACAATGTGACGACCCCAAACTTCCGTAGTACGAAAGTAAGGATAATCATAGGAGTATAACATAATTACAACAATAACAGATCTCAGATAATAGCATAACACATAAATCATTGCAGCGGAAATAAAAATGTCATCACAACATAACGTCACAAACATCAGAGTACGCAGTTACAGGATACACTTAGCAAAATAAAAGTCTCAACAAAGAAGGAAATAAGTCTCAACAAAGAAAGAAATAAGTCTCAATCTCCATCAAGTACATCAAAGATCAATAAAGTCTAAATGCCTCAAGAAACAATAAAAAGATAAAAAGAAAAGGGTTCTTTATCTTCTTCATAAGCAAGCTCCAGTCCAGAATGTGTCCATAACTAAACCTGTCATTTGGCTGCTCGTGTGGAAAGAGGGCACCCGAGTTTGCAAAGTGAAACAAACTACGAGTCAGTCATGGGACTAGTATGAGAAATCTTTCTTAACTAATAATATGGCAATTCACAGGACCACGCCGCTAACGCAGACTAGTTTACTCTATTGGATTGCCAGTGCATAAGTTTAATAATTTTATCTCAAAAACAACGCAATGCTTTTTAGAAAATGAAATCATTATAGGACTCAAGTCCCATCACACAAAGCAACACAAACCAGAGGATAGAGTTTTACCTTATAATGATAAAAAATGCTTGATACGTAGAAAACAATATTTTTAATATTATTATTAGTGTCCAATATGTTTCAAAAATACTTCAAAGTAAATGTATCAATCCTAGATGACATAGTACCCCATCCAACTATGTCGCCATATATTGGTTTACAATCAAAACCGTAGTGTCGTATAGGAGAGTGGATTTCCATCATGAGTCAAGGCTAGGGACGATATCCTAACCGATTCGAGACACTCAAGTAATGTCTTAGGATCACACCTACAGGCAACCCTGGGATATTGCAGGGCCGGTCCACAAATACTTTAGTGGATTGGCAATTCCTGAACACACGCTTCCCGGTCCTATTGAACCTGTAAAATGGTCACAATCGATCCTAAATCCGAGGTGCCTCATTCCATCAACCACATAAGTAAAAATGTCGAGCCTTTTAAAAACCCAAACACCACTTCTAACTAGAAAGAAACGTGTGCAGCCCCTGCATTCCCTTGTCCCGTTTCTGACTCTACCGGGGTGTGAGACCCGCGAGGTAACGTTATACACAAAGCTATGCCAAAATAGGCTATGCTTTGATCATCATCCACGAGGACCTGCTTTTCAACAAAAGCCTCGATCAATTGCATCTTTGCATGTCACATTGACAAATCATGCCATGCGATCGATAACTACCAATATATAACCTTTGAGCTCATGCGTCTCAAAGAAGGGTGTTAAGAAAGAGAATAGAATTCTCCTCCACCAACAGATATATATTAAATAGAGATCAATTTACATGGAATGATATCCAATGTCGGACACACATCCATTTACAAGTCCGTTCTGGGTCTGAACAAAACCGGAGTCACCTTATTCCTCGTCCCGTATGTCCAATACGGAAGAAAGGTGCTCGCATATTCAGACAATCAACAAGTACGTCCGGGTAACTACAATTTAACCCTTTACTGGTAGCTAACCAATGTCGGGCATCAGTAGTTGAGACGATCCCAAAACCCCATGCCACGGTGTTAAGGACAATCTTTGGAATATAACACGTTAATCATCATTAGCAGAGTACAGATAATAGCATAAACAAGAAATAGAATAATTTACACAAATATGACAGCAGAATCATATACATATCACCACATTAGAGAGCACAGTGCAGGATACTACTTAATGCATAATAATACATATTCAGTCTACATCGCCTGTGGCGGTGATCGACACTAGAAAAGCGCGATATTTGTAATAAAATTTTGCAAGCGCACAGGTGTGTTGCATACAGGTCGAACATAGGGAGGTAAATTAAAATCAAATTATTTATCTAATCTCTTGGGCGAGTTAGACGAAGTCTGGAGATTTTGTTGAATTAAAAACAAATTGAAATTGCGAACTTAGGATTATCGTTGAATCTAATCAATGATTAATCACTAAAAAATGGAAATTGCAAAACAAGAACAACAATGCAGAAAATAAAAGTGCAGAATAAGAAGAACAAAAAAAATTAGGATTCTTGTTGAAACTAATCAAACGACTAATCACTAATGAAACAAATGTAAAATACAACTAGTACTCTACCGAATCTAATTGGGTAGATGACACTAGTTGCTAAAAAAATACTAGAAAGTAAAAGAAGAATAAGAAGAATTTTTATTAGAGTAATGGAATACAGAAATGAGATGGTGTCTACAATGACATTACAAGGGTATTTATATGACATAACCAAACCCTAACCCTAATTACAATTGGGCCTAGCCATTACATCACTAATTAGTTCACAATGGGAATCTCAAATGGGCCTTAGTTAAATCTATTAAATTTTTGGCCTTTCTTCTTTTCCTCTTGGTTCTTTGACAAGCCTCCCTTGATTTGAGATGTGCATGGCCTTTTTATCAATCATTTTCTTGTCCAACAGCAACTAGATGTGAGATCTTCATCTACAATTCTTCAAAATGTAAATATATAGCAATCTGATCTCCATTTCTCTACTTTTCTAGTCGCATGCGGGCTGGGTTGGAATATCTGTAAATGTGACAAAATAATACCCAAGTAATATTTATTTATATACAATAGATAAGATATAAGAGCATAAAATAAACACATTTCTATGTCAATCAAATACCCCCACAGTTATCTTTTACTCGTCCTCGAGTAAAACAAGAAATGAAAAACTAGACTAGATAGGTCACACTTTCGTAGGAAACACGATTGCATTGAGCGTATGCAACAAGCCGTTAAACCTCTAGGTGTCCCTAGTAGGACGAGTGGTGTCTCGTGAGGGTTTTCAGCGGATACTACCCACAAAATCCAAATGCAGTATGCTATGATTCTAATGAAATTACATAAATGCAATGAACATATGCAAAAATTGAAAACAAAAATGAAAACACGACTTGTTTTTAGGGAAGTGGTACAACAAATTAAATTAACAATTTCTAGTCAGTTGATTTTATTTTAGATATCTCAACTTGTCACAAATTTTCAATATAAATCAAGTTTTCAAATGTTAAATTCCAGTTTGGCCAGTTTGTTCGGTTGATAACATAGTGCAGCCATGAAATAGATTCTTAGTTTGCTTGGCACAGTTTGTAAAGTGGTATTCTAATTTCCTTGTGTATGGCTATTCAAATCAATAAGGTCAAGAAATGTTTGAGCATCATCGCTTATTCTCTATCTCTATAAAATTTTAAAATTTATGATTAAGTACATACACCAAACTTAGAAGACCAAGGTTTACCACCCACGCACTGCCTCGCGGACTAACGGAGAGTAGGTAAAGAGCTTGGCGGATTGTGCAGGCCGACTTTGACTTTGTCAACAACGTGTCGGTAATCCTTAGGTGTCCAATCTCATAAAATGAGACCAAGATATTCCAACGCTGACTTTGTCAACAACATGTCGGATATAGCTTGGCGGGTTCGCACACCAACGCTAGATATACAAGCAATGTTGGATACCCTTGGATTACTATTATTATTATTGAAATTATAAGCACAAAAGAGAGTTACGCGAATTCAACTTAACACGACTTAGTTTTAAAGATTCGAAAAGCCAATATAAGTATTTTAAGTCCTCCACTTATTTAAACAAAGACTACAATATAGAATAGATTTCATGGCCATCACCTAAAAATCTCCCTATGTACCGGTTACACTATTATCCCTCAAAATTAAACTTTTCATTATATTTCAAATTCGAACTTAGTTGAGAGAAAAAAATACTATCGAATGATTAGTAATCCTTAACTTATTTTACTATATCAAATCTAAAATGAGTCATATTTTAAAAAAATTTGACATGTTACTACGATCTAAAATGCATGATGGTCCTATATGAAAAGAAAGAAAAAAAATTAAAGAAAAATAAAAGGATGTAATGCAGACTCCCCCCCCCCACACTAGAACTAAACAGTGTCCACACTGTAAACATTTCCTAAATTTGAAAGATCGTACCCAAAGGTGAATAAGATGCAAAATTATTTGTAGAATGAAATGCAATCTAACTATATGTAAGAATGGATCATATGTACAATGATATATGTGTTTGCGGTGCATGCGATGCAAAGAATGCCACAAACTTTTTCCCCCACACTTGGTTCTAGCCCTATGAGTCCCATTCCCACTATGTCTAGGCATGTTTTCTAATAAGAAAAGGTTTTTGAAAACCATCTCATCTTTAAACCTAGATTTATAGTCCAGGAGATAAATATCCAGGGTCGTCCTAACATGAAGTTTTTCAATCAAGCTAACATTCCAAAAATAATTCATGTGCTCAACAAATTTATCAGTGTAATTGTCCAAAAATTTGTGATCATATATAAATTCAGTGAAATTTGAATTCTGAGTGTTGTTTAAGAGTATGTGATCACATTTCTCATCATTAATTGACAACGTATTTTCGACACTGACAATTTCAAGTTTGTTTGAAATTTTCTCAAAGTTAAAATTTTCGAACTCGTGACGTGAATCCACTTCTTCCTCATTTGGCAATTCATCCTCGTACAATCCAAAGAATTCATGTTCGTTAAAATCCTTTTCCAACTTTGAATTGAAAAATTCAACATTTTTATTCTGTTCAATTCCTAGAATTTCAAGTTTCTCGCAGCCTGAAAGAGAAAGATCAAAACCCAAGCTTAAATCTTTTTCCTGAAAAGAATCGAAATCCAAATCATTTGTTGAACTTTGAACAACTTCATTTAGATTGTTATTCTCAATTTCCAAAGTTGTAATCTGAAAATTTTCAATATTAGTAAAGAATGGTTTATTTCCTGATTCATCGCATTGAATTTGATTTTGTTGCTCGAGTTGTTCTTTAAAACACGTCATTAAACAAAGAAGTTCATCAAGCTGTCTATCTTTTTCACCAAGTTGACTATCTTGCTTTTCTACCCTCTCTCTAAAAATGTTAAGGTGATATTCTTCAGAATCATTGATTTGAGAGCTCTCGTTTTGGATTTCTTGATTCTTAAAATTATAGTCCACATTAATTTCACAATTAATATTATTTCCAATGTGGTAGTTGTTTGAATTTTCAGAAAACTGACAATGATATTGGAAATCATTTTGATCATAAATTTTTTTTTCATAACCAAAACTGTTAAAATTTGAGAGAGAATTGCAATTTTGGTTATTTTCAAGATGTTGATATGGGCTATAATTTTGAAAATTTTGGTCGATTTGAAAATCATTTTCATATCCAAAATTATTTTCGAATTGGTTTCCAACCCCGTATTGATGTTGATCAAAGGTATATTGGGATTCAAAGTTATTTTGATATGGATGTGGCCCATAATCAAAATTATTGAAATTTGAATTGAAGTCGCCATTTCGATCATAACTTTGAAAATGTTGGTCATTTTGAAAATTTTGAAAATTGTTGACATTTGGGTCACGAAATTTTGGAAAATCTTGCTTCATGAGTTGTAATTCAAAATCATACTCTTCAAGAGGACGTCTACTCCGATTATTATCCCACATTTCTCTCAATGATTTTTTTGAATCAGACATTTGAATGAAGTCAACAATTATTCTCACTTCAAAATAATATAAAATACTGAGTTGTGCTCTATTAATTAACTGACTCAATTAGAAGGGGGAAGAGGGTCTTATGGCCGTTCACGTATAGTAGATACTAAGGGATATGACCAATGTTTTACGGGTAGTATGCAAACTCTTTTGCTAATAGTTCAATAAATTGAACTACTATATATCCGCGATCCAATTATACGAGACAGTCAACTTCACAAAGCACCACTTTTCAATTATATTATTTTGCAAATCAAATCGAGTTTTATAATTGTAAAATGACGAGAGTGATGACAGCAGTTATGGAAACTCAGTTCTCACAAACAGATTTAGAAATATCAGTCACAGAACAGTCACAGAATAATAACAGAAAATCAAAATATTGTACAAGTAAGCCGCTGCCCCTGCAGAAGATTTTTACAAGCAATTTCAATATTTTTTTCTTTGCAGTAGAGCAACTGTAGAGTTTAGAAGATATTACAGTGGGGTATGGAAGTCCGTCCAAAGTAATTGAATAGCTACAGCGAATAAAGTCTTGTTGTCTGTAAATTGCTTGACTGTTGATTTCCGTGTTTTGATGCTTGGCTTCCTTTACTTTGCCCTTTGTTCATTGCTCTTTTTTTTGGAAAGTAAACAAGTAAAAGAAAAGAAAAGAAAACAAAAACAAAAGAAAAGAAAACTGACTTGGACAATAAAACCTACAAACTAAAGAAAAAACTAACTGAACTAAGAAAACCTAAGCTTCATGAATAAAATAATAAAAAAAAACTAGGCTAAATTAAAATAAGAAAAAAAAGAAAAAATTACACTACGAATCCACCCACCAAATTTTTTCCAGATTAAAACTCAACGCACCACTAACACACTAAGGACCCATACACCAAAATTAAGCACCAAAATGAACAAATAACAGAAAAATCAAACCGATCATTATGCCCTAGAAACAGTCAAACCACCGTTCTATGTAATCCACGTTTTTATTCTCACAACCCCAAGGAAAACAGTCAACAAAAAACAAAAACAAGCCCCCCCCCTTATTTTTTTTTCTGAATTAAAAAATCGTTCCCCAAAGAAAGATGGAAACAAATCTATTTGAACACGCTGAGCCAAGCTCTCAACCCCAAACAATACGCCTCATTTTAGGTCCCAGGAAAAGCAACGCAACCAAAAATCAATAGAGCGTGCTCCTTTTTTTTAATTCGAATAGGAATTCGAATAACAGGAATTGGGTTTGAAGTTCTAGCTTGATTTGGCTTTAGGGTTTGAATCGGCCAGGGAGTTGTTGTCGGATGAAGTTGGTTTGTGTGGATGGGGTGGGGGCAGTGAGTTGTTAATAGGTGGATGATCTAAGGAATTTGGGCAGAGGGGTTATGCGTGAGTATGCGATGAAGAAGATGCTTTTGTGGTTTCTGGAGGCTGTGGTTTTTATTTTTGAGGTGCGTGATGGATGGTTATTGGTTGCAGAGAAGTGGGATTTGGCAAGGGAAGATTTGCGTTGATAAGGGTTATGGTGAGGATGAACAGGGGATGATGGTATACGGTGTTAGTTTTGTGCAAGGCAGGAGTGGATGTAATGTTGTGGACTAGAGTGATGGGAATGGTCCGAACTGTGGTGAAACTTGATGTGAACGAGGGTTGGCGGCCGTTCATATAGAAGGTATTGGGATGTTTGCACTGGTTCAAATATTGAGCAAGGAGCAGTAGCAAGGATTCTAATGTTGTTTGATGTAGCGTGGTGATAAACGTGGTGGGTGGATTGAGATTGGGTTTATAATTGAAGGGATGGCTGAGTGTAAGGAGACTTGTGCTGGGCAATGCAGTGATGGACTTTGAACGTGGGTAGGGTATGTTTGGAGAAAGTTGGTGTGAAGAAAATGGTTTTGTTAGAGAGTTTGGAAGATGGCAGAATTGGTTGTAGTGATGATGGTAGCAAAGGATTTCTGGTCTGGAAGAATATGGAAGGAAGAAAAAGAAAACAAAAAGAAGGAAATTTATTTACTGATTTTTTTGGGTAAGATTTATAAAAGAAGAAAGAAATTTGTACAAAGGATAGAAATGATTTGAAAAAGAAGGAAAGGAATAAAAGAGAGAGAAAAAATGGCAAAGGCAGAAAATTAATGAAAATGGCAAGTTATTTTTTTCTCTCTCTTGTTTAGTTCATGACAGTACCAATGTAATTGATAAGCCACATCACTAATTGATATATATATATATATATATATATATAGAAAACAAAAACAAGAAAAAAATAAAAAATAAAAACTAACACGAATCAGAAATTAAATAAATAATAAAATTTAATTTTTGCCTCCCCGGCAACGGCGCCAAAAACTTGATCGACGCTAGAAAAGCGTGATATTTGTAATAAAATTCTGCAAGCGCACAGGTGTGCAGCATACAGGTCGAACACAGGGAGGTAAATTAAAATCAAATTATTTATCTAATCTCTTGGGCAAGTTAGACGAAGTATAGAGATTTTGTTGAATTAAAAATAAATTGAAATTGCGAACTTAGGATTATCGTTGAATCTAATCAACGATTAATCACTAAAGAAAGTAAATTGCAAAACAAGAACAACAATGTAGAAAATAAAAGTGCAGAATAAGAAGAACAACAAAAAAATAAAATTAGGATTGTCGTTGAAACTAATCAAACGACTAATCACTAATGAAACAAATGTAAAATACAACTAGTACTCTACCGAATCTAATCGGGTAGATGACACTAGTTGTTAAAAAAATACTAGAAAATAAAAGAAGAAGAAGAAGAAGAAGAATTTTTATTAGAGTAATGGAATACAGAAATGAGATGGTGGCTACAATGACATTACAAGGGTATTTATATGACATAACCAAACCCTAACCCTAATTACAATTGGGCCTAGCCATTACATCACTAATTAGTTCACAATGGGAATCTCAAATGGGCCTTAGTTAAATCTATTAAATTTTTGGCCTTTCTTCTTTTCCTCTTGGTTCTTTGACAAGCCTCCCTTGATTTGAGATGTGCATGGCCTTTTTATCAATCATTTTCTTGCCCAACAGCAACTAGATGTGAGATTTTCATCTACAATTCTTCAAAATGTAAATATATAGCAATCTGATCTCCATTTCTCTACTTTTCTGGTTGCATGCGGGCTGGGTTGGAATATCTGTAAAAGTGACAAAATAATACCCAAGTAATATTTATTTATATACAATAGATAAGATATAAGAGCATAAAATAAACACATTTCTATGTCAATCAGGCGGAATCATAATACATAGAGAGTACATAAACTAAACATTAGTCTACATCGCCTGTGGCGGAATCATAATACATATACAATAGTGGCGGAAAAATCATAGTCATCAACATGTAGTCAAGCCTCTCCATGAGCCAAAAGTGCACCTCTACTGCGGCGCCAAGCCAAAATATGTCAGCTACCTGTAACTAGGCTGCCCGTGTGAAAATGAGGGCACCCGAGTTTGCAAGGTGAAACAAACTACGAGTCAGTCATGGGACTGGTATGAGAAATCTACATAACTGATTAAATCACAGTTAAAAGGCAAATCAAAGGACCACGCCACTTTCGCGGAACGGGTTTTCTCCAATGAGTGCTAGTGCATGAAATAAAGTAAATGATTAAATCATCGCAAAGCTTTTTATAAAAATGAAGCCATTATAAGACTCAGGTCCCTTCACACAATGCAACGCAAGCCAGAGGATAGAGTTTTACCTTATGATGGTCAAGAAATGCTTCATACGAATAAAACAAAAGTGTTTGATATTATTACTAGTGCATATATGTTTCAAAAACGATTTCAATCATAAATATCAATCATAGGCAGCATAAATGACCCATACCACTATGTCGCCATACTAGTAATACAATCACATCCGCAATTTCGTATCAGAAATTGGATTCCATCATGAGTCGAGGCAAAGGGCAATCTCCTCTCCGTTCGAGACACTCTAGCAAATGCCTCAGGATCGCACACAGCGGTCTTTGGAATCGGCTGGGCCGGTTGTCTCTTACTTTTGAGGATTGGCAATTCCTGAACACACGTTTCCCGGTCCTTACAGACCTATAATCGAGGCGCCTCGCATTCCAACAACCACACAGGTGAAAAGTATATATAAATGTCAGGGCTGGTAGGTCACTGACACCACCGTAGCTAGAAAGAAACGTCGTGTTCTCCCAGCGGTCCTTCTCCCCTTTTAGACTCATACCGAGGTGTGAGGCTCGTGAATCCACGTTACACACAAAGCTATGTGACAAAGACCATGCTTTGATCATCAACCACAAGACTTTTCTTTGCAACAGAAGCCTTGATCATATGCCACTTAGGCGTGCCACACAGGCAATTCACTCCATGCGACTGATTTCTATCGATATACAACCTCTGAGCTCGTACGTCTCAGAGAAGGTCGTTAAGCAAGAGAATAAATTTTCCGCCGCCAAACAGATATATATTCAATAGAGATCAATCATCACAGAACAAAATCCAATGTCAGACACACAGTCCATTTACAAGTTCGTTCTGGGTTTGAATGAAGTCAGAGGCACCATATTCCTCGCATATCCGCACAATCAACAATACTTCCAGACGGCTACTACTTCATCTCCTTCAAGGTAGCTACTCCAATCACGAGCATCAGTAATGCCCATCCATCCAATGTGAAGATCGTCGGTCTTGGACCGTCTTCATCTCTTCGACTTCTCACCGTCGATCGATTATTTGAAATGAGTATTAAATCGGCCTTTTTAAATAATCCACGTATATTTAGATTTCCAAATCAATTCTTCACATGGTTAAATTACTCAACATTCACATTTCAGTTCCTTAGTATAATTTTCATGTTAAATACATTCAACCATCACATATCAAGCAAACCCAGCAAAATCGGCTTATTTCCATTCTATATCGTTTATAATATTTTATAACGATATATCGCCATTTTTATTTATTTAAAAACGTCCATATTTAATTAAATGACGTTTCAGGTCGTGCCGAGGCACTGGCACTGTTTTTCACTAAATTTGTTTTACACATATCTGAAAATCTAACCGTTGGATCTTCACAAATTTTATTTCATTAGAAAGATCCTTTCAAAACGAATCCAACGGTTTCAGTTTTGGGAAAATCCGATGGTCGGATTTCCCACACTAGTCGTTTGAAGTTACAATTTCAAAATACGAACTGCAGCGTCGTTATTCGATTTAATTTAATTATATTTATATTTATATATAAATATAATCGATTCTGGTGCTGTTTTTCTTCTGATTTGAATTAAACATTCCAGAGAATCCAACCATCGGATCATTACAAAGTTGGTGCCATTGGAAAGATATTTCCAAGGCGAACCCAACGGTTGCGGTTTCGGGAAAATCCGATGGTCGGATCTCCCGCACTACTCGTTTGAAATCACGGTTTCAAAACACGAACGGCACGGCCACGATTCGTTTTAATTATATATATATATATATATATATATATATATAGTTCATTCGACGATTTCAATATCATTTTCACTTCAAATATTTCACTAACGCATTTAAATTTTGGAAAATTTCGCCATAACCTTCTTTGTACGGGAAGGGCTGGGAAAATTCCCAAATAGCCACACAGGCGTCTCATCTGAAAAAGAAAAAGAAAAAGCCAAGCGGCTAGCCAATAGGCTCATAAAATCATCACCCAAGCAAAACAGTAAACATGTACCTATTTGTCGGGCACACAATTTTATTCCTCTTCTCTAGCCTCTTTGCTATAACATGTTCAATAAATATGCATGTACATATGTGCAACTCTTATCACTTATCATTTTCCATTCAACTTCATATTTGATTCAATTTGGTTTAAAGTCACCATTCATTCTAATGTTGCATACAGAAGCAATAATCATATCATTAGCTATTTAATGAATATTTCAACTCATGCATATTTATTTGAACAAGTGGTTATTTTTAACACTTCACATTTCAAAAATGATATTTTTGGCGAACTAAAGTATATTTCAACACATGACCATGTTATTTAGTTCCTATACATGTTAAAAATAATATTCATAGCAAACAAATATTTATTTCAACACTCGTATATTTTTAGCAAATCACATACATGATAAAAATGATATTTTTATCATCTAAAATATTTATTCAACACAGGAATATTTTTAACAATTCATATTTTCAATAAAATGTAATTTTTATTATTCGATCTTTTTATTCAACACATGAACCTTTTCAACACACGCACTTCTCAACACATGAGCATTTTCCACACATGGATATTTTATATAGTTTGTTCATATAAAAAAGATGTAATTTTTATTGTTGAAACAATTTATTTATAACGCGAATATTTCACATACTTCATATATATGTGATTTTTATTGTTTAAACACTTTATTCCTTCAACACATGAATTTAATTTTCAACACATGACTTCCCAACACATGAGAATTTTCCACACATGGATAAAATTTCAACACATGACTTTGGTTTCAACACATGAAAATAATTTCAATATATGAAAATAATTCTAACACATGAATATTATTCAAAATTTCGACAGCATAACGGCATGGTAGTTAAAACCGGCACTGTCTCGAGTACGGCTCCTCGCTCTACCTTAAAACCTCGTGGTTTTTGACAATGGGGATTTCATACATCTAATTCGCACGCAGGCGAGTATGATTTTCTTTTCCACAATTATTTCAAATTTGTTTCAATCACCAATGGGTATTTTTCAACCACAACCAAACAATATCAACCACAAACAATTATATCAACCATTCGCATTATTCACCAAAATTTTCATACCAATTCACAATCAATAAATATCGTCCATGGTTTGTGGACGAGGGGAGTGTATATATATTTGTGTATAAATATATTTTATTTCCATTCCAACACACATATCATTTAAACAATGCATGTATAATTCATACTTCGCTCATATAGCTTACACAACGCATGTACATGAGGTATACAACACGTGTATAATTTATATTTTGCTTATATAATTTATACATGATATTTCCATTCACATTTCAGTTAGAAATCTCACATAGGTTTTCGAGGTGCTAAAAATCGTAGATAGCTCAGAAAAATCTGCGGTCTCTTTTAGGTGGTAGAGAGCGTCCTTGCGGTCACGATGTTTCCTGTTTCATCGAATTTTATCAACACACGACAAATATATGATTTTTCAAAGTTTGCAACACTTAAAAGTGTTAATTTCAGTTTAAATATACCCAAGCTATTACCTTTCAAATTTATTCAAAACTAGGTTTTGAAAATTCGTGAAATCCGTAGCACTTCGTCCCGATCAGGTTGTATAACGTCGAAGAGGGTGGAAAGGGCTTCAGGCGCAGGGGGGTTTCGTCGGGATCGGTGGTCGGAGGCGTGCTCGGTGGTGTTGGAAAGTCGCCGACTTTGGCGAGCTCGTTCTCGTCGATGGGGCGACAAGGTGGGTCGAGGGTTAGTCGGATTTGAAGAGGGAAGGGAGGGCTTTCGAATCTAGGTGGCGGCGGGGTCTGGCGTGGCCTGAGGCGACAACGATTTGGTCGGGAAGTGGTGAGGAGGGTTTCGCCGTTAATCGCGAGGGTGACGGGTTTTTATTTTATTTTAAAAATTATGAAAGGAGAATTTTGATTGGCCCGTGGTTTCATTAAATTTTAAAATAGTGTTTCTCTACACGGACACCAATTCAAACCCAACGACTGCTGCCCCTAGCTAAATACCCCCATTCCGAACACAATGGGATATGTTTCGTAGGCCAACTCGATCGTTACAGTTAGTTATTCTTCAAATTAAAATATAAAACATTCAATATTCAATTTGAACGCACATTTCAATTTTCTAGGGCCACAAACTAATTCGAAAAATTCCCGAAAAATAAATCTAGCTATGTTTTGATGCTACGGTCCCAACAAAACTAGTTTCGTCGAATTCTAAGATTGTTTGAAAATGGCCATTTTCTGGCTGATGTAGTTTAACAGGAATTAACCAAACATGTTTCCTTTTGCCACACTCACATACTAGCTTCAAAAATTATGAAATTTGAAACCTAGCAATAGTTTGACCTCCCGGACCCAACAAAAGTGGTTTCGTCGAATTCCGAGGTCGTTTGCAAAATGTTTATTTTCAAGGGCTATATATTCTCTATAGCGACCTTTCTGAAAATTCATTTGGCCATAACTTTTGATTCCCGCTACGAAGCTTCGATTTTTCAGATTCGTTAGAAAGATATTCATCAACAGATTTAAATATTTTTGGTTTCACTAAAATCCGTAATATTTTGCACCCAGTACAGTCAGTCAAAGTTTGAATTCAAATTTTCAAACTGCCGTACTATTTCTAATTCACTACTTTATTGAAATATTCTATTTCAACTGTTTAAATTCCTTTAAAATATCCAATTTAAATATTTTAAATTGGCTCGTATTTTCCGGGTTGTTACAGTAGTTATCCTTTCGATGTGAAGATCGTCGGTCTTCAATCGCCGTCTTCAATGTCTTTGAATTAAATCGTCGTATAATCATTTGAAATGAGATTGAACTCGGTCTTTTCAGATGATCCTCGCATATATATAGTTTAAAACCATTTCATATAGTTAATTGTATTTAATGACGATTTATCGCTATTTTTATTTATATAAAAATAGCTAAATTAATTTGACGACGCTTTGGGTCAATAGGCGGCCCTAGTGCTGTTTTTATCGAAATTTGATTTACAGTTATCTCGAAATCTAACCGTTGGCTTTTAGCAAAATTTATATCGATGGAAAGATCTTTCCAAAGCGGTCCTAATGGTTCTAATTTTGGGAAAATCCGACGTTTGGATCTTTCGGTATAATCGTTTACCGAAAGGCGAACTACCGCACGCGATTCATTTAATTTTAATTTATATTTATATATTATTATATATAAATATAAACCATTCGACGATTTCATTAACGTATTTAACATGCCAAATAAAAGAATGCTTTTATTGGCATATCATATCTATGTACTGTCAAACAGAATATATATCATTTACATGAAAATTGATCCAATGACGAGTCAACTTTGTATATAAATCCTAATATATGCAAATGTAAATATAAATGTAATTTTGACGGTGCATATAAATTCTAATATATTCAATGTAAATATAAATGTGATTTTAACAACGCATATAAATTCTAATTTATGCGATGTAAATATAAATGTGCTTTTAACAACGCATATAAATTCTAATATATGCGA
This sequence comes from Allium sativum, assembly GCA_030737875.1. Classification (NCBI taxonomy): domain Eukaryota; kingdom Viridiplantae; phylum Streptophyta; class Magnoliopsida; order Asparagales; family Amaryllidaceae; genus Allium; species Allium sativum. Next base: position 143,488,867 of record CM060921.1, on the reverse strand, counting down.
CGTTATTATAAATGTAATTTTAACAAAACATATAAATTCTAATATAAGCGATGTAATATAAATGTAATTTTAACAACGCATATAAATTCTAATATATGCGATGTAAATATAAATGTAATTTTAACAACGCATATAAATTCTAATATATGCGATGTAAATATAAATGTGATTTTAACAACGCATATAAATTCTAATATATGCGATGTAAATATAAATGTGATTTTAACAACGCATATAAATTCTACTATATGCGATGTAATATAAATATGATTTTAAAAACGCATATAAATTCTAATATATGCGATGTAATTATAAATGTATTTTAACAACGCATATAAATTCTAATATATGCGATGTAATTATAAATGTAATTCTATCAACGAATATAAATTCTAATATATGCGATGTAATGATAAATGTGATTTTAACAACCCATATAAATTCTAATATATGCGATTTAAATATAAATGTAATTTTAACCATTTCATTAAAAACAAAGTTTTTATTGTAAACATGTTTTATTTGAAAACATTCATGTTTGTTTGACTTCTATTATAACATTAAAAAGTAAATTTTTACTGTTAAACATGTTTTCTTTTCAAAAAATGAATCTTTATCTAAGTTTCTACTATTACATTAAAGTGAATTTTTATGTAAAACATATTTCTTTTTATACATTTCTATTGTTATATTTAAAGTGAATTTTTAATGTAAAACATATTTTCATTTTTAAAACATGTTTCTTTTTCTACATTTCTATTGTTAAATTAAAAAGTGAATTTTTAATATAGAACATATTTTCTTTTAAAACCTGAATCTTCTCACTAATTACTAACTTTACATTAAAATGAATATTTTAATGAAAAATATGTTTTGATTTTAAAAACATGAATTTTTTTTCTCATTTTTAACATTACATTAAAAATGTATATTCTAAATGAAATCATGTTTTGATTTTAAAACATGTACATTTTTCCTATTTTCAACATTACATTAAAATGTGAACTTTTTAATGAAATCATGTTTTTGTTAAAAACATGTACATTTTCTTATTTTCCACATTACATCAAAATGTATATTTTTAATGAAAATCATGTTCTTATTAAAAACATGTACATTTTTCTTATTTTCAACATTACATTAACATGTGAACTTTTTAATGAAATCATGTTTTGATTAAAAACATGTACATTTTCTTATTTCAACATTACATTAAAAATGTATAATTTTAATGAAATCATGTTCTTATTAAAAATATGTACATTTTCTTATTTTCCACATTACATTAAAATGTATATTTTTAATGAAATCATGTTCTTATTAAAAACATGTACATTTTTCTTATTTTCGACATTACATTAAAAATGTATATTTTTAATGAAATCATGTTCTTATTAAAAACATGTACATTTTTTCTTATTTTCAACATTACATTAAAATGTGAACTTTTTAATGTAATGTTCTTATTTTTTTCCCTAAAACATGAACATTTTTATTTTTATAATAGTTCCATAAAATGATAGAAATTTGCATTTCATTTTTGTTGAATATTCTAATTCAACAAAATGACAAAATTTGATATTTCCTTTTTGATTGGAAATTCTAACTCAATCAAAAAACAAAAGTGTATATTCCATTTTGGTTGGAAATTCTATTTCAATCAAATAACAAAAGTGATGTTTTATTTGACTGAAAATTCTAGTAAATCAAACAATAACAAAAGTGATATTTTATTTGATTGAAAATTCTAATTCAATCAATAACAATAACAAAAGTGATATTTTATTTGACTGAAAATTCTAGTTCAATCATTGACAACAAAAGTGATATTTTTATTTGATTGAAAATTCTAGTTCAATCAATGACAACAAAAGTGATATTTTAATTTGATTGAAAATTCTAATTCTATCAATGACAACAAAAGTGATATTTTAATTTGATTGAAAATTCTATTTCAATCAATGACAACAAAAGTGATATTTTAGTTTGATTGAAAATTCTAATTCAATCAATAACCACAAAAGTGATATTTTTATTTGATTGAAAATTCTAATTCAATCAATAACCACAAAAGTGATATTTTATTTTTGATTGAAAATTCTAATTCAGTCAATAACCACCAAAGTGATATTTTTATTTGATTGAAAATTCTAATTCAATCAATAACAACAAAAGTGATATTTTATTTTTGATTGAAAATTTTAATTCAATCAAAATGACAACAATGCATGTTTCATTCTTGTTGAAAATTTTGATTCAACAAAATGTATAAAAAGTGATATTCCATTTTGACAATAAAAATGAACATTTTTATTGTAGATCTATATTTAACAAAATGGTGGCTCATGTCCCTAAAAAAAATATGAAATTTATATCATAACATCAAATCACTATACATAGATCTGAAATAAAAATAATTTTTTTATTTCAAATCGAGATCAGATAATAAACGTAGATTCAAACAAGATCTAACAAACATGAGATTCATGATCAACAATCATCATTCAACAGATTCAAATCACATATTTGATTTAATTATCATAACCAAGGTTTTAAATCTCGGATATTAGTCGCGTTTTGTCTCGGGGATTTTATAGACTTGGTCTCGTAATGGGGGAGATCTTGAACGAGATGAGCCTAACTTAGGAGTTCGTCTTGGATTTTCATCTCAGGTCTGAAAGTTCATATCGGAACAATCTCGAGGTACATGATATGTTAAAAATGATATTTTAACAAAATGATTTTTATGAATGCTATCAAAAACATAGTAACTTAAGCTTAAAATGCAAAATAACTTTATTATTCTTTATTTATCGAAAGATCAGTCATACTCTAAATCGTAGTATGCTTAAAATAGGAATATTGTTAGACATTAAACATTAAAATAATCCAAAACATTAAAAAAAATTAGCATAAATAGACCATAAAATACATAATTTCATAAGTAATATGTATGTAAAAAGATGAATATGGAAATCATAAGCATTGTAAAACATATACGAACATACAATATAGTCATTTAACATGCAAAATGTAAAATAACAAAAGATTGATATGGCCAGATTTGAGTTTTTTAATTATAGTTCTAGTTTAGCCACAAATTTTTTTGACAAAAAAACTAAGATCTCGGATGATATTCCAGTATTTGGTCTCGGCCGACATATCGTTCGATATTGCAATATCTCGGGCGATATATTCGAAAGGAGATTTAGAGTGATATTTGTTGTTTCGTTTTGGAAGGAGCCCAAAACGAGATCTCGGAGGAGATTTCGGGCGCTATTTGCAAGATTTGAAATAGTGATCATAACTATATGGATTCAACTAACGATAATTAATTAAATTTTTAATTATAAAAAAATATAAGAAATCTCATAGTCGTTTGAATCTGAGTGGTTCAGATCTGCAATTTTTGGCTAAAATTCGATTAGCTTAGAATTGGATCCAGTCTGTCTAGAAACGTAGATCTCGTGTCTACGATCGCAACGCTTCGAAAATCGTTCAGTTCCGAGTCAGTATGGATGAGTTATGATTTTTTTTATATTAATAACATTTAAAATAAATTAATTAAATAATATAATTTAAAATTAAACCTTCTTCCCCCTTATCAAACACAGGCCGACGCTTTCACCTAAGGGTTCCGTTCTAGGATTGAGTTTTGCTCTTTAATTGGGACACGACGAGATGATCAGAGTTTGCCACGTGGAAGGGGGAGGACGGCGCACTGATCGTCGTGAGTCTTGGCCAACTCGGCGGTGGCCTGGTAGTCCGACAGGGGGAGAAAGGCGACGGGTTTGTGGTCACGGTTCTCGGAGCTCGTACCACTTGGGGATGATCCAACCGTACAGAATTGAAGAGGATGAAAATCTCTATGATATTGCCTAAAGGAATGAAGGATTTAGAGGTGTGAATCGATGGGAATTAATGGAGGAATGTTGGAGCATTCACGGCCATTGTTTCATGAGGGCGGCGGCTACAGAAAATAGGGTTTGGGGAAGAAGACAATAGCATTTTTATAATATTTTATTTTTATTTTTTACAAATAAATCCATAAATTCTTAACAACTCCAATTTCAGTCCAACAGGGATTGTTCCCACCTAATTGCCTCTGTTTCGGAACTAATGAGCTAGGTCTCGTCAGCCCAAACGACTGCTTTTGGTCTGATTTCTTTAATTTAAAATTTAAATCCTTTATTAAATAAATTTGATCGTATATTTAAATTCACCGGGGCCACATATGGACTCCGAAAATTCCAGAAAAATAAATCTAGCTATGTTTTGATGATACGGTCCAAACAAAATTAATTTCGTCGAATTTGGGGACCGTTTGAAAAATGGCTTTTTTAACAGACGATCAAATTCAACAGAAATTATCAAATCAAAGTTTAATGTACTACGCTCACAATTTAATTCCAAAAATTCTGGAAAATTAAACTTAGCAATAAATTGACATTCCAGATCATACAAAAGTGGTTTCATCAAAAATAGAGGTCATTTATAAATTTGCCTTTTATACGGGCTATAAATTATACTATATTCCATAGCGACTATTCTGAATATTCAACTGGCCATAACTTTTGATTCCCATTATGAAATTTCGATTTTCGGACTTGTTGGATAGATATTTTTAAACCGATTTAGATATTTTTGGTTTCGCTAAAATCCGTTAAATTTTAAATCCTGTACATTCAGTCAAAGTTCAGGTTTGACTTTTTAAACTACTGTACTATTTCCAATTCCTTTTGAAATTAAAATAAATATATTTGTTCTAACTTCGATTAAAATAAATTTTTAATCGTTATTATTTAAAATAAATTATTTTAACTATTCAAAATTCACTGAAATAGCCAAAATAAAAATTTTAAATTGGTTCTGATTTTTCGGGTTGTTACAATCTCCCCCACTTAAAAGCTTTTCGTCCCTGAAAAGGAAACAATAGTAAAGTAGGAAAAAACTGGAAAATGTAAGGTATTGTAAATGTACCTCAACACAAGAGTTATTTGGAGAAGTCTACTCTGCACTTGGGATAAACTTGTTTGATGCTATCCTCAGTCTCCTATGTACAGTCTCTAGGATCTCCGCTCCACTGAACTTTGACTAGGCGGATCCTCTTGTTCCTCAGAACTCGGGTCTTTTTCCAACAATTTTCACTGGCTCCCTTCTTACCACTAAGCTTGGGGTAATCTCCAAATCTTGTTGTGCTTCTTCCTCCACAACTAAATCTGGATCATGAACATGCTTCCGGAGTTGGGACACATGAAATACATCGTGAACCCCTGGCAACCAGTCAGGCAACTGCACCCTATAAGCGAGAGTCCCAATCCTTTCAAGAATAGGGAATGGACCAATGAATCTCGCGCCAACTTCCCAGTCTTCCCAAATCAAAGTACACCTCTTAGTGGGGAAACCCTCAAGTATACAAGATCACCAACAGAGAATTCTAAATCCCTTCTTCGTGCATCTGCAAAGCTCTTCTTTCGGCTTTGAGCAGCCAGTAATCTCTTCTTAATAAAATCTACTTTATCTAATGCTTAACGAATCATGTCGGGACCCAATACTAGTCGATTACCGGGTTCCACCCAACATGCGGGAGATCTGCATGGCCTGCCATAAAATGCTTCAAATGGCGACATCTGCAAGTTCGCTTGGTAACTGTTATTATAAGAGAATTCAACCCAGTGCAAATGATCTTTCCATGACCCGCCAAAATCAAGAATGCATGCTCGCAACAAGTCTTCCAATATGCGGTTCACCCTCTAAGTCTGGCCATCTGTCTGAGGATGATAAGCGGTGCTTATATTCAGCTTTGTCTCAAGCTCTTGTTGGAAAGCTTCCCAGAACTTGCTAGCAAATATTGGATCGCGATAGCTAACGATGCTACTGGGAACTCCATGTAGTCTGACAATCTCTTTGAAATAAAGCTGTGCCAAACTTCGAGCTGTTCTATTAGATTTGACAGGGATGAAATGGGCAGTCTTTGTGAAGCGATCTACAATCACCTATATGTTGTCATTCCCTTTTCTAGTCCAAGGCAAGCCATCAATAAAATCCATAGAAATTTGGTCCCACTTCCAATCTGGAACCTCTAGCGGTTCCAAAAATCCTATTAGCTTTTGCTGGTCGCTTTTGACTTGCTGGCAGGTGGGACATCTAGCAACATATATAGAAATGTCTCTCTTCATCGCCGTCCACCAAAAAGAACGTTTAGATCATGATACATCTTGCTTACTCCTGGATGGATGCTGAGCTTAGATTTGTGACATTCATCCATAACTTCTTTTTTTAGCTCAGGAATATCTGGCACACATATTCGCCCTTGTAGTCTAAGGGTTCCCTTGTTGTCTATTTGGAAGCTTGACGCTTCGCCCTTTCGAACTCGCTCAATAATAATCTGAATAAATTTATCATCCTTCTGAAGAGCAGAGATCTTATCCATTAATGTAGGCGTGATGATAAGACTGGCGATGATAAGATTGGTGTTGGCCGTATTCTTCATGTTGGGTGCATCGGCTACTACATTGGCTTTCCTTGGTGTATATAAGATGTCCAGGTCATAGGCCGCAAGAAATTCAACCCAACGTTGCTGCCTCAAGTTCAAATCTCTTTGAGTGAACAGATACTTCAAGGATTTGTGATCAGTATACAGCTCGAATTTCTCACCCAAGAGATAGTGCCTCCATATCTTTAGAGCAAATACGATGGCCATCAACTCAAGATCATGGGTGGGGTATTTCTTCTCATGTGGTTTCAGCTGACGGCTAGCATATGCGACTACTTTGTCTCTTTGCATTAGCACCGCACCAATACCTTCAATGGAAGCATCTGTCCAGACTTTCAAATCCTGATTGCCATCAATAATGGTCAACACAAGAGCAGTGACCAACCTCCGTTTCAGCTCTTGGAAAGCTGCTTCATATTCCGGTGTCCAAATGAACTTTGTATGCTTCTTAGTCAGCTTCGTCAATGGACAAGATAATTTTGAAAAATCCTTAACGAACTTCCGATAATAGCCAACCAGTACTAAGAAACTTCTGACTTCTGTAGGAGTGCTAGGCTGCTTCCAAGCTTGGATGGCTGAGATCTTTCCTAGGTCTACTGAAATGCCTTCCTTTGAAACAACATGGCTGCAGAATTTCACCTCTTCTTGCCAGAATATGCATTTGGAGAATTTGGCTTTCAACACATTTCTTCAGAAAATCTCCAAGACTTCTTTCAAATGCTTTTCATGCTCGGTAGTGGATTTAGAAAAGATCAGGATATCATCAATGAACACCAGCACAAATTTATTTAAAACATCTCGGGATACTCTGTTCGTAAGATCAACAAAGTTTGCTGGAGCGTTGCATAAGCCGAAGGGCATCACTAGCCATTCATAAAATAAGTCTGGTCCTTTGAAAGCGGTCAAAGGAACACATTCTTCAGCAATGCGTAATTGGTGGAAACCTGTAGCTAGGTCCATCCTAGAGAATACTTTCGCTCCATTCAAGCGGTCCAACATATCATCAATACGTGGCAGTAGAAATTTATTTTCCAGAGTCTGCTTATTTAGGTCACGTTAGTCCACACATAGTCTGAGGGTACCGTCTGACTTTGGGACAAACACCACTACTGCACCCCAGTTTGAGAAGCTAGGCCTGATCAGACCCTTCCACAAAAGCTTTTTAGTTTGATTGCTCAGCTCCTCCTTTTCTTTCAGTGTCATTCTCCGAATAGGGTGCACCATGGGCCTTGCATTCGAAACTAAGTCAATCCTGAAGTCGATTTCTCTGCGCTGTGGTAAGCTGTCAACTTCTTCAAACACATCCGCATAATCTCTGATGATAGGAATATCCTCAATAGAAGCAGGAGTGACTTCTAGAGAAGACCAGAATTCTTTCCTATCTGTGGCTGAGCCGTGGCATGGAATAGTCATTATATTTCCGAATATGTTTTAACTCTGACTACTCTTTCAGCGCATAGAAACTCAGCCTCATACTTTGTTAGCCAGTCAAGCCCAAGTATGATATCATATCCAGAAAAACTCATAACCATCAAGTCAAAAGGGAACTGGAAGTAAGAATAAGAAACAGGCACTCTACAGTACTGATCGAGGATAAGTTAATCTCCTATCGGACTAAGGGCTCTAATTGATTCTTTAAGTTTTCTTGGTTTCAAATTAAGCTTTTTAATCATGTCAATAGAAATGAAACTTCTTGACGCAACAGTGTCAAACAAAACTGTAATAGGAATGTTCTTAATGTTAAGAGTACCTCCTAAAACATCAGGTTTACCTGCTCCCTCAGAAGAAGCCGGTGAGCCGCTCCATCGTAGACATGTGCTACTTCAGATTTCTTTAGCAGAGGACAATTCTTGATAAGATGCCCAGGCTTGTGGCAATTAAAGCATTCCCTGGGGACACGAGAACTCTGTCCGCTGTTCTGACTCGGCCCAGACTCATTCTTTCTAGGTTTCTTCGGGGCTCGGCATTCATAGTCAAAGTGCCCCATCTTCTGGCAATTGAAGCATTTCACCTTGGATTTGTCTCTTTTCTTTTTCCCTTGGGGCTTGGCAGTTGAAGAATCGCTCGCCTCTGCCTTCCTGTCAGCTTGCTTCCTTTTGTTGTTGTTATGATTCTATTCACGCTCCTGATTTGCATTTCTGTCATTATCCTCATAATGGTTAGCCATCTCGATCACTTCATTGAATGGGAGCTTGATGTGAGCAGTGACCCTGTTCAGGTATTTCAGGAGAGGCCATTGATAAATCTCTTGTTCTTCTGCACTGGTTCCTGAACTAGCTCTGGAGTGTAGCGGGAACGTTCCTCGAACTTCAACACATATTCTGAAATAGTCATCTCTCCCTGTTGCATATTTGCAAATTGACCATGGAGCCTCTCAACTTCCTGCGGAGGGATATACTTATCATTGAAGAGCTCTTTGAACCTGGCCCAGGACATGTTGGCAACATCATTGCCAATTTTGACTGTATCCCTCCAAATTTCAGCTTGGTCCTTTAATATCCATGTTGCCAGAAAGTGCTTGCGTTTATCTTCCAATTCCAAGCCTTCAAAGATTTCTCGTAGTTCTTAAGCCACGCCTACGCCTCAATCACAGTCTCTCGCCCGGTAAAGGATACGCCCCCTAGATTTCTGTACTTCTTGGACATTTTATCCAAGTCAAATGGATGCGGGGTTGGAGGTGGTGTTACAGCCTCTGGAGTGGGCTGTCCCTGGGTGGTAGGAGTCTCATCTCTAGCTGTGCCTCTAGCCCCACCACTACCTCGGGCTCTTGTGCTCATTTCTTAGTTAGTTCTATACCATCAAGGAAAGAGTCAGACTAAGAGAAATGATAATTTTAAAGGAAAGATCAAAAGTAGGGACATATGATAAGATGATAATGATGTAATGACTGATTAATATGTGATATTCTGCTATGCACATACTAGGGCATTACTAATACTATCTCTAATGAGCTACTCGTCTTAGAATACTGATGATTCTATCTAGACGAATTGTTCTAAAAAATGTTATACTCCGAAGCTAAGGTTAACCTTTAGCTCTGATACCAGCTGTGACGACCCCAAACTTCCGTAGTACGAATGTAAGGATAATAATCATAGGAGCATAACATAATTACAACAGTAACAGATCTTAGATAATAGCATAACACATAAATCATTGCAGCGGAAATAAAAATGTCATCACAACATAACATCACAGACATCAGAGTATGTAGTTACAGGATACACTTAAAAAAATAAAAGTCTCAGCAAAGAAGGAAATAAGTCTCAACAAAAGAAGGAAATAAGTCTTAACAAAGAAGGAAATAAGTCTCAATCTCCATCAAGTACATCAAAGATCAATAGAGTCTAAATGTCTCAAGAAGTAATAAAAAGATAAAAAGAAAAGGGTTCTTCATCTTCTTCATAAGCAAGCTCCAGTCTAGAATGTGTCCATACCTAAACCTGTCATTTGGCTGCCCGTGTGGAAGAGGGCACCCAAGTTTGCAAAGTGAAACAAACTATGAGTCAGTCATGGGATTGGTATGAGAAATCTTTCTTAACTAACAATATGGCAAGTCATAGGACCACGCCGCTAACGCAGAACGGGTTTACTCCATTGGATTGCCAATGCATAAGTTTAATAAATTTTATCTCAAAAACAATGCAATGCTTTTTAGAAAATGAAATCATTATAAGAATCAAGTCCCATCACACAATGCAACGCAAACCGGAGGATAGAGTTTTACCTTATAATGATAAAAAATGCTTGATACGCAGAAAACAATATTTTTAGTATTATTATTAGTGTCTAATATGTTTCAAAAATACTTCAAAGTAAATGTATCAATCCTGATGGCATAGCACCCCATCCTACTATATCGCTATTTATAGGTTTACAATCAAAACCGTAGTGTCGTATTGGAGAGTGGATTTCCATCATGAATCAAGGCAAGGGACGATCTCCTAACCGATTCGAGACACTCTAGCAATGTCTCAGGATCACACCTATGGGCAACCCTTGGATACTGCAGGGTCGGTCCACAAATACTTTAGTGGATTGGAAATTCCTGAACACACGCTTCCCGGTCCTATTGAACCTATAAAATGGTCACAATCGACCAATAAATACGAGGCGCCTCATTCCATCAACCACATAAGTAAAAATGTCGGGCCTTGTAAAAACACAAACACCACTTCTAGCTAGAAAGAAAGGTGCGCACTCCCTGCGTTCCCTTGTCCCGTTTCCGACTCTACCAGGTGTGAGGCCCGTGAGGTAACGTTATACACAAAGCTATGCCGAAATAGGCTATGCTTTGATCTTCATCCACGAGGCCCTGCATTTTGACAAAAGCCTCGATCAATTGCATCTTGGCATGTCACATTGATAATTCACGCCATGCGATCGATAACTACCAATATATAACCTCTGAGCTCATGTGTCTCAAAGAAGGGTGTTAAGCAAGAGAATAGAATTCTATGCCACCAACAAATATATATTAAATAGAGATCAATTTACATGGAATAAAATCCAATGTCGGACGCACATCCATTTACAAGTCCCTCCTGGGTCTGAACGAAACCGGAGTTACCTTATTCCTCGTCCCGTATGTCCAATACGGAAGAGAGGTGCTCGCATAACCAGACAATCAACAAGTACGTCTGGATAACTACCACTTTAACCTTTTACTGGTAGCTAACCAATGTCGAGCATCAATAGTTATCCTTTCGATGTGAAGATCATCGGTCTTCAATCGCCCTCTTCAATATCTTTGAATTAAATCGTCGTATAATCATTTGAAATGAGATTGAACTCGGTCTTTTCAAATGATCCTCGCATATATATATTTTAAAACCATTTCATATCGTTAATAGTATTTAATGACGATTTATCGCTATTTTTATTTATATAAAAATAGCTAAATTAATTTAACGACGCTTCGGGTCAATAGGCGGCCCTAGCACTGTTTTTATCAAAATTTGATTTACATTTATCTCGAAATCTAACCATTGGAGTTTAACAAAATTTATATCGATGGAAAGATTTTCCCAAAGCTGTCCTAACGGTTCCAGTTTTGGGAAAATCCGACGGTTGGATCTTTCAGTATAATTGTTTAAAGTTACGATTCCGAAACGCGAACTATTGCGCGCGATTCGTTGAATTTTAATTTATATTTATATCTAATTATATATAAATATAAACCATTCGACGATTTCATTAACGTATTTAACATGCCAAATAAAAGAATGTTTTTATTGACATATCATATCTATGTACTATCAAATAGAATATATATCATTTACATGAAAATTGATCCAATGACGAGTCAACTTTGCATATAAATCCTAATATATGCAAATGTAAATATAAATGTAATTTTGACAGTGCGTATAAATTCTACTATATGCGATGTAAATATAAATAAAAATTTAACAACGCATATAAATTCTAATATATGCGATGTAAATATAAATGTGCTTTAAACGACGCATACAAATTCTAATATACGCGATGTAATTATAAATGTAATTTTGACAACGCAAATAAATTCTAATACATGCGATGTAACATAAATGTAATTTTAACAACGCATATAAATTCTAATATATGCGATGTAAATATAAATGTAATTTTAACAACACATATAAATTCTAATATATGCAATGTGAATATAAATGTAATTTTAACAACGCATATAAATTCTAATACATACGATGTAATATAAATGTGATTCTAACAGCGCATATAAATTCTAATATATGCGATATGATTATAAATGTGATTTTAACAATGCATATAAATTCTAATATATGCGATGTAAATATAAATGTAATTCTAACAACGCATATAAATTCTAATATATGCGATGTAATTATAAATGTGATTTTAACAACGCATATAAATTCTAATATATGCGATGTGAATATAAATGTAATTTTAACCATTTCCCATTTCATTAAAAACAAAGTTTTTAATGTAAACATGTTTTATTTTGAAAACATGCATGTTTGTCCGACTTCTATTATAACATTAACTTTTTAATGTAAAACATGTTTTCTTTTCTAAACATGAATCTTTATCTAAGTTTCTACTATTACAATAAAAGTGAATTTTTAAGCTAAAACATATTTTTCATTTTAAAACATATTTCTTTTTAAACATTTCAATTGTTATACTAAAAGTGAATTTTTAATGTAAAACATATTTTCATTTTTAAAACATGTTTCTTTTTCTACATTTCCATTATTACATTAAAAAGTGAATTTTTAATATTGTTAACCGACCTTTTGGTCCGGTTACCAAAAGTACACAAGACACGCTCGTCTCAACATATCGCGTGATATTACAGCCCAGAGGCGTCGCCAATATCATCCGGGGTCAATTAACAAAAGACCCGAGTCTGGCCACTAGTAGGATGTCGAATCCCTCAAACTCAACCTCCATCAATATCCGTCCACATCCGAGCCGAAGGCAAGCCGTTAAGTGGGTTCGGGCGCAGTGCCGATGGGGGTCCAGGGTCCCACAGTCCCGGCCACTCCGACTGACCTCGCACCTCTCAAACAGAATTTTCGTATCCCCTCGAGGTGCGAAAGTCCGCACCCTCGAGGTGCGAAATTTCGTACCTGCGAGGTGAAAAATTTCACACCCACGAGGTGTGAAATTTCGTACCCTCGAGGTGCAATACGAAATTTTGCACCCACGAGGTGCGAAATTCTGCACCCTCAAGGTCTGAATTTCGCACCCTACTGGTGCGAAATTTCATACCTAGCACGTACGAAATTTCGTACCTAGCAGGTGCGAAATTTCGCACCAGGCGGGTGCGAAATTTCGCACCTTGTAGGTGCGAAATTTCGCTCCTTGGACCAGGTGCGAATTTTCCGAGGCCGAGGGTTGCAGGTGCGAATTTTCTGTATATGGTCCCCATTTCTACCTACTCCTACCTAACCCATACCTGACCACTTCCTATAAATACCCCATGGCCTCACACTTCAAAAGGAAGAGATTCTTGAGCTTGGAAACCTCCGTAGAGCCTCATTAATGGCATCTCCTCTTTGAGGAAGAAGAAGGACAAAATTGTCTTTTTCCTTATTTATTCAATATATGATGATTATGACATCATATATCATGAAAAGTGAATGTAACAAGATATCATGAGATAGTATCAACCTTGTAATCTTCCAAGTGATCAATAAAATTCCAATAACTCTTCAAAGTGGACGTAGGCCCTCCCTGAGGCCGATCCACTACAAATCTCTTGTGTTATTTACTGCTTATGTTCTATTTTATGTTCTTATCTATGCGACCATATTTATAATTCCTAGTAATTGGGAATCTTTGGTGTTTACGATATTTTTTGCCATCAACATTTGATGCTTTCACTAAGAATTGAACTCGAGCCTTGCGTCTTTCTTCCACATTATCATCTCGACTTCGACGAGCTTAAGGTTCCTTGCTCTACCTGCTGTCAATTCCGCTTATGATGGTAAAGATGTCAAAGAATGCAATGGTCGGCTCTTCAGCCGCAGCCGAGGTCGGTACCTCCCAACCACCTCAACCCGCGGACGTCCCGGCCACTAACGAAACCTTTCCTCCTATTGTGGACCCCGAAGCGCCCGCAACACAAGCTCAAATCCGCGAGCTTAATGAAAAATATGAGAACATGAATGTCAAGCTCAACCAAGCATTAAGGAATAATATCGACCTTATCCGACAACTTCAAGAAAGTCAGTGCATCGTCGCTCGACTTCAACTAGCTCGGAACAACGTTCGACCTCGACCAACTGTCTCAGAAACTTCCTCTTCCGTGTCAAGGGGCCCGCATCAAAGAAGGAGGTTTAATCTCATTAACAACATCGCCACTTGTACCAACGCCCTCGACAACGACAATGGGAACGATAATGGCGACCGAACTACAGTCACATATAGCGAGGGGGCACAGTACCAAGGTCTCTCTTGCTTGATTATCAATGACAGACTAGGTCCTACCAACCAACCTCTTCCTCGACACAACCCAACGTCCGCTAATCAGGATGATGGCCTCGCTAGTCCAGTGGCCCGCGCCCCTCCAGAACAGGATCTGCATCAAACCGCTCCTTACCAAGATCCAATTCTAGATGTCGAGGACATGGAGGATGACGATCCAGATGTACATCATAGAAGACGCCCTCGCAACAGGACTGCGGAACCTAGCCAAAACCCATGGGACCCGATGGCGGATCCCTATCCAACTTACCTTCCTGACATGGTCCGAAGGATCATGAGCGAGAGGCGAGGAAACATGCATGATTCATAGGAAGTGCACATTAGGCGCAACCCCTTCACAAGAAGGGTAAACGAAGCTAAGTGGCCGCGACGCTTTAGAATGCTACAGATGCCGCTCTATGACAGCACAACCGACCCCTGTACCTTCCTAAACAAATATGAATGACAAATGGACTTGAGCTGGGGCAATGATACGGTCAAATGCATATGCTTCCCAGCCTTCTTATCAGGAACCGCTTTGTTATGGTTCTCTTACCTCCCACTCGATTCCATTAATAACTTCAGCCAATTAGTAACAGAATTGGTCAAGCAATCCAGGGTGCATATCCCGACTCCAAAGAACGCCCTCACCCTGCCAACCTATACCAAGGGACCGTTGAGTTGCTCAAAAGCTACCTCTCTAGGTTCAACGTCGCCCTCGCCGAGGTCGAAGATCCGGAGCGTCGCACTATACTCTTTCAGCTAGCAAAGGTTGTCCTTCCTACTTCCGAATTCGGAGCATGGATCAATCGGAGCCTCGCACTATACTCTTTCAGCTAGCAAAGGTTGTCCTTCCTACTTCCGAATTCGGAGCATGGATCGATCAGAAGCAGCCAAACAGCCTTGACACTTTCTATGAAAAGGCTATGCAATACTTATGTCAAGAAGAAGCAAGATGAAACCGACTCTCCAGGGTCAGTCTTCCCAATAATCCACATGCGAATACCATCAGTGATAACGTCAAAGGGAAACAGGTAGGGAAGCTCTTTGATAAGAACAAGAGGGCATCCCCTACAAACAAAGACCGAATAACAGTAGGCAAGGCGACCGCAATAATGGCTAGTTTCTCGACGCTTTCTATGAAAAGGCTATGCAATACTTATGTCAAGAAGAAGCAAGACGAAACTGACTCTCCAGGGTCAGTCTTCCCAACAATCCACATGCGAATACCATCAATGATAACGCTAAAGGGAAACAGATAAGGAAGCTCTTTGATAAAAAAAATGGGGCATGCCCCTACAAACATAGACCGAATAACAGTAGGCAAGGCGACCGCAATAACGGCTAGGTTTATACAGAACCCAAAAAGCCCAGCTCTCGCCGGACATACGAGGTCTACACCCGCTGAATGAAGACATGGAAACAATCTACCCGCAAACGTGCAACACGCTTCAATACAAGAAACCATACAACAGGGAATCCACTAATCATGAGAAGAAGACTGGCAAGTACTATCGGAACCATGACATATACGGGCACAATACCAATAATTGCCGTCAATTCCAAGACGTAATCGAAAAGCTTATCCGTGAGAAGCACGTTGAGTGGTACGTCCGATAAGCACCATGCCTCTCACCAGCCACGAGCGGCAGAGGACCTGCTGGAAATGGATCTCCTTCCACTTGTTGACCCCGAAGCTCCTACGACTCAAGCACAGATTCACACGGTTAATAAGGAGTATAAGAATGCAGCTCTTGCGCTAGGCATTGAAGGCTAGCATCAACCTTATGCATCAACTTCAAAAAAGTCAACGCATCATAATTCTACTTCAGGTTGTTCAGAACCTCGCCCGCTCGAGGCACACTGCATCAGAAATTTCTTTTGTCGAAGCTAGGGGCCTACGTCGAGGAAGAAGGTTCAACCTCATTAAAAACATCGTTGTCTGCTCTAACACTCGTACAACGACATCAACAACAACAGAAATGAAATGATGATCGAACCATCATCGCTTATGGCCAAGGAGCACAATAACTGGGTCCGAGTAACCAACCTTCTACTCGGAAGAGCCCACTTGTCACCACTCAGAACCAGAGTATTCCCGGGCCAGGGTGCACATTAGCTCGCCCAAACTCGACAACCATACCAAAACCATACCATACATGACATAAAAGAGAGCGAGCCGGATGTGTACAATAGAAGATGTCGACAGAAGTGAACTCTCAAAGTCCGCCAAAGCTAGTTGGTTCCATTAGAAAATCCCCCTTCAGCATTCTCCCTGACGCTTCTACATGCCAAAGGTGGCGCCCTATGACAACACGACCGATCTCTAATCACTACAATGTTAGAATCGCCATCAGAAATGGAATGCGTCATCCCGGCTGCCCGTCAGCTGTGACGCTCAAGCCTCCGCTAGGCGGACTCAAACTGTTGTGAGTCCAAACTTATCTCCTACGCTTCTAGCATCCAGCTGGGCCCAAGTTCACTTCAACCGACTTCCACAGAATCATGCAACCGAAGTTGGAATACTTTCCGCCAAGAAGGCGTGTTAGGCTCCAAAGTCCTGGACCAGACCACGGCCCCTATAATGAGGTCGGAGCCTGACTTCTAATTATCGCCAACACAATCCCTGGAGTTGTGAAGAAACCACGAGGGCACGCCCACGACATCTACGAAACCAGTACAAGGCACAACCCATTCACTTCGACTATCCTTATTGCCGAATGGCGCCAACACTTCAGCATGCCAATACTTACCCCATACTTAAAGAGGCCATGATTCTCGAAGCTTCATTAGCTGCCACGAATGACACATGGATTTATCACACGCCGCTAATTCCATCAAGTGCAAGTGCTTCCCCGTCCCTATCCAGATCGGTGCTATACGGGTTCTCTCGACTCCTACCTTAAACCATCTCAACTCCCGACCAACTAGCCAAGAGATTGGCCATGCAGTCCAAGATGCACGTCGTAACATCCAAAGATATCCTCTCAGTTTCGAACACTTATAAACACCCTGAGAAAATCTATCTTGGAACCTACAATTACCAACCATCCAAAAGGCCAAGATCTAAAAGTCCGTCGAGCAAACTAAGGTATTTCGTAGGATATTGTCAGTTCTATAGAATCCGCGGACTCAACGCTCAGCAAAGACTCCCACTGCATGGGATCTCTGTGCTACTCGGCGCTCATCAAAGTTTCCCGCTAAATATAACCTCGACCGACAACTAATCCCTCAAGATCGTACCCTTACCTCGTCAGAACTATAGCTTCCACGGCGCAGTTGACCTTAGGTTGTCATCAGGAATGTTAGTTTGCAACTCCCCCACCTCTGCCTCCCTCGTTGAAAGAAGAACATGAAACAAAAGCGAACTTTCTTCCATAAAAGACACCTCCTTTCCGCTGCGTTATGGCCCCTTTTTATCCTCCATGCGGCGCTCTCGATCAGCAGGGGGCATGCCGGGAAGCAATGCCAGAGGAACATTTAGAAGCGAGTCCGAGAATTCTAGTCCTCTACCATCTCCACGACCGTCATCTACGATACAACAATCCCTGAGGTTATCATTGGAGATATCGGCCATCGACTCATTAACACCTTCATCTCGCCCATAAAAAAAGGGAGGCGAGAGAGATGATACAATAGCATAAAGAAGGCATACACATTAATGTTCAAAGGTCAAAAAATAGGACCTTGAGCACAATTGCCGACGGAATTGTCTATGGGTAAAGCGTCGCAACCTTTCCAATAGTCGTTACCATAGCAATTCAAAAAGAACCATCCATTCACGGATAGATGCCTCATTCCGGCCAATATATATAGGCCTACAAAAAAAATGAAAACAAGAAGTAAGGCCCCTTCTCCAAGACACACCTCCTCTTTGTTGTATCACAACCATCCTCCTCCAACTAATTCTCTGGCCACTTGGAGGCACGACTAGAAGCTCAAACAAAGGACCGCTCGAACGCACATCGGCAGCCTCGACTTCAAGCGGGCCTTCCCTTCACCTGTAGGTCTTGCTCCTCGTCAGGGAGGCCCATGCCCATACAGCGGAAGCTCGGCGATGGAACTTTCAAACTCTCAACCATGGATGGAGCCAAACTTCCAAGAGTTTGGAACAACGAACATCCTCACCTCTACTCTGCATAACCTAGTGTACAATTAACTCACGCACTCCAACGATGTTTTATTTTCCTGCAATTCAAGGCATTGTAAAGGCTATCACTGCCAAAGTTATCATTAAAAATGATGTTCAATTTCCTGTCTCCCCTCCATGTTTGCTCCGTGCGTGACGTTCATGACGTGTTTGATCAATCCTGACAACCAGCTTGTGTACAAACTTTTGATCGCCACACCGGTGCCCCGAGCACGGGATTCGGTGCCGCCTTCCGAGCCTCGATCCGACATCGAGGCCAAACAACATTGGCTATGACCGGCACTCCGAGCACGGGAACCGGCAACGCTACTTGAGTCGCCGGCCATGACGCGACTGAGTATAAATAGCCACTAACTCGAACCTTGGCCCCATGCCGAGGTCGAGGATAAGTCATTCTGCGCCCAAGTCCCAAGCGAGTTGGGGTCGCCCAACAGACAGCCGGGAGCAATGTAAGCTTCCCCTGGCTACGGGTATCTATCGAATCTCGGCGCAGCACCGAGACTGACATTAAATCGTTTCTCCCCAAAGCTCTAAAGGCTTAGGTGCAGCTCACGACCATGATCGGACCCTACGGGCTGATGATCGGAGCTTTTCTCCAATGAATAAACGACGCAGTTACTTGCTCCAACCCGACGAACGAAGGGAGAGCCATACACCGGACGGACCGCACAATGCGACGTCATGTGCCTTCGCTACTCTTGGGATTAACCCCGGGCAACCTAAGAAAAAATAACAGGCGCTCAAGCCTGGCTTCGCAAACTACAGGTTTCCTGACTTGAGGGAAACCTACTAGAAGCCTGCGCACTGTCTCACCCCTCTAGAACAATGACCCAGAGCGCGATACACAATCACACCCCTCTGGAATAATCAATCTAGAGCGCAGTCTCCGATCGCCTTTCTGTTGGCGTATCAACAAGTACGCTTGTGCAAGTACGGGATGCCAGAAAACATGAGAAGAATGTTCGAACAATTAACACGAAATGCGATCTTTACTAATTCATATTCCATTTCACACACATACACATGTTATACAAACTACATGTCTAACATCTCTTCTCTCTGAGACAGGGTATACATGAATACCACACCATGTCTGTAAGAACCAAAAGCGAGGACCACACTCACATATACTATTGGTTTAACTAACCCAAAGTATCTTTAATTCCTTTAACAATTGCTGATGCTACTTATCCTTTTCTTTTCTTTTGACTATACAGGTTCGACACAAGTAGGTCACCGCCGTTGACGGGCCCTTTTTTCCAGAACTGCTTCCTCCTCCTCTACTCTACACAGGAGTAACAGATTCATGAGGCATCGATGCAAGCCTTCCACCATCATCCTCGCCGCTTGTAATCATCATACCCCCCCCCCCCCGGAGAGAAATTCAGGGCAACATCTTGGGGACGATGTAAGAGGCAAGGACCAATGCGACCTGGATTCTCCCCAAGCCTTCCTGCCGCCTAGCTCTGTTCTCTTCTCGGCATCCTAGGAGGTTTTCAGATTATCTGGCTCCCTGTCTTGGAATTACATAACTGCATCCTCTTCAAGTTCGCTTAGGGTCCTCTCGTCCTCTTCTAGTGGGCATCATCGACGACCCTCCTTTTTCCTAGCCTACTGAGAGGCCCCCTCCTTCTCCGCCTCAGCATCGGCCTACCTTTTCGCCACCACAGCGGCAGATTTCTCTTGAGCATCCCAACTAGCCTTCGCCCATGCATCTTGTATGGCAACCTCAACTTGTCCCTCTTCCCCTCCGGCTCCTCCGAATTTGCCACCAGTCGGGCTTCCTGACCTTCCATCGTAGCTTGCTTTGTTTGCACACTCACATCAGCTACGCC
This sequence comes from Allium sativum, assembly GCA_030737875.1. NCBI lineage: Eukaryota > Viridiplantae > Streptophyta > Magnoliopsida > Asparagales > Amaryllidaceae > Allium > Allium sativum. The sequence continues at coordinate 143,468,445 of CM060921.1, read as the reverse complement.
CATCCCATGAGCGCTTTGTCTAGCCACAGCTTTTTCTCCTCCAAGGAGGCTCATATAAATATGGGATCTCGAAGCCATGGTTCTCCTATTACTCCAGTTTGTTCTCGCTGTAAATCCAACCGGGACTCGGACACTTGAGGAAGCATGGGGCAAAGCCTGGCGTCGCCTCCGCTCCAGAGGGGGGCTTCCTAGCAAAAGAAGCAACTATTTGACCTCTGATAGTTCATCGTTCGTATCCTCTTCAGTTAGCAAGTATTCGAGCTTGGGGGTAGTCCCCCTCCTATCTCCACAACAGCTTCATCGCAGGACCTGAGGAGGATCTCCACTAGCTTCCACGCTGGCATTTCCGTTGCCACAACCATCGTAGCGTAGAAGCCCATACCAAAGGACAGAGGGAGAAATATAACCACCGTTTCCCCAAGGAATTGGAGAAGTCAGATAAGTTCCCAATATGCAAAATAAAAAATCCATACTTCAGTGCAAGTTATCGGGTTTCCATGGTCGGTTCATTGGGTTCGCAAAGTCTCAGCCCCCTGCCAGCAAACTCATACTCAAACACAACATGAAGCTAACTCACACCCCTCGATGCATACCGACAAGCGCATAGAAATGTGGCAACGACACCTAGTTTGGATAACTATGGCAGTGGTTACCGGTAAATGTCAGCAACATTTTCGGATCGGATAATGATCCTGAAATAATTGGGTTGGAGACTAATGACTCGACCATATGCTCGCATCTTGCGCGCATATTCGAGCTGACAGTCCGAATAATTTCAATTACAGAATCATTCGCCAACCATTTGTGTTACATCCAACTCCATTTACTGACCAGACATGAAACATTGAGCAACGATCCGAGCTTGCTAGCTCGTCTCTGACGTCGAGCAGAATCGAGTAGGTACCCAGGCCTAGGGGCAACCCTCTATGGATTATCACACCGGCCTGGCAATCTCAAGACCCGATCAGATCCCCTTAAGTCTCTGCACTGGCATCATCTTCACAACATCCTATGGAGCCACCATCTTGAAAGCACCTTCACCTCGCAACGAAGGAAATACGAAGCCAAAGTTCAGGCCTTGGAGGCTTCTCGGCTTCCATCAATTCCCGGACTCCACAAAAAGCTGACACTCTGGAACAAGGTGGTAAGCTTTAGCCTCAACAGCTAACGCCACAGCCATAACCAACCGCCAGTGCAAAACCTAAGTCAAGATGCAGCCGCATCATGGTTAAGTTATCGATCGGATACCAAGAGTAACAGCTCAAATATTTATCGATATCTTACATAAGCATTCAAGCTGACGAATCAAGAAGGTCCATTCCTTGAGGACCACGTCGTGAAACCAAAAATCACTAATCATTGTCTGCTCATATGGTGCCATGCAAAGGTTCAAGTTTACAAACTCAAGATTGAAGATAGGGCTCGACAAAGTCATGGGAGTGGGAAGTTATGTCTCGTGCTCCCGTGCGCCGGCTTAGTTGTCATCTCCTCAACCAAGATTCAAACTCCTGAAGAGCGTGAAAGATTTAATAAGCATTTGGGACATAAGGCCCAATCCCGTATTCACACATGCTTGGCGACCTTTATTCAAATTCCTAATCCCATTTCCTAAGGTCCGCCGCTCCACGTTCTTGAATACCAAATCTGAATGCCCTCTTACTTTCCATATCTCTCTTCCCTTCTCCTGAAAACCTAATAACACCTCGAACATCCAAAGTACAAAAGAAGTATTTTGGCATCCTCCATGCCATATGATGATTTTCTATCCAGAGAAGAGAAGAAAGGAAGCAACTACAATTAGGGGATCAGCATGCCCCAAACGAACATTCCGGGATCGGAATTCGGGATCATATGCCAAGCTACGATCATATTCACTTAACTTCGAAGCTCAAACTACCAAGTCAATCACGACTCAAAAACCACCTGTGTACTCACTAAGTGCTCTATCATCAAATCGCCCACGCCCAACATTTGGGTTCGACCTCGCCTCAAAGGAGAATCCATATGAATCCATGCCACGACTGGCATTCACATACACGAGTTGCCGAAACTTTGATCAATGGGACTAGCTTGGATCGTTGAGCGACCTTGTGCTCACCTAGTCCAAGTGATTTAGCGGATACTCCAAATAATCAAGCTCCATCCCAACAACGTTTCAGCGACCACTTAGGGCAATCATGCGCCTAAGCCATGGCAATGACCATGCATCCATGCTTTGGGAATCTCAACCGAGCAGACCAACTCGATTCAAATGTGCGCCCACAACCTTAAGGGTTCAAGTATACACACCAAACAGTCGGCTCTCGATCCAAAAACTCTTCGAAAAGCTAAAACTGCATGATCATAAGCCCGGGGCATACAATTCACTTTCATATTATCTATTCTAGCTCAGATCGCATCGCGCAAAACCATGCACAAATTTGTGATTACATACGCAATTAAAACCTAATAACGAACAATTTGCACTTCGATGCAATCGAGAGTCGGCAACTAACTTTTATTGTCTTTAATCTACAGGAAGCAGACGCCTTAGACAGGTTCCAATCCAAGCCGCCAGACTCAAGCGAGTCAAAGCTCTTACAATGCTAGAATCCTAAGCTCACACCCACATATTTCAACAAGGCGTCCCAACCACTCCAAAGTAGTGCGCTCTCGACATACAACGTAAGAGGAAGGTCATAACCGATCGCTAAGCACCACATGGAGATGTTAGCGCCCATATCAGACCCATCTCACTTCAAAGCATGTCCCGTTAACACAAAACATACTTTGAGGGGGCAAATGTTAACCGGCCTTTTGGTCCGGTTACCAAAAGTACACAAGACACGTTCGTCTCAACATATCGTGTGATATTACAGCCCGGTGGCGTCGCCAATATCAGCGGGGGTCCAGTACTAGAAGACTCGAGTCTGGCAACTAGTAGGATGTCGCATCTCTCGAACGCAACCTTCATCAGTATCCATCCGCATCCGAGCCGAAGGCGAGCAGTGCTCCGAGCCGAAGGCGAGCCGTCAAGCGGGTCCAGGTATAGCACCGATGGGGGTCCGGGGCCAAACTGTGGGCAACGCCCGATTCATCCAGTTTTCACCAACAAGTGTGTTGACCACAATTACCAGATCAGCTCGAACTCAAGATTCAGCCAACAATTCAGTGAGCCTCGCCTCTCCTCCAACACATTCCCGAACCAAGGCCTCGACATCCCCGGACGCACTGACCAGGATTTCGAGCCTCCAAGCCACTCCGACAGACCTCACACCTCTCAAATAGAATTTTCGTATCCTCGAGAGGTGCGAAAGTCCGCACCCTCGAGGTGCAAAATTTCGTACCTGCGAGATGCAAAATTTTGTACCCTCGAGGTGTGAAATTTCACACCCGCGATATGTGAAATTTTGTACCCTCGAGATGCGAAATTTTGCACCCACGAGGTGCGAAATTCTACACCCTCAAGGTCTGAATTTCGCACCTACAGGTGCGAAATTTCGTGCCTAGCAGGTACGAAATTTTGTACCTAGCAAGTACGAAATTTCGTACCTAGCAGGTATGAAATTTTGTAACTAGCGGGTGCGAAATTTCGCACCCTGCAGGTGCGAAATTTTGCACCTTGGCGCAGGTGCGAATTTTCCAAGGCTGAGGGCTGTAGGCGTGAATTTTCTGTAGATGGTCCCCATTTCTACCTACTCCTACCTAGCCCCTACCTAACCACTTCCTATAAATACCCCACGGCCTCACACTTTAAAAGGGAGATATTCTTGAGCTTGGAAACCTCCATAGAGCCTCATTAATGGCATCTCTTCTTTGAGGAAGTAGGACAAAATTTCCTTCTTCCTTATTTATTCAATATATGATGATTATGACATCATATATCATGAAAAGTGAATGTAACGAGATATCATGAGATAGTCTCAACCTTGTAATCTTCAAAGTGATCAATAAAATTCCAACAACTCTTCAAAGTGGACGTAGGCCCTCACTGAGGTCGAACCACTATAAATCTCTTGTGTTATTTACTGCTTATGTTCTATTTTATGTTCCTGTTTATGCGATCATATTTATAATTCCTAGTAATTGGGAATATTTGGTGTTTATGACATTTTTTGCCGTCAACATTTGGTGCTTTCACTGAGAATTAAACTCGAGCCTTGCGTCTTTCTTCCACATTATCATCTCGACTTCGACGAGCTTAAGGTTCCTTGCTCAACCTGTTGTCGAGTCCGCTTACGATGGTAAAGAAATCAAAGAACGCAATGGTCGGCTCTTCAGCCGCAGCCGAGGCCGGTACCTCCCAACCACCTCAACCCGCGGACATCCCGACCACTAATGAAACCTTCCTTCCTATTGTGGACCCAGAATCGCCCGCAACACAAGCTCAAATCCGCGCGCTTAGTGAAAAATATGAGAACAAGAATGTCGAGCTCAACCAAGCATTAAGGATATGCGAAAACTTCAAGAAAGTCAGCGCATCGTCGCTCGACTTCAACTAGCTCGGAACAACGTTCAATCTCGACCAACTGTCTCAGAAACTTCCTCTTTCGTGTCAAGGGGCCCGCATCAAAGAAGGAGGTTCAATCTCATTAACAGCATTGCCACTCGTACCAACGCCCTCGACAACGACAATGGGAACGACAATAGCGACCGAACTACAGTCACATATAGCGAGGGGGCACAGTACCAAGGTCACTCTCACTTGATTATCAATGATGAACCAGGTCCTACCAACCTCTTCCTCGACACAACCCAACGTCCGCTAATCAGGATGATAGCCCCGCTAGTCCAGCGGCCCGCGCCCCTCCAGAACAGGATCTGCATCAACCCGCTCCTTACCAAGATCCAGTTCTAGATGTCGAGGACATGGAGGAAGACAATCCAAACGTCCATCATTGAAGACGCCCTTGCAATAGGACTGTGGAACCTTGCCAAAACCTGTAGGACCCGATGGCGGATCCCCATCCAACTTACCTTCTCGACATGGTCCGAAGGATCATGAGGGAGAGGCGAGGAAACATGCATGATTCATGGGAAGTGCACATTAGGCGCAACCCCTTCACAAGAAGGGTAAATGAAGCTGAGTGGCCGCGATGCTTCAGCATGCCACAGATGCCACTCTATGACGACACAACTGACCCTTGTACCTTCCTAAACCAATATGAATGGCAAATGGACTCGAGCCGGGGCAACGATCCGGTCAAATGCAAATGCTTTCCAGCCTTCTTATCAGGAACCGCTTTGTTATGGTTCTCTCACCTCCCACTCGATTCCATCAACAACTTTGGACAATTAGTAACATAATTGGTTAAGCAATTCAGGGTGCATATCCCGACTCCAAATAACGCCCTTACCCTGTTCAACCTATACCAAGGGCCCACTGAGTCGCTCAAAAGCTACCTCTCTAGGTTCAACGTCGGCCTCGCCGAGGTCGAAGTTCTAGACCCTTGCACCATACTCTTTCAGTTAGCAAAGGGTATGCTTCCTACTTCCGAATTTGGAGCATGGATCGATCAGAAGCAGTCGAACAGCCTCGACACTTTCTATGAAAAGGCTATGCAATACTTATGTCAAGAAGAAGCAAGATGAAACCGACTCTCCAAGGGAAGCCTTCCCAACAATCCACATGCGAATACCATCAGTGATAACGTAAAAGGGAAACAGATAGGGAAGCTCTTTGATAAGGACAAGGGGGCATACCCCTACAAACAAAGACCGAATAATAGTAGGCAAGGCGACCATAACAACGGCCAGGTTTCTACAAAACCCAAAAGCCCAGCTCTCGCCAGACATGCGAGATCTACACCCCACTGAATGAAGACTTGGAAACAATCTACCGGCAAACGTGCAACACGCTTCAATACAAGAAACTATACAACAGGGAATCCACTAATCATGAGAAGAAGACTGGCAAATACTGTCGGTACCACGACATATATGGGCACAATACCAATAATTGCCGTCAATTCAAAGACGTAATCGAAAAGCTTATCCAAGAGAAGCGCCTTGAGCGGTACGTCCGATAAGCATCATGCCTCTCACCAGCCCCGAGCGGTAGAGGACCTATTGGAAACGGATCTCCTTCCACTTGTGGACCCCGAGGCTCCTACGACTCAAGCACAGATTCACACGGTTAATAAGTAGTATAAGAATGCACTCTTGCGCTAGGCAATGAAGGCTAGCATCAACCTTATGCACCAACTTCAAAAAAGTCAATGCATCATCATTCTACTTCAGGTTGCTCAGAACCTTGCCCGCTCACGGCACACTGCATCAGAAATTTCTTTTGTCGAAGCTAGAGGCCCACGTCGAGGAAGAAGGTTCAACCTCATTAAAAACATTGTCGTCCGCTCCAACACTCATACAACGACATCAACGATAATAGAAATGAGACGATGATCGAACCATCATCGCTTACGACCAAGGAGCACAGTAACAAACTAGGTCCGAGTAACCAACCTTCGACTCGGAAGAGCCCACTTGTCGCCACTCTGAACCAGAGTACTCCCGGACCAGGGTGCACATTAACTCGCCCAAACTCGATAACCATACCAAAATTATACAACACATGACATAAAAGAGAGTGAGCCAGATTTGTACAATAGAAGACATCGACAGAAGGGAACTCCCGAAGTCTGCCAAAGCTAATGGGTTCCATTAGAAAATCCCCCTTTAGCATATCTTCCTGACACTTCGACATGCCAAAGGTGGTGCCCTATGACAGCACGACCAACCTCTAATCTCGACAATGTCAGAATCGCCATCAGGAATGGAACATGTCATCCCGGCTGCCCCTCGGCTATGGCGCTCAAGCCTCCGCTTGGCAGGCTGAAACTACTGTGAGTCCGAACTTATCTCCTACGCTTCTAGCATCCAACTGGGCCCAAGTTCACTTCAACCGACTTCCACAGAATCATGCAACCGAAGTTGGAATACTTTCCACTAAGAAGGCGTGCTAGGCTCCAAAGTCCTGGACCAGATCACGACCTCTATAATGAGGTCGGAGCCCGACTTCCAATTATCGCCAACACGATCTCTGGAGTTATGAAGAAACCACGGGGGCACGCCCACGACATCTACGAAACCAGTACAAGGCGCAACCCATTCACTTCGACTATCCTTACTACCGAATGGCTCCAGCACTTTAACATGCCAACACTTATCCCATACTTAAAGAGGCCATGATTCTCAAAGCTTCATTAGCTGCCACGAATGGCACATGGATTCATCACACGCCGCTAATGCCATCAAGTGCAAGTGCTTCCCCGTCCCTATCCAGATCGACGCTATACGGGTTCTCTCGACTTCCACCTTAAACCATCTCAACTCCTGACCAACTAGCCAAGAGATTGGCCATGCAGTCCAGGATGCACGCCGTAACACCCAGAGATATCCTCTCAGTCTCGAACACTTATCAACACCCCTGAGAAAATCTATCTTGCATCCTGCAATTACCAACCATGCAAAATGCCAAGACCTAAAAGTCCGACGAGCACACCAAGGGACTCCGTAGGATATTGTTGGTTCTATAGTATCTGCGGACACAACGCTCATCAAAGACTCCCACTGCATGGGATCTCTGAGCTACTCAGCGCTCATCAAAGTTTCCCGCTAAACATGACCTCGACCGACAACTAATCCATCAAGATCGTACCTACCTCATTGGAACTACAGCTTCCATGGCGCAGTTGAGCTTAGGTTGTCATCAAAAAGGTCAGTTTGCAACTCCTCCCTGCCTCTGCCTCCCTTATTGAAAGAAGAACATAAACTAAAAGCGAACTTTCTCCCATAAAAGACATCTCCTTTCCACTGCATCATGGCCCCTTTTTATCCTCCATGCGGCGCTCCCGATCAGCAGGGGGCACGCTGGGAAGCAGTGCCGGAGGAACATTCAGAAGAGAGCCCGAGAATTCCAGTCCTCTACCATCCCCATGACCGTCGTCTACGATACAACAATCCCCGAGGTTATCATTGGAGATATTGGCCATCGACTCATTAACACCATTATCTTGCCCATAAAAAAACGAGGAGGCGAGAGAGATGATTCAATAGCATAAAGAAGGCATACACATTAATGTTTAAAGGCCGAAAAATAGGACCTTGAGCACAACTGCCGACGGAATGTGAGGCTCGTGAAGTAACGCTTATACACAAAGCTATGCCTAAATAAGATGTGCTTTGGTCATCAACCACAAGGCTCTTCTTTTAAACAAAAGCCTTGATCATTTGCATCTTGGCATGCCACATTGACAATCCACGCCATGCGATCGATAACTATCAATATATAACCTCCGAGCTCGTGCGTCTCAGAGAAGGGTGTTAAGCAAGAGAATAAATTCTCCACCACCAAACAAATATATATTAAATAGAAATCAATTTACATGGAATGAAATCCAATGTCAGATACACATCCATTTACGAGCCCGTTCTGGGTTTGAACGAAAACGGAGACACCTTATTCCTCGTCCCGTATATCCAATACGGAAGTGAGGTGCTCGCTTATCCGGACAATCAACAAGTAAGTCCGGACAACTACCACTTTAACCCTTTACTGGGAGCTAACCAATGTCGGGCATTAGTAGTCGTACATTCGATGTGAAGATCGCCGGTCTTTAATCACCGTCTTCAATATCTTCGATTTAAATCGTCGTATAATTATTTGGAATGAGATTGAACTTGGTCTTTTCAAATAATTCTCGCATATATATAATTTAAATCATTCCATGTCGTTAATATTATTTTATAACGATTTATCGCTATTTTTATTTATATAAAAATAACCCAATTTAATTTAATGACGCTTCGGGTCAATAGGCGACCCTGGCGCTGTTTTTACCTAAATTTTATTTACACATTTCTCGAAATCTAACCGTTGGATTTTAACAACTTTTATATCGTTGGAAAGATCTTCCCAAAGCGGACCTAACGGTTCTAGTTTTGAGAAAATCTAATGGTCGGATCTTTCGGTATAATCGTTTAAAGTTACAATTCCAAAACGCGAACTATCGCATGCGATTCATTTAATTTTAATTTATATATATATATATATATAATTTTATATAAATATAAATCATTCGAAAATTTCACTAACGTGTTTAACATGCCAAATAAAAAAATGTTTTATTTACATAACATATCTACATGTTTATAATGTCAAATAAAAATGTATTTTTATTTGCACACATTCCTATGTGTTTCTAATGTCAAATAAATATGTATTTTTATTTGCATTAATTAACTACATGTTTCTAATGTCAAATAAATATGTATTTTTATTTGCATACATTTCTACTCGTTTCCAATGTCAAATAAATATGTATTTTTATTTGCATATATTTCTACATGTTTCTAATGTCAAATAAAAATGTATTTTTATTTGCATACATTTCTACGTGTTTCTAATGTCAAATAAATATGTATTTTTATTTGCATACATTTCTACATGTTTCTAATGTCAAATAAAAATGTATTTTATTGACATGACATTTTCTAATGACAAATAAAAAGATAATTTTTATTTTCACTATTTGTATGCAATTTCTATTTTTAATTTTAACAAATAAAAAGAAATATTTTTATTTGTATATAGTTTCAATGTATAACATGACACATAAAAATGTTTATTTTAATTTGCATACAAATTCTAATATATAACATAACATATAAAAATGTCTCTTTAATTTCTATACAATTCTATTGTATAACTTGACAATAAAAATGTCTCTTTAATTTGCATACAAATCTAATGTATAACTTGTCAATAAAAATGCCTCTTTAATTTGCATATAAATCTAATGTATAACTTGACAATAAAATTGCCTCTTTAATTTGCATACAATTTCTAATGTATAACTTGACAGTAAAAATGTCTCTTTAATTTGTATACAAATCTAATGTATAACTTGTAACATAAAAATGATATTTTTCTGTGTTTACAATTCCTACGTTAACACGTAACAGAACAAATAAAAATGACATTTTCATTTACATACAAATCTAATTCTAACAATAAATAATATTTTTATTTTGTCGATCATTCTATTTCAATCAACATGAATAAAAATGATTCTTTTATTTTGTTGACAATTCCATTTCAATAAAACAAATAAAAAGGATTCTTTTATTTTGTTGAAAAATCTATTTCAACAAAATGATTAAAAATGATTCCTTTATTTTGTTGACAATTCCATTTCAACAAAACAATTAAAAATGATTCTTATATTTTGTTGACAACTCTATTTCAACAAAATGATTGAAAATGATTCTTGTATTCTGTTGACAATTCTATTTCAACAAAATGATTAAAAATGATAACTCATTTTGTTAACAATTCTATTTTGACAAAATGAATAAAAATGATAACTTCATTTTGTTAACAATTCTATTTTGACAAAATGAATAAAAATGATAACTTCATTTTGTTAACAATTCTATTTTAAAAAGATGAATAAAAATGATAACTTCATTTTGTTAACAGTTCTATTTTAACAAAATGCATAAAAATGATAACTTCATTTTGTTAACAATTCTATTTTGACAAAATGAATAAAAGCAATAACTACATTTTGTTAACAATTCTATTCTGACAAAATGACTAAAAATGATAATTTCATTTTGTTAACAATTCTATTTTGAAAAAATGAGTAAAAATGACAACTTCATTTTGTTAACAATTCTATTTTGAAAAAATGAATAAAAATGATAACTTCATTTTGTTAGCAATTCTATTTTAACAAATTGAATAAAAATGATAACTTCATTTTGTTTTAACAATTCTGTTTTGACAAAATGCATAAAAATGATAACTTCATTTTATTAACAATTCTATTTTGACAAAATGATAACTTCATTTTGTTATCAATTCTATTTTAACAAAATGAATAAAAATGATAATTTTGTTTTTGTCACAAATCTATACAACAAAATTGATATTTTCGTTTTAACACAAATCTATTCAACAAAATGATATTTTTGTCTTAACATAAATCTATTCAACAAAATGATATTTTTGTTTTAACTATTTTCTTTCAACAAAAATGTTTTTTTTTGTTTTGACTATTTTATTTCAACAAAAATGTCATTTTTGTTTCAACTATTTTATTTCAACAAAAATGTCATTTTTGTTTCCAACTATTTTATTTCAACAAAAATGATCCATTAAATCAACAGATCTACATAACAGCATCACACAACCCAAATCAAATCACGTATAATAAAAAATTGAATTTAACAGCGGATTGGTCATAACACACAATCATAATTAATTAATTTTAATTATTAAAAAAATAGAATTCTCACAATGCGTCAAATTCTGTACAATTTAGAATTGAATTTTCCCCAAATTCTGATTTGCTCCAAATTCGTTCTAATCTGTCCTGAAATTTAGATCTTGAATTTACGGTTCTAAAATTGTTCAATTCCTTATTCGTATGAATAAAATATGAATTTATTTGTGTAAATAATATTTTGAATTAATTAATTAAATTAGAAAATACCCTTCTTTTCTTTAATCAAAAACATAGGCTGTTGACTTTTCTATTTCGTTCGATCCTAGGGTTCAAGTTTTCGATCCAACCACTCAGTTTCGTGACGATTCGACACCACTACGTCGAAGGGAGGGGGAGGCGCACCAGGGGGCCCAAGCGGTGGCGCGCGATCAAGATAGGGGGTGCGGTGGCGATTTAACGGTGGAACTTCGTGGTGCAAATTCGATTGAACAACTCAGTTTCAGGTGATGCAATCCGTACGGATTTAAAGAGGAGGAGGAGCACTAGAATAATGTCAAAAGGAGAAGGGAATTTTATAGTATGGATCAAGAGAAATTAATGTGGAAGGGAGAAGCAATTTTGGCCATTAACAGAAGGGGGCGGCGGCTATACTGTAGATTAGGGTTAGGTTTAAACTATTATTTATAATAAAATAATATTAAATTCCTTAATTTCTTAGTTAAAGCCCGTTAACCCTTGGTTGCTCCAAATTCAGCCCAACGAGAGTTGTGCATAGCCAAATACCCCTGTTTCAGACACAGTGGGCTAGGTCTCGTCAGCCCATTCGATTATTTTCAGCTTGTTTTCTTCAAATTAAAATAAAAATCATTTAATTATTTAATTTGATCATACATTTAAATTTACCGGTGCCACATACGGACTCCAAAAATTCCTGAAAATTAAAAATAGCTATGTTTTCACGATACGGTCCTAACAAAATTTATTTCAATGAGTTTGGAGACCGTTTGAAAAATGGCCTTTTTAATGGTCGATTAAATTCAATAGAAATTATTGAACACAGTTTAATTTGCCATGCTCACATATTAATTCCAAAAATTATGGAAAATTAAACTTAGCAATAATTTGACATTCCGGATCCGACAAAAATGGTTTCGTTGAAAACGAAGGTCGTTTGTAAAATGACAATTTTTGTAACGACCCGTGTTTTCGACCATTAGAATATGAATATTTAAAATTGGTTTTAAATATTTTATTTGGAATATAAATGGATTTTTATATTTAAATCGCTATTTAAAACGAAGTTGAACGATATATATTCATATATAAAATAAAACGAGCTCAGAACAACGCTGCAGTTCGTAAAATAGAGTTTTGAACTTCGACTGGGTATACAGAGTCCGTTTTAAGTCGGATTTCTGTGAAACAAGAAACGTACGGAGCTAGTGAAGTATATTTTTCTAGTGGAAGAGAAAAATCGGGATTTCGTTGTGTAGATTGAAAGTTATGCCCAAATCAATTTGGAAGAAAAGCAGCAGCATATTCGTTTTTGGCCGTAACGGTTTATTTGAAATAACTACGTACCGGATTTGAATTTGGACAAGGTTCTTTTGAGACGTAGTTATAGTTTTATTTTTAGAATTTTACTGTAATTTTTAATTAATTAAATATGCAACTTTTTATTTGGAATATTTTGCACCCTTAACAGCATTTTGGGTTTTCACAATATAAGTCAATCTACCGGTATTATTATATTTTTGGAATCGTGACACCTCGCTCGACACAACGGTATTTTTATTTCGGTCTATAACGGTCCGTAAAAGAAAAAAAAATGTGTATGCTTAAGGCTTGAGTAAAAATTTAAAATGAAGCATCTCTAACGTATCCTTACTTCTCCAGCTTACACAAACGCTTAAAACAATACACGCTGCGCATATAATGAAACTATACACTCTTTCCCTACCTACAATGTACCACACGCTTAGACAAACCATTCCTATCCTACACTACTCTACATTGTACATAGCGCATAGGTAGTACACAACCACATGCCTTTTGTTTGAAATATCGCTGTAACCATGTGCGAACTGCAACTAAGAGAGAGACAGGAAAATCAGTATCTCTGAAGGTAACATAGAAAATTAATAAAATGAAACCGTGCCAATGAAGTAAGAATAAACAATTCAGCCCAGTTTACTTGGTAGCCAAATTGTCTTTGCCGTGCTTCCCACGTAACCGTGGCTACCAAGTTTCCTTCTCCTTATATAAATCTAACCCTTCGTTCCTCCAGCTATTTTTATTTCTTCTCCGTATTAAGTTATTTCTCCTCCATTTTCAGACAACAAAGGAAGACGTAAAAATAAAATAAAAATAGAATGTAACCAGAGAAAAATCCTAAGTTTTCTGGCAATCAATTCTTTGAATTCCCGAGTTAAGCAGCTCAGTTTAGTGTGCATTAATGCGAACTCGACCTTGTTTTGGGGCTCGTTCAACCTTTAGCTAGATAATTCAGCGACCCATGGAAGAGAGTCTCTGGCGAAGGCGGTTCTTGACATGGAGCAGTGGGTTTCGGCTGCTAGTTCCTGTACAAAGAACCAGGTCAGTGTTGGGTTCACGGGAGGGGATGAAGGAGATGCGGTGGTTAAGGTGGTGAAGGCGGATTCTGGAGTGCGAAAAGGAGAAGTATTAGGTGAAGAAGGTGAGTATTTACTGGGAAAAAGGGTATATGCATGTAAAATGAACTCACGTTTTTGCATGGGACAGAAGGGTAGATGTTTGCGTCGACCTGCGTGCTCATGTGCAGGCTTCGGCCATTCAAAAAAAAAAAGGGAACAGAACGTTAAATGGGAAGAGGAGATATAGGGGAGAAACCAATGTGAAGGGTATGCATGAGAAGGAGTGGTATTTTAGTGTTGACGTGGAGCACGGTAGGAACATGAGTGATGAGGCATGGAGTTTTTGCTGTAGTGGGATCGGAGAAAGAAAAGAACGGAGGGACTGAACAAGAAGAAAGCACTGCGGTTTTTTTTTTACTAGAGGATCTTGGACGTGGAGGTTGTTTCAAGGAAAAAAAAAAGAAAAAAAAATAAAAGAACGTTGAACTGGAAAGGAGGGTGCGACTGTTGGTCAAGAACGGTGGAGGATGCAAATGAGGCAGCGTTGGTGAAGCTGGGTTGAGGGCATTTTGTTTGAAGCAGTGTATTCGAACGAAGGTGTAATCGGGGGAGTGAAATCAAGGGTCAGGCTCCGTTTTGTCAGCTAGTGGTATTAGGTCCGATAGTTTTCAATACGTGAGGAAGTGGCATCGTATTCAATAAAGACGGTGAGAGGGGTACTTTATATTTAATTAGACTAACGATGTTTTGATTCAAATTATATCTTATAACGCGCGTAATTATTCGTGATCAGATTCCTACGAAAAACAGATTAGGTTGGTGTCATATTGACAAGCACTACGCGTACACACTGGTTGGGTTGCAAACAGAGACAGTTGGAATTTCACGCAATATAAACGTCCGTTCAAAATTGTGTGAAACAAGCACATCAACCATCGACCGTATTAACTGGTGAGTTAATTCTCACACTTTTCTGGACTACTATGATGTGATAAATCCATTTAAAAATAAATACTGTTTGATTGGCTGCATTGGTTGCTTATGGTTGATTAACTGGTTGCTATTTGTTAGATTATTGCCGTTAATTTATTTATTTATTTAAATTATAATGTTATAACCATCTGTGATGCAGAGAAGGACAGGTTGGAGGGATCCGACCGGATTCCTCAAAATAATTTGTGTGTTGTTTATTTTTATACTGGTTGCACATGAACTGTTTGAACCCCAATTGACATCAAAACCTATTGACTGTTGATGGTTGAATTGATGTGACCGTTGATGTGATTTTTAATCAGTCGACAGTGGTTGGCAGTGAGGGTTTAAATCTATAGTTTTCAAAACATCGTTTGCCGTCAGGCGAACAAACGCAGTTTCAAGTTATAAAATTTATTTTATAACTGAATTAAATCTTTGGGGTTTATTTCATTTTATTTTTAATGAATAAGAAGTTTTATAAAAATATTTATAATTAGAATCATGTTTTACAAACATGATTATTTATAAGTCATACAATGAATTTTTACGCTGTTTACAAACAGAAAAGTAAGAAGCTAGTATATGAATCAGTAAACTAAATAAATGTTTATACAATAAGCAAAGTGATGTTTCTAAATAAATTAAAGTATTTATTTATGTTGTATGGAAAAATGTTTATAATTTTCCTTATATGTTATAATCAGTTTCAATAGAGATTTTTAATACTGCAGTCGAAGCTAACATACAGTTAGTGAAAAGAAATAATTGTTTTTACAAAACAATTAACCGATGTTTTAAATTAATTAAGTTATTTAATTAATTTAAGAAGAGAAATTGAATAGAAGTCAGTTAGCCGCTTAACTGAGGGTTATGGTTGGAAGGAACCAACTGTTTATCCTGTTATTTATGAATTGCAGTCATTCATGAACTGCAGTCAGGAACTAACCTACGGGTTAGTGAAATGAAATAATTGTTCTTATAATCAATTAACTGATGTTTTAAACTTATTAAGTTATTTAATAAATTTAAGGAAGAAATGATAACGTAAATCAGTTAATGGTTAACTGATATGTACGGTTGGCGAAAATCAACCGTTTAAAGTTGGAATTTGACGATTGTGTCAATTTGTTTTAAATTGATCAAATCAAAGGGATTGACATTTAAAAGGCTTGAATTTCCTTTAAAATAAATATAAGTTATGGATAGATTAGTATGAAAGGGATTTGAATTTATTTCAAATCGTATAAACAAGATTTGTAAATATGGGTGCAACCTAAGGCGTACATTTCAAATCAGAGTTTTGCTCAATTAAGAAAAAGAAATTAATATGAAAAGTGGGTTTTCAAATGAAAGAAAATGGTTTATAAAACCAAGATAAATGGAAATGGGAATAACATATTGGATTATTGAGATGGTTTGACATTGGTTTTAAATTATAAGCTTTTATCTATCTTGAGATAAGAACGTTGTCGATCAAGGTCTGAGAGGTAATTGGAATACCCCAACTTGAACGGCTCCGCTATTATCGAGAGATGATATTTGTTTGTAATGTATAGAGAAGTGATTATCGAGATGTTTTGCGATAAATAAAATTTATCATTTATTTAAAACAAACCTTTAAAAATGGATTAGCATCGAAACAGATTGAATCTAATTCAAATCGTATAAACGAGTATGAAAAAGGGGGTTTACCCAAAACAAGGATTTTAAAACAAGCGTTCACCTGAGAACGAAATTAAGCGAAGTAGTTTAGTCGTAATAAGAAAGAGATTTTGGTAATTAAATATTTGTCGTTGATTAAATAAGGATATAACGATATGGAAATAATAAAGGAAAAGGGAAAGTGGATTTATTAAACTATAACCATGATTTCAAATCAAAGAGAAAGTAAAAAGGGTTTTGAGGTAATTATACGATGTTAACGACCAATGAGGAAATAAAAACTGATTTATAAAATATGGCAATATTTCCAAACAAAGGAAATGAAAAAAAGCGCTTGGTAAATATGTTGTTCTAAAGCGAGTAGCGAGTAATGTTTTCAAGTAACGAAACCCATAAGAGTTTTGTTAAGATAAAGTTATGAAGTCGATTATAAGAAATCGATAAATTGGTTTTATGAGATATTTCATATAAAGGACCTGAGCTGCCAGTCCACTGAGATACACTGTTATGATTTGATAGTTAAATCACTGACTATCAAAGTTTGGCCTTTTATCGATTGTTGGTACGGAAAGACCGAGATCGAATTTATATTCGAAAACCATTCCGACCAGCAAACACGTAACGTCGAAGATATCAGAAGATGGTCGAGATGGAGCATTGAAGACCGTGGATCTTCATGAGCGGAAGAACTACTCGTTGGATTTCTAAGGGTCGCTCCCGAGGATATTCTAACTTGTGATTCTGTCGGGACTGGAATCTTCGGATTGCAAGGACTTCTCGCTACTGATCTATAGGGTGATACCTAGGATGCAGTAGGAGAGTGCCTTCAGTTCATCCTATTCCTGGATGACTTGTATGGATGGAGGTCTGACAGAGTATTTCCAAAGAGGTCACGTACCTTGATTTCTCCAACCGTACCAAGAGTGGAAGCAGAGAAGAAAACTTCTTTAGCTGACACGTAATGTATTGTTGTAGACGTCAATTAAGTGATTTCGATGGATCTGACAATGTGGCATTCGAAGTGAATCTGATGTGATGGTAAAGCGTAGCCTCAAGCCTCATCAACCGGGAAATGACAAAAATCGGGCAGGCAGCATGGCTATGTGGGTAGCTCCCATTAGGATGTATAATCACCTATCTAGAGAAATTCCTTTTGGTTCTTGTATCTATCGATGCTGTCCCTTTTCGGGAGACGGTGGTTTGAGCCCAACCGTCGGTGATATACATTCGATACACTCAAGCGAAATGAGTGGTCGGTCATGTGTGGGCCGGGTTGCAAGACGTTCTTGTTGAACCCAGTGTATTCGCCTCTAGAGATACACGTTCGGAAGGTGGACCCATACCTTGTCAAGTTGGAATCCAATATCCAATAAGCGCCCGCGGTTTTGATTTGTATACTATATATGGGGAGCGTGAGATGCAAGCGTTCCTCTAAATTGATATTTACTTGTATTTAGACACTATGATAATATCAGAAAAAGATATTGATTTCAAAAACGTTTTGGGTTATAGTAAGGTAAAAACCGTCCGTGTTTATGTGTGGGCTGGTCTTACTATTATCCTTTTATTTCAGAAAGGATTTCAAAAGTTAAACAAGTTGTGTGTGCTGTGAATTTATTACTGAAAGTATTCCAGACTGACCCGGTGTGTTTTTGTTTTAAATCAAATGTGCTCGGGTCAGACCAAGCATATTTACAGTTTAGGTTCCGCTACAAGTTTCAGAGTTGGAAGTAGGAGGGTTCACCGTTAGTTATACAAGTATTTCCGCTGTGATTGATGTATGTTTACTCTGATAAATGGTATGTATATATATACAGTCTTCTTTTCAAAGAGATTTGTTATATTATATTTACTCGTTCCGCTGTGAGATTCTGATGTGTTCTTCTTCTTTCTTCTATTCTAAAATTTCTTTCTTTCTATTTCTCATCCTCTAACCTCTTTCTATTAACAGTTTGGGGTTCGATACTTGGATTTTTGACAAGTAATACGGGATTAAGTATTGTTGTTGAAAATTCGAGCGTCGAATTTTTCCCGGGCCGTTACAGTTGGTATCAGAGCATTGGTTTAGTGATAACCTTGGCTCTGTGGCGTAACTCGATAGAGATGGGGTTAGTAATACCCTTGATTGAGTTTGAATGTATATATGAGAGCGCGTATTTGTAAATTATTTTAAGATTATTTTTATATAGTTTTGCCCGGAGTATATTTTATATAAATATATTTTTCTCAAATGATGATAAAATGGATTTTGATTGAATAACTTGGATAAGAATTCAATTTGGAATATTGAACTGGAAAAGAGATTTCACTTGTGAAATCGAGAAAATGATAATTGGATGTAAAATTAATCCAATATAACTCAATTGATGTGAAACCAAAGTAAAGGTAAACAAGAAAATATTGATGTGAATTAAAATAGTTTGGTTGGTTTGGTATGCCTTGGTTGTTTGTTTGATATTGGATGGATTGCGTAGAATTCGCCAACAGTAGTTGGAAACCAATCTGAACTGATCAAGTAAAGGAAATAAACCAAGAGTAATTAATTTGAATGGATGATGGGATTGCTAAGTTGTCGTTATAATTAAATCCATCAGAATTGAATAAGGTGATATGGTTATTTCAAACTGTTTGGAATGGTTCATATGGTGATATTTGGATCAAATTGACATTGGTTTGAATACTAATGGATTTCATTGAAGTTAAGAACAGGTACAGAGTTAATCCAAGAGAATACTGGAGTAAATTGAATCCAGTTGGCATGTTAATCAAGCAAGCATGAATATATTTATCGCTTATCGCGTAATAGCACTCGCAAAAGGTACGCCTACGCAAAATATGAAATTTTGGTTTTGTTTGGGTTTGAACTTGGATTTTGGATTTTTCCGACCTGTTGGTCGATGTATAGATATTTTCTTGAACCTACGATATTGCGGATGTCCCTCCGTACAGAGACTCTGCCGAAATTTTTCCAGATTTTTAGATGTTAGAATATTTTTGAAATTTTTGAAAAATTTTGTTATTTAAAATAAATTGGGTTTAAAACCGTTTGGATTAGATTTAAAATTAGAAACAGAGTTTAATTAAATATATTTTTAGTAAAGATAACGAGTTTGTCATCTTCATCTACCTTAGAAATTTCGAGGACGAAATTATTTTAAGGGGGGAAGAATGTAACGACCCGTGTTTTCGACCATTTGAATATGAATATTTAAAATTGGTTTTAAATATTTTATTTGGAATATAAATGGATTTTTATATTTAAATCGCTATTTAAAACGAAGTTGAACGATATATATTCATATATAAAATAAAACGAGCTCAGAACAGCGCTGCAGTTCGTAAAATAGAGTTTTGAACTTCGACTGTGTATATAGAGTCCGTTTTAAGTCGGATTTCTGTGAAACAAGAAACGTACGGAGCTAGTGAAGTATATTTTTCTAGTGGAAGAGAAAAATCGGAATTTCGTCGTGTAGATTGAAAGTTATGCCCAAATCAATTTGGAAGAAAAGCAGCAGCATATTCGTTTTTGGCCGTAACGGTTTATTTGAAATAACTACGTACCGGATTTGAATTTGGACAAGGTTCTTTTGAGACGTAGTTATAGTTTTATTTTTAGAATTTTACTGTAATTTTTAATTAATTAAATATGCAACTTTTTATTTAGAGTATTTTGCACCCTTAACAGCATTTTGGGTTTTCACAATATAAGTCAATCTACCGGTATTATTATATTTTTGGAATCGTGACACCTCGCTCGACACAACGGTATTTTTATTTCGGTCTATAACGGTCCGTAAAAGAAAAGAAAATATGTGTATGCTTAAGGCTTGAGTAAAAATTTAAAATGAAGCATCTCTAACGTATCCTTACTTCTCCAGCTTACACAAACGCTTAAAACAATACACGCTGCGCATATAATGAAACTATACACTCTTTCCCTACCTACAATGTACCACACGCTTAGACAAACCATTCCTATCCTACACTACTCTACATTGTACATAGCGCATAGGTAGTACACAACCACATGCCTTTTGTTTGAAATATCGCTGTAACCATGTGCGAACTGCAACCAAGAGAGAGACAGGAAAATCAGTATCTCTGAAGGTAACATAGAAAATTAATAAAATGAAACCGTGCCAATGAAGTAAGAATAAACAATTCAGCCCAGTTTACTTGGTAGCCAAATTGTCTTTGACGTGCTTCCCACGTAACCGTGGCTACCAAGTTTCCTTCTCCTTATATAAATCTAACCCTTCGTTCCTCCAGCTATTTTTATTTCTTCTCCGTATTAAGTTATTTCTCCTCCATTTTCAGACAACAAAGGAAGACGTAAAAATAAAATAAAAATAGAATGTAACCAGAGAAAAATCCTAAGTTTTCTGGCAATCAATTCTTTGAATTCCCGAGTTAAGCAGCTCAGTTTAGTGTGCATTAATGCGAACTCGACCTTGTTTTGGGGCTCGTTCAACCTTTAGCTAGATAATTCAGCGACCCATGGAAGAGAGTCTCTGGCGAAGGCGGTTCTTGACATGGAGCAGTGGGTTTCGGCTGCTAGTTCCTGTACAAAGAACCAGGTCAGTGTTGGGTTCACGGGAGGGGATGAAGGAGATGCGGTGGTTAAGGTGGTGAAGGCGGATTCTGGAGTGCGAAAAGGAGAAGTATTGGGTGAAGAAGGTGAGTATTTACTGGGAAAAAGGGTATATGCATGTAAAATGAACTCATGTTTTTGCATGGGACAGAAGGGTAGATGTTTGCGTCGACCTGCGTGCTCATGTGCAGGCTTCGGCCATTCAAAAAAAAAAAAAAACAGAACGTTAAATGGGAAGAGGAGATATAGGGGAGAAACCAACGTGAAGGGTATGCATGAGAAGGAGTGGTATTTTAGTGTTGACGTGGAGCACGGTAGGAACATGAGTGATGAGGCATGGAGTTTTTGCTGTAGTGGGATCGGAGAAAGAAAAGAACGGAGGGACTGAACAAAAAGAAAGCACTGCGGTTTTTTTTTTACTAGAGGATCTTGGACGTGGAGGTTGTTTCAAGGAAAAGAAAAAGAAAAGAACGTTGAATTGGAAAGGAGGGTGCAGCTGTTGGTCAAGAACGGTGGAGGATGCAAATGAGGCAGCGTTGGTGAAGCTGGGTTGAGGGCATTTTGTTTGAAGCAGTGTATTCGAACGAAGGTGTAATCGGGGGAGTGAAATCAAGGGTCAGGCTCCGTTTTGTCAGCTAATGGTATCAGGTCCGATAGTTTTCAATACGTGAGGAAGTGGCATCGTATTCAATAAAGACGGTGAGAGGGGTACTTTATATTTAATTAGACTAGCGATGTTTCGATTCAAATTATATCTTATAACGCGCGTAATTATTCGTGATCAGATTCCTACGAAAAACAGATTAGGTTGGTGTCATATTGACAAGCACTACGCGTACACACTGGTTGGGTTGCAAACAGAGACAGTTGGAATTTCACGCAATATAAACGTCCGTTCAAAATTGTGTGAAACAAACACATCAACCGTCGACCGTATTAACTGGTGAGTTAATTCTCACACTTTTCTGGACTACTATGATGTGATAAATCCATTTAAAAATAAATACTGTTTGATTGGCTGCATTGGTTTCTTATGGTCGATTAACTGGTTGCTATTTGTTAGATTATTGCCGTTAATTAATTTATTTATTTAAATTATAATGTTATAACCATTTGTGATGCAGAGAAGGACAGGTTGGAGGGATCCGACCGGATTCCTCAAAATAATTTGTGTGTTGTTTATTTTTATACTGGTTGCACATGAACTATTTGAACCCCAATTGACATCAAAACCTAATGACTGTTGATGGTTGAATTGATGTGACCGTTGATGTGATTTTTAATCAGTCGACAGTGGTTGGCAGTGAGGGTTTAAATCTATAGTTTTCAAAACATCGTTTGCCGTTAGGCGAACAAACGCAGTTTCAAGTTATAAAATTTATTTTATAACTAAATTAAATCTTTGGGGTTTATTTCATTTTATTTTTAATGAATAAGAAGTTTTATAAAAATATTTATAATTAGAATCATGTTTTACAAACATGATTATTTATAAGTCATAGAATGAATTTTTACGCTGTTTACGAACAGAAAAGTAAGAAGCTAGTATATGAATCAGTAAACTAAATAAATGTTTATACAATAAGCAAAGTGATGTTTCTAAATAAATTAAAGTATTTATTTATGTTATATGGAAAAATGTTTATAATTTTCCTTATATGTTATAATCAGTTTCAATAGAGATTTTTAATACTGCAGTCGAAGCTAACATACAGTTAGTGAAAAGAAATAATTGTTTTTACAAAAAATTAACCGATGTTTTAAATTAATTAAGTTATTTAATTAATTTAAGAAGAGAAATTGAATAGAAGTCAGTTAGCCGCTTAACTGAGGGTTATGGTTGGCAGGAACCAACTGTTTATCCTGTTATTTATGAATTGCAGTCATTCATGAACTGCAGTCAGGAACTAACCTACGGGTTAGTGAAATGAAATAATTGTTCTTATAATCAATTAACTGATGTTTTAAACTTATTAAGTTATTTAATAAATTTAAGGAAGAAATGATAACGTAAATCAGTTAATGGTTAACTGATATGTACGGTTGGCGAAAATCAACCGTTTAAAGTTGGAATTTGGCGATTGTGTCAATTTGTTTTAAATTGATCAAATCAAAGGGATTGACATTTAAAAGGCTTGAATTTCCTTTAAAATAAATATAAGTTATGGATAGATTAGTATGAAAGGGATTTGAATTTATTTCAAATCGTATAAACAAGATTTGTAAATATGGGTGCAACCTAAGGCGTACCTTTCAAATCAGAGTTTTGCTCAATTGAGAAAAAGAAATTAATATGAAAAGTGGGTTTTCAAATGAAAGAAAATGGTTTATAAAACCAAGATAAATGAAAATGGGAATAACATATTGGATTATTGAGATGGTTTGACATTGGTTTTAAATTATAAGATTTTATCTATCTTGAGATAAGAACGTTGTCGATCAAGGTCTGAGAGGTAATTGGAATACCCCAACTTGAACGGCTCCGCTATTATCGAGAGATGATATTTGTTTGTAATGTATAGAGAAGTGATTATCGAGATGTTTTGCGATAAATAAAATTTATCATTTATTTAAAACAAACCTTTAAAAATGGATTAGCATCGAAACAGATTGAATCTAATTCAAATCGTATAAACGAGTATGAAAAAGGGGGTTTACCCAAAACAAGGATTTTAAAACAAGCGTTCACCTGAGAACGAAATTAAGCGAAGTGGTTTAGTCGTAATAAGAAAGAGATTTTGGTAATTAAATATTTGTCGTTGATTAAATAAGGATATAACGATATGGAAATAATAAAGGAAAAGGGAAAGTGGATTTATTGAACTATAACCATGATTTCAAATCAAAGAGAAAGTAAAAAGGGTTTTGAGGTAATAATACGATGTTAATGACCAAAGAGGAAATAAAAACTGATTTATAAAATATGGCAATATTTCCAAACAAAGGAAATGAAAAAAAGCGCTTGGTAAATATGTTGTTCTAAAGCGAGTAGCGAGTAATGTTTTCAAGTAACGAAACCCATAAGAGTTTTGTTAAGATAAAGTTATGAAGTCGATTATAAGAAATCGATAAATTGGTTTTATGAGATATTTCATATAAAGGACCTGAGCTGCCAGTCCACTGAGATACACTGTTATGATTTGATAGTTAAATCACTGACTATCAAAGTTTGGCCTTTTATCGATTGTTGGTACGGAAAGACCGAGATCAAATTTATATTCGAAAACCATTCCGACCAGCAAATACGTAACGTCGAAGATATCAGAAGATGGTCGAGATGGAGCATTGAAGACCGTTGATCTTCATGAGCGAAAGAACTACTCGTTGGATTTCTAAGGGTCGCTCCCGAGGATATTCTAACTTGTGATTCTGTCGGGACTGGAATCTTCGGATTGCAAGGACTTCTCGCTACTGATCTATAGGGTGATACCTAGGATGCAGTAGGAGAGTGCCTTCGGTTCATCCTGTTCCTGGATGACTTGTATGGATGGATGTCTGACAGAGTATTTCCAAAGAGGTCACGTACCTTGATTTCTCCAACCGTACCAAGAGTGGAAGCAGAGAAGAAAACTTCTTTAGCTGACACGTAATGTATTGTTGTAGACGTCAATTAAGTGATTTCGATGGATCTGACAATGTGGCATTCGAAGTGAATCTGATGTGATGGTAAAGCGTAGCCTCAAGCCTCATCAACCGGGAAATGACAAAAATCGGGCAGGCAGCATGGCTATGTGGGTAGCTCCCATTAGGATGTATAATCACCTATCTAGAGAAATTCCTTTTGCTTCTTGTATCTATCGATGCTGTCCCTTTTCGGGAGAGGGTGGTTTGAGCCCAACCGTCGGTGATATACATTCGATACACTCAAGCGAAATGAGTGGTCGGTCATGTGTGGGCCGGGTTGCAAGACGTTCTTGTTGAACCCAGTGTATTCGCCTCTAGAGATACACGTTCGGAAGGTGGACCCATACCTTGTTAAGTTGGAATCCAATATCCAATAAGCGCCCGCAGTTTTGGTTTGTATACTATATATGGGGAGCGTGAGATGCAAGCGTTCCTCTAAATTGATATTTACTTGTATTTAGACACTATGATAATATCAGAAAAAGATATTGATTTCAAAAACGTTTTGGGTTATAGTAAGGTAAAAACCGTCCGTGTTTATGTGTGGGCTGGTCTTACTATTATCCTTTTATTTCAGAAAGGATTTCAAAAGTTAAACAAGTTGTGTGTGCTGTGAATTTATTACTGAAAGTATTCCAGACTGACCCGGTGTGTTTTTGTTTTAAATCAAATGTGCTCGGGTCAGACCATGCATATTTACAAGTTAGGTTCCGCTACAAGTTTCAGAGTTGGAAGTAGGAGGGTTCACCGTTAGTTATACAAGTATTTCCGCTGTGATTGATGTATGTTTACTCTGATAAATGGTATGTATATATATACAGTCTTCTTTTCAAAGAGATTTATTATATTATATTTACTCGTTCCGCTGTGAGATTTTGATGTGTTCTTCTTCTTTCTTCTATTCTAAAATTTCTTTCTTTCTATTTCTCATCCTCTAACCTCTTTCTATTAACAGTTTGGGGTTCGATACTTGGATTTTTGACAAGTAATACGGGATTAAGTATTGTTGTTGAAAATTCGAGCGTCGAATTTTTCCCGGGTCGTTACAATTTTTAATAGCTTTAATATTATTTAAAAATGGAATTTTTAAATTCTGGCACATTTTCTAACAAAATTCCGCAAAATAAATTTTTTAAATTAGTTCTGATTTTCCGGGTTGTTACAGGAATTGACACAAGAATTACTATAGGGAGTGCATATTTTAAAAAATAAGTTGTTTTAAAATTAAATAAATCATTTTGAAAATGTAATTATTTTGAAAAACACCGTATAATAAGAGTTTCGGAGTATTTTATTGACGTTGAGATTGGGCTGTCGAGTATGTAAGGATTTTGAATATGCATTCGATCAACGTATATACGAAGTCCAATATACACTAGATAGATATAGAATCACATTCTAATCGCTGGAGGATAATTCTGTTGATAATGCGGACATCATTAGTGATTATTTTCGAGTTTCAAAAATGGGTTGACTATATGATTCCGATTGAAACGTCGTGAAATACTTAAAACCGTTAGATAAATATTCAAAAATGTTTGGATAAATTCAAGTAAATCGCTTTGATAAATTAATAGGAATTGGGATAAATAAGCGAAATTTAAATAAATGACATATACGTTGTTTGAGGATAAAAATTGAATTTGCAAATGAATTAAGATTAATTTGAATAAAATTTGAATCGAATGAATGTTCAAAAAAAAATGTAACTCTATCCCCTTGCTTGTTGATGTGTTTTGTTTTTCCTTGACTCGTCGTCATCTTTTGTTATCTATTCGATTGTTGTGCTCGAATCTTGAAATTGTCTAACCTTGTTCTTGAACCCATCCTTTGCATTGCGTTGACAAAATTTAAGGACAAGTGAGATTTTGGAAAAAAAATATTTATTTGAGAACATGGTTTCCAATATTTTGAAATCGATTTCTAACTAATATTTTGGAACAAAACTAGTTTGAAATATGTATATACTAGATCAGAGTAGCGCAACAAAGGTGCAAAATATTTTCAAATAAAATTGTTTCAAGATATTTTCTGACTATTCGAACAATGTAAATTTTCGAATGAGATTTAAATACTTGAAATCGAAATGAATAAAATCCTATATTTTGTGCAAAATGATTTTGGAAATGAAATTTGAGAAGGAAAATTATATGACTACATGAATCTCTTGGAAAAATATTATCTTATGTGCGATCATTAGAAATCATGTTTCAAGAATGTTTCGAAAATAATTTGAAATTTAATGTATGAAAAATTGATATGACTTATAAAATTGAAATAGTTTATAAAGTGGTTTATAAACATCGAAAGTTCGATGACTTGAAATCCTGATATTTTGAAATGTTTGAAAAACACAATAATATATGATTTGAAAGTATTTGTAAATTATTATTTCGAATTGTTTTAAACTTCGGGATATGAAAAGGAATGATTTGTTACTAAGATTCGAGTAACCCATGACTAAAGAAAGGTATGAAGTGGGTGTAAGCCCTTGATGATGGTCTGCTCTAGGGTCTGGAGAGACATCATTTATTTATATTGATACATGCGTAGGTCGTGCCTAGTGGCCTTGTCATTGGGAGAAACCTCTCAACTTGGGACATAAATGTTGTTATGTCGTTTTATCGTGAAATATTTGAAATTTTCGAAATGATTTTGGTTTTGAAATCTTGAAGCAAGTATGATTCGACATGAAAAGAAAATTATAGGATTTCAAATGATTTGAAAATAAAACGGGATATTACGTCGGAGAAATTACTTATACTTCAATTTCAAGTTTTATTATTTGCAATTTGGTTTTAATAGAATATTTTGATGAGTTTAATTTATAGGAAAAGTTCAAATTTTAAAATCCTATTATTTATTTTGTTTTAAATAAAATATAGTATTGGTAAATCTTTTGTTTTATATATGTATGATTTGTACAACTTATCCTTTTCGAGGAAGAAAAGATTTGGGGGGGGGGGGGGAGATTGTAACGATCCAAGGTTTTTAACATTTTAAAATATGAAATATATTTGAATTAGTATTTAAGAAATTTATACTTTTTTATAGTGGTTTTGGAGTTAATTTGTAAGTTTAAATTTAAATTTTTAACTTTGATTTAAATGTTTTGTTAATTAAGACGATAGTAATAATGTAAAAACTAATTGAAATATAGTTTATGTGGGAAGTTATAATTATATGTTAGTTTAATTTATGTTCAAACTTAGTTTAAATTATTTAAGATTTGTATTTGGGAGATTTGAGATTTTACTTATATTTTGTTTGTATACATAGTATAATAAATTGTGTGTACATGTAAGTATTACACATAGTATTTTATTTAGTATATATTATCTTTAATTTGATTGTTTATTCATTTTTGCCACTTATTATGTGTGCTGAAAATATTTTTACACTTGTATCTTTTCTCCCGCAACTGTTAACATGTGTTCCTTTGTTCTGAAAATTTACACCACGGGTCCCTCTTTTTATACTTCATTGTACCATTTTTCCTGTTCATTTCTCACTTCCCATTTCTGCTTTTACCAACCGAATAGTTGCCTTCCCCAAATTAGTTTCTTTCCCAAATTTACACTGATTACCTAAATTGTTCACTCTTCAAATGGCCTCCTCCACCGATCTTTCCCTCCATCGCAAGTTCCCCGACCACCATAGACCACTACCTCGCCTCTTCCCCTACCTGTGAAAACCAAATTCGAGAAAGGAAGAAAAAAAGCAGATGATGTGGCCCTACTCCACCAACTCTGACACCACCATCGGCCTAAGGCCAGTCTCGAGCTTCACAGTTGACTCCTCTCTCTCACTCCAGCACCACACCATCCGCTGTCTCCCCCCAAACACCTATAAACCGAAAGCCATCTATTTTCCTTAAGGAACCCAAACCGATTTGTTTACACAACTTGAAACTGCTTCTCCTCGGCCACTGTCTCCACCGATAAAGCTGTAGCACCACATTCCCACTACTCCTGAAGCCGCTTCTGTACAAGTGAGTTTTACTCACGATTTAACATTATTCAAGTACTTCAACACCATTTTAACTAAATTAAATAGTTTAAGTATGGTTTGTTATTGAATTGTGGTTACTACAGTTTGGTTGTGTTAATTCTTAATGACTGGAAGTAGGTGTTTTATATTTGAATTCTATTAAGATCAATGCATGCAGCCCTTAAGTAATGTCTGAATATGTTGCCATGTGTCCATTTTTTAAATAGCAACCTACCCTTGATTTTGTATAATGATTTAAACTGTTACCTGTATCCTTGCATTGTTGAAGCACTGTCTTTAAATATTTGGATTTGTGCATTTCTTATGATTGTAAACTTGTGAACTTCGTATTTGAATAGTTTGTTGAACTTGTTCTTGAATCTGGTGGCTTTCCTTAACTTGCGATGAAACATTTTACTGTCGGACTTATTTGAATATATTTCATGCACCTTCTTATTAAATCATCACATGTATATACTTATATACCCATATGTGTGTACATGTAAAGATTTAGATACTGTCATTTACTTTTGGCCATGGTTGATCATTTGAAACTGTTATGCTATAGTTTATGGTAGCCATTTTCAATATTGTTTACTGGTTTGCTATTATCTTTCCCGTGTTGGTGTCCTTATCTTACCCATTGACCTACTATAGCACATGTGATGCTGCACTGGTACTTGTAGCTTGACTTTAACCTTCCTTGTACCCGTATATTTGTACTGCTATTGATGAGTTTGCTCATTGCCTAGCAGTTTGTGGCATTGCCTAATTCTGTTTTGTTCTTGCTTTACCCTGTAAAAATTTCTTGAACACATGTTGCTTCGGCACAAACTATATGTTGACCATGAATGATTATAAAATTGGACAAAATTTTGAAAGTTTAGCAATATATATATATATATATATATATATATATATATATATATATATGGGGGGAGGGGGGTTGAGGCTAACATTGAATTGATATATATGGGAAAAATGATGATAAACAACTCATTGCTTTTAGAGTGATCTACAGAGAATGAAACTTATAGTGCCACACCCAATGCATGCTACACTAGTTAAACACTTTACTTTTGTGCCTTGTTTTGTAATCCCGAAGTACTTTAGTTTACACACTTTGTTTTGTTTTATGAAACTGAGACATATACTGGTTGTCCCAATTGAAACGCATGCTACACTGGACTTGTACCTTGTTAAACTGATTTGAGCAGATGCTATATTTAAATTAGGATGATACAGAACGGACACTGCACATTTATAAGAACAGATACTACATAGCTGTTTACATTTGATGTTAGAATTAACTATTATATTTCAGTTCTTATTCAAATTGATTTACTTGAACAATGATTAATCCTAACTCGAGTGTTTTATGCTCTTGCATGGAACGCTCGAGTCAGAAATGAGTGCTGCAAATTTTAGGGTTTCGGCTATCGAAGCTTGAAGCATGTGAAGACGCGCTCGCTTTGGTTCGTTCTTCCATTTTGTTTAATTTAAATATATGTACATGTACTGTATATTAATCTTCCGCTGTAAAATAAAATTTTGTAAACTCTAATATTTATGTAATAAAATTCCACTGTGAGATATTGTTATCTTTTGTGTTTGTGATTCTGAGTGATATTCTGTTTAAACCCTGTAAGCAATAACAATATGTCATTTTAAACGTTTCAGGTTGGTTTAATTACTGACTTGAAGCGGTCGAAAAGGCAGGTCGTTACACTTATGTACTTTTTCTATACATTTTTTTGTTGATGCGTTATCAATAAAACGCCGCACTCTTTTTTCTTATCTAGTACTTACGCTGAGTATCAATACAGGTTTTTAATTAGGCGGTTTACCCATTTTCAAAAGTATATAACTATTTTAATTAAAATATTTTATACTAAACTATTTATTTATAATTATTTTTAAAATATTTTATATTATATTATATTTTTTATTTTATTTATAATTATTTTATATTTAATTATTTATTAACTATTTAATTTAAACTATTATATATTAAATTTTACTTTTCAACCATATAATTAGTTGAATTAAAGGCTATTTCCAATCCGAGCCATTGATTTAAATTATTCAGATACAAAGATTTTAAATGAGAAAACTATGATATGAAAATATAAATCGAATTGAAGTTTTGGAAAATGAATTTTCTTAAAATATGGAAGTTGGAAATTGAAGTTTGATCTAATATATGAAGTTGAACTGGTATTTGAAGTACGAATTTGAATATTGAATTGAGTTTTGGAAAACGATTATGAAGTCGATATTTGAAGTAAACCAATTAATAAGGTGAAATATGACGTTGGGATCTTAAGAATATCCCTATGTTAAACTACTTGTATGTGTCACCTGAACATTTCACTTAAGTTAAATTAAGAATATTAATCTAGACTTGAGTGTTTTGTTTTACTTTATACTCAGGTCAGTATGAAACAAGACCTTATTTATCATTATATTAGTATTGCTTATATTATTTAGTAGTTGGTATAATTCTGTGTATTATGTATAAATGAAAGCAAATGTAAACAGCCTCATGAACTATTCTATGTACTTATAATATTTGTTTGTTATATTTTAATCCTTCCACTACATGATTCTATATTCATTTATTTGAATTTTATTACTTTAGAACAAACTCATTAATAATCTATCATTTTGAATGGTTTGAATCAGACATGTGTGGTTTATTATCGATATAAAATCGCTTGAAAAGGTGGGTCGTCACAATACATCATATGAAGCAAATTCAATGTGCCACTCGAGCTAATGTTGATCGACTTGAGGGAAGCAGAAGAATTTTGACTCCTATTAATTATGTATCAGAGTGCTCCCCATCTTCGTTGCATCCAACAACCGAAATCAAAGGAGAAGACTTTCAGAAGACAACGCATAAGCCGTAACCATTGAGGGAATGAATCCACTGGTTATTTTTAGATTCGATGCTGATCCTTTTCGAAGGATTGAGGTCGAGCCAAAACCCTATTACGGGGGTCCCCATGTTGCTGCTATCCAAAATTTGTTTCATGAACTCCCTGGTGCCAAACAGGACAAAACTGCTGTCGTTCTACCTTAACGGAATTAGCACCATGATTTTATTCAGCCTAGGATGGCCTTGCCCCCTGAAGACACCATACTAAGATGAAGTACGTCATAACTCCCGACTTACCGGCATGATCCATTAGATCATGAAAGAGTTATAGGGTAAAATTGACGACGAGTGGGAAACTAGTTCAAGGCAAACCCCTTCAACAAAGATGTTCTGAATGACGAATGGTCTAGGCAATTTAATATACCAACAATTCTAAATTACCTAGGAAAAATCGATCCTTGTCAATTCCTTAACAGATATGAAAGTCATATGGTTTCTATACGCTCAACTAAAAGCAGTGAAGTATAAGTGTTTTCCTGTATTCCATGAACGCATAGCGATTCTCTCGACTTCCACTGAGAATCATATCTAATTTTAGTTAACTTCTAGAAAGTTAGTGGAGAAGTTAAGGATGCACACCACTGGCCCTAAGGATGTCATGTTGACATATATCATGTTATAAAGACCTTATGAATCCTTGAAGAGCTTTTCAAAACACTTTAACAATTGTAACGAACTGCAAATCCGTACTATCTGAGTTGACTACACACATCACACGTCCAACCCAAATATCACAGAAATACGAATCATTTCTTTTTAGAAGAAAAAGGTAAAAGAAGAACAAAAATAACAACACGGAATCTCACATCGCAGTGGAATAAAACATAATATATCATAACTTTTGAAATATAAAATTTTAACTGTATAACATACAATTGTCAGGGTACAACACTTACAACACAGCAGGAAAACAATAACTAAATACGCTGAAGCCTCCTGCTCCAAGCTCCTTCCGATAAATCTGTAAAATCCTGAACTACTTGACTTCCCGTACAGAATTGGTCACTATAGATTTTAGGGAAAACAAACAGAATAAACTCCGGGTAAGTCATGGACCGATATGAGTAGACAATTTAAAACAGTTTGAGAAAATAAATGATATCTCATAAGAACATGCCGTATAACATGGAACGGGTTTTTCCCTTATGAGAATCCGAAAAAATTGATTTAACTTTCAAAAGTCCTTTTGAAAGAAAAGGATAATCTTTATATCAAAATAATTTGATATTATAATAGTGTCTATCAACCACAACTAAATAATCATTTAGCAGAACATTTGCATCTCACGTTCTACATATATAATATACAATCAAAACCGCAAGCACTTATTGGGAAATAAATTTTCAACTATGACAAGGTATGGAACCACCTTTCGATAGTGTATCTCTAGAAGAGAATACACTGGGTTCAACAATAACATCTTGTAACCCGGCCACACATGACCGACCACTCATTTCGCTTCAGTGTATCAAATGTATATCACCAACGGTTGGGATCAGCAACTGTTTTCCCGAATGGGACAACATCGAATAGAATAAGGAATTAAATGAATTTCTGTAGATAGGTGATAATACACCCTAATGGGAGCTACCCACATAGCCATGCTGCCTGGCTGTAACAACCCGGAATATCCGAACCAAATTTTTTTTTTTTGGGCAATTTTAATGAATTTTGAATATTTAAAATGAATTATTTTAAATAATAACGACGAGAAATTTACTTGAATAGAATTAGAATGTAAATATTTATTTGAATCGACGTTAGAAAATAAATATTTATTTTAACTATAAAAGGAATTGAAAATGGCGCGGTAGTTTGAAAATTCGATTTCAAATTTCAAATAAATGTACAGGATTCAAAATTAATCGGATTTTAGCGAAACCAAAAAACAATAGAATCTATTTGAAAATATATTTCCAACGAATCCGAAAAATTGAAATTTCATAGCGGGAATAAAAAGTTATGCCCAGTTGAAGATTCAGAATAGTCGCTATGGAATTTTGGCCCTTAAAAATGGGAATTTTACAAACGACCCCTGTTTTTGACGAAACCACTTTTGTTGGATCCGGGGTGTCAAGTTATTGCAAGATTCCAAAATTCATAATTTTTGAAATCAATATGTGAGTGTGGCAAAGGAAAACGTGTTTTGTCAATTGTAGTCAATTTGGATCGACCAGAAAATGGCCATTTTTCAAATGGTCTCCAAATTTGACGAAATTGGTTTTTTTAGGACCGTATCGTCAATATGAAGCTAGAAATAAATTTTTTGGATTTTTTAGAGTCTGTATGTGACCCCAGAAAATTGAAATGTGCGTTTAAATTCAATATGTAGATTTATATTTTGATTTTGATGAAAACTGATCGAAACGATCGAATCAGCCTATGATACATATCCCATTGTGTTCAGAATGGGGGTAATTAGCTATGGACGACAGGCGGTGGGTCTTGTTTAGAGATCGAAATTTAAAGTTACTTTTTGTGATTTAAATAGAAATAAATATATATTAATATATATTGGCCCAAGGCCCTTCTCTCTTCCACTTCAGTTCACGATCAAATAAAGAAAGAAAAAAACCCGTGTGCCTCGTTCATCGCCGCACCCCCCTCGCGCGGCGCCGCCGGCCAAGGAGCCGCCGCCCCCTTTCGATCCCCCTTTCCCCATTCGATTACCACAACCCCAAACCCATAACCCTAGCCGCCGTTGACCGCAACTGCCACCTCCCTAGCCACCTGCGCGCCGATCAACACCCCATTCCTCTGACGTGTGGGCCCTCATCCGAGTGAAAACTGTGAGTTTCTCCGACCCTTTCTTCATTTTATTTTATATAAAGATCCGATTTCTTTCTAATTAGGTACCTGATTTTTATTATATAAAAATGTAATTTTTAGTTAGGATAAAAACATGATTTTTATATGAATTGTTTTGAAATAAAGATTGGATTTATATATATATATATATATTGTAACGATATAAAAGCGTGATTGTTATGTAGCATTATATAAATTAAAAACATACGATTTTTATATATACGAATAGAGTATAAAAAATTTGATTTTTATTTATATCGACGTAGTATAAAATTGTGATTTTTAATTTATCAAAGAGTTAAGATTTTTATCAGAGTAAAGACCTGATTTTTAATTATATAAAAATACAATTTTTATATATGGAACTAATTGAAAATGTGATTGTTATATGAATTTTCTTTATATAAAAATACAATTTTTACATAGGAAGTAAAGCGATGAAAAATAAAAATTTTACATAGAAAATAAAGTAACAAAAATATGATTTTTATTT
This sequence comes from Allium sativum, assembly GCA_030737875.1. NCBI lineage: Eukaryota > Viridiplantae > Streptophyta > Magnoliopsida > Asparagales > Amaryllidaceae > Allium > Allium sativum. The sequence continues at coordinate 143,433,539 of CM060921.1, read as the reverse complement.
AAGTAGCATTATAAAAATTCAATTTTTATATATGTAATAGCAAAGTAAAAATACGATTTTTATATATTTAGATTTGAAATAAAAATACAATTTTTATTTATATGGTAGCCATCTAAAAATCACATTTTTTTATACGAGTAGTACTGAAATAAAAATGTGATCTTTACAATATAGATATCATATTAAAAATGTGATTCTATATATGAACAACGTGAAAATGAAATTGGAATTTCGGGCAAGTGCAATCGATCAGAAATTTAGAATAAGACAGGCCGGTGGAGTGGAACCCAAAGGTGAGAACCTCTCACTTTTAATTTTATTTTCTAGTTAAAATATATACTAGGATGCAGACGGTGCTTAGCAGCACCCGATACCCGTCGTCCACAGACCATGGATGACTTGTTTGTTTGATTGGTGTGTTGTGAAAATTGATTGTGCGATGTGGAATGGAATAAAATATTTTATAGTTAAAAATATAATTTTTAACGTGAATATGAATAAAATAAATATTTATAAACAAATCGAACGATTTGTGTTTGTACCCACATTTGACTGATATTGATTGGGACGATAAATTTTACACATCGCCCAACTACACAAATAAAATTCATTATTTAATGATTGAAACCCCACAAGGATATTGGAATGATATTGGATATACACTAATCCCAATAATTAGCTGTATGTCGATCGATCGATTGATAGGCTGTATAAGCGTCGAATATTTATATTTGATGCTTATACAGTGTAGAATGCACTTTGGATGATGGTTGATTGTTTATCGTTGTTGTTGTGTGCATGTGTGTATAAAATCCATATAAATCAAATTGTACGGTAATTGACTGTATCTGTTTCCAGTTCAGAATGAATATTTTTAAATAACGATTATTTTAAATTAATCGTTATTTTAAAATAATATTCAGTAATGGATCAGAATGTGATTTTGATGTCCGATTTGGGGTGGACATGAACATATTTAAATATTTAAAGCCGTGTTGATTAGATTAACGCCATTTTGACGCGAACGATATTTATATCGATTTTACTCACTTCTATGATGAATATCGGAAAGGAAATGATTTCAAAATATAATGTTTTGAAAATACTATTACTTAGATATCGATGATATGGAATATTCAATTTTGATTTGAAATTGAATATGAAGTTGAAATCGTTTTGAAAACTAATTTAAAACGATTTATAAAATACATTTTGAATGGAAATCGACGAAGTATATATAATATAATATATTACATATATTATATATATATAATGGCCGGAATAGAACGCATCGCGCTGCGATAGTTCACGAATTTCGACCATTGGCTTCGAACGGACATTACGGGAGATTCGACCGTCGGATTCTCCTAAAACCGGAACCGTTGGGTTCTTATCGAAAAGTGCTTTCTAATGAATATTAGAGATTTCAAATCTAAAGGTTGGATTTGTAATTATGTTCAAATCAATTTTGGAAAAGGTCGGTGTAAGTGCAGTTCGATGGTCGTTTATGGAAATCGGCTGTACGGGCCTTGATAAAATTATTAAAAATATCAATAATTTATGTAAAATCATAACAAATGATTTGGAAAGAATTGGGATGAAAAATTCCATATTTGAAAAGATAAAAATAGATTTTTATCGAAATGAACTAGTTTTGAACTAGAATTATAATCCCATTATTTAAAAAAAAAATTAGTTGGATTTGAAATGGTTTTAAAAATAACCGGAGTTTCCAATATATGAATTGGAATGGATTTGAATTGAAATTACCTTCGGAATATTTCGATATTGGACTCCGTGATTATACAGATATTATGGAGGAATTTGGAAGATACATATATCGTTATTCCAATACGGTATTTGTTGATTCTAGAATTTGATATTGAATATAAGCCGATATGTTTTCTATTCAGAGCCTTGTATTTAATATTAAATGTGATTTTGGGTTTGTTGTGAATGGTGTCTTCATTAACACTGTTCTTGAACCCAGTTGAGAAAAGATTAAATCTTTTTATTTAGATTTAATGAAGTATACCAATTAATTGATATTTAATTGGAATGGAATTGAAATTAGTCTTTGGGTTTATCGTGAATGGTGTTTTAAATAACACTTGTTCTTTAACCCGATTAACAATGGAATAAGATTTTGGGTTGTCGTGAATATCTTTAATAATACTATTCTTAGACCCAATGGAGTTAAGAAAATCAGAAACAAACTGGAGATTAGTTAAGTTGATTAGTTTTCTGGGTATTGATCTGATGTTGGTTTCATCCTTTGGGGTTAATACTTAGGGAATTGTTCACTTGCTAATTTACGGTTAAAGGCTGATGGAATAGAATGTGATTTTGGGTTTATCGTGAACCGTGTTTTAAAGGACATTGGTTCTTTAACCCAGTTAAAGACAGGAAAAAGATTTTGGGTTGTCGTGAATGGTATTTTTAATAATACTGTTCTTAGACCTAATGGAGTTAAGAAAATCAAAAACTAACTAGAGATAAGTTAAGTTGAATGGTTTCCTGGGTATTGATCTGATGTTGGTTTCGGCCTTCTGGGCTAATACTTAGGGAATTGTTTACCTGCTAATTTACGGGTAAAGGTTGATGGAGTGGAATGTGATTTAGGGTTTATCGTGAACCGTGTTTTAAATGACATTGGTTCTTTAACCTAGTTAAAGCCAGGATATGATTTCCCAAGTTAAATAATCGTTAATATTGATTTCTGGGAAGATTAAAACCAAGTGGAGTTTTAATGCATCTTTAATTAGATTGAATTGATATCCAAAGGAAGATTAAAGAATAAATTTAAAGAATTTATCTTTGATAAAATTAATGGGAAACTTTCCCAAAGTATATGAATATTTGGATAAAGAAATAATCTGGATTGGAAAGAGGCGTATGTTGTGTTTTTATAGCACTTGTTTATTATATACACGAGTTATTCAGAAAGACCGGGTTTATCCCATTCTGAATAACTGATTCGACGATGTGTCGAGGATGAAGACGGTGGTTGAAGACCGGAGGTCTTCACATCGTTTGGATGATTACTGATGTCTTGATTGGGTTGTACACCTAAGGCGAGGTAATAAGTGGTGATCGTCCAGACGTACTTAGAGATCAACGGATATGCGAGGGCCTCTCCCCTATATTGGACATATGGGGGAGGAATAAGGTGCCTCTGGTTTCATTCAGACCCCAAACGGACTTGTAAATGGATGTGTGTCTAACATCGGATTTCATTCTGTGTGATTGATAGATATCGGTTGCATAGCGTGAATTGCCTGTGTGGCATGCTGAGTTGCAAATGATCAAGGCTTCTGTTGAAAAGCAGAGTCTTGTGGTTGATGATCAAAGCACAACTTTAATGTAGCATAGCTTTATGTAGCGTTAATTCGCGAGCCTCACACCCCGGTGTGAACTAGAAACGGGAGAGGACTTCAGGGAGGACATGCGTTTCCTTCAACTAGGAGTAGTGTCAGCGTTTTACTAGCCCTGACATTTTACTTTTATGGATGATGGATTGCGAGGCGCATCTGTTGTATCGGCCGATCCGGGCCCAATGGAGTGATTTGGCTCATTTACGCCCCATAGGGCGGGGAAATGTAGTGTTCAGGCATTTTAATCCACATCGAGTGGACCGGCCCTGACGATCCAAATGTCACTCGAGCTCTGACCTGAGACATGGGCTAGATTGTCTCGAAGCTGTAAGGACGATCCTTTACCTTGGTTCACAGATGGAAATTCAACTTCCAATATGACATTTTGCGGTTTTGATTGTAAACTTATATATGGCGACATAGTGGTATGGAGCACTTATGTCGTCTATGATTGATACTTATGATTGAAATTGTTTTGACACTATACACTTATAGTAATAATATAACATGAAATTTTACGTACCAAGCATTCTTGGCTATTATAAGATAAAAACTCTATCATCTGGCTTGCGTTGCATTATGTGATGGGACCTGAGTCTTATAATAGCTTCATTGTTTTTTATTTAGCATTGCGCTGTTGTTCTTATGCAGTGGTATTCTTGGGGGTAAAACCGTTTCGTGTTATACGACGTGGTCCCTTGATATACCTAACTTTAAAATCAGACTAATAACTGTTTTGTTCTTACACCAGTCACATGACTGACCCGGAGTTTATTGTTTTAACCTAAACTCTGGGTGCCCCTATTTTCCGCACGGGAAGCTAGTAGTTTTGGTTTTGCATATTTATATTCGCAGGATCCTGGTTTACAGCTGGAATGATATTTAGAAAGCTCTGTATCCGTATATTCTTTTCATTTGTGTTTTGTATTATTTTCTGTTGCATTGTCATTTGTAAATCTCTGATATTTAGTAAATGTGTAATATTTATTCATACTCTGTATATTCTTGGATTCTGATGAAATTGTTGTAATAAGCAATGAAATGTTCTTCTGTTTGTGTTCCAATTCCTCGTGTTCTCAAAAGCAATCCGTGCTTTCCCTTACGGGGATGTTTCGGGTCGTTTCATTTTAGTATCAGAGCTCTGGTTTACAAAGCTCGAGAACAAGGCACATTAGAACCGAACGAAGAATTCATCAGAGATTGGATTAGTAATATCCAATGAGAATGACTCGTTAGATATGGGATCTGTAGTATCCTAGAACGAGTTGAAAGAGTATATTTTTAAAAATAAAATTAAAAAAATGAAAACAAATATTGTTTTGAAAACTTAAACTATTTCATACATATTTGAATATTTATTTGTATTGAATTTGGACAATCCAATATATAAAGATTTTGCATATACGCCTTGCAAACATATATTCAAAGTTTTAATATACTGGATAGATATAGAATTACACTCTAGTCGCCCGAAGAAGATACTGATGATTGAGATCTAATCATCAGTGTTTGTGTTCGAGTTTCGAAGGTGTGATATTTATATATTTCCAATTGACTGGTGCGAGAACAAAAATATAGTTAGAATATATTGTTGTGATTTGGCATCAAAAATCTGATTTTTGGATTATGTATCAAAGTTATGAATTTGAAAATCTAATCAACTAATTGATTGATGATTGTGTTGTATGATTATTTATTTAAACCATTATGTGAAAGAACGGTACATATAATCAAATTGTATCAAATATTTAATTGTATTGAAAATTGTTTGGAAATGCATGCATGTACATATATATGTGTGAACAGGTCACTGAAAGGAGGCTAGAGCAGAGAAATAAAATTGTTTGCCCGACAAATAGGTACATGTTTATTGTATTTCTTGGGGTTTTTGATGATTTTATGAGCCGCTTGCTGTTTCTTCTTCTTTTTGGATTGGAGACGCTTGTATGGCGATTTGGGGATTTTCCCGGTGCTCCCGTACAGGGGAGGTTATGGCGAAATTTTTCGAAATTTTTGGGTGTTAGCCAAATTTTTGAAAAATTTGAAAAGTTCTTAGAAACTAAAAAGTAGAACTTAAGCCATAATTAAAATAATGAAAGTTGAGTTGATTTGTTAAACAACTTTCAGCTCCGTTTCTTTTCGAGGATGAAAAGATTTATGTGGGGGAGATTGTAACAGCCCAGAAATTCCAAACCAATTTAAAATTTTTTATTTTGCCAATTTTAATGAATTTTGAATATATAAATGCATTATTTTAAATAATAACGACGAGAAATTTATTTTGAATAGAATTAGAACGTATATATTTATTGAATCGACGTTAGAAAATAAATATTAATTTTAATTATAAAAGGGTTTAAAAATGGCGCGGTAGTTTGAAAATTCGATTTCAAATTTCAAATGAATGTACATGATTCAAAATTAACCGGATTTTAGTGAAACCAAAAAACATTAGAATATATTTGAAAATATCTTTCCAACAAATCCGAAAAATTGAAATTTCATAGCGAGAATAAAAAGTTATGCCCAGTTGAAGATTCAAAATAGTCGATATGGAATTTTAGCCCTTAAAAATGGGAATTTTGCAAACGACCTCCATTTTCGACGAAACCACTTTTGTTGGATCCGGGATGTCAAGTTATTGCTAGATTCCAAAATTCATAATTTTTGAAATCAATATGTGAGTGTGGCAAAGGAAAACATGTTTTGTCAGTTTTAGTCAACTTGGATTGACCAGAAAATGACCATTTTTCAAACAGTCTCCAAAATTGATTTTTTTAGGACCGTATCGTCAATACGAAGCTAGAATTAATTTTTCTGAAATTTTTAGAGTCCGTATGTGACCCCAGAAAATTGAAATGTGTGTTCAAATTCAATATATAGATTTATATTTTGATTTTGATGAAAACTGATCGAAACGATAGAATCAGCTTACGATACATATCCCATTATGTTTGGAATGGGGGTAAATAGCTATGGACGATAGGCGGTGGGTCTCGTTTGGAGATTGAAATTTAAAATTACTTTTTGGGATTTAAATAGAAATAAATATATATTAATATATATTGGAACAAGGCCCTTCTCTCTACCACTTTAGTTCACGATCGAATAAAGAAAGAAAATAATAAAAAAAACTGCGTGCCTCGTTCACCGCCACACCCCCCTCGCACACCGCCGCGGGCCAAGGCCGCCCCCGCCCCTACCTAGCATCACAGCCCCCTTCCGATCCCCCTTTCCCCGTTCGATTCCCACGGCCCCAAAATCCCCAAACCCATAACCCTAGCCGCCGTTGACCGCAACCGCCACCTCCCTAGCCACCTGCGCGCCCCTCAGCACCCCCTTGTAACAACCCGCATTTTTAATATAATTAAAAATGTATATATATGCACAGATAGGTTAATAATGGTGATGTACAATGAAAATTACTTAACATGAAAGAGAAGGAAAGATTAATTCAATGGAAGTGTACGTAACGGAGAAGATAATAAAATAAGGATACTTACTTTAAATATCAGGAATTAAGTAAAATGGACATCACCATTGCGTTCATCTCGGAATTCTACATGAAATAGAGTCCAAGTTTTCGAAAATTGGACTCCGTATGAAAGAGTTATGGCCTTCGGAAGATTCAAAACAGTACGAAATTCGACCCAGGCAGCTGGGCGGGAAATTTCCCGCCCAGAACAGGGCAGGTCAACCTAGGGGTGGACCTGGGGGTCAGGTCGACTAGGCGGTCGACCTGGGGGTCGACCTACCCCAGGAGGTCGACCTAGGGGTCGACCTACCCCAGATGTGGGCAGTTTTTCTTACTGTGACATGGTTTGACGTGCTGTACGGACCGGATGGCTTCTAAGTCAATCCTAGGGCCCTAAAATGCTCTCTACACCTATAAGATAGTGCCTAGACCTAACCTAATTCATAAACATATCCTTTTGATGCCTCCATGCTGCCAAACTTCAACCAAACATGGCCGCCGTCCCTAAACCTTAAACTAAATTGCAAGTTCTTCAGAAACTTTGGAGTTTAATCAAATCAAGAAAAAAAATTCTTCATCAACGATTCAAGCTCTTCACCCATAATCAAATAAGAAGATTAAATCAGCTTTCTACATCAACACCAAATCGCTTATTTCTCTAATCCAGTCAAGGTGAGTGGATTTGAACTATATTTGTTGTATAATGTTGCTTCTGTCATTTACCATTCCCCATAATGAATATGATGTTAATTCAATATTAACAGCATGTAATTGGATAACATGGATTGGTGAAATTTATTCGTGACTTGAAAAGTAAGCCTAGAGGGTGAATTAGATTATATGTATGAACGTGGGAATGTTGGGGTATATATATTGGGAAAATATTGATTATATGAAATTGGGTATAACTGGATATTGGAAATTGGCATGTTTGGGTATGGATAACACGGAATTAGTGAATTTGGCTATAATTGGATAATTTGGGTAATATGAAAATTGGCTAACTATTATGTAATTGTTCTAGTGAATGGAAAATTGGAATAGGCATAAAAATGAAATGTAATTAAGTTGAATTTGGAACACATGACATGAATCTGGGGTTTGGGTGAAAGACGATTGTTAATGAACGCCTATGACACGAGGTTCGGCGCGTTTGTGGTGTAGACTGCCCGGAACCGCCCGGCAAATCCAGCAACCACAAGCGGACGTCTAATGTGAGAGGTCAACGGCAAGAACTAGAGGCGTAACGGTTTATGACACGAGGTTAGGCATGTTATGGTGTAAGTCTGCCCGGAACCGCCCGGCAAATCCAACAGCCATGAACGGACGTCTAATGTGAGAGGTCATACATCGTTATGGCATAATTAATAAATTAAGAAATACTAACCATAATAAGACATGAGGGTGACATGGGTATGGTTAGTTGGTTAAGTGAGCGATATAAATGACATGTCAAGCATAACTATTGTGGACTTAACCGTTGTGAGACATGTGATGTAAGACATAACCAAGGTAGACTTAACCGTAGTAAAACATGTGTAAGACATGGAAACTATAATAAAAAGGGGGTTAAGTGGGACACGTGTGACATGTGAAACAAAATTTAGATATACTTAACCAAATAAGACCCGTAACGGTATCATAAATTAATTGAATTGGGTAAAGTTTAAGTAACGGGTTAAGTAAAAGGAAGGGTTAAGTCAAATCTAAAATTAATGACACAGTAATGGGGGAATGATAATTACCTATTATAAACTTGAGTTGCGGTGATGTAAAATTAAATAATAGGCAAACTTGTCATAGGGACAAGGGAAGGTTATGAATTAAGATGTAATACAAGACTTGAAGGGTGAGACGACTTATATTATGAAATAAGTTAATCTAAAATTAATGACAAGAAATGGAGAATGATAAATAACCTATTATGAATAAACTTGAATAAGGCAAAAAAGTATAATAGGTGGAAATTATAACTTATGGGACAAGATAAGTTATAGGAAACGATAAGGAAGATGAAATAACTTATATGTAAAGATATACTTAAAATTAAGTGGTTTGGAAAGGAGAAACGTGAAATTAAAAATGATATAAGTTATATGAGTGGAAAAGAAGTAAATTAGAATCATATATGTTGGTTGGGTTGAGCAATTCTCTGGGCGCCAGTCTGATGTTGATTTCGGTCTTCGGGGTTGTTGTTTAGAGGGTTATTCTCCTAATTAGTATGTATGTGGGATAAGGCATACTTAACTATGAATTAAGTATAACTTGTTGTTGTAACCCAAAAAGGGAATAATTTATGAAATTGGAAAATAACATGTTGTGGGCGTGTTAATGGACTTAAGTGGGTTAAGTATAAATTAAATTAATAAGCAAGGGTAACTTGGTGAATACGAAAAAAAAGGAAGCTAATGTGAATAACCAAGTTAAATGAGAAAGTTTACCAGGTGGCACAAGCGTGAAATAGATGGTTAGACTTAGGGTCTAATGACATATAAAACTAAGACGCTTGAAGCAATCCGTACGTTGTAGGATGAATAACCCAACGCGGTAGATCATGATGGTGCCATAAGGCACGAGGAGAGCTCACGTCCGCTATTTTGGCAGCTCCAATGGACTAGAAGGGGAAGCACGCAGCTTCCTAAGACGTTAAAGGTGCTCCTGATAGTCCTCTGTAGTGGTTTAGCTTCGGGCTAGGATTACAGAAATTAGGTCTGCGCGGAACTACCGGGTGGGTGGGCCTTGACTGCACAAGTAGGGGGCAGTCAGAATGCTATACGCGGTGGCATTAAGGGTGGTTCGGCGATTGCCTCAGGCGGAGGTGGAGGGTCAAGACCAAACGATAACAAGATCGTCGGACGCCTGTCACCAGCAGCCTAAGGAATGCGAAAAGACAAGAGCTAACCCCTAGAGATCGTTAACCTTTGCTATCATGGGACGGGTGCGGGGAGACCCAACGTGGATGTTTAGATTGTTTGCTTGTTAGGGGTTGTCGCTTAGCTCATGTGGTCTTTACTTGTTGAGGGAGGGGCTGAGGTGGGGCCATAGCCACCATAGAAAAACCAGACCCGAGGGATATCTATACATTGGACATTCTTAGAGGCGGGCCCATACATATATAGAAAAGCTCCCGACCGAGTTTCGTGTTTTCTGGTGTAGCCCTGCCACGGAACTTGGGTGCACAAGTAGAGGTTATGTGCAGTAGAAGCATCGAGTATGATTGATGATACGTACGTGGGAAAGTCTAGGTACAACCATGTCTTCTCTGGGTGGTGTATCATAGACTAGAGGGCATTATTCGGTGATGGAACCAAACTCGATCGAATAGTTAGCGGATAGCAGTCAGTGCGCTTACGTAGCACAACGATAGTTGTTCTATGTGGATGTAGCGTTGTACGGCATAGGATGAGGGACTGCGCATATTACTTTGCCGATACGGAGGAGACCGTGCGAGTGGGGTATCATGGGGTGTACCTCAGTTTGGAGGTAGCTACATATACACTATATTAATTGAATCTACTAGGGGGTAGATGGGTGTGACGTGTGTGTAAGCTTTGAGTGCTAATAACACGTATAACCTAATAAATAAGAAAGTGTAATTGAACAGTATATGTAGGATTATTCAAGAAGTGTAGTTTAAATTCATTCACACAGAACTTATGTTCTGACCACCTCCTCATAACATTCGCCGGTTAGACAGAGACTTATAGCTTTGGGAATATTAATTTACCAGTATTGTGATTAAGGTAAAGCTATGTTTTAAAATATATTATATTTTATTCCTTACGCTGTGAGGTGTTTTTTCGTACTCTGACATATCTCTTTTCTTTGTCTTTTCTGCAGGATACCAGAGCAACCAACTCAGGTCTCGATGGATTGAATTTTGAAAAAAATTCGATCTGTCGGAATCAAGGTTGTTACATCTGGTATCAGAGCTTCGGTTTAGTAATCTTAGGGAGATATTGAGTGAACGTATTTGTATTTTCTAAAATATAAATATATTATATATATAAACCTAAATCCATAAAGTAGCCCTCTAGGTAAGGAAAGAGTTGGGATATTTAGTTTGTACACTAAAGTAATAAACATAGAAATTTTTGAGACCGTTAGGTGGTTTGGTTGGAAAGTGTACAATTTGAATTGGTATTTGAGAATGAAAGTATCCCATAGAATTAAAACTGGAATGTTATTTCAGAGTAGTGGGTTCGGAAGTGAAACCTTATAGATTGGAAAAGGTTAAGATGTGGAAAATGGGTTAGGAATATATATAGTCGAGAGAATTGAATTTGCATAAGTGCCTAGGAAAGCCTAGTCGAGTTGAAGACCCGCTTTGAGTCTAACCTAATGATAAGCTTTTAAGAACTCGAATCTATAAGAGAGTTTGTGATATTTTTCCAAATTTTGATCTTAAAAGTATTTTGATGTTTTTAGTGCATGAGGGGTTTTAAAGTAAAGTGAGGTATATTGGGTGAAACAATGATTTCTTGTTTTAAAAGAATTCTCTCATGAAAAGGTGCATATTATGGAGCATAAATAGCTCGCTAGTTTTCATATATGAAAAGAAATTTTGAAATCTCTTTTCGGTTAACAATAAATTTTGATTGTTGTTTTAAAAATAAAGTTTGTTGGGTAAACAAAATAAGCGTTAGAGTGCAAGAATAGAATAGATATTTGCGCTTTAGCAACCAAAGTTAACATTGTAAATAGGAACAGTGTAACTCATTGGTCATCCTTGTCTACTCTAGTTTGTGATTTGAAAAAAAAAATATTTTTGCAATTTTACTTTGTAACATGTTTTTATGGTTTGGCAAGAAAGAAGGCCAAACCATGTTTTAAAAATGGAGTAGTTAAGGATTATGGCCTAGAAAGAACGAGATGAAGTTAAAGCTATTAGAACCAACTAGGAATTGGTTGAGATGAGAAATTCTCTGAGTATTAATCTGATGTTGATTTCAGTCTTCGGGGTTGATACATAGAGAGTTATTTTCTTGTCAATTTACAGTCAGGGATTAGATAATATTAAACTAATGGAAAATTTCCCGTAGAATGCTTAAGCATTGAGAAACCTAGGTTTGTTGCTTGAGAAAAAGAAAAAGGTTTGTTGCTTGAAAGACAAGTACAGGCTAGTAATACATAGCATGGGCTAGTGGAGATGATTAAATAGTGAAGGGCAAGCAAGTGTATAGATCCTGTTGAGTGGATTCGTGACATAAGTCCTAAGAATCTTGGCCCATAGTAGTAGCTGTGTAGAATGCTGTTTAAGTTGAAAACGAAAAGGCTTATTTGAAAATAATAAACATAAGTAATTTGATTAAGTCAAATAAGCTAAGAAATAAACTAGCCTAACTAAAAAGAAAACAACAGAATCAATCAAGTAGCAAAACGAGATGGGAAAAGAAAATGGAAATCTTAAGAAAAAGATGAATAAATATTAAATTTTTCCAAGATAAGTGGAAAAAGAGAAGAAATTTAATTATGTGATTGTACATGGATAGGAAAATAGGAAATCTTCATAGAATAGTCATATAAAAATCCAAGTACGATTAGAAAAGAAAATTGAAGGATGTGAATTTTTCCGTTTTACACCTTTTCGTAACATAAGAAATCGAATTTGGAAAATTATATTTTTCTAAATTTAGAATTTAATGATGGTTGGTAGGATTTTGGATGCGAAAATTGGATGAACTATGCTCTTACTCTGTAAGAGTGTAGGAAAATGTGGATGAAAAACATTTTGATTTTTCAAAAATATTGCATTCATATAGAACTGCAAGTATATTTAGGATGTGAGCATCATGTTTTGAAAGAGTTTTTAAGATTTTCATACATATAGGTGGATCCAAATTAGGCATACATACTTTACTATGATGTATCTCACTTTGCACATGTGCATAATGTTTGCAACAATTGAATGCACACTTGATGGACGGATGTTGCGAGGGATTATCTATTTTACTCTTATCGAATTTCGGGGACGAAATTCTTTAAGGGTGGGCGAATGTAACACCCCGTATTTTTAATATAATTAAAAATGTATATATATATATGCATAGATAGGTTAATAACAGTGATGTACAAGGAAAATTACTTAACATGAAAGAGAAGGAAAGATTAATTCAATGGCAGTGTACGTAACAGAGAAGATAATAAAATAAGGATACTTAGTTTAAATATAAGCAATTAAGTAAAATGGACATACTATTGCGTTCGTCTCGGAATTCTACATGAAATAGAGTCAAGTTTTCGAAAATCGGACTCCGTATGAAAGAGTTATGGCCTTCGGAAGATTCAAAACAGTTCGAAATTCAACCTAGGCAGCTGAGCGGGAAATTTCCCGCCCAGAATAGGGGAGGTCGGCCAGGGGGTCGACCTGGGGGTCGACTTACCCCCTAGGAGGTCGACCTGGGAGTCGACCTACCCCAGATCTGGGCAGTTTTTGTTCCTGTGACGTGGTTTGACGTGCTGTATGGACCGGATGGCTTCTAGGTCAATCCTAGGGCCCTAAAACGCTCTCTACACCTATAAAATAGTGCCTATACCTAACCTAATTCATAAACAATTCCTTTTGACGCCTCCATGCCGTCAAACTTCAACCAAACATGGCCGCTGCCCCAAAACCTTAAACTAAATTGCAAGTTCTTCAGCAACTTTGGAGTTTAATCAAATCAAGAAGAAAAATTATTCATCAACGATTCAATCTCTTCACCAATAATTAAATAAGAAGAAGAAATCAGTGTTCTACATCAACAACAAATCGCTTATTTCTCTACTCCAGTCAAGGTGAGTGGATTTGAACTATATTTGTTGTATAAGGTTGCTTCTATAATTTACCATTCCCCATAATGAATATGATGTTAATTCAATATTAACAGTATGTAATTGGATAACATGGATTGGTGAAATTTATTCGTGACTTGAAAATTAAGCCTAGAGGGTGAATTAGATTATATGTATGAACGTGGGAATGTTGGGGTATATATATTGGGAAAATATTGATTATATGAAATTGGGTATAATTGGATATTGGAAATTGGCATGTTTGGGTATGAATAACATGGAATTAGTGAATTTGGCTATAATTGGATAATTTGGGTAATATGAAAATTGGCTAGCTGTTATGTAATTGGTGTTATGAATGGCAAATTGGAATAGGCATAAAAATGAAATGTAATTAAGTTGAATTTGGAACACATGACATGAATCTGGGGTTTGGGTGAAAGACGATTGTTAATGAACGCCTATGACACGAGGTTAGGCGCGTTTGTGGTGTAAGACTGCCCGGAACCGCCCGGGAAATCCAGCAACCACAAGCGGACGTCTAATGTGAGAGGTCAACGACAAGAGAACTAGAGGTGTAACGGTTTATGACACGAGGTTAGGTGCATTGTGGTATAAGTCTGCCCGGAACCGTCCGACAAATCCAGCAGCCACGAACGGACGTCTAATGTGAGAGGTCATACATCGTTATGGTATAATTAATAAATTAAGAAATACTAACCATAATAATACATGAGGGTGACATGGGTATGGTTAGTGGGTTAAGTAAGCAATATAAATGACATATAAAGCATAACTATTGTGGACTTAACCGTTGTGAGACATGTGATGTAAGACATAACCAAGGTAGACTTAACCGTGGTAAAACATGTGTAAGACATGGAAACTGTAATTAAAAGGGGATTAAGTGGGAAACGTGTGACATGTGAAACAGAATTTAGATATGCTTAACCAAATGGGACTAGTAACGATATCATAAATTAATTGAATTGGGTAAAGTTTGAGAAAAGGGTTAAGTAAAAGAAAGGGTTAAGTCAAATCTAGAATTAACGACACAGTAAATGGAGGAATGATAATTAGCTATTATATACTTGAGTTGCGGTGATGTAAAATTAAATAAAGGCAAACTTGTCATAGGGACAAGGTAAGGTTATGAATTAAGATGTAATACAAGACTTGAAGGGTGGGACGACTTATATTATGATATAAGTTAATCTAAAATTAATGACAAGAAATGGGGAATGATAAATAACCTATTATGAATAAACTTGAATAAGGAAAAAAAGGATAATAGGTGGAAATTATAACTTATGGGACAAGATAAGTTATAGGAAACGATAAGGAAGATGAGATAACTTATATGTAAAGATATACTTAAATTAAGTGGTTTGGAAAGGAGAAATGTGAAACTAAAAATGATATAAGTTATATGAGTGGAAAAGAAGTAACTTAGAATCATATATGTTGGTTGGGTTGAGAAATTCTTTGGGTGCCAGTCTGATGTTGATTTCGGTCTTCGGGGCTGGTGTTTAGAGGGTTATTCTCCTAATCAGTATGTATGTGGGATAAGGCAAACTTAATTATGAATTAAATATAACTTGTTGTTGTAATCCAAAAAGGGAATAATTTATGAAATTGGAAAATAACATGTTGTGGGCATGTTAATGGACTTAAGTGGGTTAAGTATAAATTAAATTAATAAGCAAGGGTAACTTGGTGAATACGAAAAAAAAGGAAGCTAATGTGAATAACCAAGTTAAATGAGAAAGCTGACCAGGTGGCACAAGCGTGAAATAAATGGTTAGACTTAGGGTCTAATGACATATAAAACTAAGGCGCTTGAAGCAGTCCGTACATTGTAGGATGAAAAATCCAATGCGGTAGACCATGACAGTGTCACAAGGCACGAGGAGAGCTCACATCCGCTATTTTGGCAGCTCCAATGGACTGGAAGGGGAAGCACACAACTTCTTGAGACGTTAAAGGTGCTCCTGATAGTCCTGTGTAGTGGTTTAGCTTCGGGTTAGGATTACAGAGGTTGGGTCTGCGCGGAACTACCAGGTGGGTGGGCCTTGACAGCACAAGTAGGGGGCAGTCAGAATGCTATACGCGGTGGCATTAAGGGTGGCTCGGCGATTGCCTCAGGCGGAGGTGGAGGGTCAAGACCAAACGATAGCAAGATCGTCGGACGCCTGTCACCAACAGCCTAAGGAATGAGAAAAGACAAGAGCTAACCCCTAGAGATCGTTAACCTTTGCTATCAAGGGACGGGTGCGGGAGACCCCACGTGCATGTTTAGATTGTTTGCTTGTTAGGGGTGGTCGCTTAGCTCGTGTTGTCTTTACTAGTTGAGGGAGGGGCTGAGGTGGGGCCATAGTCACCATAGAAAAACAAGAGCCGAGAGATATCTGTACATTGGACACTCTTAGAGGCGGGCCCGTACAGATATAGAAAAGCTCCCGACCGAGTTCCGTGTTTTCTGGTGTAGCCCTGCCACGGAACTTCGGTGCACAAGTAGAGGTTATGTGTAGTAGAAACATCGAGTACGATTGATGATGCATACGTGGGAAAGTCTACGTACAACCATGTCTGCTTTGGGTGGTGTATCTTAGACTATAGGGCATTATTCGGTGATGGAACCAAACTCGATCGAATAGTTCGAGGATAGCAGTCAGTGCGCTTACGTAGCACAGCGATAGTGGTTCTATGCGGATGTAGCGTTGTACGACATAGGATGAGGGACTGCGCATATTACTGCGGCGATACGGAGGAGACGTGCGAGTGGGGTATCACGGGGTGTACCTCAGTTTGGGGGTAGCTACATATACACTATATTAGGTTATTCTACTAGGGGTAGATGGGTGTGACGTGTGTGTAAGCTTTGAGTGCTAATAACACGTATAACCTAATAAATAAGAAAGTGTAATTGAATGGTATATGTAGGATTATTCAAGAAGTATAGTTTAAATTCATTCACACAGAACTTATGTTCTGACCCCCTCCTCATAACATTCGCAAGTTAGACAGAGACTTATAGCTTTGGGAATACTGATTTAGCAGTATTGTGATTAAGGTAAAGCTATGTTTTAAAATATATTTTATTTTATTCCTTCCGCTGTGAGGTGTTTTTCCGTACTCTGACATATCTCTTTTCTTTTTCTTTTCTGCAGGATACCAGAGCAACCAACTCGGGTCTCGATGGATTGAATTTTGAAAAAAATTCGGTCTGTCGGAATCCGGGTTGTTACACCCCTCCTCCAACGCGTGGGACCTCCTTCTAGCGAAAACCGTAAGTATCTCCGACACTTTCTTCATTTTATTTTATATAAAGATCCGATTTGTTTCTAATTAGGTAAAAACCTGATTTTTATTATATAAAAATGTAATTTTTATTTAGGATAAAAACATGATTTTTATATGAATAGTTTTGAAATAAAGATTGGATTTTTTTATATATATTGTAACGATATAAAAGCGTGATTGTTATGTATGTAGCGTTATATAAATTAAAAACATACGATTTTTATATATACGAATAAAGTATAAAAAATTTGATTTTTATTTATATAAACGCAGTATAAAAATGTGATTTTTAATTTAGCAAAGAGTTAAGATTTTTATCAGAGTAAAGACTGATTTTTAATTATATAAAAATACGATTTTTATATATGGAACTAATTAAAAATGTGATTTTTATGTGAATTTTTTTATATAAAAATACGATTTTTATATAGGAAGTAAAGCGATAAAAAATATATAATCTTTACATAGAAAATAGAGTAATAAAAATATGATTTTTATTTAAGTAGCATTATAAAAATTCGATTTTTATATATGTATTAGCAAAGTAAAAAATACGATTTTTATATATTTAGATTTGAAATAAAAATAAGATTTTTATTAATATGGTAGCCGTCTAAAAATCACATTTTTATATGAGTAGTACTGAAATAAAAATGTGATCTTTACAACATAGATATCATATTGAAAATGTGATTTCATATATGAACAGCATGAAAATGAAGTTGGAATTTCGGGCAAGTGCAATCGATCAAAAATTCCGAATGAGACAGATCGGCGGAGTGGAACCCAAAGGTGAGAACCTCACACTTTTAATTTTATTTTCTAGTTAAAATATATACTAGGATGCAGACATTGCTTAGCAGCACCCGACACCCGTCGTCCACAGACCATGGATGACTTGTTTGTTTGATTGGTGTGTTGTAAAAATTGATTGTGCCATGTGGAATGGAATAAAATATTTTATAGTTAAAAATATAATTTTTAACGTGAATATGAATAAAATAAATATTTATAAACAAATTGGAAGATTTATTTATGTACCCACATTTAACTGATATTGATTGGGACGATAAATTTTACACATCGCCCAACTGCACGAATAAAATTCATTATTTGATGATTGAAACCCCACATGGGTATTAGGATGATATTGGACATACACTAATCCCAATAATTAGCTGTATGTCAATCGATCGATTGGCAGGCTGTATAAGCATCGAATATTTATATTTGATGCTTATACGGTGTAGAATGCACTTTGGATGATGGTTGATTGTTTATCGTTGTTGTTGTGTACATGTGTGTATAAAATCCATATAAATCAAACTGTATGGTAATTGACAGTATCTGATTCCAATTCAGAATGAATATTTTGAAATAACGATTATTTTAAAATAATGAATATTTTAAAATAATATTCAGTAATGGATCAAAATGTGATTTTGATGTCCGATTTGGGGTGGACACGAACATATTTAAATATATAAAGCCGTGTTGACTAGATTAACGCCATTTTGACACGAACGATATTTATATCGATTTTAATCATTTCTATGATGAATATCGATTTTAATCATTTCTATGATGAATACCAAATGTGACGGCCCGCCCCGCACCAACCGACGTTTACACCCCTTGTGCGCTGTGCACATGTCCAATTGGCATGGGACGGTCGCCAAAGAAGAGAAAGAAAGAAGAGGAACCAAGTAAAGAACCTGTAATATGTCTCACAGCGCATGGAATAAAATATAATAGCCAACATATACTTGACATAAAACAGATGAGACAGTGCATAAGCTGAAAACTTGAACTAACATCATCAGAGTAGCGGAAATATCAAATACAGCTTATTACAACTTCAAAATACTGTCTCTAAGATAAGCAAAATAGGTATACTACTAATGCCCAAAGTAGATACCGATCACGACACAGGGAGAATAACTATATATCATACGTGGAGCCTCCTGCTCGTCTTCAGTCCATCTACCAAGCGCACTACCAGCTATCCCTGTCTCTAGTCTGCTCGTGTGAACACCCAGAGTAATAAGAAGAAACATAAAACTCTGGGTCAGACATCAGTCTGGTATGAGTGGTAGCAAGCATAAACAGAATAATAACAGGTATACCAAGTCATACCTGAACCTGGACCTGCAACCAAAGAGTTAGTACTACACGGTACAACACTCTATGATGTCACAAACACATAATATAGGTATACGGGGGTGGGGATGTGTGTGTCAAACAATCAAGCATAGCAACCATCCTTGCATCTCTCACTCAGTGCGTAAAGCATACGGTGTCTACTTCTTTGATCACCATTCCCTTCAAGAAAACGACAGAACTCGACTTTGTACGACTATGTCCATTCCTACTACCACCAACGCCAAACCTATGGGACCACGCCCAACGTATCCATGATCCCACTCCATTGGTAGGTAGCTCCCTAGTCGCACCATATCCAAAGCCCGAGTCCGTCCATACACCTCTAATACATAATGATCCAAAGTCATAGACACCGACAACTCCTTAGCACACGTCCCGCAGCAAAGCCCAATCACGAAGTGAACTCATTGGTTCCCGTCTGGATCCTGAGCTCGAACTTCCACTTGAACTACCTTTGCATTTCGGGTTTTAGATCTCCATTGGATCGGATCGGACTTCTTCCATCATTCGGATCAGTTCGCTGTAGCACACCAATTATCCAAGCGTATTGGTTCGGTTCGGGTATTTCTCGCCACGTCGGATCGGATCGTGCCGCGCCAGATGGATCAGATCGAATGCATCATTATATGCCCACGCGTATCAGCTCGGATCGGTAGTTATCACTCCAGGCGGGTCGGGTCGGAGTCTTCAATCACCAAGTCTTGGATCGCGACTTCTCGGATCGGGTCGGAGTGAATACTTCAAGCGGATCGGTTCGTGCGTCCCATTCGGGTCTTCATGCGAGAGTTCGGTCCGTGGCGCTAACTTCTGGCGGAACGGTTCGTGAAGGACGAGGCGGGTTGGTTCGTGACGTCTTCAAACGGTTCGTGACCTCTACCCCGATCCGATCCGGTTCCTGTACTTAAAACCTGCAACTTTCCAGCACTGTTTATACGCCTCTCGACGGCGTTTTCGACCATTCTAACTATTGAAATCAATCTCAAAGCATGTCACAGAGTCATAGCAACACATACAAGTGACCTCAAACACCAAAACAACAATATGACATGGTAAAATGGATCAAACATGCCCAAAACCCCATACTTTCCCTTAAGCATATGTGAGCATAACTAATGACATGATTAGCAAAACTTAACCAAATTAACCTAAACTCATATCAGAGGTCTAAAACATTATTTAAGATTTTATAAACGTTTTTCCAGAATTTATTTTCGTTTAAAAACGCTAATTAGCACTAATCACCCCGAATAACCATAATTAGTGCAAAAAGCAAGCTAATCACTCACCTTAGCCACAAATAAAACAAGATCTGAAATAAATCTCTGATTTGGTGAAGATAACAAGGTGTTGTAGCAGCTCTAATCCCGATTTGGTGTTGATTTGCCTTGATTTGTTGTTGCTAATCTCTTTTCTTCAAGTTTGGAGTGGTTTGGAGTGATTTAGAGGTTGGAGGCCATTAATAAGGTTCTATGAAATGATGTGGTGGCTGGAAAAATGACTAAAAGGATGTTTTCTAACCCTAATCAGCCCTCATATAGCCCCAATCCCGAAATCCCCTTATGGGCCCAATTGCTAACTACCCGGTTTAGCCCAATTATGCAGTTTTTCTACTTCTGAAACTTAATTCAGCCCTACAGCCCAAACGGTAAGTCCGTTTTCCACATGTGACCAATCTACGGAAAGGTAAACCATCATTTGAAGCCAATGGAAGTGGTTTCAGGTCAAAATTCTTTTTGAATCAAAAGTTATGGCCAAAACAGTACTGACTAGGGGCAAAATGGTCATTTAAAAATCGACAAAAATCATGAACAGGGGAAATGACTCTAATAAATGTTTCCCAAAGTTACATGACCATACAACTTCACATGGGAAAGAAATAAATATTCTACAATCCTATGATGTGTAGAACACGGGTCGTTACACTCTCCCCCCCTTAAGAAATTTCGCCCCCGAAATTCCCTAATCAAAACACACACAAGGGTCCCGCATGCCTATCAATCATAAAACAACCATCAAACATGCAAAACAAGCAAAACAAGTCTATCCTAGCATGCGGAATAACTAAATCGCAAAGTAAATCTTACCAGGCAAAGAGTTCTGGATAAGCCTTTCTAATGCTCTCCTCTGTCTCCCAAGCACAATCATTTTCGTCCTCGCCCCACTGAACTTTGACTAGCTTCACCGACTTTCTTCGAAGTTGCTTTGTATCATGCCCCACAATACGAATCGGCTTGCAGTTCTCAACCGCCTCAGGTTCTACTTCGAAGTCCTCTAACTGATCAGGTGAAATAGTCACATTTGAGTCGTGAACGAACTTCCTCAACTGGGAAACATGAAATACGTTGTGAACTCCCGCCATCTTCTCTGGTAAGTCAACTCTATACGCTAAATTCCCAACTTCCTCGAGAACTTGGAAAGGACCCACAAATCTTGGTGCTAACTTGCCTCTCCTGCCAAATCGTATCACGCTTTTCAACGGGGAGATCTTGACAAACACCAAGTCACCAACGGAGAATTTCAAGTCTCTTCTCCTCTTATCAGCATAGCTTTTCTGCCTATCCTGAGCAGTTTTCATTCGTTGCTGAATGATCTTGATCTTATCGGAGGTTTCTCTCACCACATCTGGTCCAAGCACAAACTTCTCGCCAGTCTCTATCCAACATGATGGTGAGTTGCACGGTCTTCCGTACAAAGCTTCATATGGAGCCATACCGATACTGGATTGGTAGCTATTATTATATGCAAACTCCACTAGATGCAAATGGTCATTCCATGATCCACCAAAATCCAATATACAAGCTCTCAAGAGATCTTCCAATATACGATTCACCCTCTCCGTCTGACCGTCGGTCTGAGGATGATATGCGGTACTGAGATGTAATTCTGATCCTAAAGCCTCTTGTAAGCTCTTCCAAAATCCACTAGTAAACAACGGATCTCGGTCACTCACAATGCCTTTGGGTACTCCATGAAATCTCACTACCCACTTCATATATAGTTCTGCTAACTTAGCTGCAGTTCTATTCGACTTAACTGGTATAAATCTTGCACTCTTGGTCAGTCGATCCACAATTACCCAAATGCTATCATGTCCCGATCTAGTCCTCGGTAAACCATCGATGAAATCCATCGAAACTTGTTCCCATTTCCATTCGGGAATTTCTAATGGTTGCATCAACCCACTAGGCTTCTTTTGCTCGGCTTTAACTAGCTGGCAATTCATGCATTTGGATATAAACTTCCCAACGTCTCTTTTCATCCCTTCCCAGTAGTAAGTCTGTCTCATGTCTCGATACATCTTATTACCACCGGGATGTATAGTCAGTTTTGAGTGATGACATTCTCTAAGCACTTCATCTCTCAAACCGTTCACGTTGGGCACAACTAGTCTTCCATTCTTCCGGAGCCATCCATCTCGATCAAGCCCATACAAGTTCGTATCTGCTTCATTTCCCATCTCTAGCTTGGAAATGATTTCCAATAGGTTAGGATCGTTCCTCTGGCTAGAACCAATCCGCTCTATCAAAGTGGGTCTGATCGTCAAGCTAGCTAGCATAACTGGATCCAATTCGCACCTTGGTCTGAAATCAAACCCCGCGATATACTCCAGCTGCTTCCATTCAAGAAACATTGCCCCTAAGCTGGCATGTCTCCTACTCAAGGCATCGGCTACCGCATTACCCTTCCCAGGTGTATACGCGATATCAAAGTCATACGAAGCCAAGAACTCTAACCATCTCTGCTGACGGAGATTCAGATCTTTCTGAGAGAAGAGATACTTTAACGATTTATGATCGGTAAACAGCTCAAATCTTTCTCCCAAGAGGTAATGTCTCCACATCTTCAGCGCAAATACGATTGCTT
Organism: Allium sativum; assembly: GCA_030737875.1. Lineage (NCBI taxonomy): Eukaryota > Viridiplantae > Streptophyta > Magnoliopsida > Asparagales > Amaryllidaceae > Allium > Allium sativum. Next base: position 143,410,586 of record CM060921.1, on the reverse strand, counting down.
CCAATTCCAAATCATGGGTAGGATACTTCTTCTCATGTGGCTTTAGCTGTCGACTAGCATAAGCTACAACCCTACCTCCTTGCATCAATACCGCACCCAGTCCGGTACCACAAGCATCCGTGTATACCGTCATCTCTTCATTTCCCTTAGGAATGACCAACACTGGCGCACGCGTCAACTTTTCCTTTAGACTCCTGAATGCATTTTCACACCTTCCGTCCCAAACGAAGGCTTGATTCTTCTTAGTCAACTGAGTCAACGGTGCCGCTGTCTTGGAGAAGTCTTTGATAAACTTACGATAATATCCAGCTAACCCCAAGAAACTTCTTACATCTGTTGCATTCTTGGGCGTAGACCAATCTTGTACCGTAGCTACCTTTGCAGGGTCCACGGCAACACCATTCTCTGAAACAACATGACCCAAGAATCTCACTTCTCTCCTCCAGAAGTGACACTTAGAAAACTTCGCTTTCAGTTGGTGTCTTCTCAACACCTCCAACACAATTCTCAAATGTTCCTTGTGTTCCTCTTCTGTCCTCGAGTAAACAAGGATATCGTCTACGAACACAAGAACGAACTTATTCAGTTGGTCTCTGAATACTCTATTCATAAGATCCACGAAGTATGCTGGTGCATTGGTCAACCCGAATGGCATGACCAACCACTCATAAAACCCAGACGGCGTCCTAAATGCCGTTTTAGCTATACTATCAGCTGCTACACGGAGCTGATGAAATCCTGTCGCGAGGTCCAATTGGGAGAACACCCTCGCTCCTTCCAGTTGATCAAATAAATCATCTATCCGTGGTAGAGGATACTTATTCTTCCTCGTCACCTTATTTAACTCGCGATAGTCCACACACAATCGAAGGGAACCATCTGCCTTAGTAGCAAACACAACTGGTGCTCCCCACTCGGAAACACTTCTTCTAATAAATCCCTTCTTCATAAGATCGCTAACTTGCACCTCGAGCTCTCGCTGTTCTCGTGGTGCCATACGACGAAGTGGCATCACTATAGGTCTGGCATCTTTCACTAAATCAATACGAAACTCAATCTCTCGGTGTGGTGAAAGTCCGGTCACTTCCTCGAAGATGTCCGGGTACTGACCAACCACGGGCAAACCTGATAACTCATCATGCGGAATGTCGAGGGAATTTACAAAACTAGCCATTACCCCATCACAGGGTAGATTACCAAACACTACCCTCCGTCCATCATCCGCCCTAACTGTCACCAAAAAGCCCTCACAGTCTACCACCACCCCGTATCTTTGGAGCCAATCGACTCCCAAAATAATGCCATACCCAGTAAAGCCCAAAACAAAGCAATCACAAACAAACATACATCCATGACTCGATAAGACCACATTACGACAGATCATACTGAGGTTTGTTGAACCACCAATCGGGTTCGTCACAGCTAATGGTCTATCGACTAACTCGGGTTCCAATCCCAACCTATCTACCAGGTCACTAGATATGAAGGAATGGGAAGCCCCGGTATCGAACAAAACTCTAACAGGAAGATCATAAATGGAAAGCATACCTTGAATGACGACTCCCTTTCCTTTCTCCGCCGCAGTTGGGGCATTCGACGAAGAAGGAACAGCATTGATGGCATATGCTTTCACAATCTGATTCTCCTTCAGAGGTTGCGGGCACTTATCCTTAAAATGTCCCTCCTGGCCACAGTTAAAGCACTTCTTTCCCACTGTCTTGGCCCTACATTCTCTTGCATAATGGCCCTTCTTTCCACATTTGAAGCACTCGACTTCTTTCCTGCTTTTCTTCTGGCCATCCTTAGCTTGGTTCTGCTTCCTCTTATTCTGAGAGTTATTCTTGCCTCCACCGCTTGCTTGCGGCTTTGACTCTTCAGCAGATGCAGCAACAACCCCAGTCTTCGGCTTAGGGTAAAGACTTTCTGACCTCAAAGCTTTTCCCACGATCGACTCAAACGTCTCATCGATGTGATTAATCAGCCTCTCCCCTAAGTATTCATCCAAACCAGTGATGAACTTTTCATTTTTCTTTTCGGGAGTATCGATTAGAGATAACCCATACTTCGACAAAGTGTCGAACTCAGCAACATAATCCGATACTGCCCTTCCATTCTGCTTAAGCTCCAAGAACTTCCTAAACAATTCCGACTTCTGGGCAGCTGGGATATACTTGTCGCTAAAGCGAGCTTTAAACTGATCCCAAGTAACTTGATCTTCTGGTGTGGCTGCCCTAATAGCATTCCACCAATTCATCGCTCGTCCTTGCAGCTGACGAGACGCTAGCCTTCTCTTCATCGCATCCTCAATACCCAAGTCATCGAAGATCCGATCACAGCTATCCAACCAATCCTGAACATCCGTGGCCGACTCTGTTCCGTGAAACGGCTTTCCACCAAGATTAGTGTAATCCTTACTCAACTTGGCGAAATCGACCCTAGGCGCTTGCACCACTGCACCTCCAGCATTGGCAACATTAGGAGCCTCCCTCTGAATATTGTAACACCCCGAATTTCAATTAATACTAATGGTTAAGAAATTAAAGTATAATTAATCTCAGATGTGAGAACCAGGGGAAACGGGCTGATTCATTGCGTTCGTCTCGGAAAAATACGCGAAATAGAGTCCGAGTTTTCGAGAATCGGAGTCCGTATGGCCCGGTTATGGCCCAAAGAAGTTTTAGGAAGTTTAAATTTAAATTTCAGATTTGAAAAACAAGTTTGGAGCCAAAAGAGGAAAGGGGGGAAAAATTCCCGCCTAGCCCCGTGTCGACAGCCATGTCGACAGGGGTGTCGACAGGGGTGTCGACACAGGGTGTCGGCCCTGCTGGTCTGGGTGCACCAGGTTTGGTCTTGGCTGAGTCTAGGGCTATGTTCTAGAGGGTTCCGAAATCTAAGGGTCCTAATCTAATCTAGGGTTAATCTAAGGGCCTAAAACACTTTCTAATCCTATAAATAAGACCCCAACCCTACCCTAATTCATTCATAATTAAACCTTGTAATTAAACTATGGCAAAATGCAACTTGATCATGGCCTCCACAAATCTATGAAGAGGGTTGCATGCTAATCACTCTCTAATCAACCTCTAATCTCTTCTTAGCATCTTAATCTTCTTCATTTGGTGTGCAAAATTGCTAGTAGTGAGTTTCTATCACTTTGATGATCTTTTGGTAAACTAATTAGATGAGATGTGATGAGATTTATGGTTTTGTATGTGGGTTAATGAGCTTTGAATCATATGATATGATGTTAGCCTTAATTTTATGTTTATGCATGTTGAGTATGTATGTTTATGCATGATGAGTATGTAAGTTTATGCAAGTTTAATATGATGTATGTTATGTTTGCATGATGCTAAATATGCAAGTTGTGGGCTATGTAATCATATGCATGTTATGCAAGTTCATGGTGATATGCTATGCAAGTTACATGTATGTTAATATGCAAGATATGCTATGCAAGTTACATGTTTGTTAATATGCAAGTTACATGTTTGTTAATATGCAAGTTACATGTTTGTTAATATGCAAGTTACATGTTTGTTAATATGCAAGTTACATGTTTGTTAATATGCAAGTTACATGTTTGTTAATATGCAAGTTACATGCTTGTTAATATGCAAGTTACATGTTTGTTAATATGCAAGTTACATGTTTGTTAATATGCAAGTTACATGCTTGATAATATGCAAGTTACATATTTGTTAATATGCAAGTTCATGATGACACATTATGCAAGTTTATGGGTTAATATGCAAGTATATTATGCAAGTGAATATGTAAGTTATGTGACATATTATATGCAAGTTATGTGACATGTTATATAAGATTATATGCAAGTTATGTGACATATTATGCAAGTTCATATGCAAGTTATGTGTTTGTTAATATGCAAAATGGCACCTTTGAAACATGTTCATGCATATGCAAGTTGACACCTTTTTATATGTGTTATGACATGAGAACGAAATTACGTGGGAACGATGGGATAATTAAATGCATAAGTTAATAAGATTGTGTGAAATTAATATAATTATGCATAACATAAAATAAAGGAACATAGTATGGGAATTTGCCTATTAAGTTAGGTGTACCCATACTATGTGTTGGGAATTTACCTATTGAGTTAGGTCTACCCCATGGGAATTTACCTATTAAGTTAGGTCTACCCATGTTATGAAAAGTTTGACATTAATTAGGGATAATTAATATGGGGGTGATTAATTAGGTGTAATTAATCGACTAAGACACGAGGTTGGACTCATTTGTAGTGTAAAACTGCCCGGACCCGACCGGCTTAACCAGTTGCTACAAATGTCAGCCCAATGTGAGAGGTCTTGGCCATAAATTAAATACGTGATTAAGGTAAAGATACGAGGTTAGACTCTGTTATGACGTAAGACTGCCCGGATTCTACCGGCTTAAACAGGCGGTCATAACAGCCAGTCTAATGTGGGAGGTCTTTACGGGAGATCACGATCTTAATTAATTAAGAAACACTTAACCATAATAGCATGTAGTGGGACATGAGGGGTTAAGTGGGTGCCTTGGGTGGCATGTGGAATCTAGTGGGTTGCCTTGGGTGGCAATAGAAAATACGATTAGAATACTTAACCAAGAGAAACATGTAATTAAACATGATTAAAGGGTTAAGTGGGATACACTAGATATTTGACAAGCTTAAGTGGGTAGCTTGTGGGGGGGCCCATTTCAACCAATATCCCAAACGTATCTTTGTGGGCTCGACCCATGTCGAGTGATGGGACACGCATATTGGGCTTGATTATAAGAGGCCAAACGGGTTAGCGGTGGCAACGCAAGTCCAACGGGCTTCATATGCGTGAGTGGGCCCGGGCTGGTAGATAAGCCGTTGTTGCATCGTGTAGATATAAGTCGTGCACCGTTAATTATATCGGGTTGCCACGTTGGGGGAATGGTACACCCCATGGTGGGGCCAGCACGGGTATCTACGTTAGGGAGCCGATCGAATGGGGAGTAGTGTGTACACCTGGTGGATAGTAGGGCCCCGTGGCGCTTACTTGGACACCTAGGGGTACGCAAGTACTATTAAAGTAATTTTATAAGTCCTTAGGTGGGATCAACCTTTAAGTTAGGAACGACTGGTGTGGTGCAGTTTAGTAATTTACCTTAGGAAGGGTAGATGCGTCTTTATCCTTTATCTTAGTTTAGTTGATTGCTTAGGGTAGCTATTCATCCCTATATGTTACCGTATATCAATTCATGTCTTCTCTGGTTACTTTAACGATTGTATTGTTAAAGTTATAGGACTCGCTCAGACTTATGTCTGACCCCGTTGTTTTTATCTTTTTCCCAACCCTCAGGTCCTGTGGTGGATCCTAGCAGTAGTGGAGCTTGATCGGATTGCTGTTCCAGTCTTTAGGAGCTTGGGTAGATGTAAAGCTCCAGTTATCTTTCCTTTTGTTTTGGCTATTGTATGAGAGTGGGATTATGTACTTCTTTATTTTGATGGATATTGTACTTGACTTTTATTGTGGGTTTATGATGTAACCAGACATGTTTTACTTCCGCTGTTATGAGATGATGTTTTAAAATTTCAAGTACTATTTATATCTGTCTTGTTGTAATTTTTCTGTTCTATATTCACTAAAATACTCCACCGATGTTATGGCATTCCCATTGTGAGTGATCATAGCGGGAGTGGGGTGTTACACGTGGTATCAGAGCTTAAGGTTACCGGAACAGATAAATTTTTTTTTTTAGAAAAACTATTTTCTAAGAGTATTTTCAAAAGCATGTCTTTTAAGAGAAAAAGTCTTTGAAAAAGAAAAGCATAATCCCCAATAGCCATATCTTTATCTTTCGGAATCTCCTTTTTGAATCTTTCCTCTTTCGTTTCAGCATGGCTGAAGATCTTAACATCCCGGAAGGTTTAGTTATACCACTATGGTATAGGAGGTTACAAGAAGCTAGGGCTGCGGCTGCGGGTCCAGCCAATGCTACTACACCAGAGACAACCGTTCCTCCTCCTCAGCCTAGAGTGGATAATTTTGCTAAGATTTGTAAGGAGTTCAAGGCTATAGGAGGAAAACCTTTTCTAGGTTCAGAGACCTTCGTAGAGGCTAGAGATTGGCTTAAGGAAGTGGAAGAGTTGCTAGATATCTTCGAAGTGGAAGAGGGAAAGAAAGTCAAGTTGGCGGCTTGGTTAATGAAGGGAGAGGCCTCATTCTGGTGGGAGGTCACTAATGGAGAACGCCCTGTTGACTCTTGGGCAGATTTCAAGCAAAGGTTTGGGGCTAAGTTTCTCTCAAGGGCGGAAGAGAATCTGTTTATGGAGAAGTTCTTGAATTTGAAGCAAGGGAATCTCACGGTGAAAGAATATGTCAACAAATTCAATCAATTAGCAAGGTTTGGCATAGAGTTGGTGAATACACCGGAGAAGAAGGCTTTGAGGTTCGTTAGAGGCTTGAACGAACCATTGCAAGGAATAGCTATGACTCACATTCCTATGGGGGCCACCTTTGAGAAGCTTGTCTACATGGCACTTATGCATGAGGATGATAAGAATTCTAAGGCACCAGAGAAAAAGGGGGATCAGAAGAAACCGCAACAACAACAACAAGGCAAGGGTGGAAAAGGCAATGGTGACAAGAAGAAGACAAAGAAGAAGTGCTTTAATTGTGGGACACCAGGGCACCTCAGTAAGGATTGTCACAAAAAGAGGAAGACCGGTTGCTTTCATTGTGGTGAAGCAGGGCATCTTGTGAAAAACTGCCCAAAGAAGGGGCAGAAGACGGGGTCTACCTCAGGAGGTCAGGTGCAAGCTCTTATAGCACCACCTCAGTCAGGGGGGCAAGTTCAGGCTCTCTCAGTTCCACCGATTCAGCAGAGAGGTAGAACTATTTCCGTTGAAAGTCTGGTTTTTCTGTTTGATCATCCAGTTCGTACTTTGTTTGACTCTGGCGCATCGCATTCTTTTATCTCATCATCGTTAGTTGAGTCACTGCACTTAGACACCAGTCTAGTTGATGATCCCTTGGTTGTTTCAAACCCAATTGGGGGCTCTATATATCTGTCTATGATATGTTTGGGTTTGAAGATTTCTATACTTAGCGTTGAGTTTAGATGTGATGCTTTTGTATTGGGCTTCACGGGCTATGGGTTGATTTTGGGCATGGACTGGTTATCCAGTAATGGTGCCGTTCTTGATTGTGAAAGGAGAGTTGTCAGGCTTATGACCCGCTTGGGTAATACTCTCGAGATCTCTTGTAATCCCATGGAATCTGTTTTGCTAAGTTATCTTGAATCGCTCGATGCTTCGGTCGAGAGTTTGCGTTCTGTCAGAGTGGTCCGGGAATATCCGGATGTGTTTGAAGAAGTGAAGGGTTTGCCTCCGAAGCGGGAGATAGATTTCAGAATATATTTGGTGGATAATGCCAAACCAGTATCTTTGCCAGTGCGCCACATGGCTCCTCGTGAGAGAAGAGAACTTCATAAGCAAGTAGGGGAGTTGCTTAAGAAGGGGTTCATAAGGCGAAGTATATCGGAGTGGGGAGCTCCAGTAGTGTTTGCCACGAAGGCGGATGGGTCCCTCAGACTTTGTGTGGATTATAGAGAACTTAATAAGCTCACAAAGAAGAATAGACACCCATTACCGAGAATAGATGATCTCTTTGATCAGTTGGTTGGCGCCTCAGTGTTTTCGCAAATGGACTTAGCTACAGGGTTTCATCAGTTGAGAGTGGCGGAGGACAGTATAGAGAAGACTGCTTTCCGGACTCCGGATGGTTTTTATGAGTGGCTAGTGATGCCATTTGGGTTGACAAACGCCCCTGCATACTTTGTTGATCTCATGAGTAGAGTGTTCAGAGAGTATCTGAATAAGTTTGTAGTAGTTTTTGTGGATGACATCTTGGTCTTTTCCAAGAGTGAAGAAGAGCATGCCTTACATCTCAGAGAAGTGTTGGAGACTCTTCGAGCACATAGTCTTAAAGCTAAATTCTCTAAATGTCATTTTTGGAGAAGAGAGGTGCGATTCTTAGGGCATGTGGTCTCTAAGGAAGGGATAGCTGTGGATCCCGCAAAGATAGTATCTATCCAGGATTGGAAAGTTCCTAAAAATGCTACCGAGGTAAGAAGTTTCTTGGGGTTGGCAGGATATTATAGGAAGTTCATTAAAGACTTCGCGAAGATATCAGCCCCATTAACCCGCTTGACGAAGAAGAATCTGGTTTTCTCATGGGACGTAGATTGTGATGATGCTTTCCGACGGTTAAAGAGAGCTTTGACCACCGCTCCAGTTTTAGTGCTTCCAGATGGGAGTAAGCCGTTTGTTGTTTATACCGATGCTTGTGGGACAGGATTGGGCGCAGTCTTGATGCAGGAGGGAAGGGTAATAGCTTATGGAGGGAGGCAATTGAGAGTGCATGAGAAGAATTACCCTACCCATGATCTAGAGTTGGCCGCGATTGTTTTCGCACTTAAGTCTTGGCGCCATTATCTTCTTGGTGAGAGATTCGAGTTGTTCACTGACCATAAATCATTGAAGTACTTATTCTCTCAGAAAGATCTAAATTTAAGACAGCAAAGGTGGATGGAGTTCTTAGCATCCTATGATTTTGAGATAGCGTATACCCCTGGCAAGGGTAACGTGGTGGCAGACGCCTTGAGTAGAAAAAGGCTATCTTTGAGTCCATTGTTCGTGGAACGGCGAAGCTTGGAGTTTCTTTCTTTGTTCGACTTCAGACCCTCTGTTGACTTTGTACCTGGTTTGTTGGCATCCTTGGAAGTTAGACCTACCCTTTTGGGACGGATTGGCGAGGCTCAGCGAGACGACCCACAGTTGGTTGAGTTGGTAGAGAAGCTGATAAGGGGGGAGTCGTCCAGCCATTTGGGTAGATACACCATAGATGATAGGGGATGGTTGCATAGAGACGGTAGACTTTGTGTACCGCAAGATGAGGGTTTGAAGAAGGCTATTTTGGATGATGCACATCGTTCAAGAATGACTATTCATCCCGGAGGAGACAAAATGTACCAAGACATGAAGAGAGTTTTCTTCTGGGCCGGTATGAAGAAAGATGTGGCCGAATACGTGGCTAGATGCTTAGTATGCCAACAAGTTAAAGCGGAGCAAAGGAAACCCGGTGGGGTGCTACACCCATTGGAAGTTCCGCAATGGAAGTGGGATAGTGTCTCGATGGGTTACCGAGATCGAGGAAGGGCAATACGGGAATTTGGGTTGTGGTAGACAGACTTACCAAGAGTGCCCATTTTATACCTGTGAAAAGTAAGAGGACCGCTCCATGGCTTGCTTCAGTCTATGTTAGAGAGATTGTTAGATTGCATGGCGTACCATCCAGCATTGTGAGTGATCGAGATCCTATCTTCACTAGTGAGTTTTGGAGAAGTTTGCAAGAGGCGGTAGGGACTCAGTTATGTTTGAGCACCGCATATCATCCTCAGACGGACGGTCAGACCGAGAGGGTGAACCGTATCTTAGAAGATCTCTTGAGGCTTTGTATCTTGGATTTTGGAGGTACATGGGAAGAACATCTTCCTTTGGTGGAGTTCGCATATAATAACAGCTTTCAGTCCAGTATTGGCATGGCACCTTTCGAAGCTCTTTATGGAAGGCCTTGTCGATCTCCTACATGTTGGTGGGAATCTACGGATAAGATCTTACTTGGGCCAGATATGGTTAGGGAGACTTCAGAGAAGATTGATTTAATTCGTAGAAGGATGAAGGCAGCGCAAGATAGACAAAAATCTTATGCGGATCGGAGAAGGACGGATATTGAGTTTGAGGTCGGGGACATGGTTTTTGTCAAAGTATCCCCATTGAGAAATGTTGTTCGCTTTGGGTCCGTTGGGAAGTTAGCACCGAGGTTTGTTGGACCATTTCCTATTAAGGAAAGGATTGGACGGATGGCATATAGGGTGGAGTTGCCCGACAGACTTAGTGGTGTTCATAATGTATTCCATATATCACATTTGAGGAAGTGCTTACATGAGACCGCAGAGGTAGTAGAGCCGAGCTTGCTTAGAGATGTAGAGGTAGAGCGTGATGCGACGATTCGACGAGCTCCTACTCGCATCCTTGGGTCAGAGACTAGGAAGTTGAGAAACAGAGAAGTTCAGCTAGTGAAAGTGCAATGGGGAGATGACGAAAGCAATGCTACTTGGGAGACGGAAGCGAAGATGCGTTCTTTGTATCCATTTCTTTTTGAGAGTATGTCTTTTAACTTCTCCTTTATTGCTTGTCTAGTACTTATCTTATCTTTAGTATATCCTCTCGCTAGTACCTATGACCTTTAGATAGGGTAAAACCTATGGTTGAAACATGTGTTTGAAACATGTTATGGTTGATGGATGCATGTGGATGCAATTGATTGCTAGTGGTTGCTCGTGGATGCATATACACACACATTAGGCACTAGATCGGCTCAGACACTTCATGTTGCATATTGCATAAATGGATGTGGTAGATAGAATTGATGGATGTATCATGGCTGTGTTATCATATGGATGATGCATTTTTGTGTATGGTTGTGCACGCATGTAGAAATTTGTATGTGTCAATAGGGTTTCGCATACATATTGGATGCATGGCACTATCATGGTTTGCATTAAGGAGGTCGACTGAATCAGTAGACCGCCTGATTTTGCATTAGTATACGGACATATACACACACTTTCTGCATATGTACATACATCATTAGAAGTTTCTAAGGACAATGGTTGCTTGTGGTTGATGGTTTAGTAGATGGTTGTTTGGTTGGTAGGATACGTTCTTCTTAACTTAGAGATTTCGAGGGCGAAATCCTTTAAGTAGGGGAGAATGTAACACCCCGAATTTCAATTAATACTAATGGTTAAGAAATTAAAGTATAATTAATCTCAGATGTGAGAACTAGGGGAAACGGGCTGCGTCATTGCGTTCGTCTCGGAAAAATACGCGAAATAGAGTCCGAGTTTTCGAGAATCGGAGTCCGTATGGCCCGGTTATGGCCCAAAGAAGTTTTAGGAAGTTTAAATTTAAATTTCAGATTTGAAAAACAAGTTTGGAGCCAAAAGAGGAAAGGGGGGGAAAATTCCCGCCTAGCCCCGTGTCGACAGCCATGTCGACAGGGGTGTCGACAGGGGTGTCGACAGCCCTGTCGACAGGGGTGTCGACACAGGGTGTCGGCCCTGCTGGTCTGGGTGCACCAGGTTTGGTCTTGGCTGAGTCTAGGGCTATGTTCTAGAGGGTTCCGAAATCTAAGGGTCCTAATCTAATCTAGGGTTAATCTAAGGGCCTAAAACACTTTCTAATCCTATAAATAAGACCCCAACCCTACCCTAATTCATTCATAATTAAACCTTGTAATTAAACTATGGCAAAATGCAACTTGATCATGGCCTCCACAAATCTATGAAGAGGGTTGCATGCTAATCACTCTCTAATCAACCTCTAATCTCTTCTTAGCATCTTAATCTTCTTCATTTGGTGTGCAAAATTGCTAGTAGTGAGTTTCTATCACTTTGATGATCTTTTGGTAAACTAATTAGATGAGATGTGATGAGATTTATGGTTTTGTATGTGGGTTAATGAGCTTTGAATCATATGATATGATGTTAGCCTTAATCTTATGTTTATGCATGTTGAGTATGTATGTTTATGCATGATGAGTATGTAAGTTTATGCAAGTTTAATATGATGTATGTTATGTTTGCATGATGCTAAATATGCAAGTTGTGGGCTATGTAATCATATGCATGTTATGCAAGTTCATGGTGATATGCTATGCAAGTTACATGTATGTTAATATGCAAGATATGCTATGCAAGTTACATGTTTGTTAATATGCAAGTTACATGTTTGTTAATATGCAAGTTACATGATTGTTAATATGCAAGTTACATGTTTGTTAATATGCAAGTTACATGTTTGTTAATATGCAAGTTACATGTTTGTTAATATGCAAGTTACATGCTTGTTAATATGCAAGTTACATGTTTGTTAATATGCAAGTTACATGTTTGTTAATATGCAAGTTACATATTTGTTAATATGCAAGTTCATGATGACACATTATGCAAGTTTATGGGTTAATATGCAAGTATATTATGCAAGTGAATATGTAAGTTATGTGACATATTATATGCAAGTTATGTGACATGTTATATAAGATTATATGCAAGTTATGTGACATATTATGCAAGTTCATATGCAAGTTATGTGTTTGTTAATATGCAAAATGGCACCTTTGAAACATGTTCATGCATATGCAAGTTGACACCTTTTTATATGTGTTATGACATGAGAACGAAATTACGTGGGAACGATGGGATAATTAAATGCATAAGTTAATAAGATTGTGTGAAATTAATATAATTATGCATAACATAAAATAAAGGAACATAGTATGGGAATTTGCCTATTAAGTTAGGTGTACCCATACTATGTGTTGGGAATTTACCTATTGAGTTAGGTCTACCCCATGGGAATTTACCTATTGAGTTAGGTCTACCCATGTTATGAAAAGTTTGACATTAATTAGGGATAATTAATATGGGGGTGATTAATTAGGTGTAATTAATCGACTAAGACACGAGGTTGGACTCATTTGTAGTGTAAAACTGCCCGGACCCGACCGGCTTAACCAGTTGCTACAAATGTCAGCCCAATGTGAGAGGTCTTGGCCATAAATTAAATACGTGATTAAGGTAAAGATACGAGGTTAGACTCTGTTATGACGTAAGACTGCCCGGATTCTACCGGCTTAACCAGGCGGTCATAACAGCCAGTCTAATGTGGGAGGTCTTTACGGGAGATCACGATCTTAATTAATTAAGAAACACTTAACCATAATAGCATGTAGTGGGACATGAGGGGTTAAGTGGGTGCCTTGGGTGGCATGTGGAATCTAGTGGGTTGCCTTGGGTGGCAATAGAAAATACGATTAGAATACTTAACCAAGAGAAACATGTAATTAAACATGATTAAAGGGTTAAGTGGGATACACTAGATATTTGACAAGCTTAAGTGGGTAGCTTGTGGGGGGGCCCATTTCAACCAATATCCCAAACGTATCTTTGTGGGCTCGACCCATGTCGAGTGATGGGACACGCATATTGGGCTTGATTATAAGAGGCTAAACGGATTAGCGGTGGCAACGCAAGTCCAACGGGCTTCATATGCGTGAGTGGGCCCGGGCTGGTAGATAAGCCGTTGTTGCATCGTGTAGATATAAGCCGTGCACCGTTAATTATATCGGGTTGCCACGTTGGGGGAATGGTACACCCCATGGTGGGGCCAGCACGGGTATCTACGTTAGGGAGCCGATCGAATGGGGAGTAGTGTGTACACCTGGTGGATAGTAGGGCCCCGTGGCGCTTACTTGGACACCTAGGGGTACGCAAGTACTATTAAAGTAATTTTATAAGTCCTTAGGTGGGATCAACCTTTGAGTTAGGAACGACTGGTGTGGTGCAGTTTAGTAATTTACCTTAGGAAGGGTAGATGCGTCTTTATCCTTTATCTTAGTTTAGTTGATTGCTTAGGGTAGCTATTCATCCCTATATGTTACCGTATATCAATTCATGTCTTCTCTGGTTACTTTAACGATTGTATTGTTAAAGTTATAGGACTCGCTCAGACTTATGTCTGACCCCGTTGTTTTTATCTTTTTCCCAACCCTCAGGTCCTGTGGTGGATCCTAGCAGTAGTGGAGCTTGATCGGATTGCTGTTCCAGTCTTTAGGAGCTTGGGTAGATGTAAAGCTCCAGTTATCTTTCCTTTTGTTTTGGCTATTGTATGAGAGTGGGATTATGTACTTCTTTATTTTGATGGATATTGTACTTGACTTTTATTGTGGGTTTATGATGTAACCAGATATGTTTTACTTCCGCTGTTATGAGATGATGTTTTAAAATTTCAAGTACTATTTATATCTGTCTTGTTGTAATTTTTCTGTTCTATATTCACTAAAATACTCCACCGATGTTATGGCATTCCCATTGTGAGTGATCATAGCGGGAGTGGGGTGTTACAAATATCCACAAGCATCTCTCTCATGAGGTTGGTAAACATGGCCCTCATGTCAGGGGGATTCCCATTATTAGTCCCTCTACCAGCACCTCTTCCTCGGCTCATCGTCAAATCTGTTTAAAGAGAAAACGATTAACCATCTCCATAGTGGTGCCAGTGCAGTGCAATGCGACTTCACTCTTAACTATACTAATACTATATATAGATATAGCTTTCGAAAACCAAACTAATCACAAATACGCGCTCTCATATACGTACTATCTCTCCCTAGTGTCTTTCCCTAGGTGAATTAGGCAACCTAGAGCTCTGATACCAAATGTGACGGCCCGCCCCGCACCAACCGACGTTTACACCCCTTGTGCGCTGTGCACATGTCCAATTGGCATGGGACGGTCGCCAAAGAAGAGAAAGAAAGAAGAGGAACCAAGTAAAGAACCTGTAATATGTCTCACAGCGCATGGAATAAAATATAATAGCCAACATATACTTGACATAAAACAGATGAGACAGTGCATAAGCTGAAAACTTGAACTAACATCATCAGAGTAGCGGAAATATCAAATACAGCTTATTACAACTTCAAAATACTGTCTCTAAGATAAGCAAAATAGGTATACTACTAATGCCCAAAGTAGATACCGATCACGACACAGGGAGAATAACTATATATCATACGTGGAGCCTCCTGCTCGTCTTCAGTCCATCTACCAAGCGCACTACCAGCTATCCCTGTCTCTAGTCTGCTCGTGTGAGCACCCAGAGTAATAAGAAGAAACATAAAACTCTGGGTCAGACATCAGTCTGGTATGAGTGGTAGCAAGCATAAACAGAATAATAACAGGTATACTAAGTCATACCTGAACCTGGACCTGCAACCAAAGAGTTAGTACTACACGGTACAACACTCTATGATGTCACAAACACATAATATAGGTATACGGGGGTGGGGATGTGTGTGTCAAACAATCAAGCATAGCAACCATCCTTGCATCTCTCACTCAGTGCGTAAAGCATACGGTGTCTACTTCTTTGATCACCATTCCCTTCAAGAAAACGACAGAACTCGACTTTGTACGACTATGTCCATTCCTACTACCACCAACGCCAAACCTATGGGACCACGCCCAACGTATCCATGATCCCACTCCATTGGTAGGTAGCTCCCTAGTCGCACCATATCCAAAGCCCGAGTCCGTCCATACACCTCTAATACATAATGATCCAAAGTCATAGACACCGACAACTCCTTAGCACACGTCCCGCAGCAAAGCCCAATCACGAAGTGAACTCATTGGTTCCCGTCTGGATCCTGAGCTCGAACTTCCACTTGAACTACCTTTGCATTTCGGGTTCTAGATCTCCATTGGATCGGATCGGCCTTCTTCCATCATTCGGATCGGTTCGCTGTAGCACACCAATTATCCAAGCGTATTGGTTCGGTTCGGGTATTTCTCGCCACGTCGGATCGGATCGTGCCGCGCCAGATGGATCAGATCGAATGCATCATTATATGCCCACGCGTATCAGCTCGGATCGGTAGTTATCACTCCAGGCGGGTCGGGTCGGAGTCTTCAATCACCAAGTCTTGGATCGCGACTTCTCGGATCGGGTCGGAGTGAATACTTCAAGCGGATCGGTTCGTGCTTCCCATTCGGGTCTTCATGCGAGAGTTCGGTCCGTGGCGCTAACTTCTGGCGGAACGGTTCGTGAAGGACGAGGCGGGTTGGTTCGTGACGTCTTCAAACGGTTCGTGACCTCTACCCCGATCCGATCCGGTTCCTGTACTTAAAACCTGCAACTTTCCAGCACTGTTTATACGCCTCTCGACGGCGTTTTCGACCATTCTAACTATTGAAATCAATCTCAAAGCATGTCACAGAGTCATAGCAACATATACAAGTGACCTCAAACACCAAAACAACAATATGACATGGTAAAATGGATCAAACATGCCCAAAACCCCATACTTTCCCTTAAGCATATGTGAGCATAACTAATGACATGATTAGCAAAACTTAACCAAATTAACCTAAACTCATATCAGAGGTCTAAAACATTATTTAAGATTTTATAAACGTTTTTCCAGAATTTATTTTCGTTTAAAAACGCTAATTAGCACTAATCACCCCGAATAACCATAATTAGTGCAAAAAGCAAGCTAATCACTCACCTTAGCCACAAATAAAACAAGATCTGAAATAAATCTCTGATTTGGTGAAGATAACAAGGTGTTGTAGCAGCTCTAATCCCGATTTGGTGTTGATTTGCCTTGATTTGTTGTTGCTAATCTCTTTTCTTCAAGTTTGGAGTGGTTTGGAGTGATTTAGAGGTTGGAGGCCATTAATAAGGTTCTATGAAATGAAGTGGTGGCTGGAAAAATGACTAAAAGGATGTTTTCTAACCCTAATCAGCCCTCATATAGCCCCAATCCCGAAATCCCCTTATGGGCCCAATTGCTAACTACCCGGTTTAGCCCAATTATGCAGTTTTTATACTTCTGAAACTTAATTCAGCCCTACAGCCCAAACGGTAAGTCCGTTTTCCACATGTGACCACTCTACGGAAAGGTAAACCATCATTTGAAGCCAATGGAAGTGGTTTCAGGTCAAAATTCTTTTTCAATCAAAAGTTATGGCCAAAACAGTACTGACTAGGGGCAAAATGGTCATTTAAAAATCGACAAAAATCATGAACAGGGGAAATGACTCTAATAAATGTTTCCCAAAGTTACATGACCATACAACTTCACATGGGAAAGAAATAAATATTCTACAATCCTATGATGTGTAGAACACGGGTCGTTACAAAATGATTTCAAAAAATAATGTTTTGAAAATACTACCATTTATATATCGATGATATGGAATATTCAATTTTGATTTGAAATTGAATATGAAGTTGAAATCGTTTTGAAAACTAATTTAAAACGATTTATAAACTACGTTTTGAATGATAATCGACAAATTATATATAATATTATATATATAATGGCCTGAACAGAACGCGACGCGCTGCGGCAATTCGCGAATTTCGACCATTGACTTCGAACGGACATTACGGGAGATTCGACCGTCGGATTCTCCTAAAACCGAAACCGTTGGGTTCGTATCGAAAAGTGCTTTCTAATGAATAATAGAGATTTGAAATCTAACGGTTGGATTTGGAATTATGTCCAAATCAAATTTGGAAAAGGTCGCTGTAAGTGCAGTTCGATGGTCGTTTATAGAAATCGACTGTACGGGCCTTGATAAAATTATTAAAAATATTAATAATTTGTGTAAAATCATAACAAATTATTTGGAAAGAATTGGGATGAAAAATTCCATATTTGAAAAGATAAAAATAGATTTTTATCGAAATGAACTAGTTTTGAACAATAATTATAATCCCATTATTTTTAAAAAAATAAATAAGTTGGATTTGAAATGGTTTTAAAAATAACCGGAATTTCCAAAATATGAATTGGATTGGATTTGAATCGAAATTATCTTCAGAATATTTTGATATTAGACTACGTGATTATACAGATATTGTGAAGGAATTTGGGAGATATATATATCGTTATTCCAATACGGTATTTGTTGATTTCAGAATTTTATATTGAATATAAGCCGATATATTTTCTATTCAGAGCCTTGTATTTAATTAATGTGATTTTGGGTTTGTCGTGAATGGTGTCTTCATTAACACTGTTCTTGAACCCAGCTGAGAAAATATTAAATCTTTTTATTTAGATTTAATGAAGTATACCAATTAATTGATATTTAATTGGAATGGAATTGAAATTAGTCTTTGGGTTTACCGTAAACAGTTTTTTAAATAACACTTGTTCTTTAACCCAATTAACAATAGAATGAGATTTTGGGTTGTCGTGAATGGTATCTTAATAATACTGTTCTTAGACCTAATGGAGTTAAGAAAATCAGAAACTAACTGGAGATTAGTTAAGTTGAATGGTTTCCTGGGTATTGATCTGATATTGGTTTCGTCCTTCGGGGTTAATACTTAGGGAATTGTTCACTTGCTAATTTACGGTTAAAGGCTGATGGAATGGAATGTGATTTTGGGTTTATCGTGAACCGTGTTTTAAAGGACATTGGTTCTTTAACCCAGTTAAAGACAGGAATAAGATTTTGGGTTGTCGTGAATGGTATCTTTAATAATACTGTTCTTAGACCTAATGGAGTTAAGAAAATCAGAAACTAACTGGAGATTAGTTAAGTTGAATGGTTTCCTAGGTATTGATCTGATGTTGGTTTCGGCCTTCAGGGTTAATACTTAGGGAATTGTTCACTTGCTAATTTACGGTTAAAGGCTGATGGAATGGAATGTGATTTAGGGTTTATCGTGAACCGTGTTTTATATAACATTGGTTCTTTAACCTAGTTAAAGGCAGGATATGATTTCTTAAGTTAAACAATCGTTAATATTGATTTCTGGGAAGATTAAAACCAAGTGGAGTTTTAATGCATCTTTAATTAGACTGAATTGATATCCAAAGGATAAAAAATAAATTTAATGAATTTATCTTTGATAAAATTAATGGGAAACTTTTCCAAAGTATATGAATATTTGGATAAAGAAATAATCTGGATTGGAAAGAGGCATATGTTGTGTTTTTATAGCACTTGTTTATTATATACACGAGTTATTCAGAAAGACCGGGTATATCCCATTCTGAATAACTGATTCGATGATGTGTCGAGGATGAAGACGGTGGTTGAAGACCGGAGTCTTCACATCGTTTGGATGATTACTGATGTCTTCATTGGTCTGTACACCCAAGGAGAGGTAATAAGTGGTGATCACCCAGACATACTTGGAGATCGATGGATATGCGAGGGCCTCTCCCCTGTATTGGACATATGGGGGAGGAATAAGGTGCCTCCGGTTTTGTTTAGACCCCGAACGAACATGTAAATGGACGTGTGTATGACATCGGATTTCATTCTGTGTGATTGATAGACATCGGTTGCATAGTGTGAATTGCCTATGTGGCATGCTGAGATGCAAATGATCAAGGCTTCTGTTGAAAAGCAGAGTCTTGTGGTTGATGATCAAAGCACGAATTTAATATAGCATAGCTTTGTGTAGCGTTAATTCGCGAGCCTCACACCCGGTGTAAACCTGAATGGGAGAGGTCTTCAGGGAGGACATGCATTTCCTTCTTGCTAGGAGTGGTGTCAGCGTTTTACTAGCCCTGACATTTTACTTATATAGATGATGGATTGCGAGGCGCCTCAGTTTTATTGGTCGATCCAGGGACGATGGAATCATTTGGCTCATTTACGCCCTATAGGGCGGGGAAACATAGTGTTCAGGCATTTTAATCCACATCGAGTGGACCGACCTTGATGATCCAAATGTCACTCGAGCTCTAACCTGAGACATGGGATAGATTGTCTCGAAGCAGTAAGGACGATCCTTGCCTTGGTTCACAGATGGAAATCCAACTTCCAATACGACATTTTGCGGTTTTGATTGTAAACTTTTATATGGCGACATAGTGGTATATGGCACTTATGCCATCTATGATTGATACTTATGATTGAAATTGTTTTGACACTATACACTTATAGTAATAATATGACATGAAATTTTACGTACTAAGCATTCTTGGCTATTATAAGGTAAAAACTCTATCCACTGGCTTGCGTTGCATTGTGTGATGGACCTGAGTCTTATAATAGCTTCATTGTTCTTTACTTAGCATTGCATTGTTGTTCTTATGCACTAGTATTCTTGGGGGTAAACCCATTCTGTGTTATACGGCGTGGTCCCTTGATATAACTAACTTTAAAATCAGATTAATAATTGTTTTGTTCTCACACCAGTCACATGACTGATCTGGAGTTTATTGTTTTAACCTGAACTCTGGGTGCCCCTATTTTCCACACGGGTAGCTAGTAGTTTTGGTTTTGCAGATTTATATTCACAAGATCCCGGTTTATAGCTGGAATGATATTCGGAAAGCTCTGCATCCGTATATTCTTTTCCGTTGTGTTTTGTATTATTTTCCGCTGCATTATCATTTGTAAATCTCTGATATTTAGTAGATGTGTAATATTTATTCATACTCTATATATTCTTGTATTCCGATGAAATTGTTGTAATAAGCAATGAAATATTCTTCTGTTTGTGTTCCGATTCGTCATGTTCTCAAAAGCAATCCGTGCTTTCCATAACGGGGAAGTTTCGGGTCGTTTCATTTTGGTATCAGAGCTCTGGTTTACAAAGCTCGAGAACAAGGCACATTAGAACTAAATGAAGAATTCATCATAGATTGGATTAGTAATATCCAATGAGAATGACTTGTTAGAGATGGGATATGTAGTATCCTAGAACGAGTTGAAAGAGTACATTTTTTTAAAATAAAAAAAATGAAAACAAATATTGTTTTGAAAATTTAAACTATTTCATACATATTTGAATATTTATTTGTATTGAATTTGGATAATCCAATATATAAAGATTTTGCATATACGCCTTGCAAACATATATTTGAAGTTTTAATATACTGGATAGATATAGAATTACACTCTAGTCGCCCGAAGAAGATAATGATGATTGAGATCTCATCATCAGTGTTTGTGTTCGAGTTTCAAAGGTGTGATATTTATATATTTCCAATTGTCTGGTGTGAGAACCAAAATATAGTTAGAATATATTGTTGTGATTTGGCATCAAAAATCTGATTTTTGGATTATGTATCAAAGTAGTGAATTTGAAAAGCTAATCAACTAATTGATTGATGATTGTGTTGTGTTATTATTTATTTAAACCATTATGTGAAAGAACGATACATATAACCAAATTGTATCAAATATTGAATTGTATTTAAAATTGTTTGGAAATGCATGCTTGTATATGTGTGAAAGGTCAATGCAAGGAGGCTAGAGTAGAGAAATAAAATTGTTTGCCCGACAAATAGGTACATGTTTATTGTATTTCTTAGGGTTTTTGATGATTTTATGAGCCGACTGGCTAGCCGTTTGGTTGTTTCTTTTTCTTTTTGGATTGGAGAGGCCTATATGGCGATTTCGGGATTTTCCCGGTGCTCCCATACAGGGGAGGTTATGGCGAAATTTTTCGAAAATTTATGGTGTTAGCCAATTTTTTGAAAAATTTGAAAAGTTCTTAGAAACTGAAAAGTATAACTTAAGCCATAATTAAAATAATGAAAGTTGAGTTGATTTGTTAAACAACTTTCAACTCCGTTTCTTTTCGAGGATGAAAAGAATTTAAGTGGGGGAGATTGCAACAACCGGAAAATCCGAACCAATTTTTTTTTATTTTGGCAATTTTAATGAATTTTGAATATTTAAAATGAATTATTTTAAATAATAATGACGAGAAATTTATTTTCAAGAGAATTAGAGTGTATATATTTATTTGAATCGACGTTAGAAAAAATAAGTATTTATTTTAATTATAAAAGGAATTAAAAATGGCACGGTCTGAAAATTCGATTTCAAATTTCTAATGAATGTTAAAGATTCAAAATTAACCGGATTTTAGCGAAACCAAAAAACATTAGAATCTATTTGAAAATATCTTTCCAACGAATCCAAAAAATTGAAATTTCATAGTAGGAATAAAAAGTTATGCCCATTTGAAGATTCAGAATAATCGCTATGGAATTTTATCCCTTAAAAACGGGAATTTCGCAAACGACCTCCGTTTTCGACGAAACCACTTTTGTTGGATCCGGGATGTCAAATCATTTCTAGATTCCGAAATTCATAATTTTTGAAATCAATATGTGAGTGTGGCAAAGGAAAACATGTTTTGTCAGTTTCAGTCAATTTGGATCGACCAGAAAATGGCCATTTTTCAAACTGTCTCCAAATTTGACTAAATTGGTTTTGTTAGGTCCGTATCATCAATACGAAGCTAGAAATAATTTTTATGGAATTTTTAGAGTCCGTATGTGACCCAAGAAAATTGAAATGTGCATTCAAATTCAATATATAGATTTATATTTTGATTTTGACGAAAACTGATCGAAATGATTGAATCAGCCTACGATACATATCCCATTGTGTTTGGAATTGGGGTAATTAGCTATGGACGACAGTCGGTGGGTCTCGTTTAGAGATCAAAATTTAAAGTTACTTTTTGGGATTTAAATAGAAACAAATATATATTGATATATACTGGCCCAAGGCCCTTCTCTCTTCCACTTCAGTTCACGATCGAATAAAGAAAGAAAATAATAAAAAAACCGCGTGCCTCGTTCACCTCCACAACCCCCTCGCGCGCCGTCGCCGGCCAAGGCCGCCCCCTCTCCTACCTAGCGCCGCCGCCCTCTTCCGATCCCCTTTCCCCGTTCGATTCCCACAGCCCCAAAATCCCCAAACCCATAACCCTAGCCGCCGTTGACCGCAACCGCCACCTCCTTAGCCACCTGCGTGCCCCTCAGCACCCCCTCCTCCGACGTGTGGGCCCTCCTCCGAGCGAAAACCATGAGTTTCTCCGACCCTTTCTACATTTTATTTGATATAAAGATCCGATTTGTTTCTAATTAGGTAAAAACCTGATTTTTATTATATAAAAATGTAATTTTTATTTAGGATAAAAACATGATTTTTATATGAATAATTACGAAATAATGACTGGATTTATATATATATATATATTGTAACGATATAAAAGCGTGATTGTTATGTATATATGTAGCGTTATATAAATTAAAAACATATGATTTTCATATATACGAATAGAGTATAAAAATTTTGATTTTTATTTATATAGACGCAGTATAAAAATGTGGTTTTTTATTTAGCAAAGAGTTAAGATTTTTATTAGAGTAAAGACTGATTTTTAATTATATAAAAATACGATTTTTATATATGGAACTAATTAAAAATGTGATTTTTATATGAATTTTCCTTATATAAAAATACGATTTTTATATAGGAAGTAAAGCGATAAAAAATATAATCTTTACATAGAAAATAGAGTAATAAAAATATGATTTTTATTTAAGTAGCATTATAAAAATTCGATTTTTATATATGTATTAGCAAAGTAAAAATACGATTTTTATATATTTAGATTTGAAATAAAAATACGATTTTTATTTATATGGTAGCCGTCTAAAAATCACATTTTTTTATGAGTAGTACTGAAATAAAAATGTGATCTTTACAATATAGATATCATATTAAAAATGTGATTTTATATATGAACAGCGTGAAAATGAAGTTGGAATTTCGGGCAAGTGCAATCGATCAGAAATTCAGAATAAGACAGACCGGCAGAGTGGAACCCAAAGGTGAGAAACTCTCACTTTTAATTTTATTTTCTAGTTAAAATATATACTATGATGCAGACGGTGCTTAGCAGCACCTGACACCCGTCGTCCACAGACCATGGATGACTTGTTTGTTTGATTGGTGTGTTGTGAAAATTGATTATGCAATGTGGAATGGAATAAAACATTTATAGTTAAAAATATAATTTTTAACATGAATATGAATAAAATAAATATTTATAAACAAATCGGATGATTTGTTTATGTACCCACATTTGATTGATATTGATTGGGACGATAAATTTTACACATCGCCCAACTGCACAAATAAAATTCATTATCTGTTGATTGAAACCCTATACGGGTATTGGGATGATATTGGACATACACTTATCCCAATAATTAGATATATGTCGATCCATCAATTGACAGGCAGTATAAGCGTCAAATATTTATATTTGATGCTTATACAGTGTAGAATGCACTTTGGATAATGGTTGATTGTTTATCGTTGTTGTTGTGTACATGTGTGTATAAAATCCATATAATTCAAATTGTATGGTAATTGATTGTATCTGATTCCGATTCAGAATGAATATTTTGAAATAACGATTATTTTAAAATAATGAATATTTTAAAATAATATTCAATAATGGATCAAAATATGATTTTGATGTCCGATTTGGGATGGACATGAACATATTTAAACATATAAAGTCGTGTTGATTAGATTGATGCCATTTTGACGTGAAAAATATTTATATCAATTTTATTCATTACTTTGATGAATATCGAAAAGGAAATGATTTCAAAATATAATGTTTTGAAAATACTATCATTTATATATCGATGATATGGAATATTCAATTTTAATTTGAAATTGAATATGAAGTTGAAATCGTTTTGAAAACGAATTTAAAACGATTATAAAATACGTTTTGAATGGAAATTGACGAAGTGTATATAATATATATATATATAATGGCCTGAATAGAACGCGACGCGATGCGGCAGTTCGCAAATTTCAACCATTGACTTCGTACGGACATTATGGGAGATCCGACCGTCGGATTCTCCTAAAACTGGAACCGTTGGGTTCTTATCGAAAAGAGATTTCTAAAGAGAATTAGAGATTTGAAATCTAACAGTTGTATTTGGAATTATGTCCAAATCAAATTTGGAAAAGGTCACTGTAAGTGCAGTTCGATGGCCGTTTATGGTAATCGATTGTACGGGCCTTGATAAAATTATTAAAAATTTCAATAATTTTTGTAAAATCATAACAAATAATTTGGAAAGAATTAGGATGAAAAATTCCATATTTGAAAAGATAAAAACGGATTTTTATCGAAATGAACTAGTTTTGAACTAGAATTATAATCCCACTATTTTTTTAAAAATTAATAAATTGGATTTGAAATGGTTTTAAAAATAACCGGAATTTAAAATATATGAATTAAAATGGATTTGAATCGAAATTATCTTCAGAATATTTCGAAATTGGACTCCGTGATTATATGGATATTGTAAAGGAATTTGGAAGATATATATCGTTATTCCAATACGGTATTTGTTGATTCCAGAATTTGATATTGAATATAAGCCGATATATTTTCTATTCAGAGCCTTGTATTTAATATTAAATGTGATTTTGGGTTTGTCGTGAATGGTATCTTCATTAACACTGTTCTTGAACCCAGTTGAGAAAAGATTAAATCTTTTTATTTAGATTTAATGAAGTAAACCAATTAATTGATATTTAATTGGAATGGAATTGAAATTGATCTTTGGGTTTATCGTGAACGGTGTTTCAAAAAACACTTGTTCTTTAACCCGATTAAAAATGGAATAAGAATTTGGGTTGTCTTGAATGGTATCTTTAATAATACTGTTCTCTGTAATAACCCGGAAAATCTGGGCCAGTTTAAAATTTTTATTTTGGCAATTTTGGCGGATTTTAATTATTTAAAATGAATTATTTTAAATAATTATTGACGAGAAATTTATTTTGAATATATTAGAACGTATATATTATATATGTCGTCGTTAGGATATATAATATTTATATATAATTATAAATAAAATTGAAAATGGCGCGGTAGTTCGATAATTCGATTTCAAACTTCAATTGAATGTACCGGGTGCAAAACAATCCGGATTTTAGTGAAACCAAAAACATTAGGACCTAATTGATGATATCTTTCCAACGAATCCGAAAAATCAAAATTTCATAGCGGGAATCAAAAGATATGTCCAGTTGAAAAATCTGCATAGTCGCTATGGAATTCAGGCCCTTAAAAATAGCTATTTTGCAAATGACCTCGGATTTCGACGAAATCACTTTTGTTGGATCCGCAATGTCAAGTTATTGCTAGGTTTCAAATTTCATAATTTTTCGAATCAATATGTGAGCGTGGCAAAGGAAAACGTGTTTGACCAGTTTCAGTTGATTTTAATCGACTGGAAAATGGCCATTTTTCTAACGGTCTCAGAATTCGACGAAACTAGTTTTGTTAGGACCGTATCGTCAATACGAAGCTAGAAAATATTTTTCAGGAATTTTTCTAGTTAGTATGTGACCCCGGTAATTTGAAATGTACGTTTAAAATTCAACATAGTGATTTAAATGTAAATGTAATGGAAACTGATTGTAACAGTCGAATCAGCCTACGATACGTATCCCATTGTGTTCGGAATGGGGGTAGTTAGCTATGGACGACAGTCGTTGGACCTCGTTTGCAGTTCGGAGATAAAGTCAACCCTTTTCGAAAAATATATATAAATTAAAATATAAAATTACTTTTACAAAGACCCCCTCCCCCTTTACTTTCCTTCCCCCGTCGATTTCATTACTCAAAAAAAAAAAAAAATTAGGCGACGGAGAAGGAAGGGGGAGGAGCCGCCGCTCCTCCCGCCACCTCGCTCGAAACCCCACCCCCCCAGTGCCGCGGCGAGCCACCCAGACACCCCCCCTCGCCAGAAACGATCGCGATCGAACCCCCCACGAAACCCCAAACCCTGCGCCCTACCTCCACCGCACCCGCCTCCCTTCGACTCCACCACCCCTCCAACTCTCCAGCGCCCCCCTCCCGACCACGCAGCACGACGGCGAAACCCCCCCCCCCTTTTCTTCGATGCAGTAAGTTTTTTTTACTTTATTTTTCAATTCTGAAATTCTAATTTTAAAAGCATTTAAAACTGTTTTTTTTTAAAAGGTTTAAAAACTGATTTTATTTTAAGATTTTAAATAGAAAAAGATTTGAATTTTAAATGGAAAAAGATTAGAACTTTAAAAGGTGAAAAGGTCGTATTTTGAAATGTGAGAAGATCGTATTTTTATATAGTTGATTTACAGAAAAGATAGGATTTTTATTTGTAGAAAGATAGGATTTTTATTTGTAGAAAGATAGGATTTTTATTTGTAGAAAAATATGATTTTTATATATTGAACTTCGAAATAAAAATATGATTTTTATATATTGAACTTCGAAATAAAAATATGATTTTTATATATTGAACTTCGAAATAAAAATATGATTTTTATATATTGAACTTCGAAATAAAAATATGATTTTTATATATTGAACTTCGAAATAAAAATATGATTTTTATATATTGAACTTCGAAATAAAAATATGATTTTTATATATTGAACTTCGAAATAAAAATATGATTTTTATATATTGAACTTCGAAGTAAAAAATTCGATTTTTACATATGTAGTGGCTACGGGCAACGAAGATGACGAAGATGCGATAGCGATGAAGATTTCTATCAACGAAGTGCCATGGAGCTAGGATAGCTATCGGTGAGAATTTCTCACCTTTCCATTTCATTTCTATTTATATATATATACTAGGATGCAGACGGTGCTTAGTAGCACCCGACACAATCGTCCACAGACCATGGACTTGTTTGTTTGGTTGCATAGATTAGTTATATGATTTGATTTGAATTTGGTTGTTTGGTGATTTTGATTGATGTGTGAATGGCGTGGGCCTTCACTAGACCAGGTATAAGGCTAGGCCTTGTCCCGTTTCTAGTATCGTGCCGTTATGCCGCCGAAATTTTCTAAAATATGTTAGAAAAATAAAAATATCATTTTATTGAATAAATGAATTGAATAGAAATTCATAGGTTGAAATAAAATGTTTTATCGTTAAAAATATAATTTTTAACGTGAATATGAAAATAGTGAAGTGAACAAAATAAAATATTCATTTACAAATCGGACGGTTTGTTTATGTACACCTATTTGAATGACATTGATTGGGACGATAAATTTTACACATCGCCCAACAGCACAAATAAAATATGTGTTTGATTGTTTGAAACCCCACACGGGTGTTGGGATGAAATTTGAAGTTCACTCATCCTGATTGATTAAATATGTCAATCGATTGATTGACAGGCTGTTATAAGCATTAGATATCTATATTTGATGCTTATACGGTGTAGTGCACTTTGGTTGATGGTTGATTATTTATCGTTGCTATTATATACATGTGTTGTATGAAAATCCATATAATTAACTTTATATGGTAATTGATTGGGCCTCATTCCAATCGTGAAAATAAAGAATATTTTGATAATAACAAATATTTTGATAATAGGAAATATTTGAAATAGAATATTTGAAAATAGAAATATGTGAAGCCGTGATGATTAGATTGACGCCATTTTGACGTGATCGATATTTATATCGATTTTAACGATTTCGAAATGAATTGAATTGAAAACGATTTCGAAATGAATAGAATTGAAAACGATTTCGAAATGAATAGAATTGAAAACGATTTCGAAATGAATAGAATTGAAAACGATTTCGAAATGAATAGAATTGAAAACGATTTCGAAATGAATAGAATTGAAAACGATTTCGAAATGAATAGAATTGAAAACGATTTCGAAATGAATAGAATTGAAAAGGATTTCGAAATGAATAGAATTGAAAAGGATTTCGAAATGAATAGAATTGAAAAGGATTTCGAAATGAATAGAATTGAAAACGATTTCGAAATGAATAGAATTGAAAACGATTTCGAAATGAATAGAATTGAAAACGATTTCGAAATGAATAGAATTGAAAACGATTTCGAAATGAATAGAATTGAAAACGATTTCGAAATGAATAGAATTGAAAACGATTTCGAAATGAATAGAATTGAAAACGATTTCGAAATGAATAGAATTGAAAACGATTTCGAAATGAATAGAATTGAAAACGATTTCGAAATGAATAGAATTGAAAACGATTTCGAAATGAATCGAATTGAAAACGATTTCGAAATGAATTGAATTGAAAACGATTTCGAAATGAATTGAATTGAAAGCGAATTCAAATTGAATTGAAAGCGAATTGAAATGAATTCAAATTGAATTGAAATTTGAATTGAATAGAAATGAATTTTAAAACGAATTTATAAAGAAGAATTCAATTTTGATTTGAATTGGAATGGAAGTTGAGATTGCTTTTGAAACGAATATTAAAACTATTTATATAATTCGTTTTAAATAGAAATCGACGAAATATATATTATATATATTATATATATAATATAATGGCCTGAATAGAACGCGCCGCGTCGCGGCAGTTCGTGAATTTCGACCATTTATTTCAAACGGACATTACGGGAGATCCGACCGTCGGATTCTCCTAAAACCGGAACCGTTGGGTTCGTTTCGAAAAGAGCTTTCTAATGAATATTAGAAATTTGAAATCTAACGGTTGGATTTGGAGATACGTCCAAATCAAATTCGAAAAAGGTCGCTGTAAGTGCAGTTCGAGGGCCGTTGATGGAAATCGACTGTACGGGCCTTGATAAAATTATTAAAAATAGTAATAATTTGTGTGAAATCATAAGAAATGATTTGTGAAGATTTGGGATGAAAAACTCCATATTTGAAAGGATAAAAATAGATTTTTATCGAAATGAACTAGTTTTGAACTAGAATTATAATTCCATTTATTTTTAAATAAATAAATTGAATTTGAAAAGGGTTTTGAAAATAACCAAAATTTCCAATGATTGCATTGGAGTGGATTTGAATCGAAATTGTCTTCGGAATATTTCGATGTTGGAATTCGTGATTATACAGATGTTGTTATGGAAATTTGAAAGATATATATTTATATCGTTATTTCCAATACGACATTTGTTAGTCGTAGAATTTGATATTGAATATAAGCCGATATATTTTCTATTCAGAGCCTTGTATTGAATATCAAAGGTGATTTGGGTTTGTCGTGAATGGTGTCTTCACTAACACTGTTCTTGAACCCAGTTGAGAAAAAAAAATTAAATCTTTTTATTTAGATTTAATGAAGTGTACCAATTAAACGATATTTAATTGGAATTGAATTGGTATTGATTTTTGGGTTTATCGTGAACAGTGTTTTAAATAACACTTATTCTTTAACCCGATAATTAATGAATGTGATTTTGGGTTTATCGTGTACCGTGTTTTAAATGACACTGATTCTTTAACCCAGTTAGCGATTAAAACTAAGTGGAGTTTTAATGAATCTTTAATTAGATTGAAATGATCGAGAATGGAGTATCACCAGTTTTGCTCCATGCGATAGTTAAATCTTTAATTAGATTTGAACGTGAAATGGTAATTGAATTTACCGATAACACCGTGGTGTTAGATATGAAGTATTACCAGTTTTACTTCATGGGATGAATAGGTTGGGATTGGGAAAATAAAATAAATGATTACTTCGGTGTGGTTCGATAATCCCGACTAGTTTGAATTGATATTCAAAGGGGATTAAAGAATAAATTTAAAGAATTTATCTTGGATAAAATTAATGGGAACTTTTTCCCAAAGTATAGGAATATTTGAATAAAAGAATATTCTGAATTGGAATGAGGCGTATGTTGTGTTTGTGTAACACTTATAATATATACGCGAGTTATTCAGAAAGACCGGGTTTATCCCATTCTGAATAACTGATTCGACGTGGTGTCGAAGATGAAGACGGTGGTTGAAGATGAAGACGGTGGTCGAAGACCAGAAGTCTTCACGTCGTTTGGGTGATTACTGATGATCTTGATTGGGCTGTACACCCAAGAAGATGGAAACAGTTAGTGATCGTCCAGACGTACTTGGAGATCGATGGATATGCGGGGTACTAGGTGCCTCCGGTTTCGTTCAGACCCAGAACGGACTTGTAAATGGACTGTGTGTCTGACATTGGATTTTAGTCTGTGTGATTGATTTCTATTAAATATATATCTGTTTGGCGGCGGAGAATTTATTCTCTTGCTTAACGCCCTTCTCTGAGACATACGAGCTCAGGGGTTATATACTGATGGATATCAAACACATAGAGTGAATTGCCTGTGTGGCATGCCTAAGTGGCAATAGATCGAGGCTTCTGTTGAAAAGCAAAGTCTTGTGGTGATGATCAAAGCACAGCCTGTGTGGCACAGCTTTGTGTAACGTGAATTCGCGAGTTTCACACCCGGTATGAACCAGAAACGGGAGACGGACCTCAGGGAGGGCATGCGTTTCCTTCTAGCTAAAAAGTGGCGTCAGTGGTTTTACACGCCCTGACGAGTTTGACTTATGTGGTTGTTGCTGTTGCGAGGCGCCTCGGTTTGATCGGACGATCCGGGTCCGATGGAGTCATTTGTTGGCTCATTTACGCCCCAAAGGGCGGGGAAACGTAGTGTTCAGGCATAATAATCCACATCGGTGGACCGGCCCTGTCGCTCCATGGGGCAGTTGCGGCTGTTCCTGAGACATGGGCTAGATTGTCTCGAATCGGTTGAGGACTATCTTTTGCCTCGGTTCATAGACGGAAATCCAATTTCCAAATACGTGACATTTGCGGTTTTATTTGTAGAGCCTAGTATGGCGACATAGTGGGATCGGGCATTCATGCCGCCTATGATTGATACTTATGATTTGAAGTTGTTGTATACACTATGCACTTACAATAGTATCAAATGATTTGTTTTAAACGTATCAAGCATTCTTGGCTATTATAAGGTAAAAACCCTATCCTCCGGCTTGCGTTGCATTGTGTGATGGGAACTGGGTCTTATAATAGCTTCATTTTTCTTTATTTAGCATTGCGCTGTTTGTTTTATGCACTGGTATTCCTGGGAGGAAACCCGTTCCATGTTATACGGCGTGGTCCCTTGATTTACCTAACTTTAAAATAAAGATTAACTGTTTTAGTTCTCACACCAGTCACATGACTGACCTGGAGTTTATTGTTTTAACCTAAACTCTGGGTGCCCCTATTTTGACACGGGCAGCTAGTAGTTTTGGTTTTGCAGATTTATATTCACAGGATCCTGGTTTACAGCTGGAACGATATCCGGAAAGCTTTGTATCCGTATATCTACTTCTAGTTATGTGTTGTATTATTTTCCGCTGCTATGTATTTAAATGTAATTTAAATCTCTGATATTTCTGTGTAATATTCATTTATACTCTGTATATTCTTGTAATCTGATGCATTGTTGTAATAACAGTGAAATGTTCTTTTGTATGCGTTCTGATTTGTCTTGTCCTCACAGTAATTCGTTCTTTCTCATCTCTTCGGAGACCGGGGAAGTTTCGGGTCGCTTCATTTGGTATCAGAGCTTTGGTTTACAAAGCAGAGAACAAGGCACATTAGAACTATACGAAAGAATTCATCAGATATTGGGTTAGTAATATCCAATGAGAATGACTCGTTAGAGATGGGATCAGTAGTATCCTAGAACGAGTGTGAAGAGTATATTTTTAACGTGAAAACAAATTTTGTTTTGAAAATCTAAATCAATTATTCGTATTTGATTATATATTTATATTGATGTGGACAATCCAGTATATATAGATTTTGCGTATACGTCTGATCCGCGTGTATTAGAAATTTTAATATACTGGATAGATATAGAATTACACTCTAATCGCCCGGAGATGATTTTGATGATGGAGCTCCATCATTAGAATTTATGTTCGAGTGACGAAAGTGGGCTTTCTATATATTTCCTATTGACTGGTGTGAGAACCAAAATTTGATAGGGCTTATTGTTGTGATTTGGCATCAAAAATGTGATTTTTGTATATGTATCAAAATTACGAATTTGAAACTCTAATTCACTAATTGATTGATGTTTGTGTTGTTTGTTTATTTGTTTGCTAATTTTTAGCCATTTAGCCTAATTGAACAGAATATTGAATTATATTGAAAATTGGTTGCGTTTGCTTGCATATACTTGTACTTACATTGAACAGGTCATAGCAAGGAGGCTAGAGCAGAGAATAAAATTTGTTTGCCCGACAAATAGGTACATGTTTACTACATAATTTACTGTTTTGTTTGGGTGATGATGATTTTATGAGCCTATTGGCTAGCCGCTTGGCTTTTTCTTTTTCTTTTTGAGATCTGAAGGACCGGGGAAGCTATTTGAAATTCCCCGATGCTCCCGGTGCAGGGGAGGTTATGGCGAAATTTTTCAAAAATTTAGGGTGTTAGCCAAATTTTTGAGATTTTAGAAAATTCTCAGAAACTGAAAAGTTGGAGAATGGAAGCCAAATCGAACGTAGAGTTGATTGATCAAACCACTTCCGACTTTGTTCCTTTTCGGGGACGAAAAGTTTTAAGTGGGGGAGATTGTAATAACCCGGAAAATCTGGGCCAGTTTAAAATTTTTATTTTGGCAATTTTGGCGGATTTTAATTATTTAAAATGAATTATTTTAAATAATTATCGACGAGAAATTTATTTTGAATATATTAGAACGTATATATTATATACGTCGTCGTTAGGATATATAATATTTATATATAATTATAAATAAAATTGAAAATGGCGCGGTAGTTCGATAATTCGATTTCAAACTTCAATTAAATGTACCGGGTGCAAAACAATCCGGATTTTAGTGAAACCAAAAACATTAGGACCTAATTGATGATATCTTTCCAACGAATCCGAAAAATCAAAATTTCATAGCGGGAATCAAAAGATATGTCCAGTTGAAAAATCTGAATAGTCGCTATGGAATTCAGGCCCTTAAAAATAGCCATTTTGCAAATGACCTCGGATTTCGACGAAATCACTTTTGTTGGATCCGCAATGTCAAGTTATTGCTAGGTTTCAAATTTCATAATTTTTCGAATCAATATGTGAGCGTGGCAAAGGAAAACGTGTTTGACCAGTTTCAGTTGATTTTAATCGACTGGAAAATGGCCATTTTTCTAACGGTCTCAGAATTCGACGAAACTAGTTTTGTTAGGACCGTATCGTCAATACGAAGCTAGAAAATATTTTTCAGGAATTTTTCTAGTTAGTATGTGACCCCGGTAATTTGAAATGTACGTTTAAAATTCAATATAGTGATTTAAATGTAAATGTAACGGAAACTGATTGTAACAGTCGAATCAGCCTACGATACATATCCCATTGTGTTCGGAATGAGGGTAGTTAGCTATGGACGACAATCGTTGGACCTCGTTTGCAGTTCGGAGATAAAGTCAACCCTTTTCGAAAAATATATATAAATTAAAATATAAAATTACTTTTACAAAGACCCCCTCCCCCTTTACTTTCCTTCCCCCGTCGATTTCATTACTCAAAAAAAAAAAAAAAATTTAGGCGACGGAGAAGGAAGGGGGAGGAGCCGCCGCTCCTCCCGCCACCTCGCTCGAAACCCCACCCCCCTAGTGCCGCGGCGAGCCACCCAGACCCCCCCCCTCGCCAGAAACGATCGCGATCGAACCCCCCACGAAACCCCAAACCCTGCGCCCTACCTCCACCGCACCCGCCTCCCTTCGACTCCACCACCCCTCCAACTCTCCAGCGCCCCCCTCCCGACCACGCAGCACGACGGCGAAACCCCCCCCCCCCCTTTTCTTCGATGCAGTAAGTTTTTTTTTACTTTACTTTATTTTATTTTTATTTTTCAATTCTGAAATTCTAATTTTAAAAGCATTTAAAACTGTTTTTTTTTAAACGTTTAAAAACTGATTTTATTTTAAGATTTTAAATAGAAAAAGATTTGAATTTTAAATGGAAAAAGATTAGAACTTTAAAAGGTGAAAAGGTCGTATTTTGAAATGTGAGAAGATCGTATTTTTATATAGTTGATTTACAGAAAAGATAGGATTTTTATTTGTAGAAAGATAGGATTTTTATTTGTAGAAAGATAGGATTTTTATTTGTAGAAAGATAGGATTTTTATTTGTAGAAAAATATGATTTTTATATATTGAACTTCGAAATAAAAATATGATTTTTATATATTGAACTTCGAAATAAAAATATGATTTTTATATATTGAACTTCGAAATAAAAATATGATTTTTATATATTGAACTTCGAAATAAAAATATGATTTTTATATATTGAACTTCGAAATAAAAATATGATTTTTATATATTGAACTTCGAAATAAAAATATGATTTTTATATATTGAACTTCGAAGTAAAAAATTCGATTTTTACATATGTAGTGGCTACGGGCAACGAAGATGACGAAGATGCGATAGCGATGAAGATTTCTATCAACGAAGTGCCGTGGAGCTAGGATAGCTATCGGTGAGAATTTCTCACCTTTCCATTTCATTTCTATTTATATATATATACTAGGATGCAGACGGTGCTTAGTAGCACCCGACACAATCGTTCACAGACCATGGACTTGTTTGTTTGGTTGCATAGATTAGTTATATGATTTGATTTGAATTTGGTTGTTTGGTGATTTTGATTGATGTGTGAATGGCGTGGGCCTTCACTAGACCGGGGATAAGGCTAGGCCTTGTCCCGTTTCTAGTATCGTGCCGTTATGCCGCCGAAATTTTCTAAAATGTGTTAGAAAAATAAAAATATCATTTTATTGAATAAATGAATTGAATAGAAATTCATAGGTTGAAATAAAATGTTTTATCGTTAAAAATATAATTTTTAACGTGAATATGAAAATAGTGAAGTGAACAAAATAAAATATTCATTTACAAACCGGACGGTTTGTTTATGTACACCTATTTGAATGACATTGATTGGGACGATAAATTTTACACATCGCCCAACAGCACAAATAAAATATGTGTTTGATTGTTTGAAACCCCACACGGGTGTTGGGATGAAATTTGAAGTTTACTCATCCTGATTGATTAAATATGTCAATCGATTGATTGACAGGCTGTTATAAGCATTAGATATCTATATTTGATGCTTATACGGTGTAGTGCACTTTGGTTGATGGTTGATTATTTATCGTTGCTATTATATACATGTGTTGTATGAAAATCCATATAATTAACTTTATATGGTAATTGATTGGGCCTCATTCCAATCGTGAAAATAAAGAATATTTTGATAATAACAAATATTTTGATAATAGGAAATATTTGAAATAGAATATTTGAAAATAGAAATATGTGAAGCCGTGATGATTAGATTGACGCCATTTTGACGTGATCGATATTTATATCGATTTTAAACGATTTCGAAATGAATTGAATTGAAAACGATTTCGAAATGAATTGAATTGAAAACAATTTCGAAATGAATAGAATTGAAAACGATTTCGAAATGAATAGAATTGAAAACGATTTCGAAATGAATAGAATTGAAAACGATTTCGAAATGAATAGAATTGAAAACGATTTCGAAATGAATAGAATTGAAAACGATTTCGAAATGAATAGAATTGAAAACGATTTCGAAATGAATAGAATTGAAAACGATTTCGAAATGAATAGAATTGAAAACGATTTCGAAATGAATAGAATTGAAAACGATTTCGAAATGAATAGAATTGAAAACGATTTCGAAATGAATAGAATTGAAAACGATTTCGAAATGAATAGAATTGAAAACGATTTCGAAATGAATAGAATTGAAAACGATTTCGAAATGAATAGAATTGAAAACGATTTCGAAATGAATAGAATTGAAAACGATTTCGAAATGAATAGAATTGAAAACGATTTCGAAATGAATCGAATTGAAAACGATTTCGAAATGAATTGAATTGAAAACGAATTCAAATTGAATTGAAAGCGAATTGAAATGAATTCAAATTGAATTGAAATTTGAATTGAATAGAAATGAATTTTAAAACGAATTTATAAAGAAGAATTCAATTTTGATTTGAATTGAAATGGAAGTTGAGATTGCTTTTGAAACGAATATTAAAACTATTTATATAATTCGTTTTAAATAGAAATCGACGAAATATATATTATATATATTATATATATAATATAATGGCCTGAATAGAACGCGCAGCGTCGCGGCAGTTCGTGAATTTCGACCATTTATTTCAAACGGACATTACGGGAGATCCGACCGTCGGATTCTCCTAAAACCGGAACCGTTGGGTTCGTATCGAAAATAGCTTTCTAATGAATATTAGAAATTTGAAATCTAACGGTTGGATTTGGAGATACGTCCAAATCAAATTCGAAAAAGGTCGCTGTAAGTGCAGTTCGAGGGCCGTTGATGGAAATCGACTGTACGGGCCTTGATAAAATTATTAAAAATAGTAATAATTTGTGTAAAATCATAAGAAATGATTTGTGAAGATTTGGGATGAAAACTCCATATTTGAAAGGATAAAAATAGATTTATTGTAACAACCCGTAAAATGCGAGCCAGTTTGAAATTTTTATTTTGGCGATTTTAGCGAATTTTGAATATTTAAAATAGATTATTTTAAATAATAACGACGAGAAATTTATTTTGAATATAATTTGAACGTATATATTATATACGTCGTCGTTAGAATATATAATAATTATATATAATTATAAAAGGAATTGAAAATGGCGCGGTAGTTCGAAAATTCGATTTCTAATTTCAAATGAATATACAGAATTCAATATAAGTCAGAATTGAACGAAACAAGAAATATTTGAATCTGTATAACTATATCTTTGTAACGAAGTTAACAAACTGAGATTTCATTTTAGAAATGATAAGATATGTCCAGTTTAAAATTAGAAATAGTCGCTGTGGAATTTATATATATTTTTATATATATAAGGCCCTTAAAAATAGCAATTTTGCAAACGACCTCGGATTTCGACGAAACCAGTTTTGTTGGGTCCGTGATGTTAAGTTATTGCTAGATTCCAAATTTCATAATTTTTCGAATCGATATGTGAGCGTGGCAAAGGAAAACGCGTTTGACCAGTTTCAGTTGATTTTAATCGACTGGAAATTGGCCATTTTTCCAACGGTCTCAGAATTCGACGAAACTAGTTTTGTTATGACCGTATCGTCAATACGAAGCTAGAAAATATTTTTCTGGAAATTTTCTAGTTAGTATGTGACCCCGGTAATTTGAAATGTACGTTTAAAATTCAATATAGTGATTTAAATGTAAATTTAACGGAAACTGATCGAAACGATGGAATTGGCTAACGAAACATATTCCATTGTGTTCGGAATGGGGGTAATTAGCTAGGGGCGACGGTCGTTGGGTTTGATTAGGGGTTCGGAGCGATTAACAATTAAGGATGGAATTAAATATTAATTTAAAAATATATAAAAGGATTTCTAAACCCTAGTTTCTTTATTCATTCATATAGCCGCCAAAATCAAGGGCCCGAACCCTGCAATCTTCTCGTTCGATCTTCTCCGAATCCATCGCAAATTACAATCCAAATTAAAACAAAAATACTAGTTCTATCTGAGATCTTCAAACCTAAAGTAGTTTGGTCATTTATGAAGGGACGAGGAGGTTGATTCGGCGATGGGAAGGGCTTCCGCTCGATGGCGATTTCAGGGAGCAAGGGGGGTGCGAGATGGTCGGGTTTCTGACCGGAGGTGGGCGACGCGTAGTTGAAGAGGGGGGCACCATCAGATCGGGGCAAAGATGCTCCAGGCGGCGGCGCTTGTGAACCCTAGCTGTTGAAAGGGTTCGAAGTCCTCCTGGCAATGGCAATAAAAATGGTAAGGGTTTTAAATATCAGATTTTAATAAATATACATACACGATTTCTGAAAATGTACATACATTATCTTTGAAAATATATATAAAATATACCTTTGTTTTAAAAATATAAATATACACTATTTGAAAGAAGTAAAATATATGAATGTCATTGTTGTAGAATAAGTAAAATGTAATTGCTTTGAAAATTTAAATGGTATTGTTTCGAAAAAAAATACGAACTAGAACTTGTTTTTGAAAAGTAAGAACTAGGATTTGATTTTGAAAATATGACTTAGAATGTTGTTTTGAAAATATACCGCAAAGTTTTTGAAATAAAATTAGCAAAGTTTTTGAAATAAAATTAGCATAATTTTGTGAAAATATATATCACATTGTTTTTAAAATAAAATAGATATAACAGGATAAAAATAGGATTTTTATATATTGAACTTCGATAGAAAAATAGGATTTTTATATATTGAACTTCGAAATAAAAATAGGATTTTTATATATTGAACTTCGAAATAAAAATAGGATTTTTATATATTGAACTTCGAAATAAAAATAGGATTTTTATATATTGAACTTCGAAATAAAAATAGGATTTTTATATATTGAACTTCGAAATAAAAATAGGATTTTTATATATTGAACTTCGAAATAAAAATATGATTTTTATATATTGAACTTCGAAATAAAAATATGATTTTTATATATTGAACATCGAAATAAAAATATGATTTTTATATATTGAATAACGAAGCAAAAATGTGATTTTTAAATATGTAGTGGCTATGGGCAACGAAGATGCGATAGCGGTGAAGATTTCTATCAATGAAGTGCCGTGGAGCTAGGATAGCTATAAGTGAGAATTTCTCACCTTTCAATTTAATTTTTCTAGTTACATATATATATATACTAGGATGCAGACGGTGCTTATTAGAAGCACCCGACACCCGTCCACAGACCATGGACTTGTTTGTTTAGTTGAATGTTGGGTGATTGATTTATTCGTATGGTTGAATTGGAAATTGATTGAAATTGATTTGTGAATGGCGTGGGCCTTCACTAGACTGGGGATAAGGCTAGGCCTTGTCCCGTTTCTAGTATCGTGCCGTTATGCCGCCGAAATTTTCTAAAATATGTTAGAAAAATAAAAATATCATTTTTATTGAATAAATGAATTGAATAGAAATTCATATGTTGGAATAAAATGTTTTATCGTTAAAAATATAATTTTTAACGTGAATGTGAATAAATAAATATTCATTTACAAACCAGACGGTTTGTTTATGTACACTTATTTGAATGACATTGATTGGGACGATAAATTTTACACATCGCCCAACTGCACAAATAAAATCTGTGTTTGATTGTTTGAAACCCCACACGGGTGTTGGGATGAAATTTGAAGTTCACTCATCCTGATTGATTAAATATGTCGATCGATTGATTGACAGGCTGTTATAAGCGTTAGATATCTTTATTTGATGCTTATACAGTGTAGTGCACTTTGGTTGATGGTTGATCATTTTTCAATGTTATTATATACATGTGTTGTGTGAAAATCCATATAATTAATTTTATATGGTAATTGATTGGGCCTCATTCCAGTTTAGAAATGGAAATATTTGAAATAGAAATATTTGAAATAGAATATTTGAAAATAGAAATTTATGAAGTCGTGTTGATTAGTTTGACGCCATTTTGACGTGAACGATATTTATATCGATTTTATTCATTTTGAAATGAATTGAATTGAAAACGATTTCGAAATGAATTGAATTGAAAACGATTTCGAAATGAATTGAATTGAAAACGATTTCGAAATGAATTGAATTGAAAACGATTTCGAAATGAATTGAATTGAAAACGATTTCGAAATGAATTGAATTGAAAACGATTTCGAAATGAATTGAATTGAAAACGATTTCGAAATGAATTGAATTGAAAACGATTTCGAAATGAATTGAATTGAAAACGATTTCGAATTGAACTGAAAACGAATTGAAATGAATTCAAATTGAATTGAAATTTGAATTGAATAGAAAGGAATTTTGAAACGAATTTAAAACTATTTATATAATTCGTTTTAAATAGAAATCGATGAAATATATATTATATATATTATATATATAATATAATGGCCTGAATAGAATGCGCCGCGCCGCGGCAGTTCGTGAATTTCGACCATTTATTTCAAACGGACATTACGGGAGATCCAACCGTCGGATTCTCCTAAAACCGGAACCGTTGGGTTCGTATCGAAAAGAGCTTTCTAACGAATATTAGAAATTAGAAATCTAACGGTTGGATTTGGAGATACGTCCAAATCAAATTCGAAAAAGGTCGCTGTAAGTGCAGTTCGATGGCCGTTGATGGAAATCGACTGTACGGGCCTTGATAAAATTATTAAAAATAGTAATAATTTGTGTAAAATCATAAGAAAGGATTTAGAAAGAATTGGGATGAAAAACTCCATATTTGAAAAGATAAAAATAGATTTTTATCGAATTGAACTAGTTTTGAACTAGAAATATAATTCTATTTATTTTTAAATAAATAAATTGAATTTGAAAAGGGTTTTGAAAATAACCAAAATTTCCAATGATTGCATTGGAGTGGATTTGAATCGAAATTGTCTTCGGAATATTTCGATGTTAGAATTCGTGATTACACAGATGTTGTTATGGAAATTTGAAAGATATATATTTATATCGTTATTTTCAATACGACATTTGTTAATCGTAGAATTTGATATTGAATATAAGCCGATAAATTTTCTATTCAGAGCCTTATATTGAATATCAAATGTGATTTGGGTTTGTCGTGAATGGTGTCTTCACTAACACTGTTCTTGAACCCAGTTGAGAAAAGATTAAATCTTTTTATTTAGATTTAATGAAGTGTACCAATTAAAAATGATATTTAATTGGAATTGAATTGGGAATGATTTTTGGGTTTATCGTGAACAGTGTTTTAAATAACACTTGTTCTTTAACCCGATAATTAATGGAATTGATTTTTGGGTTTATCGTGGACGGTGTTTTTAAATAACACTCGTTCTTTAACCCGATAATTAATGAAGGTGATTTTGGGTTTATTGTGAACTGTGTTTTTAAATGACACGGATTCTTTAACCCAGTCACAGATTAAAACTAAGTGGAGTTTTAATGAATCTTTAATTAGATTGAAATAATCGAAATGGAGTATCACCAGTTTTGCTCCAGGCGATAGTTAAATCTTTAATTAGATTTGAACGTGAAATGGTAATTGAATTTACCGATAACACTGTGGTGTTAGATATGAAGTATAACCAGTTTTACTTCATGGGATGAATAGGTTGGGATTGGGGAATTAAAACAAATGATTACTTCGGTAAGGTTCGCTAATCCCGACTAGTTTGAATTGATATTCAAAAGTTGATTAAAGAATAAATTCAAGAATTTATCTTTGATAAAATTAATGGGAACCTTTCCCTATGAATGTGAAATTAGAAACTAACTGTCGGTTAGCTAAGTAGAATGGTTTTCTGGATATTGATCTGATGTTGGTTTCGGCCTTCGGGGTTAATATTTGGGGAATTATTCTCTTGATTAATCTACGGTTAGTGACTGATGGATTGGAATGAGGCGTATGTTGTGTTTGTGTAACACTTACTTAAAATATACGCGAGTTATTCGGGAAGACCGGGTTTATCCCATTCTGAATAACTGATACGACGATAAGTCGAAGATGAAGACGGTGGTCGAAGACCGGAAGTCTTCACGTCGTTTGGGTGATAACTGATGATCTTGATTGGGCTGTACACCCAAGAAGATGGAAACAGTTAGTGATCGTCCAGACGTACTTGGAGATCGATGGAGATGCGGGGTACTAGGTGCCTCCGGTTTCGTTCAGACCCAGAACGAAATTGTAAATGGACTGTGTGTCTGACATTGGATTTTAGTCTGTGTGATTGATCTCTATTAAATATATATCTGTTTGGCGGCGGAGAATTTATTCTCTTGCTTAACGCCCTTCTCTGAGACGTACGAGCTCAGGGGTTATATATTGATGGATATCAAACGCATGGAGTGAATTGCCTGTGTGGCATGCCTAAGTGGCAATTGATCGAGGCTTCTGTTGAAAAGCAAAGTCTTGTGGTGATGATCAAAGCAAGGCCTTTGTGGCGTAGCTTTGTGTAACGTTTGCTTCGCGAGTTTCACACCGGGTATGAACCAAAAACGGGAGAGGACGTCAGGGAGGGCATGCGTTTCTTTCTAGCTAGAAGTGGCGTCAGTGGTTTTACACGCCCTGACGAGTTTGACTTATGTGGTTGTTGCTGTTGCGAGGCGCCTCGGATTGATCGGTCGTTCTCGAACCGATGGAGTCATTTAGTTGGCTCGTTTACGCCCCATAGGGCGGGGAAACGCATGTTCAGGCATTTTAATCCACATCGGTGGACCGGCCCTGAGGATCCAAGGGCCCACCTGAGTCTGGGTCCTGAGGCTCGGGCTAGACAGTCTCGAATCGGTTGAGGACTATCTTTTGCCTCGGTTCATAGATGGAAATCCAATTTCCAAATACGTGACATTTGCGGTTTTATTTGTAGAGCCTAGTATGGCGACATAGTGGGATGGGGCGCTCATGCCGCCTATGATTGATACTTATGATTTGAAGTTGTTTTATACACTATGCACTTATATTAGTATCAAACGATTTGTTTTAACCGTATCAAGCATTCTTTGGCTGTTATAAGGGAAAACCCTATCCTCGGCTGCGTTGCATTGTGTGATGGGACCTGGGTCTTATAACAGCTTCATTCTTCTTTATTTAGCATTGCGCTGTTTGTTTTA
Source organism: Allium sativum (assembly GCA_030737875.1). Taxonomy (NCBI): domain Eukaryota; kingdom Viridiplantae; phylum Streptophyta; class Magnoliopsida; order Asparagales; family Amaryllidaceae; genus Allium; species Allium sativum. The sequence goes on along the minus strand of CM060921.1, from coordinate 143,367,598 downwards.
TGCACTGGTATTCTTGGGAGGAAAGCTGTTCCGTGTTATACGGCGTGGTCCCTTGATTTACCTAATGATTTAAAATAAAGATTAATAACTGTTTTAGTTCTCACACCAGTCCCATGACTGACCTGGAGTTTATTGTTTTGACCTAAACTCTGGGTGCCCCTATTTTGACACGGGCAGCTAGTAGTTTTGGTTTTACAGATTTATATTCACAGGATCCTGGTTTACAGCTGGAACGGTATCCGGAAAGCTTTGTATCCGTATATCTCTTCTAGTTGTGTATTGTATTATTTTCCGCTGTGTTGTATTTAAATGTAATTTAAATCTCTGATATTTCTGTGTAATATTCTTTTATACTCTGTATATTCTTGTAATCTGATGCATTGTTGTAATATACAATGAAAGGTTCTTCTGTATGCATTCTGTTGTGGTTTGTTCTCGAACTATCCGAAGCTTTCCTTTACGGGGAAGTTACGGGTTTTCACATTTTTATCGAAATGAACTAGTTTTGAACTAGAATTATAATTCCATTTATTTTTAAATAAATAAATTGAATTTGAAAAGGGTTTTGAAAATAACCAAAATTTCCAATGATTGCATTGGAGTGGATTTGAATCGATATTGCCTTCGGAATATTTCGATGTTGGAATTCGTGATTATACAGATGTTGTTATGGAAATTTGAAAGATATATATTTATATCGCTATTTCCAATACGACATTTGTTAGTCGTAGAATTTGATATTGAATATAAGCCGATATATTTTCTATTCAGAGCCTTGTATTGAATATCAAAGGTGATTTGGGTTTGTCGTGAATGGTGTCTTCACTAACACTGTTCTTGAACCCAGTTGAGAAAAAAAATTAAATCTTTTTATTTAGATTTAATGAAGTGTATCAATTAAACGATATTTAATTGGAATTGAATTGGTATTGATTTTTGGGTTTATCGTGAACAGTGTTTTAAATAACACTTATTCTTTAACCCGATAATTAATGAATGTGATTTTGGGTTTATCGTGAACCGTGTTATAAATGACACTGATTCTTTAACCCAGTTAGCGATTAAAACTAAGTGGAGTTTTAATGAATCTTTAATTAGATTGAAATGATCGAGAATGGAGTATCACCAGTTTTGCTCCATGCGATAGTTAAATCTTTAATTAGATTTGAACGTGAAATGGTAATTGAATTTACCGATAACACCGTGGTGTTAGATATGAAGTATTACCAGTTTTACTTCATGGGATGAATAGGTTGGGATTGGGAAAATAAAATAAATGATTACTTCGGTGTGGTTCGATAATCCCGACTAGTTTGAATTGATATTCAAAGGGGATTAAAGAATAAATTTAAAGAATTTATCTTGGATAAAATTAATGGGAACTTTTTCCCAAAGTATAGGAATATTTGAATAAAAGAATATTCTGAATTGGAATGAGGCGTATGTTGTGTTTGTGTAACACTTTTATAATATATACGCGAGTTATTCAGAAAGACCGGGTTTATCCCATTCTGAATAACTGATTCGACGTGGTGTCGAAGATGAAGACGGTGGTCGAAGATGAAGACGGTGGTCGAAGACCAGAAGTCTTCACGTCGTTTGGATGATTACTGATGATCTTGATTGGGCTGTACACCCAAGAAGATGGAAACAGTTAGTGATCGTCCAGACGTACTTGGAGATCGATGGATATGCGGGGTACTAGGTGCCTCCGGTTTCGTTCAGACCCAGAACGGACTTGTAAATGGACTGTGTGTCTGACATTGGATTTTAGTCTGTGTGATTGATTTCTATTAAATATATATCTGTTTGGCGGCGGAGAATTTATTCTCTTGCTTAACGCCCTTCTCTGAGACATACGAGCTCAGGGGTTATATACTGATGGATATCAAACACATAGAGTGAATTGCCTGTGTGGCATGCCTAAGTGGCAATAGATCGAGGCTTCTGTTGAAAAGCAAAGTCTTGTGGTGATGATCAAAGCACAGCCTGTGTGGCACAGCTTTGTGTAACGTGAATTCGCGAGTTTCACACCCGGTATGAACCAGAAACGGGAGACGGACCTCAGGGAGGGCATGCGTTTCCTTCTAGCTAAAAAGTGGCGTCAGTGGTTTTACACGCCCTGACGAGTTTGACTTATGTGGTTGTTGCTGTTGCGAGGCGCCTCGGTTTGATCGGACGATCCGGGTCCGATGGAGTCATTTGTTGGCTCATTTACGCCCCAAAGGGCGGGGAAACGTAGTGTTCAGGCATAATAATCCACATCGGTGGACCGGCCATGTCGCTCCATGGGGCAGTTGCGGCTGTTCCTGAGACATGGGCTAGATTGTCTCGAATCGGTTGAGGACTATCTTTTGCCTCGGTTCATAGACGAAAATCCAATTTCCAAATACGTGACATTTGCGGTTTTATTTGTAGAGCCTAGTATGGCGACATAGTGGGATGGGGCATTCATGCCGCCTATGATTGATACTTATGATTTGAAGTTGTTGTATACACTATGCACTTACAATAGTATCAAATGATTTGTTTTAAACGTATCAAGCATTCTTGGCTATTATAAGGTAAAAACCCTATCCTCCGGCTTGCGTTGCATTGTGTGATGGGAACTGGGTCTTATAATAGCTTCATTTTTCTTTATTTAGCATTGCGCTGTTTTTTTTATGCACTGGTATTCTTGGGAGGAAACCCGTTCCGTGTTATACGGCGTGGTCCCTTGATTTACCTAACTTTAAAATAAAGATTAACTGTTTTAGTTCTCACACCAGTCACATGACTGACCTGGAGTTTATTGTTTTAACCTAAACTCTGGGTGCCCCTATTTTGACACGGGCAGCTAGTAGTTTTGGTTTTGCAGATTTATATTCATAGGATCCTGGTTTACAGCTGGAACGATATCCGGAAAGCTTTGTATCCGTATATCTACTTCTAGTTATGTATTGTATTATTTTCCGCTGCTATGTATTTAAATGTAATTTAAATCTCTGATATTTCTGTGTAATATTCATTTATACTCTGTATATTCTTGTAATCTGATGCATTGTTGTAATAACAGTGAAATGTTCTTTTGTATGCATTCTGATTTGTCTTGTCCTCACAGTAATTCGTTCTTTCTCATCTCTTCGGAGACCGGGGAAGTTTCGGGTCGCTTCATTCTCAGACCCAATGGAGTTAAGAAAACCAGAAACTAACTGGAGATTAGTTAAGTTGAATGGTTTCCTGGGTATTGATCTGATGTTGGTTTCGGTCTTCAGGGCTAATACTTAGGGAATTGTTCACTTGCTAATTTACGGTTAAAGGCTGATGTAATGGAATGTGATTTTGGGTTTATCGTGAACCGTGTTTTGAAGGACATTGGTTCTTTAACCCAGTTAAAGACAGGAATAAGATTTTGGGTTGTCGTGAATGGTATCTTTAATAATACTATTCTTAGACCTAATGGAGTTAAGAAAATCAGAAACTAACATGAGATTAGTTAAGTTGAATGGTTTCATGGGTATTGATCTGATGTTGGTTTCGGCCTACGGGGTTAATATTTAGGGAATTGTTCACTTGCTAATTTACAGTTAAAGGCTGATGGAATGAAATGTGATTTAGGGTTTATCGTGAACCGTGTTTTAAACGACATTGGTTCTTTAACCCAATTAAAGGCAAGATATGATTTCCCAAGTTAAACAATCGTTAATATTGATTTCTGGGAAGATTAAAACCAAGTGGAGTTTTAATGTATCTATAATTAGATTGAACTGATATCCAAAGGAAGATTAAAGAATAAATTTAAAGAATTTATCTTTGATAAAATTAATGGGAACCTTTCCTAAAGTATATGAATATTTGGATAAAGAAATATTCTAGATTGGAAAAGGGGCGTATGTTGTGTTTTTATAGCGCTTGTTTATTATATATGCGAGTTATTTAGAAAAACTGGGTTTATCCCATTCTGAATAACTGATTCGACGATGTGTCGAGGATGAAGACGGTGGTTGAAGACCAGAGGTCTTCACATCGTTTGGATGATTACTGATGTCTTGATTGGGCTATACACCCAAGGCGAGGTAATATGTGGTGATCGGACAGACGTACTTGGAGATCGACTGATATGCGAGGGCCTCTCCTGTACATTGGACATATGGGGAGGAATAAGGTGCCTCCGGTTTTGTTCAGACCCCGAACGAACTTGTAAATGGATGTGTGTCTGACGTTGGATTTCATTCTGTGCGATTGATAGACATCGGTTGCATAGCGTGAATTGCCTGTGTGGCATGCCGAGATGCAAATGATCAAGGCTTCTGTTGAAAAGCAGAGTCTTGTGGTTGATGATCAAAGCACGGCTTTAATATAGCGTAGCTTTGTGTAGCGTTAATTCGCGAGCCTCACACCCCGATGTGAACCAAAAACGGGAGATGACTTCAGGGAGGACATGCGTTTCCTTCTATCTAGAAGTGGTGTCAGCGTTTTACTAGCCCTGACATTTTACTTATATGGATGATGGATTGCGAGGCGCCTCGGTTATATCGGTCAATCCGGGGCCGATGGAGTCATTTGGCTCATTTACGCCCCATAGGGCGGGGAAACGTAGTGTTCAAGGATTTTAATCCACATTGAGTGGACCGGCCCTGATGATCCAAAGGTCACTTGAGCTGTAACCTGAGAAATGGGCTAGATTGTCTCGAAGCGGTATGGACGATCCTTTGCCTTGGTTCACAGATGGAAATCCAACTTCCAATACGATATTTTGCGGTTTTGATTGTAAACCTATATATGGAAACATAGTGGTATGGAGCACTTATGCCATCTATGATTGATACTTATGATTGAAATTGTTTTGACACTATAAACTTATAGTAATAATAAAACATGAAATTTTACGTACTAATCATTCTTGACTATTATAAGGTAAAAACTCTATCCTCTGGCTTGCGTTGCATTGTGTGATGGGACCTATGTCTTATAATAGCTTCGTTGTTCTTTATTTAGCATTGCGTTGTTGTTTTTATGTACTGGTATTCTTGGGGGTAAACTCGTTCCGTGTTATACGGCATGGTCCCTTGATATACCTAACTTTAAAATCAGATTAATAACTGTTTTAGTTCTCACACCAGTCACATGATTAACCTGGAGTTTATTGTTTTAACCTAAACTCTAGGTGCCCCTGTTTTCCGCACGGGCAACTAGTAGTTTTGGTTCTGCAGATTTATATTCACAGGATCCTGGTTTACAGCTGGAATGATATTCGGAAAGCTCTGTATCCGTATATTCTTTTCATTTGTGTTTTGTATTATTTTCTGCTGCATTGTCATTTGTAAATCTCTGGTATTTAGTAAATGTGTAATATTTATTCATAGTCTGTATATTCTTGTATTCCGATGAAATTGTTGTAATAAGCAATGAAATGTTCTTCTGTTTGTGTTCTGATTCGTCGTGTTCTCAAAAGCAATCTGTGCTTCCCCTCACGAGGATGTTTCCGATCGTTTCACTAACCGATTTTTGTCATTTCTCGGTTGTTGAGGCCTGTAGCTACGATTACTTTCGATTCATTGATAGCACAATCACTTTGAATGCCACATTGTCAGATCCGTTAATCATTAATTGATTTGCACAAATATATTTTGGATATTATGCTAAGAGAATAAATTCTCCACCACCATATATATTTGTACAGAACAACATATGCGATCATTGGAAATACTCTGTCAGAAATTTGTCCATATACATTCGTTCTGGGATCGAACGAAACCGAAGGCACAATTTCCATTAATAGAAAAAGTCCTTGCACTTTACTCCGTCTTTGATTATCTTCATATAATCTAATTCGCAACGCTACTTCCAATACGGGGTGGTTCTCGGATAATATTCCAACCGGTCTCTCAATATTGACAACGATATTGGCAAACACTTCAATAGTCGGTTATTTAACCATCAAAGAAAAATAAACATTCATTCAAAGCATCAAACAAATCACTGGGCCTTTAAATTACTATTTCATTAATTAAAACACTTCTCCGTTTCCTTATCCATATTCGTTAACATGATATTTTCGATAATCATCTTGGCCTCTTATGCTATTTGGAAAACATTTCCATATATTGTCTTCTTTTATTTCCTATAATTAGAAAATATATTCTATTTATAATTGGAAAACATTCCAATTACTTATCTCTTCCACGACCATTCATTTATTTCTATACTCAGGAAATATTTATTATTATATCACCAAATTTCCACTTACTTGGGTTAAAACAAATGTTGTGTATAACATCGTTACAACAACCCAAAGCACTGCATTCAACTAAATCTTATTCAAACATTTCTCTTCGAGACTGAATCTTGCTATTTATCGGTTAAAAACGAAATCAATCAAGTTAGGGTATAATTACCTCTCAAACCTTGACTGCAATCATCATTAACTTTAAAACAGACAAGACCAATTGCCTCGAATACTCAACACCATAAAACAAATTATTCATTTTTAAGCCCGTATACATTTCTCTTTCTAATTTTATCAGATTTAATTATAGATCTCCTTTTTGTTTATAATATTCTATTTTTAAGTTTGTTTCCTTATCGAATTCTATATATATCGACATTGATTTCTAACTATCAAATTTTCTTAAAAATATTCTAACTCCTTAAATTTCCGGAAAATTTCTCTATAACCTCCTTTGTACGGGTCACTCGGTACAACTACAAAACGCCTCTTTAGACCCTTTCCATTCAAAAATAAAATAAAAGGCCAAGCGGCATGTCGATTCGGCGCATAAAACCTCATATGGAATTTAAACATGTACCTTTTTGTCAGGCACTAAATTTACAAACTTCATTCTCTTCATTCCATACCTGTTTAACACAAATGCATCCATTTCTAATTTACTCAAACTCAAGCTGGTCAATTCAACTCAATTTGTTAATTTATACTTTAGTTAGCTCTTTTGCCTACTCCACTTTTTAATGGAACATAACTCGTTCATACACTATTTTTAATTTGGTTATAAACCAATCGAATCCCATTTTTAATTCAAGTTTCATATTCGATTTCGAATATAAATTTACAAAACCCAATTTACTTATCCAAAGTCCAACTTTAATTCAAAATTCCATTAAACAATTTCTTCTCTAATTAGTTCTTAAATCAATAATTAAAAATCTGATTTTTGTTTCAAAAATCATTTCATTACTCCACTTGAGTTCAGATATATTTTATAATTCAAATCTGGATTTTTTTTCTAAATGAAATTTAGATTTTGTTTAATTTAAATCCTTTTATTTATTTAAATGAACCGTTATTGTTTTTAAACGAGTATGGCGCTGTTTTTCTGGAAATTTGATTTTGACATAACTCAAAATCCATTAGACGAAATCCAGATTTTTCTCTTCTACTAGAAAACTATTATCAAATCAGTCTTGATGATTCTTGTTTCATGGAATCCCGACTTAAACTGAGTTCTATATACTCAATTGAAGTTTGAAATGCCAAATTACGAACTATCGCGCTGCGGCGAGATTGTTTTAACTATATTTTAGTATAAATTTCGTTTATAAATATATTTCGACTCCATTCTAATATATTTTATATATGTATTAAGTCCAGTTTTCAAATCCAACTTAATATTTCTGGTTATCTCTAATCGTCGATTTTCCATTACTCAGTTATCAATTCAGTTACAACTCCATTTCTGTTATTATTTTTTAATTCCATTAGAAATAAATTATTATATAGAATTCATGAAATTGAATTCTAAATTTATATATCCTTTGATTTTTTCAGTTCAGTTTATATTCCGAATTCTGAAATAAAAACCATCATTCCCTTTTCGAAACGATTTCCAATTCACTTTCAAATTCATACTTGAATTTGTAATTCCACATTTATCCCATGATAATTATTCCACTTTATAAACATCGTTTATATATTTTCTTCCTTGTTTATACATTAAATAAGTTCCATTTCAAAACCCATTTGAAACCAAATTTCTATATTTGGAGTACTTTATTTATAATAAATTATATATATATATATATACAGTGAATTTATTTTCATATTTAAAATTTAAACTTCTATTTAATAGAATCCAAATATTTTCTTTTTCTGAAAATATTTATTTAAATCAATTTGATCTATTTGAATACAAATCATAAATCCATATGGATTTATTTTAATTCAATTCTCATTCCAGCCATTGGAATAATTTCCTCGTTCCTTATTAACATGATTCCCAATCCTCAATTTAAATTCATTTTTAAATTTAAATATTTAAATTATCCAAATGATAATTTCACCTTTCTTTATAAACATCAATTACTTATTTTGTTTATATTTTTAAACCAGTCTTGATTTCAAATTCATTTTTGAAATTTAATTTCTACTTTGGAAAAATAAAATTCCCCTTTCTAAATTTACATTTGAATTTACATTTTCCCAAATTATCTAAATGATAATTTTCCCATTTCATTTATAAAAACTATTTATAAATTCAACTTCAATTTCCCTGTGTTATTCAATTTATAAACATCGTTTATAAATTTTAGTACTTCAATTTCCCGTAATATTTAATTTATAAACATCATTTATAAATTTCAATACTTGTTTTGTTTATTCAAAACAAGTTAATATTTCTCAGTCCATTCGAAATTCAAATTCTATTTTTTTTTAAAATAGATTTCTCCTTTTAAAACTCAAATATCCTTTGCACGATATTTTTATAAATCAAAATTTAGACCCAGTGATATTTCAATCAATCAAAAATACCAATATTAACCACGGATTTTCTAGCACATCATATATGATAATATATGAGAACAAACAAATAATTTTTTTTTGAGGAATCCAGTTGGATCCCTCCAACCTGTTTTCCCTGCATCTACAGACGTTAGCCAACATAAATAATACCCATCCTGCTTCGAGGCAGGATATCGCGGTATAGGAGGTCATCCACTATCATAGCATGGGGTGTATAGGGTCATCCGCTAATGATAATGTAGGTATCTGTTAATGGTACTGCGGGAACTATCCAATCACTAATATATATATATAATAACCACAAACACCAATCCTAAATAACTAATATATATATATATATATATATAGCCACAATAATATATTATGCAACCAAACAACCAACAAACAACTATTTTTAACAAATAAAAATAATTCTAAATAAAAACGAAGTGAGATTTACTCACCTTAAATCGGAGACATTTGATTTTAAATTCCATCTATCTCCAGAAAGATCCAAATCTATTCCCAGAATGTAGTTCTCAATCTTACGGGTATAGCATAACTGATGGTGTTTAAATTTGACCTTCTATGTGTACGAAATACATTTTATAAGTTTTTAGATTAATCAAATTAATTCATGCCTATTTATCGATAAAAGCTAATACCTTTAATTTTCACTTTCCACCATTATGCTTAAACAAGACTGATAGCACCATGTTCTCCAACTAGAAATCCAACACTAGCAACAACTTTCCTCTTTGCCATACAACCAAATGCAAGACTGTTATCACCAATGTTGTATGCTACTCCGTCTCCTTCCAATATTAAACACAACCAAACCCATCCCTCCCTATATTTTTTCCTTTTTCCCAGACTTTTGTTCAAAAACCAAACCTAGCCTTTAAATCATAACATGCTTAATCCACTTCCAAAAATCATGATACAAAACTTCCCATTTCTTCAACAACTACAGAAAACCCATCGCCTTCCTTCTGTGCGCACCATAATCCAACGCACAGTTCCTAAATATACTACGAAAATGTCCTTCACCTCAAACAAACACCAACTCGTAGACCCTTGAAGTATGTCCCTCCTCTTCTCACATAACCTGCCATTCGCAATGGCTACAGACCCAAAAGACGGCCTCCTTTGACCAATCATCAAAGCACTGCTCAGCTCCACACCCAACACCGTTAATTCATCCATCTGTTTCGAGTGCCACCAGTCATCACATCATTCAACGTCGAAGTTCATTGTCATGGTCATATTGAAATCGAACAGAAGAAGATGGCTCGCTGACCTAAAATCGAGCTCGCCATAATCTCATCGCATACAAATTAAAGGCTACAGGATCTCGCATTGCCTATTGAATCACAATTTTGATTTCTTCCTTTTTATTTAATTTGTTTTTGGTTGATTTTGAGTATCACCTTCTTCTGTGAAGTTTGATTTTGATTTTACTGAATAATGAAGGGGACGACTTTGTATTAAAGAGGACTTTGATTTTTCTATGATTTTGGGACTGAATTTATAACAGAGAACGACCATTTTCCATTTCTATTTGATGCTCTCGGATTTGATTTTGAAGAAGGAAAAATAAATGAAATGTGGGCGTGCGAATTATAGAAGGTGATACTTACTCCTTAAGGAAATTAATCTGCGCGAGGTACATTATAGGGTATAGGTTTACAGTGTACTTTCCATTACGTAAGGAGGAAGGAAATTTTATTTTATTTTTATTTTAATTAAAAACCGGTATCCTTAAATTTTAAATAACCCTTGATTCTGAACTCCATACTGAACTCAACAACTGACTTTTTAAGGTTATACCTCTATTTCGGACACATCGGGACAAGTTTCAAAGCCTCATTTGATCATCTGGAGAAGATATTAATTTAAACCGATAAATTAAATTCAAAACAATTAATTTCCTGGATAATAAATTATTATTATCATTGTTTATATTCACGTATAATTTATATTGACCCTTTGAATTATTTTTGATTTAGTTTTAACTCTGAATTAAATTACACTTTGTTTTCGTATTACGATAAGTTAATGTATTCGATATTAAATCAAAATTGATTATTAAAAATCGATAGTTTAATATAAAAATTTATTTATATTATCAACTTGATATTTAAACCATATTAAATATTTAAAATAAATTGTCCATAAATCTGGGTCGTTACAACAATGCTATAATAAAGGTAGACAATACTCAGAAGGACATTGCTATTATAACACTTATCAAGGGCATTTACCATAAAACTAATTTTGGGGTATGACTCGACAGGAAGCCTCTAAAAACTCGGGGTGAGCAACTAGTTGGTTCAGTTTGAAATCGATGAAAAATATTAAAACCAAACTAACCATTCACAAAATATAAATTGAACCAAACCAAACCAATATTTTTTGGAACCAAAACCAACCAAACCTATAATATTTTGTTTGGTTTAATTGGTTTATCTTAAAATGAAATAATTCTTCTAGTTATTGACATAACATAGGATTAAAACAACTAATTGAGTTCATATATTGTAAGTATTTTATAAAATAATTTTTTCTTCGGGAAATGTTAATATGCAACTTAAGAAAAATAATATTGTTATGAGAATATTGTAAATAATAGCATTGTTAGTGGCTAATTTTCATCCTTAAAATAATAAATTTTTTGGTTTAATTTGTTGGTATGGTTTCCAATTATTAAAAAAACCAAAACTGACTAATAAACCGAAGTAATATAAAAGTGGAAACCAAAATCAACCAACTAACTTATAAAACTAAACCAACCAAACTTAATTGGTTTAGGTGGTTTAATTGGTTTTGACCAATAAATGCTTACCCTAACCAAAGACTCTAAAAAGCTTCTATGAAAAAGTTAACAAGTACCTATGTCAGAGGAAGGAGCAGCAATCAAGCCACATATGGATACCCTCATACATAGTAACAAGATAATGTATTAAGTAATGTTGCTATCAAACAAATGAGGGAGAGTTCCACAAAAGTGAATGCCAACATTCAGAATAAGCCTGTGCAAAGTAACAACAATCCAAATGGCCACAAAAAGAAGGTGAAGAACCAGTCTCAATTCCCTTTCTACAATAACTACACTTGACTGAATCCTGAGCTAGAAACCATTTACTTGGAAATGTGCCATGCTACTCAACACAAAAAGCCCTATCTAAGGGAATCTATAAAGAATAAGAAGCAGCCTGAAAAGTATTGCATTTTTCATGTAATGTTCAAACACAACACCAATGATTGCCAATATTTCCGTGATGTTATTGAAAAGCTCATTTGCGAAAAGTGTCTTGAGCGATATGGTCAAGGCATCCGGGGTGAGTCCTTTAAACGCCAACAAGCTTAGGCGACGCCACGACCATCTAATCTGAGAAAGCCTCAATGGACGATCATCATAAACACCCTCTGCTGTTATCCTCATCCGATCGACAAAATCTAAAGGTGTTTGGAAAAAAACGTCAACTTTATTGAGCACGTCAAATATAAAGAGTGCTTCATTACGAACAATGGTGTCCTAGCCCAAAAAAAAGATAAATAATGATATCATCTTCAGAGAAAAAGAAGCTATCTAGGTGCAACCATTGACCCTCTTATCATATCGATGGCGATCGGTCTAGCTTGCAGAATGTCTTTGTTAATTCTGAAAATTATGTCAACATCTTGTTCAAGAAGGCTCATGATCAGACGAAGTTTGAGGCCAAGGATATGAAATCGTGCATGACTAGTATTCATGGCTTTAATGGTAGTTTTACTGAATCAGACGCTGTAACAACCATCATTTTTTTGTGTCTAAATTTTGACAAAAAATGAAACCCAAACTCATCGGAGTACGGATGGCGTTGGTCTGATACCTGCAATAATTATCATGAGCATAATCATAATACAATACAGAAAAACTAAAGTGAAAACAAGATTGGATAATAAGTACTGACTATGGTCACTATCTTAAGAACAAGTCGCTATATCAATACCAAGCATGAGAGAGCAAGAAGAAAAAGAAAACACCTCCACTTTTAAAGATTTGCTTCCCCTAATGCTATCCTGAGAGTTATAATGAAGAGGCACCAGAACAACAAGTCCTAATGAGTAGAAAATATATAAAATATCCATAATATACAAATGTATCATGTTTGGTTTCACTCAATTTATATGTCTAACAATGTTACCGATTCTAGCCTAATCTTACATTGTACATATAGTGATTTACTAACCCAAGGTAGCACATTTACGAAACCAAGTTACTAAAATATGAGATAGTACATTTTTATAAAGCCTCTAAACCTTCCATGACCTAAAACCCAAAAACTAAGAGGCGGATCCTCTACCCACTCCATACATTATCAAAAGAGGCGGGTCCTTTTGTCATTTACGACCTTCTCAAAATATAGTATATATAAGGCTGATCTGACAATCACTTATTACCTTATATGAGTTTCCTAGCATGTATTATTGTTTATGGGATGTTGGATACTAAATGTTCTAAATACTAATTAAGGCTTCCATCATTAAAGTATCCCATAAGATGCATAATGCAAAAAGGCAGTATGCAGTCACTTACTACCTCGTAGGTAGACGATATATCGCCATTTAAAAATGACCTCGGTGAACCATTGTGTTACTATCTAGTTGGCATTATTTGGGAAATCTTTAGACATTTAATACTTCCCCTAAACAGGGGACCATACTAATAAGGCGAAGTTAACTAACTCTTCTATCAATGGACTTTTAACCTAGTTGCTTTATTAATCTTTAGAGAAATAGATCTTGAGATTCTTTATTTTGCATCCAATTAGTCATGTAATACATCCATTGGAAAAAGGTGAGTCCTATGATCATTTAATACCGTATGAGGGAGAACCTTATGAACACTGTTCATACTCCTAAGGATAAATCCATAAGGAAAGGGGCGAGTCTTAATAACTTAATAACCCTATGGTGGATTAACCACATAAGATCTTTGTCTAACTAAACAGGCTACAATGTCAATTTTGTTTAGGTTTCTTCTCTTGGAAGGGATGCAAGCCTTATGACCACACAATATCTCAATGCTTGAAGTAAACCATTAGCAACATTCCTCAACACATTGTGGTATCCTATGATCATTGAGATGCATTAGTTTTATGTACATCCGATTGTTGCAAAGTGCAGACTTCTACTGAATAACTCAACTGAACTCGCATCATTAATGTATTACATTCGGTCTCCTATATTTTAATTACAGTAATAATCTGGATATTACTCCTAGATTTAAAATAGGTATAAGATGAGATTTATATATCTAGGATAAGACTCATAACTCTAAAATAATTTACTGGATGTAGTATAATTATGGTAACCTTATCCAAAATGCACATTTAAATTTAATAACATAACTATCGCATGTCATTGGTAACCATAACGGTCATTTTTCCTAAGGCGATATACATCGCAATAATGTCGTTAATGCTACGCCCATTGGTTCCCATCAATTTCTATTGATTGTAACTCATTTATTTTCTCCGGAATTATTAATATTAATTACCCGTAAACTTGAGTTACAACATTTAATTCTTATTAACCCTAGTTGTAAACTTTTTGAATTATATAATTTATTTTCACATTTAACACCCATAAACCCCATGGTTATAATTGTTAATTCTCCATTTATTACAGACAACACTAATTTACACCCATAATTAATGGATAACGTTTCAAATTCAAACATAGCCTAAACATCTACCTAATAATGATAACTAGCATTAATTATGCATAATTGGACATTAGCATAATAATTATGTACATATCAATTTTCTGATTCTAACTAATTTACATCCTAGTCCATACTACTAACTAGAACAATCTGCAGTTTTTGAAACTCAAAACTCACTAAAAGGTCATTTGCTAGAATTTCCACGTATTTGCCCAAATATTAAAAAGAAGATAATATCAACTTCTTAAAATTACAAGAAATAGGGTAGTATTTGATTTGGAATGGAGAGTATCAACTACATACGAAACATGTAAATTTATTCATCTCTTCCTTTTTTATCTAATGCATATTCCTTATAATTTCAAATGTAATCTTTTTTGGAAAAAAGGATGAATAGACAGATTTATAAAAATTAAATAAATATTCTTATGCAAACCAAAAGACATATAGATTTAAATCAAAAAGAGAAACTTGAATGAATCCTACTTTTACGTCTAATTTTATAGATCTGGTAATGCAAATGCAAACAATATTTTTTATAGGTAAAGCCAGCCAGTTTTCTTATTGCAGTGCCACTTTTATTAAAACATAACAAGGTATGTTCTATACATGTGCAGAACAGCTAAAACTAACTTAAAAATTGTCAACACACAATACAAAGATATGACTTAGATGGGCATAATGCTACATAGGCTAAACCAACAACTCTTGGAACCCATCAAGCCTTACAAGAGGTAGGGTCCTCCCTAGATATGAGGGAAGTTTCCCTATATCATCTAAGTACCTAGAAAATAAAGTAACAAAATCTTGGATATAGTTTGGAGAATCAAAACAGTAGAAGAACTGCCTACCCCAAGAGGAATCCTTAAAGCATTCTTATTCCATTTGCCCAACTCCCCTTCTATCTCCCGAGTACAATTGTCATCATTCTTACTCTCTTGTACATTGACTAGCCTAAGTGTCTTTCTTCAAAGTTGTCTCGTGTAATTCCCAATGACTTGAAGCGGCTTACAAGGTCTTAAGACTTATGACTCTACCTCTACATTTGTAAGCCGACCCGAAGATACTATAACAGTTGACTCAACCACAAAACTTCCATAGATATGAGACATGAAAAACATCGTGCATGCCTATCATCTTCGCAGGTAATTCCCCTCTATAAGAAAGAATCCTGATTCTCTACAAAATTGTAAATGGTCTAAGAATCTCAGAGCAAATTTTCCTTTTCTTCTAAATCGAATAGCATTCCTTAAAGTGAGACCTTAACAAATATGAAGTCTCCGATAGAGAATTTCAAATCTTTTCTTCTCTTATCAGCATAATTCTTCAAGAAATTTTGGGTTGTCTTTGTAATACCCCGCCTCCGCTAGGGTCACTCGCAAAGGAATGCACTAGCTTTAGAGGGGCATTATTGGTAAACATGCACAGAAATATCACAAGACAGAACATATAAAAATAGCGGAAGTAAAATCAAACTTTCATAACATGAATAAATAAGGTCTAAAGCCTTTTACATCAGAGTACATCAAAACCTGTCTTGCAATAGTAAAGAAGCATAAAGACATTTTCATAAATTATTCCCCAAGTAAAAACAGTAAAGTAGCCATTAGCCAAGAAAAGTCCAAGCCATCCATGATGACCTTCAAGCAGAAGAAGTCCGAACTAAACAACAGTATTTCCTCCATGTAACCTGGGGGGGAAACGGAAGAAAAGAGGCGAAACAAAACGGGTCAGTCAAAAAGACTAAGTAAGCCCTATCTACTATTAACATAAAAACTAGTAAAGTTAACTGACATGAGAAACTGAGATGAACATAAGCATGATGACAAGATAGATAGGCTAAATCAAAATAACAGGATGAACTACTGAACTCAAATAAACTAAGGTGTCATGATAAATTACGATGTCAAGATAAAACAAGGTATCACATCGTCAGGTTTCTATCAAGTATAATATCCCCAAGATATCTATCACGTATAACGTCCCATGATATCTATCCTGCATTTAAGCTCTGCACCTACCGTACTAGTATCCCCACCGTATCATGTGTTAACCAAGAATGACCCTCACTCAAAAGTCGTGTAATGGTCCATGTCAACCTAATATATCGCATATATAGGTTACTCAACTTGTATGTTTTATTCCATGTAAATGTTCAGTCCCTTGCCGTAGACCATACAGGCTTTCCCATGAGATTCTACATTACTTTAACATAGTTCCATGATCCTTAAGATCGGTTTGGACTGTTACCCTAAACCTAGCTAGGGTCTTCCAACATGAATTATCGTTTGTACAACTAGGACTTATGCTACCTAGGGCCACTAGGGATTACGCTTACCTATTGCACGTTTTCGTATCTCGATTTTGGTTCAACCACCCAGGGCCACTGGGATTTACGCTAACCGTCAACCACGCCCTTTTTCCCACGCATTCATCGTGAATCGTTTTCCATGACTGTATGCACATGTATCACTTCGTGCCATCTGAGTCCTGTCACAGGGCAGATCGAGAAATACAGGACTCGGTCGAGAGCTTTCGATTTATCTGCCGATGCAGATGCTAAGGTCTGTTTTTCTATACGTGGCTATGGTCCCACGTGACCCCTCCCTCAACTAGTGAAAGACAAGACAGGATAAATCCTGTATGAGAACACAACACTGGCCAACCCACATCCAAGCCTTACCGCAACCATAATTAGATAGCAATTATGGTCTTTTGGGTGTTCTCTGCCTTTCCGTACGTACACGCTTGACCAAAGATGGTAGGTAGTCTGACGAAATGCTATCTAGGGTACGACCGTGTATCGTCGACTATCCCCTATCCATCCCCGTCTTTAGGTCGCTCGCATAGCAACCAAGGCATACTCTTGGTTCTTCTAACGCAGACCTTAACCTCTCATGAGCCTAGTATAATCACCTGGCAGCTCATAGAGGGATACCAAGAATACCCTCACGTTCCCCGAAGCCGCTGCTTCGTTACCCAGTTCGCTGGAGCCTTTATCTAAATCAGATACTTGCTCCTACTCGTATACTTAAACGATGACCTACCGTATCAGGTTACTCATCTATCTATGAACTGGTCTAAATTTCCTTGACTAAGAATCATTACTTAGTTATTCCTCAACTAAGGTTTACCACTTAGCCTTATTCCCGTTATCCTTGTTAACTACAGTTATCCCCTATCCTCAGAACTAGGGTTTACATAATGGATTAAGTGTCACTTAAGTTCATGACTTAACCCGTCTACCAATCATGTCAAAATTGGCTAAGTATCCAAGTCCAAGACTTAACCCGTCTTCAAATCATGTCAAAATTGGCTAAGTATCCAAGTCCAAGACTTAACCCTACAAACCATGCTCACGTTGGTTAAGTATGTATTAAGCAATTCACAACTTAACCTCGTCCAATTATCATTCTAGATTGGTTAAGTATATATTAACTTGACCCTATCAATTTACTCAGTCAAATCGGTCAAGTGTATTCAAGCGATTCGTGACTTAGCCTTATCATGTTTTCACGTTAGATCGGTTAAGTATAGGTTAACTTAACCTCAATAAATTCACGAGTTAGATTGGTTAAGTATAGGTCACTTAACCACATCAATTCATCATGTTTAGATTAGTTAAGTGTTTAACTTAACCCCATTAAACTACCAAGTGGGATTAATTAAGTCTAGGCTAACTTAACCCCATCTGATTTCCATGTTTAGACTAGTTGAGTCTAATCTTAACCCCATTCGTTAACCGTATTTTTCGGTTAAGCAACATTAAGAAAACTTACTTAACCTTACCAAGTTATCGCGTTGGATTGATTAAGTGTTGGTTAACTTAACCCCATCCACTAGTCATATAAAAATGGTTAAGTGTCATTAGGCAAATCAAGTTACTTAACCTACCCAACCTTGTCATGTTTTGTTAAGTATCATTAGCCTAATCAAATTACTTAACCCATTTGTCCATGTCATATTTGGTTAAGAGTCATTAATCAAATTAACTTAACCCTATCATGTGGCATTAATTACTTAATGCACCTTCACCTCTCACATTAGACTTTGTTGTGGTTACTAGTTAAGCCGGTCGGTTCCGGGTAGCTTTACACCACAACTTGGTCTAACCTCGGGTTCAAGCACAACATGACCAACTTCTCACATTGGGTCCTATTGTTTGCAACTACTAGTTAGGCCGGTCGGTTCCGGGTAGTTTTACGTTGCAAACTCAACCCAACCTCGAGTTGGCCACACTTATATTATCTAAGTGTCATGTCCATCATGTTTCCCAAAACATGTTACAAGTTTTCAAGCATTTGGGTAGACCTAACTTAATAGGTAAATTCCCAAAGGGTAGACCTAACTTAATAGGTAAATTCCCAAGCTTATGTTTTTATGCATACTTACATGTCAACTTCCATGTTATATTTCAAGTCATGTTTTCAAGTTGTATTTTCATGTCATTAGAAATTACCCATAACATAACCCAACGCTTTTAAACTCGCATATACGTTCGCGACAACGTAATGGATTAAAAGAAGAGACTTGGCAAAGGCAAGACAAAAATGGATATTAAGCCACAAGTTAATCATGGTGGCAAATGAGGCACAAATGTGTTCATTAACTTGCATGTTACATTCTTAAGCCTCAAAACATGCATAAACCCAAACTTGGCACATAAGCGAATCATGGTGACAAAAGATATGGAATGATGACTAGTAACTTGCATATATCATCATATAAGGGTTATGACTTCATATGCAAGTTGACATAAAGGTTATGAGGGTTCTCATGTTGCCTAATGCAACATTTCAACATACAGGTTGTAGCTTTTAGCTCACAAGATCAAGATAATGACTTCATAAACTTGCATGACATGATAGCATGTATCATACTCAATGATCAAACCCAAACTTGCAACATGAACATTTAACTTCATAGTTAATATCTAAGAGTAGGGAAAGGGCTTACATTGCTATGAAGGCACAAAAGATATGACAAAGCCCTTATGCAATCAAATAGACCCAAAATGCAAGCTCTAACATAAAAACCCTTGAGCCAAAATGATCAAAACCCTTGCTTTATGATGCAAAGATAGAAACTTGACTTGAATGCAAGCTAATGACACTCATACAAGCTTGAAAACACTTGTATGCATGGAAAATCTCTCATAGAAACCATTTAGAAATTTTATGAAGAGAGTGGAGGCCATGAGAGGTAAAATTTTGCCATAGTTTAGTTGCATGAATGAATAATGAGGATTTAGGATAGGTTAGGGTCTTAATTATAGATTAGGCAAGTGTTTTAGGCCATAGGATTAAACCTAGATTCAATCCAAGCCATCAAAGCATGTCTTGGGGAAGAAGTCAAGTGTAGGAACCATCAAGGGCCTTTAGATTAAAGATGAACCATGAGAACCATCCAAATGCAAAATCTGCATTTGAGCGAATCGGCCCACGGGTTGACAGCCAAACACCCTGGATTAACCCCTAGTCGACCCAGCAGGCTCGGGTCGACCTCAAAAATCGGCCGGTTCGGTTATTCCCCTCTCCCAATTCGCTGTTTTGAACATTTTTGCATATTTATTTATTTAATTTTCAATTATATATATATATATATATCAATATATATATATATATATTTCTCTGCGCAACCCATTTCACTTAATTAAGTATACTTTAATTTGGGAATTTTTCGTGAAACTTCGCGAGGCCATATCTTGGTCATACGGACTCCGATTCTCGAAAACTCGGACTCTATTTCGCGTATTTTTCCGAGACGAACGCAATGGCATAGCCCGTTTCCCTTGATTCAGATTTTACAGTTTAATTCTGCCTCCATTTATGTTATAACAGGTTATTGAAAATACGGGTTGTTACAGTCTTCATTTAGAATGCTGGATGATCTCAATCTTGTCCGTTGTTTCTCTTATCATCTCAGGTCCAAGTATTAGTTTCTCTCCTATTTCCAGCCATCACGAGGGTGAACTACATAGTCCCCTGTGCAACGCCATGCACGATGTCATTCCAATACCTGATCAACAACTATTATTGTTGGCGACCTCAAATAGATGAAGGTGACCTTCACACAATCATTCAAAATCAAATACACAATCCCTTAGAAGATCTTCTAACACTCGACTAACTCTTTTGGTTTGCCTACCAGTCTGCCGATGATAAGTAATACTCATATGTTGCCCAATCTATAATGCTTTTGCAAGCTATTCCAAAATCCACTAGTGAATAGATCTCCATCACTAATTATACTCTTGGGTATTTCATAGAATCAAACTATCCATCTGGTAAAAAACTCAGCCAACTTTGATGTCATTCTTGTAGACTTGACAAGAATAAATCTCATGCTTTTGGTCAAGCAATCAACAACTACCCAAATGTTATTACATTCTACACTAGTGCTTGGCAACGCATCAATGAAATCATTTGGTACTTGCTCCCATTTATGTATAGGAACTTTTATTGGCTTTAAAAACCCATTTGCTTTCTTCTCCTTAGCTTTAATCAAATGGAAATTCATACGCTTTGTGATGAATCTCCCAACATCTGTCTTCATACCTTCCAATAGTAGACTCTTGCTACATCTTGGTACATATTGTTACCATTGGAATGAACAGTCAACGAGGACTAATGACATTCTCTTAGGAATTCGTCTCTCAATCTATATACACCAGGAACGACCAATCATCCATCCTTACAAAGCCAACCATCTCAATCAATTTCACATTGCTTAAACTCTACTGACTCGGCTCCTATCTCCAATCTATTAACAACCTCGACAAGATTGGCACCTTACCTCTGGCTTTTGCCAATCATTTTGATGAGAGTAGCTCTGGTAGATAAATTCTGTAACACCCCACACTTTCCGAGCTCGAATTTCGACAAAAATCAAAAGTCAAATCCATCCAAGCACGAAGAGTATAAATTTGGTACTTGCAAATAATGAGCACGACTATAATTAGAGTAAATAAAAATAACTCACATCGTAAACGAAATAGGATAACAAATACTGACTAAGGCAACTACCTTAAGGCACATCACCACATTGATATCGAGCTTGAGAGAACGAGAACTGAAAACCAAACTTGAAAACTTGCTAAGACCTGTCTTCCCCAAGCTAAACCAGAGAGTTGTTATGAGGAGGAGGGGTTTAAACAAGTCCTGGTGAGTAGAAAATGTATAACACTATCTACAATACACAAATGTACTCCATTTGGTCAAAACCAAAACATATGTCTAAAAGTGCTGGTAATTCTAACCTAACCTATTTAGAATATACGCACGACGACTAAACACTAAACCCATGGTAATATTCAAGAATCCATACCTAGCAATATTGCAATACTGAGGTAGAACGTTACGCATAAGTATGAAGCCTTTAAACCACCATTAACTAGTTAAGAGGCAGACAACAAAATTCAAACTGTCCCACACGGAGGGTACTTGTTTCATGCATAACCACTTAATACCTCGTTACCTATAAGGTAAGGGCAGATACTTATGATCACTTAATATCCAAGGCAGACCTTTTGGTCACTTAATATATGCGACGGTTTATTCTACCCTAATATGATTTAGAGGACACTAGGTACTAAGTCCTACTATTCCAAGGCTTCCGTCATTCACGTATATAGTTATGCCCCACATAGGAAGAGAGTTAGTAAGCACTCACTTATAACCTATAGGATAGGTAGACGACATCTCACCATTTATGACCTTCCCTCGGCGGACCCCTTGTTACTATCTTGGAATTTAAATCATTATTTTCATAAATGATATGTTACTTAAAAGACAACATCTTAGAAGTGATCTAAAAGTGATTTGGGTTCAATTGCCCATTAAGGATGAATATATAATGAGAAACCATTTTGATTGGGTTTGAATTACATATTTATGTCGGAGGATTAAGTACGTGAATGTTTTAGGATAAGAGATTTGGAATTTAATTAATAATAAATAAATTAAATGAGGCTTAGTGATAAGTATGGGAAACCTTTGATTTGTTATATGTCTTTGTGTTTTTTAATAGTTAAATAACCGACAATCAAATCTTGATCAAAATTTTACTTTGGAAATATCTTGGAAAATGCTTAAGTTATACAATATACTCATCCCTATTAATGATTTGTTGTGATATAAACCTCATTTAGTTATCTAAGGGTAAAGGATAAGAAAATCCGTCTTCTAGTGGTTATGAGGTGAACTTCATAGTTACCTTTGTCTGTTTATTTTCTAAGGGTTGAGTTTACCGAAAAACTTTCGATAGTCATTTCTGAAGAGATCGAGATCGGATTAAGTATTCAAAGACCACTTCGATCCGGCTGAGCAGTGTATATGGAAGACATTGATGATGATGAAGTTAAGGAAATCTTGAAAACTAAAGTTGAAGGCATAGACATTCGAAGTGGAAAGGGCTGCTTGCTGATGTGTATTGTTAGCTACTAGGATTATACTTATAGTAGTAGTCCGTACATTATGGGTCTTGCACGATGCAAGGACTTCGTGTTACTTATCCTGGGGATTAGTCCCGAAATAAGAGAAAAAAGAATGAATTGATCTTGTAGGATTCCCAAGAAATTCTTCGATTTCTTTCGAAAGCAGATGATTGTTCATCTGCTTCTCACTTTTTGTGAATAGCCAGGACAATGAGAAGATCCAAAAAGGCATTTCGGAAATCTATCTAATTCTATCTTTGTTCGTTATGTTTGAAGAAAGGAAGGATCATAGTAAAAGAGTACCTTTGGATTGTCTTATTCGTAACTGTCTCGATTTTCAACCTTTGAAAACCGACATCTAATACATCCAAGTATTCAAATGCCAGAATTCCAAACGTCGGAATCTGCATCGCCTGGGATTATAACACATTAAAAACAACAAAATGAAATACAAATAAGAATTTCATTAATACAACATCTGGGTTACAATGGGCTAAAACACAACTACAACATCAGAGTATATACATATCTAGTTATACAGACTACTAGATACAAAATAAAACAGCGGAAACACAACTATGATATACCGAGTGAATCCAAAAACATCTAACTTCACCTTAGAAAGACCCCAAACCAAAAAAGATCTAAAATCCAAAAGAAAGCTTTACAGGAACTCCACAGACAAACTCCAAGATGCTCCTACCAAGACCTGAGAAAATGCTCCAAGATGCTGCTACTAGAACTTGACCACTAGGTTGCCCATGTGGAAAATTATAGGCATCCAGAGTTTGAGGGAAACAAAAAACTCCAGGTCAGTCATGAGACTGGTGTGAAAACTATATATATTTGTTATGTGCAGTGAAATTCGCAATGCTTTTTGGAAAATTGAAGCTACCATAAGGTCTCGTGACACACACAAAATGCAAACGTAGACATGGGTGATGTTTCTCCTTATGATAACCAAAGATGCTTGATATGTGAAAATTTTCATTTGATATTATTACTAGTGTTGAAAATCATTTTGCAAGTAAATGTATCAGTTCTAGCCAGCATAATACCCCATCTATCATGTTGACATATATTATACAACTAAAACCGTATGGGTTCATAGTGGAGAATGGATCTCCAACAAATGACCAGACTAAGGAACTTCCTTACCTGATGGGTACACCTCTAGAAGGATGTCCTGAGAACTCGTTGGCTCTCTACTAACGCAAGGTCAGGTTATCCATTAACTAGATAACTTAGAGCATTCCTGAGTATGCCATCTCCCGGTTGTTACCCATCTTTTACTGAGTCCCCGTAATATCAACATCCATAGAAGTAATACCTGAGCTCCATACCATGGTCCAATTTTTATTTAGAAGGATATGACACCCCATATCCTTGCTCCATTTTTCCTGATTTGGCCATTTCCTGGGTATGCGGCTTGCTGAAGTCTCATGACACAAAGTTATGCTTATCATTAAGCCATGCTTTGATGATCAATAGCTCTCACTTATTATACCACACTATCATTTCATAATACATAATCTATAATTACTAATCGTATAACCTTTGAGCTCGTACGTCACAAAGAAGGGTTCCACTCCACCAATCTTTACCGTAGGACTACCCGAATATATTGGACAGCTATGAACTGACTTGTTAACCTTCATCGGCTTTGACAATATATTTTAAACAAATATATTTTATTTGGAGCATAAGGAGGCTGGCGCAAGGGGCGGTGATGGGTAGCCGAGCTTGGACGTGGGTTGTTGGTGGTTTAGGCTGAGCTTGTGTGTGGTCTAGGAGGGTATGAGGTATGTGACTGGGTGGCGCAAGGAGGAGGGGAGGTCCGAAAGTGGATGGGGAAGAGATGGCCAAGATTTTGACCAACGTTGGGGTGCAAGAGGAGGAAGGAGGTAGCGACCTAGGGTGGTGGAAGAGAAGGTCGAATTGAGGAGGAACTAGGGCCGAACCTATGTGGAGAGGGAAGGAAAAATAAAAGTGGGAGGATGAGGAAATCAGGCTATGGAAGCCATGGCTACCAAGAAGAGGAAGAAGGAGAAAATGATAAGAGAATGAAATGATGAAAAATGAAAGGAGGAGGTGTGACACATCATAGGACATGTGTTCTTACCATGTTAATACCACCAAGTGGAGCTACACTCAATAACTATTGAAAGTAAAAATGTGAAGGAAACAAAATGGAGACGAGGTTTTAGAGTGGTTTAGCCTTGTGTTAGGCCTACATCCACTGTGAATGGAGTTTGCATTATCATGATGATGATTACAAGACATATCAACTCTCATTTTTATACATTTTTCTATTCTCTCAATATATCCTCACTTTTACTTACAAATCTCGCTGAGATTCACAGGATTCAATGGAGGAATGGAAGAATCTATGATGAAGGAAGACGGACATGCGACGGAGGAGGAGGACATATTTGATCTTTTTGCACTTATAGGATTTCAACGAATGTCATGGTCGAATGGATGAAAGATCTTCGGGTGACAACGATGATCATGGCTGAATTGTTTAAGGAATGGCTAAGGATGGAATTTAGCAGCACTTCGTGGTGGTCGGAGCTCCCCCTTCTTGGTGGAGGGCGCGACCTATTTATAGGTGACCCCTTATGGAGGGTTGAATTGGAATGAGTCACTTGTCCCATTAATTACTAAAATGCCTTCGCCCGGTTGTAGCCAGCTATCAACAACTGTCCCCAACTGTCCAGTAAAAGTGACTTTACAAGGGCGAACGACTCTATGAGAGTGAGTGACTTCCCAAGTCCGAAAAACTTTAGGCGAGCGATCCCATGCAGGCGGGTGGGTTGGTTGAAATGTCGTGCTTGATTGTAGGTAGATGGACGATCAACACTTTAATTGGATGAAAATGCCTGATTAAAACAGTAATGACAGACCAGGGGTCGAGCGACTAGGGCTATAATCTGTGAGTGGATATAGAGCGTGTGCGCGATCCCTGGTATCTTTGGACTCTCATCTGTCTGATGGGTCAATTCTTCTCCTTTCTTTGTTCAATCAAACTTCCTGATACGGGGACAAGCGAAACGACCCTTCCAGGCTGTGTAAGCCTTTGTGTCGCACCGTTCTTGGGATGGTCTCGCATGTGCGACTTCTTCGTTGGACCAAACTATGCCACGTGACTAACCTTGGTTGCATTTGAGCGGGCCCCCTGACCGTTCTAATCTGCACAACTTTCCCAGTCGTATTCAACCCTTCGTAGTGTGTGACCGTCCCTGACCTTTCACCGACCGTCTGAGTATATTAAGAAGCATTTTGCATGACTGACCCTAATGATGCCCGATCCATAATACAAACACAGACTTAATTAAAAACCAATATATGTGTGGTTCCGATTTTCTGTGATGCGATCATGCTTTCGTAAGGTTCATACGTGCATGTATGCTTGATTATATTTACGGTCGTGCATGTGTTGATCCACTCAGCTGAATTTAAGACCGCTCGTTCGCATGTCACGTACGGACTAGAGAATTGACACGTTGCTTCAGTCCGTTGGTTCTTTTAACCTTCCTTTTACTTTATATATTGCCTCCCTAATTTACCGTTTCTTATTTCCTTTCTTCCAAAGAAACCTTTAATGGTAGCATTATCCTAAGCACTTGCTCAATGTTGAAGCTTTCGATTACTTTGGTCGTTTCAACATTTCGACTTACAACTGTTCATGGTACCTCCATCGAAACTTTGCAACTTCAAAATTGACCTAGGCGGTCTACTTGCCCAAACTTGAGATTGTGCATTCGCTCGTAAGTAGACTTTTCTTCTTAATCTTTTTTCGATTGAATCTGAAACATGAACTTGATAAACTGAAAGACCCAAACTTTAACCAAAGTTGTCCATTATGGACTTCTTAGAGTCTATTGTGATTCCAATTAGGTCTTTACAAGGTTACACAAGCGATCTTCGTTTTTTCCAGTCTTTCAATAGTGTGCTTGTCGAAATGTTTTTTTTTAACATCTCTTTATTGTATGCTTGTGCAATTTTGTTGATTGCCACCCGAATTATCAACGGTTTTTTTTCTTCGTATCGTGAAATTGAGGAATTTGTAAAAACTGTTGGTCATCTTTATCTGTCTTGTTCTTATATTTGATATGGAAAATTTTCTTTTCCACTGTCGTGTAGACTTGTGCTTAAGTTTTGTGGTCACCAATCTTTAATTTGATATGGGTCATTCTAGTTTAGGTTCTCTATGAAGTTGGTTATAAATGACTTATCGCGTCTGAGTATGCGTGACCGCCTTGACTCGAACTCAAGTACTCGACATGATGTAGTTGGGCGTGCTTACGCAAAAAAAATGGTATGAACTTGGATATGGAACCTGGTTATTCATACGCTAATGACCAAATCCCATTGCGACTAGCCAACTAGATGTTGCGCAAACAGTAAAATATCTGTGTTGTGTTATTCCTTAATGGGTTAAATTCGCTGAGTTATTTCTATTTGTCCTGTAAGGATCGGTTATACATGGCTTTATTTTAGTTTGCACTTACCTAGCTTCTGTCCTTCTGATAACACTATTTCTTTGATGACATAATATTTATGTAAGATTGATAACTCATTATCAATCACTCCAAAGTCCCAAAACTAAACCATGTCTGGACCAACTGGAAGTTCTAACTAAACTGCAGCAATCACACGAGATACTGCCCCCACGGTAGATGTTGGTTGACATTTCCCAAAACCCCGGGCTCTTTCCACTTCACCTTGTGAAAGGCATCCAATAGAGCTTTCTATTAGCTCGTTTCAACAATTGTGCAATCAATTTGGAATTTCGGAAAAGGAAGAAGCCAAGCTGCCGGGTGAGAAAGAGTTTGCGGGTATTCCCCTAGCTGGGTACGTTGCTGTTACTCGTGGTATGCAGGTGAGCGGGGCCATTCCTCCTTTTAATCCTTATTTAGAAGTGATTCTCCAGAGCTTGGCTATTGCTCCATACCAATTACACTCGAATGGTAATGCGATTTTAATAAGCCTTTATATCCTCTTTATGAGAGAAAAGCAACGTGCTCCTTTATTTGAAGATATATGCTCCTTATATTCTTTTAAAAAGAGGAATCAGCGTCCCTCTATTATTTTTGTAGAAAGACGGGATCCCAGAATTATTACTGGCCTGGTGGACAGTGTTCGAGGATTTCCTAATCAATACTTCTTTGTCTGATGTCCTAATAGTTTCTGTGGGTTATGGATGGAAGGCGGTGAGTTTATTTACTTCTCAGACTTCCTTCTTCTTTTTATCTCGTTACTTAAGTCCTTGGTTTTGCTATAGCGATCCTGATCAAAGTATCGCCTTTAATCAAGATCTCTATAATTTTTTACTGGCTATTGGGGAAGGTGAGAGAAACAGGAAGTTTTGATTACCAAAGATTTCTTTCATCTTTATAACTTGTTATCTCCTTTGCGCTCCTTCGTGGTGGATGCTTCAGATAAAAAGGATGCCGCTAGGAAATCTCTGGTCAAGAGGACCTCGAAGAAGAAGTGCCCCAGCTCCACAAAAAGTAGTAAAGCAATTCTTAAACCCAAATTGATTTCCGCCAAACAGGTAGTGTCTAAGCGTCGTAAGGGAAAAGATCTCATGATTTCATTGGACCAGACTGAGAAGGAGGGGTTTTCTCTTGAGGTAACCGACCAAGAAAATGTAAGCGTGACCTCCTCAAAACCTGCTCTGGGTCTAGTGAAAGAGAATGAGCAGCTTGACAACATTAGGGCGACTTCTAAGGAAGCTTTGAATGTTGATGAAAGCTCTCCCATTCGGGATAACCAAGAGAAAGGTGGTTCAGTGACTTTTAAAGATCTTGATGCTTCATCTTTGGCTGAAGGCTTTACCCAAGGTAATAATGTTGTTCAAATATTTGAACTTTCAAATCTTAAATACATGAATTCCCAAAGCCCTTGTTTCTAGACTGGGAAAGTGTTTTGCATTGTCAGGGACTGTTTTAATTTCTCCTTTTTCATCTTGCCCTGGTACTTTATATTTGTGTTAAAATTCTTTCTTTTTCCAGATTCAGGAATAGGATCGTCTTTATCAGACAGCTTTTCTCAACAAGCTGGTCTTGTTAATCCACAGAAACTCCTACAGTCCTACCTTTCTCGCTGCTCAAAGCGTCCTCGATTACCTTCAGATTCCTCAATTGATCTTGCTTCTGAATCATCACTGGTAAATCAACAGAAGAAGAGGATGCACAATCATTTACAAACATCTGTAAAAGAAGCTACGGGCAATGAGGATGCTAAGGAAGAGGGGAGAAATGATGAGAAGGATAAGGATAAATCCAGGGAACCTCATAAAACGACCGAGCTCTTGGACCCTAGTTTTTTGGTCCCTCTGGGAACATCCTCCATAACCTCTCAATCTATTGTTTCCACCTCCTGCTAAATCCAAACGATCCTCGATAGACCTCGTTACGAAATTTCCTCGGGTAATCCAAAGATGAAGGATCGATTCGAAGGTTGGGATTTGAGGGGAATAGATTTTGACTTAGACCTGTTCCCATACGATGATCAGAATGTCATTGGAGAGCTGAGTGCTATTGTAACACCCAGCGAATTCTAACTGTGAAACTCACAAATTAAAGTATAATTAATTCCAAATTAAAGAACTAAGGGAAACGGGATATGCCATTGCGTTCGTCTCGGAAAAATACGCGAAATAGAGTCCGAGTTTTCGAAAAACGGATATCGTATGAAGAAGTTATGGACGAACGAAGTTGGGCGAAAAACCGGAGAAGGGTCAGAATGTACTGGCGCACTTGGGAAGTGCGCCAGAACAAAAATGAACTGGCGCACCTGTGAAGTGCGCCAGTACATTTTTGACCTGGCGCACCTGCCAAGTGCGCCCAGGTCAAAAATGACCTGCTAGCCAGGTCTGGTCTAGCCCTGGCTGGCCAGGTCTGTGTTTGGCCGATTTTCAGAAGCTTGCTTTGTCATTAGGGCTAGGTGGCAGGCTCTAATTGGTTTCTCTTTCGAATGAATGGCTACGATCAATCCAAGCAACATCAATGGTCCTAATCAGTTCATTACCTCTATATAAACAACCCTAGACTAACCCTAATCTATTCATTCAAAAATAAGAACAAAGCCGCCATGTTGCTGAGGAACGACTAAGAGTAGCCGCCAATTGGAGAGAGAGGATTAGGAGGCAAATTCTAAGGCATAAAGCAACTCAATCGAATTAAACCGCATCTCCAAATTCCTAAATTAGAGAATTCGCCGCAACGATTGTAAGTAGAGTATTACTTTGGTATGAACAAATAATTGTGTTGGTTTGTATGCTTGAATTGTGGCAATAAAGTAATTCATATTTGTGCGTTCTTATCAATTTGAAATATTATATACGTTTGAATATTCTTGAATTATGTTATTCAATTATAAAGAACTACATGCGGTAGTTCTATGCAAGTATACGTTTGGAATATTTCGCAAATTATGTAATCCATGTTGAAGCTACATGTATGTAGTTGATTTAAATTCATGCAAGTTTGGGGCTTTGCTACTATGCCATCATAATGTGTATTTTTATACAAACGTCATTTTTATGAAGTAATTGAAATAGGTTTGGGTTATCATAATCCATATGAAATTAGGTTGAAAATTGGGCATCATGTATTAAGCCATGCTTTTGTACTAGAAAACCTATTGGCAAACTTATGAATATGGCTAGGCTATGAATGATATTTGGCATAATTGAAATCCATGATTAAGTCTATCTTGTTTACAAGAATTTTATGATGACATATGTGGTACATAGCTAGGTTAGGCTCAAAAATCCCTTTTTGTAAGTTTACATGACCAAAGTAAGAATCATGATTTCATGTTAGAAATATTTATGCCATGGTTATGTGAACAAATTTAACTATACTTATGCCATGCTTATGTTTGATATTATGCCATGCTTATGTTTGACATTATGCCATGCTTATGTTAGAGATATTTATGCCATGCTTATGTTTGACATTATGCCTAAATAAAAATATAGGTTCATGTGTCAATAATGATACCCAATTTAGATTCTTATCTCAACTACAAGTTCACATGCTTTGATTCATGTCACCTACGCTTTATGACCAAAGTATATATGCAAGTACACCAGTTTCTATTTTGTATTTCCAACGTCATATTGCAAGTTCATGCGCTCACCTTCCCCTCTTTGTGTATGTAATCACGCTTTAAGCCTCCCCTTTTCGCATGGCTAAATTGGGCTTTAAAAGGCTAAGCCCAATATATATGTAATAAACGGACGTGTAAAACGGGGGAAAATAACGTTGGGTTAAAATTACTAATGAATGGAAATATAAAATAGAAGGGCCCAAATTCAAGTATGGGTTGGGCCCATGAGTGGTGTAACCTTTACACCATTAACTTAATAATTGGCCGCAAATATTTACATATAAGAAAATAAAGAAGAAAGACAAAAATATGTAAATGTAGAACATACGATGTGTTTAACCCGAGGTTGGATCGAGTTGTGATGTAAACCTGCCCGGAACCGCCCGGCTGTCCAGTAGTCACAACAATACCTATCCAATGTGGGAGGTTAAACATAGAGCCCAATAAGGACCCGAGGTTAGACTGAGTTGTGGCGTAAGACTGCCCGGAACCAACCGGCAACAGGCAGCCACAACAATACCTGTCTAATGTGAGAGGTCAGGGCCTTAATAAGACAATTAAGGCTGAGTCAGGATTGTTAGGATTAAGTGAACTAAAGACTTAATCAAAATGGAACATGCTAAACTAAACGGACTGGTGGGGGTTAGGTTAGAAAACACTTAACCAACTAAGCATGTTGGCTAGAGATAGAAAACCTAGTAAGGGGGGACCCTTTTCAGCAGTAACCCTAGAAGGTGTATCAGGATACCCTGAAACTAGGCAGGGTGGGGCACGATTACTGGGATGATTGTAAGAGGTCAAATCGACGGCGGTGGTGTAGCAGTGTAGGTTCTAACGGGGTGCGGGCGTGCACACACTCCGGCGCAGAAAAATAAGGCACTGGGCACCAGTAGCATACCTGTGCATTCTAAGGTTGTGTCGGGCCGCTGCCATGGGACTTGATACACCCCATGGTGGGACCAGCATAGGTAACTACAACATCGGGGGCCGTAAGACACATGTAACTATGCGAGTAGGAGCCGATCATCATTGAATGGATCACATCACCCTGATTATGGGGTGCCAGTTGGAAACTAGTTTATATGGGTTCAGAGATTAACATGGGGTACGATAGTATATTCGACCCTAGACAACTTAACCAAGTTTATAGTGCTTGCCCACTTCTTGTTAATACTTATCATACCCAGTTCTTTATTCATAGACAAAATAGTACTAGACTTACTCAGGCTTTATGTCTGACTCTACTTTTCTTTCGTCTTCTTTTCTTCCGTTTCCCCCCCCCCCCCCCCCAGGTCCACAGAGAGGGAACACAGCAGCTTGACCAACCTTAACATCCAGCTTGCAGAAGAGAAATGTATTGCTTGGACTTTCCTGTTTTGAACTATGGCTTTGGACAATCACTATGGGAGCTTTTGCAGTTTTATCTATGTTTTCTTTATGCTTCTTTAAATAATGTAATCAAGACAGATTATGAAAGTTTTATGTTATGTTTTGGAAAAAGATGTAAGACAATTATGGTGATGTTGTTGTAACACGTATTTGCTTTTATGAAATAAAAGTTTGTTGATTTTCCGCTGTTTACAAATATGTGTTCTTATATCTGTCTTGTATATCTGTGGCTTATACTTATAAACCTCCACCAAAATTAGGGCATTCCCTTTGAGAGTGACCCTAACGGAGGTGGGGTGTTTCACTTGGTATCAGAGCATAGGTTTACCAGATAAGATTAAAAGTTTTGAAAAATTATTTTCAAAAAAAGAAATTTAAAGAAGCATTTTTAAAAGAAAAATATTATTTTTATTTTAAAAAGGCAAAGTCCACTCCCCAAAGCCATAGGTACTATCTCTTATCCTTCGTTTTGAATCTATCCTTTTTGTTTCAGCATGTCCCAAGAACTTAACTTGCCGGAAGGGGTGCCAATACCTGGTTGGTTTAGACGGTTCTTAGAAGCAAGAGCCACTCAGCCAGGTCCTACCATTCCTCCTCCCCCAACTGCGGGAAATCATCCAGCTGCAGCAGCACCTTTTCCTCCACCTCCTCCTCGGGGAAACACGTTTGCTAAGATATGTAAAGATTTTAAAGCTATGGGAGGAAGGGATTTCCATGGAACTGAGTCCTTCGTAGCAGCTAGGAATTGGCTGAAAGAAACGGAAGACCTATTCATCATCTTTGAGGTAGAGGATAGACAAAAAGTACAACTGGCGGTGTGGCTATTGAAGGGCGAGGCTTCCTACTGGTGGGAAGTCACTAATGCTGAAAGACCAGTGGAGACATGGGAGGACTTTAGAGCAAGGTTTGAGACTAAATTTCTCTCAGATGCGGAAAGAAGTTTGCAGTTGGAAAAATTCTTATTTCTTAAGCAAGGGGACAAGACTGTCAGAGAATATGTGAATCAGTTCGATGAGCTGGCTAGGTTTGGGCTTGACCTAGTCAACACCCCGCACAAGAAGGCTCTCCGTTTCGTCAAAGGGTTGAATGAGCCATTACACAGTTTGGCCATGACCCATATACCCATTGGAGCCACGTATGAAAGATTGGTGCAAATGGCATTGCTGAATGAAGAGGATAAGGGCAAGAAGGAGACAAAGGCAGAAAGCTCTCAAGGGAAGAAAGAGGGTTTGCAGCCTAAGAAGACAGACTTTAAGAAAGGCGGGAAAGGCAACAAAGAGAAGAGGAAGTGCAATTTCTGTGGCAAAGTGGGGCACTTAGTAAAGGACTGTCGGAAAAAGAAGGCCAAGGAGAATGGTGGGTGCTTTTCTTGCGGTGAGACGGGCCACAGGGCGAAGGACTGCCCAAAGAAACGAGGACAGGGGCAGAGGGCTGGATCCACCTCAGGGGCACAAGTTCATGTGCTGGAAGCGCCACCTCTGCAACAGCGAGGTATAAATACTTCTGTAGAAAGTGTAGTTTATCTTTGTGATCACCCCGTTCGCACTTTATTTGATTCTGGCGCATCACACTCCTTTATCTCGTCTGCTCTAGTAGAATCTCTGCACCTAAAAACTAGTATGGTAGAGGACCCCTTAATTGTTTCAAACCCAATTGGGGGCCCAGCTCATTTGTCTATGATCTGTGTGGGATTGAAAATTTCTATTCTAAGCGTAGAATTTCAATGTAGTGCCTTTGTTTTGGGCTTTTCGGGTTATGGTTTGATTTTGGGTATGGATTGGCTATCCAGTAATGGGGCCATCCTTGATTGCGAGAAAAGGGTTGTTAGGCTCCTAACCCAGCTCGGTAATACTTTGGAAATTTCTTGTAATCCCTCGTATGCGGTTATGCTTAGTTATCTTGAATCGCTAGATGCCTCTGTTGAAAATTTGCAATCAGTTAGAGTGGTCCGGGAATATCCGGATGTCTTCGAAGAGGTGAAGGGCTTGCCTCCGAAGCGGGAAATAGACTTCCGCATATATCTTGTAGGTAATGCAAAGCCCGTTGCATTGCCCGTTAGACACATGGCTCCACGAGAAAGGAAAGAGCTCAGTAAACAGATTAAAGAGCTTCTAGAGAAGGGGTTCATTAGGAGGAGCATTTCAGAATGGGGCGCTCCAGTGGTGGTCGCTACAAAGGCGGATGGTTCACTCCGTCTATGTGTTGACTATAGGGAGCTCAACAAGCTAACGAAAAAGAATAGGCACCCTCTCCCTAGAATTGACGATTTATTTGACCAGCTTGTAGGAGCGTCTGTTTTCTCCCAACTCGATTTAGCAACCGGTTTTCATCAGCTAAGGGTGGCTGAAGATAGCATCGATAAAACGGCATTCAGAACCCCAGACGGCTTCTTTGAATGGCTTGTCATGCCTTTCGGCTTAACAAATGCACCTGCTTAGTTCGTGGACCTGTTGAGTAGGGTATTTAGAGATTTCCTCAACAAATTCGTAGTGGTCTTCGTAGATGATATCCTTATCTTCTCAAAGAGTGAAGAGGAACATGCTCAGCACCTAAGGGCAATCATGGAAACTTTGCGAGTCCATCAACTAAAAGCCAAATTCTCCAAATGCCACTTTTGGAGAGAAGAGGTGAGGTTCCTTGGGCACATAGTATCCAAACAAGGGTTAGCAGTGGACCCTGCGAAGGTAGTGGCGGTACAGGATTGGAAGACACCAAGGAATGCAACTGAGGTCCGAAGTTTTCTAGGACTAGCAGGTTTCTATCGAAAGTTTATAAGGGATTTTGCGAAAATCTCAGCTCCGCTCACAAAATTGACTAAGAAAAATCTAGTGTTCAATTGGGATTTGGATTGCGAGTTTGCTTTCCAACGACTGAAAAGGGCTCTTACAACAGCCCCAGTTTTGACACTGCCAGATGGGAGCAAGATATTCACTGTTTATACGGATACATGTGGGACAGGGCTAGGCGCCGTCTTAATGCAAGAAGGAAGGGTAGTAGCTTATGGCGGGAGGCAGTTGAAAGTGCACAAAAAGAACTACCCAACCCACGATCTTGAGTTAGCCGCCATCGTCTTTGCACTCAAGTCTTGGCGACACTATCTCCTAGGTGAGAAGTTCGAATTTTACACTGACCATAAATCGTTGAAGTATCTTTTCTCGCAGAAGGTTCATTTCACTTATGCATGAGTCGTAAAGAATCACCTTAGTAAGTTCATTTGGCAACAAAGTTGACAATTGTTTATTTTCAAGAGATAATTCATCTATGTGGGATACCTTCTAGTAAGTGAACAAGATCCAAGATTCACTAGTGAATTTTGGAGAGCTTGCATGGAACCATGAGTACGCAGTTAGGCTTGAGCCAAGTATACTAGAAGGAGAATAAGTGAAAGAGGAACGAGAAATAGGTTCCAACTCATATTTTGGAAACAAGAATTAAGAAGCTACGAAATTGTGAAGTTAAAGACGGACAAAGCATAATGGAGTTAAGCTCAAGAAATGCGACTTAGAAGATTGAAGACTAGATTCGTGCATAATATCTCTTCTTAAGAGTATATCCTTGATCCCTCTCTTCCTGTAGAGCTTACTTGCATAGTATCTTTTCTATATATCCTCTCGGTCCCATTCTCAATCCAATTTCTGTTGCAAACCACATAGGGAGTATGACTCATCTGTTAGTAACACATGTTGGGACTCGAGGGTGTTCATCGGTTTGACTAAAGTTTTTGGGTTTTTTAGGATACAGATTGGTCTTAGGAAGGGACTCCCTTGTGACCTAAAAGGAGTCCATCATGCTTAGTTGCCTAGAATCATATATGGTGGTTGGGTTGAGTAACTCTTTGGGTGTCAGTCTGATGTTGATTTCGGTCTTCGGGGCTGATGCTTAGGGAGTTCTTCTCCTAATCAATATATATGTGGCATAGGTTTTCAGTTTTGCCATTGCCTAATGGGCACAAAGTTTTTACTTGCTTCTATCATTCGACTATACCTTTAGATAGGAACAATTGGGAAAATGTCCTATAGATTAGAGCTACCCGAAAAATTGACCGGAGTCCACAACGTTTTTCACGTTTCACATCTCTGAAAATGTCTACATGAGTCTGCTGAGGTGGTAGAGCCAAATATCCTCAAAGAGGCCGAAGTGGAACGCGAAGCAACCATAAGAAAAGTTCCAACCCGCATATTAGGAACGGAAGTGAAGAAGCTACGCAACCGCGAAGTCAAGCTCGTCAAAGTCCAGTGGAGCGACGCCGAGGGAGACGCGACTTGGGAAACTGAAGCTAGAATCCGTACAGCCTACCCTTTTCTGTTCGAGGGTACATCCTTGATCTTTCTCTTTCCTTAAGTTGCGCTTTTATCTATCTTTTTTAGGTATATTTCCTCGACCTTATCTTTTAGGTAGAAACCCTTTGGATGGAAACATGTAATTGAAACATGTTATGGATGATGGTTGCAAGTGGTTGCAAGTGATTGCTAGTGATTGCTCGTGGTTGCATATACACACACAATCTAGGTTTTAGATCGGCTCAGCCACTTCATATTGCATATGCATATATATTTGCATTCGTATATGGTTGAACTCTAATGTGTTGTCATATGGATGTTGCATTTGTATTGAATGATTGTGCACTCATGTAGAATCAAGAATAGGAAAATTTGCATACATAATGGATTCATGGCACTTACATAATTCGCATTAAGGAGGTCAACTGAATCAGTAGACCGCCTGATTTTGCATTAGATAAGTACATGTACACACACACTTCGCATATGATCATGAAGCATTAGAAGTCTTTTAAGGACAATGGATGCTCGTGTTTTATGGATGAGTAGATGGATGATTGGATGTTAGGATATACATTCCTCCTAACTTGAAGATTTCGGGGACGAAATCCTTTTAAGTGGGGGAGAATGTAACACCCCGCGAATTCTAACTGTGAAACTCACAAATTAAAGTATAATTAATTTCAAATTAAAGAACTAAGGGAAACGGGATACGCCATTGCGTTCGTCTCGGAAAAATACGCGAAATAGAGTCCGAGTTTTCGAAAAACGGATATCGTATGAAGAAGTTATGGACGAACGAAGTTGGGCGAAAAACCGGAGAAGGGTCAGAATGTACTGGCGCACTTGGGAAGTGCGCCAGAACAAAAATGAACTGGCGCACCTGTGAAGTGCGCCAGTACATTTTTGACCTGGCGCACCTGCCAAGTGCGCCCAGGTCAAAAATGACATGCTAGCCAGGTCTGGTCTAGCCCTGGCTGGCCAGGTCTGTGTTTGGCCGATTTTCAGAAGCTTGCTTTGTCATTAGGGCTAGGTGGCAGGCTCTAATTGGTTTCTCTTTCGAATGAATGGCTACGATCAATCCAAGCAACATCAATGGTCCTAATCAGTTCATTACCTCTATATAAACAACCCTAGACTAACCCTAATCTATTCATTCAAAAATAAGAACAAAGCCGCCATGTTGCTGAGGAACGACTAAGAGTAGCCGCCAATTGGAGAGAGAGGATTAGGAGGCAAATTCTAAGGCATAAAGCAACTCAATCGAATCAAACCGCATCTCCAAATTCCTAAATTAGAGAATTCGCCGCAACGATTGTAAGTAGAGTATTACTTTGGTATGAACAAATAATTGTGTTGGTTTGTATGCTTGAATTGTGGCAATAAAGTAATTCATATTTGTGCGTTCTTATCAATTTGAAATATTATATACATTTGAATATTCTTGAATTATGTTATTCAATTATAAAGAACTACATGCGGTAGTTCTATGCAAGTATACGTTTGGAATATTTCGCAAATTATGTAATCCATGTTGAAGCTACATGTATGTAGTTGATTTAAATTCATGCAAGTTTGGGGCTTTGCTACTATGCCATCATAATGTGTATTTTTATACAAACGTCATTTTTATGAAGTAATTGGAATAGGTTTGGGTTATCATAATCCATATGAAATTAGGTTGAAAATTGGGCATCATGTATTAAGCCATGCTTTTGTACTAGAAAACCTATTGGCAAACTTATGAATATGGCTAGGCTATGAATGATATTTGGCATAATTGAAATCCATGATTAAGTCTATCTTGTTTACAAGAATTTTATGATGACATATGTGGTACATAGCTAGGTTAGGCTCAAAAATCCCTTTTTGTAAGTTTACATGACTAAAGTAAGAATCATGAATTCATGTTAGAAATATTTATGCCATGGTTATGTGAACAAATTTAACTATACTTATGCCATGCTTATGTTTGATATTATGCCATGCTTATGTTTGACATTATGCCATGCTTATGTTAGAGATATTTATGCCATGCTTATGTTTGACATTATGCCTAAATAAAAATATAAGTTCATGTGTCAATAATGATACCCAATTTAGATTCTTATCTCAACTACAAGTTCACATGCTTTGATTCATGTCACCTACGCTTTATGACCAAAGTATATATGCAAGTACACCAGTTTCTATTTTGTATTTCCAACGTCATATTGCAAGTTCATGCGCTCACCTTCCCCTCTTTGTGTATGTAATCACGCTTTAAGCCTCCCCTTTTCGCATGGCTAAATTGGGCTTTAAAAGGCTAAGCCCAATATATATGTAATAAACGGACGTGTAAAACGGGGGAAAATAACGTTGGGTTAAAATTACTAATGAATGGAAATATAAAATAGAAGGGCCCAAATTCAAGTATGGGTTGGGCCCATGAGTGGTGTAACCTTTACACCATTAACTTAATAATTGGCCGCAAATATTTACATATAAGAAAATAAAGAAGAAAGACAAAAATATGTAAATGTAGAACATACGATGTATTTAACCCGAGGTTGGATTGAGTTGTGATGTAAACCTGCCCGGAACCGCCCGGCTGTCCAGTAGTCACAACAATACCTATCCAATGTGGGAGGTTAAACATGGAGCCCAATAAGGACCCGAGGTTAGACTGAGTTGTGGCGTAAGACTGCCCGGAACCAACCGGCAACAGGCAGCCACAACAATACCTGTCTAATGTGAGAGGTCAGGGCCTTAATAAGACAATTAAGGCTGAGTCAGGATTGTTAGGATTAAGTGAACTAAAGACTTAATCAAAATGGAACATGCTAAACTAAACGGACTGGTGGGGGTTAGGTTAGAAAACACTTAACCAACTTAGCATGTTGGCTAGAGATAGAAAACCTAGAAACGGGGGACCCTTTTCAGCAGTAACCCTAGAAGGTGTATCAGGATACCCTGAAACTAGGCAGGGTGGGGCACGATTACTGGGCTGATTGTAAGAGG
Source organism: Allium sativum (assembly GCA_030737875.1). NCBI lineage: Eukaryota > Viridiplantae > Streptophyta > Magnoliopsida > Asparagales > Amaryllidaceae > Allium > Allium sativum. The sequence continues at coordinate 143,327,942 of CM060921.1, read as the reverse complement.
TCAAATCGACGGCGGTGGTGTAGCAGTGTAGGTTCTAACGGGGTGCGGGCGTGCACACACTCCGGCGCAGAAAAATAAGGCACTGGGCACCAGTAGCATACCTGTGCATTCTAAGGTTGTGTCGGGCCGCTGCCATGGGACTTGATACACCCCATGGTGGGACCAGCATAGGTAACTACAACATCGGGGGCCGTAAGACACATGTAACTATGCGAGTAGGAGCCGATCATCATTGAATGGATCACATCACCCTGATTATGGGGTGCCAGTTGGAAACTAGTTTATATGGGTTCAGAGATTAACATGGGGTACGATAGTATATTCGACCCTAGACAACTTAACCAAGTTTATAGTGCTTGCCCACTTCTTGTTAATACTTATCATACCCAGTTCTTTATTCATAGACAAAATAGTACTAGACTTACTCAGGCTTTATGTCTGACTCTACTTTTCTTTCGTCTTCTTTTCTTCCGTTCCCCCCCCCCCCAGGTCCACAGGGAGGGAACACAGTAGCTTGACCAACCTTAACATCCAGCTTGCAGAAGAGAAATGTATTGCTTGGACTTTCCTGTTTTGAACTATGGCTTTGGACAATCACTATGGGGACTTTTGCAGTTTTATCTATGTTTTCTTTATGCTTCTTTAAATAATGTAATCAAGACGGATTATGAAAGTTTTATGTTATGTTTTGGAAAAAGATGTAAGACAATTATGGTGATGTTGTTGTAACACGTATTTGCTTTTATGAAATAAAAGTTTGTTGATTTTCCGCTGTTTACAAATATGTGTTCTTATATCTGTCTTGTATATCTGTGACTTATACTTATAAACCTCCACCAAAATTAGGGCATTTCCTTTGAGAGTGACCCTAACGGAGGTGGGGTGTTTCAGCTATAAAACACTTCATGACCACCCAGCTTGACATTGTTAATAACCAACTTGAAGTTCAACTAGATGAAGCTGGGGATACTAGCAGGGACCAATTTGGATCGTGGAACAAACTTTTCTTTGAGTTCCAGAGGTTGAACACTCGACACCTCGAGCGTATTGAGCATGAGAAGACCGAGCTGATCCGCATGATTAAATCTCAGGAATCTGAGATTGCATCTTTGAAGAGTAAAGATAATAGGACAAGTAGTTTAGAAGCCGAAAATGAGAAGCTTCAGGGGGAAATTGAGGCTATCAAAAGGCAAATTCATGAGGCTCAATCTGACAAAGAATCTGCTGAATCTCAATTGGCTTTAGAACTGCAAGTTGTAGCTACTTTTCAGCCGAAGAGGATAGCTCTCAAAGAGAAGGTTACCTCCCAAAATACAGCCCTCCGAACCTTGGAAGAGGAAAAAACGATACTAACCAACGACGTTGAGCGAGCCAAAATTAAAACTGATGAAACCCTATTCTGATTTTATGTTTTCAGTGTTATCAATCATGGAAGCTTGGGTTTTATGAACAAGGATTCCCCTCGAACATTGGCTCTAATTTGGGAACAAGTACTTAAATATTCCAAGGTTAAAGAAGACAGTGCTCTCCAAGAGACCCTCCTAGAGGCAGTAGATCGTGATGCTTTAGATAAAGGTAGGAAAATACTAGCAGGCGAACGAGCCCAGTCTTTAGGGAAAGCGGCTTCGTATTATCTTCGCTTATACTTCTCATCCAGCTGATGTTGAAGCTTCAAGCTCTCAGATTTCTTCTGCAAATACTTCCATTATTAATGAAAATGCTTTTGAGGCCCACTTTACTGACGATCATGTCGTTCGGGATGACACCTCCAAGCAATGCACTGGGAATGGTGAAGGAAACCATGTTAAGAGAACATGGTATTCACCTCCAATCCCTTTGCACAAACCATGGCTAAGAGAGCACGGTATTCACCTATCACTTTGCCATGCGTTTGTCATGCTTTTGAAGTGTGTTTCCACAAAAAATGTTTCAAACACCAAGGGTACAAGGATTGTACTTCACCAATATGCTTAGAAAATAAGTGGAGCCGCACTCAATAACTATTGAAAGTAAAAATGTGAAGGAAACAAAATGGAGACAAGGTTTTAGAGTGGTTCAGCCTTGTGTTAGGCCTACATCGACTGTGAATGGAGTTTGCATTATCATGATGATGATTACAAGACATATCAACTCTTATTTTTATACATCTTTCTATTCTCTCAATATATCCTCGCTTTTACATACAAATCTCGCTGAGATTTACAGGATTCAATGGAGGAATGGCAGAATCTATGATGAAGAAGGATAGACAGGCGACGGAGGAGGAGGGCATCTTTGATCTTTTTGCACTTGTAGGATTTCAACAGATTCCATGGTCGAATGGATGAAAGATCTTTGGGTGACAACGATGATCATGGCTGAATTGTTTAAGGAATGGCTAAGGATGGAATTTAACAGCACTTCATGGTAGCCGGAGCTCCCCCTTCTTGGTGGAGGGCGTGACCTATTTATAGGTGAGCCCTTATAGAGATTTGAACTGGAATGAGTCGCTTGTCCCATTAATTACTATAATGCCTCCGCCCGGTTGTAGCCAGCTACCAACAACCATCCCCAGCTATCTAGTAAAAGTGACTTTACAAGGGCGAACGACTCTGCGAGAGTGAGCGACTTCCCAAGTTCGAACAACTTTAGGTTAGCGATCCCATGCAGGCGGGTGGGTTGGTTCAAATGGTTGTGCTTGATTGTAGGTGGATGGGTGACCAGCACTTTAATTAGAGGAAAACGCCCGACTGAAATAGTAATGATAGACCGGGGGGCGAGCGACTAGGGCTATAATCTGTGGTGGACATAGAGCACGTGCGCGATGCCTAGTATCTTTGGACTCTCATCTGTCTGATGGGGAAATTCTCCTTCTTGCTTTGTTCAATCAAACTTCCTGATACGGGGACAAGCGAAACGACCCTTCCAGGCTCGGTGAGCCTTTGTGTCGCACCGTTCTTGGGATGGTCTTGCATGTGCGACTTCTTCGTAGTACCAAGCTATGCCATGTGACTAACCCTGGTTGCATTTGAGCGGGCCCCCTGACCGTTCTAATTTACACAACTTTCCCAGCAGTATTCAACCCTTCGTAGTGTGTGACTGTCCCTGACCTTTCACAGACCGTCTGAGTATATTGAGAAGCATTGTGCATGACTGACCCTAATGATGCCTGATCCATAATACGAACGCAGACTTAATTAAAAACCAATATATGTGTAGGTTTTAAGGGATAAACAAAGTGTTTCGAGCTTGTAACGCTTATAAGTGTGTCTATAATTCAATGTATACATTATCGTTTGAAATCAAAAGCTAATATATTTTGTCAAAATACTTTTCAACTATATTTTATAATCCTAGACAGCCTATTTTATTTATTTAAAGTAGTTCAAATTCTACTTATTTAATTTATAAATTTAACTAAATTAATTATTTAACTAGTTGAAAATTCCAAATTGTTACATTCAACCATCTTAAAAGAATTTCGTCCTCGAAATTGCATAAGAAGGAATAACTAAAAGAAATAGATAGAGAAACGAGTTTACCAAAGAGTTGGGGCAGACTTAAATGTCCACTCGACAATTGGGATATAACTTCCTCATAGTCTCTTCCATTTCCTAGGTATAATCCTTGGGATAACCGCTCCATTACACTTTAACAACAAACTTAACAGTCTTATTTCTCGGTCTCTTTTCATCTCGAGCAATGATCTTTATGGGCTTCCTCTTGACTGATAAATTTGCAGTATTCTCTAAATCTTGTTGAACAGCTTCTTCAATGATTTAGTCCATGTCATAAACATACTTCCTTAGGTTTGATATGTGAAAGACATTTTGCACACCCGATAGCCATTCGGCAACTGAACTTTATATGACAATGGTCCAATTCTTTCCAAAATAGGGAATGGTCCAATATAACAGGGTTCTAATTTTCCCGTTTTCCCAAATCTTTTAACTCCATGCATTGGAGAAACTTTTAAGAATATTGAATCTCCAATTGCGAATTCTAATGCTCTCCTTCTATGATCAGCGTAACTCTTTTGCCGATCCCGGTCTGTTTTCAACTTCTTCTTAATCAAATCTACTTTCTCCGTAGCTTCTCTGATCATGTTCGGTCCAAGTACAAGTCTATCTCTAGATTCAATCCAACAAGCAGGAGACTCACAGGGATAACCATATAGAGCTTCGAAAGGCGCCATTTCAATACTAGCTTGGTAACTATTATTATAAGGAAACCCAGCCAAGGGCAAATGATTTTCACACGAACTTCCAAAGTCAAGAATACACGCTCATAACAAATCCTCCAAAATCCCGTTAACTCTTTCTGTCTGTCCATCTGTTTGAGGATGATAAGCAGTGCTAAACTTAAGTTTCTTTCCCAAAGCATCCTAAAAAGCTACCCAAAACAGCTGGTGAAAATTGTATCTCTGTCACTTAGTATGTTGCTCAGTATCCCATGCCGTCGGACAATCTCTTTATGTATAACTCTACTAGGTTCGCAGTGGTTCTACTGGACTTTACTAGAATGAAATGGGCACTTTTGGTTAGACAATCTACAATGACCCAAATTGCATTATTTCCTTTGTGAGATCTGGGCAGTCCATCAATGAAAAATCCATGGAGACTTGGTTCCATTTCCACTTTGGTACTTGCAGAGGCTGGAGTAATCCTACTAACTTTTGTTGATCACTCTTAATCTATTGACATGTAGTACATCGACCGACATAAATGCATATGTCCCTCTTCATTGTTTTCTACCAAAATGTACATTTAGCTTCGCGCTATATTTTATTGGCTTCTGGGTGGATACTGAACTTGGACTTATGACACTCATCTAATACCTCTTTCTTGAGGTCCTTAATATCGGGGACACAAATTCTTCCTTTCAATCTCAAAATGCCTTTATCATTTATTTCAAAACTTGTCTTTTCACCTTGCTATATACTTATAGCAATTCGTTGTAAAAATTGATCTACTCCTTGTTCGGGCAATCTTCTCGATAAGAGTTGGAGCGATAACCAAGTAGGCAATGACGACATACTTCTTACTCAAGGCATCGATTACAATGTTTTCTTTCCCATGGGTATATTGAACATCCAGATCATGTGATGCTAGAAATTCTAACCAATGTTGTTGTCTCAAACTCAAATCTTTCCATGTGAACAAATGTTTTAGGGGATTATGGTTAGTGTATAATTCAAATTTCTCTCCTAACAGATTGTGCCTCCAAATTTTCAAAGCAAATATTACGGTTAGCAGTTCAAAGTCATGAGTAGGATAATTTTTATCATTACGTCTCAACTATCTGCTGGGATAGGCTAGTACTTTGCCTTCTTGCATCAAAACCACACCAAATCTTTCTTTGCACACACTCATTTAAACTGATAGTCCATTATTTCCATTCATAATAGCTAGCAATAGGGTAGAGGTCAATCTTTTCTTTATCTCCTGAAAGGCTTCTTCACAATTTAGGAATCGATCAAACTTTGCATTCTTCATTGTTAATTTTGTTAGAGGAAAAGCTATGTTTGGAAAATCTTGAACAAACTTCCTGTAATAGCCAGCCAATCCTTGGAAACGCCGGACTTCCTTTGGTGTTATAGGCTATTTCCAGTCCAGAATGGCAAAATTCTTCCTTGGGTCTACTGAAATTCCTTTCTCAGATATAATGTGACCAAGGAATTTCAATTCTCTTTCTCAGAAAGGACATTTAGAAATCTTTGAATTTAGCACATTTTTTCTCAATATTTCCAAAGCAATTCTCAGATGCTCCACATGTTTTTCCTCGGTTTTGGAGTAGACAAGGGTATCATCGATGAAAACCAATAAAATTTATTCACTACATTAGGGAACACTCTCATCATTAGGTATACAAAAATAGGCAGGTGCATTTGTTAATCTGAATGGCATTACTGGCCATTGGTAGAAAGTATCGAGTCCACGAAAAATAGTCAAATGGATAAGGTCTTCGGCGATTCAATGCTAATGAAAACAGGTGGCTAGGTCCATTTTCGAGAAAAATTGGGGATCACTTAATTGGTCAGCTAGGTCATTTATTCGAGGTAACGGGTATTTATCCTTGAGAGTTTGCTTATAAGATCTCGAAATTGAACGCGTAATCCTAAGGAAGAGTCAGACTTAGGTATGAATACTACAACTGACCCTTAATTTGAACGGCTAAGTCAAATAATCCTTTCTCCAAAAATTCCTGGATCTATTTATTTATTTCTTCTCTCTATTGGGATCATTCTACGACTAGGATGAACAATGGGTCTAGGATTGGGTACTAGATCGATTCTAAATTTGATTTCTCATTGTGGAGGTAAGCTTTTGACTTCTTCGAATACTATGAAAATTCCCCAAAAGATGGGTATAGTTTCAATGTTGGTACAAGGGTAACCCAAGGTATATATCAAATTGTATCTTTTTGGGCTAGGGTCTTTATAAGATATTTCAATAAAATATCCAAAATTTGTTTTTACCCATACTTTCCTATTTTCACAATCTAGGTTTTCTTTATACTTGTCTAGCCAACTCGTTACAAGTATAATTTCAAATTCGTCAAAGTCTATAACAAATAAGTTGAAAGTAAATTCATGATGCGAATAGGAGATAGGAATATTCTTGCAATATAGACATAGGCTAGTGGGACAACCGATTAGATTACTTATGCAAAGGGGTTCATCTACAAATTCAGGTTCAAGTGATAATTCTTCTACTATTGGTTTCAAAATAAAACTATGTGAGGCACCCGTATCGAAAAGAACTCGGACTAATTTATCAAAAATGAAAATATTTCCTTTCAGAACTTCCTTTCCTTTCTCTTCCTTAACAAATGAAGGACCTACAACAATAGCATAAACCTTTGCCACTTCATCTATCTTCATAATCGAATAGTCTTTGATCAGATGCCCAGGCTTGAGGGAAGTGTAGCACACCCTGACTTCCTAACTTAGCTTCTTGGGTTTATTGCAGTTAGCCGAGTAGTGCCCTTTCCCTTGGCAGTTGTAGCATGTGGCATCCTTAAAACGATCTCCCTTAGCTTCCTTCTTCACTTTATTCTAACCCCACTTCTTTGCACTGAACTTCCTTTTCTTCCAGTTGCTACTACTGTGGCTTTCCTTCTCATTTGGTGCCTTTTGCTGATCTATAGTAGCATATCTATATCTCATATCCACTAAGTCGACGAAAGATTGCTTCACGTGTCTTGTCATCCTTTCGTGATACTTCTGCATTATCTCTTTAATAAACCTCTCATTCTTCTTTAGTAGGGTGTTGATTAACTCTAGTCCAAAGCCGGATAGCTCATTGAATTTATTTAAGTACTCCTCAAAATAAATATCCCATTGTTTCAAGTCCATAAACTACTGATACATCCAAGAAATCCCTACTGAAGGCATATATCTTTCTTCAAAATCTTCTTCAAACTGATCCCACAAAAAGGCATCCTCTAATTTCCCTTGAATACTAATCTCTTACCAAGTTGCGTCTCCTTCCTGTAGTTGCCATGTAGCTAATGTGATTGTCTTCCAAGCTTAGACCTCGAAAAATCTTCTCATATGAATTAATCCATGATTGGGCCTCCATAACATCTTCTGATCCTTTGAATGGTTTTCCTCCCAGGTTCGTACTATGCTTATTCAAAACTGGAAGATTCATCTGGGGATATCCTGATTAGCATCTTCCTTACACACTGCAGCATTGTGACAATTAGTAGTGTTTCTGCTTCTTCCCCTACTTCATACATGTTGTCCACTCATTTTCAACTATTTGTAAATAGTATGAAAATGCTATTAGGGCATACGGACGAAATATCTTAGGGAATATCAAACTGTTTAGACGTTTCATTGGATTTTACTTATTCTAGGGTATTACTAACCCTATCTCTAATGAGTTATCTAGTAGGTTATATCCCATAAGCTTTGTATAAACCAAAGCTCTGACACAACGTTGTAACTACCTGGATTTTCAAGCTTCGAAAATCGACATCTAATACATCCAAATATTCAAATAGAGGAATTTCAAACATCGGAATTGGCGCATGGGATAATAACACATTAGAAACAGTGAAACAGAAATAACATTTCATTAATGCAACATTTGGGTTACAAAGGGTACAGTACGACTACAACATCAGAGTATATAAATATCCAATTATACCGATGACTTGATACAAAGTAAAACAACGGAAGTACAACTACGATGTATTGAGTGAATCCAAAAATGTCCATCTTCACCTCAGAAAGCTCCAAAAAGTAAAGCTCCACGGGTTCTCCACAGAAAGACTCCAAGATGCTGCTTCTTGAACATGACCAATAGGTTAGCCGTATGGAAAAATATAGGCACCCAAAGTTTAAGGGAAACAAATAAACTCCAGGTTAGTCATGGGACTGGTATGAGAAACTCAATATATTTGTTATATGCAATTAAATTCGCAATGCTTTTTGAAAAAATGAAGTTACCATAAGGTCTCGCGGCACATACACAATGCAAACACAGACATGGGCGAGGTTTCTCCTTATGATAACCAAAAATGCTTGATACATGAAAACCATTTAATATTATTACTAGTATTGAAAATCATTTCGCAAGTTAATGTTTCAGTCCTAGCCATTATAATACCCCATCCTATTATACTGACATATAATATACAACTAAAACCGTATGGGTTTGTAGTAAAGAATGGATTTCCAACAAATGAGTAGGCTAAGGAACTTCCTTATCCGATGGGTACACCTCTAGAGGGATGTTCGAAAACTCACTGGCTCACTGTTAACGCAAGGTCGGGTTATCCCTTAACTGGATAACTATGAACACTCCTGAGTATTCCAGCTCTCGGTTGTTACCAACCTTTAACTGGGGCCCTACAACATCAACATCCACATAAGTAATACTTAGGCTCCATACCATGGTACATTTTTTAGAAACGTACGAGCTCAAAGGTTATATGGCTAGTAATTACTGATTATATATTATGAAATGATAGTGTGGCATACCAAGTGATGAGCTATTTTTATCTATAAGGAGATGGCACCCTATATCCTCTCTGCATTTTTCTGTTTTTGTTGTTTTTCGGGGTGTGCGTTACACGAAGCTATACTTATCCTTAATCCATGCTTTGATCATCAATAGCTCATCACTTGGTATGCCACACTATCATTTCATAATATATAATCAGTAATTACTAGCCATATAACCTTTGAGCTCGTACGTTTCTAAAAAATGTGTTAAGCTAAGAGAACATATTCTCTCCTATCAATTAGAAATATGTTTAGTAAAAACCAATTGATACATTACAAAATACACTGTTAGACATACATCCATACAAGTCTATTCTGGATCTGAATGAAACCGAAGGCACATTATTCCTCGTCCATAATGGAGAGAGACCCTTGTAAATCTGGGGAATCTCTAAGTATGTTGGAACTACTACTAATAACCTCGTTATGGAATGCCTCTCAACCGAAGCATCAACAAGCAATCCCTTCGATGTGAAAATCTCTGGTCTTCGATCACCGTCTTCAATTTCTCTTCTTCATCACATTGTATTATTATCCGAAATGGTTTTCAGACATAAGTTCCAATCCCGGACTTCCCGAATAATCAGCGTCGTTTTAAAACAATGTGGATTTATCGGATTTCAGTTAAGTCTCAACCCATCTTAACTTTTGAAACTTCTATTCATCATTAAAGACAGTTTATTATTTATTTGAAATGGTTTAACAAAGTTTGGGTATCAATTATTAAGTATAAACCCTTCAAAACAATTATTAAGTAAAAAGTGATTCAAAAGCGTAACTAAAAGTGTAACAAGTAGGGTATTTAAACCAGTTTGATGAAAATAATTTTAAAAATCTATAATTTTTATCCAAAAAACAACTTTGAAATCATTCATTATTATTTATCAAAAAAATTCCATATTTTTAGTAATTTTTCAAAAGCCATTTCAGTTGATTTCCATATTCGGTCACTAAACTGTACTACCACGATTTTTATTGAAAATGGTTTTCGACTTAAACTGAAAATTATTCATCAAAATTGAAAAAAAATTCATCTGAAAACTATTGTTGTAAGAAATAAAACGTTTTTTGTTTGAGTTAAATATGAATTAAAATGAATATGTTACGACAGTTTAAAGTCGACGGTCGAAATTTGCGAAATACCACTACGTGACAAGCTCTGTTTTATATTTACAATAAAAAAATATGTTTCACTTAAAAATAGTTTAGAATTCTATTTAAAACATATATAAGACTATTTCAAAATAATATTTTATATTTTCAACTTTTATTTCAAATATTCATTTTTAATTAGTATAATAATACTATTTAATTATTAAAATATTTTTTTTTTCAAAAATAAGTCTTTCAAAACCAAAACTTTCCAGAACTCAGATTACATATTATGTAAGTTATATGGAATAGTCGTTTTGAGTTAAAACACTTTCTGTACTGCAAAACAAAACTTCAATTTGAAAATCAAATTCTGTTAATTTATTTTAAACATGAGTACACCGTTTACTGTCAATCCCTTGTTTAATAAAATTTCTACGTTTACAAAAGTTTCTCAAAATCACTTCACTTTAATTTCTATCCAACTTTGGATATAAAATTCCAACTTTTATTTTTTTTAATATAAATGAATAAAATACTCACTTATATTACCCGATAAGTATAAGACTTAACCAATACCCAAATATCTCCACATAAGTGGGTACAACATGTGTAGTACGAACTAATATCACTACCAACTATCATTACAACATTCACAACATCCATTCAACCACCACATGGCATGTATATCACAATATATATGTACAAGTGTTCAGTAAATTAACGTTTACACTATGTTTTGCAGCTAATTAATAAAAACATAACAAAAAATATAAGTGCAGAGTTTCTCACCGAGGGTTCCACTCCATCAATCTTTATCGTAGGACTTCCTAGCTATACCGAGCGGCTATGAACTAACTTCGGACCTTCTCCGACTTTGACAATATTATTATTATTTAAATAAATATATTTTTTATATGCAGGAGGAGGAGGGTGGTGCCCAGGGTGGTGCTGGCATGGACGAGCTTGGATGTGGGTTTGTGTTGGTTTAGGCTGAGCTTGGGTGTGGCCTACGAGGGTGTGAGGTGAGTGATTGGGTGGCGCAAGGAGGAGGGGAAGTGAGGTCGTGGATGGGAAAGAGGTGGCCGAGATCCTTGCTTGCATTGGGGTGCCGAGGAAGGAGCTGACGACCTAGGGTGGTGTAAGAGAGGGCTGAATTGGAGGGGAAGCGAGGAGGAGAAAGGGCTGAACCTAGGTAGATAGGACAAAATAAGAAAAGAGGGAGGAGGAAACTAGGCTATGGAAGCCAAGTCTATTAAGAAGAGGAAGAAGGAGAAAGTGAGAAGAGAATGGAATGATGAAAAACGATAGAGGAGACTCCTTTTGTAGGAATAAAGGGTAAAGGAGGGTGTAACACATCACATGACCTGTGTCCTTACTTTGTTAAACCACCAGTCCCTTTACAAAAACCATGACTAAGAGAACATGGTATTTACCTACCACATTGCCACGCTTTTGTCATGCTTTTGAAGTATTTCAAGCTTGTAGTTCTTATAAGTGTGGTTATAGTTCAATGTATACTTTATTGGTTAAAATCAAAAGCTAATATATTTTGTCAAAATACTTTGCAACTATATTTTATAATCTTAAACAACATATTTTTATTTACTTAAAGCCATTCAAATTCAACCTATTTAATTTATAGATTCAACTAAATTAATTATTTAATTAGTCGAAAATTCCAGATCATTACACTGTTCCTGGAAAATTTGTATGGATGGAGGTCTAACATTGCATTTCTTAGGTCATATACATTGATTTTAACAAACGTACATCTGATTGGTGGTAGAGAGGCCAACTTTTCTTAGCTTAATGCCTTTCTCTAAGACATATGAGCTCGGAGGTTGAATCCTTGTGGATGTCAATTAATGATCGACCAAAGGGCAATATGGCAGTCGAAGATTATGCCATGTATGAAAGGTAAAAACGTAGCTCTAGCCTCGTCAATCAGTAATGACTAAAACAAAGGATATTCTTCAGGGCTACATGGGTCGCACCCATTTGGGTATTGTCATCACTTGACGTAGATTCAATATTGACCCTTTTTATATACTTAAGGTTCAGTGGTTTCTAATCACAACCATGGTGATGAAATATTCGGCATAATCCAGGAAGGGGTTGGTTGGTCCTGATTGCAGCGAGTTCATGTGAGGCTCTCGATATGCTTATCTTGAGAGGTATCATGATAGCTGGTACCCTAGTGCTTTGTCATTGTATGGAATCCAAAATAATAAGGGCCTTTACGGTTTTAGATGTAAACCAATTATGCTGAAATGTGAGATGTAAGCACTTCAGTTATATTCTAAGTACTCGTATTATAGACACTATTATAGTATCATGAGATCTTCTATAAAATGTTTTGGTTATCGAAAGGTAAAAACCCCGTTCATGTTTATGTGCGGCATGGTCTTATAAGATACCGTTTTTTAAAAGGATTTTAAATATAATAATCAATTTGTTTGATTTTTCTCACACCAAACCTATGTCTGACCTGGAGTTTTATTTCCTTTCCCTAAAACTCTTGGGTGCTCAAATTTTTGTGAGCAGCCAAGTAATCCAGGCTTTTCATGAATGCAATTGGAGCTTAGGAGAGAAGCTGGAGTCCAAGATGTGTTTTCATAGATTCTTATTTCTATTGTGCTATTGTGTTCTGGTGTTATATGAGTAGTTCAGATAGGTTGTATAACTGTCCAGGTTTGTATTTATTGTATATTATGATGGTTGTATATGTATATGAAATAAATGTTCTTTTAATATGTAAATACTTGTTATATATTATATGTTATCCGCTGCGATTTTGTGATTATGTTCTATCTTATTTTTCTTTAATCCCTAATGATTTGGTTTTTTGACACTTGGATGTTCAACATGTTAATATATGGGTGTAATATCAGAGCTGAATTTTAAGCGGAAGTCTTGGCTCTGTGGGGGTAAACTCAGTTAGGTGTAAGGTAATTGAGTGCCTTATTATGAGTTTAAGTGTATATATACGACATTGCGTACTTGTTAGTGTTTAAAAAAAAAAATTTATTGTGTTTATTTATCTGTTGAGTGGTATATAAATTTCAGTTGACGCGCCTGGTCAAAGTGGTCAATTGGTATGTTTAAATACTTGAACAAGGAAAATAAATATAAAGTTATTTTAAAGGTTTGGCCAATGAAATAACTTTACCAAAAACTATATTTTATATAAAGGAATATTTTCTATATAATTATATAGATTTAGGAAGTGTTCGTTTGATAAGGATGGTAATATTCAATTATTATCATTAGTTGATTGACTTCCTTTGCTTGGTTAATTTATAAGCAAATTTCCTACTTTCTTACATGGGCTATAATATAATATTTATTAATGAACATTGAAGCAACTCCTTGTGAATTTGATTTCACAGTTGGACTGTAAGGCGTTTGAAATAAATGTTAGGTTGGAATTTAATTTTGTATAGAATAAATTATAAAGTGGAGTTTATAATTATAAATGATTGAAATGAGAATTTGAGAAATTAAATCTTGAGGATTTTGAAAAAAATAATAGTATTATTATTTGATCATTTAGATATTTTAAATGGGAACTTTGGGAATAAAAGCATAGCACCACTGTGGTCGCTGGGAAATAATTTTGATGATGAATAGCCAGCAGCATTGGCGTCCATTTCGAGTTTCTAAGTGGGAATCGTTATCGTTGGAGAATTTTGTTTTAAGATGTTTTGGAAAATAAAATCTTAATGTATTACTTATGTTATAAGTATATATGAATTAAAATTTCAAATTTATTTGAAATAAAAGAACCCAGGTGTCTAATTGTTATTTTTTTAAAGAAATATCATATGAATTCATGTAGAGTATGCATTAGTATAGGTTAAAATTCTCCGTCCTGAGTGAAAATTGATTTGTAATTTCAGTTTATAGAATGAAATGGAATTTTTGACGACTTTTGTAACGACCCGTGTTTTTCGACCATTTGAATATGAATATTTAAATTAGTTTTAAATATTAGGTTGGGAATATTAATGGGATTTAATATTTAATTCGTTATTAAAAACAAAGTTAAACATTATATATTTATATATATTATAAATCGAGCTTGAAAATGGCGTGCAGTTCGAAAAATAGAGTTTTGAACTTCAACTGAGAATACAGGATTCGATATAAGTCGGATTTCTGTGAAACAAGACACGTTGGAACCGTATTGATGATAATTTTCATATGGAAGAGAAAAATCCAGATTTCGTGTTATAGTTTGATAGTTATGGTCAAATCAAATTTTGAAATAGTCGCTATGGAAAATCGTTATTAAATTATAGGCCTTTAAAATGGCCGTTTTGCAAACGGACTCAGATTTCGGCGAAATCAGTTTCATTAGAACCGTATCGCTAAATTATTGTACGGTGGTGAATTGCGTGGAAAACCGATGTCGTATGTGACCACGGTAGCCATAAACGCCCGTTCAATTTCTATAGCGCGTATTTAAATAAATAAGAGATATTTGAGTGTAACTTGAGAAGACGATCGAATTAGGCCACGAAACCAGTTCCGTTGAGTTCGTATCGTCGATTAGAGTCAGAATAAGTATATAGTTTGTTATTTTTAGAAACCGGAAAATTTGGCGTTAAAAAGGGTAGGGCGGTTCGGGGTAAAAACAGCCTACCGGGGCAACAGTCTCAGAATGCGACGAAACTAGTGCCGTTGGGTTCGTATCGGAAAGTTATTATTGATGTTCGCAGTTTCAAGTTGATTTGATTTATCTAGTGACCGTGGAAAAATTAAATGCGTGTTCATTTCCGGTTTCATAAAGGAAATTTTTTCATACGACCTCGGATTTCGACGAAACTTGTCCCATTGGATCCGGAATATCTTTTTACACCAAAATTAGCTTTTTTGTCAGTAAACGAAAATCGTCTGTAGTGATTTTTAACACGGTTTCTCCACGACGAAGTTTCGTACCTTATAATATGAATAAAACTATCCATCCGTGGTGTCCAAGGAATGTGCCACCCAAACATTTCTTTTCTTTGTCTACCATTACACAGACACCGTGCCGACCAAGGTATTGAGTTGCTCAGCCAAGTACAAGCTTTTATCAGCTACCCTGTATAGTCACTGTAACCCTATTCCCCTAAGACTTGGCACCCACGCTGTCTTCTTCATATAAAATGTCTCTCGCTCCTTCTTTTCCTTTGTTTCTTTTTGCATTGCTTTCTGTAAATGGCAAAACCGATTGTTTCCCATCAAAAAAAAAAAAAAAAAAAAAAAGCTTTCCGTGAGTACTAACTGGCAGGAGGAAGAGGCCTGGGCTTCCTTTGAATTCGAATACCAAACATGCGAATTAAAGGGGAAACCACAAACATTAGAGAGGGTAGGAGAGAAGTACAAAGGGCGTGGGTGGTTCAGAGAATTGAAGAGGAGCAGGCGTTTTCTTTTTTTTCTTTCTTCTCTGCTGTTTCCGACAACGTACGAAGAGCAAAAAAAAAAAAAAAGGGATAGTGGAAACAGCCTAAAACAAAGGAGGGCCGCACTGTTCTGGTATGAGCCAGCAAAGAGGAATACTGTGGCATGAATTCCTAAGTACAATGCATGGTCTTCATTTCAGAACAATGGAGGATTTGTTGTGAAACCGTTCAAAAGACCAAGGAACCAAAGTGGCCGGAACCGAATCCAATAATCGAACGAAGTAGAGGTATGCGCAACGAAAAGGAAACCATAACCAGTCTGATAAACAATGTAATAGAAGTAAATTAAATTTTATTAGTTATTTAAAACTAATTAAGGGATTAACTAAATTAATAGTGCATGTGTTATCAGAATTTGACCAGACAAGAGACGTCGGGACCGTATGGACGAACTTCATAGTTGGAACTGATCTGGAAAGGGCTGGGAGCAGCTGAAAGTTTTGGTTAAATTAAACGCTATTTAATTTAACTGAAGCTTTATCGACTTAACGGCAAAATAAATCAAGGTGAGTTGAACTCACTCAGTTACCCTTTTTATATTTTATATAAATTGGGTGTTTTTATTTTGTGTGCTCTGCTTGCCAATGGTTGACTGTTTTGCTAGTTATCTGCTTATCTGTTGATTTAACCGATGAAATTAAACCGTGTTTAATTTCAATGAAATACCAAATCGTTATTTCTAATGATTGATTCCAATAAAGGTAGTTTACCTTGGTTGGTCACGTTTATTTATAAACGTGTTTAAATGGTTGAATTGTTTGAATTGCTTATGGTGGATGTCAAATGGTCGTTATTTAATTTATCAGTTAAACAAAACTGAACCGTCTGATTTGAGATAACCATTTGAATACAGGGAAGAACAGGATGGAGGGATCCAACCGGATTCCTCAAATGTATTATTTATTTTCATCTGATCATATATGAACTGATCTGTTTGTGTGTTTGATTTGATGGTTAATTATTAACTGAACATTCAACATCTGTTTGGTTTAAACCAATGGGCGATATTAGTTAAGTGTTTGGCAGAGTATGGCCTTTAAAACCAATCGAGTTATAAATATTTATTCACCGTCAGGCGAATCGATAGAGTTGAGGTTATAAAAAATTATTTTATAACCAGAGTTAGATTTGAATTATATTATTTGAATAAAAGTTATTTAAGAAAAATAAATAAATATTTTATTTGTTTAAGACTTTGATTTGTTATGAATTTATTTTGCACAGCAAATGCTGATGTTAATCAGATTTTCAAGTATGAAGATAAGAAATGAATTGAAAGGGTTAAACTTTGATCATTGTTTTGTAAAGAAACAAATAATTAGAATCTATCTAAATTAATTATATTTTTAATTAATTTAAAGAGAGGATTGTTGAAATCGGTTAATGAGATAATCAAGTTTTTGAGTTAATTAAATCGACCGTTTGGAATTAGAATTGTTTATCAAGTTAATGTGTTTTGACTAAAATAGTTAAATGAATATTGTTTGAATTTAAATAAGGCTTTAAAAGGGATTTAATATTTAATTTAGTTGATAAAGGGATTAACTACTAAAGTAGAAAATGTTGAAATAAGTTATTTTAATTAATGATAAAGTTAGGAATATATTTTTAAATGGGAATTCATTTAAAAGATTACCGAATGTGAGATGCAAGCCAATTGAATGGTGAAAGGAAATAAACATACTCAGTTATATGAATTAAGTGAAAGGAGATTACGATAAAAAGGGTTTATTATAAACCAGAGGTTTTAAGTGAGATTTAAAGTGTAAAGCGTTAACTTTACATTAACGTTACGTGAGAGTGAAATCAAGTAAAAATGGGACAAGGGAAATAAGACCTCCAAAGTGAATAAGGGTTGAAAATAATTGAAAGGGGATCGATAGGAAGTGAAATTTGGGGATAAAGAAATGGGTCATAAGATTGTATAACTAAACCAAATTTATAAATGGGATTTGTTTTGAGACTGGGATGGAATTTTGGGTGTTGGATTATAACTGATATTTATCTGAAGATTTGAACGTTGTTGATCAAGGTCTGAGAGGTAATTAAAATACCCCAACTTGAACAACATCGGGATTATCTGAAGATGATATTAGTTGGTAATCGTCAAGAGGTTCGTAATAATGTAACAAATGTTTGAAAGGAGAATTAAGTGGGAAATTGAATATAGTTATTCGAGATAGAATTAGCCAAACATAATTATTCGGCTAAGTTGCCATTTCGTACGACTGCTAGCGTAATTCGCAGGGCTGCAGATAGCCTACGGCGGTCGGATGTTTCCTGAGGGATTCAGGCGTAACCATTGTGATCGCTGTGATCTAGAGTCAAGCGAATGGAGTTAAGACGAATGTTAATTAATCAATTAGAGTTATTCAAATATCGTATTGTTGAATATTAAAAGAATTAGAAGTTTCAATTTAACAAAAAAAAGGAAATTAGTTTGTCAAAGGCCAAGTGATGCTGAATACTGAATCAGTGAACTCATTGGAGTGTCATGTTTGAAACACTGTATATTTTGATAGTTAAAACACCGACTATCAAATCTGTCCAATGCGATTGTTGGTATGGAAAGACCGGGATCGAATTCATACTCGAAAACCATTCCGACTAACAAATACGTGAAGAGATATCAGAAGATGATCGAGATGGAGCATTGAAGACCGTGGATCTTCATAAACGGAAGAACCACTAATATTCTCTGCCTGGCAAGCAGAGATAAGCTGTGATTCTGTCGTGGCTGGAATCTACGGGTTGCTCGCTACTGATCCATGGGGTGATTCCTATATTGGATGCGGTAGGAGAGTGCCTTCGGTTCATCCTGTTCCTGGATGACGTATATGGACGGATGTCTGACAGAGTATTTCCAAAGGATCACGTACGTTGATTTCTTCAAACGTACGATAGTTGTTGGCAGGGAATTGCCATTCTCTAGCTTTCAGCTAGAGTATTTTTGTGGACGTCAATTAGTGATATCTGACGGATTTGACGATGTGGCATTCAAAGTAAATGGCGACCAGATGTCAAGTGTTAATTCTGGCCTCAAACCTCATCAGCCGGGAAATGACAAAAATCGGGCAGGCATCATGGCTATGTGGGTCGCTCCCATTAGGGTGTATGATCACCTATCTAGAGGAAATCCTATTTGCTTCTTAAATCTATGTTTCGATGCTGTCCCTTATCGGGAGACGGTTGCTGATCCCAACCGTCGGTGATATACATTCGATACACTCAAGCGAAATGAGTGGTCGGTCATGTGAGGGCCGGGTTGCAAGAAGTTCTTGTTGAACCCAGTGTATTCGTCTCTAGAGATACACTATCGGCAGGTGGACCCATACCTTGTCAAGTTGGAATCCAATCCCCAATAAGCGCCTGCGGTTTTGATTGTATACTATATATGTGGAGCGTGAGATGCAAGCGTTCCACTAGATTCTATTTACTTGTATTTAGACATTATTATAATATCAGACAAGATATTGGTTTCAAACTGTTTTGGGTTATCGTAAGGTAAAAACCGTCCGCGTTTATGTGTGGATTTGGTCTTACGATTATCTTTTTCTTTCGAAAAGATTTTGAACCTTAAAATCATGATTGGATGGCTCAACCTTATTACTGTGCGAGTTTATCTCACTCTGGTTCACCAGACTGACCCGGTGTTTTGTAAATGCTCGGGTTAGGCCGGGTTGTACAGGTTCAGGTTATCGACTGCTGTGAAGAGACGAGCTGGAAGAGTCCAGACGTATGATATTATTATTCCGCTGTGTGTTATATGAGGACAGATTATTATCACTGTCCAGATGTGTACTCTGATATTGTAAGTATTTTCAAAGTTCTCAATAAAGATTTACTTCTGTATTATATTTTGTTCCGCTGCGATGTGAGACTCTGGGTTGTGTTGTTTCTTCTTCTTCTATTCTAGTATTTCTTTCTTTCTTATCTCACCCTCTAACTTCTTTCTATTAATGATCTGGAATGTTCGATGTCTGAATGGTCAACATGGTAGTTTGAGGTTGATTTTCGGAGTCGAAAATCCCGGTTCGTTACAACTTTGGACAGTCGAGATTTCCACTTTAAAATTTGAAATTGGAGTAAGTATTAGTGAATTGTGAGGATTTAAGTTTAAATAACTTGATTAAATTTGCAGATATTGAAAACAGAAATTGGTATAATAATAACCAATAAGATAAGTACGTATGTTGTACTTAGATAGTTTACTCGTAGTTCTGTTTTAGTTAAGTTTCGAGTATATAGTTTTGAGGTATTTCACGCTGATCCTGATATGGATCAATCACTCGATTCATGATGGAAAACGCTTGGTGAGAGTTCTTGGTATGAACTGATATTCTTTATCATAGTACTTGGCTATGTTAGAAGAATAGTGGTTCCTAATAAAAGAGCCTGATCAAAATCTGCAATAGAGGCATCGAATGAACAACATTAGTTTAGAAGAATTATGTATTCAAATATTGATCGAATTAAATATTTTTTATGAATGATCTGTGTTCATTATGTGCATTTTTTTAAATTGATAAGTAAAATTGGTTGTTTAATTTGGGGAATGTTTCTAGAAGGGATGTGGATGAAGTTTTGAGGATGAAATTCTTTTTAGGGTGGATGAATGTAACAACCTAGAATTTTATCAATCCAATCTGTGAAGATTTGACTTATTTAAATATTAGATTTTTGCTTTTTATCACTAAATTCCATTATAAAGGATAGAGAATTTATTTTAAATAGTTCAAATAATAGTTTTAATAGTTTAGTAGCCTTCTCAAAATTATGTAACTTGAAAGTTTAGTTTTAAATTTTGTTATAATATATATATATATGGAAGTATGTAATACTAAGATTTTATAATTTATATTTTAATTGGTGCTTGAGAGCTTAAGAAGCGAATGGATATTTAAGTTTTATTTTTATAAAATAAAAATGCAAGATTTGACATTTATTCTTATACAAGTAAACTATTTATGAATTTTTTTTGTAATATAATTCCTTAATTTGATGTTAGTAATAAAATATGCAAAAATATATTTTTAATTTATATTTTGAATTATTTTTAAAACTTCATTTGATGGTAAGTGAAATAAAAAGAGAAAATTTCAGCTTAAGGTACATGTCATTGTACAAAAGTACATTAACTTCTTTTTATAAACTCACCATCTCTTTAATGCTTGTAATAACTTAGTGTATAAAAGAAGATTTGTAATGATACTAAGGCCAATTATATCTTTTGCTTAGTTTATTTTTTATTAAACATTTTACATCTTACATAAAGGATTTAAACTTATTCATCTTCTTGATTTCTTCACTTTCATTTTCTATTTTTTCCCTCAAAACTTAAAAATGACAACAACTTGTTTAACAAATATATATACACACACACACACATAGGATGCTATCTTTCATTTTGGTGGGATTTTAGGCTATTCGATGGAGTTTGGGAGGGTTCCTATATTTGCGCAGTAGCCATGACACAAGCAAGGGATGCTAGGGTTTGAAATTGTTGTACACTGGGGACGGAGTAGCTTGTTTTGAGTTTTGATTCGAGTTCGTGGGAGTGAAACGCAGCTTGTTGCAAAAATTGGTGGAAATCTGAGACAAAAGTTGTGGCATGAAATATTGAGGGTGAAGGTACAAGCTAGGAGGACAGAAATTGCTCGCTAGATGGAGGCACGTGGTCGTAGGGTGTTTTGGGTGAAGGTAATGGATGTGCACATAGGAGTGAACCCCATTTGTTTTTCAGTGGTCAAGTTGATGATTTTGGGTGCATGGGCATGCATACTTTTGGGTGTATAGGAAAATTGTAGAAGAAAAATAAGGGGAGAAGGAGAGCAGGGGCTGAGTGGTTGGGTTCATAAGCTTTGGGCCGGGCTGTTGTGATTTGGGTAAGAAATTTAATAATTAATTTACGTTTTTATATAAAAATATGTGTTAGTTTGTAAATCAATATCTTGCTTGTTTTTAATCTGATCAACGAATGGATTTTTGCTTGTGCTCATATTCACAAGCACAACAGTGTAGTGTAGATTATTGTTATGTTTTGGAGAAGTAAAAATTCATGGTATTCTAAAATGGATAGGGCTTTAAGTCACGTCATTTTAAATAATAACGTTGCTTGATTTACACACCTTAAACTAAGTTGTTTATTTGACCAAATAAATTGATGTCAATTTTATTTTGAATAGCCAGATCATTAAGGACATCTATTGAGCAGAATAATATCCAATTCTATGTTTGCTCAGTGTCAGTATAAATTGTGTGTTTAGTCGCAATTAATATTGATTGATATGCATTGAATTGTTATTTAACTATTGATTGTGAAATGTTGAGTGCCAAAACCTTTGTATCTTGGCCATACTGTTGTAACACTGACATGTGAATCTTTTTGGATGATGGAACTAGTGGTAACTTATTTAAATGCCATTTCGATTGCTAAGCCTCAAAATTTGGAACTGTATTTCAGTTGTTCAAATTCTTAAATGGAATTAATTTAATAGTTAATTATTCCATCTTGGAATATTTAAAAAAGGTCTAATCAAAAATTAGAAGAATTAATTAAATGGTTTAAGTTCTTTTAATTTTTAAGATTAATCTTTAGTTTCCAAGTTGATTTTTATTCATTAGTGATGGTTTAAACTTAAGAAATTGTTTAACGATATTTTTATTTACTAATTATTTAGTAATGACTTTTTTAAGTATAATTTATGCTTATGCTTTTAATTAAGAAGTTAACTATGCTTATTATAATTAATTAATACCTAATTATTGTTTAATGACTTATAAAAGAAATTAATTATTATTAAATCATTTTATAAATTTTAAGATTAATTATTTATTTAAAAAGTCCTTTAAAAATTTATTTAATTTTTAATAAGGGGTTTAAATTATTAATTAATTATTAAATAAAGGTTATTTGGGTCTTTAAATTATTTATTGATTATTATTCAATTAATTATTTAAAGGTTAGATAAATACTTATTTATTTATTTCAAGGATAAGTAATTATTTAATAGTTAATTAGTATTTAATTAATAATTTTTTAAGATTATTATTTTATTTTGAAAGTTATTAGTTATTTCATTTTATAAATGATCTTAATTTATTAATTAATGATGTTTCAAGTAAGAGATTTAAATTGGCAAATTGTTTCAATAAGAAGAATTAAACTTGTTGATCACTTTTAAATTAGTTTGTAAGTTAATCAATAAAGAGGTTTGGACTTAAGTTAAAAAAATACTAAATGTATTCAAGATAAGAAGTTGTTAGTTGATAGAATTATTAATGATAAGTTTTAAGTTAATTTTATTAACTTAAGAATAAGCTTTAAATCCAATATTTGATTTTGAAATGGATTAAAGTTAATAGATAAATTTTGATAAAGGGATTTGTTTAAGTTAAATAAATCAAGTTAGATATGATATGAATTCGTAATAGAACGAAAGAATGGATTATAAAACTTATTTTGGAATGGATTTCATTTTGAATTTTGGCTAACTTAAGGTAGATATTTTTTAACTTAAGATAGTTAACTTCTATAATTCCGAAGGTGTAAGTGACGTCGAGTCAAGATTTGAGAGGTAAATGAATACCCCAACTTGGAAGATTTCATTTATTATCGAGATTTAAATTTTAGAATTTAAATCATTATTTTCATAAATGATAAATTACTTCAAAGACAATGTCTTAGAAGTGAAATAGAAGTGATTTGGGTTTTAGTAACCGACTAGGATAAATATAAAATGAGAAACCATTTTGATTGGGATTGAAATACATACTTATGTCGGAGAATCAAGTATGTAAATGTTTTGGGTAAGAGATTTGGAATTTAGTTAATAAGAAATTAATTAAATGAGGCTTAGTGATGAGTATGGGAAACAAACTGTTGATTTGTTGTATGTGTGTGTTATTTGATAGTTAATTAATTGACTATCAAATCTTGACCAAACTCTTACTTTGGAAATATCTTAGAGAAACACTTGAGTTATACAGCACGGTCATCATGTTAATGATTCATTGTGTGTATAAACCTTATTTGGTTCTCTAGGGATAAGGGATAAGGAAATCCGTCTAGTAACAGTTAGGAGGTGAACTCCGTAGTTACCCTTGTCTTTTTATTTTCTAAAGAACCAAGGTTGAGTTTACCGGAAAATTTTCAATAGTCGTTTTTAAGGAGACCAGGATCGAATTAAGTATCCGAAGACCACTTCGATCCGATCGAGCGGTGTATGTGGAAGACAATGAAGATGATGAAGTCAAGAATATTTTGAAGACTAAAGTTGAAGGCATAGACCTTCAGAGTGGAAAGGGCTTCTTTATGATGTCTATGGCTAGCTACCGGGATTATACTTATAGCAGTACACCCTACGTTATGGGGTTCTGCATGATGCAAGGACTTCATGTTACTAATCTTAGGGATCATTCCCGACAGGACGTAGTAAAGGAGTACATTCAGATTGTCATATTCTTGGACAACTTGTATGGGTGGAGGTCTGACATTGCATTTCTTAGGTCTCGAACATTGATTTTCACAAACGTACATCTGATTGGTAGAGGAGAGGGCAACTTCTCTTATCTTAACACCCTTCTATGGGACGTATGAGCTTGGAGGTTGTATTCTTGTGGACGCCAATTAGTGATCGACAGAATAGCGATGTCGCATCCGAAGATGGATGTGTTCCATGTGTGAAAGGTGAAAACGTAGCCTCTAGCCTCATCAATCAGTAATGACTAAAACTATGGATATGCGTTAAGGCTTTGTAGGTCGTACCCATTAGGGTTTTGTCATCACTTGATATAGATTCAATATTGATCCTTTTTGTATGCTTAAGATTCGATGGTTGCTGATCATAACCAATGTAATGAAATATTCGCTACAATTCTAGGAGGGTTTGGCTGGTCCTGATTTGTAGGGAGTCCATATGAGGCTCTTAGGATGCTTATCTAGAGAGTTATCATTATAGGTAGTACCCCAATGCCTTGTTATTATATGGAATCCAAAATCCAATACGTGCCTTTACAATTTTAGATGTAAACCAGTTATGTTGAAATATGAGATGTAAGCATTTTAGCTCTATTCTAAGTACTTGTATTTTAGACACTATTATAATATCATGGGATTTTCTACAAAATGTTTTGGTTATCGTAAGGTAAAAACCCGTTCTTGTTTATTTGTGCGGCGCGGTCTTACGAGATACCTTTTGTTCTAAAGAGGTTTTTAAATATAATTATCAACTTGTTTGAGTTTTCTCACATTAGACCCAATTGTGACCCGGAGTTTTATTTTCTTTCCCTAAAAATCTTGGGTGCTCAAATTTTTTTGAGAAACCAAGTAGTCTAGATTTTTCACAGATGCATTTGGAGCTTAGGAGAGAAGTTGGAGTACAAGACGAATTTCTGTACTTTCTTATTTCCATTGTGCTATTGTGTTCTGATGTTATATGAGTTGTTAAGATAGGTTGTTATAACTATCCAGGCTTGTATTTATTGTCTGCTCTAATGGTTGTATATGTATATAAAATAAAAGTTCTTTTAATTTGTAAAGACTTGTTATATATTATATGTTATCCACTGCGATTTTAAGATTTTGTTCTATCTTATTTTTCATTAACCCTTAATGTTTTGGTTTTCCTAACACTTGGATTTGACATGTTAATATCGTGGGTGTATTAGTACCGACTATAGGGGTCGAAAAAGCAGGTCATTACTGATACAATAAAGGGAATTAATAATGAAAGTTTTAATTAAAGAATGGGAAATGCTCAACCTTTTCAAACTTACTTTTTAATTCACACTATATGCATAACTCGTTCTTTATCAATTATTCCTCCTAACTTTTCATGGTGAAAGAAAAGTCAAATTTCCAAAACTTTTGAATTCCAAATAAAATATCAAATAAAACAAAACTAAAGTGCCCCATTCATCCCTTGCAAGGATATGATACAAATCATGAAAATAAGAGGAGATATCATCATTTGAAGTTTGATTTCTAGGCAACAACCTAAGGTGGTCGTCTATTTATTCACTTTATGTTTTATCCATCATATTGTGATGATCATCCTATACCTCCGACACTCATATAGTGTGCAATGCTTCTAATAACCCTGTATTTTGACGATTAGATATTTAAATTTTTTTATTTACATATTGGTCACTAATTAATCAATTGACGGTTCCAAAATGAAATTTTTCACAAACGAGTCTATCAGGACTTGGGACCAGTTTCATTGATTCTAGATATTTTTGTTACATAAGGAATAAATATACGGATCACTATATTTTGAGTTTGGACTAGTTGGCAGTCATAGCGATTTCGACATATGTGTAAATTGTTGTTTCAGAGACACAGTGTCGGATTGCGACAAAAATTATATTTCTGCAATTGTCATAGTGAGTTATTGCATGTCATCAAGTTTCATAGTGAACGAACATACCGCTTAATGAGACGTAAATCAAACGTGTGTCAATTTCTATAAGAAACTAATATTGTAATTCGAGTTTTAAAAGCTAACTTTGACATACGATCTATTTGGGCCATGAGACTAGTCTCATTGGTTTTAGAAGATGTTTTTACATAGATGATAGCATATGACACATGTCGATTGGAGATCGCAATTTTTTTGTCTTCATCTATGAATAAATGAATATAATATTATAATTATCCAATTCAAAGAAATCCTCCCAGAAAAATTGTCACCACTTATACCCTATGTTTAAAAATCAAAATCTCACAATTTACTCAATGTAAAATCGCCAAACCGGTTTTGTTACATTCATCATTGAGATCTCCACAAGGCCGCACACTAAATGTCACCTACGACTTGAACTCACGACATGGCCATGTAGGCGTTTGTCACTGGAGCTTAGCTTTGTGGAGGATATAAGTGACGAGAGACAAAATAGAAAGCATGACGGAGTTCTTCTCGACGAATGGCATCTGCCTATATTAACGAACTGAAGTCTGGTCCCCTTGGATGATTTGCGAACGTGTGAAGGTGCAAGGAATGAAAAAAGATGCGTTTCCATCAGATGAACCGATTTCAACCTTTTGTGCTTAGGTATAATGAGCTTGCGTAGAGAGTAATGTCGAATTTGCCAGTTTGGAATTCGTTGATAGACGAGGCAGGAATGGAAGAGGGAGAATGGCCAGAAAGTGGGTTTAATGGTGCAGTAATGTACAGGAAAGGAAAGGCAAGAAGATGGATTAGGATAAGTAAGTAATTAGTTTAACTAGTTATTTAATTAAGTTATTAATTTACTATTTTAATTGTTAAACTTATAACATGTGTTACTTTTGTGTACGAAGTCAAACTTGGACGCTACTTCTTCCATTGGACTCGTATTGATGAGCTTTACATTTTTTGAGCTGGTTTGGGCTTTTAAGGCTAAGGTGAGTGATAGTGTCTCTCACTTAACTCCATTTGTTCGTATAGTATAGTTTTGACAATTTAAATTGATTTCTAATTATAAAACGTAATACTAAGGTTAGTTGAACCTAGTAAATAATTAATAAAAAGATTAAAAAGTGATTTTATTAGATTAAATCTAATGGTCATATTTTTACTTGATTGCATGTTATTACGCTCTATTTATCCGTTTACACGCTATTACACACTATTTTGACTATATGGTTAGACATAAGTTATTTGGATACTTATTTCACCTTGACTGCTACAGATAGACTACATTTTATTTGTTACTGCTATTATGGATGTTTGTGTGCTAGTTTAGGAACTCATATAACTATTCGTTGCATTATTGAATTATTAGCTTAGTTCAGCTTAAAATGACGTTCGTAGGTAATCTAGAATTAGGAAATATTCCGTTCACTAGAGTTTAGGGTGCTTACCGATCAAGTACACATGTCGGTGTATATCAACTGAACACACAAGGATGGTAGACTCGAATGAGCGAGATATAATTCTCGAAAGAACTTCAAAGCGCATGAACGGGTTTAACGACAGAGCAACACTGGAGCTTGATAATGGAGAACATTGGAGCTTACTGATGGATTCAAAGATGAAGCGACATTGAAGCTTGATGGTTGATCTGAAGATGGAGGATGGACATGAAGACGAGCTAGATTTCGCAAGAATGCCAAACATTTTCCTTGGATGCATGTTTAATCAATTTTGGTTAAATAAGTGATCCGAGTAGTCATTATCAATTACTATGAAGTGGTCGATATCATTAACTACTATTGTTGGCCATTTTTGGAAATTTGACATAGACGATGGTGCAATTTTAAGGAGCATGACGTGATGGTTCGTTCGATCATGATTTCAATATGATGGTTCTTCGATCAGTGGCTTTGGCTTAAGGCAAGGATGTGGTGCTTCTATGCAGTGATGTGTCATTCGACGACGATGATTCCAGGATGGTGAGTAAGGCTACTACGATGGATTGCTTTTTCTCCGAGATGCATAAAAGATGACATTGAGTAGTACCGATGTAAAGACCCGCAACTTCCCCGTAAAGGAAAGCGTCGGATAGTTCGAGAACAAACCACAACAGAACGCATACAGAAGAACATTTCATTGTATATTACAACAATGTATTCTAACTATATTAGTTTTGGTTCTCACACCAGTCTAATGGGAAATATATAGAAATCTCACTTTCGTCACTCGAAAATAAATACTGGCGACAGTGCCCCATCACCAGAATCATTCCCGGGCACTAGAGGGATTCTATATCTACCCAATATATTAAAACTTCGAATACACGTTTGCAAGACATATATGCAAAATCTTTATATATCGGATTGTCCTAATCAATATAAATAAATAATCAACTACGAATAATTGATTTAAATTTTCAAAACAAAACTTGTTTTTATTTTCAAAAATATACTCTTCACACTCGTTCTAGGATACTACTGATCCCATCTCTAACGAGTCATTCCCGTTGGATATTACTAATCCAGTATCTGATGAATTCTTTCGTACGGTTCTAATGTGTCTTGTTCTCTGAGCTTTGTAAACCAAAGCTCTGATACCACGTGTAAAGACCCGCAACCTCCCCGTAAAGGAAAGCGACGGATAGTTCGAGAACAAACCACAACAGAACGCATACAGAAGAACATTTCATTGTATATTACAACAATGCATCAGATTACAAGAATATACAGAGCATAAATGAATATTACACAGAAATATCAGAGATTTAAATTACATTTAAATACATCGCAGCGGAAAATAATACAATACACAACTAGAATGAGATATACGGATACAAAGTTTTCTGGATATCGTTCCAGCTGTAAACCAGGATCCTGTGAATATAAATCTGCAAAACCAAAACTACTAGCTGCCCGTGTCAAAATAGGGGCACCCAGAGTTTAGGTCAAAACAATAAACTCCAGGTCAGTCATGGGACTGGTGTGAGAACTAAAAACAGTTATTAATCTTTATTTTCAAAGTTAGGTAAATCAAGGGACCACGCCGTATAACACGGAACGGGTTTCCTCCCAAGAATACCAGTGCATAAAACAAACAGCGCAATGCTAAATAAAGAAAAATGAAGCTGTTATAAGACCCAGGTCCCATCACACAATGCAACGCAGTCGAGGATAGGGTTTTCCCTTATAACAGCCAAAGAATGCTTGATACGTTTTAAAACAAATCATTTGATACTATTATAAGTGCATAGTGTATAAAACACTTCAAATCATAAGTATCAATCATAGGCGGCATGAACGGCCCATAACACTATGTCGCCATATATAAGTTTACAATCAAAACCGCAAATGTCGTATTGGAAGTTGGGTTATCATTTATGGTATGAACCGAGGCTAGGGGCAAGATCCTCAACCGATTCGAGACAATCTAGCCCATGTCTCCGGAACAGCCGCAACTGCCCTTTGGATCGTCAGGGCCGGTCCACCGATGTGGATTATAATGCCTGAACACTACGTTTCTCCGCCCTTTGGGGCGTAAATCTGGCCCGTCAGCCGACCAGAAGCATCGGCCGAAACCGATATCACGAGGCGCCTCGCTTTTCAGCAAGTAATAATAAGTAACATCCACATGAGTCAAACTCGTCAGCCAGTTCAAGCACTGACGCCACTCATAACTAGAAAGAAACGCATGCCCTCCCTGAGGTCCGTCTCCCGTTTTTGATTCATACCGGGTGTGATACTCGCGAATCAACGTTACACAAAGCTACGCCACAAAGGCCGTGCTTCGATCATCAACCACAAGACTTTGCTTTTCAACAGAAGCCTTAATCATTTGCATCTTAGCATGCCACACAGGCAATTCACTCCATGCGATTGATATCCATCAATATATAACCCCTGAGCTCGTACGTCTCAGAGAAGGGCGTTAAGCAAGAGAATAAATTCTCCGCCGCCAAACAGATATATATTTAATAGAGATCAATCACACGGACTAAAATCCAATGTCAGACACACAGTCCATTTACAAGTCCGTTCTGGGTCTGAACGAAACCGGAGGCACCTAGTACCCCGCACATACATCGATCTCCAAGTACGTCTGGACGATCACTAACTGTTTCCATCTTCTTGGGTGTACAGCCCAATCAAGATCATCAGTAATTACCCAAACGACGTGAAGACCTCCGGTCTTCGACCATCGTCTTCATCTTCGACTTATCGTCGTATCAGTTATTCAGAATGGGATAAACCCGGTCTTTCCGAATAACTCGCGTATATTTTAAATAAGTGTTACACAAACACAACATACGCCTCATTCCAATTCATTAGTCACTAACCGTAAATTAATCAAGAGAATAATTCCCTAAATATTAACCCCGAAGGCCGAAACCAACATCAGATCAATATTCAGAAAAACCATTCTGCTTGGTCAACCGACAGTTAGTTTCTAAATTTCACATTCATAGGGACAAGTTCCCATTAATTTTATCCAAGATAAATTCCTTGAATTTATTCTTTAATCTATTTTTGAATATCAATTCAAACTAGTCGGGATTAACGAACCTTACCGAAGTAATCATTTGTTTTAATTTCCCAATCCCAACCTATTCATCCCATGAAGTAAAACTGGTAATACTTCATATCTAACACCACAGTGTTATCGGTAAATTCAATTACCATTTCACGTTCAAATCTAATTAAAGATTTAACTATCGCCTGGAGCAAAACTGGTGATACTCCATTCTCGATTATTTCAATCTAATTAAAGATTCATTAAAACTCCACTTAGTTTTAATCTTTGACTGGGTTAAAGAATCAGTGTCATTTAAAAAACACGGTTCACGATAAACCCAAAATCACATTCATTAATCATCGGGTTAAAGAACGAGTGTTATTTAAAAACACTGTCCACGATAAACCCAAAAATCATTCCATTAATTATCAGGTTAAAGAACAAGTGTTATTTAAAACACTGTTCACGATAAACCCAAAAATCATTCCATTAATTATCAGGTTAAAGAACAAGTGTTATTTAAAACACTGTTCACGATAAACCCAAAAATCAATCCATTAATTATCAGGTTAAAGAACAAGTGTTTTTTAAAACACTGTTCACGATAAACCCAAAAATCATTCCATTAATTATCAGGTTAAAGAACAAGTGTTATTTAAAACACTGTTCACGATAAACCCAAAAATCAATACTAATTCAATTCCAATTAAATATCTTTTTTAATTGGTACACTTCATTAAATCTAAATAAAAAGATTTAATCTTTTCTCAACTGGGTTCAAGAACAGTGTTAGTGAAGACACCATTCACGACAAACCCAAATCACATTTGATATTCAATATAAGGCTCTGAATAGAAAATATATCGGCTTATATTCAATATCAAATCCTACGATTAACAAATGTCGTATTGAAAATAACGATATTAATATATCTTTCAAATTTCCATAACAACACCTGTATAATCACGAATTCCAACATCGAAATATTCCGAAGACAATTTCGATTCAAATCCACTCCAATGCAATCATTGGAAATTCTGGTTACTTTTAAAACCCTTTTCGAATTCAATTTATTTATTTAAAAATAAATAGAATTATAATTCTAGTTCAAAACTAGTCTATTTCGATAAAAATCTATTTTTATCTTTTCAAATATGGAGTTTTTCATCCCAATTCTTTCTAAATCATTTCTTATGATTTTACACAAATTATTACTATTTTTAATAATTTTATCAAGGCCCGTACAGTCGATTTCCATCAATGGCCATCGAACTGCACTTACAGCGACCTTTTTCGAATTTGATTTGGACGTAACTCCAAATCCAACCGTTAGATTTCAAATTTCTAACATTCGTTAGAAAGCTCTTTTCGATACGAACCCAACGGTTCCGGTTTTAGGAGAATCCGACGGTCGGATCTCCCGTAATATCCGTTTGAAATAAATGGTCGAAATTCGCGAACTGCCGCGGCGCGGCGCGTTCTATTCAGGCCATTATATTATATATATAATATATTTCGTCGATTTCTATTTAAAACGAATTATATGAATGGTTTTAAAATTCGTTTCAAAATCTATTTCAACTTCCATTTCAATTCTAAGCAAAATTGAATTCTTCTTTATAAATTCGTTTTAAAATTCATTTCTATTCAATTCAAATTTCAATTCAATTTGAATTCATATTCAATTCAATTCATTTCGAAATCGTTTTCAATTCAATTCATTTCGAAATCGTTTTCAATTCAATTCATTTCGAAATCGTTTTCAATTCAATTCATTTCGAAATCGTTTTCAATTCAATTCATTTCGAAATCGTTTTCAATTCAATTCATTTCGAAATCGTTTTCAATTCACTTTGAATTCGTTTTCAATTCAATTCATTTCGAAATCGTTTTCAATTCAATTTATTTCGAAATCGTTTTCAATTCAATTTATTTCGAAATCGTTTTAAAATCGATATAAATATCGTTTACGTCAAAATGGCGTCAATCTAATCAACTCGGCTTCATATATTGATATTTTCAAATATTCCATTTCGAATATTTCTATTTCAAATATTTCTATTTTAAAACTGGAATGAGGCCCAATCAATTACCATATAAAGTTAATTATATGGATTTTCATACAACACATGTATATAATAGCAACGATAAATAATTAACCATCAACCAAAGTGCACTACACCGTATAAGCATCAAATATAGATATTCAACGCTTATAACAGCCTGTCAATCAATCGATCGACATATTTAATCAATCAGGATGAGTGAAATTCATATTTCATCCCAACACCCGTGTGGGGTTTCAAACAATCAAACACATGTTTTATTTGTGCAGTTGGGCGATGTGTAAAATTTATCGACCCAATCAACGTCAGTCAAATCAGTGTACATAAACAAACCGTCTGGTTTGTAAATGAATATTTTATTTATTCACATCACGTTAAAAATTATATTTTTAACGATATAACATTTTATTCCAACATATGAATTTCTATTCAGTTCATTCTTTAAATAAAATGATATTTTTATTTTTTCTAACTTATTTCAGAAAATTTCGGCGGCATAACGGCACGATACTAGAAACGGGACAAGGCCTAGCCTTATCCCCGGTCTAGTGAAGGCCCACGCCATTCACTCATCAATCAAATCAATTTCATTTTTCAAACCACAAAATTTGGAGTAAGGGTCTAACCTAGCCTTACTCCTACGCCTTATAACGGCGCACGTCTAATCCTAACCAATTTATCGATTCGATTTTTCACACCACAAATCACATTCAAACCAATATCGCAATCAATTACCAAACAGTCAAACAAACAAGTCCATGGTCTGTGGACGGTTGTGTCGGGTGCTACTAAGCACCGTCTGCATCCTAGTATATATATATAACTAGAAAAGAAATTTAGAGTGAGAGATTCTCACCGATAGCTATCCTAGCTCCACGGCACTTCATTTGCAGAAACCTTCGTCGCTACCGCATCTTCGTTGCTCGCTTTCACTACCTATGTAAAAATTGAATTTTTACTTCGCTATCCCATATATAAAAATCATATTTTTTATCTCGAAGTTCAATATATAAAAATCATATTTTTATTCGAAGTTCTATATATCAAAAATCATATTTTTAGTTTGCTATTCAATATATAAAAATCGAATTTTTAGTTCGAAGTTCAATATATAAAAATCATATTTTTATTCGAAGTTCTATATATCAAAAATCATATTTTTAGTTTGCTATTCAATATATAAAAATCGAATTTTTAGTTCGAAGTTCAATATATAAAAATCATATTTTTATTCGAAGTTCTATATATCAAAAATCATATTTTTAGTTTGCTATTCAATATATAAAAATCGAATTTTTAGTTCGAAGTTCAATATATAAAAATCATATTTTTATTCGAAGTTCTATATATCAAAAATCATATTTTTAGTTTGCTATTCAATATATAAAAATCGAATTTTTAGTTCGAAGTTCAATATATAAAAATCATATTTTTATTCGAAGTTCTATATATCAAAAATCATATTTTTAGTTTGCTATTCAATATATAAAAATCGAATTTTTAGTTCGAAGTTCAATATATAAAAATCATATTTTTATTCGAAGTTCTATATATCAAAAATCATATTTTTAGTTTGCTATTCAATATATAAAAATCGAATTTTTAGTTCGAAGTTCAATATATAAAAATCATATTTTTATATTGTTGCCATGTATATAAAGATCGAATTTTTATATATAATAAAAATCGAATCTTTTGAATGTTAATAATCACTTCTTTATATTGTCAAACATCTAATCTTTCTATTTATAAAAATTTAAACTTTTCTAAATTAAAAAAAAAAAAATCATATCTTTATGAGGCTAAAATTTTCATTTTTATAAACTAAAAAAAAAATCGCAACTTTTCTTTAAAAACAAAGTATGTTCTACTTCTTTTAAAAACTGAGTATGTTATACTTCTTTTAAAAACTGAGTATGTTATACTTCTTTTAAAAAAAACTGATTTCAAATGATGTTATATATATATATGATTTATAGAATTTAAACAATGCTTTTTATATATGATTTTTCAGAATTTAAATAATGTTTTTTTTATATGATTTTTCAGAATTTAAATAATGCTCACCGTATGGCTTCACCTTGCTCAAAATGTTGTTTCCGTCGCCGGCGCCGTTCAGTGGGACCGAATGACCATCGGAGTGCCTCCCCTTGCGCGCCACCACGAAAGCTTCCACTCGCCTCGACGCTGGTAAACTCGAACCAACCCTTGCCCCGCAAATCCTGAACGACGGTGGCCACTTTGGCATTGAAATTCGCGCTCCAGACTTGACGATACTCCTTCAGCTTAGTATGGACGGAGAGATCTTGAAGGGCTCTTCAAAACTCTCCAAAGAAGCGGGGTTTGATTCCGCATGTAGGAGGAGGAAAAGGGGAGGGAAAGAATCAGCTATTTCCGCCTTTAACTAGGTGGAGGCGCGATACTGGGTCGTTGACCATGGGATGAATTCTGACCAATTAGGACTTAGGGTTTAGTTTATATATTTAAATTTTAATTTATTTATTTTCAAAAATACCCTTGTATTGATACGAACTCGATATCAAACCCAACGACTGTCGCCCCTAGCTAAATACCCCCATTCTGAACACAATGGGATATGTTTCGTAACCCAATACGGCTGTTATGATTTGTTTTTCTTTAAATTAAAATATAAATCAATATATATTCAATTTAAACGCACATTTCAAATTACCGGGGTCACATACTAACTCGAAAAATTCCAGAAAAATATTTTCTAGCTTCGTATTGACGATACGGTCCTAACAAAACTAGTTTCGTTGAATTCCGAGACCGTTGGAAAAATGGCCAATTTCCAGTCGATTAAAATCAACTAAAACTGGTCAAACGCGTTTTCCTTTGCCACGCTCACATATTGATTCGGAAAATTATGAAATTTGAAACCTAGCAATAATTTGACACTGCGGATCCAACAAAAGTGGTTTCGTCGAAATCCGAGGTCATTTGCAAAATGTCCATTTTTAAGGGCCTGAATTCCATAGCGACTATTCAGAATTTTCAACTGGACATATCTTATCATTTCTAAGATGAAATCTCAGTTTGTTAACTTCGTTACAAAGATATAGTTATACAGATTCAAATATTTCTTGTTTCGTTCAATTCTGACTTATATTGAATTCTGTATATTCATTTGAAATTAGAAATCGAATTTTCGAACTACCGCGCCATTTTCAATTCTATTTATAATTATATATAAATATTTATATTCTAACGACGACGTATATAAATATATACGTCGAATTCTATTCAAAATAAATTTTCTCGTCGATATTATTTAAAATAATTCATTTTAAATAATCAAAATTCGCTAAAATTGCCAAAATAAAAATTTCAAACTGGCTCGCATTTTACGGGTTGTTACAACCGAGATGTCTGTCATATCAGACACTTAGTTGTTACGACTTGGAGGGCTGTCGATGAGGTCCTATGGTAGTGCAGTTTGTCGGGCATAACTCTACTGCGGAGAATGTAAGTAAAGGGGTTATAAATAACATATGACTTTAGCGGTTACTCGTAAAGAGGGGGTAGTGGGTGTGATGTCCATTTGGACCAGATGGGTCCACCTGGTTTCCAACAATGGGAGACTTAAGGTATTCACCTAAGTCTTAGCCATCTAAGTGGCATGGATTCGAGTATCATGATGTAACGACCCGCATTCTATGCATCGAAGGATCGTAGAATATTTATTTCTTTTTTTCATAAGAATTTGTATAGTCATGTAACTTTGGGAAACGACTATTGGGGTCATTTCCCATGTTCACGATTTTTGCCAATTTTTAAATGACCATTTTGCCCTAGGCAAATCTTGTTTCGCCTATAACTTTTGATTGGTAAGGAGTTTTGACCTGAAACCACTTCTATTGGATTCGGATGATGGTTTAACTTTCCCCAGAGTGGTCACATTAATCAAACAGACTTAACGTTTGGGAGATATGGCTGAAATAAGGTTTGGAAGGTGAAAAACAGCTTAATCGGGCTTAATAGGGTAATTAGCTGCTAGGCCCATTAGGGATTTCAGGATTAGGGTTATATAAGGGCTGGAAGGGGTTAGAGAAACCCTTCTTTGTCGTTTTTACAGCCGCCACTTACACTTCTTCAACTCTAGCAATGGCCTCCACCTTCTAAATTCATCCTTAATCACTTTCTAATCACATATTAGCCTAATCAACATCAATTAAAGCGGATTAGCATAGAGATCAAGGTAGAGCTGCTGGAACACATAGAGATTGGACCTATATCAGTTAGAGTTTCAGATCTGAGATTTAATTGTGGCTAAGGTGAGTGATTTGCATTGTTTTTCACTAACTACGGCTAATTAGGGGTGATTAGTGATAATGAATTATGCATTATAAAAATCTAGAAAAACATGTAGAAATTCTTAAATTTTATTATATGCCTCTGTTAGAAATTTAGGTTAATTTGGACATGTTTTGTTAATCGTATGGCTAAATCATGACTAAGGAGATTAAGGGGAGAACATGGGTTTTGGGTATGTTTGATCCGTATTATCATGTCAAGTTGTTGTTTGGTGTTTACGGTTGATTATGCACATTGCTATTATTGTTCGGAATGTTTTGTGGTTGCATAGGAAAGTTAGAATGGTCGAAAACGCCGTCGAGAGGCGAAAATTGGTTGCTGTAAAGTGGTGCAGGTTTTGGGTCGCACGAGCTATTCCTCGGAGTGCGACCGTAGGGAAGCGAGCGATTCCTCGGAGAGAGACTGTGGGGAGCAAGCAGTTCCTCGGAGTGCAACCGTGGGGAAGCGAGCGATTCCTCGGAGAGAGACTATGGGGAGCGAGCGGCTCCTCGGAGTGCGACAGTGAGGAAGCGAGCGATTCCTAGGAGTGCGGCTTTGAGGAAGCGAGCAGTTCCTCGGTGTGCGGCTTTGAGGAAGCGAGCGATTCCTAGGAGTGCGGTTGTGGGGAGCGAGTGGTCCCTCGGAGTGTGACTGTGAGGAAGGGAGTGATTCCTAGGGAAGCGACTATAATGAGATCTGATCCATGTGAATGCAAGCGAGCCCATGGAAGAAGGAGCGAGCAACCGAGCTAGAGAAGGAAGAATGAGCAACCGAGCTAGGGATGGAAGAGTAAATAGACTCTATGGAGTATGCACGAGCAATGACGACCATTGGTTCTTCTGAAGAGCGATTCCAATTTGACCAAAACCTGAGATGCAAAGGAAGTCCAGATGAGAAGTTAGGACTCGGGATCCAGATAGGAACCAACGAGATAACTTCATGATCGGACTTAGATGCAGGACGTGTGCAAAGGGGTTATCGATGTCTATAGCTTTGGTTCACCACGAAGAGACGGATTAGCGGCTATGGATCAGCGCAATGGGATCATTATAACTTCCAAGGCAAGTTATCCTAGCATGGCTATGAGCCAGTGCAGTGGAGTCGTCATCACTCCAAAGGGGCAAAGTGGACATAACAAAGGATTGTGGCTATGGATCAGTGCAATGGGGTCATTGTGACGCCCAAGGGTAAAGTGATCGCAATAAAGGATTGGATAACCAAAGTGGTGGATATTGTATGCTTTACGCACTAAGCGAGAGATGTGAGGATGATTGTTATGTTTGATGTTTGCTATCACTATGTCATGCACACTCCCATATTACCTTTACACTTTATGTTAGTGTTACCTTAGAGTACTGTACATCTTGTTGTGCTAACTCTTTGGTTTCAGGTTCAGGTATGATTTATTTATACCTGTTATTGTTCTGTTTTGCTGCTTATCGCTCATACCAAACTTTTGTCTGACCAGAGTTTTATGTCTCTTCTTATTACTCTGGGTGCTCTTAAATGGGCAGACTAAAGACAGTTTAGGTAGTATGCACGAATAGCTATACCAGAGACGAGCATGACGCCTTCACGTATGATATATATATATATATATATATATATATTCTCCCTGTGTTGTTGATGGTCACTGCTTTGGGCATTAGTAGTGCACCTTTTCTATTTTGCTTTAGATAAGCTGTATTTTTTATTCCGCTGCTATGGTGGTTTAATTTTCAGCTTATGCACTGTCTCGCCTGTTTTATGTCAAAGTTATGTTATTGTTATATTTTATCCCATGCAATTTGAGATATACTACAGGTTCTTCGATGATTAAAAGTTTCAAATCCTTTTCTTTTGACGACCGCCCCGTGCTAGTCGGGAATTGGAACAACGCATTTCGGAGAAATTTCGGCTGGTCTGGGGCGGGCCGTCACATTTGGTATCAGAGCTCTAGGTTGCATTGTTTAACCTAGGGGAAGATACCAGGGAGAGATAGTGCATGTATATAAGAGCGCGTATTTGTGATATTTTGGTTTTCTAAATCTATATATATATATATATATATATATTATTAGTATAGCTAAGGATGAAGTCGCACTGCACTGGCACCACTAAAGGTATGGTTAATCGTTTTCTCTTTTTACAGATTGAACGATGAGCCAATATATGAGGAGTACGGGATCAAGGGACCATGATAGGAATGCCCCTGATATGAGGACGATGTTTACCATCTTCATGAGGGAGATGCTTAGGGATGTTCAGGGAGGTGCTCCTAATGCTTCCAACGGTGGTGGTGTGGCGGTGCAGGTGCCAAGATTCGATTTCGCCAAGATTAACAAGGATTATACTAGTCTTGGTGGGAAGCCGTTCCATGGAACGGAATCGGCAACGGAAGTCCAAGATTGGCTGGACAGTTATGAGCGCATCTTCGAGGATTTGGGGATCGATGATGCAATGAAGAGGAAGCTAGCATCACGTCAGCTCCATGGATGGGCAATGAATTGGTGGAATGCTGTTAAAGTAGCTACTCCAGAGGATCAAGTTACTTGGAATCAGTTTAATACTTGCTTCAGTGAAAAGTTTATTCCAGCTGCTCAGAAATCGGAATTGTTTAGGAAATTCTTGGAGCTTAAGTAGAATGGTAGGGCAGTCTCGGAGTACATTGCCAAGTTTGATACTTTATCAAAATATGGATTATCCCTTATCGATACTGCCGAGAAGAAGAACGAGAAGTTCATAACTGGCTTAGATGGGTACTTGGGGGAAAGATTTATAAACCACATCGATGGGACATTCGAATCTATTGTGGGAAAGGCATTGAGATCAGAGATTATTTACCCTAA
The DNA here is from genome assembly GCA_030737875.1 of Allium sativum. Taxonomy (NCBI): domain Eukaryota; kingdom Viridiplantae; phylum Streptophyta; class Magnoliopsida; order Asparagales; family Amaryllidaceae; genus Allium; species Allium sativum. The sequence continues at coordinate 143,288,291 of CM060921.1, read as the reverse complement.
GTCAAAGACCGAGGTTGGTACAGCATCTACAGGAGAATCAAAGACGCAAGAAAGCGGTGGAGGCAAGAATAATTCCCAGAATAAGAGGAAGCAGAACCAGACCAAGGATGGTTAGAGAAAGAAAGACAAGAAAGAAATCAAGTGCTTTAGCTGTGGCAAGAAGGGCCACTATGACAAAGATTGTAGAGCCAAGCCAGCGGACAGGAAGTTCTTCAACTGTGGCCAAGAGGGACATCTTAAGGATAAATGTCCGCAACCTCCTAAAGAGAAGCAGATCGTGAAAGCATATGTTATCAGTGTTGCTCCTTCTTCGTCGAATGCCCCAACTGCGGTGCAAAAGAGAAAAAATATCGTGATTCAAGGTGTGCTTTTTGTTTATGATGTTCTAGTTCGAGTGTAGTTTGATATTGGGGCTTCCCATTCCTTCATATCTAGTGACCTGGTAGATAGGTTGGGATTGGAACCCAAGATAGTCAATCGACCTTTAGTAGTGACGAACCCGATTGGTGGTTCAACTAGCCTTAGTATGATCTGTCGTAATGTGGTCTTATCGAGTCGTGGATGTACATATGCTTGTGATTGTTTTTTTTAGGCTTCACTGGGTTTGGCATTATTTTGGGAGTGATTGGCTTCAAAGGTATGGGGTGGTGGTGGACTATGAGGGATCTTCGGTGACCGTTAGGGCGGATGATGGGCGGAGGGTACTATTTGGTAGCCCACCTAGTGATGGGGTGATGGCTAGTTTTCTAAATTCCCTCGACATCCCGCATGATGAGTTGTCAGATGTGCCTATTGCTGGCGAGTATCTGGACATCTTCGGGGAAGTGATCGGACTTTTACCACAACGAGAGATTGAGTTTCAGATTGATTTAGTGAAAGATGTCTGGCCTATAGTGATGCCTCTTTGTCATATGGCGCCAAGGGAGAAGCAAAAGCTCGGGGTGCAAGTGAGCAATCTTTTGAAAAAGGGAATTATCAGAAGAAGTATTTCTGAGTAGGAAGCACCAGTTGGGTTTCTACCAAGGCCGATGATTCCCTTCGATTGTGTGTGGACTACCGCGAGTTGAACAAGGTGACGAGGAAGAATAAGTATCCTCTTCCACAGATAGATGATTTGTTTGATCAATTGAGTGGAGAAAGAGTGTTCTCCCAATTGGATCTCGCGATAGGTTTTCATCAGCTCAGACTGGCAGTTGAGAGTATAGCTAAAACGGCATTTCAGATGCAGTCTAGATTTTATGGGTGGTTGGTCATGCCATCCCAGTTGACCAATGCACCATCATATTTTGTGGATCTTATGAATAGGGTATTCAGAGATCAATTGAATAAGTTCGTTCTTGTGTTCGTGGATGATATCTTGGTCTACTCGAGGACAGAGGAAGAACATAAGGAACATTTGAGAATAGTGATGGAGGTGTTGAGAAAACACCAATTGAAAACAAAGTTTTCTAAATGTCACTTCTGGAGGAGGGAAGTGAGGTTCTTTGGCCATGTTGTTTCATAGAATGGCATTTTCGTGGACCCTGCGAAGGTGGCTACGATACAAGATTGGTCTACGCCCAAGAATGAAACAATTGTAAGAAATTTCTTGGGGTTAGCTGGATATTATTGTAAGTTTATCCAAGACTTCTCCAAGATAGCCGCACCGTTAACTCAGTTGGCCAAGAAGAATCAAGATTTTTCTTGGGATGGTAAGTGCGAGAATGCATTTAAGAGTCTAAAGGAGAAGTTGACATGTGCACCAGTGTTAGTCATTCCTAAAGGAATGAAGATATGACGGTATACACAGATGCCTATGGTACCGGATTAGGTGATGTACTAATGCAAGGAGGTAGGGTTGTAGCTTATGCTAGTTGGCAACTGAAACCGCATGAGAAAAGGTGTCCTACCCATGATTTGGAATTGTCAGCGGTTGTATTCGCATTGAAAATGTGGAGACATTATCTCTTGGGAAAAAGATTCGAGTTGTTTACCGATCACAAGTCGTTGAAGTACCTTTTCTCCCAAAAGGCTTTAAATCTTCGTCAGTAGAGATGGTTAGAGTTCTTGGCTTCGTATGATTTCAATATCGCATACACACCTGGGAAAGGTAATGTGGTAGTTGATGCCTTGAGTAGGAAACATGCCAGTTTAGGGGCTATGTTTATGGAATGGAAGCAATTGGAATATATTGCGGGATATGATTTCAAACCTAAGTGTGAATTGGATCCAGCTATGTTAGAAAGCTTGATGATCAAACCGACTTTGATTGAGAGGATTATTCTAGTCATAGGGACGATCCTAATCTATTAGAAATCATCTCCAAGATAAAGATGGGTATTGAATGTGAGGCTACGAGCAAGTATGGACTTGATCGAGAAGGATGGCTTTGAAAGAATGAGAGGCTGGTTGTACCCAACGTGAATGGATTGAGAGATGAAGTGCTTAGAGAATGCCATCACTCGAAACTGACTATACATCCCGGTGTTAAAAAAATGTATCGAGATATGAAGCAGACTTACTACTGGGAAGGGATGAAGAGAGATGTTGGAAAGTTTATATCCAAGTGCATGAACTGCCAGTTAGTTAAGCCGAGCAAAAGAAGCCTAGTGGTTTGTTACAACCATTGGAAATTCCCGAATGGAAATGGAAACAAGTCTCGATGGATTTCATCGACAGTTTACTAAGGACTAGATTAGGCCATGACGGTATTTGGGTGATAGTGTATCGATTGACCAAAAGTGAAAGGTTTATATCGGTCAAGTCAAATAGAACAACGGCTAAGTTAGCGGAACTGTATATGAAGTGGGTAGTGAGATTTCATGGAGTACCTAAAGTTATTGTGAGCGACCGAGATCCATTATTTACTAGTGGGTTTTGGAAAAGCTTACAAGAGGCTTTAGGGTTAGAACTACATCTCAGTGCCGCATACCATCCTCAAACCGACGGTCAAACATAGAGGGTGAATCGTGTATTAGAGGATCTCTTGAGAGCTTGTATATTGGATTTTGGAGGTTCATTGGATGATCATTTGCATCTAGTGGAGTTCGCATATAATAATAGTTATCAACCCAGTATCGGTATGGCTCCATTTAAAGCTTTGTACGGAAGACCGTACAACTCACCATCATGTTGGCTGAAAACCGGTGAGAAGTTTGTGCTTGGGCCAGATGTGATAAGAGAAACTTCAAACAAGATCAAGGTTATCCAATAGCGAATGAAGGCTTCCTAAGATAGGCAGAAGAGTTATGCTGATAAGAGACGAAGAGAATTGAAATTCTCTATTGGAGACTTAGTATTCGTCAAGATCTCTCCGCTAAAGAATGTAATTTGATTTGGGAGGAAAGGCAAGTTGGCACCAAGGTTTGTTGGTCCATTTCCAGTTCTCGAACAAGTTGGGAATTTAGCATATAAAGTAGAGTTACCGAACAAGATGGCGGGAGTTCATAATGTATTTCATGTTTCCCAGTTAAGGAAGTTTGTGCATGACCCTAATATGGCTATCTCACCATATCAGTTGGATGATATCGAGATAGAAACCGAGGTGGTTGGGAAGCACAGACCTACTCATATTGTCGAGCATGATACGAAGCAGCTTCAAAGGAAGGTGGTGAAACTAGTCAAAGTCCAGTGGGGTGATAATGAGAACGACTGTACTTGGGAAACAGAGGAGAACATAAGGAAGGCGTATCCTGAACTCTTTGCCTGGTAAGGTTTTAATCACAATATAGATATTCCCTTATTAGTAAACCACGTGCTAGGGTAGGCTTGTTTGTGTTGTTATTTATGTTTTATTGTTGCAAATGATTGATAGGCATGCGGGATCCTTTGTATGTTTTAGTTAGGGAATTTCGGGGACGAAATTTCTTAAGGGGGAGAATGTAAGACCCGCATTCTACGCATCGGAAGATCATAGAATATTTACTTCTTTTTTTCCGTAAGAAGTCGTATGGTTGTGTAACTTTTGGAAATGACTATTGGGGTCATTTCTCATGTTCACGATTTTTGCTGATTTTTAAATGACTATTTTGCCCCTAGCGAATCTTATTTCGACTATAACTTTTGATTGGTAAGGAGTTTTGACCTGAAACCACTTCCATTAGATTCAGAGATGGTCTACCTTTTCGTAGATTGGTCACATTAATCAAACAGACTTACAGTTTGGGAGATATAGCTGAAATAAGGTTTGAAAGAAAAATAGCTTAATCGGGCTTAATAGGGTAATTAGCAGCTAGGCCCATTAGGGATTTCGGGATTAAAGTTTTATAAGGGCTGGAAGGGGTTAGAACCCTTCTTTGTCATTTTTACAGCCTCCACTTACACTTCTTCCACCCTAGCAGTTGCCTCCACCTTCAAAATTCATCCTTAATCACTTTCTAATCACATATTAGCCTAATCAACATCATATTAAAGCGTCTTAGCATAAAGATCGAGGTAGAGCTGTTGGAACACATAGAAATTAGACCCATATCAGTTAGAGTTTCATATCTAAGATTCAATTGTGGCCAAGGTGAGTGATTTGCATTTTTTCACTAATTATAGCTAATTAGGGGCGATTAGTGATAATTAACGAAATTATGCATTATAAAAATCTAGAAAAATATGTAGAAATTCTTAAATATTATTTTATGCCTTTGTTAGAAATTTGGGTTAATTTGGACATGTTTTGCTAATCGTATGGCTAAATCATGATTAAGTAGATTAAGGGGAAAACATGGGTTTTGGGTATGTTTGATCCATATTATCATGTCAAGTTGTTGTTTTGGTGTTTATGGTTGATTATACATGTTGCTATTACTGTTTGGAATGTTTTGTGGTTGCACAGGAAAGTTAGAATGGTCGAAAACGGCGTCGAAAGGCGAAAATTGGTTGCTGGAAAGTGGTGCAGGTATTGGGTCGCACGAGCTATTCCTTGGAGTACGATCGTGGGGAAGCGACTGATTCCTCGGAGAGCGACTTTGGGGAGCGAGCGATTCCTAGGAGGGCGACTGTCGGGAGCGAGCGGTTCCTCGGAGTGCGACATAGAGGAAGCGAGCGATTCCTAGGAGAGAAACTGTAGGGAGCGAGTGGTCCCTCGGAATGCGACTTTGAGGAAGTGAGAGATTCCTTGGGGAGCGACTATAATGAGATCTTATCCATGTGAATGCAAGCGAGCCCATGGAAGGAGGAGTGAGCGACTGAGCTAGAGAAGGAAGAATGAGCGACCAAGCTAGGGAAGGAAGAGTGAGTGGTCTCTATGGAGTATGAACGAGCAACGACGACCATGGGTTCTTCTAAAGATCGATTCCAATTCTACCAAAATCCGAGATGCAAAGGAAGTCCAGATGAGAAGTTAGGACTTAGGATCCAGATGGGAACTAACGAGTTAACTTCATGATCAGACTTTGCTGCGGGACGTGCGCATAGGGGTTTTCGATGTCTATAGCTTTGGTTCACCACGAAGAGAACGATTAGCGACTATGGATCAGCGCAATGGGATAATTATGACTTCCAAGAGCAATTGATCGTAGCATGGCTATGAGCCAGCGCAGTGGAGTCGTCATGACTCCAAAGGGGAAAAGTGGACATAGCAAAGGATTGGTGGTTGTGGATCAGTGCAATGGGGTCATTGTGATGCCCAACGGCAAAGTGATCGCAACAAAGGATTGGGTGACCAAGTGGTGGATATCGTATGCTTGACGCACCGAGCGAGAGATGTGAGGACGATTGCTATGTTTGATGTTTGCTATCACTATGTCATGCACACTCCCATATTACCTTTACACTCTATGTTAGTGTTACCTTAGAGTACTGTACATCTTGTTGTGCTAACCCTTTGGTTGCAGGTCCAGGTTCAAGTATGATTTATTTATACCTGTTATTGTTTTGTTTTGCTGCTTATCGCTTATACCAGACTTTTGTCCGACCTAGAGTTTTATGTCTCTTCTTATTACTTTGGGTGCTCTTAAATGGGCAGAATAGAGACAGGTTAGGTGGTTTGCACGAGTAGCTGTACCGGAGACGAGCAGGAGGCCTCCACGTAATATATATATATATATATATATATATATATATATATATATATATATATATATATATATATATATATTCTCCCTGTGTTGTTGACGTTCACTGCTTTTGGCATTAGTAGTGCACCTTTTCTATTTTGCTTTAGAGACAGTATTTTAAAATTGTAATAATGATGGCTACGGATCATAAGCCGTATTTTTTATTCCGCTGCTATGATGATTTAGTTTTCAGCTTATGCACTGTCTTTCCTGTTTTATGTCAAAGTTATGTTATTATTATATTTTATCCCATGCGCTCTGAGATATACTACAGGCTCTTTGGTGATTAATAGTTTCAAATCCTTTTCTTTTGACGACTGCCCCATGCTAGTCGGGCATTGGCACAGCGCATTTCGGAGAAATGTCGGCTGGTCCGGGGTGGGCCATAACACATGAAAACCGAGTGTTATCATATATCCAATGCACTAAATGAGTGAATGTGAGGATGGATGATGGATGCTATGTTTTCTTAATAATTTGTCACTTTAGGGGTGTCATTCGATGAGGATATCTTTGATTTGAATATCTAGGCATCCATATTATTCTGATGTAGAATAAACTCGTAACGATTATCATAGAATACTTTATATTTATATGTACTAACTTTGTGGATTCAAGGGCATGGCAAGTATGATTCTCCATACCTTCTATGCATTATATACTATTATGATTTTTACCATATTTAGAGATTTGTTATTGCTTACACAATACTTTTGTCTGACCCAAGGTTTTAGTTCCCTCTTATTACCTTGGGCGCTAACCGACAATGCTGATGAGCAAACCAGGTGATAGGCATAGGTATTTTTTGGAGTTACGTAGGTTAATTCGCATAAGGCAACATTTTACATATTTATACCTATATCCATATAATTTTTCCGTTGTGTGACACTATGGAGCCAAAACAGCATTATGTATTCCTATTAGATACAGTTTACCAATTGGGTTTATTTATCTCTTGTATTTATTACTGTTGTTTATATATGTATGAGCTAGTATACTCTAATTATATTGTTTGTAGGGATGGCAATTAGAACCGAGAATCGAAAACCTGAAGCGACCCGAACCCGAACCAAACTTGATGGGTCTCGGGTCGGGTCTAGGTGATGAAAAATACACTCAAGACCCAATCAAACCCGACCCGAAAGATGATATACATGTAAATGTGTATATTTTATCCGCTTATTTATCTAGTTTTCTATTTAAAATAATTAATATTGTTTATTTATAGTTGTGTTTTCAGTTTGTTGATAAAAAGCTTGGTTTAGAGCATTTGATGGATAAAGCATGAAGAATTTGCTTAAAATAAGTGAAGTTGAAATTACTAAAGCTTGAAGAGTTTAAAGCTTGAAGAACGGTTGCAAATAGAGTTCAGTTGGGTAGATTTGGCTCACTAAAGACTATTGCTTTCACATTAGCTCATTTGCAAGGCCTCTCACTCTACAGCTGCGTTCACACTAGCTTATGTGTTAGTTGGACTAATTCTTTAGTCCCGCATTATGGAATTTGCCAAGTAGCCTTTGTCATATCAGCTATAAACACACTTTATCTCATTCATTGTAAACACACTTAGTTTCATTCTGTAATCTTTCTCTAGGAATAAAACTCTTCTCCCTTTCTCTTAGTTGTTATTTTATTTTATGTATGTTAATGTCTGTTATTTTCATTTTCTCTTCTTCTTTAGCTATGTCTAGCTAATCCCCTTTGATTAGGGGGTGATGACGCTAATAGATATGATTCAACATGAATCACATAGCCAATAGATGGGGACTTTATACATGTAGATCTGGATCTGAATCAAGGGTTAGATCTGAACCTTCATATTTTGTGTTGTTTAAGAGCTATGCTCCTTCACAGGGTATATTCGTGTTCGATCTAACAATTATCAGATTTAGATCTAATTTTAGGGTTTTAGAAATTAATTAGTGAATCTGTCCTGATAGTCTATGGTTGTTTAAGAGCTTAGCTCCTGCATAGGCTATGCTTGTTGTTATTTACTTATTTGTTTCTAAGAACCTAATTATCGTTTATTCGTGTGTGTGACAGAAACGTGAATTAGATCTATATTTATATTTGTTGGCTATTGATGAGTGTGAATCCAATCCATGTCATTATCCCCTAATTGCTTTCTCTTATTATATAAATCTCTCTTTCTATTTAATTGCTGTTATTTTCTGTGTTTTCAATCGACCAAAATCCTAGAATAACTTGATTGGATTTATTAACTAAAATATTTTTGGTCCCAGAGTTCGACACCCTCTACAACAATCCTTGTTGTTTAGGAAAGTCGAACAGATTAAACAATTGTTTACAGTTGTTAATTTGTTCGCAAACAAAAGATATGACCAAAAAGCATTGAAATATATGTATTTTTAGTGTTATTATTCAACTGAACCTGAACCGACCCGAACCAAAGCTCGGGTTGGGTCCAGATTTTTGAAATGTATAGTTTAGAATCTACAAAACCTGACCTGTCTAGAACGGAGACCCGCCGGGTTGGGTCCAGGTCCATCGGGTCGGGTCCAATAGCCACCTCTAATTGTTTGTATAGTTATTATTATCTCGTCAGTTTTATATCTATATTGATTATTATATGTTATCTAATGCATTGTCAGATATACAACAGATTTTATGATTGTGTTTATATTCTTTCCTTTCTTTTTTCTTCTATTTTATTCTTCTCTTTCTTTTTTCTCTTGTTTTCTACTATTTCTTTCTCTTAACGATCTCTTTACATCGATCGGATGCTTGTATGCCGCAAATTTCTAGTTTAAAGCACCGGTGATGTATGGTTAGTCATCACAACGTTGGTGCTCAGCCAATGTTGATGTATTTGCCAAGGTATAAGGATAAGAAAAATCAACCTTGAATATGTGGTTTATCTCATAGAAAATGAAATAAAATTTGATAATATTACAAACTTGATATAGAATAGGCGAGAAAGTCAAAAGATGATAATGAACCGCAACATCAGAGTAATAGATCCATATAGTATAATAGAAAAAAGTCTTACAACTGAGAACAACTTAGTAAAGTATCTCTAGTCATAAGTAATATTAAGCCTTATAGTACTAAATAACGAAAAGCAATAAAGTACACATAGATAATATGTAGGGGTGGTAACTAGACCCGACCCAATGGACTAGGACCCGACCCAGCGGGTCTTGGTTCTAGGCGGTCTGGTTTTGTCGGTCCTAAACTATACATTTCTAAAATCTTGACCCGAGCTTCGGTTTGAGTCGGGACGGTTCGGGTTCGGTTGAATAATAACACAAAAATACATATATTTCATTGGTTTTTGTTTGGGTCTTTCGGGTCAGGTCAATTCGGGTCAGGTTTGATCGGGTCTAAATTGTATTTTTCATCACCTAGACCCGACCCTAGACTAATCGGGTGCGATTTGGGTTCGGGTCTTGTCGGGTCGGTTTGGTTCGGATTTTGGTTCTACTTTCCAACCCTAATAATATGTAGAATATTTCATGCTTGCCACCTGGACAGCTACTCGTACTAACTCTCGACCTCTCTTCAATCTATTCCTTTAAGAGTTCCCAGAGTAATAAGAAGCAATGCATAAAACCTCAGGTTAGACGACAGTCTAGTGCGAGCGATAGTAATCACAAATACTAAAACAAGATGGGAAAACCAGTGTGGGGAATCATACCTAACTTGTCCATGTATCCATAGAGTTAGCACATATAAAGATATATACACACACAAACTACTCTATGATGTAATCATGTAAAAATGTGTGATGGATGTCCAGGTACTAAGGTCATCATAAGAAAAAAATCATAACATACATCATCCATCCTCTCTTTCGCTAACTCAGTGCATTGGGTATATGATAACACTAATTTTCGATACTTCAATTTGCGCCAATCAATGAGATTTGAACTTGGCCGATGTCTACAACCCAAGGTAAGGACTAATGTTATCCAAATATTTGCCAAAAACTTCCCAACTTGGAGAAGATCTCTTGACATGAAGATAAGGATCATATGTGGCCAAAATGGACATTAAGCTCAAAACCATTGGTTGATTAAGTGGAAAAATCTAAGTACATATCCTTGAATAAGAGGCCATAAAGAAATGTAAATAAACAAAAATGCAAAAATTTATAAGTGAGCCGATTATAAATGTGGAGAATGTCGTAATATTGTTGTATGATAACAATTTTGTGATATAGTTAATAATAGAACTTTGACCTCATTAGAAGTCAAGAGATATATTCAAGTTATTCCGTATGGTAAAACATTTGATCGCCATCGTAGAGAGTTGAATGACGGAGTAGATAATTGAAGAATGATAGCATACCCGTTAACTAAGGGATTGATCCATATGTTTTTGAGGAAACCTATTAAAGACAATGGAATAAAAGTCCATAATTGAACATAAGTGCAAGCAGGAGATTGATAGATTCAGAGGTATGCCCAAAAAGCAACTATGTAATTAATTATACGTATCTAACTTGATAACCAGTCTTATTCGAAACAAAAGGTGTTTTCTTTCTATTGTATGCTTAATATAATGTGTTGCATTAATTAATTTAATTAGAAGTATATTTAAAAGAAAATCCATAAATATTACGTGTTGTAATAACATTACAAAATGTTGCAACTATGAGTAATTTATCATAATAAAAATAAATATACCATTTTAAATTTTCGTTTTCAAGATGTATCAAGACTAAATATCAACACTTCTTTTAGGATTAAAGTAAGTAATGCTCCCTAAATGTTGGGTAGTGTATTATTCACGGCTGCTAGGGATAACAAGGGGTTATGTACAATGATAGTTATTGAATAACTTTGAAATGGATCACTCGATAGTTTTATTTTAGTTAATATAACAAAATTTAAGTATAAAATATCGATGTAACTAACTAACACAATTCCTCTGACTTTACAATATTATTTACCAACAATGTGTTGATAACAAGGTTTTGATCGATGCCAACAAATGAAGCTGCAATGGGAAGTATGTCATATAGATAAGGTTATATATATATCTAAGCCTTTGAAAAGCCAGGAATATAAAAAAATTGGTCTACCAGTCAACTGGTAGAAAAAGGACCTTGAAGGAATGCTACTCTTATACTATTATATAAACAACTTCAAACATGTTTTACAATCACCGATTCTACTGATTATAATTCTATTCTCTCCATTCTATGAAATTACATTCTGTGCAAACAAAAACTCTCCTAATTCAAATACTTGTTGAATCCTTGATTTGATTTTTAATATCACTTGATTCAACAAGTAATCTTCTTCCTTAAATCTTCATATTCAAATCATATACTCGAGGATCAGATTATAGGAAGGTTGTACTTAAACCGTTGACTATCTGTGTTGATTAAGAACACAAAACAGAAGTCAAAACACTTGTAATTGTTGAAGTCCAGTGTAGTTGCTCAGGCGAGAGGCATCCTTATTGGGGCTCGGGTGTACTGACCTATTCCTCGAGGTTAAGAAAGGGCGTGATAATGAATTTCAAAGAGGAGCTTCGGAACTGGACGTAAGGCGGGAAGTCCGAACCAGTATAAAATTCTTGGTGTCACTTTACTTTACTTATAATTTTTACTTACTTTTGTTATATCATATTAGTTCTTATATTAGTTAGTTAGTATATCATCTATATTTCCATTATATCTATATAGATCCTGCTTAAGTCTTACTCACCGACTTTTCAATTGGTATCTGAGCCAGACAATCATTTAACCATAACACCATTATCTGATACATAGACATTATGGATCATAACACTAGTACTAGCAATAACATCGAATATTCTAAAGCCAATCCAGTGCTAGACCACCTTTCTTTAATGGCATGAATTATAGTTACTGAGCTACACGAATGAGGATATACATGCAAGCAAATAGTTTTGATGCATGAAATATCACACAGAAATAATATACACAACCTAATATAGTATTTACAAAATGGTCTACATCTGAAAAAGTAGAGGCTAGTGCCAATGCAAAGGCTATGAACATGTTGCATTGTGCTTTAGATAGAAACGATTTTAATCGGGTTTGTATATGCAACACTGCATACGGAATTTGGAGAACACTTAAATTTTCTCATGAAGGTACTAACAAAGTTAAACAAAGCAAAATATCTATGCTCAAGAATCAGTTCAAAATTTTAAGATGAATGAAAATGAATCCATAAATGATATGTATTCACATTTTCAAAATATTTATCACTCTTTATTAGGATTAGGAGAAAAGTATTATGATTTCGATATAATGTCAAAAAAATTGAATTCTTTAGAGAAAAGTATTAACAATCAAAGAACCTAATGACCTCTCTGCCATGAAACCCGAAGAATTAATCGGTAAGCTAATGTCTTATGAAGTAAATTTGCAGGCAAAGAAGGCACAGGTCCAAGACCAGAAAATTTTAGCTTTCCATGTTGAGAAAGAAGATTCCGATTCAGATGAAGAAGATATTGCATTTGTTGCTAAGAATTTTAGAAAATTTCTAAAATACAGAAAAGGCCAAAGTAAAAATGTAAAGAAGAACTCATCAAAAGAACCAGATTCTTCTCTAGTAGAATGCTTCAACTGCCACAAGATTGGACACTATCAAAAGAATTGTCCAGAGTTAAAGAAAAATTGCAAAAATGTGAAATCAAAGAGATGATCATTTTCAGTCACTTGGGACAACTCGGATTCATCTTCTGAAAGTGATAGCGATAGTGATAGTGAGCAAGCAAACGTGTGCTTCATGGCTAAGGATAATGATGTAAGTAATTTTACTTTTGATGAATTAGTAGAAATTAATACTGAAATCTTAGAATCTAGGAAAATGTTTAAACGAAAATTTAAACAAGCTAATGAAGATAAAAAGAAAGCAGAATTTGAAAAAGATCTTTTGAAAGATGAAAAAGAAATTTTAGAAGAAGAAATTAGAAAATTACAAGAATCTCTTTCGATAACAAATTCTCAAATTTCTACGTTGTGTCAAGAAATCGAGACTTAAAAGAATAAAAATGATTTATTGGTTTCTGAATATCATGTTTTAAATACTAAATTTAAAATCATAGAGTTAGAAAATTCTAGTTTAAAAATTAAATTAGAAAGCATTTCTAAAAATGTCAATAATTTTAACAAAGGTAGAGAGAATTTATCTAAAATATTAGAAAATTCTCAGCCGGTTTTTGGTAAAAAAGGACTAGGATATGATAAAAATAAATCTAAGACAAAATACATGTCTAAAAATTTCTAATATTGAAAAGCTTCTGGTAATAAATTAAATATTTCTACGAAGAAAAAATACTCGGGAAATATTGGCAAATGGATTCCAAAAACGAATAATGTACTTATTAGGAATAAATATATTAAAAATTTTAGATTCTGTTCATTATAATAGTAATTATTTTTTCAAAAAGGAAACTAAGCCCTATTGGGTTTGGCTTCCTAAGTTTTAACCCTTAGGACACTAACGGAGGAAGGGGTAGCAATGAAATTTTTTAAATTATTTTTTGTAGTTCCCACTCAACAACAAAAGAGGAAAATGGATACTAGACAGTGGTTGCTCAAAACATATGATAGGAGACAAGGGGATGCTAATAAATATCATTTGCTCAAAAGGAGGAACTGTCATGTTTGGAGATAATTCCAAAGGATACATCATCGGCAAAGGCGATGTGAGCAATTACAGTATATCTAATTCACCTCTTATTTCAGATGTTTTATTGGTTAAGAATTTAAAACACAGTTTGTCAAGTATTAGTCAATTATGCGATAAAAGATTTAAAATATCATTTTCTGAAAACAAATGTAGCATTTTTGACTCAAATCAAAATCTTATTTTTGAAGGAAATCGAGACAAAAATATTTATAATTTAAATATGGTAGTTAATTATAATCCAAGTATGTGTTTATTAGCCAAAGACAATGATCCATGGCTATGGCAGAAATGATTTTGCCACATTAATTTTAAAACAATAAAAAAATATCTAAAAATGATTTTGTAAGAGGATTACCCAAAATAAAATTCAAAACTGAAAATTTATGCGATGCTTGTCAACTCGGAAAGTTAACCAAATCTTCTTTTAAATCGAAAAAGGTTATATCAACCTTATAATCACTTGAATTACTATATATGGATTTATTTAGACCAACTCAAATTCAATCCATAAATCATAGTCGATATGTGTTTGTAATTGTTGATGATTTCTCAAGATGTATTTGGACTATGTTTTTAAAGAATAAAAGTGATACTTTTGATATCTTTATAATTTTCGTCAAACAAATTCAAATTTTAACTAATCTAAAAATAAAGAACATAAGAAATGATCGTGGAGAAGAATTTGAAAATGAGAAATTTGATTTATTTTGTCAAAAGAAAGGAATTTTTCATAATTTTTCCTTTCCTAAAACTCCTCAACAAAATGGAGTTGTAGAACGTAAAAACAGAGCCCTACAAGAATGTGCTAGAACGTTACTAAATGGAAGTACACTGCCAAAACATTATTGGGTGGAAGCAGTTGCAACAACTTGTTATGTTTTGAATCGTGTTTCCATTCGACTTCTTACTAAAAACACTCCATACAAACTTTTTACTGGTAGAAAATCAAATATATCTTATTTCAAAGTTTTTGGTTCAAAATGTTTCATTTTAAATACAAAAGATCAGCTTGGGAAATTTGACTCAAAATCTGATGAAGAAATATTCTTAGGATATTCTGAGCATAGCAAGGCTTATCGTATTTTCAATAAAAGAACCAGTAAAATATAAGAATCACTTCATGTGTCATTTGACGAAAATGTTATTCAAAATTTATTTAATTAGATATTATGAAAAATAATTCTTTACATGACGATGATATTGATACATTTAGAGAAGATGAAAACATTGTTCATAATAACATAGAGAATAATGCTACAGAAACTCAAGATAACATCAATAATCAAAATGTTCCTATTAATGAAGTTCGATCTCCACTAAGAATATTACGAGACCATCCAACTCAAAATATTATTGGAGAAATAACTTCAAACGTAAGGACTAGAAGTCAACTTAATTTAGTAAGTAATGTAGCCTTCTTATCAAATATAGAACCAAAAATCCTAGAGAAGCATCAACAAATGAAAATTGGATAATTGCAATGCAAGAAGAATTAAATCAATTTGAGCGTAATGAAGTATGAGAATTAGTTCCAAGACCAACTGATCAAACTGTTATTGGAACAAAATGGGTTTACAAAAATAAAGCAAATGAATTAAGTAATATCACTAGAAATAAAGCTAGACTTGTTGCACAAGGTTACAATCAAGAAGAAGACATAAATTATGAAGAAACTTTTGCTCTAGTCGCACGAATAGAAGCAATTCGAATACTATTAGCATATGTATGTCATTACAATTTTAAATTATATCAAATGGATGTTAAAAGAGCTTTCTTAAATGATTATATTAAAGAACGTGTATATGTTGAACAACCTCCACCATTTTCTCATGAAAAATATCCTAATCATGTTTTTAAACTGAAAAAGGCCTTATATGGTTTGAAACACGCACCTCGTGCTTGGTATGAACGTCTCAAAACTTATATGTTAGATTCAGGATTTCAAATTGGAAAGGTTGATCAAACACTCTTTATCAAGAAAGATAATAAAGACATTCTAATAGTACAAATATATGTAGACGATATTATCTCTAGTTCAACAAATGATAAATTATGCTAATAATTTTCAAAAATAATGACTAGTGAATTTGAAATGTCACATATGGGAGAACTATCCTACTTTCTGGGATTGCAAACCAAGCCATTGCTAGATGGAATTTTCAATGAAGAAAAATATTGTACTAATTTAATAAAACGTTTTGGAATGGATAATACGTCAAGTAAACCTACACCAATGAGTACGATGACACATTTAGACAAAGATGAAAATGGTATCGATCAAAATCTATATAGACAGGTTCACTTCTGTATTTAACCGCAAGTAGACCGGATATTATGATGAGTATTTGTTTATGTGCTCGTTTTCAAGCTAATCCAAAAGAATCACATTTGGGAGTTGTTAAATGGATTTTACGTTATCTAAGCAGTAGTAAAGACTTTGGACTTTACTATCCAAAAGATTGTTCCTTTGAATTAGTTTCATATAGTGATGCTGATTTTGGGGGATCACGGACGGATCGTAAGAGTACGAGTGGAATATGTCATTTTATTGGTAAATCACTCATATCTTGGTTCATAAAGGAACAATACTGTGTTTCACTATCAACATGCGAAGCTAAATACATATCTGCTGCAGTAGCATGTGCTCAAGTAATATATATGTAGCAAACATTAAAAGACTTCAACGTAAATTTATCAATTCCACAATTTATTGTGACAATACAAGTGCAATAAATTTATCAAATAATCCGGTAAACCATTCCAGAACTAAACACATTGATATCAGACATCATTTCTTAAGAGACAATATTGAAAAACAAACAATTAATTTAGAGTCTGTAACTTCAGAAAATCAAATTGCTAATATCTTTACTAAACCCCTTATAGAGAACTCATTTATAAGACTCCTACGAGAGCTAGTAATTGTATCTATCAAAGATCTCTAAAAAGTTATTTGATTACTTTGTGTTCATTATGGCTATTTACTTTTTAATCAATGACAAAGGGGGAGAAATATCTCTCAAGCTATATACGTTATATACCATTCTTATATATTCTTATGTTTCCATGTTATTGGAAAATTTGTGCTAACATATTTTGTTGCAGGAATCAAATGGTAAGGTTATAAAATTATGATCTAACAAAATATTGCAGAAATTCAAGGGGAGCTAAACATTCAGGGGAGAAAATCCGAACTGTTGTCATTAATCAAAAAGGGGGAGAATGTTGATAACAAGATTTTGATCGATGCCAACAAATGAAGCTGCAATGGGAATCATGTCATAGAGATAAGGTTATATATATATATATATATATATATATATGCATTGAGTCGTGTTAGAATTATGTTAAAATCTATCCTCAAGTATACACGAATGTGCAGAACAAAGTTATATATATAAGCCTTTAAAAAGCCAGGAATATACAAAAACTAGTCTGCTAGTCGACTGGTAGAAAAAGGACCAGTCGATTGGTCAACCAGTTTTTGTATATAACGACTAGTTTTGAATTTTTTTTATATATACATGATATAATTCAACCAGTCAATTGATGATCTTTAACCAGTCGACTGATTCGACCCAGAAACTATTTTATGAAGAGTCACCATCTTTCATGAAGAGATTCCTCTTTAATAATCATTGGAAATGGGCATAACTTTTTATAGAAACTATTCATAAAGGAATGCTACTCTTATACTATTATATAAACAACTTCAAACATGTTTTACAATCACTTATTTTACTGATTATAATTTTGTTCTCTCCATTCTCTGAAATTACATTCTTTGCAAACAAAAACTCTCCTAAGTTCAAATACTTGTTGAATCCTAGATTTTATTTTTAATATCGCTTGATTCAACAAGCAATATTCTTCCTTAAATATTCATATTCAAATCATATACTCGAGGATCAGATTATAGGAAGGTTGTACTTAAACCGTTGATTATCCGTGTTGATTAAGAACAAAAAGCAAAAGTCAAAACACATGTAATTGTTGAAGTCATGTGTAGTTGCTCAGGCGAGAGGCATCCTTGTTGTGGCTCGGGTGTACTGACTTATTCCTCCGGGTTAAGAGAGGGCGTGATAGTGAATTCCAAAGAGGAGCTTCGGGATTGGACGTAGGGCGGGAAGTCTGAACCAGTATAAAATTCCTGGTGTCACTTTACTTATTACTTTTATTTACTTGTGTTATATTATATTAGTTCTTATATTAGCTAGTTAGTATATCATCTATATTTCTGCTATATCCATAAAGATCCTGCTTAAGTCGTACACACCGACTTTTCAAAATGTGGAAGGTCTACTTTGATTATAGTTAAGTAATGATGTAACGTCACGACTGTTGCTAGATTAAGTGGAAGCATTGGAACAAGAGAGGACTCATCGCCCTAATTATATAAGGTTAATATCCAGGTCAATTGAAGTTCACTCAAAGTTAAAGTCTTCGACCTAAAGCAATTAAGCAAATAATAATAATATTTATTGAACCAAGGACTTTGTGTTTAGACAATAAAGTTAAATCTGGACAATATTGGAATTTTGAGCATTACCAAATTCCATAAATCAAAGTAATATACTTTTAACAAAGAGAATTAGTGTAAGCACTTATCACTATCGAATACCACTTACAGTAAGTAAAATTGGATTTTACCAACAGATGTGTAAGAAATAAATTCAACCAAAATGCCATAGACTAGCTAGGGTGACATAAGAAAGTTAATATTTAAATTATTCGATATTATCATTAGTTGAACTTACACCTTTGAATCGCGCAACCATAACAATGAATTTTACAAAAGAATTACATGGTTTAATTAATTTTTAACACATTGTAAATTAAATAAACTATTTTTATTTGAGAATATTAATTATTATTTGATTTGTTAGATGTTTAGGATTTTTTGTAATTAATTAAGATGTATTTATGAATGGCTACGTTTGTGCGCATTGGTATATTATATCAATGTAATTTAAATAAAAATAATAATTACATGTAATGTTTCACGGAAATTTGAAGTTATTAAATGGCATGTGATTTTAGCCACGTCATATGAAAAGTGAGGAGTGGAGAGAGAGATACGATCAAGGGAATTAATTAAAGAAGTTTTAATCAAAGAATGAGAAAAGTTCCATTCTTTCTAATTATTCTCTAATTCATTATTTCTCATTCATTCCTCCTTAATTTTCATGGTAGAAAAAAATTCCTAAATCTTTTGAACTCCAAGTAGAAGGATCAAATAAGCAAAATAAAAGTGCTTCATCCATATCTTGCAAGGATATGATGTGGGTCTTAAAAATATGAGGGGAAATCATCATTTAAAGTGCGATTTTTAAACAACATGCTAAATTGAACCTCAAATTCATTTATTTTTATGCTTTATCATACATATTTTGACAACCGCGCTACACCTCGCCACCCTTATAGTGCACTATTGTGGTGATTGGCCAGTATAGGGTGGTTGTCAAAGTAAAAAAGGATAAGAAATCTGCTTAGAAACCTATAGTGCATTGCACAACACAAGGAACAAAATATGATAATATAACATGACTGATATAAAATATTGAATGTGATGTACTCCGAATCAGTGGTGCTCCAAATGGTTCATCATCATGGCCTATTACTGAAAGCTGAAACGATCCAGAGTACATCTTGAAAATCCAAGCATGCTGGTATGAATCACTTCCCCTCTTTTATGAATTTGATGTCACCTCAATGCCACCAACCTGAACCCTTCAACCCCTAAAATACAGCTACATCGATCCGAACCGAAGTTGCTCCACTTCTAACGATCTGAATTCTTCCAACCTCTGTCGATCTAATGTTGTGCCAATTCGAACCCTCTTGCCTTGAACACCAATCTGATATCTTCAGTACGCATGTTGATATTAATTCGTCTCAGGTGCAGCGATCCCAAACTTAAATTCAATTCGCACCATGCCGAGCTAAGGCATATTAATATGAAGACTATTCCCCTACTGTTCCATGCTTTTCCAAGCCATAATTTAATCACACAAACTCCACACAACTTAAAACTTGGGGTTCTGCTTCTTGGGGCCTACCACTATGAATTGCAACCCCCATACCAGCATGTGGATCTGATTCGGTCTGATCCAAATATTTTAATAGCAAGAATATAACATACAAAGCCAACTCAAACAAGCATTTAGTCAAATCACTATGAATAAGTGTAAATCTAAGAAAATGTCACCATTTTCATATGATTTTTTGTGAATTATTATAGCATCGTTTTCACAAACATGGTCCAAATCAACTCAAACTCATACGTGCAATACCTTGATCAAACATGATTTTGTATGCACTTCTAGAAAACTTTAGAAACAGATTCAGAGCCTAATTCACCTTAGTTATCAACAATAATCACTCACCTTAACCTAAGCTATTTCTTTAATCTATTTTTAAAAAAATAGCACATATTCCTTGGTGATTGCATCAGCAAATCTTCATGCTTTAGGTTGATTTTCACGAATCGCTTTTAGAGACTAGGTTTGACTAACCGAATTAAGGGTTTAAGGTAGTTTAGGAGGAAGAAGTTATTAATGGAGGTAGGGATTTATTTTGAGCATTGTGAAATGATCAGTGGATGATTCTCTTAGCTCATTTAGTCCCCACATGAACAAAGCACAAAGTGGACCAGATGTCCATTCCACCAATGACCCTAATTACCCCCTTTAAGTTGTTTAAACCTCGTTAAGCCTTAAAATAGAAATATCTCCAAAATCGTCAAGTCTATTTTCTTAATTTGGCCAATCTACCAAAAGGGAAATCGTCATCCAGACATATTGAAAGTAGCCTTAAGTAAAATTCAAATCTAATTAAGAATTATGAGTGAAACAAGATTCATTTAGGTAAAATGGTTGTAGAAAAAATCGGTAGAAATCCTAAAGATGAGCAAAGAGCAAAGTTGTCATTTCCCAAAATTATAGAAACATATGACCTCGTATAAAAGTAATACAAATATCCGACGATCCCGCGGTACATATAATATGGGTTGTTGCATTCTCCCTCATCTAGGAATATTGCTGCTGAAAATCTTTAGAAAATTTAATAAGGTCATCTTACATGCCTACCAACTATAGGTTAACATGAGTATCCATCATAATCGAACATGCACACAAAGTAACCAAAACATAAAGGGTAGATAACCTAAATATATCCTAGCACGCTGGATATATATCAAGGCACGCAAACGATATTACAAATGAAAATTAGAGCAATAGCTAAAAGTCTTACTAAGTAAAGAGCTTTAGATACAAAGTCCTCATGATCTCTTCAGTCTCCCAAGTACAATCGCCCTCACTTTCACCCTCATTGGACATTTACAAGCTTCATTATCTTTCTTCTAAGCAACTTAGTATCATTCCCGACAATACGAATTGTCTCATAAGCCTTTGAAGCTTTTGTTTCCACCTTAATATCACCTAATTATTACCCCAGCCATGCAAAAATTTCTTTAAGGGTGAAACATGGAACATGTTGTGCACTGCTACCGTTTTCCAGGGTAAGCTGACCCTATAATTTATGCTCTCAATCCCCTCATGAATCAGAAAAGGCCCACAAATCTTGATGTTAACTTTTCTTTCCTACCATAATGAATCACATTTCTTTAGGGAGAAATCTTAAGTGATCATCCCATAAGCCTCCAAAATCCAATATGCAACCTCGTTAGAGATCCTCCAAGACATGATTCATCCCCTCGGTTTGGCCATTAATTTGAGGGTAATAATATGCACTGAGTTGCAACTCAGACCCTAGGGCTTCAGTAAACCTTCCCAAAACCCAATAATGAATATTGGGTCTCAGCCGCTCATAATACCCTTTGGCACTCTATGGAACCGCACGATCCATCTTACATATAAGTCGGCCAATTTCGTTTTCATTTTACTAGACCTGATGGATGTAAACTTGTCGCTCTTTGTTAGCCGATCAATGATGGCCTAAATGTTATCATACTACGCTTTAGTCCTTAGGCAACCATAAATGTAACCCATTAATACATGATCCTATTTTCACTTGGGAATCCCTGTGGTTGCAACAAACCACTAGGCTTTTGCTACTCAGCCTTAATCAGTTGACAATTCATTCATTTCAAGATGAATGCTTATATGTCCTTCTTTATACCTTCCAAATAATAGATTTTTCCTTATATCTTGGTACATCTTTTTACCATTAGGTTGTATGTTCAATCTAGATCGACGACACTGTTGGATTATCTCTTTGTCCGATGAATTAGAAATAAATTCCTATCATTTAGAAGTCAACTATTTGGGTTGAGCCTGTACATTCTCATATTCACAGACTATGCTCAAGATTCTATCCTAGTGAAGTTAGGATCATGCATCCAGATAGGACCAAAACGTTTGATTAGTGTTGACCTAATAGTCAAACTTTCCAACGCTTCCTATTACAACTTACATCTAAGTCGAAAATCACAGTCGGCAATATACTCAAGCTTCTTCTACTCTAGGAACATAGCTCCTAAGCAACCATGTTGCTTACTTAAGGCGTCAAAAACTTTATTGCCTTTTCTTGGAATATATCAAATATCAAAGCATTAGAAAGCCAGAAACTCTAGTCATTTACTATAATTGTTAAGATCCATCTGCAAAGATAGGTATCTTAATGATATATGGTTGGTAAACAACTCAAACCTCTATGCTAAAAGGTAGTGCCTCCACATCTTCAATGCAAACATAATCGGTGCCATTTCCAAATCATATGTGGGATACCTTCTCTCATCTGGTTTCAGCCGTCGATCAACAAATGCAACAACCTTACCCTTCCACATTAATATCACACCCAAGTTTACTACAAGCATCTGTTCCCACTTGGAATAACTAACACGGGCTCATATGATAACCTCTCATTCAGACTTACTAATGCATGCTCACATCTCGCCTCCCAAACAAAAGCCTAATTCTTCTTTGTTAATTGAGTCGACGATGCCACTTTCTTGGAAAGTTCATGGATGAATCTCTACCTGTTAATCCAAAGAAACTCCTCACATATGTAGCACTCTTAGGTATAGTCAAACATTGAGTTGTTGGGATTATTGTAGGATCAACAACAATATTCTTCCCGGACACAACATGACCCAAGAACCTCACTTCTCTCCTCCATAACTGACACATAGAACACTTCAACTTTAATTGGTGTTCTCTCAATACCTCAAGCAAAATCCTCAAATGTTTCCTGTGTTCCTCTTTCTTTCGTGAATAGACAAAACTATCGTTGATGAACACAACCACAAACTATAAAGTTAATACCTAAGACACGGTTCAAAAGATCCAAAAAGAATGTTGATGCATTAGTCAACTTGAATGGGATAACCAACCACTCATAAAATCCGAATGACATCCGTAATGTCGTAATTGGCACACTCTCCTTTTCCAATTGCAACTGGTGAAATCCTATTTCAAGATCGAACTGAAAAAATATCTTAGCACCATGTAGTTGAACGAACAAGTCATTAACACATGGAAGTGTATATTTGTTCTTCTTCATCACTTTGTTTAGTTCATGGTATTCAACACAAAATCTTAAAAAGTCATCCTTCATAATGTAGACAACATGCACTCCCTATTAGGATATACCTCTATGAATGTACGACCATCCACCTGCACCTAAAGATCTCGATGCCCCTAGGTGACATCCTCCTCAGAGGTATCACAATAGGTCTGGCACTTCA
The DNA here is from genome assembly GCA_030737875.1 of Allium sativum. Classification (NCBI taxonomy): domain Eukaryota; kingdom Viridiplantae; phylum Streptophyta; class Magnoliopsida; order Asparagales; family Amaryllidaceae; genus Allium; species Allium sativum. Next base: position 143,264,922 of record CM060921.1, on the reverse strand, counting down.
TCAAATTGATAAGGAACTCAATCTCTCTATGTGCACTTGTCAAAGATGTACAGATACTCTCTAGTGATAGTTGCAATTGATAACCCTTCATGCAGGACATTAAGAAAATATGAAAAGCGAGTCATTACTTAATCACCAGTTAGGCAGCCTAACACTGCCCTTCGCCTATCATCCTCCCCTATAGTCATTGATGGACTATGACAATCCACCATCACTCCATATCCCTGAAGCTAATCAACTCATACGATAACAGCGAACTCAACGAAACCCAAAACAATGGAATTACAATCAAAAGAGCATATATGGCTCAATATTATCAATCCATGACAATCATACAAAGGCTAGTGGGACCACCATGATGGTTTGCCTTAGTTAATGGTCGGTCGATAATTTTGGGTTCTAATCTTAACTTACCTATCAAATCACTAAATGTAAAGGAATTGGAAGCCCACATATCAAATGAAACTCGAATAAGAACATCAAAAAACAGAAAGCAGACCCTGAGTAATGATGTCCTTTCCTTTTTCCATTGTTAATGATGTCGTGGAGGAGGTTGGAACAAATTTGATAGCATAGGCACAATCTACTTCTATTCAGCTGCTTTGGGATAGTCCTTCTTAAAATGTCCAAGATTATGATAAATGTTGCACTTCTTATCCCTAGCCTCACATTCCTTGATATAATGGCCATCTTACCCATAATTATAGCAATTCACTTCGTACTTATCCCTCTTCTTATGTATATCACTATCCCGAGAAGGATTCCTCTCATTATTCACTTTCTCTTGCCTTCCGCGGCCACTTGCGGCTTTGGCTTCTCCTTTGGAACAATAGCAATAGCAGTCTTCGACTTAGGATAAAGGCTCTTCCATCTCAAGGAATTACCAACAACAGCCTAAAAAATATCATCAATATGGTTTATGATCTTTCCCCCAAGTAGTCATCCAAAATAGTGGTGAACTTCTCATTCTTTTTAACTAGGGTATCAATAAAGGGCACCCCATATTTCTATATAGCATCAAAGAAAATCATGTCCCTTTAATACAACTTCCTAAACCTAAGAAATAACTTTGACTTTTGGGCAGTCAAAATAAAATTCTTCTCAAAGTGAACTCTGGACTACTCTAAAATAATCTGATCCTCGAATGTAGCAACTTTTATGATGTTCCACTAGTTCATAACTATTCCTTGAAGTTGATGCTAGACCAACCTCCTCCTTATGGCATCATTAAACTCAAAATCCTCAAAGATATGCTCACAAGCGTCGAGTCAATCTTGAACTTACATAGCTAACTCTATTCCCTAGAATGGTTTACCATCGATATTGGTATAATCCTTATTCAACTTTGGGCGCCTGTAGTGGTCGCCACTCTCAACAACATTCAAAGCATCTCCTTGAGTGTTTCATATCATGTCCTACATAATTCAGTGAACATGGCTTGAATATTAGGAATTGTAGCTCTTGAGATAGCTTCCTATTCAACTTCGTAGATGGAGTTCTTAGAAGTATTTCTTATTCCACAATCCATCATTCAATTTGTATAGAAAACAGCTAGTCCCTTTTCTAAGGAATCCTATGTAATGGTGTTTTATTTCATCTTTATCATAAGTATGTATATAGATATTATTTTGGAATTTAAAATATATAACAAATATGAGCTCTCGTATAAGTATTTCCCTCCCCAAGTTCGCATGCTTAGGTTAAGCAATGCAATATAAGCTTTGGTACCAAATGCGAAAACTATCTTATACTTCCTATACCCACAATGTGTGTTGTGGTGGTGCTTGGCCAATGCGGGGTGGTTGCCAAAGTAAAAAAGATAAGAAAAAACAATCTGGAAATCTACTGTGCATCTCAAAGTGCATGAAATAAAATGTGATAATATAACTTAACCGTTATAAAAAAGGAGCGACAATAAGTAGATGATAATGAACCATAGCAATGGAGTAATAGATCCATCCAACATAATAGAAATAAATTTACCAACTGATGAAAACTCAAGTAAACTATCTCAAATAAGTATAATTGAACCTTATGATATTGAATAATGGGAAGCAATATAGTACATATAGATAACATGTAAAATAGCCTCATGCTCCCCACTTGGAAAGTTGTTCGTGCTTACCCCAAGCACTCTCTATACTACTCTTTAATAGTATCCAAAGTAATAAGAAGAAATGCATAAAATCTCAAGTCGAACAATAATCTAGTATGAGCGATGATAATCTCAAATACAAAAATAATAAGGACAATCAGTATAGGGAATGATACCTGACCCGTCCTTACATGCACAAAGTTAGCATATATATATATATATATATATATATATATATATAGTAATAGCCCACCCAGAATGGACTTGAATTACAATCCAAAAAAGGACCATCGGAACTTAGAGCCGTTTTAAACAGATCATTGATTCCTATAAAAATTACATGAACAGGGCCAACTAAAAATAAAATCAGAACCTCAAAGCAGAAGGGATAAAATATAATAACTGAAGGTAGATGTACCATTAATTAAAACCATGATAATATCAATTACATCAAATTCTAACAATATAAAAGGTACACCAATAATAATATTATCCCGCGATTGAAATAAATTACCAATAATAATAGCTATAGGATCTCCTTCGCCAGGCTCTAGTCTCCATGACTCCATCACTCAAGCACTCCCATCTACTATCCTGTTTAATTATTATAAGGATGGAGGTTAGAACAATAAGTTCCGGTGATTAAAAATCACTCAAGCACTCCCATCTACTATTGGATTATTATTCTAGTTAATAACTAGTTCACTTCGATAAAAATATATTTTTATCTTTTCAAAACTAGAATTTTTCATCCAAAATCTTTCCAAATCATTTATTATGATTTTACATAATGTAACAACCCGGAAAATCTGGGCCAGTTTAAAAATTTTATTTTTGCAATTATAGCGAGTTTTGAATATTTAAAATAAATTATTTTAAATAATATCGACGAGAAATTTATTTTGAATATAATTCGACGTATATATTATATACGTCGTCGTTAGAATATAAATATTTATATATAATTATAAATAGAATTGAAAATGGCGCGGTAGTTCGATAATTCGATTTCAAACTTCAATTGAATGTACCGGGTGCAAAACAATCCGGATTTTAGTGAAACCAAAAATAATGGAATCTAGTAGTGAATATCTTTCCAACGAATTCGAAAAATCGAAAGTTCGTAGCGGGAATCAAAAGGTATGTCCAGTTGAAAATTCTGAATAGTCGCTATGGAATTCAGGCCCTTAAAAATGGACATTTTGCAAACGACCTCGGATTTCGACGAAACCAGTTTTGTTGGGTCCGTGATGTCAAGTTATTGCTAGATTCCAAATTTCATAATTTTTCGAATCAATATGTGAGCGTGGCAAAGGAAAACGCGTTTGACCAGTTTTAGTTGATTTTAATCAACTGGAAATTGGCCATTTTTCCAACGGTCTCAGAATTCGACGAAACTAGTTTTATTAGGACCGTATCGTTTATACGAACCTAGAAAATATTTTTCTGCAATTTTTAGAGTTAGTATGTGACCCCGGTAATTTGAAATGTACGTTTAAAATTCAATATAGTGATTTAAATGTAATTTAAACGGAAACTGATTGTAACAGCCGAATCAGCTGACGATACATATCTCATTGTGTTCGGAATGGGGGTAAAACGCTATGGACGACAGGCGGTGGGCCTCGTTTTGATGACGTATGTAAAAGTCAACTTTTAAAAATAATAAAATAATAAATAAAAATAAATTAAAAAAAAAACCCTCTCTCCCCTTAACCAGGCCCCCCCCCCCCCGATCTCTCTTCATTTCGAACAAAAAAAAATAAAAAAGAAAAAGGGCGACGAACGATGCCGCCCTGGTGGCCTCGCATCACCGCAGTCCCCCCCCCCCTTCGCCGTCCTCCCTCCCTCTTCCTCCTCCCCTTCTCCTCCTTGGCCGCATCGCAGACCCCACCCCCATCAGAAATCGACCGCAACGCCCTCCCACAAACCATCGCGCCGCCCCTCCTTCTTCCTCCTCCTCCCCTTCCCTTCGCCTGCGACCCCCGACCTTACCCATACCCGAACCCGAAACCCCCCCCCCCTGAGGACCGACGAAGCCGCATAGCCCCCCCCCCCCCCCGTAAGTTTTTTTCCCTTACTTTTATTTCTTTATTTCATTTATATAAAGTAATTATTTCATTAAAAACGAAATTCAGTTTTCCCTGTGATATGTAGGATTAAAAATGAAATTAAAACTGATTTGAAAAATTAAAACTGATTTTTAGAAAAAGGTATTAAAACAGATTTTTGAAAGGGTTTTAAAACGGATTTTTGAAAAGAGGTAAAATTGAATTTGAAAAGGTTTTAACTTTAAAAAGAAAAAGGTTTTAACTTTAAAAATAAAATGGTTTTAACTTTGAAAAGAAAAAGGTTTTAACTTTAAAAAGAAAAAGGTTTAAACTTTAAAAAGAAAAAGATTTGACCTTTAAAATAGAAAAGACGGAATTTTTATTAAGTAAAAGATGTAAGATATGATTTTTATATTTTTAAAAGCAATAAAAATATAATCTTTATATATTGAACTTTGAAATAAAAATATGATTTTTATATATTGAACTTTGAAATAAAATATGATTTTTATATATGGAATAGCGAAGTAAAAATTCGATTTTTACATAGGTAGTGAAAGCGGACAACGAAGATGACGAAGATGCGATAGCGATGAAGATTTCTATCAATGAAGTGCCGTGGAGCTAGGATAGCTATATGTGAGAATTTCTCACCTTTCAATTTCATTTCTATATATATATATATATATATATATATATATATATACACTAGGATGCAGACGGTGCTTAGTAGCACCCGACACAATCGTCCACAAACCATGGACTTGTTTGTTTGGTTGCGTAGATTAGTTGGATGATTTGATTTGAAATTGAACTGTTTGGTGAAATAAATTGATTGATTGATGTGTGAATGGCGTGGGCCTTCACTAGACCGGGGATAAGGCTAGGCCTCGTCCCGTTTCTAGTATCGTGCCGTTATGCCGCCGAAATTTTCTAAAATATGTTAGAAAATAAAAATATCATTTTATTGTGTAATTGAATAATAGAAATTCATATGTTAGAATAAAATGTTTTATCGTTAAAAATATAATTTTTAACGTGAAGTGAATAAAATAAAATATTCATTTACAAACCGGACGGTTTGTTTATGTACACCTATTTGAAGGACATTGATTGGGTCGATAAATTTCACACATCGCCCAACTGCACAAATAAAATCTGTGTTTGATTGTGTGAAACCCCACACGGGTGTTGGGATGAAATTTGAAGTTCACTCATCCTAATGGATTAAATATGTCGATCGATCGATTGACAGGCTGTTATAAGCGTTAGATATCTATATTTGATGCTTATACAGTGTAGTGCACTTTGGTTGATGGTTGATCATTTTTCAATGCTATTATATACATGTGTTGTGTGAAAATCCATATAATTAATTTTATATGGTAATTGATTGGGCCTCATTCCAGTTTAGAAATGGAAATATTTGAAATAGAAATATTTGAAATAGAAATTTATGAAGTCGTGTTGATTAGTTTGACGCCATTTTGACGTGAACGATATTTATATCGATTTTAAACGATTTCGAAATGAATTGAATTGAAAACGAATTCAAAGTGAATTGAAAACGATTTCGAAATGAATTGAATTGAAAACGAATTCAAAGTGAATTGAAAACGATTTCGAAATGAATTGAATTGAAAACGATTTCGAAATGAATTGAATTGAAAACGAATTCAAAGTGAATTGAAAACGATTTCGAAATGAATTGAATTGAAAACGAATTCAAAGTGAATTGAAAACGATTTCGAATTGTATTGAATTGAAAACGATTTCGAAATGAATTGAATTGAAAACGAATTCAAATTGAATTGAAATTTGAATTGAATAGAAATGAATTTTGAAACGAATTTATAAAGAAGAATTCAATTTTGCTTTGAATTGAAATGGAAGTTGAAATAGGTTTTGAAACGATTTTAAAACTATTTATATAATTCGTTTTGAATAGAAATCGACGAAATATATATTATATATATAATATAATGGCCTGAATAGAACGCGCCGCGCCGCGGCTGTTCGTGAATTTCAACCATTTATTTCAAACGGACATTGCGGGAGATCCGACCGTCGGATTCTCCTAAAACCGGAACCGTTGGGTTCGTATCGAAAAGAGCTTTCTAACGAATATTAGAAATTTGAAATCTAACGGTTGGATTTGGAATTATGTCCAAATCAAATTTGAAAAAGGTCGCTATAAGTGCAGTTCGATGGCCATTGATGGAAATCGACTGTACGGGCCTTGAGAAAATTATTAAAAATAGTAATAATTTGTGTAAAATCATAAGAAATGATTTGTGAAGATTTGGGATGAAAAGCTCCATATTTGAAAAGATAAAAATAGATTTTTATCGAAATGAACTGGTTTTGAACTAGAATTATAATTCTATTTATTTTTGAATAAATAAATTGAATTTAAAAAGGGTTTTAAAAATAACCAGAATTTCCAATGATTTCATTGGAGTGGATTTGAATCGAAATTGTCTTCGGAATATTTCGATGTTGGAATTCGTGATTATACGGATGTTGTTACGGAAATTTGAAAGATATATTGATATCGTTATTTCCAATACGACATTTGTTAGTTGTAGAATTTGATATTGAATATAAGCCGGTATATTTTCTATTCAGAGCCTTGTATTGAATATCAAATGTGATTTGGGTTTGTTGTGAATGGTGTCTTCACTAACACTGTTCTTGAACCCAGTTGAGGAAAGATTAAATCTTTTTATTTAGATTTAATGAAGTGTGCCAATTAAATAATATTTAATTGGAATTGAATTGGTATTGATTTTTGGGTTTATCGTGAACAGTGTTTTAAATCACACTTGTTCTTTAACCCGATAATTAATGGAATGTGATTTTGGGTCTATCGTGAACCGTGTTTTAAATGACACTGATTCTTTAACCCAGTTAAAGATTAAAACTAAGTGGAGTTTTAATGAATCTTTAATTAGATGGAAATGATCGAAAATGGAGTATCACCAGTTTTGCTCTAGGCGATGGTTAAATCTTTAATTAGATTTGAACGTGAAATGGTAATTGAATTTACCGATAACACTGTGGTGTTAGATATGAAGTATTACCAGTTTTACTTCATGGGATGAATAGGTTGGGACTGGGAAATAAAGTAAATGATTACTTCGGTGTGGTTCGCTAATCCCGACTAGTTTGAATTGATATTCAAAGGAGATCAAAGAATAAATTTAAAGAATTTATCTTGGATAAAATTAATGGGAACTTTTCCCAAAGTATAGGAATATTTGAATAAAAGAATATTCTGAATTGGAATGAGGCGTATGTTGTGTTTGTGTAACACTTTTATAATATATACGCGAGTTATTCAGAAAGACCGGGTTTATCCCATTCTGAATAACTGATTCGACGTGGTGTCGAAGATGAAGACGGTGGTTGAAGACCAGAAGTTTTCACGTCGTTTGGGTGGTTACTGATGATCTTGATTGGGCTGTACACCCAAGAAGATGGAAACAGTTAGTGATCGTCCAGACGTACTTGGAGATCGATGGATATGCGGGGTACTAGGTGCCTCCGGTTTCGTTCAGCCCCAGAACGGACTTGTAAATGGACTGTGTGTCTGACATTGGATTTTAGTCTGTGTGATTGATTTCTATTAAATATATATCTGTTTGGCGGCGGAGAATTTATTCTCTTGCTTAACGCCCTTCTCTGAGATGTACGAGCTCAGGGGTTATATATTGAGGGATATCAAACACATGGAGTGAATTGCCTGTGTGGCATGCCTAAGTGGCAATTGATCGAGGCTTCTGTTGAAAAGCAAAGTCTTGTGGTGATGATCAAAGCACGGCCTGTGTGGCATAGCTTTGTGTAACGTTTACTTCGCGAGTTTCACACCCGGTATGAACCAAAAACGGGAGAGGACATCAGGGAGGACTTGCGTCTCTTTCTAGCTAGAAGTGGCGTCAGTGGTTTTACACGCCCTGACGAGTTTGACTTATGTGGTTGTTGCTGTTGCGAGGCGCCTCGGTTTGATCGGACGATCCGGGTCCGATGGAGTCATTTGTTGGCTCGTTTACGCCCCATAGGGCGGAGAGACGTATTGTTCAGGCATAATAATCCACATCGGTGGACCGGCCCTGACGATCTAAAGGGTTGATGCGTTCTGATCCTGAGACATGGGCTAGATTGTCTCGAATCGGTTGAGGACTATTTTTTGCCTCGGTTCATAGACGGAAATCCAATTTCCAAATATGTGACATTTGCGGTTTTAATTGTAAAACTAGTATGGCGACATGATATATGGTACCCATGCCGCCTATGATTGATACTTATGATTTGAAGTTGTTTTATACACTATGCACTTATAATAGTATCAAATGATTTGTTTTAAACGTATCAAGCATTCTTTGGCTGTTATAAGGGAAAACCCTATCCCCCGGCTTGCGTTGCATTGTGTGATAGGACCTGGGTCTTATAACAGCTTCATTTTTCTTTATTTAGCATTGCGCTGTTTGTTTTATGCACTGGTATTCTTGGGAGGAAACCCGTTCCGTGTTATACGGCGTGGTCCCTTGATTAACCTAATGATTTAAAATAAAGATTAATAACTGTTTTAGTTCTCACACCAGTCACATGACTGACCTGGAGTTTATTGTTTTAACCTAAACTCTGGGTGCCCCTATTTTTCGACACGGGCAGCTAGTAGTTTTGGTTTTGCAGATTTATATTCACAGGATCCTGGTTTACAGCTGGAACGATATCCGGAAAGCTTTGTATCCGTATATCTTCTTCTAGTTGTGTATTGTATTATTTTCCGCTGCTATGTATTTAAATGTAATTTAAATCTCTGATATTTCTGTGTAATATTTATTCATTTATACTCTGTATATTCTTGTAATCTGATGCATTGTTGTAATATACAATGAAATGTTCTTCCGTATGCGTTCATTTGTGTGTTGTTCTCGAACTATCCGCGCTTTCCTTTACGGGGAAGTTCGGGTCGTTTCACATAATTTGTCCATATTTTTAATAATTTTATTATCGCCCGTACAGTCGGTTTCCAATAACGGCCACCGAATTGCATCCATAGCGACCTTTTCTGAAATTAATTTGGACATATCTCAAAACCTAACCATTAGATTTCAAATCTCTTGTATTCATTGGAAAACACTTTTCGGTACGAACCCAACGGTTCCGGTTTTAGGAGAATCCGATGGTCGGAACTCCCGTAACATCAATTAGAATTTAATGGTCGAAATTCGCGAACTGTCGTTGCGTGGCGCGTTCTATTCAGGCCATTTAATATATATTATATATATTTCGTCGATTTCCATTTAATACGTATTTATAAATCGTTTTAAATTCGTTATAAAAACGATTTCCACTTCATTTCAATTTCAAATCAAAATTGAATATTCCATTATAAATTCGTTTTAAATTCATTTTAAAACGATTTCCATTTCATTTCAATTTTCAAATCAAAATTGAATATTTCATTATAAATTCGTTTTAAATTTTTTTTAAAATGATTTTAATCTCATTACGATTTTAAATCAAAATTGAATATTTCATTATAAATTCGTTTTAAATTCATTTTTAAAACGATTTCAATTCCAGTTTCAAATTATAAATCAAAATTGAATATTTCATATCATTATAATATAAAAAAGATAATATTTTCAAAATATTAGATTTTGATATCACTTTTCGATATTCATCATAAAATGAATAAAATCGACAGAAAATCCCATTCGTGTTAAAATGGCGTTTAACTACTTAACATGGCTTCCTCCACATTTCAGTATTTACATAATATTATTTTAAAATATTCGTTAATTCTAAACTGGAATTAGACTCAATCAATTGCCATATAATTTCAGTTATATGGATTTCATACATCGCATGTATACAATAATAACGATGAACAATCAATAAAAATTCATACAACATCCAGAGTGCATTTTACAACTGTATAAGCATTAAAATAAATAAATAACGCTTATACAGTCTCTCAACCCATCAATTGACATACCACTAATTATTGGGATCAGTGTATGTCAAATATTATCCCAATACCCGTGTGGGGATTTAAACAACAAATACTGTTTATTATTTGTGCAGTTGGGCGAAGTGTAAAATTTATCGTCCCAATCAATATCAGATAAATAAGTGTACATAAATAAATCGTCCAGTTTGTAGATGAATATTTATTTTATTTCATGATAATTTATATATATGTATATATTATATACATAATTTTTTATATACAACAATATCAATACATGACAATCCAATCACAATCCAAACAAACAATCAACTGGTTTGTACAAAAAAATAGTGTCGGGGGCTTCTAAGCCCCGTCTGCATCCTAGTATATATTTACTATAAAATAATTTGAGTGTGAGACAGATCTCACAGTCGGTTTCCACTCCATCATTCTTTATTTCTGAATTTCGGTTCTTTTTGGATTTGAATGTGCCCGAAATTCTGATTTACTCCAAATTGGACCGGGTCAGTTCCATGTTGTAGAGCTCTTCAACATGATTCCAATGCAAGTGAAATCATTCGATTTCGTTTCTGTTTGGCCAAGATACGATAATTTAAACATTATTGACATTATCAACATTTATTAATATAATTTATTTAATTAATTAAAATCCCTAATCCCATTTTACCCTTCCTTCTTCGTTATGCTCTGACTCCAAAAATCCATCTCATTCCAACCTTCAGCCCAAAACCGCCACGGCCAGGGGTGATCGGAGCACGATTGGAACCCCTCACCAGAACCGCCCACGTGTGCTCCTCCTTCGCCGAGGATTTGGTTGAATTCACCGCGTCCTTTGGCGAGCAAAAACCCGCTCCAACTATGGCGCTTTGAGGAGCCGATTTGACGTGTTCTTCAAACGAGAATCCATCATACCAGTATGGATTCAAAGCTCGAGGAAAGTTCTTTGCTTTTCTCTTTGGAATCATCCACCAATTCGACTTAGATCGTGAGAATTTGGAGAAACAATATGGATTGCTCTTGGCCATTATTGAGGGAAAGTGACGACTGCATAATAGGGAATTAGGGTTTTGTTTTTTTCAAAGGGTTATTATATATATAATAATATTTTAATATTTAATTCGTTCTAAAAGTCAAAACCGTCATGAACTCCAACGACTGTCGCCCCTAACCAAATACCCTTATTCCGAACACAATGGGACATGTCCCGTAAGCCAATTCGACTACTTCAGTCAGTTTTCATCAAAATTAAAATATAAATCAATGTATATTGAATTCAAACGTACATTTTAATTTACCGGGGCCACATACTGACTCCAAAAATTCCAGAAAAATATATCTAGCTATGTTTTGACGATACGTTCTTAACAAAATTAATTTCGTCGAATTTGAAGACATTTGAAAAATGGTCAATTTCTGGTCGATCTAATTCAAATTTAAATTACCAAACACATTTAAATTTACTACGCTCACATAATAAATCCAAAAATTATGAAATTTGAAACCTGACTATAATTTGATATTCCGGATCCAACAAAAGTGGTTTTGTAGAAAATGGAGGTTATTTGTAAAATGGTTATATATTATATTAAAATATATATAAATTCCATAGCGACTATTTTGAATATAAAACTGGACAAAACTTTCAATTCTCGTTATGAAATCTGGAGTTTTCACATACGCTGGAAAGATATTTTTAAACAGATTCAAATATTTTTGGTTTTACTGAAATCCGATTTATTTTGAATCCTGTATATTCATTTGAAACTTGGAATCGAATTTTCAAATTGTCGCGCCATTTTAGGCTCATTATATAATTAAAATAAATTTATTCATTCTAACTTCGATAAAAATAAATTTTTAATTGTTATTATTTAAAGTGATTCATTTTAAATATTCAAAATTCATTAAAATAGCTAAAATAAAAAATTTAAATTGGTTCTGATTTTCTGGGTTGTTACAACCTCCCCCACTTAAAAAATTTTCGTCCTCGAAAAGGAATGGAGCTGAAAGTTATTTAATTAACCAACTCAACTTTCATTCTGGCTTTCATTCTTCAACTTTTCAGTTTCTAAGAATTTTCTAATTTCTCAAAAATTTGGCTAACACCCTAAATTTTCGAAAAATTTCGTCGTAACCTCCTTTGTACGGGTTGATATTTGAAACTGCAACTAGCCTCACAGGGCCCTCACCAAACCAAAAGAAAAAGAAAAGGCCAAGCAGCTAGCCAATCGCCTCATAAAATCAACAAAACCCAATAAATTAGTAAACATGTACCTATTTGTCGGGCATACAATTTTATTCCTCTTCTTAGCTTCCTTGCAATGACCTATTCACACATATATATATGTACAAGTATGCGATTCTAATCAATTTCAATTTACTTCAATATTTGATTCGATTGGGCTAAATTTACCTTATATTCTCTTATTGGTTTTATCATTCCAATTTTAACTTCATTTAAGATAGGACAAATTTTCAAAATAGGCTAACTTTTAAAACTAATAGCAAGTATAGGCCTATTTGAAAACTATTAGCAAATATAGGCCAGTTTTTGCCACCTCAGCGATGAGGTGGCATTTTTTTTAAAAAAGTATACGGGGGCGCACTTGGCAAGTGCGCCCCTTGTAAATCATACGGGCGCACTTGTCAAGTGCGCCCGTATATATTTTTTTTTCTCCCCCTTTAATCTCTACCTCCTACCTGCTACCTTCTGTCATTCTTCTTTTTTACTATTTCGGGTTAAAAAGTACCCAATCGTACCAATCTTCCACTGGCTCCAAAAAACCCTAAAATCTTCATAAAAAATCAAATTAAGCAAGGGTTATTGATTGTGTTACTTATACCAGCTATTCGGCAACAATTTGAAGGTATTGATTTAGTTTAAACTCAAACCCTAGCTCAATTTTTTTTGTTTCTCAATTACATTCAATCTCTATGTTAAGTTTTTTTCTTTTTTCTATGCTTTTTTATGTTACTAATGTTTGTGTAACAATTAATTATCCTTATGCCTTGCAAATTTTCCATTGTAGACTATGTCGGAGTTCATCCCTATTATTTGCTATTTTGATGGGAAGTTGAATTTGAAAGAAAATAATACGCCGGTGTATGTTGGTGGCAAACAAAAGGGTTCAAAGGTCAAAATTTTTTGCTCCTATCATGAATTAAAAGAAACGGTATATAGGGTTACAAAAATTGATTCGCAAAAATACGACGTAAGATTAGTAAGCAAGTGGGTGACGGAGTCTGGATCGTCTGCTATTGATGTAAATGACGATGAAGATGTCGATGCAATGTTTTCAGTTAATATGAAAGTTATAGAGTTATTTGTAGTAAAAGAGGAGTTGAGACATTATGAAGAGGCAGCTAATACTAATGTAAACCAACACTCTACTCAAATTATCGGAACCATTCCGAGTTGTGCTCATCAAAGCACTCCAAGTCCAATATTTCCTACATCCGTGAATACAAAGTAAGTTTGTAAATTTTACATTTGAATATTTAAATTTCGTAGTGTTCTAATCTCATACTTTTGTTAATAGTCATACGGTTCATGCGGGTGGTTCAAGTTCTAGACCCACAAACGATGATGTAGGTTGTGCTCATCAAAGTAATCCAAGTCCAATATTTTCTACATTTGTGAATACAAAGTAAGTTTGCAAATTTTTCATTTAAATAGTTAAAATTTGTAGTGTTCTAATCATATAGTTTTTGTTAACAGTTATACGGCGCATGCTGGTGGTTCAAGTTCTAGACACGCTAATGATGATGCAGGGTGTATCTCACCACATATTGATAGCATGCAAATTGTTTCGATGGACAATGATGTGGCATGGATGGAAAATATGGAAGCTAACAATGATCCGCTTGAGTTTGGAATTGGTAATGAAAATGAAAACGAAAATAATGAAGCATCATTGGTGCAAGAAGATGAAGACGAGACCAACGAACAAATGGAATTTGAGATGCCTTTGACAGATGATTTATGTAGTGCACAAATCATGGCAACATCGTTGATTCAAAATGTAGCTCCTATTAGAGACACATTTACCGCAGATTGTGTTGATTCGGGCTTTCACGTTGGGATGCAGTTTCAAACCAAGGAAATGCTTATTCAACAACTTAGTGAGTGGTCTATTAAAAATTCTGTCTCTTTTAAGCCTATAAAATCCCGCACAAAACAGTACACTGCAATTTGTAATGTTGATAACAATTGCAAGTGGAGAATACATGCTATTATCCCAAAAAAATCATTGACGGGAAGGTGGGAAGTTAGGAAATATGAGGGCAATCATACTTGTGTTAATCCGGTCATCAATTCTAATCACAAGCAAGCGACGAGTAGATTTGTTGCTAATAAAATACTTCCTTTTGTGAAATCGGATTTGAATACTACTCCTTCTGCGATTCAAGTTTTAATGTCGGAAACTTTTTTCATCAAAATTAGCTACTTCAAGGCGTATAGAGCATTGCGGAAAGCACTTGAGACGGTTTTTGGAGATTGGGAAACATCATATGTTGAGTTGCCACAATATTTGGCTGCTATAAAAAAACATAATCCAGGAACCGTTTTTAAGATTGAATATGAAAGACTTACAAATGACAAAGTTCTTTTCAAAAGTGCATTTTGGGCATTTGGTGCTTCTATAGATGGTTTTGCGCATTGTTGACCGTTAATTTGCATTGATGGTACACATTTATACGGGAAATATCAAGGCACATTGTTAGTTGCAACCGGAGTTGATGCAAATGATGGTATATTTCCATTAGCATATGCAATTGTAGATTCCGAATCAAAAGATAATTGGGATTGGTTTCTTAGATGCATGTACTATCTCATACATAGTGTTCGCAATAGATGTTTGACTTTCATATCCGATCGAATGAAAGGTATTCCGGGAGCATTAGAAAATTGGCCTCAAAATCACCATCACCGCTTTTGCGCTAGGCATCTCAAAGCTAACTTTCAAGTTGCCGGATTTACTCAAAAAAACTTGGTAGACTTATTCTATTCATGTGCTAGCGCTACGAATGAGTTGCAATACAAAGAGTTAAGAGGCCACTTGAAAACCATTTCACCGGATGCACATGCGTGGATTGAAAAGAGTTTGCGAGGTGCGGAAGAAAATTGGGCTCTATGCAAGGATAATGGTGGACGATTTATGATGATGACAACAAACGTATCCGAAAGTTTTAACGGAGTTTTACGAGGTGCTCGTGCTTTGCCGGTCAAGTCTTTAGTAGCACGAACGTTTTACCGTTTGAACGACTATTTTATGAAACGTCGTTCCGACGCCGAAGGATTTGTGAAGCAAATGACTCCAAAAGTTGAAGCTCTTTTAGACAAAAGAGCAAAACAAGCACGACATTGTGGAATTGTTAGATTCAATCAAAGCGAATGGCAAGTAAACGATCAATTTGGAAGAGCATTTACTGTGACTTTACATGATAATGTATGTACTTGCACTTGCAACATTCTGCTATTGCAAAAATTGCCATGCTTGCATGTGATGGCCGCTTGTGCTCAAGCCGTTGGAGGAGCAAATATATCGTACTATGATTTTTGTTCATCGTGCTTTTCCGTTGAAAAATATAAAGCAAGTTACGCTCCAAGCTTTCATCCGATTCCCGATAGTAGATATTGGGATGCTTATCACGGTCCGACCATATTGCCTCCGCGTACAAAAAGAAAGACGGGACGTCCGCGTTCGACAAGAATTAAAGGTATGATGGATAAAATGGGAGGAAGTAAACAAAACACTTGCAGCAAATGCGGTCAAAAAGGTCACAAAAGATCGACATGTCCGTCAAAATAAGTTCTATTTGATTGAAGTGAGCACTTTGTAAGAGAATGTTTGGAAATGTATTTTGAGATTTTGTTTGAATGATTTGTAATGTAATGAACAATTTGTAATTTCAGTTTGATGAATGAATGATTTCCATGTCAATAGCGAATGTTCGCATTTTATAAGCGTATGAAATGTAGCTGAGTGGTTGTATGATCAGTTTTGCAAACTGATAGACAAAAGTTAAGGTACCAGTTTTCTGGTTTTTGTTCTCGGCCAGGGCGCACCTGCAAGATGCGCCCGTGTAAATATAGACGGGCGCACTTGCCAAGTGCGCCCGTATAAATTTACACGGGCGCACTTGACAAGTGCGCCCGTCTATATTTACACGGGCGCATCTTGCAGGTGCGCCCAAGCCGAGCTGTTATATGCCACTCAGCAGCCTCATTTGCCTCATTCCATCCATACACTCCTTCCTCTCCAAAATCCCTAAAACGAAAAAACCCAAAATTCTACTCTTCCAAACTTTCAAATACTCCAATCCTTCATTACTTATACACTAAATTAGTTCTATAATGGAAGGTCCATCCTCCTCTTATGCGGTTAGAGGTAAATACTTCAATTGTTCAACCCTAGTTCATTATTTGGCCATTTACTTGTTTATGGTGATTTGGTTGTTCATTACAATAGGAAGTTCATTACGATATGGTGATTAGCTTGTTCATTACAATAGAAAGTTCATTACAATATGGTGAATTGCTTGTTTTACAACCTAGCTTCAGTCAAAACTTTCATGTATTTTTAGTGAAAATACATTTTTTTCTTATAGAGTTGGAACCGGGTCCTATCGACGCAAGTGTTTTGTATCTACAACATGAACATAGAAGCAACAATCTCGAATTAATGAAGGTATTTCAAATACATTATTTCTTGTGTTTTAGTTAAGAACTTTTATTTTCTATGCGCTAACCAATTGCGTTCGTCCCTTATTGAATTTGCAGAGTGACGAGCCTCTAGATTGTCAAGACCATTCTAGCAAGTTAAGACATATTACATCAAATTCACCAAGAGTTCAACTAGCTTTAAGACGAGCCGGATTCCAAGAAATATCTCAATTGGGCTTTTTTAAGATAGATCATGCACTAATAACCGCATTGGTAGACAGGTGGAGACCGGAGACTTCCACCTTCCATCTTCCCACCGGTGAAATCACTATCACGTTGCAAGATGTTAGCTGTTTGTTGGGTGTTGTAGTGGAAGGAAATGCCTTGACTGCTACACATCTCAGTAACTACGAAGATGTTTGTTATGAGTGTTTAGGAGTGGTGCCAAATCAGAATGAAGTTAGAGGCGCAACAATTAAGATGACTTGGCTTCGTAAAATGTTTGAAAATGAACCATCAGAGGATGCGTCAGACGAGGAAGTTGAACATCATGCAAGGGCCGTTATTTTACACTTGATTGGTTCTCGTCTTTGTCCCGATCATTCTAAAGGACGAGTAAACCTTTTTTGGCTATTATTTATAAGAAATTTGGATGAATGTGCACAATATTCATGGGGTAGCGCTATATTAAGTACATTATACACTGAGCTAACAAATGCCGCGCTCTGTAAATCTAAATCAATAGCCGGTTGCCTTTCTCTTCTACAGGTAAATATTAATATGTACAATTATTAATGGCCATATGTAGTATGCAATCCTTCCATATTAATGTTTTATTTATTTTACAGCTTTGGTCATGGACACATCTTCCTATAGGTCGACCAAATGTGGCTTTATCTACGCAGATCGACAGGACATTACCGTATAGTGCAAGGAATTTTGTTTTGAGAAATTAGATTACTCATTTCATTTACACCTAAACAGGACGAGTATAAAGCTTGTACATGCCTTAGTTGTCATGAGTATTGTGTATGAACAATTGGATTACTCGTATCACTTACGGCTACACATTAGTCTTTTCAATTACAAATATTATGCTTACATACTTTATTTACATTTACTTCGTATCGTAGGTGGTTTGGAAATAGGAGTTGGATTGAGTCTCCAAAGCAAGTTACCACTTACTATCGTGATCAGCTCGACATGCTTACAAACGATGTTGTTGTGTGGAATCCCTACACACAGGATGTGCTAGCCGATCTTCCTCAAATATGTATAAATGGCATGCCTAGTTGGCTTTGCAAGACACCGATCATATGCATGCGAACTGTAGAGATGTATAATCCGGATCGAGTGATGCGACAATTTGGTCTTCAACCACACATCCCTGAGCCTTGCGAACAGAAACCAAATTTGGATTTTGCTATCATTCGATGGAACGATAGGCATAACCGTATTGTTCGTCAACGTATTCCTCCCGATGGGCTTTCAAATTACATGAGTTGGTATTGGACGATCACTCGAAGATTCATTATCGCGGATCGGACCGCTCACGAACGAACATACACCGCTCGTGCACCGCTTGAGCGAGATGTTGTAAGTATTTAACTTTGCTTTGTTGTTTTACTATATGCACTTAAAATTTTCAATTTCTAAATTTAAGAAATTATATGTTATTAAATAACCCAATTTGTAGGTTGACGTGCTAGAGACAGTGGGAAGGGGCTTGGAGGATGTTGGACGTGGTCGAGTGCCGGAGCGCGACGTCCGACCACGATGTATGAGCTTGAAGAAACTAATTGATACATTACTTGGTAGACATAGACTAGAACGCCCCGGGGAGCGAAGAACGAAAAGAAGACACGATACTTCTCAACCTTCACATGACCCAACTCAATCGCAAATATCAGGACCTTCTCAACCTCCACCAACTCAAGATTAAACGTCACCACGAGCGTTCTTTTTTAAGTGTTTGTATTAGTGTGTTTGTAAGTGAATCATGTCCGCTTTGAATTTGTGATCGAATTTTATTTGTGTTTATGTTTGTAATCGAATGTTAATTTGATTTTATGTATTTGTGTTTGAAGTTGATTTATATTCATGTACGACATGCTGATTTTATGTTTGATATCATTTGCGGTTGAAGTTGAGGTTGAAAAATGAGGTGGAGTAGCAGCTAGCTGAAGCTGCTGCTTAGCAGGAAAATATGGGCGCACTTGACAAGTGCGCCTTTGTTATTTTTCATGGGCGCACTTACCAAGTGCGCCCATATATTTTAACAAAGGCGCACTTGACAAGTGCGCCCGTATGATTTACAAGGGGCACACTTGCCAAGTGCGCCCCCGTATACTTTTTAAAAAAATTTGCCACCTCATCGCTGAGGTGGCAAAAACTGGCCTATATTTGCTAATAGTTTTCAAATAGGCCTATACTTGCTATTAGTTTTAAAAGTTAGCCTATTTTGAAAATTTTTCCTTTAAGATAAGTTTTAATTCGTTTGATTATTCCAATATTTTAATTAGTTAACTAATAATCATGCAACACAATTAGTAATCAATTTGTGAATTAAATTTCCAAAACATATAACTTTGGTATATATATATTCAAAAATCATATTTTTTAGTGTCAAATTCCAAATAATAAATTCAAAATAAGGTTTTGGTTCTCACATCAGTTGATTGTAAATATATAGATATTCCACTTTCAAAACTCGAACTTAAACACTGATGATGATATATATATATATATATATATATCACCAGAATCATCTCCGGACAGCTGGAGTGTGACTCTATGTCTATCCATTATATTTGAGACTTCAAATACACGTGGATCAGACGTATATTAAAAATCTCTTTATACAGGATAGTCCAAATCAATTTAAAATAAAATATTCAAATACGAATAATAAGATATAATTTTCAAAATAAATTTTGTTTTAATTTTTATTTTAAAAATAACACTCTTCACACTCGTTCTAGGATACTACTGATCTTATCTCTAACATGTCATTCTTATTGGATATTACTAATCCAATCTCTGATGAATTCTTTCCTTTGGTTCTAATATGTCTTGTTCTCAAGCTCTGAAAACTAAAGCTCTGATACCATGCTGACGACCCAAACTCACCCTTACGGGAAAGCTCGGATTGGATGGAGAACACGACAAATCAGAACACAAACATAAGAATATTTCATTGCTTATTACAACAATTTACATCAGAGTACAAGAATATATCAGAGTATAAATAAATATTACACAGAAAAATATCAGAGATTTAAAAAACATAGCAGCAGAAATAAAATGTAAAAATACAATGTGTAGCGGAAATACATTAACAAATAGAACCGAAAGAAATACATGGATACGGAGCATTCCGAATATAGCTCCAGCTGTAAATCCAGGATCCTGTATAAATTAATATGAAAAACCAAAACTATTAGCTATCCATGTGGAAAATAGGGGCACCCAGAGTTTAGTTTAAAACAATAAACTCCGAGTCAGTCATGGGACTGGTATGAGAACTAAAATAGTTATTTAAAACTTTACTTTTGAAATAAGGTAAATCAAGGGACCACACCGTATAACATGGAACGGGTTTACCCCCAAGAATACCGGTGCCTAAAACAAACAATGCAATGCTAAATAAAGAAAAATGTAGCTATTATAAGACTCAGGTCCCAACACACAATGAACGCAGTCGAGGATAGAGTTTTACCCTATAATAGCCAAATATGCTTGGTACATTTTAAAATAAATCTTTTATTATTACTATAAGTGATGAAATCAACTTCAAATATAAATGTATTAATCATAGACGGCATGAGCGCCCCATCCCACTATGTCGCCATATATAGTATATAATTAAAACCGCAAAATATTGTATTGGGAGTTTTGATTAACATATTGATGGCTCCTGAATCGAAATTTTTGTCGCGTAGTGCATACCCAACAGCTTACGTCCAGTGCATGAGAAAATGCAGTAATGAACATCCGCACTATATCCAGGAAACAAGTTACTGCGGCTTAAGTCCAAGCATTATAAAACACCGCTAATGTAACAACCCGAAAATCTGGGCCAGTTTAAAATTTTTATTTTGGCAATTTTAGCGAGTTTTGCACATTTAAAATGAATTATTTTAAATAAAATCGACGAGAAATTTATTTTGAATATATTTAGAACGTATATATTATACGCGTCGTCGTTAGAATATAAATAATTATATATAATTATAAATAGAATTGAAAATGGCGCGGTAGTTCGATAATTCGATTTCAAACTTCAATCGAATGTACCGGGTGCAGAATAATCCGGATTTTAGTGAAACCAAAAATAATAGGATCTAATTGTTGATATCTTTCCAACGAATCCGAAAAATCGAGATTTCATAGCGGGAATCGAAAGATATGCCCAGTTGAAAATTCTGAATAGTCGCTATGGAATTCAGGCCCTTAAAAATAGCCATTTTGCAAACGACCTCGGATTTCGACGAAACCACTTTTGTTGGATCCGTGATGTCAAATTGTTGCTAGATTCCAAATTTCATAATTTTTCGAATCAATATGTGAGCGTGGCAAAGGAAAACGCATTTGACCAGTTTCAGTTGATTTTAATCGACTGGAAAATGGCCATTTTTCTAACGGTCTCAGAATTTGACGAAATTAGTTTTGTTAGGACCGTATCGTCAATACGAAGCTAGAAAATATTTTTCGGGGATTTTTAGAGTTAGTATGTGACCCCAGTAAATTGAAATGCGCGTTCAAATTCAATATATAAAGTTATATGTTGATTTTAAAGGAAACCGATCGAAACGATCGAATCATCCTACGATACATATCCCATTGTGTTCGGAGTGGGGGTAAAACGCTAGGGACGACAGTCGTTGGGTTGCGATTGGAGTTTGAATGAAAAGTCAACATTAAAGAATTAAATAAAAATATATATATATATATATATACTTTTACACATGACCACCTCCCCCTTTATTCCCATTTCCCCGATCAGGTCCCTAAAACCAAAAATTCCCAAATCGCCTTCCATCGTCTGTCGCTCCTCCACCCACGTCCGCCCTCTGCCTCCGTCGACTATCCTCCGGTGCTCCCCATCTGATCCACCTCCCCCTCTCCTTCTCCGACCAGTGAACTCCGAACCCACCCCCATTCCTCAAACCGCGCTGCTCCGCCCACATATGTTGCCGTCGGCCATTACCTCCACCGCCGCAGCTCTGAGCCCCTCCTCTAGTTCGACCTGAAATCCCTACTCCTCCCTCCAGCATGCCAGAAAACCCTAGCCCCCAAGGAATGCCGTCGCACCCCCTAAACCCGCAACCACCCCTCAATTGCGCCACCATTTTCCGACCGTTAACCCTCCTCTTGGCGCGCGAGTTGACCCCATGGACCAGCCTTCCTCCTTCACACGAACCCAGCGCCAGTCCCCTTGTAACTTGGAAGCAGCAAGAAGAACGAAGAACAAAGAAGTCGGGTTCAGTTTTGACTTGAAGATCCTGGAGCTGAAACGGGAAGAATGATCGGTCTTTAAAAAATGAAATGGTAATTAGAATTTTAGATTTTTATATAAATAATTCGTTTTGTTTATTTTTAGATTTGTTTATATGAATGACATTGAACTATTTTCTGAGTTTTTACATAAGAAAAACATTGTTTTAAAAGCATGTAAATCATACATTTTTGAATAAGAAAAGCATATATTTTTAGCATGGAAAAGATTAGTTTTTAAAACGTGAAAAGACTTGATTTTTATCGTGTGAACGACTTCTTAAAAATAAGATTTTTTATATTATAGAAAGAATAAAAATACGATTTTTATATTATAGAAAGAATAATAAATTCGATTTTTATATATTGAATAGCATAGTAAAAATTCGATTTTTATATATTGAACAACAAAGTAAAATTTCGATTTTTATATATTGAATAGCATAGTAAAAATTCGATTTTTATATATTGAATAGCATAGTAAAAATTCGATTTTTATATATTGAATAGCAAAGTAAAAATTTGATTTTTATATATTGAATAGCGAAGTGAAAATGTGATTTTTATATATATAGTGGCTACGGGCAACGAAAGTGATAAGAGACGAGAACAGTGAAGATTTCCTGCATTAGAAGTGCCGTGGAGTTAGGATAGCTAAAGGTGAGAATTCCTCACTCTTCAATTTCTTTTCTAGTTATATATATATACTAGGATGCAGACGGTGTTTAGTAGCACCCGACACAATCGTCCACAGACCATGGACTTGTTTGTTTGGTTGTGTAGTTGGTTAGATTATTTGGTTTGAATTGAATTGTTTGGTGAAATGAATGGATTTGATTGATGTGTGAATGGCGTGGGCCTTCACTAGACCGGGATAAGGCTAGGCCTCGTCCCGTTTCTAGTATCGTGCCGTTATGCCGCCGAAATTTTCTAAAATTAGTTAGAAAAATAAAAATATCATTTTATTGAATAAATGAACCGAATAGAATATTCATAGGTTGAATAAACTAATTTGGTCGTTAAAAATATAATTTTTAACGTGAATGTGAATAAATAAATATTCATTTACAAAACGGACGGTTTGTTTATGTACACCTATTTGAATGACATTGATTGGGACGATAAATTTTACACATCGCCCAACTGCACAAATAAAATCGGTGTTTGATTGTTTGAAACCCCACACGGGTGTTGGGATGAAATTTGAAGTTCACTCATCCTGATTGATTAAATATGTCGATCGATCGATTGACAGGCTGTTATAAGCGTTAGATATCTATATTTGATGCTTATACAGTGTAGTGCACTTTGGTTGATGGTTGATTATTTTTCAATGCTATCATATACGTGTGATGTATGAAAATCCATATAATTAACTTTATATGGTGATTGATTGGGCCTCATTCCAATTTAGAAGATAAAGAATATTATAAAATAAAGGTTCATGTGTTGACTGTACTCATCCATTGAGATTAGTCATGTGTTGAACGAAATATTTTAATAATAAAATTTATATCTTTATCATTATAAAATAAAGGTTCATGTGTTGACTGTACTCATCCGTTGAGATTAGTCATGTGTTGAATGAAATATTTTAACAATAAAATTTACATCTTTATCATATATAAAATTAGAAACTAATCGGAAAATTAATAAGATGAGTGGTCTCCTGGATATTAATCTGATGTTGGTTTCGGCCTTCGGGGTTAATATTTAGGGAATCGTTCTCTTACTAATTTACGGTTGGAGTCTGATTTAATATCAAACGATAGATCCCTTAATTTTCATAAAATATATTAAATAACAAAAATAGTCACACGTGGACAGTACTCATTCGTTGAGATTAGTCGTGTGTTGACAAAGATATACAGTCATGTATTGAAAGAAATATAGATCCATTTGTTGAATATAAAGTCGTGTTGATTAGAGAAGCGCTATTTTGACGTGAACGATATTTATATCGATTATATTCGTTTTTGAATTCAATTTGAATTGAATTGAAAAGAAAACGAATTTGAATTGAATTGAAAAGAAAACGAATTTGAATTGAATTGAATAGAAAACCAATTTGAATTAAATTGAATAGAAAACGAATGCGAATTAAATTGAATTAAAAACGAATTGGATTTAAATCGAATAGAAAACCAATTTGAATTGAATTGAATAGAAAACCAATTTGAATTGAATTGAATAGAAAACCAATTGGAATTGAATTGAATTGAAAACGAATCCGAATTGAATTGAAAACGAATTCGAGTTGAATTGAAAACGAATTCGAATTGAATATAAAACGAATTCGAATTGAATTGAAAACGAATTCGAATTGAATTGAAAACGATTTCGAATTGAATTGAAAACGAATTGAAGTGAATTCAAATTGAATTGAAATTTGAATTGAATAGAAATGAATTTTAAAACGAATTTATAAGGAAAAATTCAAATTTGATTTGAATTGAAATGGAAGCTGAAATTGTTTTTGAGACAAATTTAAACTATTTATAAAATTCGTTTTAAATAGAAATCGACGAAATATATATTATATATATAATATAATGGCCTGAATAGAACGCGCCGCGGCAGTTCGCGAATTTCGACCATTAACTTCAAACGGACATTACGGGAGATCCGACCGTCAGATTCTCCTAAAACCGGAACCGTTGGGTTCGTATCGAAAAGAGATTTCTAACGAATATTAGAAATTCAAAATCTAACGGTTGTATTTGGAGATACGTCCAAATCAAATTTGGAAAAGGTCGCTGTAAGTGCAGTTCGATGGCCATTGTTGGAAATCGACTGTACGGGTCTTGATAAAATTATTAAAAATAGTAATAATTTGTGTAAAATCATAAGAAATGATTTGGGAAAGATTGGGATGAAAAAACTCCATATTTGAAAAGATAAAAATAGATTTTTATCGAGATGAACTAGTTTTGAACTAAAATTAAAACCCATTTATTTTTAAATAAATAAATTGGATTTGAAATGGGTTTTAAATAGAATTGATTTGTGGGTTTATCGTGAAGGGTGTTTTAAATGACACTTGTTCTTTAACCCGATAAATAAATAGAATGTGATTTGGGTTTGTCGTGAACTGTGTTTTAAATGACATTAGTTCTTTAACCTAGTAAAAGGAGTTTTAATGAATCTGCAATTAGATTGAAATGTGAATTGATAATTTAAATTATCAAATTTGGATAAGTAAGCGAGAATGGAGTATCACCAGTTTTGCTCCAAAGCGATAGTTAAATCTTTAATTAGATTTGAACGTGAAATGGTAATTAATTTTACCGATAACATCATAGTATTAGATATGGAGTATTACCAGTTTTGCTTCATGGGATGAATAGGTTGGGATTGGGAAATAAAATAAATAATTACTTCGGTGTGGTTCGCTAATCTCGACTAGTTTGGAAAACCATAATTTGGTTTGAAATGACATCCAAAGGAAGATTAAAGGATAAATTTTAAAGAATTTATCTTGGATAAAATTAATGGGAACCTTTCCCTAAGAATATGAAATTTGCGGTTAGTGGCTGCTGAATTGGAATGAGGCGTATGTTGTGTTTGTGTAACATTTGTTTTAATATACGCGGGTTGTTCGGAAAGTCCGGGTTTATACCCATTCTGAATAACCGATTCGACGATAAGTCGAAGATGAAGACGGTGGTTGAAGACCGGAAGTCTTCACATCGTTTGGGTGATTAATGATGATCTTGATTGGGCTGTACACCCAAGATGAGGGAATCAGTTAGTGGTCGTCCAGACGTACTTGGAGACGGATGAGTATGCGAGGAAAGTGCCTCCGGTTTCATTCAGACCCAGAACAAACTTGTAAATGGATTGTGTGTCTGACATTGGATTTTATTCTGTGTTGATTGATTTCTGTTAAATATATATCTGTTTGGCGGCGGAGAACTTATTCTCTTGTCTAACGCCCTTCTCTAAGACGTACGAGCTAGGAGGTTATATATCGATAGATATCAATCGCATGGCATGAATTGCCTGTGTGGCACGCTGAGTTGCATGGATCAAGGCTTCTGTTGAAAAGCAAAGTCTTGTAGTTGATGATCAAAGCACGGCCTACGTGGCGTAGCTTTGTGTATAGCGTGGATTCGCGAGCCTCACACCTCGGTATGAGTCAAAAACGGGATAAGGACCCAAGGAGTGCATGACGTTTCTTTCTAGCTATGGTGGTGTCAGTGACTTACCAGCCTTGACATTTATATCTATTTTTCACCTATGTGGTTATTGGAATGCGAGGCGCCTCGATTATAGGTCTGTAAGGACCGGGAAACGTGTGTTCAGGAATAACTAATCCTCAAACGTAAGAGAGGACCGGCCTTGGAGGATCCAGGGTTGCCCAGAGTGCGTAGCCCTGAGACATTTGCTAGAGTGTCTCGAATGCGGAGAGGAGCTTGCCCCTTGCCTCGACTCATGACGGAAATCCAATTTCCAATACGTGATATTGCGGTTTTAATTGTAGAACTAGTATGGCGACATGATATATGGTACCCATGCCGTCTATGATTTATATTTATGATTGAAATTGTTTTGACACTATACACTTATTATAGTATCAAATAATTTGTTTTAAACGTACCAAGCATGTTTGGCTATTATAAGGGAAAACCCTATCCTCCGGCTTGCGTTGCATTGTGTGATGGGACCTGGGTCTTATAATAGCTTCATTTTTCGAAAAAGCATTGCGTTGTTTATTGATATGCACTGGTATTCTTGGGAGGAAACCCGTTCCGTGTTATACGGCGTGGTCCCTTGAGTTACTCTCTTTTAAAGTAAAGTTTTAAATAACTGTTTGAGTTCTCACACCAGTCACATGACTGACCTGGAGTTTATTGTTTTAACCTAAACTCTGGGTGCCCCTATTTTCCGCACGGGCAGCTAGTAGTTTTGGTTTTGCAGATTTATATTCACAGGATCCTGGTTTACAGCTGGAATGATATCCGGAAAGCTTTGTATCCGTATATCACCTTCAGTTGTGCTTTGTATTATTTTCTGCTGCTATGTAATTTATTGTAATCTCTGATATTTATCGAATGTAATTTATTCAATTATACTCAGTATATTCTTGTATCTGATGGAATTGTTGTAATAGCAATGAAATGTTCTTCCGTCTGCGTTTTATTTTGTCCTGTTCTAAAAACGATCAGGGGTTTCGAACGGTCCAGATCGGTTTAACGACTGATTCGGATCGAGCGAAATTCTCGGCCGTCACAGCTAACTCTATCCATCTGGGAATCGAGGGGTGTGCCCTATCCCTACTGCTGTAGGGCGAACCACACCCAGTATCACCTCGGTTGACTGATTCCATGACAACCCGTGTGATGTCTATCCTCATCTCTAAAGTATACTGATCTAGCCATCATTTTACCACCATACCGGTGTGTGAGGCTCGTGAATTAATGCTACATAAAGCTATGCCATTTAAAGCTGTTCTTTGATCATCATCCACCAAGCTCTGCTTTCAACATCAGCTTGGATCACTGCATCTCAGCATGTCACACTATCAATCCATATCGTACCACCAACTTCTGTCGATATATAACCTCTGAGCTCGGACATCTCAGAGAAGGGTGTTAAACAAGAGAATAAATTCTCCGCCACCAAACAGATATATATTTATCAGAGATCAACGAATACAGTATAGAGGAATACAACGTCAGACATGCCATCCATTTACAAGTTCTTTCTGGGTCTGAACGAAACCGGAGGCACCTTATTCCTCGTCCCGTATGTCCAATACAGGAGAGAGGCCCTCGCATATCTGAATAATCAACAAGTATGTCCGAACGGCTACCACAGTAGCCCCTTCAAGGTAGCTATTCCAATCATGGGCATCAGTAGCAACCCATCCATTCGATGTGAAGATTGTCGGTCTTGCACGTCTTCAATCTCTTCGACTTTTCATCATATCAATTATTCAGAATGGGTTAAACCCAGTCTTTCTGAATAATTCGTGTATCTTATAATCAAGTGCTATAACAACACATCATATACCTCATTCCAATCCAGAATATTCTTTCATTTAAATATTCTCATCTTTTGGGAAAGGTTCCCATGAATTTTATCAAAGATAAATTCTTTTAAAGTTATTCTTTAATCTTCCTTTGGATACCATTACATAAGATTTCATTATCTTTTCAATTCTAAACCAAATTGAGGTTTTCCAATCTAGCCGGGATTAGCGAACCTTACCGAAGTAATCATTATTTTTTATTTTCCCAATCCCAGCCTATTCATCCCATGGAGCAAACTGGTAATACTCCATATCTAACACCATGGTGTTATCGGTAAAAATTAATTACCATTTCACGTTCAAATCTAATTAAAGATTTAACTATCGCTTGGAGCAAAACCGGTGATACTCAATTCTCGATCATTTTCCTAGATTTGATAATTTAAACTATCGCATTCACGTTTCAATCTAATTAAAGATTCATTAAAACTTCACTTAGTTTTAATCTTCCCAAAAATCATTATTCATGATTTTTTAACTTTGGGAAATCAAACATGTCACATCGACCATCTACACCGTGCCACTGATTTCTGCCAATATATAACCTCTGAGCTCGTACGTCTCAGAGAAGGGTGTTAAGTAAGAGAATAAATTCTCTGTCACCAAACAGATATATATTAAGCAGAGATCAGCGGATACAGTATAAAATACAATGTTAGGCATGAAATCCTGTCCTTAACTGGGTTAAAGAACCGATGTCATATAAAACACAGTTCATAATAAACCCAAAATCACATTCCATTAATTATGGAATCCTCACGAAAAACAGATCGATATATATAATCGATATCAATTTCCATATCCAACTAATAATATAAATGGAATAACGACAAAGCCTTTTAAATTCCACATATATTAAAGTTCTTCCTCCACAGAAGCCCATCTCGATTATTACCAAATCGAATTCCATTCAATTTCAATTTAATATTTTAAATTGGAAATCTTTACTTTGGAAAATTCCATTAATCTTAATTGAAAGAACATAAATTCCAAATCATATTCTTCACTGTTAATTAGGTTAAAGAACAAGTGTTATTTAAAACACCATTCACGATAAACCCAAAAATCAAAATCTATTATTCAATTTCAAATGAATATTAACTAATTGGAAAACTTCACTGAATCTTAGTTTAAAGAATTTTATTCTTTTCTCAACTGGTTTAAGAACAGTGTTAATGAAGACACCGTTCACGACAATCCCAAAATCCAATTTGATATCAAATACAAGGCTCTGAATAGAAATTATATCGGCTTATATTCAATATCAAATTCTAAAACCAACCAATGTCGCATTGGGAATAATGATATGTATGTATATATATATATATATCTTCCAAATTCCTCAACAATATCCGTATAATCACGGAATCCAATATTGAAATATTCCGAAGATTATTTCCATTCCAAATCCATTCCAATTTAATCATTGGAAAATTCTGGTTATTTTAAAACCATTTTCAAATCCAATTTATTTATTTCTAAAAATAATTGGATTATTATTCTAGTTAATGATTAGTTCATTTCTATAAAAATATATTTTTATCTTTTCAAAACTGGAGTTTTTCATCCAAAATCTTTCCAAATCATTTATTATGATATTACATAATTTTTCCATATTTTTAATAATTTTATTATCGCCTGTATAGTCGGTTTCCAATAACGGCCACCGAACTGCATCCATGGCGACCTTTTCTGAAATTGATTTGAACATATCTCAACATCCGACCTTTAGATTGCAAATCTCTTGTATTCATTGGAAAGCACTTTTCGATACGAACCCAACGGTTCTGGTTTTAGGAGAATCCGACGGTCGGATCTCCCATAACATCAATTTGAAGTTAATGGTCGAAATTAGTGAACGATCGCTGCGCAGCGCATTCTATTTAGGCCATTTAATATATATAATATATATTATATGTATTTCGTCGATTTCTATTTAAAATGTATTTTATAAATCGTTTTAAATTCGTTATAAAAACGATTTCCACTTCCATTTCAATTGCAAATCAAAATTGAATATTCCATTATAAATTCATTTTAAAACGATTCCATTTCATTTCAATTTTCAAATCAAAATTGAATATTTCATTATAAATTCATTTTAATTTATTTTTTAAAACGATTTCAATTTCATTTCGATTTTAAATCAAAATTGAATATTTATTATAAATTCATTTTAAATTCATTTCTAAAAGATTTCAATTCCATTTTCA
Source organism: Allium sativum (assembly GCA_030737875.1). Lineage (NCBI taxonomy): Eukaryota > Viridiplantae > Streptophyta > Magnoliopsida > Asparagales > Amaryllidaceae > Allium > Allium sativum. Next base: position 143,234,383 of record CM060921.1, on the reverse strand, counting down.
ATTTCTAAATCAAAATTGAATATTTCATATCATTATAATATTAAAATGTAATATTTTCAAAATATTAGATTTTGAAATCACTTTTCGATATTCATCATAAAATGAATAAAACCGACAGAAAATCCCGTTTGTGTTAAAATGGTGTTTAACTACTTAACACGGCTTCCTCCACATTTCAATATTTACAGAATATTATTTTAAAATATTCGTTAATTCTGAAATGGAATTAGACTAAATCAATTACCATATAATTTCAGTTATATGGATTTCATACATTGCATGTATGCAATAATAACGATAAACGATCATTAAAAATTCATACAACATCCAAAGTGCATTTTACAACTGTATAAGCATTGAAATAAATAAATAATGCTTATACAGTCTGTTAACCCATCGATTGAAATACCACTAATTATTGAGATCAGTGTATGTCAAATATTATCCCAATACCTGTGTGGGGTTTTCAAACAACAAATACCGTTTATTATTTGTGTAGTTGGGCGATGTGTAAAATTTATCGTCCCAATCAATATCAGATAATAAGTGTACTCCGGTTTGTAGATGAATATTTATTTTATTTCATGATAATATATATATAAATAATTTTTTATATACAACAATACCAATACATGACAATCCAATCACAATCCAAACAAAGAATGTAACACCCCACCTCCGCCAGGGTGGCTCTTGCAAGCACTCTGACTTTGGAGGGTCGTTTGAATCAGGTAAACATGCATAATGATATATCAAGGCAGAACAAGAACATATGTATATATGTAAACAAAGTAAATAACATAGATAAAACAGCGGAAGATTTCAAACCATTTCGAAACAAGTCTGGTACAACATAGCTTTCCACATAAACAAGTCTAGATAAAAACAACATCAACTGAAAAACTGAAATACATAAGTACTATCCCCAAATAAGTGATAACCATAGCTAGCTTCATGTCGAAACCGTACATGAGCTGAAATCCCACAAGCAAGCTATCCGAAATCCAAGCTAAGCTCCAGTATTCCCTCCCTGAGAACCTGGGGGGGAACGGAAGAAAAGAGGCGAAAGAAAACAGGTCAGTCAAAAAGACTGAGTAAGCCCTACTACAATCAATGTAAACTGATAAAGTTAACTGGCATGAGCAGCAGGGATGAACATAAGGATAACAACATACTAACATGATGATTAACTAACAAGGTAGATAAAGGTGTCATCGCATAATCAGGATTAAGGTTTTTCACCATAGGTGTACTAGCAAACTAACATGACTTGAATAAACAAGTATTGATCCCTTGGCCCAAGCTTTGGCCCAATAACATGAAATGACCCTAATACGCGGTCCAACCAAACGGTCTAGTCAATCGGCTCCCTAAGCCTAACTCGTCAAGTGTTGGTGTCAATACGGCCCAAACATAATTGTAGTCGAACTGTGCCGGGTCCACCCTTCGGGTGTATCAAGCCCTAGGGTGCCAACCCCTGGACACCATAAACATGAGTGCACAGTCTCGATCTACTGGTACCCATGCTTGACTTCTCCAAATACGGACTACGTGCACGACCATAGTCCGTCCGGAACTACATCGGCGTACCACCCTGCCGTCGTTTATTGGTCGCTTACCTCCAGCCCAGTAATCGTGCCCCCTCCCTAGCCTAGACCCTAGGGTCTTAATGATACAAACTTGGGATTACTGCTGGAGTGGGCCCCCATTGCTAGGATTTTCTAGTGGGTTAAGTACGGTTTAACCCTCTTGCTAATCATGGATTAACTTGGTTAAGTGTAACAATGAGTTCACGACCTAACCCCGATTAATCTACCAAGCCCAAATTGGTTAAGTATTAAGTGGACCATGACTTAACCCTGATCATGAGGCATTGATTAATTTAATGCGCCTTAACCTCTCACATTAGACCTTGTTGTGGTTACTAGTTAAGCCGGGCGGGTCCGGGTAGCTTTATACCACAATTTGGTCTAACCTCGGGTTCAAGGTACAACATGGCCAACTTCTCACATTGGGTCCTATTGTTTGTAGCAACTAGTTAAGCCGGTCGGTTCCGGGTAGGTTTACGCTACAAACTCATCCCAACCTCGAGTTGGTCACACTTATCTTTTCTAAGTGTCATGTCCATCATGTTTCCAAAACATGTTACAAATTTTCAAGCAATTGGGTAGACCTAACTTAATAGGTAAATTCCCAATGGGTAGACCTAACTTAATAGGTAAATTCCCAAGCTTATGTTTTTATGTCTTCTAAGTTTACCCAACCCCAAACGCAATCCCATCGCTTACATATCGCAATAGCGCATAAAGGATAGAAAGAGGGAACTTGGCATAATCATGACATAAAGGTGTTGAAGCCACAAGTTTAACATGGTGGCATATGAAATGTTCATATGTTCACACATTTGCATATTACATTTTTAGGCCTCAAAAGCATGCATAAAACCAAACTTAACATATTGGTGATACATGGTGATAAATGACATGTAGAAATGGTCATAAGTTCGCATTTAGCCTCACATGCAAGTTATCATAAGAGATATGATAACTTACATGTTGCCAAAATGCAACCTTTAGCATAAAGCTTGAAGCTTTATGTTCATAAGCCCAAGATAAGCTTGCATAACATGATAACATGAGCCAAATGATCAACCCAAACTTGCATAACATAACTTGCATATCATATGACAAACTTGCATATCAAACTTGCATAACTTGCATATCTTATGACAACTTGCATATCAAACTTGCATAACATAACTTGATGAACTTGCATATCACATCATAGTAAACTTGCATAACACATCATAGTAAACTTGCATATCATGGAAAACTTGCATATCATACATTTAACTTTAGAGTTTAAGTATGAAAGTAGAATAGGGCTTACAATGCCAAAGCCCTTATGAAATCAAATAAACCCAAAATGCAAGCAAAACCCTTGAGCCAAAATAATCAAAACTCTTTCTTTATGATGCAAATGTAGAAACTTGACTTGAATGCAAGCTAATAATGATCATACAAGCTTGAAAACACTTGTATGCATGGAAAATCTCATAGAAATGACTTAGGAAGTTTTGTGAAGAGAGTGGAGGCCATGAGAGGATTGATTTTGCCATAGTTTAGTTGTATGAATGAATAATGATGATTTAGGGTAGGTTAGGGTCTTATTTATAGATTAGGCAAGTGTTTTAGGCCATAGGATTAAACCCTAGTTCCAATCTCAGCCCTTAAAACCGAATCTGGCCCCCAAGCTCAACACAATCTCAAAATGGTGCACCAGGCTAAACAGCCCGGCTGGACCAAGTCGACAGGGCTGTCGACTTGGGTCCAACCAAGTCGACTCCCAAGTCGACAGGGCTGTCGACTTGGGTGCTCTGGCGGGAATTTTCCCGCCTGGCCCAAACTGATCTAATTTTCAAATTCAAACTTGAATTTGAAATCTGTTTTTACTTTGAATTTTTCTGAAAACTTCGTTGGGCCTTAATCGGGTCATACGGACTCCGATTTTCGAAAACTCGGACTCTATTTCGCGTATTTTTCCGAGACGAACGCAATGGCATAGCCCGTTTCCCTTGATTCAGATTTTAGAATTAAATTCTGCCTCGATTTACATTATTACAGGTTATTGAAAATATGGGTTGTTACATTCTCCCCTCCTTAAAGGATTTCGTCCCCGAAATCTTCAAGTTAGGAAGAACGTATCCTACCATCCAATCATCCATCTACTCAAAACATCATCCACGAGCAATCATTGTCCTTACAAGATTCTAAATGTTGTATGAACATATGCAAAGGTGTGTGTCTATGTACTTATCTAATGCAAATATCATCAATGCAAATTATGTTAGTGAAATGAATCCATATGTATGCAATTCCTAACATAATGTATAACATCTATATGTGTGCACATCACATACATCCATATGCAACATCCATGTGATAACACAAAAAAAAATTCATCCATGAATAAGCATAAACACTCATGCATATGCAATATGAGGAGTGTGTGAGCCGATCTAGTGCCTAACGTGTATAATGCATCCACGAGTAACCACTTGCAAACACTTGCAACCACTTGCAACCATCAAGCATAACATGTTTCAAACACATGTTTCATCCAAAAGGGTTTCTACCTAAGGTTCTCATGACAAGATTAACACGATAAACTAGATAAACATGGATAGCAAAGAGAAAGATATGCTAACAAAGAAAAGAGATTGAGAGTGTACCCTCAAAAAGGAATGGATAAAGCCCACGCATCTTCTCCTCGGTTTCCCAAGTTGCGTCTTCTTCGGCTTCACCCCATTGAACCTTCACCAACTTGACCTCTCGATTCCTTAGCTTCTTGGTCTCTGTCCCCAAGATACGAATCGGAGCTCTCCTCAAGGTAGCCTCTTTCTCCACTTCCACATCTTTCAGAACACTTGGCTCAACAACCTCGGCTGATTCATGTAAACACTTCCGGAGATGCGAGACATGAAATACATCGTGCACTCCGGCAAGCTTCTCGGGCAACTCAACTCTATAAGCCATCTGCCCGATCCTCTCTATAACAGGGAATGGTCCAACAAATATCGGTGCTAACTTCCCAACGGCTCCAAATCGGACCACATTCCGCAAAGGAGAAACCTTCACGAAAACCATATCCCCAACATCAAACTCCAAATCAGTTCTTCGCTTATCAGCATAGGATTTCTGTCGGTCTTGGGCCGCTTTCATCCATCTCCGAATCAACTCGACCTTCTCGGATGTATCTCTGATCATATCAGGCCCAAGTATAAGCTTATCTGTAGTCTCCCACCAACATGTAGGCGACTTGCACGGCCTCCCATATAAAGCTTCAAATGGTGCCATCCTTATGCTTGCCTGATAGCTGTTATTATATGCAAACTCAACAAGAGGAAGATGGTCTTCCCAAGTACCACCAAAATCCAGAATACAAAGCCTCAACAGATCCTCGAGTACCCTATTCACCCTTTCGGTTTGACCGTCCGTCTGTGGGTGATAAGCCGTACTTAGATTCAACCTCGTGCCCATAGCTTCTTGCAAGCTATTCCAGAATTGACTTGTAAAGATTGGGTCACAGTCACTGACTATACTAGAAGGGACTCCATGTAGTCTCACAATCTCACGAAGATATACAGACGCTAGCCAAGATGCGGTCCTCTTGCTCTTCACCGGAATGAAATGAGCACTCTTCGTAAGTCTATCCACAATAACCCAAATGCTCGTATTCCCTTTCCTTGACCTTGGTAGCCCATCGATAAAATCCATGGAAATCCTCTCCCACTTCCATAGTGGAACGTCTAGAGGATGCAATAGCCCACCGGGCTTCTTCGACTCGGCCTTAACTTGCTGGCAAATGATACATCTAGAGACAAACTCTGCCACATCCTTCTTCATCCTAGGCCAAAAGAAAATGCGCTTCATATCTTTATACATCTTATCTCCGCCTGGATGTATAGTCAACTTAGAGCGGTGCGCTTCCTCAAGAACTTTTCTTACCAAATCTTCTACCATTGGAACACATAACCTTCCGTCTCTCCTCAGCCAACCCTTGTCATCAATAGAATATCGAGCGAGATGACTAGACGTCTCTCCTCGAATCAGCTTATCCATAATCTCAACTATCTGAGGGTCTTCTCTTTGCGAAGCCCCAACTTGATCAAGAAGGGTAGGTCTGAGTTCCAGAGATGCTAAAGAACCGGTCATCGACTCAATCGCCAAAGAGAAATCAAAGGTTGCCACATACTCTAAATTCTTCATCTCAACGAATAGAGGACTCAGAGTCAACCTTTTTCTACTCAATGCATCTGCTACCACATTCCCCTTGCCAGGGGTATAAGCTATCTCAAAATCGTAGGACGCCAAGAATTCCATCCATTTTTGTTGTCTCAGATTCAGATCCTTCTGAGAAAAGAGATACTTCAATGACTTGTGATCGGTATAAAGCTCAAATCTTTCTCCCAGAAGATAATGGCGCCAAGCCTTGAGTACATATACTATTGCTGCCAACTCTAAGTCATGAGTGGGATAATTCTTCTCATGCACTTTGAGTTGTCTACCGCCAAAGCATATCACCCTTCCTTCTTGCATCAAAACAGCTCCTAACCGCGTGCCACATGCATCGGTGTATACTGTAAATAACTTCCCACCATCGGGCAAAGCTAGAACAGGTGCTGATGTGAGAGCTCTCTTGAGCTTCTGAAAAGCAAGCTCGCATTCTATGCTCCAAGAAAAAACTAAATTCTTCTTCGTCAATTTAGTGAGAGGAGCAGAAATCTTCGCGAAGTCCTTGATGAACTTCCGGTAAAAACCCGCAAGACCTAGAAAACTTCTCACTTCGGTTGCATTCCTTGGAGTCTTCCAATCCTGAACTGCAACTACCTTAGCGGGATCCACCGCTAAGCCTTGCTTAGATACTATATGCCCAAGGAATCTAACTTCCCTTCTCCAAAAGTGACACTTGGAGAACTTGGCCTTCAACTGATGCGCTCTAAGCGTATCCATCACCTCCACGAGATGCCTTGCGTGCTCTTCCTCATCCTTAGAGAAGATCAGAATATCATCTACGAAGACCACGACAAACTTGTTCAAGAACTCCCTGAACACCCTACTCATCAAGTCCACGAAATATGCGGGTGCATTAGTCAAGCCGAACGGCATGACAAGCCATTCGAAGAATCCATCTGGAGTTCTGAACGCAGTCTTGTCTATACTATCTTCAGCTACCCTGAGCTGATGGAATCCAGTAGCAAGATCAAGCTGAGAGAAAACAGAAGCACCAACAAGCTGGTCAAAGAGATCATCAACCCTCGGTAACGGGTGTCTGTTCTTCTTAGTCAGCTTATTCAACTCTCGATAGTCAACACAAAGTCAGAGAGAACCATCTGCCTTGGTAGCAAATACCACAGGCGCTCCCCATTCAGATATACTTCGTCTAATGAAGTTCTTCTCAAGCAACTCCTTCACTTGCTTACTTAGCTCCCGCCTTTCACGCGAAGCCATGTGCCGAACGGGCAAAGAAACCGGCTTTGCATTATCCACCAGATAAATGCGGAAATCAATCTCTCGCTTAGGGGGCAACCTCCTAACTTCATCAAAAACATCCGGATACTCTCGAACAATTCTCACAGACTGAAGAGTTTCCATTGACGAGTCGAGTGATTCAAGATAGCACAACATGACGGGACCTCTCGGATCTCAAGAAATCTCTAGGGTGTTTTCGAGGCGAGTCACGAGCCTCACAACCCTATGCTCACAATCAAGGATGGCTCCATATCTGGACAACCAATCCATGCCCAATATCAATCCGTATCCCCTGAAATCAAGAACATAAGCACTACACAAGAACTCTACACTCAGTATAGAGATCCTCAAATCCCCACATATCATAGACAGATGGGCGGAACCCCCAATAGGATTTGAGACACAGACGGGATCATCTACCAAGCTAGTACTAAGGTGCAAACTATCAACAAGATCAGATGAGATAAAGCTATGCGATGCACCAGAATCAAACAAGGTACGAACTGGAAAATCAGAAATATATACAAGGCTCTCAACAGAAATACTACCTCGATCGGGAACTGGAGCGGTACTAAGAGCATGAACTTGCCCTCCTGAAGGTCCAGCACGCTGAGTCTGACCCTGGCCTTGCCCTTGCTTCTTCGGGCAATCCTTGCTGAAATGTCCAGTCTTACCGCAGAAAAAGCATTCACCATTCTTCCTTTTCCTCTTCTTACAATCCTTAACAAGATGCCCAACTGAACCGCAATAATGGCACTTCTCCTTGTTGTTCTTGCCCTTGTTGTTGTTCCCCTTGTTGCCTTGACTCTTGTTCTGATTGCCTTGACTGCTCTGACCACTTGGGTTACCCTGATTTCCTTTTCCCTGGGAATCAGTCTTCTTGGCTTGCGTATCATTTTTCTTGACATCTCCCTGAAGTAACGCCATATCAACCAAGCTCTCAAACGTGGCCCCATGGGGAATATGTGACATAGCCAATCCCTGCAACGGCTCATTCAATCCTCTAGCAAAACGAAGAGCCTTCTTCTGAGGAGTATTCACCATATCCAAGCCAAAACGAGCTAACTGATTGAACTTGTTCACATATTCTTTGACAGACATATCTCCTTGTTTCAAAGTTATGAACCTCTCCATTTGCAGATTCTCCTCAGCAGAAGATAGAAAATTAAGCACGAACCTTGCCCTAAAATCGGCCCAAGTCTCAACAGGCCTAGTACCATTGGTGACTTCCCACCAATAAGCGGCTTCATCCTTCATAAGCCAAACCGCCAACAAGATCTTCCTCTGATCATCTAACCCAAAGATAGCAAATAAATCCTCGGTCTCTTTCAACCAATTTCTGGCCTCTACAAAAGTCTCAGTGCCTTGAAAATTCTTGCCACCCATTGCTTTGAAATCCTTGCAAGTCTTTGCGAAGTCAGCTTGAGGATGCTGAGGGGGAGGAGGAAGAGGAACCTCAGCGACAGGAGGAGGAGGAACATTAGCGACAGGAGGAGGAGGAATATTAACTACTGGAGGAGGAGGAGGAGGAACATCTGCGGGGCCGGCTTCGGTCACCCTAGCCTCCAAAAGTCTCCTATACCAAATAGGTACGTGTACTCCCTCTGGAATAGCAAAGTTATCGGCCATACTGAAAACGAAGAAAAAGACAGATTCAGAATGGAGAAAAACGAAGGAATTTTTGCTAATGGCTTTTTGGGGAATAGCCTTTAAAATAAACTAGACTTTTCTTTGGAAAATACTTTATACTTTGTTTTGAAAATAGTTTTCCAAAAAATTTCTAAAAACCTTTTTTTTTGTTCCTTCTCGTAAACCATATGCTCTGATACAAAATTGTAACACCCCACCTCCGCCAGGGTGGCTCTTGCAAGCACTCTGACTTTGGAGGGGCGTTTGAATCAGGTAAACATGCATAATGATATATCAAGGCAGAACAAGAACATATGTATATATGTAAACAGAGTAAATAACATAGATAAAACAGCGGAAGATTTCAAACCATTTCAAAACAAGTCTGGTACAACATATCTTTCCACATAAACAAGTCTAGATAAAAACAACATCAACTGAAAAACTGAAATACATAAGTACTATCCCCAAATAAGTGATAACCATAGCTAGCTTTATGTCGAAACCGTACATGAGCTGAAATCCCACAAGCAAGCTATCCGAAATCCAAGCTAAGCTCCAGTATTCCCTCCCTGAGAACCTGGGGGGGAACGGAAGAAAAGAGGCGAAAGAAAACAGGTCAGTCAAAAAGACTGAGTAAGCCCTACTACAATCAATGTAAACTGATAAAGTTAACTGGCATGAGCAGCAGGGATGAACATAAGGATAACAACATACTAACATGATGATTAACTAACAAGGTAGATAAATGTGTCATCGCATAATCAGGATTAAGGTTTTTCACCACATGTGTACTAGCAAACTAACATGACTTGAATAAACAAGTATTGATCCCTTGGCCCAAGATTTGGCCCAATAACATGAAATGACCCTAATACGCGGTCCAACCAAACGGTCTAGTCGATCGGCTCCCTAAGCCTAACTCGTCACGTGTTTGTGTCAATACGGCCCAAACATAATTGTAGTCGAACTGTGCCGGGTCCACCCTTCGGGTGTATCAAGCCCTAGGGTGCCAACCCCTGGACACCATAAACATGAGTGCACAGTCTCGATCTACTGGTACCCATGCTTGACTTCTCCAAATACGGACTACGTGCACGACCATAGTCCGTCCGGAACTACATCGGCGTACCACCCTACCGTCGTTTATTGGTCGCTTACCTCCAGCCCAGTAATCGTGCCCCCTCCCTAGCCTAGACCCTAGGGTCTTAATGATACAAACTTGGGATTACTGCTGGAGTGGGCCCCCATTGCTAGGATTTTCTAGTGGGTTAAGTACGGTTTAACCCTCTTGCTAATCATGGATTAACTTGGTTAAGTGTAACAATGAGTTCACGACTTAACCCCGATTAATCTACCAAGCCCAAATTGGTTAAGTATTAAGTGGACCATGACTTAACCCTGATCATGAGGCATTGATTAATTTAATGCGCCTTAACCTCTCACATTAGACCTTGTTGTGGTTACTAGTTAAGCCGGGCGGGTCCGGGTAGCTTTATACCACAACTTGGTCTAACCTCGGGTTCAAGGTACAACATGGCCAACTTCTCACATTGGGTCCTATTGTTTGTAGCAACTAGTTAAGCCAGTCGGTTCCGGGTAGGTTTACGCTACAAACTCAACCCAACCTCGAGTTGGTCACACTTATCTTTTCTAAGTGTCATGTCCATCATGTTTCCAAAACATGTTACAAATTTTCAAGCAATTGGGTAGACCTAACGTAATAGGTAAATTCCCAATGGGTAGACCTAACTTAATAGGTAAATTCCCAAGCTTATGTTTTTATGTCTTTTAAGTTTACCCAACCCCAAACGCAATCCCATCGCTTACATATCGCAATAGCGCATAAAGGATAGAAAGAGGGAACTTGGCATAATCATGACATAAAGGTGTTGAAGCCACAAGTTTAACATGGTGGCATATGAAATGTTCATATGTTCACACATTTGCATATTACATTTTTAGGCCTCAAAAGCATGCATAAAACCAAACTTAACATATTGGTGATACATGGTGATAAATGACATGTAGAAATGGTCATAAGTTCGCATTTAGCCTCACATGCAAGTTATCATAAGAGATATGATAACTTACATGTTGCCAAAATGCAACCTTTAGCATAAAGCTTGAAGCTTTATGTTCATAAGCCCAAGATAAGCTTGCATAACATGATAACATGAGCCAAATGATCAACCCAAACTTGCATAACATAGCTTGCATATCATATGACAAACTTGCATATCAAACTTGCATAACTTGCATATCTTATGACAACTTGCATATCAAACTTGCATAACATAACTTGATGAACTTGCATATCACATCATAGTAAACTTGCATAACACATCATAGTAAACTTGCATATCATGGCAAACTTGCATATCATACATTTAACTTTAGAGTTTAAGTATGAAAGTAGAATAGGGCTTACAATGCCAAAGCCCTTATGAAATCAAATAAACCCAAAATGCAAGCAAAACCCTTGAGCCAAAATAATCAAAACTCTTTCTTTATGATGCAAATGTAGAAACTTGACTTGAATGCAAGCTAATAATGATCATACAAGCTTGAAAACACTTGTATGCATGGAAAATCTCATAGAAATGACTTAGGAAGTTTTATGAAGAGAGTGGAGGCCATGAGAGGATTGATTTTGCCATAGTTTAGTTGTATGAATGAATAATGATGATTTAGGGTAGGTTAGGGTCTTATTTATAGATTAGGCAAGTGTTTTAGGCCATAGGATTAAACCCTAGTTCCAATCTCAGCCCTTAAAACCGAATCTGGCCCCCAAGCTCAACACAATCTCAAAATGGTGCACCAGGCTAAACAGCCCGGCTGGACCAAGTCGACAGCCAAGTCGACAGGGCTGTCGACTTGGGTCCAACCAAGTCGACTCCCAAGTCGACAGGGCTGTCGACTTGGGTGCTCTGGCGGGAATTTTCCCGCCTGGCCCAAACTGATCTAATATTCAAATTCAAACTTGAATTTGAAATCTGTTTTTACTTTGAATTTTTCTGAAAACTTCGTTGGGCCTTAATCAGGTCATACGGACTCCGATTTTCGAAAACTCGGACTCTATTTCGCGTATTTTTCCGAGACGAACGCAATGGCATAGCCCGTTTCCCTTGATTCAGATTTTAGAATTAAATTCTGCCTCGATTTACATTATTACAGGTTATTGAAAATATGGGTTGTTACAAAGAATCAACTGGTCTATACAAAAAAAAGTGTCTGGGGCTTCTAAGCTCCGTCTGCATCCAAGTATATATTTACTGTAAAATAATTTCAGTGTGAGAGAGATCTCATAGTCGGTTTCCACTCCGTCATTATTTATTTCTGAGTTTCAGTTCTATTTGGATTTGAATGTGCCCGAAATTCTGATTTTCTCCAAATTGGACCCGGTCAGTTCCATGTTGTAGAGCTCTTCAACACGATTCCAACGCAAGTGAAATCGTTTGATTTCATTTCTGTTTGGCCAGGATACAATATTTTAAACATTAATGACATTATCAAAATTTATTAATATAATTAATTTAATTAATTAAAATCCCTAATCCCATTTTACCCTTCCTTCTTCGTTACCCTCTGACTCCAAAAACCCATCGTCGTTCCAACCTTCAGCCCAAAACTGCCGCGGCCAGGAGTGATCGGAGCACGATCGAAACCCCTCACCAGAACCGCCCACGTGTGCTCCTCCTTCGCCCAGGGTTTGGTTGAACTCGCCGCGTCCTCTAGCGCAAAAACCCAGCTCGAACTATGGCGCTTTGAGTAGCCAATTCAACCTATTCTTCAAACGAGAATCCATCATACTAGTAAGGATTCAAAGCTCGAGGAAAGATCTTTGCTTTTCGCTTTGGAATCATCCACTAATTCGCCTTAGATCGTGAGAATTTGGAGAAACAATATGGATCGGTCCTGATCGTTATTGAGGGAAGGCGGCGGCTGTATAATAGTGAATTATGTTTTTTTCAAAAGGTTATTATATATATAATAATATTTTAATATTTAATTCATTCTAAAAGTCAAAACCGTCATGAACTCCAAATAAACTCCAACGACTGTCGCCTCTAACCAAATACCCCCATTCCGGACACAATGGGATATGTACCGTAAGCCAATTCGACTGTTTCAGTCAGTTTTCATCAAAATTAAAATATAAATCAATATATATTGAATTCAAATGTACATTTTAATTTACTGGGGCCATAGACTGACTCCAAAAATTCCAGAAAAACAAATCTAGCTATGTTTTGACAATACAATCTTAACAAAATTAATTTCATCGAATTCGAAGACCGTTTGAAAAATGGTCAATTTCTGGTCAATCCAATTCAAATTTAAATTACCAAACACATTTAAACTTATTGCGCTCACATATTAAATCTAAAAATTATGAAATTTGAAACCTGACTATAATTTGACATTCCAGATCCAACAAAAGTGGTTTCATCGAAAAACGGAGGTCGTTTGCAAAATGGTTATATATTATATTAATATATATATATATATATTCCATAGCGACTATTTTAAATATATAACTGGACATAACTTCCAATTCTCGTTATGAAATATGGATTTTTCACATTCGTTAGAAAGATGTTTTTAAACAGATTCAAATATTTCTGGTTTTACTGAAATCCGATTTATTTTGAATCATGTACATTCATTTGAAATTTGAAATTGAATTTTCAAACTGCCACGTCATTTCAGGCTCGTTATATAATTAAAATAAATTTATTCGTTCTAACTTGGATAAAAATAAAATTTTAGTCATTATTATTTAAAATAATTCATTTTAAATATTCAGAATTCATTAAAATAGCTAGAATAAAAATTTTAAATTGGTTCTAATTTTCCGGGTTGTTACAAAATGCTTAGTGATCAACTATTCTATCCTTATGTTCTTTGATAGGTTATCACTATGCGTAGTTACAAATTCAGAAGACATTTGTACTCATATGCGAATATTGTTCAACATGCCAAAAAAGAAAATTTTACTGAAACTTAATGAAGGATTGCTAGTAAAATTATCTGAATTTTGTGTGAGTGACCTTTGTGTAGCAGAAGAAAAGGAAAAGGGAAAATGAAGGGTGTGGGAACATGAATAGACCCACGTTGTGCAATGAAACTATATTTATCTAAATACAGGTTTCATAAGAGAAATGTTGGACCCTTTAGACACCCAAATGTTTTCTCTTACACTGAAAAAAATGTCGTGCACATCCGCATGTGTCGCCATGAAGCCAAGCAAATGGATTTGTGTCATGTTATGTTTTTAGATAGAATTTTTATTTAATTGGTTTGGGATCATACATGTTTACAATTATACAATAATAAAGATTCCAAACTATGGAGAGGTAAAACTACGGGAAAAATGATCAGAAAATATCATTTGGCCGATAAATGGTAGAAACAGTTGAAGATTCTTAACTTTTGTAAATATAGTTATGGATGCTCACTTAGCCGATAAGTGAAGCACAAGGAGCCTGTATAAAAGGTACAGGATCTTTAAAAACTAATCTAGAAAAAAATTCATCTCTTTGTTATCTCTCTCTCCTCCATTTATTTTAATTTTGAAATTATATCAAGTTAGTGGTATTAAAAATCAAAAACTCAAATTCTTATTCTTTGCAACCATTTATATGACAATTTAAATTAATATTCGAAGTGTTACCATAGTCAATTAGAAAAAATCACTTATTAACTCAATTGTATCTTGAAAGATATTCTACTTTAACTCAATACACTCATGCTTTCGCTTAAATAATAAGTATAAATGGTGTTAACCCGCTTTTTTACAAGGTCATTACATGATGGACTTGGATACATATATTACTCAACAATTTAGTGGAAATGTAACAACCCGGCAATTAATCGCTTGAATTTACGAATAAATTTTAAATATCAAAGTGATGAGTTGTAACTAAAATAAAGATCTTTTAAATAATAAAGAGTGATAGTGAAATAATTTTTAAAACTAGTGTACAAAAATATTTAGTTTAATATGAACTTGAAAATGTGACCAGAAGTCGTATCAAATTCTCAACCTTTCATCAACTAAAACCTATCAGAAATGCTATGACAATCTCGTGCATGCTAACACACATTATATATTAAGTTAGCATGGTTGTTAAACATGAATATATGCATTCATCTAAGGGAAAATAAATTTAAATTGAGAAGCTTCTTATGTAAGCTAAAAGAAAAAAAAAAGATAAGGACACATAACCCTCTTACGTGTCCATGTGTAGAAACATCTTAGGAAACCTAAGTAGGTATGTGTCATTACCTTATGGTTTTCATAAATGATGATGGACAAGTGTCTTAAGAAAGAAGAATGATAGGATTTTACTGGCTTCTCTTTGAAGCCAAATTTTAGTCTCTTCTCTTAGAAGCTAAGTGTCAATGACTTCTCTTAGAAGTATTGTCATACCTTAATGGCTTCTGTTAGAATCCAAATTTGAGTGGCTTCTCTTAGAAGCCTAAGTATTGGTAACTTCTCTTAGAAGTATAGTCATGCCTTAGTGGCTTCTCTTAGAAGCCTAAGTAATAATAGCTCCTATTTGAAGCTCATTTCTAGTGGCTTCTCAAAGAAGCTTCGCTTCACCTATATATATGGAGTTCATTTGTAAAGAGAAAACCTAAATTCCTATGTATAAAGGAAATATGTTGTTGAATTTTTGTTTACAAAGATAAGTAGTTTGAAGAAAAATCGATAATGTGACTGAAAGCAGTTTTGTCGATAAATGACGTTTTACTTATTAAAAATTGTTGGAACATCATGTGTATGTAGTAACAATAGAAGAATGCATATATGCGTATGTACATAGCATATAAATAAAATACAAATGGTATATGTGTACATATTCTGGAATATGAAAAATGGCTTAAAATGATAGGGGCATGTGTCATCAAATGAATGGAACACATGTCTTGGAATTAAATAAGACAAAGACACATAAACATATTGGGTGTCCATGTGTAGAAACATCTAAAGACACCTAAGGAGGCATAAGTATTCATCCCAAAGCTTGCATGAAAATAAGAAGGACAAATGTCCAAAACCAAATTTCCAAACTAGCCTAAAAAACTACTATATAATGGGTGGAAAGGTTCATTTCATACCATGCATTCAAAAATGAAAAACAAAAGTATGACAAAGAGTAGAAATTTTGGAGAAGCCTATAAAATAAGTACAAGATTAGCACAAGTATAAGGTGAGAAAAACTATTTAAGTTTATGTACTCATTTCATATTTTGAAGAAAAGTTGTGAAAATTACAAAGAAACGATAGAACTCAAGTCACTGAAAATGACATTCGGTATTTTAGGCATAATTTTTGAAATTCTTGATTAAATTTCGATTTTCTTATCAATATGTAAAGCTATTTCAAAGGGCTACAACTTTCACTTATATCACTTTTTTTAATTTGATCGTTTGAGTACCTGAAAACCGGACGCAAGGTCAGGTGAAAATCAGCCTGAAATGGACATGATAAAAATGCCTCATGATGTTTGATTTTATATTAAATTAATGAATGATATTGAGGTTTTCCTTTTATGATATGTTAAGAGAGCTTCTTACTGTAGAAAATTTGGAGTCAAAAACTATTTTTATCATAGAGAAATAGCGTCAAGCATTTTGCCCAAAAATTGGCTGAAAAATTGAATTTTAGAACTTTTTGTAGTATTTTAAAATGTTATCTTCCTTTGAATTGGTTATGAAGCATAATAAACTACCCAGAAGTTTTGGTAGCATCCCAGAAACGCTTTAGTAAGCTGTTTCTACTCTAAATCATTATAAACCACCCAGAACTTGTCGTAGCATCTCTGGAAACATTGTCTTGTAGTTGAAAGTTTAAACGAGGTGCGAATAGTCTAAACGAGGTTTGAATAGTGTTTAAACGAGGTATGAATAGTGTGTAAATAAGGTATGAATACTGTTTAATCAAGTTATGAATAGTGTGTGTTTATACGAGGTATGATTAGTGTTTAAATGAGGTATGTATATGGTGTGTTTTAACGAGGTATGAATGGTATTGAATTTGACTATTTCAGTTCAATCTTTGAAGATCTTTCCAAACATATATTAGAGGGATATAAAGGTGGTTTGAGATTAGTATGTAGAACAAAAGATGTTTATCTTATGAAAGGATGTTTTACAAGTGATATCTTTTAAACCGAGTATTAGCAGAGTATTTTTACTTGATATAAAAAGTATTTTTTGTAAGTGATTATTTTTAAATGTTTTGTGTAAAGAAGAACTATGTTGGCTTGATCCTATATCTAATTGCTTACCTAATTAGATAAAGGTACGTAGGCAGTCACAAGGGGTAGTGATGAAGCTGCTTTATAAATAAAATATTTTTTTTATTATTACATCTTGTGTTCTTTCATGTTTATCATTTAAGCTATACTGACATTTTATCAAGTGTGCAGGATTGATTATTGATGTCCATCTCATTGGAGTTACAAAATGGTTAGTTTACAGTAATTTTGTTTAATTCATTTTTAAGCACAAACGGATAATTAGATAAGTGGTATTTATTAAAATTTTATCCTGAGCATTTAGTGATGTTGTATATCAATAAAATAAAATGGTAACTGTCATTGTTTGTTTTAGACAGAAGGATTTTCAGAAATTTTTACGGTTCGAAATTTTGGGACGTTATAAATTGGTATCAAAGCTTGGGTTAGGTGCCTTAACAAAATTTCTCATAAAATTAGAAGATCATTCTAGAAATTTTGAAATGAAGCTGTCTTAATTTTATAAATAAAACAGTACCGAGTAAGGCACCATTCCTCTGACCAGGGTTATGAGTAGTATTTTATTTGTGTGTTTAACTTTTGTTTATTGTTTATACTAATAAGAACAATTGTTAATCCGTTATCAAGCACCACACAGAGAGGTTTAACGAAGCTGTAAGTGCATATGATTAGTTATAAAGTAACGAAGGTATGAATGAAGCGGCTTATAAAGGGAGGTAGTTAGTAGCATCAAATGGAGTTGCTTGGAAGGAATGTGGAGTAGCCACTTGTCGAGGAAGGAATTAAACGAGCTTAGAGGAAGATCAAGACGAGTAAACTGAACACTACGGTCATGCAAGACCAAGGTGAGAAATTCTCCTTAAATATTTTTGTCATTTCGTAATATGATATTTGAATTTTTAGCATTGATGATGTTAGCTTAAAAGCTGCTAAACATCTCTCGGCAATTCGGTCATAACTATTAATTCCTTGATTTGGGTTTAGTCGAAGTTAATTTTTTCGGGAAGCTAGATTAATCATCTAGAATACTTACAACATATATATTTTGCAAATTTGAAAGTTTGTTATCTCAAAACATTGTTGCAAACTGACTATGTGTTTGAAAAGAAAAGGAGGTTGACTTCATTCAGTGCAAATGTCGTAACTAGTGTCATATATAAGATTTTGAGATACATCGAGTAATTTGAAAATACTGATGTGAAAAAAAAGGGTTTATACTTGAGATGATTTCGAAGTTCAGAGAGTGGATTTTCCAAAAAAAATGAAATGGTTATCCATGTGGAAGAAATGATTACAAAGTATAAAAGTACTTTGAGAAAATATTTTGTTTAAACTTATGAAAGATTTTTATTGATTATTTCATCAATGATGGATACCTTCGGATGACGATGATGATGTGCGGTATAAGACAATGGATCTTGGGTAGTGCACTACTACTCTATGAGGTATCGTGCCAGTAGTGTACACCTTATTTGATGATGGGATGCTGACATAAGACAATAGATCTTGGGTAGTGCAATTATTACTCTATGTTGGTATCGAGCCGAGTAGAGTACATTCTATTTGATGACGGGATGTCGACCGCAATAGGATAAAACATCCTAGATTGAGTGTGTGGCTTGGATCCACTTTGATGAATATAATCATATTAAAAAAATGAAGATATTATTCGAGATGTCTATTTTGAAAATATTACTCTCCGGTACATTTTAATGGGTATTGTAACAAGGAGAGTACAACATATTTGATGAGTTGACTTTGATGAATATAATCATCCTTCTGGCTAAAGAATTTCCTATATATATAAAAAACTTATTTGACTTAATTAATGATATTGATTAGAGTCTATTTTGAAAATATTACTCTCTAGTACATTTCGATGGGTACCGTAATATGGAGAATACATCCTTATTTGATGATAATGAGTCGAATGAGCCAGAGTATGATGATTCTTTGGTACATTTCGATGGGTACCACACAAGAAGAGCATGTCTTTACTGGATGATTTGGCCTTAGCTGCAGTTATGTATAAAAAGAGGAGGGCTCTAGAATCTATTCCAAATTGAGTGTATGTTCATGTGAAGCAGACTGGGTATCAATGTGGATTGCAAAGAACATGATCCTGAATTTGGGCATAAAAAGAAGCAATGGCGTGCCTGGTCCAGTAACCGCTTGCGGGATTGATAGGATGTTGATCACAAATTAAAAAGTTCGAATCATATAATATCCAGGTATGTCTTAAAAATTTTATTTATGAAATTGTTTTGATGTATACTTTCAAGACAAATGCCCTTCATACTTAGAGTTTTATGTGTGGAATATTTTTCATTCTTTTGAATAAGTATTGCATAGTATTTCGGGGACGAAATTCCTTTCAAGGAAAAAAATGTAACAACCCGGCAATTTACCACTTGAATTTACGAATAAATTTTAAATATCGAAGTGATGAGTTGTAACTAAAATAAAGGT
This sequence comes from Allium sativum, assembly GCA_030737875.1. Lineage (NCBI taxonomy): Eukaryota > Viridiplantae > Streptophyta > Magnoliopsida > Asparagales > Amaryllidaceae > Allium > Allium sativum. The sequence continues at coordinate 143,214,984 of CM060921.1, read as the reverse complement.
CTTTTAAATAATAAAGAGTGATAGTGAAATAATTTTTAAAACAAGTGTACAAAAATATTTAGTTCAATATGAAATTGAAAATGTGACCGGAAGTCGTTTATCAAATTCTCAACCTTTCATCAACTAAAACCTACCAGAAAGGTCATGACACACTCATTCATGCTAAGGCACATTATATATTAAGTTAGCAAGGTTATTAAACATGAATATATGTATTCATGTAAGGGAAAATAAATTTAAAATGAGAAGCTTCTTATGCAAGCTAAAAGGAAAAAAAAGACAAGGACACATAACCCTCTTACGTGTCCATGTGTAGAAACATCTTAGGACACCTAATTAGGCATGTGTCATTATCTTATAGTTTGCATAAATGATGATGGACAAGTGTCTTACGAAAGAAGAACGATAGGATTTTATTGGCTTCTCTTAGAAGCCAAATTTTAGTCACTTCTCTTAGAAGCCTAAGTGTTAGTGACTTCTCTTAGAAATATAGTCATATCTTAGTGGCTTCTTTTAAAAGCCAAATTTGAGTGGCTTCTCTTGGAAGCCAAAGTATTGGTAACTTCTCTTAGAATTCTAGTCATGCCTTAGTGGCTTCTCTTAGAAGCCTAAGTATTAATAGGTTCTATTTAAAGCTTATTTTTAGTGGCTTCTCAAAGAAGCTTCACTTCTCAAAGAAGCTTAGTGTTTATTTGTAAAGAGAAAAACTAACTTCCTATGTACAAAGAAAATATGTTGTTGAGTTTTTGTTTACAAAGATAAGTAGTTCGAAGAAAAATCGATAATGTGACTGAAAGCAGTTTTGTCGATAAATAACGTTTTACTTATTAAACATTGTTGGAACATCATGTGTATGTAGTAATAATATAACAACACATATATGTATATATACATAGAATATAAATAAAATACAAATGGTATATGTGTACATATTCTAGAATATGAAAAATGGTTTCAAATAATAGGGACATGTGTCATCAAATGAATGGAACACATGTCTTGGAATTAAATAAGATAAAGACACATAAATATATTAGGTGTCCATGTGTAGAAACATCTAAAGACACCTAAGGAGGCAAGTTTCTTCATCCTAAGTCTTGCACGAAGATAAGAAGGACAAGTGTCCAAAACTAAATTACCAAACTAGCCTTGAAAACTACTATATAAAGGTGGAAAGGTTCATTTCATATCATGCATTCAAAAATGAAAATCAAAAGTAAGATAAAGGGTAGGAGTTTAGGAGAAGCCTAGAGAATAAATACAAGATAAAGGAACACGTATAAGGTGAGAAAAACTATTTAAGTTCATGTATTCATTTCATATTTTGAAGAAATTTGTGAAAATTACAAAGAAATGATAGAACTCGAGTCACTGAAAATGACGTTCGGTATTTTAGGCATAACTTTTGCAATTCTTGATTAAATTCAGATTTTTTTATCAATATGAAAGCTAATTCGAAGGGGTACAACTTTCACTTGTATCACTTTTTCTAATTCAATCATTTGAGTACCTGAAAACCAGACGCATGGTCAGGTAAAAATCAGCCTTAAATGGACATGATAAAAATGCCTCATGATGTTTGATTTTATATATTAAATTAATGAATGATTTTGAGGTTTTCCTTTTTTGATAATTAAGTATACTAAGAGAGCTTCTTACTGTAGAAAATTTGGAGTCAGAAACTATTTTTATCATAGAGAAATAGCATCAAGCATTTTGTCCAAAAACTAGCTGAAAATCTGAATTTTAAAACTTTTTGTAGCGTTTTAAAATCCTATCTTTCTTTTAATTGGTTATGAAGTATAATGAGTTACCCAGAACTTTTCGTAGCATCCTAGAAACGCTGGAGTAAGCTGTTTCTAGTCTAAAATAATTATAAACCACCCAGAACTTGTCGTAGCATCTCTGAAAACGGTGTCTTGTATTTGAAAGTTTAAACGAAGTGTGAATAGTCTGAACGAGGTTTGAATAGTGTTTAAATGAGGTATGAATAGTGTGTAAACAAGGTATGAATATTGCTTAATCAAGGTATGAATAGTGTGTGTTTATACGAGGTATGATTAGTGTTTAAATGAGGTATGTATAGGGTGCATTTTAATGAGGTATGAATGGTATTGAATTTGACTATTTTAGTTCAATCTTTGAAGATCTTTCCAAACATATATTAGAGGGATATAAAGGTGGTTTGAGATTAGTATGTAAAATAAAAGATGTTTATCTTATGAAAGAGTTTTATAAGTGATATCTTTTAAACCGAGTATTAGCAGAGTATTTTTACTTGATATAAAAAGTATTTTTCTTGAAGTAATTATTTTTAAATGTTTTGTGTAAAGAAGAACTACGTTGGTTTGATCCTGTGTCTAATTGCTTACCTAATTAGATAAAGGTACATAGGCAGTCACAAGGGGTAGTGATGAAGCTGCTTTATAAATAAAATATTTTTTGTTATTACATCTTATGTTCTTTCATTTTTATCATTTAAGCTATATTGACGTTTTATCAAGTGTTCAGGATTGAATATCGATGTCCATCTCATTATAGTTACAAAATGGTTAATTTAAGATAATTGTGTTTAATTCATTTTTAAGCACAACGATTAATTAGATAAGTGGTATTTATTAAAATTTTATCCAGAGCATTTAGTGATATTGTATATCTATAAAATAAAATGGTAATTGTCATTGTTTGTTTTGGACGGAAGGATTTTCGGAAATTTTTACTAGTCCGAAATTTTGGGGGCGTTATAGGATAGCCTGGAGAAATGATCATATCTCTTTGAAATCAGGTACGGGGGAGGATGTGAAGCTACGAATAGGTGGATTCACTCAAAGTACTGTGGAATTGGCTAAGTCTTGGGAAGGCTCTGGGAAAGTTATCAAGATAACCGATCCTTAAGCTTCAAAATTTAGAGAAACTACGTCAACAACTCCAAAACCAAAAGGCGATTAGAACAATTAAACACACATCAACAAAAGGGGATCACTGTGGGATCCACCCATTGATTTCACCCTCATTTGGTGCAACCCAAGCATCTATATCGATCCCTCATTAGTACGCCGATCCAGACTCTGTCTATAGGACCCAATCATCTTTTTATGGAGGGCCCTTTATATCATCTCAGGTTGATCCAAGAACTTTAGCAGTTATAAATAAAGGCATGTACAATCATAAAATGGATCTTCTTCTCTTTTCTACATGAAAGCACTGCATTCCTTAAAGATAACAACACCTTTTTTCTACATTCTTACATAAATCAACTATGCTTGCAATTAACCAAACAAACAAATATTATTACAACTGTACGTAGGCCAGTCTTTGTCGAACTACTATAAAATCATGTGTTCCCTACTATTACTTATGTTTTCTCTATGATTGAATTTATGGTGTTCGTTATTGATTCTGGTTTGTGATCTGTCATTATACTCGTTCGGGTGCTAGTACTTATTTTGACAAAAAAAGGTCAAACATTTTCGCATGATAGGTATAGGCTAGTTGAATCAAAAGGCTAAGGAATTCAGATTTGTGAAAACTTAGAAAAGAACAACAGTGGTTAAGAAGAAGAAGAAGAGAATGGAGCTAATACATAAGAAATTGGACAACAAGGAAGTCAAATGCCTTCCTTTAGAGGAAATCCTTTCTTTTACTTAACAGGGGAGGACATGTACAAAGTAGTAAACTAACTGCATATGAGGTTGGCCAAACAAGAGACCATGCTAAGGAGACTGAAAGAAACGATAATAACTTTCTTCTAAGGGATTGAACAAAACGACGGAGCTGAAAATCAGTACATAGTCATTGAAAACACAGCTGGAGTGCAAGAAAACATAGTGTGGAAGTCGGAACCAACACCAGAAGTAGAGACTTGATCGGTGTGGACCCTCCAAAAGGATCAGACCCGATCCCACTTAAACTAGGGGTATGGCCTCGGTGCAACTCCGAAAAATTTATGAGTGGTTCAGAGTTTGAGATTAAGGAATTGGAGCAGCTAGTTTAGACAGTGCTGGGGACACGAATCAACATTGGGAAGCCCCCACTCAAGAGGATCGAATCGAAACCGAACCCCCTAGAGGGGTCGGTGTAAAACCCCTAAATTTAGATAATATTATTTAGGAACTTTAGGTTGTTTAAATTAAATGGGAATAAAGTTTTGGAGGAGGAAATGAGATTTAGGTTTAATAAACTAACTAGTAGGTTGGTTGTTACACCTCATCAAAATAAAAAAAATTAGACAAGATTATTAATAAATAATAATAAGTTAAATTAAAATTTTGTCAAGCTGAAAAATGGAATTTTACCCCAAAAATATCATAGTTGTATGCAAAAATCTGATTCATTTTCATATATAATATGTCGAAAATGGAGTCCGTATGAAGAATACACCTTTAACTGTGTTGTACGTAAATAAAATATACACAACGTTTTAAATTTGAATTAAATAAATAAACATATAAAATAAACATCTAATTAGTGGCTAATTGGAATATTCCATGAAATCCAAATCTCTCTGTGTGTGTATATATACATATGTATATATATACGCGTAAAAGGGGACAGGAATATTTTATAAAAGGGAAGGAATTAATATAAATAAAAATGTTTCAACTAACTAAACCATTCTATCTGTTACATGCGTTTACTGGTCATTTCAGAGACCAACGGGTCGACTGTCGGTCTACCTCCCTTTATGGGTGACAGTCGACTGCTTGGCTCGACCAGGGCGTGGTGAGGTTAGTTTGGGCTAGGTTTTGAAGTGCTCATTATATAATTAATAGCCGAGATGAAATATGTTTAATTCTACGACTCTTATTTGCGCACTCGCTTATAAATAAACACTCGATTCCACCTCCCCTAAGCCTAACCTGCTTCATCCCATAGACGTCGTTCTGCTATTGAACTCCAGAAGAATTATATTAGGTTTTCTTATACAAAACCATCTAATCTATATTCTTTTCTAATCTCTTTTCTTTTAGGATTCATATAGATTTGAATATGGAATTGTAGATTTATATATAAGGATTCTAATTGTTCAATTCTTATATATATATTAATACATAATTGGAATTCGTGTTTATATTCATACTAGGTTTCAGATCTAAAAGTCAAACATCATCAGATTTGTATCAATTCCATATACCTAATCACTATGAGTGGACGTTTCTATGTTTGCTATTCTATTATTTTGTAGTATTGATTTGGATCTGTATGCCTAAGAGGTTTTGTGATCACTACTAAAACAATAAAAATATCAAACCACCCAAATTCCTCACTTTCATGTTTATTAGCAGAAACGTACAATCTGTGTAAATTTGTGGTTTGTGTTTGTTAAAGCAATAAAGAAGATGATAGATTTGTGTTGTATGACTATTATTATCGTCAAATTCAAGTTCCATATATTGTAATCTTCATGCACTGTATATTGTCAAACACTAAAGATTTGGATGTTTGTATATGTCAAAACAGGTTTAAATATCGATTTTTATAAATAGATCGTTTGAACGCATTTATTTATACAATGTTAAAATATTGATGTTTTACACATAAATGTATTCAAAACTGGATTTGAACCATATAATTATATATATATATATATAAGTTTGGATGCATTTCACAACTGTTATCTTTTGTTGTTGCAACAATCAGTCAAGCCTAGGATACAAGTTTTATATATTATTATTGTTTGTTTCCCATTTAGATATATGTTTACAGACATTTCTGTACTTTATTGGTGAAACATAGGAAATTGACTTGTATGCCTTTCTTTTGGTTAGAGATTTACATTTCAACGATTCAGAAATGTAAAATTCGAACGATAATTAGCATTAACAACGATTATTAAATATATGAAACGACCTGAACTCCCCCGGTAAGGAAAGCCCGGATTGAATTGAGGACAAGCCACATCGGAATGAAAACAAAAGAACATTTCATTGTTAATTACAACAACTCCATCAGAGTACAAGAATATACAGAGTATAAATCAACATTACACATTCACTAAATATCAGAGATTTAAATTACATTTAAATACATCGCAGCGGAAAATAGTACAAAACACAACTAGAAGTAATACACGGATACAGAGCTTTCCGAGTATCGTTCCAGCTGTAAATTAGGATCCTACGAATATAAATCTGCAAAACCAAAACTACTAGCTGCCCGTGTCAAAATAAGGGCACCTAGATTTAGGTTAAAACAATAAACTCTAGGTCAGTCATGTGACTGGTGTGAGAACTAAAACAACTATTTATCTTTATTTTAAAGTTAGGCAAATTAAGGGACCACGCCGTATAACATGGAACGGGTTTCCTCCCAAGAAAACCAGTGCATAAAATAACAGCGCAATGCTAAATAAAGAACAATGAAGCTATTATAAGACCCAGGTCCCATCACACAATGCAACACAAGCCAGAGGATAGGGTTTTACCTTATAATAGCCAAAGAATGCTTGATACGCTAAATTTCATCTTTTATTATTACTATAAGTGTATAGTGTCAAAACAATTTCAATCATAAATATCAATCATAGACGGCATGGGTACCATATATCATGTCGCCAATACTAAGCTCTACAATCAAAACCGAAAAGTCACATATTTGGAAGTTGGATTTCCGTCTGTGAATCAAGGCAAGGGATCGTCCTTACCGAATTCAAGACGCTCTAGCCCGCCCCTCAGGAACAAAACGCATCGTCACTTAGATCGTCCGGGCCGGTCCATCGATTGGATTAAAATGCCTAAACACTGCGTTTCCCCACCCTATGGGGTGTCAATGAGTCCAATGACTCCATCGGCTCCACATACTCACTGACATATCTGAGGCGCCTCGCAACAGCAGCAACCACATAAGTCAAACTCGTCAAACCACTGACGCCGCTTCTAGCTAGAAGGAAACGCATGTCCTCCCTGAAGTCCTTCTCCCGTTTCTGGTTCACACCGGGGTGTGAGGCTCGCGAATCAACGCTACACAAAGCTATGCCACACAGGCCGTGCTTTGATCATCAACCACAAGACTCTACTTTTCAACAGGAGCCTCGATCATTTTGCCACTTAGGCATGCCACACTTGCAATTCACTCCATGCGATTGATATCCATCAATAGATAACCCTTGAGCTCGTACGTCTCAGAGAAGGGCGTTGAGCAAGAGAATAAATTATCCACCGCCAAACAGATATATATTTAGTAGAAATCAATCACACAGAATAAAATCCAATGTCAGACACACAGTCCATTTACAAGTTCGTTCTGGGTTTGAACGAAACCGGAGGCACCTTGTACCTTGCATATCCATCGATCTCCAAGTACGTCTGGACGATCACCAATTGATTCCCTCCTCTTGGGTGCACAACCCAATCAAGATCATCAATAATCACCCAAACGATGTGAAGACCTCCGGTCTTCAACCACCGTCTTTATCCTCGACACCAGTCGAATCAGTTATTCAGAATTGGATAAACCCGATCTTTCTGAATAACTCGCGTATATAATAAACAAGTGTTACACAAAAACAACATACACCTCATTCCAATTCAGAATATTCTTTTATTCAAATATTCTTATGGTTTGGGAATGGTTCCCATTAATTTTATCAAAGATAAATTCTTTAAATTTATTCTTTAATCTTCTTTGAATATCAATTCAAACTAGTCGGGATTAGCGAACCACACCGAAGTAATCATTTATTTTATTTCCCAATCCCAACCTATTTATCCCATGAAGTAAAACTGGTCATACTTCATATCTAACACCACGGTGTTATCGGTAAATTCACTTACCATTTCACGTTCAAATCTAATTAAAGATTTAACTATCGCCTGGAGCAAAACTGGTGATACTCCATTCTCGATCATTTCAATCTAATTAAAGAATCATTAAAACTCCACTTAGTTTTAATCTTCCCAAAAATCAATATCCTGTCTTTAACTGGGTTAAAGAACCCATGTCATCCAAAACACGGTTCATGATAAACCCAAGATCATATTCCATTAATTATCGGGTCAAAGAACATGTGTTATTTAAAACACCGTTCACGATAAACCCAAAAATCAATTCCAATTAAATACCATTTAATTGGTACACTTTATTAAATCTAAATAAAAAGATTTAATCTTTTTCTCAACTGGGTTTAAGAACAGTGTTAATGAAGACAACATTCACGACAAACCCAAATCACATTTGATATTAAATACAAGGCTTTAAATAGAAAATATATCGTCTTATATTCAATATCAAATTCTACGACCAACAAATATCGTATTAAAAATAACGATATAAATATATCTTTCAAAGACAATTTCGATTCAAATCCATTCCAATTCAATTATTGGAAATTCTGGTTATTTTCAAAACCATTTCAAATCCAATTTATTTATTTTAAAAATAAATGGAATTATAATTCTAGTTCAAAACTAGTTCATTTCGATAAAAATCTACTTTTATCTTTTCAAATATGGAAATTTTCATCCCAATTTTTCACAAATCATTTCTTATGACTTTACACAAATTATTACTATTTTTAATAATTTTATCAACGCCCGTTGTAACGACCCAGAAAATCGGAACCAGTTTAAAAAAATTAAATTGGCTAAAATAATGGATTTTAAATATTTAAAATAAATATTTTGAATTATAGCAATGAAAAGTGAGTTTGAATCGACGTTTGAAAACGAATATAAATAATTCTAATTATAAACAAGGCCTGAAATGGCGCTGCTGTTTCCAAAATTGAATCCAAACTTTGTCGGACTGTACCGGGTGCAAAACAAAACGGATTTGAGTGAAACTAAAAATATTTAAATCTGTTAGTGAATAACTTTCTACCGAATCTGAAAAATCGAATTTTCATAGCGGAAAGCAAAAGTTATGGCCAAATGAATTTTCAGAAAGGTCGCTATGGAATTTATATAGCCCGTGAAATTGGCCATTTTGCATACGACCTCGGAATTCGACGAAACCACTTTTGTTGGATCCGGGATGTGAAGTTATTGCTAGGTTTCAAATTTCATAATTTTGGAAGCTAGTATGTGAGCGTGGCAAAGGAAAATGTGTTTTGGTCAATTACAGTTAAATTGGATCGACCAGAAATGGGCCTTTTTGCAAACGTTCTCAGAATTCGAGAAACTAGTTTAGTTGGGATCGTATCGTCAAAACATAGCCAGATTGATTTTTCTGGAATTTTTCGAATCAGTTTGTGGCCCTGGCAAATTGAAATGCACGTTCAAATTGAATATTGAATGTTTTATATTTTAATTCGAATGAAAACTGGCTCTAACAGTCGATATGGCCTACGAAACATATCACATTGTGTTCGGAATGGGGGTATTTAGCTAGGGGTGACAGTCGTTGGGTTTGGATTGGAGTTCGTATGGGAAGAGGGGTATTTTTGAGATTTTAAAATTAATAAATATAAAAAAAATATGGGCCAATCCTCTCACTTTCTCTCTCCCCGTCTTCTTCCCAGATCTTCAACGCGCGACGGTGGAAAAAGCTCCAAACTTCTCTCCTCGAATTCTCTCTCGTTTCTCAATTAAATCATGTGAGGTTGGATCCATTTTGAAGAGCTCCGAACGAGCTTTAAATCCATACTCGAAGCACCCAACATCGTCGCGTCTCTCGCCTGAATCACCTCCACGAAGTGCGGCGCTTTGGACCGCCTCCGACGACGACAAGGGCCACCGCAGTGGGCCCCACTTCTGGCGCAGGCGCGCCTTTCCTGGCCCGACGTCGTGGCGCAGGCCGATCCTCTTCATACTTCACGGATTGATCGCAAATTCAAGACCTAATTTTGAACTGATTCTGAAAGGTACGGGTTTTTATTTTCTGAGGTGATTTCAACATCTTTAAAGTGTCGCAAAACATGAAACTTTGAAAAATCATATCTTTTTCATTTCTTGTCGAAATCCAGTGAAACAAGAGACAGTGGACTCGTGTGGACGTCTTCTACCTTCTAGAAGAGACCGCATATTTTTCTGAGCCTTCAACTATTTTTGGTGGAGTGGAACCCAATGTGAGATTTCTAATTTATAAACGATATGGAAAACGATGATGTATAAATTATATAGTTGATGTATGAGTTATATAAGTGTTGTACACCTCTTGTATAAGCGTTGTATAAGTTGTACGTTCGATGTATAAGTTATATGTGCATTGTAAAAATTATATATGTGTTGGAATAGAAGTGAATTGCTATATATAAATATATACATATACGCCCCTCGTCCACAAACCATGGACGATATTTATTAGTTGTGATTGGTGTGAAAATTGATTGATAGCGAATGGTTGATTGGGAGTGTTTGTGGTTGATATTGATTGATTGTGGTTGAAAAATACCCATTTGTGGTTGAGAAATATTTGGTTGAAACCACATAGGATTAGTTTGTGGAAATGAAATAAATATATACATGTCGCCTGCGTGCGAACTAGATGCATGATTCCCCATTGTCAAAAACCGCGAGGTTTTAAGGTAGAGCGAGGATCCGTACTAGGGACGGTCCCGGTTTTAACTACCCTGTCGTTATGCTGCCGAAATTTTGAATAATATTCATGTGTTTGAATTATTTTCATTTGTTGAAACTATATTTATTCGTTGAATAGAAAGCCTACATGTGTTGAGTCGATATTCATTCGTTGGATAGAAATTCATGTGTTGAATGGTATTCGTGTTTTAAATATAAAAATCACATTTTTATCATCTATATGAACTATATAAAATAATCTCGTTTTGAAAGAAATTGTTTTATAATAAAAATCCTATTTTTGTTACCTATATGAACTATATAAAATAATAGAATTTTGAAATGAATTGTTTTACAATAAAAATCACATTTTTATTATATACATGAATTGTTAAAAATAGCGAAATGTTGAAATAGAAGACAGTTAGATAAAAATATCATTTTTATCAAATGTATGAAAAGAATATAGTTTTGAAATCGATGAATCGTTACATATATATATATAAATAGAATTAAAATATATCGAATAACGACGCTGCAGTTCGTATTTTGAAACCGTGATTTCGAACGATTATACCGGGAGATCCGACCATCGGATTTTCCTGAAATCGCAACCGTTGGGTTCGCTTTGGAAATATCTTTCCAACGGCACCAACTTTGTAAAAATCCAACGGTTGGATTGTCTGGAATGTTTAATTCAAATCTGAAGAAAAACAGCGCCAGAATCGATTATATATACATATATATATAATTATATTTAATCGAATAACGACGCTGCAGTTCGTATTTTGAAATCGAAACTTCAAACGATGATACCGGGAGATCCGACCGTCGGATTTTCCCGAAACTGGAACCGTTGGATTCGTTTTGAAAAGATCTTTTTAATGATGTAAATTTGGTGAAGATCCAATGGTTAGATTTTCAGATATGTGTAAATCAAATCTAAAGAAAAACAGCGCCACGGCCACGTTATGGCCCAAAGCGTCGTTTTGAATAAATGGGCTATTTTAAAATAAATAAAAATAGCGATAAATCGTTATAAAATATCATAAACGATATGGAATGGAAATAAACTGAATTTGCTCGATTTATGTGGTATTTGATGGTTGAATGTGTTTGGTGTGAGAATTACATTAAAGAACAAAATTGGTGTTGACGAATGATTTAACCATTGAAATAAATTGATTTGAAATTCTAAATATACGTGAATTATTTGAAAAGGCCGAGTTAATTCTCATTTCAAATAATTGACCGACGATTGAAAGTCGAAGATGAAGACGGTGGTCGAAGACCGGAGATCTTCACCTCGTTTGGGTGGTAACCGAGGTCCTGATTGGGAGGCATCCCGAAATATGGATAATGAGTGGTGATCGTCCAGACGTATGTGGTGATCGATGGGTTTGCGAGGTATATAGTGCCTCCGGTTTCGTTCAGACCCAGAACGGACTTGTAAATGGACTGTGTGTATGACATTGGATTTTGTTCTGTGTTGATTGATCTCTATTAAATATACATCTGTTTGGCGGCGGAGAATTTATTCTTTTTCTAAACGCCTTTCTCTGAAACGCACGAGCTCAGAGGTTGTATATCGATGGACATCAGTCGCATGGCATGAATTGCTAGTGTGGCATGCCTAAGTGGCAAATGATCAGGGCTTCTGTTGAAAAGCAAAGTCTTGTGGTGATGATCAAAGCACCGCCTATGTGGCGTAGCTTTGTGTATAACGTGAATTCGCGAGCCTCACACCCCGATATGAACCAGAAACGGGAGAGGACATCAGGGAGGGCATGCGTTTCTTTCTAGCTAGAAGTGGCGTCAGTGGTTTTACACGCCCTGACGAGTTTGACTTATGTGGTTGTTGCTGTTGCGAGGCGCCTCGGTTTGATCGGACGATCCGGATCCGATGGAGTCATTCGTTGGTTCACTTACGCCCCATAGGGCGGGGAAACGCATTGTTCAGGAATTTTAATCCACATCGGTGGACAGGCCCTGACGATCCAAAGGCTTGACTGAGTACTTGCCTGAGACACGGGCTAGAGCGTCTCGAAGTCGGTAAGGACTATCTTTTGCCTTGGTTCACGACGGAAATCCAATTTCCAAATACTTGACTGTGCGGTTTTGATAGTATACCTATATATGGCAACATAGTGGTATGGGGCATTAATGCCATCTATGATTGATAGTTATGATTTGAAATTGTTTTTAAAACCTATAAACACTAGCAATAATATCAAATGCTTTTGTTTTATTCGTATCAAGCACATTTTGGCCGTTATAAGGAAAAAACTCTATCCTCCGGTTTGCGTTGCATTGTGTGATGGGAACTGAGTCTTATAATGGCTTCATTTTTATAAAAAGCATTGCGATGTTTAAAAGAATGATTTGTTTTAAAGCACTGGCAATCCGATGGAGTAAACCCGTTCCACGAAAGTGGCGTGGTCCTGTGATTAGCCATATTATGAATGTGTTGAGTAGATTTCTCATACCAGTCCCATGACTGACTCATAGTTTGTTTCACTTTCAAACTCGGGTGACCCTTTTTCTACACGGGCAGCCTTGTATTCAGGTTTAGCTGGCTTTCTCTGGATAGCTGGAGCTGAAGATGGATTCTATCATTTATCTCTTTTTATGCTGTTCAGCTCCTATTGTACATTATGTTTGTTTTTCCGCTGTAGACATATATGTATAGTTGAACTGTAATTGTACTAAGTAAGATCCTGTATACTGTGTAACTCTGATGATTACTTTTATCCAGTATATTCTATTGTTCATTATCTGGTGTATTTATTTAATTATGTTCTGTTGTTATCTGTTTCTGTGTTATATTCCTCAGATTACCCTTGTCTCCGTCTGTACGGGAAATGGGGTCGTCACACCCGTACAGTCGATTTCCACCAATGGCCATCGAACTGCACTTACAGCGACCATTTCCAAATTTGATTTGGACATAATTCCAAATCCAACCGTTAGATTTCAAACTTTAATATTCATTAGAAAGCACTTTTCGATACGAACCCAACGGTTCCGGGTTTAGGAGAATTCGACGGTCGGATCTCCCGTAATATCAATTCGAAGTTAATGGTCGAAAATCGCGAACTGCCGCAGCGCGGCGCGTTCTATTCAGGCCATTCTATTCATATGTAATATATATTATATATATATATTTCGTTGATTTCCTTTCAAAACGTATTTTATAAATCATTTTAAATTCGTTTTCAAAACGATTTCAACTTCATATTCAATTTCGAATCAAAATTGAATATTCCACAACATCGATATACAAATGATAATATTTTCAAAAAATTATATTTTGAAATCACTTTCTTTTCTATATTTATTATAAAAATGAATAAAATCGATATAAATATCATTCACGTCAAAATGGCGTCAATCTAATCAACACGGCTTTTATATATTTCAATAACTTTGTTATTCTATTCAACACATGAATATATATTTTATTTCAACACATGAATATATATTTTATTTCAACATATGAATATATATTTTATTATATTCTTTATTTTCCAGTTTGGAATGAGGCCCAATCAATTACCATATAACGTTAATTATATGGATTCCATACAACACATGTATATAATTGCAACGACAAATAATCAAACATCAACCAAAGTGCACCACACAACTGTCTGTCAACCTATCGATGGGCACACAACTATTCAGTTGGGACTAGTGTACGTCAAATATCATCCCAATACCCGTGTGGGGTTTCAAATCAACAAACACAGATTTTATTTGTGTAGTTGGGCGACGTGTAAAATTTATCGTCCCAATCCATATCAGTCAAATGGGTGTACATAAACAAATCGTCTGATTTGTTTATAAATATTTTATTTTATTCACACACACGTTAAAAACTATATTTTTAACGATAAAATATTTTATTCAACTTATGAATATTCTATATCATTTCATTTATTCAATCAAATGATATTTTTATTTTTCTAACTTAATTTAGAAAATTTCGGCGGCATAACGGCACGATACTAGAAACGGGACAAAGCCTAGCCTTATCCCCAGTCTAATAATGGCCTACACCATTCACATACCAATCTATTCAATTCCATTTCACCCAAACAACCTAATTCAAACAAATATTCTAACCAACTACACAACCAAACAAACAAGTCGTCCATGGTCTGTGGACGACGGGTGTCGGGTGCTACTAGCACCGTCTGCATCCTAGTATATAATTTTAACTAGAAAACAAGAATAAAAGTGAGAAGTTCTCACCGAGAAGCTAAACCAAACGCCACGACTCTTCATATGTAGGAAATCTTCGCCGTGCTCGCCTTTTGTCACTTTCGTTGTCCATATTCACTACATATATAAAAATCACATTTTTATATTATTTACTTCATTAATAAAAATCGAATTTTTTATTTCTTTTTCTAGATGATAAAAATTGTATTTTTACTTCGCCTTCAAGACGATAAAAATCACATTTTTACTTCATCGCTACCTATATAAAAATCAATCTTTTGATATATAACTAAAAATTATATTTTTCTACTCGATTAAAAATCATAAAAAAAATTTACAACGTTTCTTTCTATTTAAAAATATCGTCTTTACATGTTTAAACATCTCGTCCATAACACGAAGTTATATATATATAAGTCTGATTTTTCCTATGCTAACATATATTTAAAAAAAATCTGATTTTTCCTATGCTAAAACTGAGAATAATTTCATCGCTTCATATATATATAAATTAGATTTTTATAACACTAAAAATTGAATCTTTTACTTTAAGAAAAATCGAATCTTTTCCTAATAAAGATCAAATCTTTTCCAAGCTACTTACATAAAAAAAAGAAATCAATCCTTTTTCATGTATCAAAAATGCTATATGTCATTCAAACGAATAAGAATTCAATTTCTATACCATTCACATAATAAAAATTATCTTTTTAAACTTATAAAATAAATTACATAGAAAATAAACAAAAATAAATAAATAAACCAAATCAAAACACTTAAAACGAAGGGTTTGAGAACGGGGAGGGAGGTGTTGGCGAAATGGAGGTGGCTAGGGCGGATTTTCAGAGGGGTTTAGGGGTGCTCGGGGTCTTGAATGGAAGATGAGAGAAAGGGAGGGAATGAGGGAGGTGTCTGGGCCAGCGATGGTGGTGCCAGTGGCCGGCGCGGCGGAGGCAGGTCCCACGAAGGGGCGGTGGCGGACTTAGGTCCGGTTTGGGGTAAAAGGGGGGAGGTCGCGCTTGTCTGGAAGAAGAGAAAGGAGACGGGAGCAAAAGGAGGTAGAAAGGAGGTGCGAGAGGAGGAGGGGTCGTGGGGTGGTGGAGGAGGTAGCGCGATGGTGGGGGTCAACGGACGCAGGCGGCGGTGATGGGGTTAGAGGGAGCGGCGGGAATTTTCTAATTTGGGGGCTAGGTTTTACTGAGAAGGTGTTAAAGGGAGAGGGTGGCCTTTATATAATTTATTATTTTATTTATTTCCATAAATGCAACATTTTATTCCGAACTCAAAATCGAACCCACCGATTGTCGTCCCTAGCGTATTACCCCCATTCCAAACACAATGGGACATGTCCCGTAAGCCAATTCGATCGTTACGATAAGTTTCTGTTTAAATTAAAATCCAAATCTATATATACTCAATTCAAACGTACATTTCAATTTACCGGGGCCACATCCTGACTCTAAAAATTCCAAAAAACTTATTTCTAGCTTCGTATTGATGATACGGTCCTAATAAAACTAATTTCATCGAATTCTGAGACCGTTTGAAAAATGGCCATTTTCCAGTTGATTAAAATCAACTGAAACTGGTCAAATGCTTTTTCCTTTGCCACGCTCACATATTGATTCGAAAAATTATAAATTTTGAAACCTAGCAATAACTTGACATCACGGATCCAACAAAAGTGGTTTCGTCGAAAACCGAGGTCGTTTGCAAAATTTCCATTTTTAAGGGCCAGAATTCCATAGCGACTATTACGAAATTTCAACTGGGCATAACTTTTTATCCCCGCTATGAAATTTCAATTTTTCGGATTCGTTGGAAAGATATTCTCAAATAGATTCTAATATTTTTGGTTTCACTAAAATCTGGTTTATTTTGAATCCTGTACATTCATTTAAATTTTAAATCGAATTTTCGAACTACCGCGCCATTTTCAATTTCTTTTATAATTTAAAACAAATATTTATATTCAAACGATGATCTATATAAATATGTACATTCTAATTCTATTCAAAATAAATTTCTCGTAGTTATTATTTAAAATAATTCATTTTAAATAATCAAAATTCATCAAAATTGCCAAAATAAATTTTTTAAATTAGCTCAGATTTCCGGGTTATTACAATCTCCCCCACTTAAAACTTTTCATCCCCGAAAAGGAACGAAGCCGAAAGTTGTTTCACAAATCAACTCAACTTGCATTATTTCCATTATGGCTTAAGTTCTTCAACTTTTCAGTTTCTAAGAACTTTTCAAATTTTTCAAAAATTTAGCTAACACCCTAAATTTTCGAAAATTTTTGCCATAACCTCCCCTGCACCGGGGACTTCGGGATATTTCAAATAGCCTCCCATGGCCCTCGACACTCCAAATAGAAAAAGATACAGCCAAGCAGCTAGCCAATCGGCTCATAAAATCATCCAAACCCAATAAATTTGTAAACATGTACCTATTTGTCGGGCAAACAATTTTATTCTTCTTCTCTAGCCTTCTTGCTATGACCTGTTCAATGTAAGTACATGTATATGCATGCAAATGCGACAAATTTCCAATACAATTCACTATTTGATTCAATTTGGCTAAAGGTTCAACATTTAGTTAATCACACAATAATCAAACAACACGACCAGCAATCAATTAGTTGATTAGCTTTTCAAATTCATAACTTTGATACATAGTCAAAAATCACATTTTTGATGCCAAATCACAACAATAAGCCCTACCTAATTTTGGTTCTCACACCAGTCAATTGGAAATATACAGAAATCCCACGTTCGAAACACAAAAACAGACTACTGATGACGTACGTCATCAGTAGAATCATGCCCGGGCGACTAGGGTGTGATTCTATATCTATCCGGTATATTAAAACTTCGAATATACATGGATCAGATGTATACGCAAAATCTTTATATACTTGATTGTCCAAATAAATATAAAATAAATAATCATATACGAATAATTGATTTAACTTTTCAAAACAAAAATTGTTTTCATTTTAAAAATATACTCTTCACACTCGTTCTAGGATACTACTGATCCCATCTCTAACGAGTAATTCTCATTGGTTCTGATGAATTCTTTCATTTGGTTCTAACGTGTCTTGTTCTCCGAGCTCTGTAAACCAAAGCTCTGATACTAAGCTGAAACGACCTGAACTCCCCCAGTAAGGAAAGCCCGGATTGAATTGAGGACAAGCCACATCGGAACGCAAACAGAATAACATTTCATTGTTAATTACAACAACTCCATCAGAGTACAAGAATATACAGAGTATAAATCAACATTACACATTCACTAAATATCATAGATTTAAATTACATTTAAATACATCGCAGCGGAAAATAGTACAAAACACAACTAGAAGTAATACACGGATACAGAGCTTTCCGAGTATCGTTCCAGCTGTAAATTAGGATCCTACGAATATAAATCTGCAAAACCAAAACTACTAGCTGCCTGTGTCAAAATAAGGGCACCCAGATTTAGGTTAAAACAATAAACTCCAGGTCAGTCATGTGACTGGTGTGAGAACTAAAACAGCTATTTATCTTTATTTTAAAGTTAGGCAAATTAAGGGACCACGCCGTATAACACGGAACGGGTTTCCTCCCAAGAAAACCAGTGCATAAAACAACAGCGCAATGCTAAACAAAGAACAATGAAGCTATTATAAGACCCAGGTCCCATCACACAATCGAACACAAGCCAGAGGATAGGGTTTTACCTTATAATAGCCAAAGAATGCTTGATACACTAAATTTCATCTTTTATTATTACTATAAGTGTATAGTGTCAAAACAATTTCAATCATAAATATCAATCATTGACGGCATGGGTACCATATATCATGTCGCCAATACTAGGCTCTACAATCAAAACCGCAAAGTCACGTATTTGGAAGTTGGATTTCCGTCTGCGATTCAAGGCAAGGGATCATCCTTACCGAATTCGAGGGGCTCTAGCCAGCCCCTCGGGAATAGAACGCATTGTCCCTTGGATCGTCAGGGCCGGTCCACCGATGTGGATTAAAATGCCTGAACACTGCGTTTCCTCACCCTATGGGGTGTCAATGAGTCCAATGACTCCATCGGCTCCACATAGTCACCGATATATCTGAGGTGCCTCGCAACAGCAACAACCACATAAGTCAAACTCGTCAAGGCATGTCAAACCACTGACGCTACTTCTAACTAGAAGGAAACGCATGTCCTCCCTGAAGTCCTTCTCCCATTTTTGGTTCACACCGGGGTGTGAGGCTCACGAATCAACACTACACAAAGCTATGCCACACAGGCTGTGCTTTGATCATCAACCACAAGACTCTGCTTTTCAACAGGAGCCTCGATCATTTTGCCACTTAGGCATGCCACACAGGCAATTCACTCCATGCGATTGATATCCATCAATATGTAACCCCTGGGCTCGTACGTCTCTGTAACGACCCAGATTTTTCTGGTCTATTTATTTTGTATATTTAATATTTTTTTAAATATTGGGCTGATAAATTAAATTGATTATTTTTGAATTATCGATATAATTATCGTAATACAAGGATGTTAAGTAATTGAATGTTGAGTCAAAATTGAGTCGAAACAATTTAGTCAATTGATATAAATTCTGTATCAAATTAGAGTGATAATAATTGTTTATTTTCAATGAATTAACTGTTTGAAATCAATGTATGTCAATTGAACTTCTTATTAATCGTCAATTTAAATTAGTTATCTTCTTTATATAGGCGAATTTAATTTTAAAACCAGCGTTGAGTCTAGGATACCAAATCACAGTGGAAATATCTGTCGTTACGGTAAAATAGCGGTTCAGGTTTTCAACTTAGAGACCACGAGATATTTTGATTATTAAATTAATTAATTCATTTTAGATCTTTTCAAAAAAAAAAATTTAATGAGCCGACCTATATCAGTTAATAGTGCAGACCTACTTCCTTCCTCGAGCTGTTTAAAGTGTCTGCCTCCTTCGTTATCAAGGAAAACAAGATGTAATGGCTTTGGTACGGTGTGTTTTTCTCGCGCCTATATAAACTCAAGGCCATCGCCTGTTTCCTTCATTCCTCAAACCCACGGTTCGATCTCAAGTCCTCTTCCCTCTTCATTTTCTTTCCAGTCACAAGCAAAACTAAATCAAAATCCATTCCTCCGTAAAAAAAAAAATATGTCGATTCCCTTTAATTCAAAATCCAAAGCTCGGCCTCGTTACTTCTCTGATCGAAATCGAGTATCGCGATTTAGGGTTTGTTTTGGGGGAAATAGTCGCGACAACAGGAGGAGCCGAGTACGAGTTGGGTAAGGGAAAGGTCTGTCGCGATGGAAGGCAGAGAACCTGAGGCGCGATGGCAGGTCATTCACGACAGTTGTTTGCAAGGATACATCGACTGACGGTAACATTTGGGCATGGCAATGGGATTAGAGACGATGACCGGACTGGGATGTTCAGCAGTAAGGCGAGGCAATAGTATTGGTTAGTAAGGAGCAGTGCAGGCTAATAGATGTATTGTAGACAGTTTGTGGTTGATGAACTAAAGGCGTTTGATGAAATGTCAGAATGGAACGGAGGTGTTTTCGGACTGATTTCAGTGAAGGGGATCAGCGATTTATGAGGATAAGTTCGTGAATTAATCGAGTGGTGCATTGGCAGTAAGGTATATTTTATTTATTTTTGAAACTTAAATTGTATATAGAAAACTAGTTATATAATTAGTAGTTGATTAAATCAATTTGAATGAACTTGTAGAATTATCTAGTAAAGTAATTAAATTGTAAACAAACCATTTAATATGAGATTAAGGAGAGTTTGACTTTTTAATTTCATCATTTAAAATCATGGATTGAATGTACTGTAATTAATAAGGTCATTAGTAGATTAATTAATTAAATTAACTCGTTCAATAATTTATATAAAATCATAACTTGTTTTATAATATTAGATTCGAGCAAGGCAAAGTGTGCTGGAACAGGAGCGACAAATATTAAATCTGGTTTGAGCTAGACTGGAGCTTGTTGGTATTTTTGATTAAATTAAACACTCGTTTAATTTAATCAGAAACCAATGGTTATTTCGACAAATAAAATCGAGGTGAGTAAATCTCACTCACCTTTACTTAAAATTATTTTTATTCATTAAAAATAGTTGTTGTTGCTTGTTTGAATGCCTTCTGCTTGATTTATATATACTAGTTATTTAGGCTATTATATATATATATATATATTGGGTTGATTGATTGGTTGGATTCCCGCAGTCTCATTAGCGGATGCCCGCAGTTTCATAGCGGATGATTACCCTATACGCCCCACGCTATGATTAGTGGATGACCTTCTATACCGCGATATTCTGCCACGAAGCAGAATGGGTATTATTTATGTGCTAACATCTGTGGATGCAGGTAAACAGGTTGGAGGAATCCAACTGGATTCCTCAAAAATATATTATTTGTTTGTTTGTCGGTTTCATATATATGCTCATATATGATGTGTTAAAAAAATCCCGTGATTGGATAACTGATTGTCTTGGGGTGTTTAAATATCACTGGGGCTCGAATATTGATTTATAAAAATATCGGAAAAGGATAATAGAGATATGAAAATGGAATTCTATTTTTGTAAATAGAATTTGAATTTTTAATGAGGTATAGAAAATATTAACTGTTTAAATATATAAAACAAGGGAATTTATAAACTTGGTTTATAAATTAAAATACGGGATTTGATTTGGATTTATAAACTTTATTTATAAGTTTATAATGTGAAAATTTAAGGGAAGTTATAAACGTTGTTTATAAATTAAATAATACGAATAGAATTTGAATATGAGAAATTAGAATGAAATTTGAATATTTGAATTCAAAGGAATTAAAATAAAATTTGAATTCAAAGGAATTCGAATAAAGAAATTCAAATAGAGATTTGAATGTAGAATTTCAAAATAGAATTTGAAATAAACTTTGAAAATAGGATTTTTCGAAGTAGAATTGGAAAAAGAATTTCAAAATAGGATTTCAAATAGGAAATCCAAATGGTTTTGAAATGGAATTTGAATTCAAGGGAATTCAAATGGCTTTGAGTGAAGAAATTCAAATGGGATTTAAATAATGGGTTTTAAATAAAGAGGATTCAAATATAAGAATTTAAATAAAACTCAAATGGAGTTTAAATATAGGATTCAAATAGAATCCAAAAAGGATTTGAATAAGAGGAATTCAAAGAGAATTAAAAGGTGGTATTTGAAATTCAAATAGTATTAGAATGGAGTTTTGGATATTTGAATTTAAAATAGAAATTCAAAATGGAGTTTGATTATTTAAATTCAAGTATGAATTTCAAATATAACAATTCAAAAGGGGAGTTGAGTATAGAAATCAATGTGGTATTTAAATTCAAGGAGATTAAAAGGTGGTATTTGAAATCAAGGAAATAAAATATGGTATGTGAATTCAAGAGAATTAAATTTGAATATTAGAATTCAAATGGTGTTAAAAATGAGTTTGAATATTAGAATTCAAATGGTGTTGGAAATGAATTTGAATATTATAATTCAAATGGAAATGGAAAATGAAATTTGAATATAAGAGATTCAAATTGAATTCAAATAGGATTTAATCTATGGGATTTGAATATGAAATTCAAATGGGTTTTAAACTATGGAATTTTGAATATAGAATTTAAAAAGGAGTTTGAATATTTGAATTTCAATAGAATTCAAATATAGAAATTGGAATATAGAAGTTCAAATGGAATTTAAATATAGAGTTTGAATAAAAGAATTCAAATGAATTCAAACATAGAATTTGAATATAGGGAATTCAAATAGAAATTCAAGTATTGAATTTGAATATCAAATAGAAAAGGAATTGGAATTTGAATATAGAATTCAAATAAAAGTGAGATTGGAATTTGAATCAAGAAATTCAAATAGAGTTAAAATGGAGTTGAATTCATTTTAAAGAAGTTTAAAGGTTTATATGTATAAATATAATTAAAACGAACTCGCCGCAGCGCTGCAGTTCGTAAAATAGCGATTCGAACTTCAATCGAGTATACAGGACTCAATTGGAGTCGGATCTCTTTGAAACAAGAAACGTCAGGACCGGTTTGATAATAATTTTCTAATGAAAGAGAAAAATATGAATTTCGTCGTATAGATTTTGAGTTATGTCAAAAATCAAATTTTCAGAAAAACAGCGCCAGAACTATTTAAAAACCATAACGGTTTATTTCATTTTATAAAAGGATTTTAAGCAAATAAAATCCGAATTTCTATTTAGAAAATTTCGGATTTGAGTTATAAAATATATGTGAACTCAGGTGGAGTAATGAATTGATTTTTGAAACAGAAATCGTATTTTTGATTATTGAATAGAATTAACTGATTTGAATAGAAATTAGTTAATAAAATGTTGAAACGATATTGGACTTCGAATAAATGAATTCGATTTAAAAATTTATATTCAAAATCGAAAGAAAACTAGAATTGAAATTTTAAATTTAATTTGGTTATGAGAAAGTTAAATGTTTTATTTGAACATGTTACGTTCAAACAAAGAAGTGAAATAGGCGAAAAAGCTAAATAAAAGGATAAATGAGCGAAAAATGAACTCTAACGATTGGTTTAAGATGAACTGAATTGGAAACAGGTGAACATGGGTTAGACAGGTATGGGATGAAGTATATGAAGATTTTATTTATGTGCCCGAAAAAAGGTACACGTTTAAATTCATATATGAGGTTTTATGCGCCGTATCGGCAAGCCGCTTGGCTTTTTCTTTTTCTTTTTGAGATAAGAAGGACCGGGAAGCTATTTGAAATTTCCCGATGCTCCCGATACAGGGGAGGTTATGGCGAAATTTTCCGGAAATTTAAGGAGTTAGAATATTTTTAAGATATTTTGATAGTTAGAAATCATTGTATTGACGTATAAAATTCGATAGGTAAATGAATATAAAAATCGAATATTTTAAACAAAAAGGGAAATCTATAAATTAGAAATAGAAAGCGAACTTTATACATGTTTTAAAAAATGAACAATTGGATTGTATAGTGTGTTTATTCGAGGTAAGTGGTATTGCCGTTTTGAAGTTGAGGATGTTTTCAGTTAAGGTTTGAGAGGTAATTTTACCCCAACTTGATTGATTTCATTATTAATGGATAAATAGCAAGATCCAGTCTCGAAGAGAAGTGTTTGAAAAAGAGTTAGTTGAATAAAATATTTTGGGTTGTTGTAACGATGTTTTACACAACATTCGTTTTAAACCCAAATGATGGGATTTTGGAAATATAACAGTAAATATTTCCTGAGTATAATTAAATAGTCGGAATAGAGATAAGTGATTGAAATTGTTTTCAATTGCAAATAGAGATATTTTCTAGGATATAGAAAATAAAAGAAGTTAATATTTGGAAACGTTTTCCAAATGGCATAAGAAACCAAGATGATTATTGAAAATATTTGGTTAACAAATATTGATAGAGAAAATAGAGAAGCGGTTTAATTAATGAATATTAATTAAAGAGCCCAGTGATTTGTTTGATATGTTGGATGAACACTTGTTTTTGTTCGATGGTTAAATCACAGACTATCGAAGTTTTGACCATCGTTGTCAATATGGAGAGACCGGTTGGATTATTATCCGAAGAACCACTCCGTATCGGCATAAGCGTTGCGAACCAAGTATACTGAATATATTGAAGACGGAGTAAAGTGCAAGGACTCTTTCTATTAATAGAAATTGTGCCTTCGGTTTCGTTCAATCCCAGAACGAACATAAATGGACGAATGTCTGACAGAGTATTTCCAATGATCAAATGGGTTGGTCTGTATGAATATATATGGTTGCAACGGATTTATCCCTTAGCATAATATCCAGAATATTTGTGCAAACTCAACTAGTGATTAACGGATCTGACAATGTGGCATTCAAAGTGATTGTGCTATCAATGAATGGTAAGTATTCGTAGCCTCAGGCCTCAACAACCAGGAAAGGACAAAAATCGGGCAGGCAGCATGGCTATGTGGGTCGCACCCATTAGGATGTATAATCACCTATCTAGAGGTTCATTTAATTTCTTATTCTATTCGATGCTGTCCCAGTCGGGAGACGGTTGCTGATCCCAACCGTTGGTGATATACATTCGATACACTCAAGCGAAATGAGTGGTCGGTCATGTGTGGGCCGGGTTACAAGATGTTCTTGTTGAACCCAGTGTATTCCTCTCTAGAGATACACTAGCGGAAGGTGGTTCCATACCTTGTCATGTTGGAAATCCAATCTCCAATAAGCGCCATGCGGTTTTTGATTTTATAATATATGTGGAGCGTGAGATGCAAGCGTTCTGCTATTTGGTTATTTACTTGATGTAGACATTATTATAATATCATTGGATTTGATATCAAAGTGTTTTGGGTTATAGTAAGGTAAAAACCGTCCATGTTTATGTGTGGGCTGGTCTTACTATTATCTTTTCTTTCGAAAGGATTTTTAAAGTTAAACAAGTGGTTGGAGTTTACTCACACCAGTCCCATGACTGACCCAGAGTTTGTTTTGTTTTCCCTAAACTCTTGGGTGACCAAATTTGTACGGGCAGTCAAGTAGTCGGGATTTCACAGATTCAATTGAAGGAGCTGGAAGCAGGAGGCTTCACCAGTTAGCTGTAGATTATCGTATTTCCGCTGTGTACTATGTTGTATCTGGAAACAGGTGTTTATAACTATTCCTGAAATGACTGTTGTGCTCTGATGATGGTATGTATATAAAGTTACTGATTTGTATTTCAAAAGTTATGTTATATAATATATTTTTATTCGATCCGCTGTGAGTTTGTGATCTTCGTTTTCTTCTATTCTAATATTTCTTTCTTTCTATTTCTCATCCTCTAACTTCTTTCTAATAATGATTCGTATTTCTGTGCAATTTGGGTTGGACGTGTGGTGTTATTAGTCAACTCAGGTAGTACGGAAAATGTGGGTCGTTTCAGTTGGTATCAGAGCTTAGGTTGAGCGAATACCTAGGCTTGTGTGGCATGTGCTCATTAGAGATAGGGTCAGTAGTATCCTAGAATAAGTTGAGTATATATATACGAGAGAGCGTATTTGTTATTTGATATAAAAGCTATTTTATATTGTGTTGACTAGTCTGTTGAGTGGTTTATGAATTCTGGTCGAATCGTGGGACGCCACGAAGTCGATAGGAATTTCTAAACACTTGAACAGAGAAATTCGACACAGTATTGTTTTAAAGAGGGTAAATGAAATAATTTTACCCAAATTTCTATTTTTATATAGAAGGAATAATTTTCTGAAATTATTATGTTATATGAATGTGTTGATTGTTAAGATTATAATCCAACAAGATTATAAAATTGAAATGGGTATTTATAACCAAAATAGAATTTGTATAGAAATTAAATATACAAATGAGATGAATTAGAATTTAATTCAAACCAGAATTTGGAATTTTAATCCTGGGAAGTTGAAAAATATTTTTCAAAGTATATTAAAATAATATAGATTTGTTTTAAAGGATTTGAAAGAAAATCATGGATTTTGAAATAATAAGGCACTGAACTCACTTCAGTGGCTGGGAAATAATTCTGATGATGATTGCAACATCATCAGTGTTCATTTCCGAGTTTCTAAGTGATGAAATTGCTACCTTAGAAAAAGTTTTTGTTGGAAATTTGTTTGAAAATTCAAATGTTTTGAATTTAAAATGGATGTAAATATATGTATATATTTATATTATTTGAAATAAGAACCCAGGGATTTGAAGGATTGAAAT
Organism: Allium sativum; assembly: GCA_030737875.1. Taxonomy (NCBI): domain Eukaryota; kingdom Viridiplantae; phylum Streptophyta; class Magnoliopsida; order Asparagales; family Amaryllidaceae; genus Allium; species Allium sativum. The sequence continues at coordinate 143,188,512 of CM060921.1, read as the reverse complement.
TAAATTTAACTTAAGTAAGTTAAATGGACCGAAGTGAATAAATTGAATTAAAATCAATTTGAATGAGATTGAATGCATATGAAGGAAATATAAATGGAAGGTGAATATATGGGTCGGGAATCATTTTAGATCATATGAACATAAGTATATATGATGAGTAACATAAATAAAAACCAAAAGTTTTGGGTATAACTAAAAGTTGTAGAAATATGAAGAGTTGAATTCAACTATAATTGAGTGTTGAAAAGTTATGAGTTTGTACCATTTTTCCTACCTTAGCAATTTCGAGGACGAAATTTATTTTAAGGGGGAAAGAATGTAACGACCCAGATTTTTCTGGTCTATTTATTTTGTATATTTAATATTTTTTTAAATATTGGGCTGATAAATTAAATCGATTATTTTTGAATTATCGATATAATTATCGTAATACAAGGATGTTAAGTAATTGAATGTTGAGTCAAAATTGAGTCGAAACAATTTAGTCAATTGATATAAATTCTGTATCAAATTAGAGTGATAATAATTGTTTATTTTCAATGAATTAACTGTTTGAAATCAATGTATGTCAATTGAACTTCTTATTAATCGTCAATTTAAATTAGTTATCTTCTTTATATAGGCGAATTTAATTTTAAAACCAGCGTTGAGCCTAGGATACCAAATCACAGTGGAAATATCTGTCGTTACGGTAAAATAGCGGTTCAGGTTTTCAACTTAGAGACCACGAGATATTTTGATTATTAAATTAATTAATTCATTTCAGATCTTTTCAAAAAAAAAAATTAATGAGACGACCTATATCAGTTAATAGTGCAGACCTACTTCCTTCCTCGAGCTGTTTAAAGTGTCTGCCTCCTTCGTTATCAAGGAAAACAAGATGTAATGGCTTTGGTACGGTGTGTTTTTCTCGCGCCTATATAAACTCAAGGCCATCACCTGTTTCCTTCATTCCTCAAACCCACGGTTCGATCTCAAGTCCTCTTCCCTCTTCATTTTCTTTCCAGTCACAAGCAAAACTAAATCAAAATCCATTCCTTCGTAAAAAAAAAATATGTTGATTCCCTTTAATTCAAAATCCAAAGCTCGGCCTCGTTACTTCTCTGATCGAAATCGAGTATCGCGATTTAGGGTTTGTTTTGGGGGAAATAGTCGCGACAATAGGAGGAGGCGAGTACGAGTTGGGTAAGGGAAAGGTCTGTCGCGATGGAAGGCAGAGAACCTGAGGCGCGATGGCAGGTCATTCACGACAGTTGTTTGCAAGGATACATCGACTGACGGTAACATTTGGGCATGGCAATGGGATTAGAGACGATGACCGGACTGGGATGTTCAGCAGTAAGGCGAGGCAATAGTATTGGTTAGTGAGGAGCAGTGCAGGCTAATAGATGTATTGTAGACAGTTTGTGGTTGATGAACTAAAGGCGTTTGATGAAATGTCAGAATGGAACGGAGGTGTTTTCGGACTGATTTCAGTGAAGGGGATCAGCGATTTATGAGGATAAGTTCGTGAATTAATCGAGTGGTGCATTGGCAGTAAGGTATATTTTATTTATTTTTGAAACTTAAATTGTATATAGAAAACTAGTTATATAATTAGTAGTTGATTAAATCAATTTGAATGAACTTGTAGAATTATCTAGTAAAGTAATTAAATTGTAAACAAACCATTTAATATGAGATTAAGGAGAGTTTGACTTTTTAATTTCATCATTTAAAATCATGGATTGAATGTACTGTAATTAATAAGGTCATTAGTAGATTAATTAATTAAATTAACTCGTTCAATAATTTATATAAAATCATAACTTGTTTTATAATATTAGATTCGAGCAAGGCAAAGTGTGCTGGAACAGGAGCGACAAATATTAAATCTGGTTTGAGCTAGACTGGAGCTTGTTGGTATTTTTGATTAAATTAAACACTCGTTTAATTTAATCAGAAACCAATGGTTATTTCGACAAATAAAATCGAGGTGAGTAAATCTCACTCACCTTTACTTAAAATTATTTTTATTCGTTAAAAATAGTTGTTGTTGCTTGTTTGAATGCCTTCTGCTTGATTTATATATACTAGTTATTTAGGCTATTATATATATATATATATTGGGTTGATTGATTGGTTGGATTCCCGCAGTCTCATTAGCGGATGCCCGCAGTTTCATAGCGGATGATTACCCTATACGCCCCACGCTATGATTAGTGGATGACCTTCTATACCGCGATATTCTGCCACGAAGCAGAATGGGTATTATTTATGTGCTAACATCTGTGGATGCAGGTAAACAGGTTGGAGGAATCCAACTGGATTCCTCAAAAATATATTATTTGTTTGTTTGTCGGTTTCATATATATGCTCATATATGATGTGTTAAAAAAATCCCGTGATTGGATAACTGATTGTCTTGGGGTGTTTAAATATCACTGGGGCTCGAATATTGATTTATAAAAATATCGGAAAAGGATAATAGAGATATGAAAATGGAATTCTATTTTTGTAAATAGAATTTGAATTTTTAATGAGGTATAGAAAATATTAACTGTTTAAATATATAAAACAAGGGAATTTATAAACTTGGTTTATAAATTAAAATACGGGATTTGATTTGGATTTATAAACTTTATTTATAAGTTTATAATGTGAAAATTTAAGGGAAGTTATAAACGTTGTTTATAAATTAAATAATACGAATAGAATTTGAATATGAGAAATTAGAATGAAATTTGAACATTTGAATTCAAAGGAATTAAAATAAAATTTGAATTCAAAGGAATTCGAATAAAGAAATTCAAATAGAGATTTGAATGTAGAATTTCAAAATAGAATTTGAAATAAACTTTGAAAATAGGATTTTTCGAAGTAGAATTGGAAATAGAATTTCAAAATAGGATTTCAAATAGGAAATCCAAATGGTTTTGAAATGGAATTTGAATTCAAGGGAATTCAAATGGCTTTGAGTGAAGAAATTCAAATGGGATTTAAATAATGGGTTTTAAATAAAGAGGATTCAAATATAAGAATTTAAATAAAACTCAAATGGAGTTTAAATATAGGATTCAAATAGAATCCAAAAAGGATTTGAATAAGAGGAATTCAAAGAGAATTAAAAGGTGGTATTTGAAATTCAAATAGTATTAGAATGGAGTTTTGGATATTTGAATTTAAAATAGAAATTCAAAATGGAGTTTGATTATTTAAATTCAAGTATGAATTTCAAATATAACAATTCAAAAGGGGAGTTGAGTATAGAAATTAATGTGGTATTTAAATTCAAGGAGATTAAAAGGTGGTATTTGAAATCAAGGAAATAAAATATGGTATGTGAATTCAAGAGAATTAAATTTGAATATTAGAATTCAAATGGTGTTAAAAATGAGTTTGAATATTAGAATTCAAATGGTGTTGGAAATGAATTTGAATATTAGAATTCAAATGGAAATGGAAAATGAAATTTGAATATAAGAGATTCAAATTGAATTCAAATAGGATTTAATCTATGGGATTTGAATATGAAATTCAAATGGGTTTTAAACTATGGAATTTTGAATATAGAATTTAAAAAGGAGTTTGAATATTTGAATTTCAATAGAATTCAAATATAGAAATTGGAATATAGAAGTTCAAATGGAATTTAAATATAGAGTTTGAATAAGAGAATTCAAATGAATTCAAACATAGAATTTGAATATAGGGAATTCAAATAGAAATTCAAGTATTGAATTTGAATATCAAATAGAAAAGGAATTGGAATTTGAATATAGAATTCAAATAAAAGTGAGATTGGAATTTGAATCAAGAAATTCAAATAGAGTTAAAATGGAGTTGAATTCATTTTAAAGAAGTTTAAAGGTTTATATGTATAAATATAATTAAAACGAACTCGCCGCAGCGCTGCAGTTCGTAAAATAGCGATTCGAACTTCAATCGAGTATACAGGACTCAATTGGAGTCGGATCTCTTTGAAACAAGAAACGTCAGGACCGGTTTGATAATAGTTTTCTAATGAAAGAGAAAAATATGAATTTCGTCGTATAGATTTTGAGTTATGTCAAAAATCAAATTTTCAGAAAAACAGCGCCAGAACTATTTAAAAACCATAACGGTTTATTTCATTTTATAAAAGGATTTTAAGCAAATAAAATCCGAATTTCTATTTAGAAAATTTCGGATTTGAGTTATAAAATATATGTGAACTCAGGTGGAGTAATGAATTGATTTTTGAAACAGAAATCGTATTTTTGATTATTGAATAGAATTAACTGATTTGACTAGAAATTAGTTAATAAAATGTTGAAACGATATTGGACTTCGAATAAATGAATTCGATTTAAAAATTTATATTCAAAATCGAAAGAAAACTAGAATTGAAATTTGGAATTTAATTTGTTATGAGAAAGTTAAATGTTTTATTTGAACATGTTACGTTCAAACAAAGAAGTGAAATAGGCGAAAAAGCTAAATAAAAGGATAAATGAGCGAAAAATGAACTCTAACGATTGGTTTAAGATGAACTGAATTGGAAAAAGGTGAACATGGGTTAGACAGGTATGGGATGAAGTATATGAAGATTTTATTTATGTGCCCGAAAAAAGGTACACGTTTAAATTCATATATGAGGTTTTATGCACCGTATCGGCAAGCCGCTTGGCTTTTTCTTTTTCTTTTTGAGATAAGAAGGACCGGGAAGCTATTTCAAATTTCCCGATGCTCCCAATACAGGGGAGGTTATGGCGAAATTTTCCGGAAATTTAAGGAGTTAGAATATTTTTAAGATATTTTGATAGTTAGAAATCATTGTATTGACGTATAAAATTCGATAGGTAAATGAATATAAAAATCGAATATTTTAAACAAAAAGGGAAATCTATAAATTAGAAATAGAAAGCGAACTTTATACATGTTTTAAAAAATGAACAATTGGATTGTATAGTGTGTTTATTCGAGGTAAGTGGTATTGCCGTTTTGAAGTTGAGGATGTTTTCAGTTAAGGTCTGAGAGGTAATTTTACCCCAACTTGATTGATTTCATTTTTAATGGATAAATAGCAAGATCTAGTCTCGAAGAGAAGTGTTTGAAAAAGAGTTAGTTGAATAAAATATTTTGGGTTGTTGTAACGATGTTTTACACAACATTCGTTTTAAACCCAAATGATGGGATTTTGGAAATATAACAGTAAATATTTCCTGAGTATAATTAAATAGTCGGAATTGAGATAAGTGATTGAAATTGTTTTCAATTGCAAATAGAGATATTTTCTAGGATATAGAAAATAAAAGAAGTTAATATTTGGAAACGTTTTCCAAATGGCATAAGAAACCAAGATGATTATTGAAAATATTTGGTTAACAAATATTGATAGAGAAAATAGAGAAGCGGTTTAATTAATGAATATTAATTAAAGAGCCCAGTGATTTGTTTGATATGTTGGATGAACACTTGTTTTTATTCGATGGTTAAATCACAGACTATCGAAGTTTTGACCATCGTTGTCAATATGGAGAGACCGGTTGGATTATTATCCGAAGAACCACTCCGTATCGGCATAAGCGTTGCGAACCAAGTATACTGAATATATTGAAGACGGAGTAAAGTGCAAGGACTCTTTCTATTAATAGAAATTGTGCCTTCGGTTTCGTTCAATCCCAGAACGAACATAAATGGACGAATGTCTGACAGAGTATTTCCAATGATCAAATGGGTTGGTCTGTATGAATATATATGGTTGCAACGGATTTATCCCTTAGCATAATATCCAGAATATTTGTGCAAACTCAACTAGTGATTAACGGATCTGACAATGTGGCATTCAAAGTGATTGTGCTATCAATGAATGGTAAGTATTCGTAGCCTCAGGCCTCAACAACCAGGAAAGGACAAAAATCGGGCAGGCAGCATGGCTATGTGGGTCGCACCCATTAGGATGTATAATCACCTATCTAGAGGTTCATTTAATTTCTTATTCTATTCGATGCTGTCCCAGTCGGGAGACGGTTGCTGATCCCAACCGTTGGTGATATACATTCGATACACTCAAGCGAAATGAGTGGTCGGTCATGTGTGGGTCGGGTTACAAGATGTTCTTGTTGAACCCAGTGTATTCCTCTCTAGAGATACACTAGCGGAAGGTGGTTCCATACCTTGTCATGTTGGAAATCCAATCTCCAATAAGCGCCATGCGGTTTTTGATTTTATAATATATGTGGAGCGTGAGATGCAAGCGTTCTGCTATTTGGTTATTTACTTGATGTAGACATTATTATAATATCATTGGATTTGATATCAAAGTGTTTTGGGTTATAGTAAGGTAAAAACCGTCCATGTTTATGTGTGGGCTGGTCTTACTATTATCTTTTCTTTCGAAAGGATTTTTAAAGTTAAACAAGTGGTTGGAGTTTACTCACACCAGTCCCATGACTGACCCAGAGTTTGTTTTGTTTTCCCTAAACTCTTGGGTGCCCAAATTTGTACGGGCAGTCAAGTAGTCGGGATTTCACAGATTCAATTGAAGGAGCTGGAAGCAGGAGGCTTCACCAGTTAGTTGTAGATTATCGTATTTCCGCTGTGTACTATGTTGTATCTGGAAACAGGTGTTTATAACTGTTCCTGAAATGACTGTTGTGCTCTGATGATGGTATGTATATAAACAAAAATAAATAAATAAAACGAATCAAAACACTTACAACGAAGGGTTTGAGAAGGGGGAGGGAGGTGTTGGCGAAATGGAGGTGGCTAGGGCGGATTTTTAGAGGGGTTTAGTGGTGCTCGGGGTCTTGAATGGAAGAGGAGAGAAAGGGAGAGAAGGAGGGAGGTGTCTGGGCCAGCGATGGTGGCACCAGTGGCCGGCGCGGCGGAGGCAGGTCCCACGAAGGGGCGACGGCGGACTTAGGTCCGGTTTGGAGTAAAAGGGGGGAGGTCGCGCTTGTCTGGAAGAAGAGAGAGGAGACAGGAGCAAGAGGAGGTGGAGAGGAGGTACGAGAGGAGGAGGGGGGTCGTGGGGTGGTGGAGGAGGTAGGGCGACGGTGGGGGTGAACGGGCGCAGGCGGCGATGATGGGATTAGAGGGAGCGGCGGGAATTTTCTAATTTGGGGGCTAGGTTTTACTGAGAAGGTGTTAAAGGGAGAGGGTGGCCTTTATATAATTTATTATTTTGTTTATTTCCATAAAGGAAACTTTTTATTTCGAACTCAAAATCGAACCCACCGACTGTTGTCCCTAGCGTATTACCCCATTCCGAACACAATGGGACATGTCCCGTAAGCCAATTCGATGGTTACGATCAATTTCTGTTTAAATTAAAATCTAAATCTACATATATTCAATTCAAAAGTACATTTCAATTTACCGGGGCCACATCCTGACTCTAAAAATTCCAGAAAAATTATTTCTAGCTTCGTATTAACGATACTGTCCTAATAAAACTAATTTCGTTGAATTCTGAGACCGTTTGAAAAATGGCCATTTTCCAGTCGATTAAAATCAACTAAAACTGGTCAAATTCGTTTTCCTTTGTCGCGCTCACATATTGATTTGAAAAATTATGAATTTTGAAACGTAGCAGTAACTTGACATCATGGATCCAACAAAAGTGGTTTCTATGAAAACCGAGGTCGTTTGCAAAATTTCCATTTTTAAGGGCCAGAATTCCATAACGACCATTTTGAAATTTCAACTGGGCATAACTTTTTATCCCCGCTATGAAATTTCAATTTTTCGGATTCGTTGGAAAGATATTCTCAAATAGATTCTAATATTTTTGGTTTCACTAAAATCCAGTTTATTTTGAATCCTGTACATTCGTTTAAAATTTGAAATCGAATTTTTGAACTACCGCGCCATTTTCAATTCCTTTTATAATTTAAAATAAATATTTATATTCAAACGACGATCTATATAAATATATACATTCTAATTCTATTCAAAATAAATTTCTCGTCATTATAATTTAAAATAATTCATTTTAAATAATCAAAATTCATCAAAATTACCAAAATAAAAATTTTAAATTGGCTCAGATTTCCGGGTTATTACAATCTCCCCCACTTAAAACTTTTCGTCCCCGAAAAGGAACGAAGCCGAAAGTTGTTTCACAAATCAACTCAACTTGCATTATTTTCATTATGGCTTAAGTTCTTCAACTTTTCAGTTTCTAAGAACTTTTCAAATTTTTCAAAAATTTGGCTAACACCCTAAATTTTCGAAAAATTTCGCCATAACCTCCCCTGCACCGGGGACTTTGGGATATTTCAAATAGCCTCCCATGGCCCTCGACAATCCAAAAAGAAAAAGAAAAAGCCAAGCAGTTAGCCAATCGGCTCATAAAATCATCCAAACCCAATAAATTTGTAAGCATGTACCTATTTGTCGGGCAAACAAATTTATTCTTCTTCTCTAGCCTTCTTGCTATGACCTGTTCAATGTAAGTACATGTATATGCATGCAAATGCGACAAATTTGCAACAAAATTCACTATTTGATTCAATTTGGCTAAAGGTTCAACATTTAGTTAATCACACAATAATCAAACAACACAACCAGCAATCAATTAGTTGATTAGCTTTTCAAATTCATAACTTTGATACATTGTCAAAAATCACATTTTTGATGCAAATCACAACAATAAGCCCTACCTAATTTTGGTTCTCACACCAGTCAATTGGAAATATATAGAAATCCCACTTTCGAAACTCGAAAACAGACTACTGATGTCGTACGTCATAAGTAGAATCATGCCCGGGCGACTAGGGTGTGGTTCTATATCTATCCAGTATATTAAAACTTCGAATATACATGGATCAGATGTATAAGCAAAATCTTTATATACTTGATTGTCCAAATCAATATAAAATGAATAATCAAATACGAATAATTGATTTAACTTTTCAAAACAAAAATTGTTTTCATTTTAAAAATATACTCTTCACACTCGTTCTAGGATACTACTGATCCCATCTCTAACGAGTCATTCTCATTGGATATTACTAATCCAATCTATGATGAATTCTTTCGTTTGGTTCTAACGTGTCTTGTTCTCTGAGCTCTGTAAACCAAAGCTCTGATACCAAGCTGAAACGACCCGAACTCCCCCGGTAAGGAAAGCCCGGATTGAATTGAGGACAAGCCACATCGAAACGCAAACAGAAGAACATTTCATTGTTAATTACAACAACTCCACCAGAGTACAAGAATATACAGAGTATAAATCAACATTACACATTCTCTAAATATCATAGATTTAAATTACATTTAAATACATCACGGCGGAAAATAGTACAAAACACAACTAGAAGTAATACACGGATACAGAGCTTTCCGAGTATCGTTCCAGCTATAAATTAGGATCCTGCGAATATAAATCTGCAAAACCAAAACTACCAGTTGCTCATGTCAAAATAAGGGCACCCAGATTTAGGTTAAAACAATAAACTCCAAGTCAGTCATGTGACTGGTGTGAGAACTAAAACAGCTATTTATCTTTATTTTAAAGTTAGGTAAACAAGGGGACCACGCCGTATAACACGGAACGGGTTTCCTCCCAAGAAAACGAGTGCATAAAACAACAGCGCAATGCTAAATAAAGATCAATGATGCTATTATAAGACCCAGGTCCCATCACACAATGCAACACAAGCCAGAGGATAGAGTTTTACCTTATAATAGCCAAAGAATGCTTGATACGCTAAGTTTCATCTTTTATTATTACTATAAGTGTATAGTGCCAAAACAATTTCAATCATAAATATCAATCATAGACGGCATGGGTACCATATATCATGCCGCCAATACTAGTCTCTACAATCAAAACCGCAAAGTCTCGTATTTGGAAGTTGGATTTCCGTCTGTGATTCAAGGCAAGGGATCGTCCTTACCGAATTCGAGATGCTCTAGCCCGCCCCTCAGGAACAGAACGCATCGTCCCTTGGATCGTCAGGGTCGGTCCACCGATGCAGATTAAAATGCCTGAAAACTGCGTTTCCCCACCCTATAGGGTGTCAATGAGTCCAATGACTCCATCGGCTCCACATTGTCACCGATATATCCGAGGCGCCTCGCAACAGCAACAACCACATAAGTCAAACTCGTCAGGGCGTGTCAAACCACTGACGCCACTTCTAACTAGAAGGAAACGCATGTCCTCCCTGAAATCCTTCTCCCGTTTCTGGTTCACACCAGGGTGTGAGGGTCGCGAATCAACGCTACACAAAGCTATGCCACATAGGCCGTGTTTGATCATCAACCACAAGACTCTTCTTTTCAACAGGAGCCTCGATCATTTTTCCACTTAGGCATGCCACACAGGCAATTCACTCCATGCGATTGATATCCATCAATATAGAACCCCTGAGATCGTACGTCTCAGAGAAGGGCGTTAAGCAAGAGAATAAATTCTCCGCCGCCAAACAGATATATATTTAGTAGAAATCAATCACATAGAATAAAATCCAATGTCAGACACACAGTCCATTTACAAGTTCGTTCTGGGTTTGAACGAAACCGGAGGCACCTTGTACCTCGCATATCCATCGATCTCCAAGTACGTTTGGACGATCACCAACTAATTCCCTCCTCTTGGGTGTACAGCCCAATAAAGATCATCAGTAATCACCAAAACGATGTGAAGACCTCTGGTCTTCAACCACCGTCTTCATCCTCGACACCACGTCGAATCAGTTATTCAGAATGGGATAAACCGGTCTTTCTGAATATCTCGCGTATATAATAAACAAGTGTTACACAAACACAACATACGCCTCATTCCAATTCAGAATATTCTTTTATTCAAATATTCTTATAGTTTGGGAAAGGTTCCCATTAATTTTATCAAAGGTAAATTCTTTAAATTTATTCTTTAATCTTCTTTGAATATCAATTCAAACTAGTCGGGATTAGCAAACCACACCGAAGTAATCATTTATTTAATTTCCCAATCCCAACTTATTCATCCCATGAAGTAAAACTGGTCATACTTCATATCTAACACCACGGTGTTATCGGTAAATTCGATTACCATTTCACGTTCAAATCTAATTAATGATTTAACTATCGCCTGGAGCAAAACTGGTGATACTCCATTCTCGATCATTTCAATCTAATTAAAGATTCATTAAAACTCCACTTAGTTTTAATCTTCCCAAAAATCAATATCTTGTCTTTAACTGGGTTAAAGAACCCATATCATCTAAAACACGGTTCACGATAAACCCAAAATCACATTCCATTAATTATCGGGTTAAAGAACAAGTGTTATTTAAAACACCGTTCACGATAAACCCAAAAATCAATTCCAATTCAATTCCAATTAAATATCGTTTAATTGGTACACTTTATTAAATCTAAATAAAAAGATTTAATCTTTTTCTCAACTGGGTTTAAGAACAGTGTTAATGAAGACACCATTCACGACAAACCCAAATCACATTTGATATTAAATACAAGGCTCTGAATAGAAAATATATCGTCTTATATTCAATATCAAATTCTACGACCAACAAATATCGTATTAAAAATAACGATATAAATATATCTTTCAAATTTCCATAACAATATCTGTATAATCACGAAATCCAACATCGAAATATTCCAAAGACAATTTCGATTCAAATCCATTCCAATTCAATTATTGGAAATTCTGGTTATTTTCAAAACCATTTCAAATCCAATTTATTTATTTTAAAAATAAATGGAATTATAATTCTAGTTCAAAACTAGTTCATTTCGATAAAAAACTATTTTACCTTTTCAAATATGGAAATTTTCATCCCAATTCTTCACAAATCATTTCTTATGATTTTACACAAATTATTACTATTTTTAATAATTTTATCAGGACCCGTACAGTCGATTTCCACCAATGGCCATCGAACTGCACTTACAGCGACCTTTTCCAAATTTGATTTGGACATAATTCCAAATCCAACCATTAGATTTCAAACTCTAATATTCATTATAAAGCTCTTTTCGATACGAACCCAACGGTTCCGGGTTGAGGAGAATCCGAAGGTCGGATCTCCCGTAACATCAATTCGAAGTCAATGGTCGAAAATCGCGAACTGCTGCGGCGTGGCGCGTTCTATTCCGGCCATTCTATTTATATATAATATATATATATATTATATATTTCGTCGATTTCCTTTCAAAACGTATTTTATAAATCGTTTTAAATTCGTTTTCGAAACGATTTCAACTTCATATTCAATTTCGAATCAAAATTGAATATTCCAGAACATCGATACACAAATGATAATATTTTCAAAATGTTATATTTTGAAATCACTTTCTTTTCTATATTTATTATAAAAATGAATAAAATCGATATAAATATCGTTCATGTCAAAATGGCGTCAGTCTAATCAACACGGCTTTTATATATTTCAATAACTTTGTTATTCTGTTCAACACATGAATATATATTTTATTTCAACACATGAATATATATTTTATTTCAACACATGAATATATATTTTATTTCAACACATGAATATATATTTTATTTCAACACATGAATATATATTTTATTATATTCTTTATTTTCTTGATTGGAATGAGGCCCAATCGATTACCATATAACGTTAATTATATGGATTCCATACAACACATGTATATAATTGCAACGACAAATAATCAACCATCAACCAAAATGCACCACACAACTATCTGTCAACCTATCGATGGACATACAACTATTCAATTGAATCTTTTACTTTTAGAAAATTGAATCTTTTCCTAATAAAGATCAAATCTTTTACTTTTAGAAAAATCGAATCTTTTCCTAATAAAGATCAAATCTTTTCCAAGCTACTTACATGAAAAAAATCAATCCTTTTTCATGTATCAAAAATCCTATATGTCATTCAAACAAATAAGAATTCAATTTTTATACCATTCACATTATAAAAAATATCTTTTTAAACTTATAAAATAAATTACATAGAAAATAAACAAAAATAAATAAATAAAACAAATCAAAACACTTACAACGAAGGGTTTGAGAAGGGGGGGAGCTGTTGGCGAAATGGAGGTGGCTAGGGCGGATTTTCAGAGGGGTATAGGGGTGTTCAGGGTCTTGAATGGAAGAGGAGAGAAAGGGAGAGAAGGAGGGAGGTGTCTGGGCCAGTGGTGGTGGCGCCAGTGGCCGGCGCGGCGGAGGCAGGTCCCACGAAGGGGTGGCGGCGGACTTAGGTCCGGTTTGGGGTAAAAGGGAGGAGGTCTCGCCTGTCTGGAAGAAGAGAGAGGAGACAGGAGCGAGAGGAGGTGCGAGAGGAGGAGAGGGGTCGTGGGGTGGTGGAGGAGGTAGTGCGACGGTGTGGGTGAACGGGCGCAGGCGGCGGTGATGGGATTAGAGGGAGCGGCGGGAATTTTCTAATTTGGGGGCTAGGTTTTACTGAGAAGGTGTTAAAGGGAGAGGGTGGCCTTTATATAATTTATTATTTTATTTTATTTATTTCCATAAAGGCAACTTTTTATTCCGAACTCAAAGTCGAACCCACCGACTGTCATCCCTAGCGTATTACCCCCATTCCGAACACAATGGGACATGTCCCGTAAGCCAATTCGATCGTTACGATCAGTTTCTGTTTAAATTAAAATCTAAATCTATATATATTCAATTCAAACGTACATTTCAATTTACCGGGGCCACATCCTGACTCTAAAAATTCCAGAAAAATTATTTCTAGCTTCGTATTAATGATACGATCCTAACAAAACTAATTTCGTTGAATTCTGAGACCGTTTGAAAAATGGTCATTTTCCAGTCGATAAAAATGAACTGAAACTGGTCAAACGTGTTTTCCTTTGCCACGCTCACATATTGATTCAAAAAATTACGAATTTTGAAACCTAGCAATAACTTGACATCACGGATCCAACAAAAGTGGTTTCGTCGAAAACCGAGGTCGTTTGCAAAATTTCCATTTTTAAGGGCCAGAATTCCATAGCGACTATTCTGAAATTTCAACTGGGCATAACTTTTTATCCCCGCTATGAAATTTCAACTTTTCGGATTCGTTGGAAAGATATTCTCAAATAGATTCTAATATTTTGGGTTTCACTAAAATCCGGTTTATTTTGAATCCTGTACATTCATTTAAAATTTGAAATCGAATTTTCGAACTACCGCGCCATTTTCAATTCCTTTTATAATTTAAAATAAATACTTATATTCAAAAGGCGATCTATATAAATATATACGTTCTAATTCTATTTAAAATAAATTTATCGTCGTTATTATTTAAAATAATTCAGTATCTTTAATTCAAAGACTGTTTTATAAACTACCAATCGGTTCACGGCGGCCTGGTAGGGGCGGTTCGGATGGAGAGAGTGAGTGCCCTCGACCTCATTAGACCGGATCGGATCGGTGCCTTCCATCCGGTTCGGATTGGCACCTCCCATCCGGTTTGGATCCTCCTGATCGGAGCGGTCTACTCCACAGCTTTGAGCGCGTGACCTCGTTAACACGATGGCTTGCTGATCTTCTCTAGCATCGTTTCCCCTAGTACCTTGCAATTCTTTTCCTTTGGTCTTAGCCATGATACTCGATTCTTCAACGGTTAGTCAAAAAGTATTGAAAGATGTCAGAGACAAGGGATTAACTTCTTTGAACTTGAAAGTCCAAATAGAAGAATGATAATCCCAAAAAGGCTGAGAATTCGAAGGTTTCTCGGCAAAAGCACCAAAATTGTTAGACCAAAAATTGGTTCTAACACCCAAATTAACTATGATTTTAATGAAATAGAACTAAAAAGCAACGAAGAACACACGATTTATAGTGGTTCGGATCAGATCGGTTCACAGTGGCCTGGTAGGGGCGGCTCGGATGGAGAGAGTGAGTGCCCTTGACCTCATTAGACCGGATCAGATCGGTGCCTTCCATCCGGTTCGGATCGGCGCCTCCCATCCGTTTCGGATCCTCCTGATCGGAGCGGTCTGTCCCAGAGCTTTGAGCGCGTGACCTCGTTAACACGATGGCTTGTTGATCTTCTCTAGCATCGTTTCCCCTAGCGCCTTGCACTTCTTTTCCTTTGGTCTTAGCCATGATACTCGATTCTTCAACGGTTAGTCAACAAGTACTGAAAGATGTCACAGATAAGGGATTAACTTCTTTGAACTTGAAAGTCCAAATAATAAAATGATAATCCCAAAAAGGCTGAGAATTCGAAGGTTTCTCAGTGAAAGCACCAAAAATGTTAGACCAAAAATTGGTTCTAACACCCAAATTAACTATGATTTTAATGAAATAGAACTAAAAAGCAACGAAGAACACACGATTTATAGTGGTTCGACGTTAAAGAGCCTACGTCCACTTTCTATTCTTTTTACTGATGATTTGAATGCAAATATGATAATGATTCTCAATCAACTTCACAATTACAATGCACAAGCTCACTCAAATCTCTCGAAAATAGACTTTAAGAGATGATTTTGATCTGAATATGATTATGAAATTCGGCTATGAAGGAAGTTAGAACTGAGAATTTGCCAAAGATCCTTTCAAATGCCTCTTGATAGTGTATTTATAGGAAAAATCTACTCAAAGTGGCTCTGGTTCGGAACTGCGTGGCACCCATCCCATAAGAGTCGAGTTCGGAGGCCTCCAGATGGTGACAGCGCATCGATTTAGTGGGAGATCGTGGGAGGAAATGGTCGTGCTTGGTCCGAGTCTTCAGGAAACGTGTGTAGCAACGGTCACAAGTTCAGAAAAAAGGGGTTCGGATCGGCCGCCTCCGATCCGATCCGATGAGGCTGCTTGCTTTCTTTTGGTGTCGCTGAAGTGCTTCTCCGAACCGAACCGATGTGATGTCTGCGTCTTTGACTCCTGCTTCTTTCCTGCGCTGGTTCCCTCCGATCCGAACCGGTTGATGGTTTTCCCACTATTTGCTCTTTGTGTAGCCTAGTTCACAAAGTAGGCTAACATTTTGCCCCCTCGAAGTACACACAGGTTACGCCAGCTTGTAGTAGAAGCCAGCCCGGAACCGCCTGTCAAATCTAGCATCTACAACTAGACGGTTTAATGTGAGTGGACTGGGGTGTGTGTGTGTAATATATGTGTATGGATAGGCATGCCTTCCTTGAGAATGTCGGACTAGGGATGTTCCTAAGGTTCACTCCTTGGTTTGGGACAAAGTCACGGGTCCCTCCTTATCAAGTTCTAAGTGGTCTATGGGTCCTCCTTCTCTAAAATGGACTAAATATAATGGTAAAGTTGAGTGGGGTAGTTCTCTAGAAGTTGTCCTTCTCCTCCTCTAGAAGCCATGTGAAGGCTAACCTAACGATATGATAGGTACCTACGCTACATGCAACAATAACCGCCTGTTTATGGGAAGTCTTAAGTGGCATAGGAGTTCACCCATAATATCAGTTAAGTAGTAACATGGGAGTCCATCGGAGGGGTCTTAAATGGAAAACTGGGTCTACTCTAAACCTGTATTAAGTGGTAAGATACTACTTCTCATATTACAAATAAGAGTGTGTATATATATAGCGCTGACATGATAGGATGTGGCCTTAAGTGACTAAGGTCCGCCATAGGTCTTAAGTGATTATATAAATCCACTCTAAATTTAATATTGTAGTATGGCCTTAAGTAACCGAAAATGTCCACCTTGTTGGGTATTAAGTGATCGGGATCCACCCTAGAGTGTTAGTGAAGGTCTTAAGTGATTGTACGAATGACCATCTCATTAATTAGATTTACTTCCTTGTGTGTGTATGCTTATTCATGTTGACATACCGTGAAGAATTTATCGTGCGAAATACATGAATAGTTACCCTTTAAACATATGTGGTTTTCATTCATCGAGACTTTACGTTTTGAATTTCCTCCTCTTAACATACTTACAGAACAGTAGGTTGGACTTCATGTTGAGAGATGAAGTGTGGGAGCCTAATGATGGAGGAACTTATCTATCTATGTTCTATTTATAATTGGCAGTATTATCGTTGTTGTGTATTTGAGACTTTAATTGATGCACCTGATGTAACTGTCTAAATAATGGTTGTAAGCTACATTGTTGCGATTTAATTTAAATGGTACGTCTATTTTCTCATTATTATATTTTACCCTTCCGTTGTGTGTGATTTTATCTCGTTATATTGCTCTATTATTCTGTGCCAATATAATTCCTTATAAGAACCAATGACCCGTTTAGAGTGACTCTAAGTTTCGATGGGCCTTTTCTAGGTCAAAATTTAGTCCCACTTCAGACGGGTTGTTACATTAGCCTTAGAAACAAATCAACTAAAATATACATAAGGAAGGGCATATGAGAAGGGAAAAGTGTTAAACTGCTGGCCCTTATATATATGTCATATAATACCACATTTATTTCACTTATCATTCATTCTCTAAAACCAAAATAAAAATAAGAGAGGTCAGCTGTTAAAGCTAGGGAAGAAGAATAAAATAAAGCTAGTATATAGAGCTTGGAAAGCTCCATCATGAAATTCACAACCTCTATTAATCAAACTGAATATTTTTTTTTTTTTGAAAAACAAACATGTGTGGTCATCCTAGGGGAAGAGAGCACACATATATATGATAAAATAAAGTGATACAGAATCCACATACGTACACCAAAAACCCAGACCCAAAATAACAAAAGTCTCAAAAAGGAATGTATGGGAAAGTAGAAAGATGACTTCCGGCAAGGCCACCACCCATCATACTTCATTATCGAATTCCGGCATGGCCACCACCCGATAAGAAGTATATCTACTCCCATACATATAAAAACTTAAGAAAAACAAATGGTGTAAAAGATCTCCAAAATATACAGACACTCCTATACCTCATACACAATATAATCAAAGCAAGCTAAAGATGATCTAATCGAAACAGCATAATCCAAAAGCTCCACAACTTCATCAGAAAGCTATCCATATAGATCTTCTATATGATTTATCACCTGAAGACCTGAATAAAGACTAGAACACCCATCATTAGTAACCATCACATATATGTATGGATATATATATATATATATATCTATATATATGGATATAAATATGTATATATATATATATATATTCCTACATATATATATATATATATATATATATATACGTATATATACACCATTATATATCCATACATATATGTAGCATAAGAAGGAAACAAGTACAGAGATAAAATAATCTATCATCATCAAAGCTAGGAATTATAAACATATACAACAACAATTGGATTTGAGTATATATATATAAAAATGTATATGAGTATATATATATATATATATATATTATATATAAATATATATACTATTATATACACACACACATATATGCTATATAAAAAAGGAAAGAGCTCACTTTTACATTGCTACAAATACTATGCACAAATACGAGCACTATTGTTTCTAAAGTATCTACTAATACTCATAAATAACCACAAATTAGATCTAACTTTGCGCAAAAAGTTACCAAGTCTCAAATCTCTAAAGTACTTATTACAAGAAGTGGTCATCCAGTCAAAACAAAAATACACTATCTTTATGATTAATTTATCCGGAGACACTAAACTAAAATTAAAAGATCTCTGGTTCCTTTCAAACCAAATGAACCAACTAATTATGATAATTAAAGAATCCATAACATACCTATGATTTAATTTATAATTAAGTCTATAATGATTCCAATATTCCTCACAGCTATTAAATGTGTTCACACTAGACATAGCAAAAATCCTTAGTACCATGGTTAAAATATAATTGGAAAAATTACAAGAAAAGAATAGATGATCAACATCCTCCTCTGAATTATTACAAAAACAACATTTAGCGTCAATCAATATATTCTTCCTTTTTAGAAGCTCCATTGTGTTAAGCTTCTTATGGATAATCAACCACATAAGAAACTTAGCTTTAGAAGGAGAATTAGAAATCCATATGAACTTAAAAGGAAGTAATGACATACCAGAAAAATTAATAAGTTTGTACATAGAGTTGACTGAGAAAACTAAACTCTTATCCAGTCCCCAACTAATGGTGTCCCTATTCTCATCCAGATGGTATAAGGCTAACTTTGCTTTCAATAAGGCTAATTGTCTTAGCAGTCTCCCCTCTAAAATATTAGCGAATGAAAACTCCCAAGGGGGTTCCATATTACTTCTATAAACATCCGCTATACATGAATTCTTGAAGTCACAAACATTAAAAAGTTCCTCAAATTCTATTTTAAGAGGTATACTTGAAATCCAGGCATCATGCCAAAAAAAAGTAGAGTTACCAGAATGAACTGTCATTGTACAACCTAACTTGAAAAGTCAAAACAGTTTAAAACATCTTTCCAAAAGTGAGATAATCTATTAGACCTACTAACACTAGATCCCACAAAAAACTCTCCTCTAGAGTAATAAGATTTTAAAACTAAATTCTTCCAAGTAGCCATTGTATCAGAACTTCTAAATTTCCATAACCATTTAGTTAGTAAAGATGAATTGAAATCAATAAGATTAATAATCCCTAACCCTCCGTCTCTCTTAGCCTTGCAACACAAATCCCAATTAACCAAACATTTATGACTACTACAATAGATGTCCCCATTCCAAAGAAAATTCCTTCTAATTCTGTCAATCTTCTCAATAACCCACTAAGGAAAACGATGAATCATCATCCAATAAGAGGGAATGGTGGATAAAACCGAATTAACTAAAACTAATCTACCTGCTCTAGAGAGGAATCTATTGTTCCAACTCGATAATCTATTATTGATTTTATCAATAATAATTATCCAGTCATCCTTTTTAAGCTTGGAAGGTCTAATTTTAAATCCTAAGTAATCAAACGGAAATTTCATGATAGGACAGTTTAAGGTGTTAGCTACTAAGGACTCAACATTACAACTATCATTAAGAACCATGACTGCGCTCTTATCAAAATTAATGCGAAGACCCGACAACATCTCAAAGCAATATAATATAAACTTAAGAGTAATAACATGTTTAGGTAGATGAGACGAAAATAATAGTGTATCATCTGCAAATTGAAGTATAGATAGCTCATTATTAAACTCCTCGTTCCCCACTCTACCCAAAACACCTAAATTCACAGCCCTCTTAATAATTCTTGAGAAAACATCAACCGCTAAATTGAATAAAAAAGGCGAAAGAGGATCACCTTGTCTGAGCCCTCTCTTAGACTGAATCTTTTTACCTATTACACCATTAACCACTATACTTGAACAACCCGACTTAAGTAGTGACAAAATCCAGTTGGTCCACCTAACACTAAAACCCCTTGCCAGGCATAACTCACAAATAAAATCCCAATCAACAGAGTCGAATGCCTTCTCAAAGTCTAGCTTCAAAATGGCACATGTGAAATTATTTTTAACACAAACATTTATATACTCCTGTACAGCCGCTACCCCATCCACTATATTTCTACCCTTAATAAACGCAGTTTGTGATACATCTACTAGATCATTCATCTTGGTGCTAAGCCTGTTGGCAAGAACTTTTGAAATAATCTTTACCGATACATTAATTAATGAAATAGGTCTGAAGTCCTTAAGTGAATTTGCACCAACTCTCTTGTGAATGAGAATGACATTAGCAAAATTAAAATTCCCTAACCTCAGATTGCCACTATAAAAATCGTTAAAAAGATTAATAATATCAACCTTAAGCACCTCCCAAAATTGTTTATAAAAAAGGACAGAAAACCCGTCAGGTCCTGGGGCTTTGTCACTAGGCATATCACAAATTGCCTTCCATATCTCACTCTCAGTAAAAGGACTATCTAAATCAGTTAAATCAATCCTAGAGTCTGACGGGTAAATATCATTCCATCTGACATTAGTTCTTTTATAACTCCTAGTACCTAAGATCTGCTTATAGTACTTAGTAAAAGCATCATTTAAATCCTTCTGAACAGACACCTCTACATCATTAATAATAATGGAATGTATCAAATTATCACGCCTTCTTTTATTAGCTATACTATGAAAGAATTTCGTGTTGTTATCACCTTCTTTAATCCATTGAATTCTGGATCTTTGCCTCCACATGACCTCTTCTTTCTCCATAATTAACTTAAGATCATTTCTTAAATTACTGAGTCTATCCCTCTCATACTTATTGAGAATTCTAGTTTCACTAACTTTATCAATGTCTAACATTTCACATAATATCTTATCTTTTTTAATTCTAATATTACCAAATACAAACTTATTCCATCGTTTAAGAAAAAATCTTAGCTTTCCTAGTTTAGCTACAAAAATCTTAGCTGAGTTATCTTTATACAGATTATTAAAATAGAATAAAGAATTCCATTTAACAGAAACCAAGTGACTGAAACTACTATCCAGTAACCACATCTTCTCGAATTTAAAATTACTACTTATTAATAAATTCGAATCACAAGTTAAAATGATTGGGCAATGATCTGACAATAAAAATGGTAAACCTTTAACTCTACAAATGGAATATCTATCCTCCACGATAGAATTAATAAAAAATCTATCCAATAGAGCAAACGAAGGATTATCTCTAACATTTGACCAGGTGAACATTCTATTATAAAGCGGAATCTCAATTAGATTATTCTCTAAAATGAATTCGTTAAATTCTTCCATATCGGAGAACTCACCTTCTCTAGGTGCTCTCTCCCCTAAAAATCTAGTGACATTAAAATCCCCCCCAACTACCCATTGATTGAATGAGAGATTTCTAAAGTCTGAACATTCTAACCACAATCGTCTTCTCTCTATTTTTGTATGTGGACCATATACATTTGAAATACCCAAAAGGGAATTATCTACAGTTGAGGCTAAAATAATATGCAATGAATGTATCATAGGTATCTCCTGTACAAGTCTAAATTTATTGTCTTTCCAACCAATCATAAGTCCACCAGCACTGCCTATTGCCGGTAAACAAGACCAGTTACGATAGAAAGTCCCTCCCAATCTTCTAAAAAAACTAGGATCAGGATCATCTATCTTAGTTTCTTGAAGTATTACAATATCAAGGTGAAAATCTTTAAAAAAAAATCCTAACTTTATCACATTTTTTGGGTTCATTTAAACCTCTAATGTTCCAACTAACAATCCTCATCCTCATATAGATGAAGCTCGCTCTAATTCTCTACTCCTAATGTAATCAGCATCTAATTCTAAGTCAGAAAAAACAAAAGTTGTATCACTAGCGAGCTGAAATAACTGATCAGTAGAAAGACTACCTAACGCATACGGAGAATAATCACTACCATAAACAACACTCATACCTGAGCCCACATTCGTATTGCTACTACTAGCAACCGAACCATGGGACTTACCGTGAGATGATGCAGATCTATATCTAATCCTTGCACTACGTCTAACCACTCCAGAGCATCGCTCTACTCTTCTCCTCCTACCTCTTCTAGACGACGAAGAAAAGTCACCAACAGGAGATGACCCCCCCCCCCCACTATAATCAGTAACACCATCCGATATCAATCCATTAAACTGGCCAACTGCCCCTGACCCCATACTCTGCAAAACACACACCGTCTGAAATACACAGAAATCCGGACACCAAGATAAAGAAATAACTCTCACAACTGGCTCATGCAAACATATCATACAACCTGACAAAACCAAACCCACCACCCCTCTATATGTTCTATAACCATCCCATACATTAAGCCTACTCCCTTCTTTCCAGATCACATTACCCAACAATTTGCACCCCCTACGTTCTATCTCAACATCCTGCTTATTACAGATTTTCACCGAAGCCCTCCCCTCACAGTTATTATGAACAACCCCATAATCAAATCAAACTGAATAATAAACCACTTGTTTCGGTTATTTGGTTATATCTGAAAATGTTATGTGTTGATGATGGGTTTTCATGATTGAAATGGTGCTATTTGGTGGTTAATCAGTAGCTATGTTTGAGATAAATTATATGCTTGATATACATAAAAACGGAAAGGTTATAGGTCCAACCTATAGTTAGAAATCTCCAAATTCCATGAAATTTTGATATGATGTTTATTGTATTAATTTGGAGATGGGTTTTGAATTTCATAATTTCCTATGATTGCATGAATATGTTGTGAATTTTTTAGGTTGGAATTGCTTAAGAAATAGTTGCACGATTAATTAAAACATTAACATATCGATGTAAATATTTTATACTTTAACGGGTACAAAATACTGTAAAAGGACGGTATTTCGGTCAATATATTATTTATAAGTCAATGAGAATTTGACAAATATGGTGGAGTACGTATAAAGTATCATTTATAAGGAAGTAAATTAGTTTTACTCGTATTTACTGTGAGTAACACTGCTATATTTGAAAGCAACGTTCCGATACTTTCGGAAACCACCCCTTGATAGCGTTGGATACTTGGAATGGCACGGTCCGATATTCACTATATTAATCGCATGTAGAATTGGATAGACCGACTCATAAAAGTGTGAATGGAATGGTCTGATCACCCAAAAACAGGTGATTGGAATGACATGATCACCCAAAAACTCATGATCAGATTTCAGAAGAATTGGTCAGATCATTTCAAACACCCAGAAAAATCACTTAAAAACCAGTGATCTGGTCGACCCGATCACTTAGAAAATCATGATCGGACAAGAGGCCAAGGATCGGGAAGCAAGTCTGTTATCCAGGAAAAATGCATATGTCGAGGGATTCGAAAAGATGGATTGGGATGTGCAGATCTGTGAAAATGGAATGAACACTTTATAGTGATCATGAAGTGACAGATACGTAACGATCCTTGCAAATAGTTGGATCAGCGTGAGCATTTAGGATGATTTCACGTTAAACGGTCCACAATTATGGATATAAATTTTTACATGTAATCGGGCAGGATGAGTATGTGTAGATCCAGCCAAAAGCACATATCGATATGAAATTTTAGAGAAATTTCATGTAATTAGAACAATGTTTTCACATCGGTCCTTAAATCAGTATTTCAAGGACTCAAAATATCCCATTAGCCCAGATATGAAGCTAAGCAGATCCGAAGAAGAATGACGATTTGCACTTGTTTTCTAGTTACTTTGAGGTGATCGATCACAAGATGCGGGATACAAAGAACATGCAGATCCTAATTTTGAGGTGGTCTACACATGCTTTGGGATACGAATTTTAGTAAATTTGGGTATACGAAATTTTTATTTGGGACAATGACATTGATCGAATGAATTGGAGGAACATGGATATGAGAATTTCAAATGAATGGCACATGTTTTCAACACAAAATGCATGATCAATGACTTAAAATTTGAGTATAAAGGAAGTACAAGAGTTTTGGGATGCATCGAGAGTATGGAGCAGAAATCTGGAAACTTGAGATTCCCACCGATCCGTGAGTGGGATTCCTACCGATCCACAAGGAACATAGTCAATTTGAGATCCACTTTTTCCTACGATATTTTAGAACGAGCACATATCTTTTGTAGCTATAAATAGGCCATCTCTAGGCCAGTTTAATTAAGGCATCCCTTCTCCGCTTTGGAACTCAATTACGCAAGGACACTATGGGTAAGAACCCGAAAAATTCCAACATGCGTCCCATACCACACGCACACTAAATGGTTTACTAAGCTAGTAAATTTCACACTCAAAACAGTAAAAATGTTTACCTCAACTTATTGGTAGACACAACCTAAAGGTCAAAATGATCAAACGAACAAGTCAGGAACTAACTCATAAGACAAACACACGTGTCCCATACCACTTGTTTTTCCCAATTGTTTAATTCTTCTACTCATTCACTCGAATAGTGCAAAAAGGTGTATTATATATTAAATAATTTACTTGAGAAAACAAGCTATTAAAACCATTTTCCCGAAATCTATTTTGAAATCAATATTTGAAATTCCCTTGTTATAGAGAATATATATGTAGCTTAAATTAATTTAAAAGTATTATACTATAATTATTTCAAAAGCCAATTTATTCTAAAAGTCATTCTAAAATTATTTAGAAAAATATATTCTTGAAATCAAGGTAAATATCGAAAAATATCGAAAAGTTCCACTGTAAAATTATTGGCCCAGTGGCTTAAAAAGGTTCACTTCCAGCTCATCTATCTGGTATTCATGATGTTTACACGTATCCTAGCTCCGAAAGTATCTTTAAGAGTCGGATTCCATTATTGATTTCCCTGATTTGTAAGAGCTTGAGATCTCGAACTATTTATTGTGCAGTAGCCTATTCGCCAGCTCGATTCAAAGATGAGATGCCTTTGAAACAAGGATGTGTCGTTCGTTAAGGTTCAATGGTCTACAGTCCCAATGACTACACTTAGGGAACGAAAGAATTTATCGAGCGATCTTACCCTAGTTTTCTTTCTTCGTATAGCAATGGTGAGAATATTTTATTGATTATAACACCCATTAGTTTGAAGTGGAATTAGATGTCCTACATCATGGAATTATGGTATGAAGTGGGAACTTAAATAGTAAATCTCCATCTCCCAATAGCGTAGAGGTGGAAAAGTAGGGAGATATCGGTTATGTATGAGGAAATGGACCATGTTAGATACCATTTGTCGTCACCCACCGTGTGTTGGCATTCTCATATTTTCTCGAGGTCTTTCGAGGAAAAAAAACCCACTCCTATATAGGGGCTAAGTTGGGGACAATATCTTGCGTAAACGAGGGTGCGAGCTGTTACAGTGGTATCAAAACCAATACGCAGCTGGAACTATGGCTCGTGCGTCGACCATAACGCCTGGGTAGTGAGAAGCCAACGAGGATGTTGGGCTCTGAAAAAGGGGAGATTGTAACTCCATTTAGTTTGAAGTGGAATTAGAAGTCCCACATCATGGAATTAGTATACGAATTGGGAACTTAAATAGTAAATCTCCACCTCCTAATAGCATCAAGTCCTAGTGGTTAGAAAACCCCAAATTCTAGAGGTGGAAGTGGGGACAATATTGTTGTTATGTGAGGAGGTGGACTTTGTTAGATACCATGTGCCAGTATACGTCATGTGTTGGTACTCTCATATTTTATCCATGGCCTTTTGAGGAACAAAACCCCACTTCTATATGAGGGCTAAGTTGAGGACAATATCTTGCGTGAACTGAGGTCCGAGCTATACAAAACTATCTTTCTCTACTTTCTTAAGAACAAACTATATTGCACTTATAATCAAAAGTACAATCAATCGATTTCTACAAGATGACATAGGCATGATTTGTCGAATCACTATAAAAACTTCTTGTCTCTTTACTTTAACGCACTCTGTGAATGCTCTATGACTGTTCTGTGATTGATTTGTGACTAATTACTGCCCAATTCTCATACGAATTGGGTGTTGTCGTGCAATTAACCAAAATAAAATGCCAACACTTTGGCGTGCTAGGAAGGGGGAACATGACTACTTCACTTTCTACACTCAGGAGATGATGGCTTGGAAGAAGAACACAGATAAATAACCAAAAGGCGCAAGAATGATGGATGGAGGAAGTCATGAGGCTTCTTCCATGGGGAATCCTTCCGTGAATCTTACTAGGGAAGACATGAATGAGGCGATCGACACTGTACAAGCTCGCTTTGAATAGCATGAAAATCTATTGAAAAGGAAGGAAGACTTGATGACTAGACTCCTCAATCAGGTTAAACGACTAGTTCAACCACCAACTCAGAACCAAAATGCTAGCGCAGGACCTAGCAACGTTATACTTAAAAGTTTGGAACTGAGGAAGACTCCCCACATGCTTGGAGCAATTAGCGTCGAACCAGTGATAGCATGGGAAACCCACTAATACCACTACACACATCCCTTTCAACCCTCCTCTGGATCCAAAACCAGGAGTTAAATGTAGAATTTAGGTGCACACGAGCTTGGATCTTAGACTTGATACTCAGAATGCCCCCAACAGCGGGTGTTAAGATGGGAAATTGGTGTCAGCTACTCAATGGTGACAACCACGTCATAGAGATGATCCAGAGAATGTCAATAGGCGGACTACCTAGCTCCGATTTGGATTGGAACTGAATTCTATTCACTCAGAATATCTGAAACTCATGGAATCCATCGGACTTTAAGTTGTTGGTGCCAGAAGCTTACGATGGTAGGAAGGATCCTACCACCTATCTGATGTGATATATAAGATGCATGGAGGTGCTAGGGGGATTTGACGATGCCTTAGCAAAGTGTGTCCTCCTATATCTCTCAGACTTAGCTGCTATATGGTCCAGGGAGCTAAAATCAAATTCTATCAGGAGCTGGATCAACCTGGTGGAAAATTTTGTTGAATAGAACTAGGTCCATATCGCTAGACCCAAGAATGTGATGATGCTCATGATGATTAAGAAATGGAAGGGAGAATCTTTGCTTAAGTTCCTAGATTGTTTCAATGTTGTCGTGGCTTCTTTGGATCGACCAGATAAATCGTTGGTGTTGATGAATACATTATCGGGCGTCTTGGACGACTTAAAGTTTAAGATCTCACAACAAAGAGACCCTTCATGGGATCTCGAGGATGAAGAAAATAGATTCTTGAAGGAGGAAGATGCCAAAACCTATCGGAAATCTATCTAGACGAATAATATCGATGATGGAGAACCATCCAAATTTGGGGAAAAGTAAAGGAAAGAGGAAAACTGAAGGCAATCCATCCCCTCAAATCAAATCAGAAAGGGACAAAGATATGACTCGTATACAAAGCTAAATGCGAGTCCATAGCAGATATTCCTAGACAATAAAGATCGGCATTTGACGAGAAGGCGTAATCGACTGGAGTTCACCGAAAGAGATTTGGCTCCTGCGAAGTTCTGTCTGTTCCACGAGAGGCTTGCACTTGAAACAAACGAATGTCGGCATTTGAAAGATTTCATTGAGGACTAAGCTAGAAATGGACAATTGAAATATGTCCAAAATAGAACGACCGCGGAACCCGCTAGGAACAACCTCCAGCTACCAGGGATGTAGGCAAGCCAAGTGCTCGTCGTGGCTTTGTCATCAACTAACAAGTGGGAATGGGTTGATATTGGTGGCTAAGTCTCCTATGCATTTACAGAAACTAGAGAGTTTCCTAGGCATGCTCTTTGATGACTAAGTCATTATACATTGCTTTATTTATTTTAATTTGTTTTACTAATTAAGTTGTACTAAAAACGCTAAGCCATCTACTCTTGTACAAAGAACTAGAAAGATCCCTGAAAAAGTTCTTGATGGTGAAAAACCTATTATTTTTGCAATAAAAATTCATTTTTTATGTTTTAATAAATTGTTTAGGCATGTATGGATCATCTTCATTAGACATAGATTTTGTGTTTTTCCATTTTAATAAGATTACATAGCATGTATGGATTATACTCATCATGTGTGAAATATGAAAATAGAAAGAAAAAAAACTGTTCTGTGAGTATGAATTATGCTCATCAGATGTAGAACAAACTATTCAGTGAATATGGATTATGCTCATCATAGTAGAACAAACCATTCGGTGAGTATGGATTATGCTCATAGAATGTCCAACAAACCATCTAGTGGGTATGGATTATGCTCACTAGATGTTAAGCTCGATTTTAACTTTAATAACTTCATGAGTATGGATTATGCTCATCAAGTATAAAACTCTTAAACTATAACGTCATCTATGTATTATGCATGGCAAGAGCCCGTAGAGGCTAGGGACGCACTAAATATGGACTATGGTCGGATACTTAATGTTGACGTCATGTATGGATTATGCATAACAAGAGCCCAGAGAGACTAGGGACGCATCCGGTATGGATTATGCTCAGCTATAGATTACCAAGTATAGATTATGCTTAGTAGAACGAGAATCGGTGGGATGTCAAGTATGGATTATGATTGGAAGAAATTCGAGAAATGGGATGTTAAGTATGGATTATGCTTGGAAGTCCAACCAACCCACAAACCATTAAGTATGAATTATGCTTAGTGGGGATCAACTGAATCGTGAATTGTTAATATGGTTTATGTTTAGTGCGGATCAACTTGTGACCAAAACGTTAAATATGGATTATTTTTAAGGATAGCCTAGAGAGGCTACAAACAACCATGTATGGATTATACATGACCAAAACCCGAGGAGGTTCGAATGCGATGAGTATCGGTTATGCTTGATCAACAGCCTAGAAAGGCTCGCAATGCTAACTATGAATTATGATTAGTGGTCACATGACACAGACATCCAAGTACAAATTATACTTAGCGTGAAATCGATCCGGCGCGTTCACGAACCTACAACGTCATTCCACAGAGATTGCGAGGAACCGAACTAATCCAAAACATGTCTTCCATAAAAAGATATGTTTTGGAGGGAAAGTGTTAAGCAGCCTTTTGACAAGTCTGTTACTCGTTGGACATGGATGTTCAGATCACTCATAATGCGAGCACGAACTCAAATAAACTTGGACTAAGCGTCAGAATTGACATTCCCTTGGGAATTAGAAAATGACTGGATTCAGATCGATTGCCTCCTGGAATCGTCCATTTACCCGGAAATGAACTAAACGGCTCACTGGATCACTCCATATTCAATCACACATGGAATCAAATTAATTATCCCAGAAGAGTGTGATCGGCATGGTCCGATCACCTAAAACAGGTGATTGGAATGACATGATTACCCAGAAACTCATTATCAGTACATTTTAGAAAAATGGTCTAATCACTTCATACACCCAGAAAAATCATTCAAAAACTAGTGATCGGGTTAACCCGATCACTTAGAAAATCATGATCGAACAAGAGGCAAAGGAACGAGAAGCAAGTTCAGAATCCTGAAAAATGCATATGCTCAAGGACTGAAAAGAAGAATCAGGACGTGCGGATCTGTAAAAATGGAATAATCACTTTAGGGAGATCACAAAGTAATGGATACTTACTGATCTGTGCAAAAATATGGATCGGTGTGAGCATTTGGTATGATTTCACGTGGCCAGATCGATAGTCATGGACATGAAATTTCACATGTGATCGGACATGATGAGTATGTGAGGATCCACGAAAAAATGTGGATTGGTAAGAAGTTTTGGAGAAATTTCATGTGATCAACACAAAAATTTTCACATCGATCCTCAAATCGGTATTTCATGGATTTGAAGTATACCATTAAATGGGATACAAAGCTAGGCAGATCCGAAGAAGAACGATGATCCGCACACGTTTTCTAGTTACTTCGAGGTGATCTATCACAAGATGTAAGATATAAAGAACATGCGGATCCAAAGTTTTGAGGTAGTCTACACGTGCTTTGGGGGTACGAATTTCACCAACTTTGGGGAAACAAATTTTACAGCTTTGCGGATACAAAATTCGTATCCGAGGCATTGACGTTAACCGATCGAGTCTGAGGAACATGGATTCGAGAATTTCAAATGAACAACATATGTTTTCAACACAAAATGCATGATGAAAGGCGTAAGATTTAAGTACGAAGGAAGTACAATAGTTTGGGATGCATCGGAAGTATGGAGTGTGGAAATTTGGCTAAGTTTGAGAAGCCTTACCAGTTCACGTGTGGGATTCCTACTGATCCATGAGTGAGATTCCTACCAATCCACGAGTGGGATTCCTACCAATTCACAAGGAACCTTGTCAATTTGAGATCAACTTTTTACTTCAATATTTAGGACGAACACATATCTTTTGCAGCTACAAATATGCCAACTCTAGGCCATTTTTAGGGATCCCTTTTGCACTTTGGAACTCCATTACACAAGGAAACTACTGGATATCAATTACAACTATTTTTCTCTACTTTTCTAAGAAAAAATTGCATTGTACTTATAATCAAAAGTATAACCAGTCGATTGCTACAAGTGGACGTAGGAACGATTTGTCGAGCCACTATATAATTTCATGTCACTTTACTTTAACGCACTTTGTGAATACTCTATGAATGTTCTATGAATGCTCTGTGATTGATCTGTGACTGATTACTGAAGTTTATATCTAATTCTCATACAGATTCGGTGTTGGCGCGTGACTGACCAAAATTGAACGTCAACAGAAACATATGAGTTATTGTGGATAAACTAACCAAGAGGGCCCATTTCATTTCTACAAATCTACTAGGACAGTACCATTTTTAGCTGAGTTATTCATAAAGAATATAGCAAGGCTTCATGAAGTTCATAGTAGTGAGTGACAGGGATCCGTTGTTTACAAGTGAGTTTTGGAAAGTTTTCAGAAGGCAGTGAAAACGAAACTCAAGATGAGTACAACTTGTCACCCATAGATAGATGGACAAACCGAAAGGGTAAGTAAGATACCGAAAGACTTGTTGAGATCTTGTGTCCTGGACTTTGGTGGTTCTTGGGAGGATCATTTGCATTTAGTGGAATTTTCCTATAATAATAGCTCTCAAGCGACTATAAGAATGGCACCTTTCAAAGCTTTATACGGAAGATTGTGTAAATCACCATTATGGATGGAGGGCTAGTTCTTGGTCCAGAACTAGTGAGAGAAGCCGCATAAAAGATTGAGACCATTCGAGGTCGGACGAGGGGAGTTTAGTATAGGCAGAAGAGTTTCGTAGATAGAAGATGTAATAATTTGGAATTCTCTATTGGACAACGGCTTTTCATCAAAATATCACTAATGAAAGGCATGTTCCATTTCGCAAAAGTGGGGAAGCTTGTGCCAAGGTACGTTGGCCTTTCTCGGTACTGGAAAGGATTGGAAAGCTTACCTATCTAGTGGAGTTGCATGTAGACTAGCGGGTGCCCATAATGTGTTTCATATGTCGCACTTACAAACGTATGTGCATGGCCCTGATGCTACCATTGATCCAAAGGCATTGGAAGAGTTACTAGCGAGACTTGATTTGATTAATGTGAGACAACCGGTACGTGTTGTGGATGGAGATGAAAGGAGGTTGAGAAACAAGACGGTTAAATTAGTGAAAGTCCGGTGGAGTGTTGATGATAGAGACTATATTTGGGAAACAGAAGATAGGTGTAGGGGGACTTTTCCTGATTTGCATTCGGTACAATCTATAATGTTTTATAGATTAGTTAATAGTGAGGTATAAATAGCGATATATCAATCTTTCCGCCTCCAACCGCAACAATGGGGCCGTTATTTCCAATTTTCCTCCTCTTCCTTCCTCTGTTCAAAATAGTGTTGCCACGTCCTTGCCCCCTACTAAGATTTTAACTACAGTTTAGCTATTCTGCATGCTAAGATAGACTTGTTGTGTTATTATGTGTGTTTGATTGTATGTAAATGGGTGATAGGCATGCGGGACCCATTGTATGTTTTGGTTAAGGAATTTCGGGGGTGAAATTTCTTAAAGGGGGGAGGAATGTAACGACCCGCATTCCACGCATCGGAGGATCGTAGAATATTTATTCCATTCACATACAAAGTTGTATGGTCGTGTAACTTGGGGGAGCGACTATTGGGGTCATTTCCCATGTTCACGATTTTTGCCATTTTTACATGACCGTTTTGCCCCTAGCGAATTTTTTTTGCCCATAACTTTTGATTGGTAAGGAGTTTTGACCTGAAACCACTTCCATTGGATTCAAATGATGGTTTACCTTTCCGTAGAGTTGGTCACATTAACCAAACGGACTTACCGTTTGGGAGATATGGCTGAAATAAGGTTTGGAAGGTGAAAAACAGCTTAACCGGCTAATTAGGGTGATTAGCAGCTAGGTCCATAACCCATTTCAGAACTAGGGTTATAGGAGGGATGATAGGGTTAGGGAATTCAATTTTTATTCTTTTTTCAGTCGCCATTTACATTCTTGAAACCCTAACAATGGCCTCCACCTTCTAAATCACTCCCAAATCGCTTTCTAATCAAGGATTAAGCTAAGCTACATCAAATCAAGGCAAATCAACACCAAACTAGAGTTGGAGCTGCTGTGTTGCATAGGAATTCGACCCAAAATAGTAGTAAAGTTCAGATCTATAATTCGTTTGTGGCTAAGGTGAGTGATTTGCATTGTTTTTTACTAATTACGACTAATTAGGGGTGATTAGTGTTAATTAGCGAAATTATGCATGTTAACATTCTGGAAAAATATGTAAAAATTCTTAAATATTATTTTAGGGCTCTGATAAAAATTTGGGTTAATTTGGACATGTTTTGTTTATCCTACCATTAGATATAGTTAAACAGGATTAAGGGGAAAACCATGGGTTTTGGGTATGTTTGATTTAAAATAACCTATATGCTTGATGTTTTGACCTTGTTGATTGATCCTATATGTTGCTACTACTGTTTGGAATGCTTGTTTAGTAGAGTTAGAATGGTTGAAAACACCGTCGTATGGTGAGAATGGACGACATAAGCTTGTTGGGAATGCTGCAGAGATCCGGATCGGATCGGTGGATGGGATCGGATCGGATGGACCGGAGCGGTTGCATCTTCAGCAGCGTGAAAAAGCATGGCAAAAAGTAAGGCCACTTGCATTGAGTTGGAGTTGAAATCGGACCGGAGCTTGGCATGGGATCGGATCGGACCAACTGGAGAGCTAGAGGACCGAACTGATTCCAAGTAGGAGCATCGAACCGAACTGAGAGAGGAAGCCCGAACCGAACCGGTATCTGGAGGCGAAGGAAAACCGAACCGAAGTGGAGTGGAGCGCCAAATCAAAGGAAGAGACGTGGACACCGTATACCGAACCGAACCGAATTTGCTTCTACTTATACACGATGACTCTTCTGAAGACCAACTCCAATTTGACTAAAACCCGAGATGCAAAGGAAGTCCAAATGGGAAGTTATTACTCAGGATCCAAATGGGGATCAATGAGTTAACGTCATGAGTTGGGCTTTGCTGTGGGACGTGTGCAAAAGGGTTATCGATGTCTATAGTTTTGACTCACCACTGAGAGACAGATATTGGCTATGGATCAATGCAGTAGAGTTGTCATGACTCCATGGGGCAAAGTGATCATAATAGGGATATGAGCCAATGCAGTGGAGTTGTCATGACTCCATGGGGCAGAGTGGATAAAGCAAAGTATTAGTGGTCACGAATCAGTGCAATGGAGCTGTCATGACTCCATGGGGCAGAGTGATCATAACAAAGAATTGGGTGATCAAAGTGGTAGATATCGTATGCTTTACGCACTGAGTGAGATATGAGAGGATGATTTCTATGATTGATGTTTTCTATCACCATGACATGCACACCCCCTCCCTATTATTTTCACACCATGTGTTAGTGTCATCTTAGAGTATTTTACATCTTGTTGTGCTAACTCTGTGGTTGTAGGTCCAGATTCAAGTATGGTTATGTATACCTGTTATTGTTCTATTTTATTGTTTATCACTCATACCAGACTTTTGTATAACCCAGAGTTTTATGTCTCTTCTTATTACTCTGGGTGCTTCTAAACGAGCAGACTAGAGAAAAGTTAGCTAGTTATGCACGAGTAGCTGTCCGGAGACGAGCTTGAGGCTTATACGTATCACTCCCATATATTCTCCTTGTGTGGTTGTTGGTCACTACTTTGGGCATTAGTAGTGTACCTTCCTATTTTGCTTTAGAGACAGTTTTAAAAGTTGTAATAATGGTGGTTTGGATCATAAGCTGTATTTTGAATTTTCCGCTGCTATGATGGTTTAGTTTTCAGCTTATGCATTGTCTCACCTGTTTATATCAAGTTATGTTATTATTATTATATTTTGTTCCATGCGTTGTGAGATATAATACAGGTTCTTTGTTAGTTCATAGTTTCAAATTCCTTTTCATTGGCGACCGTCCTGTGCTGGTTGCACATCGGCACAGCGCATTTCATTGGAAATGTCGGCTGGTGCGGGGCGGGCCGTCACAGAATCCCTTATGAGCAGACAAAAGGCTAAAATAAGGTAGGCTGACGAAGGAATAGAAATACCGCATACTTTCATGCTGCTCTAAAAGTGAAGCATAATAAAGAGAATATCTTATCGATTACCGACAATTCAGGTACTTTTTTTAATCCACAAGCTGATATCCAGATTGAATTTATTAATTACTTTAGTGACCTTTTTGGAAATGTCGAAAACTTTGAACTTAATATTAAAGCTATTAACCCCATGCACCTTCCACGACTTAGCGACGAACACAGAGATCTTATATGCTCACCAATCTCTGATTGTGAGACAAAAACGGCCATGTTCTCTCTCAATGATAGCTCTAGTGGAGGCCCCGATGGGTTTAATGTTTTTTCTATCAAAAATGCTGGAACGTAGTCTCCTTGTAAGTTACTAATGCTATTAAACACTTTTTTAAACAGAGGTAAGATGTTAGGCTCCTTTAACAACATAATTATCGCCCTAATACCTATAGTTACAAATGCTTGTAATGTGAATGCTTTTAGACCTATTTCGTGTTGCAATACCATTTACAAATATATTACTAAGATTTTAGCTACTAGGATGAAGCTTGTTTTACCCTCCCTCATATCTAGCAATCAAGCTGCTTTCTTACCAGGCCGTAATATTTTAGATAATGTTTTACTTGCTCACGAATTACTCAAAGGGTACAACTCGAAACACATATCACCTCGAGTAATGTTAAAGCTAGATATTCGTAAAGCTTTTGACACAATTCAATGGACTGTCGTGATCAGAATTACGAGTTTCTATGAAACTCCCTCCTACTTTCAATGCTTGGATTTTTTTTCATGTATTAGTTCTGCACATTTCTCTACTAATGTAAATGGCTCTTCCGTTGGTTTTTTGAAAGTAGGCAAGGTATATGGCAGAGGGATCCTATCTCCGCTTATCTATTTATCATTGTGATGCAATTACTTACAGGCATGCTGAATGAACTGGTTGAATCAGGTAATTTTAAACTTCATCCCAAATGTAGAGAGCCTGTTATTACTTCGCTAATGTTTGCAGATAATTTAATAATCTTCTGCAAACCGGATGATAATAATACGCTCTCTAAAATCATGTGCACTCTTGACAAATTCTACAATATGACTGGTTTGCGTATTAATTTGGAGAAATCCGAATTCCCTGCTGCAGAAATTAATAATGATCATATCTCCCAAATTACTATGCAGACTGGCCTCAATTTCAATGAATCAACTATGTCATATCTTGGGTCGCCGCTTGCAACTTCGAGAATTACTACACGTCAACGTGCTCCTTTATATGTTAGAATCACCGAAAGACTTGAATGTTGGTCAACCAGGATGCTTTCGCAAGCGGGTAGAGTTACCTTAATCAAGTCTGTCATTATTGTCATGCACGTATATTGGGCTTGTACTTACATATTACCTAAAATCTGCTAATAATGTTGAGAACTGCATTCATGCGGTTTCCCTGGAAGGGAAATATACACATGAAATACTTAGCCCCGATCTCTTTCAAACTACTTGAAAATCCCATCAATAAAGGGGGGAGGTTAGTTATCACTAATATGTGCACATGGAATAGGGCAACGCTTGGGAAACATTTAAGTGACATTTTAATTGAAAGGAAAGCGTGTGGGTTGAATATGTATTGAAAACGACGACGTACTGCACTGTGGTTTGTAAAAGTGGTATGAATTGGGCATGGCAAAGCCTAATTAAGCTTAGAAATGTGTTTTTCCATTTTTCAAGTACGGTCCAAAATATTTTAATTCTATAAACTTTTGGAACGATCCCTGGAGTGAATTTGGTGTAATACTATCGAACTCTATGTCTTACCTTAATATGATGCAAAGCGGTATTAGCCTCAATAGCAATATGGCAAACTTCATGCAAAGAAATCAGTTGCGTCTGCCTGTCACCGCGAATCAGGAGGTGGAGTATGTCTGGGCTAATATTAGGCGCAATTGGATCTCATCTGATGCCAACGCTATTGCTATTTGGAAGTTCAAAGGTGATCAATTTACAATTAAAAATATGTACATTAATCTTCTTGGTGCTTCAGTTTTATCTGTTTGCAGCTGGCACAAAGTAGTTTGGAGGAAAGACAATCCGGCAAAGGATAATTTCAGTCTCTGGAAAACTGTGCACAATGCAACTATGACTAATGACAAGCTCCGTACCAGAGGGATGGAATGGATCTCGTTTGCAGCTTATGTCGTGCAAATGATGAACTGCTAGCCATTTATATTTCGAATGCTTAGTTATCCGGAAGCTATGGACTGAGACTCTTGCTCAAATTGGAAGAACAAATGCGCAAAAGCAATAGCAAGCTTGAGTGGCAAGAAATTAAATCAAAGGCCAGAGGAAGAAGTTGCAAATCAAGGAGATATACTTATGTTCTCAAAAAGTTTGTCAGGCGCATTTGGACTCAGAGAAACCTTCAGATTTTTGATAATGTGCGTGCACTGAATGACATTCAGCTTAATCAGATCCTATGGCATGACATTAAAGATGGATTAAGATTTCTGAAATTTGCATATGATCCGGGAATTTTTGGAAGCTAACTTGTACTGCCTCTTGCAGTTTTTGTAATTATGTGTTTTGTTTAGTTCCTGTTAGTGTTGATATACCGTGTTGTCCCTGTTTTCTTTTATTTGCTTTTATGTCTCTGTTACTATGTAATCGTCTTCGGTATATTAATAAAAATGGTAGGGGCACATTCAACCGTGTCGACTTTGCCAAAAAAAAGTTAATAGTGAGATATGCTAGTATATGTACATGATAGCATTGCTTACAAGGCTGCTATGATTGCTTAGCTTATTTTTGTCCTTAATAGAATTTTGAGGACAAAATTCTTTTAAATATAGGAGGATGCAGTACCCCTAAATTTAGATAACATTATTCAAGAATCAACTAATCGAAATTAAATGGGAATAATGCGGTGGAGGAGGAAATGGGGTTTGTGCTTAATAAACTAACTAGTAGGTTTCCTTAGAAACAAATCAACTAAAATATATATAAGGAGGGGGATATGAAAAGGGAAAAGTGGTAAACTTTTGACTCTTATATACAAATATATATATACATATATATACATATATATATATATATATATATATCATTTTCTACCCAGTTGGTTTCACTCTCATTCATTCTCTAAAACCTAAAGAAAAATAAGGGAGGTCAACCATTAAAGCTAGAGAAGAAGGAGAAGAAGAAAAGAAGGCTAGGATATAAAGCTTGGAAAGCTATATCAATAAATCTCGTAACCTCTATTAATCAAGGTGAATGATACTCTTACTCGTGTATTTCAGTTATTGGGTTATATCTGAAAATGTTGTGTGTTCGTGATGGTTTTTCATTATTGAAATGACGTTATTTGATGGTTATCAATAACTATATTTGATATAAACTATATGCTTGTTACGCATGAAGATGGATAGGTTATAGATCTAAACGTAAAGTCAAAAATCTCCAAATGCTAGAAATTTTGTTATGATGTTTATTTTATGAATTGGGAGATGAGTTTTGAATTTCATAATTTTCAATGATTGCATGAATACATTGTAAATTTTCTACGTTTGACTAGCTTAGGAAAAACTTACAAGATTAAAACGTTAATATATACATATAAATATTTTATACTTTGTTGGGTATAAAGTACTGTAAAAGTACTGTATTTCAGCCCGTATTTTATTTACAAGCCAATAAGAATATGACAACTATGGTAAAGTAGGTAGAAGGTATCACTTCATAAGGAAATAAATCAGTTTTATCTGTATTTACTGTCAGTGCCACTACCATATCTAGAAGCAACGTTCCAATATTTTCGAAGTCACCCCTCGGTAGCGCTGGATACTTGGACTACCACAAGTATGGTATAAGAAGTATTCAGGCTTCCGCCTCTTACCTTTTGGATGGGTTTTCGATTCTGATATTTATACATTTTGAAAGTTTACTGCTCTGCAAGAGGCCTTCACCTCCACTCTTTTGGCAGGGACGAAGATGCGTCTTTTCTAAGAAAGAACTGCCTTGTATAAAGGACCTTACACCTTTCAGCGAAACAAGAACGAAGTCCTATCTACTTTCAAACCTAGAGCTTATGCTTCCAAAACCTTTGAAGTCATTGCCTATGACGGCATACCTTTATAAACTGGTTTTCCAACTTTCTTCCTTGGACGTGGTATATGGTCAACAAGGAAGTCTCTTCTAACTAAAACGCTTTGAGGCTTCGCCTCCATGGCTATTGATGTTGGCAGTGACAACAAGGAGAGTTTTACTTAATGATTTCACAATTGGAGTCAGAGGTTTCTGTCTCTACACCCTGCCATCATGGTTTTGACGTCAGGTCTTGATAGGTTGCTTGATTGCATGGATCCGAAAGGGGTATATTTCATGGGAACTGTAGAGTGACAGAGCGGCTTACCTTTGGAGTAAATTGACTGTTGGTCTTATACAGCCGAAGAGGGTTACCTTTCGAAGCTATTTGATTATTTATCTTCGTAGTACACCATCAAAAGTTTCACATGCTATTTAGTGGGCAACCATAGATTCGACATTTGCATTTGTGTGAACATTGAAGGGAACCAATTAATTTAAATGATAAAGGGATGAGTCTTTGGTTGCGCTGTTAGCAAGGGTTTACTTTGCGAAGCATGGGAGGGGATCGGAAAGGGAAATAGTTCTGCTACCTAGAAAGGGGTTACCTTGAGATGCGCAGTGCGGAAACCATGTAGTATCGGTTCCGCTGTTAGTGAGGGGGTACCTTACGAAGCATGGAAGGGAACCGGAATAAAGAATGAAAATGATAGTGAATCCTTAGAAACCGTTAAGATGTGAAGTCGGAAATAATGGGGATGTGATTGTGCGTCGCATATTGCAATTTACATTGTCACTTATGTAATTGTGGCTTTCGTACTAACTATTGAAGTGCAGGAGCTCAGGGTTGTTTTTGGTTATAGCCTGATACTAGCGAGGGTGAAGCCCGTTTCGTAATATGGCATGGTCCAACTATATATCTTTATGTCGGATATAAACCATTATTATTCACAACAGTCTTTTAGCTGATCTGAAATTTTTGTTTTCCCCTTTAACTCTTAGGTGCTCATTTGAGTAGGTTGAAGGTTAAGGACTTTCAGGTTCTTCGAATAAACTTGTGGAGGTGAGTAGGAGGCTATAGCTAATTAAGAGCACCGCTGTCTATTTTGTTTTTTTATTGTATGTATCGGCAATTGCCTATATGTTTAGACTCTTGTCAATTGAGGGGCATCTGCATGTCTCTCTCGGGGATAATATTTTGTAATAAGTCATTTTCTTCTAAACGGGTTATGCGAAAGGGGTGATAACTTGGAACGATTGTCAATGAATGTTTTATGAAAATTTTCATAATTTTGTGTCATTTGATATTATGGTTGATTAACATCCAAAAAAAATTCACTAAAAGTTGACACTCATTTGCAGGGTTTAGCTTTCGGTCTTAGAGAATTGGATGTTATAGTCTGTATCAATCCCTTGAACCTTGGGGGCATGCCTCCCAATCGAATGGACACAAGAGTAGTAAAGTCTATGGCTAATTTGGACGCTCCGATGGGAGCTCAGAATGTCAGTTGGAGGTTGTTCTAGATGATAATGATGGATTTGCATATGTAATCCTTCGAGCTATGAGGGGCGTATTAGCAAATAGAGAAGTGGTCAATGTACATCGGATTATGCTCAGTCCAAACATTAGAGAGTCAAGGAATCCACCAAATCTGAAATCACCGGTGCTGGAGGTTTATAGATGGAGGATGGATTTGAACGTATATCTGATGTTATAGACAAGGCATATGAAAATGTTATGGGCATCCGAAGAAGTGATGGCCAAATGCTTTCCGCTCTTCCCATCAAATATAGATGCATTATGGTTCATCCAAACAGATCGATTGGCGGTTGGACAAAGCTGGTTGAAAAGTTTACGTGATAATTAGAGGTCCATATCACGTGAACCGAAAACGTAATCATTTTGATTGCAGTAAAATAGAGGATGGGAGAGATTCTGTCAAAATTTCTAGAAAAGTTCAATACAGTGGCGGCGTCGGTGGATCGACCAGATCCGTCGATGGTTTTAATGGCAGCGGTATTTGGTTTATTGAATAACACATATTTTAAGGTTTATTTAGAACGGGATCCCCGAGGGATCTCGACTTCTACCATGAAGCTGACAGATTTCTAAGGTAGGAAGATGCAAAGGCAAATCAAGAGGCCTTAGAAGTAATGTTGTTAAGGACGGAGGACCGTCCAACTCTGAAAAGGATATAGAAAATGGAAGGTCGAGGATGGATGTAGTCCATCAAATAGTCAAAGGAGAGTACTGACATTCTCTTTTTATACATACTTGAAAGTTAGTTCAGAAATGATCTTCGGGGAAACATGGGAACGCCTTCCATTTTGAGGTCCAGTTAGTAGGGAGCTCGACAAAGGTGAGCAAACATCTGAAAAACAATCACTTTGTTTCATGATATGGATGGACATGACACAAAAGAGTAGACACTTAAAAGATATAATAGAGTAACATGTTAGAAATGGACAGCTGACGTAGTTTGTTCGAAACAGGATTGCGACAATGAAACATGAGTAGTCATCAACTGTACGGGATATGAGCGAATCTGAACCTAAATTCCGTGGATGAATCATCATCACCTGATGATTTGAATAAGGATTCGGATAATGAAATGGTTAAGCCTCTAACACATGTCCGAAAATTGGAGAAATCCCTAGACATGCTCTACGATGATGATAAACCATTGGATTTTACTTTAGCTTTTTTCGATAAATCTATAATAAAATGACTAATTCACTTACATGTGTACAGGATTAGGACTTGGCTCGTAGGCACGCTCTGAGATGACGATAAATCATGAGCTTTTTTGAATTTTAAATAAACTTTTATCTTTAGACTTCAATAAAATCGCTTTTCGAGTATGGATTATGGTTGTGAGGTGCGAAATTGAAAACTGGATTTCTACTTCAACCACTCCCCAGTCATTAAATACTAGTTGTGCTTAGCAAGGTTACGGGTGTCTCGGTAATGAGGCGCATAATTAATCATCGAGTATGAACAATGCTCAGCAACAGTAAGCCATTTTGTTAGGACTTGCCAAGGTCATCTACTCATGTCGATAAGTGTGGATTACGCCAGGTAAGATTCATGTCGCTTCGTCGGGACTTAGCGAAGCTACTTGATCGGTCGTCAAGCATGGATTATGCTTAGCAAGGTTCAGGTCATCTGGATAATGGGGCACCTGATCGTCATCGAATATGAATTATACTTGACAAGGTATGGGTCTTCCTAACAATGGGACCGCCCGCTAGGTCTTGAATATAGATTGTGCTCGGCGAGAGTGCGTAAAGGCTAGAATCGTCCAGTGTGGATTACGCTTAACAAGGCAATACAAGGATAGCCGAGTGTGGATTGCGCTCGACATGGAAGGCTATAATCGTTGAGTATGGACTATGCACGATAGGTTCTGAAAAGACCAAAGGTCAACCTGACGAGGTCGCAAATATCAAGGATCAGCCCAACAAAGCCGAGAATTTATATATCAACTCAGAACATCGACAGACATGGATTTGATATGGACATGGATTGCATAAACGACCCGACGAGATTGTGCTTTCAGCTATCAACTCGAAATGGCCATGAATCGCATAAAAAATCCGAAGAGATTACAAACGTTGAACTTATATAAAACACATCTTCCACAACAAGATATGTTTTGCGAGCAAGCGTTAATCCGCCTTCTGACTAGGGCGTTACACGAAACCCCGATACACAAATTACTCAACCATCTTGGCTGATGGCTCGGATAGATGGTCAGGACGCTCAAGTACGAATGAAGACGTGAAGCTACAAACAATTAGATTCACTCAAAAGGTACCCTGGAATTGGCTAAGTCTGAAGAAGGCTCTGAAAAAGTCGGGGATTAGTACATATCTGAAGCACAGAACCTTAAACTTCAAACCTAGAGAAAACACGTCACAAACTCGAAAACCGAAGGGCAATCGGAACAACTAAGCACACAAAAACAAAAGATCATGATAGTACCTACTAGCCTACGGGTCGCACCCTTGTTGGATACAACCATAAGGATCGGTACCGATCCCTCTTGAGGGATCAAAATCGATCCCTAAATGATGCGACGATCCAAGCCCTACTTTTTAAGACCTGATCTTCCTACTATGGTGGTCTCCTACATGATTCCAGACTGATCTAATAACTCCTACAACTATAAGTAGGAGACTTATACATTCAAAAAAGGAATCTTCTGTTTTTCACGTGAAAACTCTGCCATTCATTGAAAACATCTTTCTCTCTACAATCTTACATAAAAGCAACTGTACTTTTAGTTAACAGTATGAATAAACATAACTACAAGCAGACATAAACAAAAATTTGTCGTACTATAAAAATCGTATGTTCACTACTGTTACTACTTTGTCTATGATTGAATTTTTGACCGTGGATTGTTGATTTTGATTTATAATCTATAATTATACTTACTCAAGTGTTGGTACTTGTTTGACCAAGAATAAGCCTAACAAATGGCAAATAACATTTTCCAAAAAGCAAAATCAAAATTAAAGAAACTATCGCTGATATACCTTAAAACATTGATCGTTCATTTGATTAGATGATCCACTGACAAAGGATCACGTTTCACTTTAAAGAGAAAGGGTTTTTGTGCTTTATTCCTCCAGTTCTAACAGCCAAGAGCGATGCTATGCTCATTTCTCATCTTATTTGTTCCATTAAGGCCACTCAACCATTTAAATGGAAACCACACAAATGAAGCTGAGTTTACACGCTTTCAACGCATTTGCTATCAAGCTCATCTTCAACGTTTTTGCACTCTTTTTGTAACTTTCAACCTATTCGAAACAATTTTTGAAATCTATGGTTGAAAGACCCACTAACTTGTATTTTCAAGTTAAACAACAACAACAAAAAAATAAAAATAAATAAATCAACAAACTTCGCTTTATATATACAAAATACATTCGCATTCCAAAGGTACATCAAACTTTGAGGGAAGATTCAAATAGAAACGATCCATTAAACA
Organism: Allium sativum; assembly: GCA_030737875.1. Taxonomy (NCBI): domain Eukaryota; kingdom Viridiplantae; phylum Streptophyta; class Magnoliopsida; order Asparagales; family Amaryllidaceae; genus Allium; species Allium sativum. The sequence goes on along the minus strand of CM060921.1, from coordinate 143,144,668 downwards.
CGTACAAAACCTCCCCCGGACTTTAATTCTTTTACTGCCACATCCGTTTAAAGAACACGAATGGCAACAAAAGCTAGTATCAGTTTACGATGTCTGAAGAACTATCTTGGTATACATTATTCATAGCTCTTTACAACTGCTTTAATTAACGTACTTGCACAAAATATATAGAAATGACTACCATCATAAAACTTGCTCGCCTCCAGTACGTACTAAATGCTGAACCGAAAAAATCACTGTAGAAAATAAAGATGGGAGATTGATACATGTCAAGAAGAATGTGAAACGGCAATACAGCATATTGAACTAGTCAAACAGATGTGTCAAAAGATACTAACTCTAAAAGTAGTTGACTTGACATCTATTGTTTATGAAGCAGTATATATGATTACTTTTCCCTTCTTTTTTTGGAATTTCATAGCAAATGAAATTGTATTATATGTATAAAGAGTTGACGGTGATTCTAGTAGTATCTTTTTGGTTGTACCACCCTTGCTATTATTGCATTCTGCAATATGCTCTATTTATTTCAGTACAATCATACACGTCGGATATGTACAATGAAAACATGAAAATTACTTTATTTTGAATCCTTGTTCCTCAAACATGATTCTATTTCTAAAGGTTAAAATATCTCGAGAAACCTCAACATCATATCAGTTGTTTTCTCAAAAATGGATGCACTAGCATGACGGTTAAAAAAATATAAAAAGTTTGCAATCCAAAGATTCAACATTTCACAGTCTGCCAGGGCAGAAAGCAAGCTAAGGGTGAAAAGCCAAACTAACATGAAAGTGTGTTTAGAATGTCACAACAAATCTTACCAAGTGTGTGTGGGGGGGGGGGGGGGGGTTGTGAGAGAGCTAGAACCACGCTCCATGGCACCCCTATTTCAAAGTGTTCCATTGCACTTCATTTGTAGCCATTCGTTTACATTTAAATAAGTTAGTGCGTAGACAGAGAAGCAGAAACTTATGGTTGAAATCATGAAGCATTTAGAGATGTTGCACTATTTGGGGTGCAACAGATATGTATGTGTGTGTGTGTGTGTGTGTGTATATATATATATATATATATATATATATATATATATATATATATATATATATATATATATATATATGAGAGAGAAGCGTTCTGCGGCACCCCTACCCTACCTACACTAATCCAAATACAGCAAGATTTTGTAGATGTTCAATCCTTATTTATATTATCATCTATCCAAAATTTGAACTCATTCCGACATTTGTAAAATAATATAATTGATGTTTAAATTTAACGGTCTGAATAAATGTCTGAACGATGAATGATTGAGCTAAAATTTTGAAAATGTTACGAATGTCGAAATGAACACAAATTTTGGATAGATGATAATATATGTTGATTGAACATTTACAAAATCTTGTTAGATTTGGATTAGTGTAGCTCACGATGTGATAGGAGTGCTGCAAAACAGGGGTGCCCCGGAACACGCATATATATATACACACACACACACACACACACACACACACACATACATACATACAATAGGATACTTCAACCTCTATGGATGTGCAAGTCAAGGAACCAAACCTTGTCCGGATATTTCTACCTCTATGGAGATTCTGGAGTATATACACGAAGTTCCATAAATTACACTCGTGAAGCATCTGGTCGTTGAGGTGCTGAAGGTTTTATGAGTGGCTTTAATAATTCCATGATGTTGTAAAACGAAGGCCTCTTCCATGAATCGCTGTATGATAAATGTTAATATTCAATGCTAGTTGCAATACATATTGCACTCTGTTGTTGTAAATGTAAACCTTTTACATTGTAATTTTATTTTTAATAATAAATAATTGGTGCATCAAATGCCAAGTCCAAAATAGTCTATTTTATTTATCTAATGTTGCAAGCTTGATTCTCGATCAGGACAAATTTTCATCTTATTTCGTGTATTCCTTGTTCTCATTTCCATTACTTAATGTATTCCTTCTTCTTTTACCTTAAATTATATTGAATGAACGTTCTATTTTGATTTTTACATAATTTCCACTTGTTATATGGAAAGTGGTTTCTTTTAATATGAATTGTTTTATTAAATCAAAAATAAAACTAATTTCCTTAAGTTTTTTACGATTACTGCTTCCATACAAACTAAAGTTTATAAAATATGAAAGTAAAAGTTGGGAATATCTGTTTAGACATAAAATATAGACACGGTTGATGACACAATGAATCTCCACCGTTAGATTTCCCCCGCTTTCCACCTTCCATATAAAGACAAAATAATCCAACCTTCGAGATTTTATCTTTCAATTTGTCTCAAATCTTGTGTCTAATAACCAAGCCCTAAAATATACATGTTAACCTCTTTAATTTATTTCTATAATGTAGCAGTAAAAATATATTATCATACCACTGATTTCGCCTAATTTAAAATAAATACCACTAAAAAAATATGAACAGCATGTATTTCTTATTAAGATATTTTATTCATACGTGCATCGAACATGCCAAACCACTAGTAGTTAAGACTTGAGAAAACTAGAATGTCAAAAGATTCGAACACTATATACTTACTCAGCCCAACATGCCTCGATTATTGAAGCTACTTGTGGATTTACATCGCTTGGAATTTCAAGTCTCTTGCACTTGAAACCAACTGCAGCAACCACCTGGAAAGAGAAGCCAGTTTGTTAAAATAACATCCAATTATAAGAAAATTTTGGTGGTTATAATGATGTCTCTTTCGAACTCTTTATCCAATTAGTAACAAGTTGTGAAGAAATGTAGAAAGACACTACATTATAATCTAGCCCTGAATCTTGAGATAGACAAATAATAAACTTCTGTGTGTGTGTGTGTGTTAATTGCAGTTGTCAAATGAAGCAGAAGCAGCATGTTTACAACTATAAAATGTAGTCACTGATTAATAATGACATCAGTAAACTAGAAGTTTGTTCCCAAAATCCTTTATAAGCGTTCTTTTATCAGGTTCGTCAGCAGCAACAGTTCTACAGCATCAATATTCAAATAAGAATGGATGTTTCGTGAAAGGAAATGATATTGCTTATACCTGTGCTGGATTTAGCGTTGTCCATGGTTGTTGCAGTGTCATAAGCTCCCATAATATTATACCAAAACTATAAACATCAGACTTCTCATTTGATGGTTCATCTCGGAGCACTTCTGGTGCCATCCATTCAGGCTAGTAAATATTGTAGCAGTGATTATTTATTAGAAATTTCAAAGAAAATGTGTTTAATCTTAAAAACTTATGGTAACCTACTGTTCCAGCAAGAGACTTCGAGGAGAGGTATGTGTTTGCTTTCATGCGTGAGAGACCAAAGTCGCATATCTAAAGATAAATATTTATTCAAATTTTGGTATCAAAATGTAAAATATTCAACAGAAAGTGTGATGCTAATCTGACTGATACATCGTGTCATGCAATGCAAGATAGTAAATTTCAAAATATCCAGTACCTTTCACCAAATTTTGAACTATTTACATAAATTTGAGTATTGAATTTAAGATACAAATTGAGATAGTCTAAAGAAAATTACTCATTGCACATTTTCTTGAAGGAACATAGAATTTCAACCTTCATGGTATGTAGTCGATATTTTCCCACAAATTTAATCGAATGTAATCACATACGTCCAATGAGGATATAAAAAAAATGTAGAACGTAGTACTGTTTTGCAGAGCAAAAGTCTTACTTTGACCGTATATTTTTTATCAACCAAAAGGTTTGGAGACTTCAGATCCCGATGAACAATTGGGGGATTGCGCTTATGAAGATAATTCATTCCCTTTGCCTGTTTATATCAACACATGATACACAATTTGAATCAAGTAATTGTCATCCCGGACACAAAATTAAACAAGCAGGATACAAATAGTAAGCATAATTATACAACTTTATAACGCACCACATCAAATGCCATAGCTAATCGGCGTCTCTCATCTAGAACTTCCCGTGCACCTGGTCTATGTAAAAGCCTGTATAAACTTCCTCTGCAATGAAAATAAAATAAAATAAAATAGTTAGTCAGACAATCACTCATTTATCGCATGAGAACTTAACCAAAGAGGCAAAACTGAGTATTTTCCTTTTATATAGAGAGGAGCACCTGGACAAATATTCTGTGACAATTGATAAATTGGGAGGCTGAGTAACTGCACCCATGTAAAGAACAATGTTTGGATGTCGTAAACTTTTCATTATTGCAACCTAGAAATGTAAACCAGTGATAGTTTATATGAGTAATAAAATAATACCGAACAAAATTTTCAGGCATAAAGAGCTTTAGATCAACAAATGGTTTCGGTCTTCTTTGTTTGTAGTAATAACATTTTTATTGAGCCATTAACAGAAACATGTGCTTCTAGTTCACTTAATAAATAATCAAGCCACGTATCCAAGAATATTGCATTTTGAAATAAATAAACCAATAACTGAAAATTATATGAGAATTTGAACAAAGGAAAGCATCATTTTATGCTATCATGCATGTTATCAGAATTCGAAATAATTATGACAAAATACAATATAAGCATTCTATAGATTTTGTTAACCTATATATTACCACACCTTTTCTCCATTAACAATGTATATTCAACTTGCTTGCTTGAGTGTTTATTCCATATGGTAGACATATCCCGTCAACCTCCTCCAACAAAAGAAAATTGAAGATAAATTTCATGATTCGGCTGTCAAGGACCACTAACTCAAGTGACAGGCCATAAAGTGCTCTGGACCGAAGTTCTAGTGGTTTTGGATTCGGACCTCTTGAACAAGGTCAAATGCCCAGCTGCTCAATTTGAGTCTTAAATGTATCGGAACAAGGTTTCGGTTATACATATGTATATCTTACTAATTTTTTAACATAAGTAAAATTTCCAACTTTTAACAAACTTCCTGATTCAACCTTCTTCGTTTGCCTATGCTGTTGGCAACTTGGGGCTCACTGCAGTGGTTGAAGCATGAAGCAAATGTGGATTACATCTAACAAATTTTGGGGTTTTCTACTCAACAGCAAGAAACACATACATTTTTTTAGAACGTTTTACTCACCCGCCACTTGCACACATCTTAATGTGTAAGCTTTACAGGAACATACCTTCAGCTGCTACCTGATTCCTTGCCATGTGACCAACAACGATAATAAACTAATGTTCCTCTTTTCTTTTCCTCTCATATTCCCTCTTTTTTCCAGCATCTTTTTTCAATTTTCATCTTCTCTCGTTCACCCACCTTGTTTTTAATAATAGGTGGGACTTATATTGGTAGAAGACTAAGACTGAAAAAATAACAAGGAAAATGGATCTCACCGTTGTTAATTGGAACGACTGATATAACATATTTAGCATTAACTCAGGAAAATGTTGGCAGTGGGCTTGAATTTGTACACTAGCTGAGTGTTGCTTCCATGAAATGTCCAAATTTGATTTAAATCCCACCAAAACACATCTAGACTCCAAAATGCTGGGAACAACTTTTACGACTTCCTTGCAAATAGGGAAAGCTAAACGATACAATACATCGATTCTAGTGCATTGATACCAACACATATCTTTGATATACCCACAGAAATGGTTTACTGTGTTCATGGGCATGCAATTTGCATCACTTTGCTTATGTCTATTGCTCTCCAAAATATTGTCGACAAGTTTGATTAATTATTGCAATGTCAGTGTCACATGTTAATCCTAGATATCTAACTAATTATTTTTCTCCCCCTCTATGAACGAAATTCTGTTTCTTTTCCACATAATTTCATTTTGTCATCAATAATGTCTTAATTTTATATTTTTACCAATCTTTTTCCACTAATCTTTTCTGTACATATCTGCATCATGGGCATTTTTATAGCTTAAAATATTTTCTTACATTCCTTCAATTATTTCTCTTCTGTTGAAATTTGAATAATAAGTAATATCCTTTTATTAGGCCAAGTGACTAGCTAAATATTAAAATCTTATGAGTTGTAATATGTATCTTGAACAAAAAGTAGTGCTGTAGGTCACAAACTGAAAATAAGAACCAAGTCAAAATACTCAAATGACAAATGCTGAGATCTCGTTGACAGACCTCCGACAATATTATTATTTTTCTAAATCACAGAGAACCAAGCATGTGCTCGTAAACTTTGAGGGAGTATGCAATGAGCACCCAACACGATGCTCAGGATTAATGATGGGATGAGCATCAATTGGATAGTAACATACCAATATTGAATCAAGAAGAGTCTGATACGTCAACTCCTCCAACATCACTGTAAATTTCTGTTATCAACTGGACCAATGATAAACAGTAAAAATAAAAGGATCATACAGCCAATCATCCCCCACCCACCACCACCACCCTCAACTCCCCACCCCCCAAGAGGGGGTCCTCTTTTCTTGCAAACAAAATTTCTGTTATTAGTGTGGTGTACAAATGCCTACTGGTGTAGTACTTCTTTGTCTTACTTTCAAAGTGTTGGTTAGAAGTGCCTTTCTATCCCCGGCAGCTTTGATCCATGCATAGCCACACAGGTTAAACCTATTTAGCAGTAGGGATGTCAAATGGGTCATGTAGGACCATATGAGGGTCAAGCAAAATTTGATCCAACGCATTTATTTTGATCCATTTAACATAAAAATTTACCTGACCTAACTCACCTATTATGTGGGTTAGCCATTTAACTCATCTAAACGTATCCTATTATTTTCCAGGTACAACCATTAGTCATCTTGGGAAATTATAACATTCGTTCTGAAGAGAAAGTATCTGAGTGTTTCTTATTGTCTGTAATTTAGGTGGGAGTTCATCGGTCGAAGTCTTACCCGATTCCGAGGCAGTATGAAGAAGTTACTGCAGTTCGAACAAAAAAAAGTGACTTATGTGTAGGCGGGGTTCAAATATGAGAATATTGTTAATTATTTTCTAAGTAAAAGTGTTAGTCACCTTGGAGAACTACAATGCACGTTTACAATACAAAGTATCCGAGTGTTTCAAACAGTCCGTAATTTAGGTAGGAGTTCATCGGTTGATGCCTCGTCCAATTCCGAACTAGTACGAAGAAATTACTGCAGTTTGAATCAAAAAAAGCAACGACTTTGTATGTAGACGGAGTTCAAATATGAGAATTTAGCCTATTATTTTCTAAGAGTCCGTTTGGTAAACAAAAGCAATTGTTTGAAATACGAAAATTTAAATTCTGAAATTTGAAATTTAAATTTTGAACTTTGGAAATATTTGAAATTTTGAAATATGAATTTTGAACTTCTAAAAATATGAAAAATTAAAATTTTGACAAGTTAAAATTTGTAATTCGAAATTTAGAAATTTGATATTTAAAAACTGAAAATTTAGAAAATTGATATTTAAAAACTGAAAATTTTGAATTACGAAGTTTTGAATTTTGTAAATTTGAAGTATGAAATTTTGAAACTTTCGAAATTCGAAAAATCCAAATTTTTGTATTTTGAAAATCCTAAAATTTAAAATTTTGAAAATATAGTTAGGAGTTCGTCGGTCGAAACCTAGTCTGGTTTTGAAAAAAGTTACCGCAATTTAAAAAAAATAGCGACTTCGTATGTACGGAGTTAATTGGGTTACCCATTTATAACCTTTTTAAAAATAGGTCAACCCTGTTATGACTCATTTAATAAAAATTCATAAATGGGTTGACCCAACAAGGTTGTTAGGTGGGTAAATGGGTATGAGTAAGTTTTGACAAGTCTATTTAGCAGATGTGCATACTTGACTAATAGTGGTTAACGCCAGTCAACATCTCGGTGATATCTAAGCCAAAATTATACATAAATTTAGAAAATTATATTAATGATTTTTATGTGTTTGCCCCCAACCATGTAGATTTGCTCTTTGTGTCCATGTAGTTGAAAACTATTAGTCACATATCCAACTTGCTAGATGCCACTCATAACATCAAGATGTTTGACTGACTTATTTTGTACCATAAATGTTAAGTTACAACAGAGAACGGTTTTTCAAGATTTCATTTAATATTTTGGATTGTTTCTATTACTTAAGTAGCCTGAGCGAATTAAATTTTAAATATCAATGTGAGATATTGACCATATCTATACTTGTTTCAAGGCAAAGATTTTGTCCAACAAATGATATTGTATGTGAAATTTTTGAACATAGATCCACGTTTTTAAAGTCATGCCATAACTTGATTTCGTAAGATTCCATCTAGAGACGAGTGCAGATGTGTTACATATAAAGAAAATTGCTACCTCTCGTAAAAATTCATTGAAGCGCTCCTGATGAAAATCCTGTTCCATGAGTATCTTCACAGCAACATCCTGCCAAGAGTTGCAAATCTTTAACAAACGGAAAATGACATTAGTTGACTTTTAGTGTAAACCACATGAAATAGCCATAATAAGCAATAACTTTTCTGTTCTACCAGACTGCACGAGCTTGGTAAATGTAACAAATATAGGTTAACACATTGAAGAAAAACTTCAACACAATGCAAATCATGTCATAAGTTTCCAAATAGTCAAACAGTTAAAAATGTATTATAACATCTGAAACGAACCGATCCATTCCAATCCGCACGGTGGACAGTTCCAAAAGAACCTGAAATTGCAGGACAATAAAAGGTTAACATGCAAATTAACTAAAATTCATTTGAAAACATAACAAGTGATCATGATCTCCCACTTAGCATCTCCAATTCTTAGGAATACATAGCAGAATGTAGAAGGAAATGACAGACTTCTCGTTGGCTATCTTAATACAATTGCACTGGATGTTTAAGCACAAACTAATAAGATAAAAGATGATCCTTTTCTTCAGATATAGCGAATTTAAGTCTCGTGATTTTGGTATGTTTCAACAAAGAAAGTACAAATACAAAATTTGATGTTAGAGCTTCTAATGCAAGGAAGGCATTTCAGACCAATAGGTTCAATGGATAAAACAAATGGGACCTTAGAACCTTTAATGTTAGAACTCTTAACCATTATGATAACCGGAAAACAGGTTCAATGGACAAAATAAACCACAAAAGGGGGCTTAGAGCCTTATGGTTGGACTAATATTGTAGAGAGAAAGAGTGTGTATGAGCCAGGATCCGCAACCCCCTAATTTTCACCACGTTCTCATTTTAAATTATTCAATTCTTTCTCTCTTTCCATGAACTTAATTATTTAAATCGGAAAATGTGGTGAAAATCAAGGGACTTTGGATCCATCCTCTACACTATATATATACATACACACACACACACACGTGTGTGTGTGTGTGTGAGGATGTCTATATAGACACAAAATTCAAGTCATTGGATTAGTTTGTCTTTATGTGGGGGTGGAAATCAGGGGGCAATCTGAGGGTGGAGATTGCATCATCAAGATCATGTCTATTTTTTGTGTTCAAACAGCGTCTATATAGGCACAAAATTCAAGTCGTTGGATTAGTTAGCCTTTATGTGGGGGTGAAAATCAGAGGCAATATGAGGGTGGAGATTTTGTGTCATTAAAATTGTGTCTGTTTTTTGTATTCAAATAGACTCTCTCTCTCTCTCTCTCTCTCTCTCTATATATATATATATATATATATATATATATATATATATATATATATATATATATATATGTATATGTATATATATATATATATATGTATGTATGTGTGTGTGTGTGTGTGTGGTCGTAACATTCTAGTGTTTTGGAATATGATTCTTTGACATATTCATGATTTTTGCATAATTCTTTTGTGATCATTTTGCCATTGGAAAGTTGTATTCCGGCTATAACTTTTGATAAAAGCCGAATTAGACACTCTAACATGTCTCATGGCTTCAAGATGGTGGTTTCTCATTCCAAAGAGTGATCATATGTATAAATCGGATAAGTAGCTTAAGAGAAGTAGCAATTTTGAATTTTGGAGACTACTAATCAGATTTAGAGTAGTGCTAATGGGTTGAAATTAACAAACTTATTAGTCCGATCATCTTCAACAACAAAAAAGAGGAAGAGGTTCATTTGATGTTTCCCTCTAATTCTCCTATCAGCCTTAAACCTAACTCTACTCTAATTCACCTTCAAATTCACAAATCTACAATCAATTCTTCACCAAATCATCTTTAATTGATAATTAAAGATTAGATCTACATTTATTGACTAGATCTCTCTACTTTGGTCCAGCGTTCACAGGATCGCTTGATATCTGAATTGAATCTCTAATTGATTTGTATCAGTTTGTGAGATTATGTGCATGGTTATGATCTATCACATGAGTATATTGGATTATATGTTATAATTGGTAGATTTTCATCATCTGCATGTTAAATTAATATTAAAACCTGAATGAATATAGTGATTTCAAATTTAGAAACCTCTAGGCTCATCTAATTATGTAACATGATTATTAATATGTTTATTCGCTATAACTAGTAAATAATTAACCATGTTTAGTGTTAAATATATGATTAGATTTGACTGAATCATGTTTGTATGCAACTGAATGATTATGTATGTGATGTCTGAATGATTGAATTTGTTGTTTGACTGGTTGAATTGTTTGAACTACTTACTATGCTTGATGTGTGTATTAGTATCGTGCATGTTATAGGATTCCGATGATGTTTGGAGCGAGTCTGAAGCAAGGTCGAAACTCTGGGTTTGCTTCAAAATTGGAAGAGAGACTCAAAGCCAAGGTGACGCTTGAAGCCAAAGATTGTTCAAAACAGGTCCAGCAATTTGAAATAGCGTGGCATGGAGAGAAAAAGAGTGTTCTTCGATTAGGTTTAGTGATTCAAAGCCAGGCAGAGCATTGATTCGAAGCAAGATAGCGCTTCAAAACAGTATAATTTCGAGCAGAGAAAAGTGGTTTGAAGCAAGGGAACGTTTCAAAGTAGTGATTCGAAAGGATATAGTTGGTTCGAAGCAATGGAATGCTTCAAAGAAGTGATTCGAAGGAATACAATTAGTTCAAAACAGTGATTCGAAGGAAAGCAATGATTTGAAGAAAGGCGGATTAGTATTTGAAGTAAGATGGATTTGTGATTCTAAGGTCGTTGCTTCGAGCCAGTCAAAATAAAATGATTCTTCTCCACTCGAAGCAGAGTGCTTCGGGCTCGAAGCATTTTGTTTCAAGTGTAATATGATATATTCATCCATGTTTTTACTATAGCAGGCTGAGGGAAGCCTTCGACACAATTTCAAGTTGCTTAAAAGCGAAACTAAAGTCTTGTTTGAAGCAAAGTAAGTCTTGGATCGAAACAAACTGACTATTCCATCAAGAGGAAAGGGAAGATTATGCGAACCATATGATGGTATGGTGAGATCTTCAGAGTCGTGCTGGTGGTTGTGGCTTATTCAATGCTTCTACGAGATGGATGTGTGACATGATAGAGTTGCGACTCTTCGATTGAAAACTTGAATACTAGGTTAAATCGAAGGAGCATGATAGACACATCGGGATTGAACGAAGCTATGGGATAATGGACTGGTTTGAGTGAGACTTGAACCTAAGATGAAATTATGGAAAGCTCTTGTACTTAGAAGCGTCAATGGATCATTGATAACTCGAAGTATTCTAGGGTGAACTCAAAGCAGGGGAACCATGGGACGTTCGTTAGGATCGGTAGTGCCGATCATGTACCTTGGGTAGCTCTGTATCAGTACCTAGTTGATGCACATTTGGGTCCTAAAGACAAACAAGTTGATTCCGCAAACATGGTGGCCCAACTAGAACCGCGTTTTCCATTAGCTTCTGATATAAGGGATGGTAGTCGTATGGGTTATCAATGTATTCAAGGCTCTAGAAAATTGATAGCTTGGTTTTATTTGATGGATGCTATAAATGCTCTTATCTTCTTTCTTTGGTAGCCTATATCCCGAAGTGAGCATTGGGAATAAGGATGATGAAAGAGGCTACTTATTCTTCTAAGCTATTCCATCGCAATATTTCCTCTTTTTGTTTACTTGAGCAGCATATATTATTTAGTTATTATGTGTTAATTCTTTGATTGCAGGGACATGTCAGGCATGAGACTTAAATCTATCAAGTTGCATACTTCTAAGTATATCTATTGATAGTCATTTATCGCTCACACCAGATTGTTGTGTGACTCGATATTTATGTTTTCACTTATTATTTTGGATGTCCATCGACATTGTTGATGAATAAACTAAGATGGTAAGTTTTGGTAGCGTTGATGTTCCAGAGATGAGCTAGGAGAGCTTAGCGTGTTGCTCTATATTATGATATTTTGCTTTTGTTATTTTGCTTATATTCTCTGTGGGATATGCAGTGAGGACTTGATGTACCAGATATTGCTACTTGTTATACATAACTGAGTGGTTTTATGAAGATAAAGTTTCCACTTTTTTATGTCTCACTACCATTTTTTTATGTGTGTTCTTGTTATATTTTATCAATGTGTTGTGAGATATACGACATGTTGCTTTTGTTTTTTCTTCGATGATCACTGCATATCGGCCTGGCACGTATACAACGCTTCTTTATTTATTCGATGTAGACGGTATGGAACGGTCGTCCCAATATGTATATATGTATGTGTATGTAAATATGTTTATGTCTAGCTAGGATCCACAGCCATCCTTAGTTACCACCATCATGTAGCCCTCTGGTATCTACCATACGTTTCTATTTAGATATTCAGCATTTCTCTCTCCTATCATTAGGCCTGAATGATAACATGTGGTGGATATCGGAGAACTACATCATGATGCTAAATAACGGGGTATGCGGATCCTAACTCATATAACTCACACACACACACAAATATATACACATACACACATATACATATACATATACACACACATGTATAATGCACAAACGCATGCGCACAAATAGAGATATAATCATGTGGTGGATATCGGAAGGCTACATCATGGTGCTAAATAAAGGGGTATAGGGATCCTAACTCATGTAACACACAAACGTATACACCCATATACACAAATAAATACATATACATACACACGCATATACATACATGTATAATACACGCGCACATACATATACATACATATATATATATATGTATGTATATATATATATATGTATGTATGTATGTATGTATATGTATGTACCAGAAAATTATAGCTAAAAAAACAAAAGGGACAGCCAGTAGGTAATAGATATCACCTGCACCAATCTTTTCTTTCAATACTAATTCACTCCATGGAATTGCTAAATCGTCCATTGCAAAAGATACATTATTGCTTGGTCCAAACCTCCCTGGCATTGGGTCAGGCATGATAATAGCTGGAGGTTTAGGTTTAGGTAATGCCTGAGGAATTGGTTGAGGTGGGTCCATGATTTCAGAATCAATACTTGGTGATGAGGTTGGATCAAGAACATCTTCCTGGCCAACATTACCTATATTATAGTTGAGCAACATAGAATTTGTCAACCTTGTTCGGAACTGATGGATATACAAGACTGATATTGGATAATTACCCAGTCATTTCACCTCAGGTATTCTCAAGTGCAAGAAGTTAAACAAAGACTTAGTATAAGAAAGATTGTAGGGCGCAATGCCAATGTGTAATGCATCATATAAAGCAAAATTTTAAGTATCACAAATGGAAAACATTATGTGACTCTTTGAGATAAACTGTCACGAAGCATCAGAGTATGCAATCCAGAATGCAGAGTGTTTAAAATGGGGTCACCTGCTGAAGCATCTTCAAACATTTGATTTAGAGACTGACAATCTATAAAATATTGCTTGGCCAAAGCTTTAAAATTCTTCCTCATTTCAACTGTTTTAACTTTAGGAGGACGCAAAGGTGATGCAATTGAGATCGAGTGTGGACCATTTATTAAAGAATCGGGTTCAGATATAGACCCGGGGTTTCCTATCAAGTCAACTAGGTATTCCCTGAAAAAACAACATGTTAGGATTAAAAATATTACCTAGACAAATCAAAGTTTAGTTGAATTTCTGTGATAACAAACAAGTTTTTCTTCTATAATACATATAGCACATCACTAAGGGTAGTAAAGTAATTAGATACATGTAAATTCACAAAAGTACACATGATTGCTCACCTATCAGCACCAAAACGTATGATGCAAGATGATGCACGGTCACTTTTACAATATCTACACCCTTTAGCTATTCGACATGGTAAATTTATTATGTCAGCTAGCATCTGCAAAAGCACAGGAAGAGGATATCAAACCTCTACTTGACGAGAAAGTGGAATATATATATATATATATATATATATATATATATATAGAGAGAGAGAGAGAGAGAGAGAGAGAGAGAGAGAGAGAGAAAGAGCGAGGGAGTAAGAATAATACTTTGAACATTACTGCTCGATGCCTACAAAGCCCAACAGGTAGCTTTCCAATAGAAATTACAACAGAGCTCGCAATAGCCCTCAACACCTCACTACGTTCTTTCCATCTTGGAAGTATGACACCTTCCTCATCAGAAGCTGAACCCCTTAAAGATATCAACGGAATTTTAGAAACTGGACAAAATCTACAACTGCACCATACATAAGAAACTCACCCCATTCGGGAGCAAACAAGTTTGCCAAGCTGTTCGACAACATCATTTGTAGTTTTACAATTACTTGATATGCTAGATACTAAACTTTGTAACTGCCATAAATCAGAATCATTTTTTCTATCTATTAGAGCTACTTCAACTGCAGAATCATTTGGATGCACCGCCTTGAGTGATTCAAGCGATGGTATTCGGCTCTCTTCTTGGACATCTATGCATAAGTTCCAAACAGATGGATCCATTCCTTGAATAAGGTAAAAACCATCTGGAATTCTGTCATAATACGAAAGGCACCCATTTACCTGCCATGCAACTTAATTTTAACAGATTGATGATCTGATCATTACCCTGCTGTCATACAGCAAATTTGCAAGGAATACAGAATTGATGACAATTATAGACAACGAGGAATCATCTGACGTGCGGAAATATAAAAAATAATGTTCATCTAACTGGGAAGAATATAAAATAGTGGAGATCAAGAAGAAGATTATAAGTAATCTCGTATCCAAAGCGATATCCATGATTCCTTTTTTTTTTCTTAATGTTTGAGCTCTGAACGGTCTCCAAGTTAACACCTGTGCTATATTTTACTGGTAGACTGTAAGAGAAAAATATCGATCAAAACTAGTCTTTTATGAGTATGGAAACTGCTGGCTTGTTTCATACACAAATTATTATCAACCATCGCCTTGGTTTTTTTTTTTTTTTTTTTTTTTTTTTTTTTTTTTTTTTTTTGAGGTAGGAATCATAGTACAGAATTGTGCAACTAAATTTCAATCACATTCCAACAGCTGGGTATCATGGTAAAGTCTTCTCTAATCAATCATGAATCGGTTTGAGCTTTCTTTGCTTTGAACAACACTTTCTACTGTGTTTATATATATATATATATATATATATATATATATATATATGTGTGTGTGTGTGTGTGTGCGTGTGTGTGTGTGTGTGTGTGTGTAGAGGGAGGGAGGGAGGGAGGGATCAAAAGCACCTAGGGCTGTCAATGGATACCCGAAAAAATCCGAAATTCGTCCGCATTCGCATCCGAAAAGCGGATAAATATCCGATATCCAAAAAAAAGGATGCGGATATACGCATATCTAATTCCATTTTTTTTCCCATGATTTATAACATAAATTATGTGTATTTTAACATATTTAGATGTACTAATTATTTTGCGAAGTTGAAAGTCTACTAAATGCATGCTAATTGCTCAAAATTATATGTTATCATCATATATATTTAATTTTAGCACTTCTGTAATTAATTGGGCTGAAAAACCTTAATATTATGCTAAAAATATTCATTTATGTGCATTGATTTATTGACCGTTGGCGGAGCGGATAATTATCCGATATCCGTCCATATCCGCGGATGCGGATATCCGAAAATGATTTCAGATGCGGATGCCAAAAAAAGTAGATTTTGAGAAACACCACTACAATATTTCAGCCCTTCTGCAAGAAAATAATAATTGATTTTGGACGTGTTAACCTTTCGATTAAGTGCAGATTTGACCTTTGAAAAGGAAAAGAAAATATCACTGAAAATAATTTAGGATGGTATTTTAGAACCTACAGAATGGTCTAACGTGTATTAAGTTCAAAATAAAGAACGCACCATTATTTCCACTATATAATAACCCAATAAAGTATCAATGTAGGGATAAAAGAGAGCTAGTTTGTTGACCCCATTGGGTCACCATGACACCACTAACGGTGTTAGTGGTGTGTGGCTGAGATTTAATAGGAGGAATTCAGGGGGCAATCACAGCCCTATACCACTAACACCGTTAGTGGTGTCATGGTGACCCCAGTTAAAATGGGGTCAACAAACTCGTATTGGGGTAAAAGGGTTCATGCTTCTCACGTCAATGTTAGAAATGACCACTTTGCCATAAATGGAAAGCCTTTAATTTCACAATTTGTGTACGTTAAATTATCTATTTTTACCAAATCTGTTTTTTTATTTTTATTATGTTTCACAATTGAATGATTGTTAATATATGGTTAGATGTTTTGTTATACATACTCAAGAAAAATATACTGGATTAACACATGTTTAATGTTAAGATACGTTTGTTCTAAATAATCAGATCAATCTTTTATTTTACTCGTGTGTTTTAACATATATTCATCAAATGCTATTATTATGTGCTTCCTTTGGTTATCCTCTGATTCATTTAGATATTTTAGCAACTTATAATGATATTAATTTATTCATGCTTATCATAAATACACAACAGTAAACATATGTTACAGACAGTACAAAGCCATAATTGTTTGCACTAGTTATAACTGAACTACTAAGTTATGGATTATGACACACAAAGATAGTATGTTATGGTCAATGTTATAATATCAGGGCTGCATGAAAATAAATTACTGCCAACAAATTTCAAAAAAATTATTCACTTGAAAAAAACAGTTCACCGATTTACAACATATATTTTGGTACAAAGCAATTCTGAGGAAATACTGAAAACACATCAGCAAATTTTGATAAAATCACACGACTGTGACTTTGAACTGATATATACGATAGCCATCAGTGTTTTGTTTGACTGGCACAATTACAATTCTCGCTAGTGCAGTTATAGCTTTGCGATTTTTAATGCATAGCACAATGCATATATAAATCAATTTGACATACACTGCTTTATGCCTTTTAAATTAGATGATTAGAAACGTATAGTTTCTGCATATTATAACACTCACATACTTGAAATTTCATATTTTCTTGATGGTAGAAATTTGGTGCTCTTTGCTTTGGGCTATCTACGCGAGTAGTACTAAGTAATATCCACAAACTAATCTAATCTATATTTATCTTTTCCTTGGATCAAATTATGCCTTTATTGTGCCGGCAGCATATTATGCCTATATTGTGCATGCAACTGAATAGGGCTTTTGCAGGATCTTTTGTGAACTTTATTGCTCATATGAATGGTTAGGGCCAAAAATAAATGAATAAAAAGAAGAAAAAAATCGACAGGCACCTTGTCCAAACTGGTGAGGACAATTGGACATGGCGCAAGAGGTCACGGGTTCGATTCACGCCTTGCAGGGTTGAACCCACTTGTCAGGTAGTGTGTTATATATACTACCTAAAACTTGTATATAAAGACTTCCAAAAAAAAAAAAAATGTCAGCTGGGCAAAGAATACTGTATAGCAATCAAACCTTACATCTATAATAACTGATCTGCACTATTATACTTTGCTAAAGATGTAAAGTAAGATCTTCAAGGACTAAATGGGTAATATGAATGTTTAAATGATTAGCGTATCCAATTAACATATTGTTTATTTATATGGATTTGTTTCATTTATCAGATATGTTAACAAACCAAGACAGTTGAGGTCAACTACCAAATGAAGGTGGAGGTGCCGCGGATGCAAAAGAAAATGAGAATAAAGATGGAAGAGGGCAAAGAAAATAAAATAGTACAGAAAAAGAAGTGAGAAGAATGAAACTGTATAAAAGACCACTTATAAAGATGGTTGCTAATGTTTAAAATAGTTATGAAAGGAGCAATTCAGATTGCCAGTACACAAACTGGAGTGTCTTTATTCATTCCTATAGTGTTGATGTAAAACCTTCATACCACATAACCACTATTTGGGCAATGCATTAAGAAACAAAGTTGACTGAATCCGCTATTAGCTTATATCTCACTTGTGGAGTAAGTACTAAGAAAATTTTGTAACCCTCCATTCAATATGTCTCTTGCACCATTTCAATTTGGGATGCCAGAATATCATTTCTAGCATATACAATGATTTTCACTAATTTAGTAGTACGATTTGCAAGATTTTGCAATATTCGATTATTCACAATGATATTTAAAAAAAATGAACACCCACGTCATTTTTTATCTTCAATTATATAAACATGAGTACATTTTTTCTAAAAATACAAATGCCCTGTGATATAATTTCTACCCTTCTAAATTTCATGCACCTCTACTTCAGAAAATTGTTGAGTTGAAATGAACTATTAGCATCTATTGTCTCACACTATGTACCCACCTATGTGGAGTTTTCCCATGCAACTTTTATGCTTAGATACACAAAAGTATATACGAACAATTCTGTTCATTTTAATCAAATTTGAATAGGGTTGCACACAACCCATATCCAACCCAACCCAACTTATCCTCGTTCGTATCGGATATGGGTTACAATTTGTAACCCATACTATATATGGGTTGGGTATGATATTTTATTCTATCTAACCTTACTTTAACTCAACCCAACCCTAGATTAAAAAACTAATTTAATATCAACCCACTTAAAATTAGAATAATCTAATGATTCTAATCCTAGAATAATGTTTATGTATTCTATAAAACATATACAAAATAACATATTTCATTTCAATTCAAACTAGATAGAATTTGGCAAAGATATTTTAAAGAGCATTTTAATGTATTTGAAGATGAAATACTTTTTTTGCTATGTAATGAATTAATTTCATGTGATGTGTTTTACAATGAAATCTTAATAAAATGTGTTATAATATATCAGTTATTTTACATGCATTATTCTTGCTAAAATCTAATATATTATGCGGAATATTTTAATATTATCTTAATAAAAAATCTCTTGTATTATCATTTCTTATTATATTCATGTAACCCAACCCTACTAAATCCGACCCAACTGATACTTCAACCCGATCCATATCCAACCTAACATAGGGTCGGATACGGGTTGAACTACCTTAAAATCATACTTATGTGAGTCAAAATCATACTTATGTGAGTCGGATGAAGTATTTGGTCTAACCCGACTCAACTCATACTTTGTACGGTTCTAAATTTGAATGTGTTTTCCATGCACTTCATACAAGAAGATTGGATCAGATACATGAAATATGAGTAACGAATATCGTATTTCCTCTCACATGAAAATAACCAGATAATGGCATATTAAGCTTTGTATTAACACAATAATGAAAGATGGATTAATGACCTTTGTACCAATTTGCAATGTCGTCTACAATCGAAATTATTTTTAAATTTCAGACTAACTTTTATTTTGCAATGATCTTCTTTTATTGCTCAATAATCATGGTTTTATTTCTATAACCACAAATTATATTTAATTACACTTCATCATTTGTACATGGATGTCATATCAGGATGTTGGTCAAAGTTAAAGGTTCCAATTTGCACTACAATCAAAATTATTTTTAAATTTCAAACAATTTATTGCACGGCAACCATCTTTTATTGCTTAATAATCGTAATTTTATTTTTATAACCATAAATTTTATCTGATTACCTTTTTGTTATTCGTACATGTATATCATATCAGAATGTTGGTCAATGTTTAAATCTTGAAATTTTGATTTTTTTTTTCATGACACCATGTGCGAAGCACAGATTCAAACTAGTATATGTAGCTTGAAAGCATGAATAGATTTTGATATCTAAAAGAAATTTAAATTAATTTAATTGATGGTGCATATAAATTTTAGTTATTTAATGAAAGAAATTATATTCACTATATGTAATATAGACAAAGAATTTGTCTACTATGAATTTTTCATTTGTTTATATTTATTATTACTATTTTGCAAGTTACGAACTTTTAAACCAGGCTTTTGGATGAAGAGCAGAGGAATCTCCAGAGGAAATCCCTAGCATTGCACTGGAGAGATCAGACATAGATTCTTGAAAGCGAAGGTCATGTTCTCCCTAGACCAGAAGGAAGACCTTACTCCAATGAGGTTGTTATCCAAAGCATAGTATAATTACAATTAGGTTGAGGGTGAGCTTGGGTAACATTAAATGTTATTAAAAATTTAGTGTTGTAGATAAAATAATTCCTGGCATATGAAATATGATAAATTTTGCTTAAATATCTAACTATGGTTGGTTTGATTGTTAAACAAATTACTGTAACAATATGTAATTTATTTATTTCTAACAAGGCGCATTATGGAATTTTGAAAGTTTTGTACCGCAATTCGCTGGGTAGCATAAGAAGTAACATAAAAGATCAACGGTAAGTGTAGAAGTTATAGTCCTTCCTATGTTCAAACCGATAATGTCGATATCAAACTTAGTAAGAAATTATGTTATTCGATAATTACAGCAAAACATTTAAAAGAGCAAATATAAGAGTAGGGTTTTATCAGTTGAAATTCAGATATTCTGTTATATTCTTACAAACATTTACTTGAACTATGAAGCTGCAGTGGTTCAACCTAGTTCGTCTAGGGATTATTAAAGGCTAGAGCACCACAACACTCCACTGTGAATAATAAAGTGTTTATTATATATCCATTTGTGTGTATAAATGCACTAGGCCATTCAGCCCATATAGCTTCATCTCCACAGTTCAACATTCAAACATTCGAGAACTAGCATTCAACTAAATAACAAACAACCCATGAAAGAACGACATAAACAATGTTAAGAAACAAACCCAAAATCGATGTGCAAGAGCCTCGGGTCCAATGCCACCACAACCAACAGCCAAATCAACCCCGCCCTCTAAAAAATTTGGATCATTCGCACAAGATGCATCAGAACAAAGCCTCAACGCCAAGGCAAGCTGCATCTGGTAAGTCTCCTCGGCCTGCTGCGCCCAGCTTCTGGACCCACCACCTCCTCCCCCAAAGTTTCCACCAAGGTTGCTCGCAGCCGTCCGATCCAGAAGATTATCAATGGTAGAAGAGATGGTGGTGGGGATATTGAAGAAGTCCCCAGCGCCGCCGGATAGGGTGGATTCGGCGAAGGATGAACCGCTTGACTGACGCTGGAGAATAGAAGATGAAGGTGGGATTTGAGGGAAGGACGAGCGGATGGATTGTGGCGGCGATGATGATGGAGGATCATCTGGATACTGGTTGAGGAGTGAGTAGCTTGACCGACGACCGGAGCTTAGATCCATTGAATTTCGGATATAGGGCTTATCTGATTTTAATTTTAACTATTTTCTGTACTTTACTCGTCGTGTTTGGTAGGAAGATGGCGAGTCATGACTCATGAGCGTCCGTAGTTACACTGCTAAAATTTCGCCGCGGTGGATTTTTCGCGCAAAAAGATGTCTGGTAAAGTAGCAGTGCTCTTATGCTAACGCCAAGGGTGTGATCCGCAAGTCAACGCGGTCCGTTTGACCAACGGACGCGTCCATTGGACAACAGACCATTTTGGTCCGTTTGCCCAACCGCTCAAAATCGAGCTGTTGGACCCCGACGCGTCGGGTCCAACAGCCCAACTTTCAGCTGTTGGATATATATATTTAATAAATTTAAGTTTTTATAAATTTCAGAAATTAATAACTTGTGCAAAAATGTTTGAGATGTTGTTTTTTGCGTTGCGATCGTATTGAAATGCTTTACGTAATGAAGTCGGTTTGAACTGAATCGAAGCAGCTTATAATTTTTTTTATTTATTTGTGTAAATTATTAATACATATTATTTATTAAAAACAAATAATAAATTAATTAACCATTAATTAATTAAATTACAAAATAAAAATAAAATGATCCGCTTAAATGCTCCGCTCAAATTCTCCGCTTAACGCGCCAAACGCATTCTCCGCTAACCACAAATCTCCGCTTAAATTCTCCGCTCAAAATCTCTGCTTCCGCTTGCGCCAAACGCACCCTGAATTTAGCTATCATACCATTACCAATAGATTGGTAATTGTTTTCAGTTGAAATCGGTTAACCAGTAAAAACGGTATGGAAACAGTACATTTACCATTAATGGTAAATCATTGATAACATTTCTTGAATACCAGCGGTAACGGTAATTTTACCAGTTAATTTAAAATATATGTATATTCACCTGGTATGCTTTATTACATTCATTTAAAAGCAAATTGATGATAATGTTTAGTTCAATAATCAGGTGAAATAATTGCAGATACACTTATTTTCTTTCTCATTTATATTCTTTTTAACTAGCACTACATATAGTATAATAAAGATGCGTTGTGTACAAAAAACATGTCAGAATACAAACTTGGATGGACAAACAGTAATTTGTAATTACCAGTGTAACCAGGTCTGATCCAGAGGGCAGCCCACCAATCCCTTGCGCTAGGGCAGCCCACTGGGCTGAGGGCAAAAAGTTGAACTGGTTTTGTATATATAAATACAAAGCATTTAGCAATCTATGTTGGTATGCAGTCCTGCAGTTAAGGCTTTGGTGTAAATGATGAATGGGTGGCTTCAAGGCTGGGCAAGTGCGTATGGCTCTTTTTGCTTTTTTTTTTTTTTTTTTTTTTTTTACACATATTCCGAAAATGTAATATGGGATTGGGCATTCAAAAGCCTGGCCAGCTCTGAGTGTAACAATTACTAAATTATAGGTATACCAGTCCTCAGTATACCAACCGATCGATAACGATAACGGTGAGCAATTTTGACTCACTAGTGAAAACGGGACGGTAACGGTATTTGCCAAATGGTAACGGTAATCACTACCATAACAACGCTATAATGTATAAGCAAAAGCAAACGGGACATAATTATGAGAGCATTTTGGATTAACGGTTTTTTCCCAAGGTTAGATAACTAGAACATATTTTTGTTAGATAAATTTAAATAATGTTGTAAAATAAAGCAAAATAAATAAAAAAGGAGAAGCCATTAGAGAGAACATAAAATATTAAGGAGAGACCTTTCATTTTTATTGGTTCGTGTATATTACAATATAAACAATCAAATTATTTATAGAGTCTACATATCATGTAAATTGCAGTAAATTCTCTTAGCATATTCAACCTTATTACTTTTACATATTATAACACTCCCCTTGAATGTGCATATGCAAAAATGACAAAATGAATTGTTTTATTAAAAACATTTAATGAAAAACCTTGTAAGGAAAATCATAAATAAGGAAAAGAGCGCAAATTTATTTCATACTTAGGTAACATATTTACGATTAGGGATGGCAATGGGGCAGGTCTAGGGTCCAAACTCATTTGACCCGCCCCTGTTTTGACCCATTTAGACCCGCCTCATAGGGTCTTCGGGGCTGGTAGACCCGCAACTCGCTTTTAGAGGGCTGGGTCTAGGGTCGGGTCTAGGCATGATTAACCCGCCCCAACCCAACCCGCATGATTGAAACATCATTAAAACACTTTATAATTATAATGACTACTTATTATTCTTTTTAGGTATACATGATTATAACTTGAATATTATATTCTTTCAATCAACAAACTATAAAATTTTCATAGTATTAAGTTGCATCAATGATAATCATACAATAACAAATGCATACATTTTAAACTATTATCTTACAGCTCATTTTATTATATTCTCTTATCATTGTGAACACATTATAATATATCTATAATTTATCATTTAGTGATACAAAATATAAGTATATAAATTTATGTACATTAAAACAGAATATCACTGGGTCGTGGGGTGGGTTAGGTCTACCCTCACCCATACGGGTTTCGGGTATGGGGAGAAATTCTAGACCCGCACCGGGTCTACAAGGCGGGTTCGGTGCAGGGTTTAAAAAGTCTGGGTCGGGTCTGGGGCACGAGAAACCTGCCCCAACCCACCCCATTGTCATTCCTATTGATGATGTTACATTGAGGGTTGATACTTTAAGATCAAGATAATGTCTCACTAGAAACCTTACTAACAAAAACCCAGTGAGAAAAAAATTAGTGAAGGAAAAGAGTACTTTATAGCATAATTTATATGTTTTCCCTGATTTATAACGCATTATTCAATTAGTCTATTAATGTAGTCAACACATGCCAAATTTGTGCACCATCTTTATGTCTTTTTATAAGAACAAATAAATATATAACAAAAATGGAGAATCTAGCATTCTCTAATGGCTCACAAAAACAGTATCTGTAGAAATGGCTATAGAAACTGTGCACACACAAAAGCGAAATAAACAAATCAAAAATACAGGTCTAAAACAATAGATGGCTAAAAGAGACAAGAACAAGCCAATCACCCATTTTTTATACATCATCTTCTAAAACTTTGATTTGGAAATTGTCACTGATAAGAGCTCTACCCGTTTTCTTGAAATTGGATTTGTTTCTCTTCTTTCTTGTTGTCCTTTCATATTTCATGTGCGAAGAGAAATTTAAAAGAAATGTGCTACATCCTATCACTCTTGATATGGTTCACTTGAATCTAAGTCACACAAGTTGCATTGTCTTCATAAATAATAGTTTGCTGCATCAAATATTTTATACTTTTGGATCAAAATGTTGCCTTGTTGAAATCTTACTAAGAAAAACCCGATGGGAAAAATCTTACTGAAGGGAAAAGAGTACAATATAAAATGTCATATTTCAATAATTTACTATGTCAAATGGAGTATGATACATCCGGATCAATATAATGCCTCGTTCAAACCTTAATAAGAAAAACCCAATGGGAAAATCTTAAATAAGGAAAAAGAGTACGTTATAACTTATTTTCATATGTTACTATTTGGGTTGATACTTCTGGGTCAAGTACACTTTCATCATCTTCTTTTAGACGGGAAGGGTCATTTTTAATATATAGTGATCTGACAACCATAGGCGTACTAAGTGGGCATGCTTTGTGAATTAGAAAATGCTTTAGGATTTTCTGAATGTAATTTGATTGATGGGTCAGTATGTCTGTAACACCCCGTAATTTTAAAGAACAATAGAATGATAAATTAAAGAATACTTTATTAAATATTGGGAACTAAGTAAAACGGACTGCACCATTATGTTCATCTCAGAATTCTGCTTAAGATAGACTCTAAGTTTGCGTGAAACGGACATCGTATGAAAAAGTTATTAAGCCTAGAAGTTTGTATATGCACAAGAGAATTATATATATACAAAAAAATCAAAATATTCAAAAAAAAAAAAATCAAAATTCAAAACAACAAGCGGGAAGGGCCAGTAACGAAATCGACCCATTCTGGGGGTCAACTAGATACCTTGCTGGGTCGACCCAGGGTGTTTGGGGTCGACCCATAGGTCGACCCCGGGGTCGACACAGTAAAGGGTGTGTCGACCTCTATACGGATCTGGGCAGATTCTCATTTTCGAACGTAGACTGATTTCTTTGTTTGGTTCGTTGGCTTTAGGCTATAAATAGGACCCCATTTCTATTGTTTTTACACACCGAAAAAAATGGAGACAATGAGATGCTGCCCCAGCTTAGATTGAGTTAGCCTATTTCCTTCAACAACAACTTATACGCATTCAACAATTTCTTCTACAGCTTCAGCCTAATTGTTCTCTGTTCTTTAGATCCAGTCTTTGTGAGTTCATGTTATTTTTAGATATAAACATTTAACAAGTAATTCTGATATGTTTATAAATTTGGATCTAAACATATGCCTAATTATTCATGTTATTACATGTTCATCAGATCTGTTCTTATGTGCCTATTTCTGTTCATCAGATTTGTTCTTATATGCCTATTTCTGCTATCATATGCCCATTTTTGTTACTTTTGGTTTTGTGCCTATTATGTTCTTCTCTCTCTCATTCCCTTTTTATTTTTATAGCTAGGCTACCTTCGAGCCTAGGCTGGTATTGCTGAAATATGCATATGAACGAAATTGGGTTAAGCTGGGAATGATTGGAAATGGTAATTTAGGGGCATAACTTGTACTTTGAATCACGATTGGAATTTGGAGGTGTAACACCCCGTAATTAAACAACATTAAAGAGGATAAAATAAATAATAATTAATTTAATAATCAGAATTAAGGGAAATGGAGTACGCCTGCGTCCGTCTCGAAATTCTGGTTAAGATAGACATTTGGTTTGCATAAAACGGACATCGTATGAAGAAGTTATGAAGGTTTGAGGTATATGCGCAAGATAATTATATGTATATACAACAGTTCAAACCTATCCAAAAAACCAAATTTCAGTTCAAATTTCGAAAATCCCATAGGCGGTAAAATTCCCGCCCAGGGGTGTCGACCCCATAAGGGGGTCCGACCCCGGGGTCGACCCCCCCCCCCCCCAGGGATGAGGTGGCAGTCGAATGCTAGAGGCTGACAGCTATAAATAAAGGCTCATTTCTCTTGTTTTCTACACTGAAAATCAATGAAGGCCAAATGCTATCGATTCCTGAACTGAATCGAATCCTTTTCTTCAACAACAATCAGCTAGAGCTAATCAGTTAGAGATTCAAGTATAAATATGAGATTCCACACCAATAATTCCTCTTCTATCTTCTAAAATCCAAATAATGTGAGTTTAGTTACTTTTATATTTAAATGGTTAAAAGTAAAATGTGATATGAATGTGATTTGGATCTATTATAGATTGTAAATCTATGATATTCTTCGATCTTAACCTTTATTGTAACACCCCGAATTTTCTGTGAACATAAGAGTAACAAAATGAAGTATAATTAATTTTAAATGTGAGAATTAAGGAAAATGGGTTACGTCATTGCATTCGTCTCGAAATTCTTCATGGAATAGAGTCCAAGTTTGCGTAAATCGGACTCCGTATGAAGAAGATATGGCCTTCAGAAGTTTCAGTAAAAACCAGCCCGAAAATTCAAAATTCAGATTCGAAATTCAAAACAGACACCCGGGTTGGGCGGGAAGATTCTCGCCCAGGGCGCAGGTCGACACTAGGGTCGATCGGGGGGTCGACCTGGGTAAACAGATCGACATTAGGGTCGACCCTAGGGTCGACCTCCCCCGTTTTCCAGATCTATAGACAGATCCATTTTTCTGCACCTGGACGCCTTTCTGACCGGATTCATGAGCTCTAACCTATTTAAATACCCCCAAACCCAGCTTTCTCTCCACACAATTTCATTATGCCTATACTCTGCCTCTATTCTAATTAAAAATAAAATAATGGCGTCGCTACTCTGTTGAAACCTAGGATAAATCTAGTGCATCTTCTTCCAAACTGAATAGGATTAAAAGAACAACTAATCTACATCAAAGGAGCGCTATTCAGTGTCAGAACACATATTCCAGAATACAAGAATCATTCCCTTTTTGTGAGTACAGTTATTTTCAGATATAAACTTTTATTATGATCTTGGCATGGTTATAAATATGAATCCGAGGTTATGCATATTCTTATCTGTCAGATCTGTTTTTCTGTGACTATTCTGTATCTCCTTTTTCTTTTTGTTCTATAGCCAGGCTACTACGAGCCTGCGCCAAATCTCATAAGAGATTAACACATGAACGCTAATTTTGGGACAAATAATGAATATTGCATAATTGGACATGACTGATCTGTGACTGATTTGAGAAAAGAACATAGGTTGTAAATTAAGATCTAGAATCGGTGCATACTATGTATAAAAGATTATGATTTGGAAGAAGAATTATTATATGATAGCATATGACTTCGGATTTGGAATGTAATGCATATTATAATGCAAGATCTGATTTTGAGGACTTAATACATGATTAAAATTTAAGATCTAGATTTTTGGGCATATTTTATATCACGATCTATGACTTGAAAGAAAAAAAAAGATATATGTGACTTAGGCGTAAAGATCTATATTAAAATAGGTTAACTATTAATGTGAATGCGCCTAAATATGGATTTTAGGATATTTGGCATCATAGGCTATAATTTGGCATAATTCATATTGTTTGGGACTTTTTAGAGAATATTCTGTACTTTGCAAAGTTTAATTAAAATTTGGGGCATATGTCATATTATGAATTATGACCATGATATAGGCATGTAAATTTAGGCAAGATATGTAAATAGAACTTTAAGAAATATTTAATCCGTTAAATCTGCTGAATTGCCTAATCTGCTAATCTGTTATCTCCTAAATCTGTTGAACTGCTTAATCTGCTAATCTGTTATGTGCTTAATCTGTTGAATTGCCTAATCTGCTAAATCTGCTGAATTGCCTAATCTGCTAAAATTGTTATCTGCTAAATCTGTTGAATTGGCTAATCTGTTGAAAGCTGAATAATTATAAATTGGACGCTCCATCTAAAATTGAGCAAAACATGTTAATAGAACTTTGGATAATCTGCCGTAACTTGTAAAGAAGTTAAATCTGCTAAATAGACATAATTTTCTGTAAAGTAGCTGTGACACGAGGTTAGACTCCCTTTGCGGTAGAAGCCTGCCCGGAACCAGCCGGCTTAGCCAGCGACCGCAAACTGTCAGTCTAATGTGAGAGGTCGTAGGCATAACTAAAATATTGTTAGACACGAGGTTAGGTCTGGCTTGTGGCAGAAGTCTGCCCGGAACCGCCCGGCATATCCAGCGGCCACAAGCTACCGACCTAATGTGAGAGGTCTGTGCATTAATAATTAATTACTGCAAATCTAAGATAAATATGATACCTAAAACGTGTTGGGTGGATAGGGTTAGAACAATTGGTCTGATGAATCTAATAAACCCATTTTGTATACCTGTAGGCCCAATACAAAGTTAGGTAAAACAATCTGTAAGTCTGTTAATCTGTATATCTGATCTGTTAGTCTCAGAACTTGTTAATCTGTATATCTGATCCGTTAGTTTGAAAACTTGTTAACTTGATTGTTTGATCTGTGAACTAGTAACCTGAACTCTGTCTGAAATCTATAAACAAGTTAATCTGAAATCTGTTAGTCTGGGGACACAAGGTTAGGAGGGGAAGTACTTGTGTCATCTGTTGTTTGGGACCCATATTAGCCAGTAACCCATTCTGGTATCAAAACTTTGACCCCACGCTATGTAGGGGTCCGAGCACGCTTACTGAACTAATTATAAGCGTTTCATTCTGATAACGGCGAGGGGTGTTGATGGTGCGTTCCAACCGGGTCATATGTGTGCATGGACCCGGTCTGCTCTGAGGATGTAAGACACCGTGACATCTGTAAATAGGTCTGTGCCAATAGGTTGCCACTTTAAGGAGTGATACACCCTACAGTGGGGCCGACACATGGTATTTATGTATTAGGGAGCCGATCGCTTGGGGGTAGGACTTAGGGTACACTTAGTTCTGTCTGTTTCTGTTGGGTAGCAACACCTGTCTGTTTCTGCGTGGTACCGTCTGTTGGGTGGTAAAGGCTCATTACTAGTGTACACCTAATTCTAACATTCTGTTTCCGTAAGGATTATTCTGTTTCCGTCTCTGATTCCGTTTCCGATTCTGTTTCCGTACCTTCTGTCTGTTGGGGTGGTAAAGGCCCGTTAGTTGGGTGGTAAAGGCCCATTATTAGTATTCTGCTTCTGTACCTTCTATCTGTTCTGGTGGTAAAGGCCCATTACTAGCATTCTGTTTCTGTAGAGATTATTCTGTTTTTGTTTCTGTTTCAGTTTAGACATTAGGGTAACACCTAATCCTGTTATACTAGTATTAGTGCAGAGAAGTGAGGACTTAGTAAAAAGCTTAGCTTAGTCTTTATCATTCTGTTAACCTGCTATTCCTGTTACGGTTATCTCTCATCCAGTTTTATTT
Organism: Allium sativum; assembly: GCA_030737875.1. Classification (NCBI taxonomy): domain Eukaryota; kingdom Viridiplantae; phylum Streptophyta; class Magnoliopsida; order Asparagales; family Amaryllidaceae; genus Allium; species Allium sativum. The sequence goes on along the minus strand of CM060921.1, from coordinate 143,114,760 downwards.
ACATGTCATGATACTATTATCTGTTTATATGCTGAAAGTCACTGGACTCACCAGACTTATGTCTCACCTAGTTTGTTTCGCCTCTTTTCTTTCCGTTCCCCCCCCCCTCAGCTTTTCAGGGTGGAAACATAGGAGCTTGATTCAGAATCTCTCTGCTTGAAGTATTGCTTGGCTTTGACTCTATCTGTCCATGGCAGTTTACGTTGGGGATTATGACTTTAAAAACTATGCATTCTGAAGGCTTTTATACAAGACCGATATTTTGTACTTGAATTCTGATATTGTGATTTGAAAAGATGTAACCAAACTTATTTTTGTTTCTGTTGTAATAAAGTTATACATTTTTCAAGTACTACTTTATCTATCTTGTAAATTTCTGTTCTGTCTACTAAAACGCTCCATCAAAGTTAAGGCATTCTCTTTGTGAGTGACCTTAACGGAGGTGGGGTGTTACACTTGGTATCAGAGCAGAAGGTTACCAGATTTGATAAAAGGTTTTGAAAACAATTTTCAAAAAGGTTTAAAAAGGAAGTATTTTCAAACATAGAGTTTATTTTGAAAAACATAATCCCAAAGCCTTAGCCTATCTTTCTATCCTTTGTTTTGAATCTTTCCTTTTCTTTCGTTTCAGCATGTCTGGGGATCTTAACCTACTGGAGGGTGTACCGATACCTGGCTGGTTCAAGAGGTACCTAGAAGCTAGGGCTAATGATGCGGGCCCAGCAGACGTCCCTCCTCCCCCAGCTGCAGCGGTTCCTCCTCCTTCGCGCGTGAATACTTTCCCGAAGATATGTAGAGACTTTCGAGCCATAGGTGGGAAAAACTTTAATGGAACGGAATCCTTCGTGGAAGAAAGGAACCAGCTCAAAGAAACTGAGGATTTGTTCGTTATCTTCGAGGTGGACGATAGGCAGAAGATGCCGTTGGCGGTATGGTTGCTTAAGGACGAAGCTTCTTTTTGGCGGGAGGTTACAAATGGAGAGCATCCGATAGAGAGATGGATGGATTTCAGGCATAGGTTCGAGATGAAATTTCTCTCACGAGCGGAAGAGAGTCTATACGTAGAGAGGTTCTTGGCATTGAAGCAGGGGAATTCATCAGTGAGAGAGTACGTCAACAAGTTTAATCAGTTGGCAAGATTCGGCTTAGATTTGGTAAATACACCGCATAAGAAGGCACTAAGGTTTGCTAAATGTTTGAACGAGCAACTAACCGGATTGGCAATGTCCCACATTCCTATGGGGGCTACCTTCGAGAAATTAGTTGACATGGCATTGATGCATGAAGAGGAAACCAAAAGCGAGAAGAAAGAATAAAAGCTTGAAGGACCACAGAACAAGAAAGCAGGGCCCGAAAAGGAAACACAAAAGAAGGATGAGAAGTATGAAGACAAGAAGGAGAAGAAGTGCTTTACTTGTGGAAGATCGACCCATATGAACAAGGATTGCAGAAAGAGGAAGGGCACTTGCTTCAACTGTGGAGAAATGAGGCACTTCACTAGGGACTGCCCAAAGAAACGAGGACAAGGGTAGAGGGCAGGACCAACTTCTGGAGGATAGGCGAATATCCTCGAGACTCGTGGATAGGATAGAACTAGGAAAAAATTTTGTAGAGGGATTAATCTCCTTATCTGATTGTGGAGTTAAAAACTCTTTCTGATTCTGGCATTTTGATTCTGTAATTGAAACTCTGCACTTTAATACTAGTCTTGTTTCCGGTTCCGCTATAGTCTCAAACCCCATGAGGGTTATGACTCATTTGTTTATGATAAGTTGGGGTTTGAGGGTATCTGTGTTGGGCGTTAAGTTGACTATGACGCATATATTCTGGGTTTTTATCATGCTTTTTCCTAAGAATCATTTGGTAGTCTGATCTGTATCAGTAGTCTGTAGGTATCTAAATATTTCTGAAAAGGATAGGAGTTTTTACTCAAAGCGTGAAATAGATTTCCAGTTGGGCATTTGTTTAATGGGAGTGATTCTCTGAGTGTTAATCTGATGTTGATTTTGGTCTTCGGGGTTGATACTTAGGGGGTTATTCTTTTAAACCGATGTTTAATGGGAACCTAGCTTTAGTTTTAATTATACTAGCTTCTGTCACTCGGTTGTATCATATCGATCGAATCTTCGACATTTAGGTAGAAACTAATGGGTGTAAACATGTGTTTGAGACATGTTATGTTTGATGGTTGCATGTGGATGCAAGTGGTTGCTCGTGGATGCATATACACACACTAGGCACTAGATCGGCTCAAAAACACTCTCATACTGCATATGGATGTGTGTGCATTTTTTTTTAAATTTTTATGGATGCGAAATAGTAGACTCAGCACATGGATGTTGCATATGAATGAATGGTTGTGCACTCATATAGAAATGATATGTATCAAATAGGAAAAAAAAATTAGCATCCATGTTGGACTCATGGCACTGACATAATTCGCATTAAGGAGGTCAACTAAATCAGTGGACCGCTTGATTTTTGATTTAGATAAGGAACATATACACACACTTTGGCATATGTTCATACAACATTAGAAGTTTTCTAAGGGCAATGGATGCTTGTGGATGATGGTTGAGTAGAAGGGTGATTGGATGGTAGGACACATTCTTCCTAACTTGAAGATTTCGGGGACGAAATCCTTTAAGGAGGGGAGAATGTAACACCCCGAATTTTCTGTGAACATAAGAGTAACAAAATGAAGTATAATTAATTTTAAATGTGAGAATTAAGGAAAATGGGTTACGCCATTGCGTTCGTCTTGAAATTCTGCTTGGAATAGAGTCCAAGTTTGCGTAAATTGGACTCCGTATGAAGAAGATATGGCCTACAGAAGTTTCAGTAAAAACCAGCCCGAAAATTCAAAATTCAGATTCGAAATTCAAAACAGACACCCGGGCTGGGCGGGAAAATTCTTGCCCAGGGCCCAGGTCGACACTAGGGTCGACCTGGGTAAACAGGTCGACACTAGGGTCAACCCTAGGGTCGACCTCCCCCCTTTTCCAGATCTGTAGACAGATCCATTTTTCTGCACCTGGACGCCTTTCTGACCGGATTCGTGAGTTCTAACCTATTTAAACACCCCAAACCCAGATTTCTCTCCACACAATTTCATTCTGCCTATACTCTGCCTCTATTCTAATTAAAAATAAAATAATGGCGTCGCTACTCTGTTGAAACCTAGGATAAATCTAGTGCATCTTCTTCCAAATTCAATAGGATTAAAAGAACAACTAGTCTACATCAAAGGAGCGCTATTCAGTGTCAGAACACAGATTCCATAATACAAGAATCGTTCCCTTTTTGTGAGTACAATTATTTTTAGATATAAACTTTTATTATGATCTTGGCATGGTTATAAAACTGAATCTGAGGTTATGCATGTTCTTATCTGTCAGATCTGTTTTTCTGTGACTATTCTGTATCTCCTTTTTCTTTCTATTCTATAGCCAGGCTACTATGAGCCTGCGCCAAATCTCATAAGAGATTAACGCATGAACGTTAATTTTGGGACAAATAATGAATATTGCATAATTGGACATGACTGATCTATGATTGATTTGAGAAAAGAACATAGGTTGTAAATTAAGATCTAGAATCAGTGCATACTATGTATAAAATTATGTGATTTGGAAGAAGAATAATTATATGATAGCATATGACTTGGGATTTGGAATATAATGCATATTATAATGCAAGATCTGATTTTGAGGACTTAATACATGATTAAAATTAAAGATCTAGATTTTGGGGCATATTTTATATCACGATCTATGACTTAAAAGAAAAAAAAAAGATATATGTGACTTAGGCGTAAAGATCTATATTAAAATAGGTTAACTATTAATGTGAATGCGCCTAAATATGGATTTTAGGATATTTGGCATCATAGGCTATAATTTGTCATAATTCATATTGTTTGGGACTTTTTAGAGAATATTCTGTAATGTGCAAAGTTTAATTAAAATTTGGGGCATATGTCGTATTATGAATTGTGACCATGATTTAGGCATGTAAATTTAGGCAAGATATGTAAACAGAACTTTAAGAAATATTTAATCCGTTAAATCTGCTGAATTGCCTAATCTGCTAATCTGTTATCTGCTAAATCTGTTGAATTCCTAATCTGCTAATTTGCTATCTGCTAAATCTGTTGAACTGCCTAATCTGTTGAATTGCCTAATCTGTTATTTGCTTAATCTGTTGAATTGCCTAATTTGCTAAATTTGTTATCTGCTTAATCTGTTGAATTGCCTAATCTGCTAAATCTGTTGAATTGCCTAATCTGCTAAATCTATTGAATTGCTTAATCTGTTGAAAGCTGAATAATTATAAATTGGAGGCTCGATCTAAAATTGAGCAAAACATGTTAATAGAACTTTGGATAATCTGTCGTAACTTGTAAAGAAGTTAAATTTGCTAAATATACATAATTTTCTGTAAAGTGGCTATGACACGAGGTTAGACTCCGTTTGCGGTAGAGGCCTGCCCGGAACCAACCGGCTTAACCAGCGACCACAAACTGTTAGTCTAATGTGAGAGGTCGTTGGCATAACTAAAATATGCTTAGACATGAGGTTAGGTCTGGCTTGTGGCAGAAGTCTTCCCGGAACCGCCCGGCATATCCAGCGGCCACAAGCTACCAACCTTATATGAGAGGTATGTGCATTAATAATTAATTAATGCAAATCTAAGATAAATATGATACCTAAAACGTGTTGGGTGGATAGGGTTAAAACAATTGGTCTGATGAATTTAATAAACCCGTTTCGTATATCTGTAGGCCCAAAAAAAGTTAGGTAAAACAATCTATAAGTCTGTTAATCTGTACATCTGATCCGTTGGTCTGAGAACTTGTCAATCTGTATATCTGATCCGTTAGTCTGAAAACTTGTTAACTTGATTGTCTGATCTGTGAACTAGTAACCTGAACTCTGTCTGAAATATATAAACAAGTTAATCTGAAATCTGTTAGTCTGGGAACACAAGGTTAGGAGGGGAAGTACTTGTGTCATCTGTTGTTTGGGACCCGTTTTAGCCAATAACCCTTTCTGGTATCAAAACTTTGACCCCACTCTATGTAGGGGTCCGGGCACGCTTACTGAACTAATTATAAGTGGTTCATTTTGATAACGGCGAGGGGTGTTGATGGTGCGTTCCAACCGGGTCATGTGCGTTCATGGATCTGGTCTGCTCTGAGGATGTAAGACGCCGTGACATCTGTAAATAGGTATGTGCCAATAGGTTGCCACTTTAGGGAGTGATACACCCTACTGTGGGGCCGACACAGAGTATTTATGTATTAGGGAGTCGATCACTTGGGGGTAGGACTTAGGGTACACTTAGTTCTGTCTGTTTCTGTTGGTACCGTCTGTTTCTGTTGGGTGGCAACACCTGTCTGTTTCTGCGTGGTACCGTTTGTTGGGTGGTAAAGGCCCGTTACTAGTGTACACCTAATTCTAACATTCTGTTTCCGTAAGGATTATTCTGTTTCCGTTTCCGATTCTGTTTCCGTACCTTCTATCTGTTGGGGTGGTAAAGGCCCATTAGTTGGGTGGTAAAGGCCCATTAGTTGGGTGGTAAAGGCCCATTATTAGTATTCTGCTTCTGTACCTTCTGTCTGTTCGGGTGGTAAAGGCCCATTACTAGCATTCTGTTTCTGTAGAGATTATTCTGTTTTCGTTTCTGTTTCAGTTTAGACATTAGGGTAACACCTAATCATGTTATACTAGTATTAGTGCAGAGAAGTGAGGACTAAGTAAAAAGCTTAGCTTAGTCTATATCATTCTGTTAACCTGCTATTCCTGTTATGGTTATCTCTCATCCAGTTTTATTTACATGTCATGATACTATTATCTGTTTATATGCTGAAAGTCACTGGGCTCACCAGACTTATGTCTGACCTAGTTTGTTTCGCCTCTTTTCTTTCCGTTCCCCCCCCCCCTCCCCGGTTTTCAGGGTGGAAACATAGGAGCTTGATTCAGATTCTCTCTGCTTGAAGTATTTCTTGGCTTTGGCTCTATCTTTCCATGGCAGTTTACGTTGGGGATTATGACTTTAAAAACTATGCATTCTGAAGGCTTTTGTACAAGACCGGTATTTTGTACTTGAATTCTGATATTGTGATTTGAAAAGATGTAACCAAACTTATTTCTGTTTCTGTTGTAATAAAGTTATAAATTTTTCAAGTACTACTTTATCTGTCTTGTAAATGTCTGTTCTATCTACTAAAACGCTCCATCAAAGTTAAGGCATTCCCTTTGTGAGTGACCTTAACAGAGGTGGGGTGTTACATTTATCATGCTAGATCTACTTTTATAGATCTAATTCACTTGTAGTTAATTTATCATGTCACATTTGTGGATCTTAACCTTTACCTATGTTTGTGACTAATTTGGATCTTCCATTATTTGGACAATTAAAACCTTGTTTAGATATAATTCTCCATCTAGATCATCTTGTACCTATCATGTTATGGTTAATTTAGATCTGTCATTAACTGGACATCTGAATCCTTATTTAGATCTATTAGTGCCTGTTAGGACATCTTAATTATGTTAGATCTAGTTTTATCATCACCTGTTCACTAGATCTGTTTTTATGTCCACCTTATTACTATGCCAATTACATGTCTATGTCAGTATATATTTGTCCCAGTTATGTTAGAATAATCACTATTGTCATCTTCCCATCACCTTTCCCTTTTATTGTTTATGGCCAAGCTACTTACTAGCCTAGGCATGCGCCAAATATATGCGAATGCGTTCATTAGGGAACGGGGGAAAACAATAGAATTGGCCTAACCTGAATAATGAATATGAATTTCGACGTATAAATTCACTATGAACATAATTGGGGAAAAAAAGGGCATGAAACCTATAAGCTATAATGACATAGGTGAAAAATTGGATAATAATGAAATGCCTAGAATTACAGTAATTAGAAACTGTAACTGCACTTATGACACGAGGTTAGATTGCATTTGTGGTGGAAGTCTGTCCGGACCTGCCTAGCATATCCAGCAACCGCAAATGTTGAATCTAATGTGAGGGGTCTAAGTGCACAAATACGAGATGGACTAAGACACGAGGTTAGGCCCAACTTGTGGAGGAAGTCTGCCGGACCCGACCGACATATCCAACATCCACAAGTTATAGGCCTAATGTAGGAGGTCTAGCCCATTATGACCATAAATGGACATGGTAACGAATTGGAATACTTAACCTAGTTTAATGCACAGGGATTGTGTGAACATGAACATAAATAGGGGTTATGTAAACTTGGTTGAACAATGAGAGGTTTAAGTTAAGTCTATCTGGGTTGGGTGGGTAATATTTAGATATAGGCCCACAAAACTTAACCAATTTTGGGTTATGTATTAAAGACACCTCTTTGGGAAGCATAACCTATGGAAATCCTATTGGGGATACAAGACAAGGGGGAGAGCTTGTATCATCTTGTGTGGGGGACCCGTTTCAGTCAGTAACCCTTAATAAGTATCAAACAGAGTACTCCGCCTTAGGTCAGAGTGGGGTACGCTTACTGGGCTGGTTGTAAGAGATCCAAACGTGGAGGGCGGTGTGGGTTGCGCAAACATACCGGGTCACGTGCGTGTATGGGCTGGGCAGAGGGGGATAAGACGACCGTGACACCTGTAGATATGGGGCTGTGCATATCAGCGAAGGATTGCCACTTTAGGACGTGATACATCCTACGGTGGGGCAGACACAGAGTTTCTACGCGGATTAGGGAGCCGATCGATTAGGGTAGTGGTTAGGGTACATTTGGACGTATGCCTAAGTCTACCACCTTATAGTGGAAGGGATCATCTCATTTTGGATATACTATTAATAGTGCAAAGTAATCATTAAGGAAGCGTATACACCCTATCCTGTTTACCTTGTCATCCTTACCTTTTGTGATGTCATTTTTCTTATCCACTTTATATGCCTATCATGCTACTTTTATTTATTTACTTACTAAAAGTAAATGGACTCGCTAGACTTTATGTCTGACCCTTTTTGTTTTCTCTTCTTTCTTCCGTCCCCCTCCCCCCCCCAGGTTCTCAAGGCGCGAACACTCAAGCTTGACCGTGATTCTGCTTTTATCTCTCTAGGAGCTGCTCTTGAAGTATTGCTCAAGTTCTTATCTCTACTATGGCTTTGTCTCTTTTTGGGGAACTATGCTTTTTTATGTACTCTGATGGAATAAGACAGAAAAGTTTTATATTTTTGTAATGGCATTTATGTAGTTTCAGACTTGTGATATTTTGGACCACGATGTTATGACTTATGTTTGAAGTAAAAATTTGAATTCCGCTGTTGCTTTTATATTTGTCTTGTAATATTTCCGTTTCTGTTTACCTATAACGCTTCACGAAGCTTAATGCATTCTCTTAATGAGTGACATTAACGGATGTGGGGTGTCACCCTTGGTATCAGAGTTGAAGGTTACCAGATTAGATAAAAAAATTGAAAATTATTTAAAAAAAGGTTTATACGAAAGCATTTCCAAAAATAAAATTCTGTTTTGAAAAACATTCTCCAAAAAGCCATAGGTAATATCTTTCGATCCCTTGTCTGAATCTCTTTCCTTTTCATTTTTCAGCATGTCTAGGGAACCTAATATTCTAGAGGGTGTTATGATACTGGGCTAGTTCCGTAGGTATCTGGAGCTCACGACGCCTGCCGAAGGCCAAGGAAACGTGCCTCCCCCAGCTGCACCCATTGTTCCTCCTCCTCCACGTGCAGACAACTTCTCTAAGATCTGCAAAGATTTTTGTGCTATGGGAGGAAAGTCATTCCATGCAACCGAGACATTCGTAGAGGCAAGGAATTGGCTTAAGGAGACTGAGGACTTGTTTGTAATCTTTGAAGTGGAAGATCGAAGGAAGATTCAGTTGGCTGCCTGGCTACCGAAAGATGAAGCTTCATTTTGGTGGGAAGTAACCCAAGCAGGCCGTCCAGTGGAAATTTAGGATGATTTTAGACAGAGGTTTGAAATGAAGTTTCTTTCCCAAGCTGAGAAAAGCATTCAAATGGAGAGGTTCTTAGCACTCAAACAAGGAAACTTGACTGCTAAAGAGTATGTGAACAAATTCAACCAGCTAGCAAGATTTTTATTGGAACTGGTGGATACTCCGCATAAGAAAGCTTTGCGGTTTGCTAAAGAGATGAATGAACCCCTTCATGGGTTAACTATGTCCCATATCCCAATGGGAACAACTTTGGAAAGACTTGTTGATGTGGCCTTGATGCATGAGGAAGACAAGGGAGAAAAGAAGGAGGTTAAAGTTGGGGAAACAACACAAAACAAGAAGATATGGCCCAAGAGGGGACAACCACAACAACATCAACAGAAGAAGGGATGAAATAATGACAAGGCTAAGGATAAGAGGAAGTGTCATAGTCGTGGACGTGAAGGTCACTTGGTGAAGGACTGCAAAAGAAGGAAGAATTCTTGCTTCAACTGCGGAGAGGTCAGACACTTTGCTAGGGAGTGCCCGAAGAAACAGGGACAAGGTCAAAGGCCAGGAACTTCTGGAGGGCAGGTGCATGCTCTCGCGATCAGTGCTCCTGATGGAGGTAGAAAAATTTATGTGGAAGGTTTAATTTCTCTTTCCAATCATCCTATTAGAACACTTTTTTATTCTGGTGCTTCACATTCATTTATATCTAGTTATGTGGTTGAATTTCTGCACTTAATTACTAGTATGGTAGTGGATCCTGTAGTTGTCTCAAACCCCATTGGTGGTTCGGCTCATTTATCTATGATTTGTCGGGGTTTGAGAATATCTGTGTTAGGCGTCGAGTTTGAATGCGATGCGTATGTGCTCGGTTTTATGGGCTATGGTTTGATTTTAGGGATGGATTGGTTAACCACATATGGCGCCGTTCTAAATTGTGAGAGGAGGGTTGTTATACTTTTGACTTTCCACGGGAGAACCCTCTAGATTTCTTGCAACCCCTAAGGGTCTGTTATGCTTAGTTTCCTAGAGTCTCTTGATGCATCTGTCAATGATCTGCAATCTGTTCTTGTAGTCTTATTCTGATGTTTTTGATGAGGTATTGGGTTTACCTCCGAAGCGCGAGACCGATTTCTGTATATATCTGGTGGACAATGCAAAGCCAGTTGCATTACCAGTGCGCCATATGGCTCCGAGGGAAAGGAGGGATCTGAGTAAGCAAGTAGGGGAGCTACTTGAGAAAGGATTTATCCGACGAAGCATATCTGAATGGGGTGCTCCAGTTGTATTTGCAACTAAGGCGATGGTTCGCTTCATTTGTGTGTGGACTACAGAGAGTTAAACAAATTCACAAAGAAGAATAAGCACCCACTTCCGAGGATAGATGACTTATTTGACCAGCTTGCTGGTGCCTCGCTGTTCTCTCAATTAGACTTGGCCACGGGGGTTTCATCAGTTAAGGGTGGCTGAGGACAGTATAGACAAGACTGCTTTTAGAACTCCGCATGGTTTCTTTGAATGTCTAGTTATGCCTTTTGGGTTGACAAATGCACCCGCCTATTTTGTTGATCTGATGAGTAGGGTGTTTCGGGAGTTTCTAAATAATTTTTTCATAGTCTTTGTTGATAATATCTTGATCTTCTCCAACAACGAATAAGAGCATGCCCAACATTTGAGAGAAGTTTTGAAAACTCTCCGTGCGCATCAGCTTAAGGCAAAGTTCTCCAAATGTCATTTTTGGAGGAAAAAGGTGAGATTCTTAGGGCATGTAGTCTCCAAAGAAGGGATAGCTGTAGATCCCGCAAAGGTAGTTGCAGTGCAAGATTGGTAAATTCCAAAAAATGCAACAAAGTATGAGAAGCTTTCTTGGATTGGCTGGTTATTATAGGAAGTTCATTAAGGACTTCGCAAAGATATCAGCCCCTCTCACCAGGCTGACGAAGAAAAACTTGACATTTTCATAGGATATAGATTGTGATGTTGCTTTCCAATGTTTGAAGAGGGCTCTGACAATAGCCCCAGTCTTGACCTTGCATGATGGGAGCAAAGTATTTACGGTTTACACTGATGCATGTGGCACTGGGCTTGGTACGGTTCTGATGCTAGAATGAAAGGTAGTGTGTTATGGGGGTAGACAGTTGAGAGATCATGAGAAGAACTATCATACCCATGATTTAGAGCTAGCTACCATAGTATTCGCGCTTAAGACGTGGCATCATTATTTACTTGGAGAGAAGTTCGAATTATACAGCAATCATAAATCTCTCAAGTACTTGTTCTCGCAGAAGGATCTTAATTTAAGGCAACAAAGGTGGATGAAATTTCTAGCTTCTTATGATTTTGAAATCACTTATATCTGTGGCAAGGGTAATTTGGTGGCCGACACACTAAGTAGGTAGAGGATGGCTTTAAGTCCTCTATTTGTGGAGAGGAAGTGCTTGGAGTTCATATCAACTTTTGACTTTAGACCCTCCATCAAGATTTTGCCTGATTTGTTTGCATCATTAGAGATACAACCTACTCTTATGGATCAGATAGGAGCTTCGCAGCAAAATGATCCACAGATTTTAGACATCATGGATAAGATCAGAAAAAGGGAGACTTATAGTCACCTCAACAGATATTCCATAGATGAAAAGGGGTGGTTGCGACGAGATGGAAGGTTTTGTGTTCCCCAAATTGGAAGCTTGATAAAGGCAGTCCTAGAAGAAGCCCACCATTCTAAGATGACTATTCATCCTGGCGATGATAAGATGTACAGAGACATGAAGAGGGTTTTCTTTTGAGCTGGGATGAAGAAAGATGTGGCAGAGTTTGTTTCTTAGTGTTTAGTTTGTCAGCAAGTCAAAGCTAAGCAAAAGAAACCTAGTGGTTTACTTCATCCTTTGGAGGTTCCACAGTGGAAGTGGGAGAGCGTCTTTATGGTTTTCATAGATGGTTTGCCTAGATTGAAGAAAGGCAACACCAGTATCTCAGTTGTGGTGGACAGACTCACTAAGAGCGCTAATTTCATTCCAGTTAAGAGTAAGAGGACGACATCATAGTTGACAACAATTTACGTTCGTGAGATAGTTTGTCTTCATGGAGTACCTTCCAGCATCATGAGCGATCGGGATCCCATCTTTACTAGTGAATTTTGGAGGAGCTTACAAGAAGCGTTAGGTACACAGTTGTGATTGAGCACTGCTTATCAACCACAGACCGATGGGCAGACGGAAAGGGTGAACAGAATTCTTGAGGATCTTTTGAGGCTGTGTATCCTAAACTTCGGAGGGACTTGGGAAGAGCATCTTCCTTTAGTAGAGTTTGCCTACAACAACAATTATCAAACTAGCATCGGCATGGCACCCTTCGAAGTATTGTACAGATGACCCTGTAGATCACCAACTTGTTGGTGGGAATCTACAGAAAGATTATTACTTGGACCCAATATAGTTAGAGAAACGTCCGAGAAAATTGAGCTTATTCGATGATGAATGAAGACAGCTCAAGATAGGCAGAAATCCTATGCAAACAAGAGAAGGACTAACATCGAATTTGAAGTAGGAGACTTGGTTTTTATTAAAGTATAACCTCTGAGAAATGTGGTTTGCTTTGGATCTGTAGGGAATTTAGCACCCAGATTGATGGGACCATTCCCCATAACCAAAAGGATCGGCCAATGGCCTATAGAGTAAAGCTCCTAGAAAATCTATCCGGCGTTCATGATGTTTTCCATGTTTCTCATCTGCGGAAGTGCTTGCATGACACCGCAGAAGTTGTTGAACTAAGTATATTAGAGGAAGTAGAAGTGGAGCGGGAGGCGACAGTCAGACGAGTCCCTACTCGTATTCTTAGATCAGAAGTTAAGAAGCTACGCAATAAAGAAATCAAGCTGATAAAGGTTCAATGGGGAGATAACCTAGAGTATGCAACATGGGAGATCGAAGACAAGATTCGTGCTTCGTACCCTTTCCTTTTCGAGGGTATGTCCTTAACTCCTTTTCCAAAGTTTTACCTATGCTTGTTTCTATTATTTAAGTATGTCCTATCAATTGTATTTTCGACCTTTAGATAGGAAATCTATGAATGTAAACATATGTTTGAGACATCATATGTTTGATGGATGCAAGTGGATGCAAGTGGTTGCCTGTGGATGCATATACACATACATTAGGCACTAGATCGGCTCAATCGCTCTCATACTGCATATGGATGTGTATGCATTTTTCTTTTCTTTTAGTGGGTATAAATGGATGTATTAGCATATGGATGTTTCATTTGGACGAATGAATGTGCACACATATAGAACTTACATGTTATAATAGGATTATTTGCATACATGTAGGATTTACGACACTAACATACATTGCATTGAGGAGGTCGACTGAATCAGTAGACCCAAAATCTTCGCATTAGTATTGGGACATATACACACACCTTTGCATATGTTCATATAAGCATTAGAAACATTTAAGGACAATGGTTGCTTGTGATTGATGAATGAGTAGATGGATGATGGATGGTAGGATATACATTCTTCTCAACTTAGAGATTTCGGGGACGAAATCCTTTAAGTAGGGGGGAATGTAACACCTCGTAATTTCAACAACATTAAAGAGGATAAATTAAATAATGATTAATTTAATAATCAAAATTAAGGAAAACAGACTGCACTATTGCGTCCGTCTCGAAATTCTGGTCAAGATAGACATTTTGCGTAAAACGGACACCGTATGAAGAAGTTATGAAGGTTTGAAGTTTGTATATGCGCAAGATAATTATATGTATATATAACAGTTCAAACCTATCCAGAAAACGAAATTTCAGTTCAAATTTCAAAAATCCCGTAGGCAGTAAAATTCTCGCCCTAGGGGTGTCGACCCCATAGTAGGGGTGTCGACCGCATAAGGGGGGTCGACCCCCTAGGGCTGAGGTGGCAGTCGAATTTTGAAGGCTGGCCGCTATAAATAAAGGCTCATTTATCTTGTTTTCTACACTGAAAATCAATAGAGGCCAAATGCTGCCGGTGCCTGAACTGAATCGAATCCTTTTCTTCAACAGCAATCAACTAGAGCTAATAAGTTAGAGATTTAAGTATAGATCTGAGATTCCACACCAATAATTCCTCTTCTATCTTCTAAAATCCAAACACTGTGAGTTTAGTTACTTTTAGATTTAAATGATTAAAAGTAAAACGTGATATGATTATGATTTGGATCTGTTATAAATTGTGAATCTATGATATTCTTGGATCTTAACCTTTATCATGCTAGATCTACTTTTATAGATCTAATTCACTTGCGGTTAATTTATTATGTCACATTTATGGATCTTAACCTTTGCCTATGTTTATGGCTAATTTGGATTTGCCATTATTTGGACAGTTGAAACCTTGTTTATATCTAATTCTCCATCTAGATCATCTTGTACATATCATGTTGTGGTTTATTTAGATCTGTAATTTATTGGACATATAAATCCTTATTTAGATCTATTCATGCCTATTAGGACATCCTTATTATGTTTGATCTAGTTTTATCATCACCTGTTCATTAGATCTATTTTTATGTCCACTTTATTACTATGCCAATTACATGTCTATGTCATTATATATATTTATGCCGGTTATGTTAGAATAATCATTATTGTCATCTTCCCATCACCTTTCCCTTTTATTGTTTATGGCCAGACTACTTTATAGCCTAGGCATGCCGCCAAATATATGTGAATGCGTTAGTTAGGGAACGAGGGAAAACAATAGAACTGGCATAACTTGAATAATGAATATGAATTTGAACATACAAATTCACTATGAACATAATTGGGGGAAAAAGGGGCATGAAACCTATCATCTATAACGACATAGGTGAAAAATTGGATAATAATGAAATGCCTAGGATTACAGTAATTATAAACTGTAACCGCACTTATGACACGAGGTAAGATTGCATTTGCGGCGGAAGTCTGCCCGGACCCGACCGGCATATCCGGCAACCGAAAATGTTGAATCTAATGTAAGGGGTCTAAGTGCACAAATACGAGACGGGCTAAGACACGAGGTTAGGCCCAACTTGTGGAGGAAGTCTGCCCGGACCTGACTGGCATATCCAACATCCACGAGTTGTAGGCCTAATGTGGGAGGTCTAGCCCATTATAACCATAAATGGACATGGTAACGAATTGGAATACTTAACCTAGTTGAATCCATAGGAATTATGTGAACATGAGCATGAATAGGGGTTAAGTAAACTTGGTTAAACAATGAGATGGTTAAGTTAAGTATATCTGGGTTGGGTAGGTAATATTTAGATATAGGCCCACAAAACTTAATCAATTGGGGGTTATGTATTAATACGCCTCTTAGGGTAAGCATAACCTGTGGAAATCCTAGTGGGGATACAAGACAAGGGGGAGAGCTTGTATCATCTTGTGTGAGGGACCCGTTTCAGTCAGTAACCTTTAATAATTATCAAACGGGTACTCTGCCCTAGGTCGGAGTGGGCACGCTTACTGGGCTGATTGTAAGAGATCCAAACATGGAGGACGGTGTGGGCGGCACAAACCGACCGGGTCATATGCGTGCATGGGTCGTGCAGAGGAGGATAAGACGACTGTGACACCTCTAGATATGGGGATGTACATATCAGCGAAGGGTTGCCACTTTAGGATGTGATACATCCTACGGTGGGGCCGGCACAGAGTATCTACGCGGATTAAGGAGTCGATCGATTATGGTAGTGGTTAGGGTACACTTGGACGTATGCCTAATTCTACCACCTTATAGTGGAAGGGACCATCTCATTCTGGATATACTAGTAATAGTGCAGAGTAATCATTAAGGAAGCATATACACCCTATCCTGTTTACCTTATCATCCTTACCTTTTATGATGTCATTTTTCTTATCCACTTTATATGCTTGTCATGCTACTTTTATTTATTTACTTACTAAAAGTAATTGGACTCTCCAAACTTTATGTCTGACCCTTTTTGTTTCCTCTTCTTTCTTCCATTCCCTCCCCCCAGGGTCTCAGGGCGGGAACACTCAGGCTTGACCGTGATTCTGCTTTTATCTTGCTAGAAGCTGCTCTTGTAGTATTGCTCTAGTTCTTATCTCTACTCTGGCTTTGTCTCTTTTTGGGGAATTATGCTTTTTTTATGTACTCTAATGGAACAAGACATAATTTTTTATATTTTTGTAATGGCTTTTATGTAGTTTCAAGCTTGTGATATTTTAGACCACGATGTTATGATTTATGTTTGAAATAAAAATTTAAATTCCGTTGTTGCTTTTATATTTGTCTTATAATGTTTCCGTTTCTGTTTACCTATAACGCTTCACGAAACTTAACGCATTCTCTTAATGAGTGACATTAACAGACGTGGGGTGTCACAGGGGGCATAAACTATATTATGAAATTAGACTAAAAATTAGGGCATGATTTCTACTGTAAATTATGACTTGTGGTTTAGGACATATAAATCTGAAGGCTTAATTTAAGATTAAGCGAAACATGTTAATGAAACTGTAAAGCATCTGTGAAGCCTGTTTAATCCGTTGAAATTGAATACTATAATTGGGAAACCTATGATGAACCTGAGTATGGACCAAATAGGATTATTAGGCCAAAAAGATTGTTAACACAATTACGACAATTTAGAAATTGGAAATAACGACATGGGGACACGAGGTTAAGTTCAACTTGTGGTAGAAGCCTGCCCGGAACCGCCCGACAAATCCAGCATCCACAAGTGACCAACTTAATGTAAGGGGTCTAGTGCATTAATATACATAAATGAGGAATGATAATAACCTATTATGAATAAACCCGAATGAGAAAAAGGAAAGATAATAGGTAGGCTTGTCCTAGAGACAGGTGGTAATTATAACTTAGCTTATAATAAACGATAGAGGAAGGGGATAACTTATGGAATAAGATCAGTTGTACTTAATTATAAATTAAGTAATCTGTAACTCTGGAAACCCGTTAAATATGCGGGGTTAAGTAAACCCGTTAAATCTATGGGGTTAAGTAAACCCGTTAAATCTGTAGGGTTAAGTAAACCTGTTAAATCTATGGGATTAAGTAAACCTATTAAATCTGTGGGGTTAGGTAGACCTGTTAAATCTATGGGGTTAAGTAAACCTGTTAAATCTATGGAGGTTATACGAACCTGTTAATCTAGAAAACTTAACCAGTTACATCCGTTGGAGTTATATAGACCCGTTAACTTGTAAAGTTTAACCCGTAAATTTGTAGCGGGTTATGTGAATCTGTTAAATCTGTTAGGCATAACCTGTCAAAATCCTAGTTAATTGGGGACACAAGATCTGTAAGGGTTGGCTTGTGTCATCTGTTGTGTGGGACCCATATTAGTCAGTAACTCATTCTGGTATAAAAGGGGGACCCCGCACTAGGTAGGGGTCTGGGCACGCTTACTGAGCTGATTGTAAGAGGTTCATCTGGGAGGAGGTGTGTACTAGAGTGTTCCAATGGACTCATGTGCATGCATGAGTATGACTTGCTCTGGGAAAATAAGCCGTTGTAGCACTAGTAAATAGGTCTGTGTCCTTTTGTAGGTCGCCACTTTAGGAAGTAATACATCCTACTGTGGGG
The DNA here is from genome assembly GCA_030737875.1 of Allium sativum. NCBI lineage: Eukaryota > Viridiplantae > Streptophyta > Magnoliopsida > Asparagales > Amaryllidaceae > Allium > Allium sativum. The sequence goes on along the minus strand of CM060921.1, from coordinate 143,097,196 downwards.
CCGACACAGGGTATTTACGGGATAGGGAGCCGATCGATTGGGGGTAGTAACTAGGATACATCTAGTCTTGTCTGTTTCTGTGGGCTACCTGTATTTCTGTTTGGGTTAACACTCATTATTTCTGTTTAGGTACCGGTTAATCATGTTTGGGGTAAAACCCGCTACTAAAGTACACCTAAAACTACCATTATATTTTTGTTGGGATCACCTGGTTTCTGTTATACTAGTATTGGTGCAGAGAAACTACTTAAGAAGCGCAACATATCCAGTTTTGTTATCCTATTTATCCTACTATACATATCTTATGATACTATTATCTCTCTCCTTCAATTTATATGCCAGTCATGATGCTTTTACTTATTTATATGCTAAAAGTTACTGGACTCGCCACACTTTATGTCTGACCCGTTTTGTTTTCTTTTGTCTCACTTCCTTCCCCCAGGTTCTCAGGGTGGGAATACTCAGGCATGATTGGGATTCTCTCTTTCATTCTGCTTGGAGCTACTTAGATGTATCGCTTTGATTTCATATCTTCTCTGATATGGTTATTTTGGGGACTATGCTTTTTATATTATTGTACTCTGATGATTTCAGTACAAGACAGAAGTTGTAATGGGTTTTCTGTATTTTAGACTTATGATGTAACTGGATTTTGAACCACTATGTTTTCTGTTAAATAAAGTTTTAAATTCCGCTGTTATTTTATATTTGTGTTGTGATGTTTCTGTTTCTGTTTACTTATAACGCTTCACGAAACTTAATGCATTCTGATATAGAGTGACATTAACGGACGTGGCGTGTCACATTTGGTATCAGAACTGATGGTTACTAGATCAGATAAAAGATTTTGAAAATTGTTTTCAGAAAGGTTTTAAAAGAAACTATTTTCAAGGAAAAGTCTGTTTTTTAAAAACATATTCCCCAAAGCCATATAAAATATCTCTCGATTCTTTGTTTGAATCCTTTTCTTTTCAACATGTCTGGGGAACCTAATATTCCCGAGGGTGTATAGATACCAGCTTGGTTCCGTAGGTATCTTGAGGCTACAGCTCCTGCCGAAGGCCAAGCAAACGCCCCTCCCCCAATTGCAACCGCCATTCCTTCTCCTGCTCCTCCACGAGCAGATAATTTCTCCAAGATATGCAAGGATTTCTGTGCTATGGGAGGAAAGCCATTCGGAGGAATAGAGACTTTTGTAGAAGCAAGGAATTGGCTCAAGGAGATGGAGAATTTATTTGGGATTTTCAAGGTTGAAGATCGAGGAAGATTCGGTAAGCTGTTTGGCAGCTGAAAGATAAGGCTTCATTCTGGTGGAAAGTGACGTAGGCAGAACGTCCAATCGACACTTGAGATGATTTTCGATAGAGATTCGAGATGAATTTCCTCTCTCAGGTAGAAGAGAGTATGCAGATGGAGAGATTTCTAGCACTTAAGCAAGGGAGCTTGTCAGTTAAAGAATATGTAAATAAGTTTAGTCAGTTAGCAAGGTTTGGTCTGGTGCTGGTGAATACCCCGCACAAAAAGGCTTTACGGTTTGCAAGAGGATTAAATCAGCCTCTTCAAGCATTGACATTATCTCACATTCCGATGGAGGGCTACTTTTGAGAGACTGATTGATATGGCATTGATGTATGAGGATGGTAAGGATAAGAAAAAGGAGGCTAAGTCCGATGAGCCGCAAAACAAGTAAGTGTGGCCCAAGAAAGAACAATAACAAGAGGGCAGAAAGAATGACAAAGCTCAAGGCAAAAAGAAATGTCATGGCTGCAGGAACGCGGGTCATTTGGTCAAGACTTCAGAAAAAGGAAGAATGCTTGCTTCAACTGTGGTGAAGTCAGACACTATACTAGGGAGTGCCCGAAGAAGCAAGGACAAGGCCAAATGGCAGGACCTTCTGGAGGGTAGGTGCATTCTCTCGAGGCCAATGTACTAGACAGAGGTAGGAAACTTTCTACTGAAGGTTTGATTTCTCTTTCCGATCATCCAGTTAGGACTGTTTTTTATTCTGGCGCTTCTCACTCTTTTATATCTGATTATGTGGTTGAGTCTCTACACCTTAATACTAGTATTGTTCTGATTCCATTATTGTCTAAACCCCATTGGTGGATTGGCTCATCTATCTATGATTTGCTGAGGTTTGAGGATATATGTTTTGGGGCATCGAGTTTGAGCACGACGCATATGTACTTTGTTTTATGGGATACTGTCTGATTCTAGGGATGGATTGGCTAGCCATTAATGGTGCCATTTTGAATTGTGAGAGGAGGGTCGTTAGACTTATGACTTGCCGTGAGAGGACTCTCGAGATTTCTAGTGACCCAAGGGAGTCTGTCATGCTTAGTTTCCTAGAATCACTTGATGCTTCTATCGATGATTTGCGCTATGTACCTGTGGTTTGTGAGTATCCAGATGTTTTCGAGGAGGTTAGGGACTTACCTCCGGGGGCACAAGATTGATTTCTGGATATACTTGGTTGATAATGCGAAGCCACTCGCATCACCTGTGTGCCACATGGCTCATAGGGAAAGGAGGGAGCTCAACAAGCAAGTAGGGGAGCTACTAGAAAAGGTGTTTGTTAGGCAAAGCATATCAGAATGAAGTGCTCCGGTCGTCTTTGCAACTATGGCGTACAGCTCGCTTCGCTAATGTATGGATATCCATGATGTTTTTCCACATTTCTTATTTACGGAAGTGTATGCACGATACAACAGAGGTAGTTGAGCCGAACATGCCTGAGGAAGTGGAGGTAGAACGAGAGGTGACAATTAGATGAGTTCCTACCCGTATACTTGGATCAGAGGTTAAGAAACTGCGCAATAGGGAGGTTAAGTTAATAAAAGTGCAATGGGGAGAAGACAGCGAGGATGCAACTTGGGAGACTGAAGATAAGAATCGCGCTTCATACCCTTTCCTTTTCAGGACTATGTTCTTAACTTCTTTTTCCAAGCTTTTATTCGTACTTGCTTCTGTCATTCGTGTGTATCTTATCGATTGAATCTTCGACCTTTTGGAAGAAATCCCATGAATGTAAACATGTGTTTGAGACATGTTATGTTTGATGGATGCAAGTGTTTGCTAGTGGTTGCTCGTGGATGCATATACACACACATTAGGCACTAGATCGACTCAATCACTCTCATACTGCATATGGATGCATGTGCATTTTCTTTCTTTTTATGGATGAAAATGGGTGAATCATCATATGGATGTTGCATTTGGATGGATGATTGTGCATGCATATAGCATTTACAAGATATGTTAGGATTATTTGCATACATTTTGGACTCATGGCACGAACATGAATTACATTAAGGAGGTCGATTGAACCAGTAGATCGCCTGATATTTCGCATTAGCATAGGGACAAATACACACACCTTTGCATGTGTTCATATAAGCATTAGAAATCTTTTAAGGACAATGGACGCCGTGACTGGTGAATGAGTAGATGGATGTTAGGATATACAGTCCTCTTAACTTAGAGATTTCGGGGACGAAATCCTTTAAGTAAGGGAGAATGTAACACTATGTAATTTTAAAGAACATTAGAATGATAAATTAAAGAACAATTAATTAAATATAGGGAACTAAGTAAAACGGACTGCACCATTGTGTTCGTCTCAAAATTCTGCTTAAGATGACTCCAAGTTTGAGTGAAACGGACATCGTATGAAGAAGTTATTAAGCCTAGAAGTTTGTACATGCACAAGAAAATTTTATATATATAAACAAATCAGAATATTCAAAAAGAAAAAGAAAAACAGCGAGCGGGAAGGGCCAGCAACGAAACCGACCCATTCTAGGGGTCGACCTCAGACCCTACTGGGTCGACCTACGGGTCGACCCAGGGTGTTTGGGGTCAATCCATGGGCCGACCCCGGGGTTGACACAGTAAAGGAGGGGGGGTCGACCCCTATACGGATCTGGGAAGATTATCATTTTCAAACGTGGACTGATTTCTTGGCTTGGTTCGTTGGCTTTAGGCTATAAATAGGACTTCATCTCTATTGTTTTTACACACCGATAACAATGAAGACAATGAGATGCTGCCCTAGCTTAGATTGATTTAGCCTATTTCCTTTAACAACAGCTTATACGCATTCAAGAATTTCTTCTACAGCTTCAGCCTAATTGTTCTCTGTTCTTTAGATTCAGTCTTTGGGAGTTTATGTTATTTTTAGATATAAACATTTAACAAGTAATTCTGACATGTTTATAAATCTGGATCTAGACCTATGCCTAATTAGTCCTGTTATTATATGCTCATCAGATCTGTTCTTATACGCCTATTTCTCCTCATCAGATCTGTTCTTATATGCCAATTTTTGTATCATATGCCCATTTCTGTTACTTTTGGTTTTATGCCTATTCTGTTCTTCTCTCTCTCATTCCCTTTTATTTTTACAGCCAGGCTACCTTCGAGCCTAGGCCGATATCGCTGAAATATGCGTATGAACAAAATTGGGTTAAATTAGGAATGATTGGAAATGGTAATTTAGGATCATAACTTGTACTTTGAATCATGATTGGAATTTGGGGGCATAAACTATATTATGAAATTGGACAAAAAATTGGAGAATGATTTCTACTGTAAATTATGACTTGTGGTTTGGGACATACAAATCTGTCGGCTTAATGTAAGATTAAGCGAAACATGTTAAAGGAACTGTAAAGAATCTATGAAGCCTGTTTAATCCGTTGAAATTGAATACTGCAATTGGGAAACCTATGATGAACCTGAGTATGTCCCAACTAGGATTATTAGGCCAAAAAGATTGTTAACACAATTATGGTAATTAAGGAATTGGAAATAACGACATGGGGACACAAGGTTAAGTTCAACTTGTGGTAGAAGCCTACCCAGAACCGCCGACACATCCAGCATCCACAAGTGGCCAACTTAATGTGAGGGGTTCGGTGCATTAATGTACATAAACGGGGAATGATAATAAACTATTATGAATAATGGCCTGTGTATTTCTGTAGGTTGCCACTTTAGGAAGTAATACACCCTACTGTATGGCTGACACAGGGTATTTACGGGATTGGGAGACAATCGATTGAGGGTAGTAATTAGGATACATCTAGTCATGTCTGTTTCTATGAGGTACATGTATTTCTGTTTGGGTTAACACCCATTATTTCTGTTTAGGTACCGGTTAATTCTGCTTGGGATAAAACCTGCTACTAAAGTACACCTAAAACTGCCATTATATTTTTGTTAGGATCATCTTGTTTCTGTTATATTAGTATTGGTGCGGAGAAAAGTACTTAAGAAGCGCAACATATCTAGTTCTGTTATCATGTTAATCCTGTTATACCTGCCTTATGATACTATTATCTCTCTTATTCAGTTTATATGCCTGTCATGATGCTTTTACTTATTTATATGCTAAAAGTAACTGGACTCGCCAGACTTTATGTCTGACCCGTTTTGTTTCCTTTTCTCTCTCTTCCTTCCCCCTAGGTTCTTAGGGTGGGAATACTCAGGCTTGATTATGATTCTCTCTTTCATTCTGCTTGGAGCTGCTTAGATGTGCCGCTTTGATTTCATATCTTCTCTAATATGGTTATTTTAGGGACTATGCTTTTTATATTATTGCAGTCTAATGATTTCAGCACAAGACAGAAGTTGTAATGGGTTTTATGTATTTCAGACATGATGTAACTGGATTTTGAACCATTATGTTTTCTGTTAAATAAAGTTTTAAATTCTGTTATTATTTTATATCTATCTTGTGATGTTTTTGTTTCTGTTTACCTATAATGCTTCACGAAACTTAATGCATTCTGATAAAGAGTGACATTAAAGGACGTAGGTTGTCACATTGTCATTTGTACTATACTCGATCTATAAACCAAGACAGGATTTATTTTTATCACGATCTTTCATTTCAAATTTCTATTTCAAGTAGTCTATTGTTTCATCAATATCTTCTGGAGTCCTAATTACAATTATATTATCAATATATACTGCTAAAATAGCAAATCCCTTGACAAATGAGAATGTTTTTATATGCAGCTTTTACTAAATATTCACTAAGACAGTTATGCCACATTCTTTTGGATTGTTTCAAACCTTATAGTGGGCATCTCAGTTTTAATGAGCACATCGACTTTGATTTTGTTTAAGGCAACTTATATCCATCTGGGATTCTCATGTAAATATTGGTATTCAATTCACCGTATAGATAAGTTGTTACAACATCAGTTAATCTTATATCAAGCTTCTCGGAAATTACAAGGCTTATCAAATTTTTGAAATGATATGATATCCATAATAGGAGAGTATGTTTCTTTAAAGTCAAAACCTGATCTCCACAGGAAACCTTACGCAACAAGTCATGCCTTATATCTCAGAACTTCATTTTTATCGTTTACATTTCTTATTTAAAGCACCTACTGTTGAGGATTGCGGAATGGATCGTTAAGGAAATACTAACATTAGAGGGGGGTAAATAGTGTTTTTGAGAAATTTAATAAAATCTAAAACTTATATGATCTACTATATGAGTCGCACACCAAAGAGATAATCACATACAGAGAATCAAACATAAACACAAAGATAAACAAAAATAAAATGCAGAAAAGGAAAGAACACACCAGATTTTATACTGGTTCAGATTGCTCCTAAGTCCAGTCCCACGCAACGCTGGGTTGCATAGAGTTTTATTACTATATCAATATCCAAGTACAACACCCTTGATTTCATGGCCACTAGGTTACCACCGATTCCAAACACCCTTGATCAAGTATATTCGTCTTGATTTCCTGGCTACAAGGTTACAATTGCTCCGTTTCCTTGATTTTAAGGCTATAGGGAACACGCATTTTCCCAAACAATTACAACAGCCGTATAACCCTTCAATAGCACTTTAGTTCAGAGAGTAATGAGTGGAGAGCGAGAAGGGAAGAACTTTTATATAAATAGAATTGAATTCGGCAGAGTATTAGTGTAGAAATCATAAAAATATGAAATATTAATAGTGTAAAGAAAGGAGATGAAGATGGAGAAGAAGAATGATAAAAAAATCGAAATCATCCCTGTTTATAAGATCTGGAAGGTTACAACGCTTCAGAACGTTACAAATAGTGAAAAGACACTTCCTTTCAAAATCAAAAATGTAACACCCCACGTCCATTAATGTCACTCACTAAGGGAATGCATTAACTTCCATGGAGTATTATAAGAGTATTGAACAGAATATCACAAGACAGATATATAGATGGTACTTAAGAAAATTCAAACTTTATTCATTGCCGCGGAAAAGCAAAACATGTTTGGTTACAACATCAAAACCACATACTAGAATCAAGTACATAAATATCCATCTTGAACAAAATTATTATCAGAGTACATAAAAGTAAAATCATAATCCCACTCCAAATAGCCATAATGAAAAGAGATAAAGCTGAGCATTACTCTCAACACTTCCAAGCGCTTAAAGAAAAAAGAAATCCAAGTCAAGCTTCAGTGTTTCCTCCCTGAGAACCTAGGGGGAGGGGGGGGGGGAGGGGGACGGAAGAAATAGGATGAAAAGTATAATCATGACATAAGGTAAAGCTGGATAACAGGATGAATATAAAGGAATGTCTAGTGCGCTTCCTAGATTTCTTACTTAATTTAAATCTCTGCACTACCTACTTGTAATTCTTAACGAAATGATTCCAACCCCGCAGTTGGTAGCACTGAGGCGTAACATCTAGTAAGAGGTATCCGCCGCATACAATCCTTGAAAGTCCACTTGCCCATAATAGATACTTGATGTCCCCACACTACCCTTAATTGATCGGCTCCCTAACTTGCAGATATCTGTGCGGGTCCTAAATTAGGGAGTATCACTCCCTGGCATCCCGTGGGTGTACAACTTTATACCTACTGATGTACAGTGGCTAAATCTTCCAATGCCGGGAACACCTTGTGCACACTTAACGAACCCGTCGGAACCTGCATTGCTACACCTGCGCTCTTATTTGACCGCTTATAATCAGCCCAAACTAGCCCAACCCAACGTATATTATGTCAGATTTAACATTTGTCATGTCCAAACCAACCCAACGTATATTATGCCAAATTTGCCATCGTTCCCTAAAATACCGTTCGTACGTTCATCTCTATGAGATTTGTCCTAGGCTCGAAGTAGCCCGGCTATAAAAACCAAAAGGAAAGGAGGAAGGGATAAGATAAATAATAGACATAATAATAACAATAGGCATAAGAATGAACTGTTCATAAAGATATGATAAAACTGATGATAATATCAACATAGGCATATAAGAATCATGAATCTGATGTTATAGGCTAAGATAGAATTGATGAGATTCAATCTTATTATCATGTATAATTCCCAAATCTAATTTACAACATGTCAGAATTGCTTTAGCATTATTTTAATCTAAAAATAATCATTGAACTCATAAAGATTGGATTAAGGAAGAGAATTAGGCGTTGTAGTTGTTGTAGATTTGATCCGCTTTACAGAATTCCTTTACTTTGATTTGTTGAAGAAGAAGGTCTAGTTTAGGTTGAGGCAGCATGGAGGCGCCATGAATTAGCGTAGTGAAATTAGGTCTAGGTGTGTTTATATAGGTGTAGTGAGTTAATTAGGGCCATTAGATTAGATCAGGGCCATTAGATTAGATCAGGAGCCATTAGTTTACTCCTATCAGGCAAAACTAAAACTGGAGCTGTCGTCAATGCCCTCTTCAAACGCTGGAAAGCATCATCACTGTCAACATCCCAAGCAAAGGTCAAATTCTTTTTCGTCAACCGTGTAAGTAGGGCGGATATCTTAGCAAAGTCCTTGATGAACTTTCTATAATAGCCCGCCAAACCAAGAAAACTTCTTACTTCTGTAGTGCTCTTGGGAATCCTCCAATCTTGGATTGCTACCACCTTCGCGGGATCCACTGCTATCCCTTCCTTAGAGACCACGTGCCCTAAGAACCTCACTTCCTTCCTCCAAAAATGACATTTGGAGAACTTAGCTTTGAGTTGATGTGCTCGAAGGGTCTCTAAGACTTCCCTAAGATGTAGGGCATGTTCTTCCTCGCTTCTAGAGAATATCAAGATATCATCCACAAAGACTACCACGAACTTGTTTAGAAACTCCCTAAACACCCTACTCATTAAGTCTCCGAAATATGCAGGTGCATTCGTTAAACCAAATGTCATGACAAGCCACTCGAAGAAACCGTCAGGAGTCCTAAAAGCAGTCTTATCTATACTATCCTCAGCTACCCTCAACTGATGAAATCCTGTAGCTAAGTCCAACTACGAGAAAACCGAAGCACCAACCAACTGATCGAACAAATCATCTATCCTCGGCAATGGGTATCTGTTCTTCTTCGTGAGCTTATTCAGCTCCCTATAGTCCACACACAATCTAAGTGAACCATCAACCTTCGTGGCAAAAACAACAGGAGCACCCCACTCCGAGATACTTCTTCTTATGAACCCTTTCTCAAGCAACTCTTTCACTTGTTTACTAAGCTCCCTCCTTTTTCTTGGAGCCATGTGGTGCACAAGCAATGCAACTGGCTTTGCATTGTCTACCAAGTATATACAGAAATCTATCTCGTGTTTTGGAGGTAAGCCCCTAACCTCCTCAAAGACATCTGCATACTCACGGACTACTCGAACAGATTGCAAATCATCAATAGATGTGTCAAGAGATTCTAGGTAGCTAAGCATAACAGAACCCTTAGGGTCACATGAGATATCGAGAGTATTACCCAAACTAGTCAACAGTCTAACTACCCTCTTTTCACAGTCGGGAATGGCACCATACCTAGCTAGCCAATCCATTCCTAGAATCAACCAATAGCCTGTGAAACCAAGTACATAAGCATTGCATTCGAACTCAATGCCATACACAAATATTCTCAAATCCCGACATAACATAGAAAGATGGATCGTACCCCCAATAGGATTTGAGACTACAATGGGATCCATAACTGGACTAGTATCTAGGTGCAGAGATTCAACAACAGAAGTAGATATAAACGAATGTGAAGCGCCAGAATCAAACAAAGTACGTACAGGATGATCGAAAAGGAAAATCAAACTTTCAACAGAAATGCTTCTACCTCTCTCTTGCGTAGCTGCCATGAGAGCATGAACCTGCCCTCTAGAAGTAGATCTTGTCCTCTGTCCTTGCCCTTGTCCTTGCCTCCTTGGACAGTCCTTAATCATATGTACTGTCTCACCGCATTGGAAGCAACCCGTCTTCTTCTTCTTCCTACATTCCTTGCTTAAGTGGCTCAGTGTTCCGCAATTAAAACACCTTTTCTTCCCTTGGCCCTTGTTATCCTTACCACATTTCTTAGGTTATACTTTCTTGTTCTGTGATTCTTCCACTTTCACCTCTTTCTTTTCACCTTTACCCTCTTCATGGATTAAAGCCATATCAACAAGTTTCTCATCCTTGGGTTGTGCTCCTTAGCCTAAACTCCCACATTCTCATTTTTACCATCCTTGTGTAGCATGTTAACAAGTCTCTCGAAAGTTGCCTCCATCGCACGGAAAACCCTATGAAGCTTGAAAGAAGATTAGCCGCAGGTGAAACTACTGCGGCTACAGATGGGGGTTGGGCATTTCTTTGCCCTCCGACATGTGTCGTAGTTTTAACATGCCTACGGAACTATGGAGAATAGAAAGGAAAAAGAGATTCAAGTAGAGAATCGAAAGAAAGATATATGGCTTTTGGGGATTATGTTTTTCATAATAAACCTTTCTCTTGAAAATACCTTCTTTAAAACATGTTTTTGAAAATACTTCTTTCTAAAAATGCCTTTTGAAAATAGTTTTCAAAATCTTTTATCTGTTCTGGTAACCTTCAGCTCTGATACCACATGTAACACCCCACGTCCATTAATGTCACTCACTAAGGGAATGCATTAACTTCCATGGAGTATTATAAGAGTATAGAATAGAATATCACAAGACAGATATATATATATATGGTACTTAAGAAAATTCAAACTTTATTCATTGCTGTGGAAAAGCAAAACATGTTTGGTTACAACATCAAAACCACATACTAGAATCAAGTACATAAATATCCATCTTGAACAAAATTATTATCAGAGTACATAAAAGTAAAATCATAATCCCACTCCAAATAGCCATAATGAAAAGAGATAAAGCTGAGCAATACTCTCAACACTTCCAAGCGCTTAAAGAAGAAAGAAATCCAAGTCAAGCTTCAGTGTTTCCTCCCTGAGAACCTTGGGGGGGGGGGGGGTGGCGGGAGGACGGAAGGAAAATAGGTGAAAACAAAAAGGTCAGACATAAAGCCTGGCGAGTCCAGCTTCTTTTAGCATGAAAATAAGTAAAGCAATATGACAGGGATAAACAAGATGGAAAGTATAATCATGACATAAGGTATAGCTGGATAACAACATGAATATAAAGTAATGTCCAGTGCGCTTCCCAGATTTCTTACTTAATTTAATTCTCGGCACCACCGACTAGTAATTCTTAATGAAATGATCCCAACCCCGCAATTGGTAGCACTCAGGCATAACATCTAGTAAGAGGTATCCGCCGCATACAATACTTGAAAGTCCACTTGCCCATAATAGATACTAGATGTCCCAACACTACCCCTAATCGATCGGTTTCCTAACTTGTAGATATCTGTGCGGGTCCCAGCTTAGGGTGTATCACTCCCAAAGTGGAAACCCATAGTAGCACAACTTTATACCTACTGATGTACAGTGGCTAAATATTCCAATGCTGGGAACACCTTGTGCATGCTTAATGAACCCATTAGAACCTAAACTGCTACACCCTCGCTCTTATTTGACCGCTTATAATCAGCCCAAACCAACCCAACGTATATTATGCCAAATTTAACATTTGTCATGCCCAAACCAACCCAACGTATGTTATGCCAAATTTTCCATCGTTCCCTAAAATACCGTTCGTACGTTCATCTCTATGAGATTTGGCCTAGGCCCGAAGTAGCCCGGCTATAGAAACCAAAAAAGGAAGGAGGAAGGGATAAGATAAAGAACAGGCATAATAATAACAATAGGCATAAGTATGAACTGATCATAGAGATATGATAAAACTGATGATAATATCAACATGGGCATATAAGAATCATGAATCTGATGTTATAGGCTAAGATAGAATTGATGAGATCCAATCTTATTATCATGTATAATTCCCAAATCCAATTTACAACATGTCAGAATTATTTTAACATTATTTAATCTAAAAATAATCAATGAACTCACGAAGATTGGATTAAGGAAGAGAATTAGGCGTTGTAGTTGTTGTAGATTTGATGCCCTTACAGAATTCCTTTACTTTGATTTGTTGAAGAAGAAGGTCTAGTTTAGGTTGAGGCAGCATGGAGGCGCCATGAATTAGCATAGTGAAATTAGGTTTAGGTCTAGGTGTGTTTATATAGGTGTAGATTAGATCAGGAGCCATAGGAATCGTCCACGTCATCCGACCAATAGAAAATAGCCATGTTGCGAAAAAACAATCATTAACCAATAAAAATGCGCCATGTGTGCAATATGATGTGCAGCAGCAGGGTGTTGACACCCACACGTCATATATATATATATATATTTATTTCTTTTAAACCATTTTTCCAATTAATCCTTTTCACACTAAACCACTTTTTAATTGAACTGCCTTCACACTAAGCCACTTTTTAGCCATTCCCTTAAAACTAAAATATGGTGCTGGCGGGGATTGAACTCTATACCTCTTGTATGCAAGTCACATGCTCTAACCAATTGGGCTACTTAGTCTTTTGTTAACAAAACTTAGGACAATGGTAACCATTATTTTTTTCTCATTCCTCTTTTTTTTCATGTTTTGTTGCAATATTTAATTAAATGATATCTTTTCCATCCTAAATCGGTTTTCTGCAAACCATAGGTCTAAATTGACTAGAAAAAGTCATGAACGCAATGACGTAACCCGTTTCACCTAATTCTTCCCTTAAAAATTAATTATTCTTTAATTTTCTCTTATGACATGTTTTGAAATTACGGGATGTTACAAAAAATATGACAGTTATATGTCAACATGGCCTATTATATATGTCGACATTTCCTTTTGTAAAATTGAATTTTGAGCATTTTCAAAGTGTTTTAATATATATATATAATTCTGGAAATTCTTAAATTAAAACATAGTGTTATAAATAAGTATTATAAAGTATAAAATCATGTGAAATCATAAATATAAACTATATAAACATATTTATAAAATTATATAGTTTAAAACTATAAGATATATAAAGGGTGCGTGGCACAGGTCCTTATTAAGTTTCAAAATTAGGCCCACATCCGGTCCTAAACTTATTGTAAATTAGGTCCCTATTTTTCGTAAATAGATCAAAAAAATATAAGAAAATCATGTAAATTCATATTTAATTAAAACACATAAACATTAAAAATTCATCCGATAAAAGCACCAAAAACAAAAAATACATAAAAACAACGAAACAACAGTTAATTGCATAATAGTATGCTAATATTTGAAATTCTTGCATACATTTGTGCAATTATTTCAGTCATGCATCTGCGTTGGCTTTTTTGAATACATGCATGCAAGTATTACAAAATTCTTGCATACAAGTATGCTATAATTCATAGGCATGCAAATCGGTTCATATTTATTAACATATAAGCATGCAGGTATTCAGAATACATGCACACATGTGTGCAACAATTCATAGGCACAAATATCAGTTCATTTTTACTTGCATACATGTATGCATGTGTGATAACCCAAACTCCCGTATTACGAAAGCAAGGATAATCATTGGAATATAACACATAAACATTAACAGCAGAACAAAAATATAGAATTGCAGCAGAAAATGTACATCATATTACACTGGAAATAATATATCATCAGAGTTACATAGCATAATAGGATCATACTTAATACAAACACAATTTCAACTTAATATAAAATGTCTGTAGCTATATCAACATAATATACTAAATGAAGTCTGAACAACATAATAGAAATAATGGGATCCATCTTCAACTCCATGGCTATCCAAAATGAATCTGCTGAAACTTGTATATAAGGCAGCCCGTGTGGAAAAAGAGGGCACCCGAGTTTGCAAAGTGAAACAAACTACGAGCCAGTTATGGGACTGGTATGAGAAATCTTATTTAACCTATTTAATAATAAGGCTAATCACAGGACCATGACGCTAACGCGAAATGGGTTTACTCCATTAGATTTCCAGTGCATATATAAAGTAAATCGTTAAACAATTCAATGCTTTTTGGAAAAATGAAACCATTATAAGACTCAAGTCCCATCACACAATGCAACGCAAACCGGAGAATAGAGTTTTACCTTATAATGGTCAAAAATGCTTGATACGATAAAAACATATTGATATTATTATTAGTGTATATATGTTTCAAAATCATTTCAATCATAATATATCAATCATAGACGGCATAGCTACCATATACTATGTCGCCAAATATAGGATTACAATCAAAACCGTATGTGTAACACTCCGTATTTTTCGGGAAATACGTTAAGTAACAAATCAGAGAATAATTAAATTGTAACGAAATAACTAAGGGAACGGGTTGCGCCATTGGGTTCGTCTCGAAATTCTGCTTGGGATAGAGTCCAAGTTTGCATAAATCGGACTTCGTATGAAGAAGATATAGCCTTCGGAAGTTTCAATAAAAACCAGCCCGAAATTCAAAAATTCAGATTTCGAAATTCAAAAAAGACACCCGGGCTGGGCGGGAAAATTCCCACCCAGGACCCAGGTCGACACTAGGGTCGACCCCCACCCTATTTCCAGATCTGGAGACAGATCTATTTTTCTGCAGCTGGATGCCTTTCTGACCGGATTCGTGAGCTCTAACATATTTAAACACCCCCAAACCTAGCTTTCTCTCCACACAATTTCATTTTGCCTATACTCTGCCTCTATTCTAATTAAAAATAAGAATGGCGTCACTACTCTGCTGAATTCTAAGCTAGAACTAGTGCATCTTCTTCTAATCTAAATAGAATTAAAAGAACGACTAATCTACATCAAAGGAAAGCTATTCAGCTTCAGAAAACAGATTTCAGAAAAACAAGACTTTCCTATATTTTGTAAGTAC
The DNA here is from genome assembly GCA_030737875.1 of Allium sativum. Taxonomy (NCBI): domain Eukaryota; kingdom Viridiplantae; phylum Streptophyta; class Magnoliopsida; order Asparagales; family Amaryllidaceae; genus Allium; species Allium sativum. The sequence goes on along the minus strand of CM060921.1, from coordinate 143,082,074 downwards.
AGTAATTGGAAGTCATGGCTTGTAAGAAACTAATATTAGAACGATGCCTATTAGTTTATCTATGTGGATTCATGTTTATTCATGTGATTTTCCTATGTTATATTCTTGTCATGAAACTATTGTCTATGACTATGACTATGAGACCTTTGCCTAAAACTATGACCATGAAACTGTTGCCTATGAAATTATTGCCTATGACTATGATTCGTGACTATGAGACTGCTGCCCACGACTATGATTCATAACTATGAGACTATTGCCTATGACATTGATTAAGAAATTATTGTGATTAGTCGCCCATGACTATTGTGGTTAATTGCCTATAACTATTGTAGTTAGTTGCTTATGCCTATTCCCATTGTTACTATTAACCAATCATGTTGTACCTTGAACTCGCATTACGTTGGACCAAATCACCTATGCGTATTCCCTTGATTATGTTGGATCTCATATTTAGTGTGTAACTTTGCTAGTTTATTCCTATTCACTATTATATACATCGAACCTGTTGGAGCCATTATTTTTGAATGCCTTTTCTTTTATATCAATTCTTGTGCTTATCCCCTATTCCTTTTGTTAGTGCCATTTCATGAGTACTTAGAAAACTTGTGAAATCATGTTATACGCACGATTATGATGCGGGGATTGGGCGTAGTTTAATTAAGTTAATTTGGCATAATAAATATGTTGACATAATCAAAATTGGCTATAATAGTGAATAATTTACTTGCATATTAGACTTGGGCATAAATTGATAAATTTTAATTGGCCGCAAAGTATGTAATTGGCATGTAAACTAAGTTTTGGACATAAATGGTAAACTAGAATATTAAATCTAGTTTTGACATGAACTGTAAATTGGAATATTAATCTAGATTGGGCATGAACTGTAAAAGGGGAATATTAAATCTAAATTGGTATAAACTGCAAGTTGGGCTAGTTGATAGGTAAATCAAGTTTTGGGCATAGAATATAAGTATGTTAATTGGCATGACAAATGAATATGATCTAGGCTAAATTGATTTACGGAAAATTTACATAAATAGTAAATATGTAAATTAGAGAAGAGGAAAATGCCTAACTCGAGGTTAGATTGAGTTGTGGTGTAAAACTGCCTGGAACCGCCTAGCACATCCAGTAACCACTACAATACCTATCTAATGTGAGAGGTTAGTGCATCAAACCCAGAAAGACCCGAGGTTAGACTGAGTTGTGGTGTAAAACTGCCCGGAACCGACCGACATATCCAGTAACCACAACAATACCTGTCTAATGTGAGTGGTTGGTGTTTTAATTAATTAATTAAAGCTCATGAACAATCAAGCTATAAATGGTGAGGTTAAGTAATTAAGGAAAAACTTAACCAACTTAACATGTTAATAAGACAAGAAGGGTGGGGTTAAGTAATTGAGAAAACACTTAGCCAATTCAACATGTTAACTAGACAAGATTGATGGGGGTTAAGTTAATTTGGACATTTAACCAACTTAACATGTTAACAAGGCAAGATTTGTGGGGGTTAAGTAACTAAGGAAACACTTAACCATTATATATAACATGTAAACTAGACAAGTGGGTAAGGTTAAGTAAATGTTTAACCGTTATAACATGCTAACTAGACTGGATGGTGAGGTTAAGTAAACTTAGAACACTTAGCCGTTATAGCATGATAAATAAACAGGGTTAAGTTAATGAGAGACACTTAACCAGTACAACCTGACAGACGAGTAAGGTTAAGGAACACTTTACCAATTTGACCTGATGTAGGGGTGGGTTAAGTCAGCATGAACCGCTAGATAATACTTAACCAATTTGACATGATATATAGGTAGGTTAAGTCAACGTAAACTGCTGGATAACACTTAACCAATCCAACATGACGAGGAAGAGAACTAAGTAGTAAACCTTAATTAAGAGGACTAAGTTGTAAACCTTAGTTAAGAAAATGAACGATTTAGGAAACTAAGTACTAAACCTTAGTTAAGAAAACTAAGTAGTAAACCTTAGTCAAGAAAACCAAGTAGGATACGAGTAGGAGCGAACGCATCTGATCATGAAGAAGGCTCCAACGAACTGGGTTACGAAGCACGCAGCTACGAGGGGACATGAGGGTACTCTTGGTATCCCTCTGTGAGGCTGTATATGATCCTCCTGGGCTCACAGAGGTTAAGGTCCGCGTAAGAAGAGCCAAGGGTATGCCTTGGTTGCAATAATAAGGCAATCTAAAGACTAGGATGGACCAGCGTGATTCAGCGAGACCAGTTTTGCCTTGTGATAGCAACACGTCGTCTACCTACCATCTTGAGTTAGTCGAGATACGTGAAGCGGAAAGGCGGAGAACTCCAAAAGACCATATACTTGCTATCTAGTTAGGGGTGAGGTTGGCCAACAGGTTTGTGGGGGGCATAGAGGGCCTGCGTATAGTTCTCATTCTTGTTTTTCTTGGGTGCCTTTCATTTCTTAGTTGAGGGAGGGTTCTAGTGGGACCATAACCACTGTAAAAGCAGACCTTAGCATCTACAATCGCAGATATCTGAAAGCTCCCGACCGAGTTCCGTGTTTCTTGATTAGCCCTGCCACGGGACTCGGGTCGCACATATAAAGGACATGTGCATCTAGACATCGATAACGATTCACGACACATACGTGGGGAAAGTCTAGGAACATATACCGCTCTGGGTAGTGTGTCCTAGACTAGGGGGCATCGTTCGATAGGTAGCATAATCCCTAGTTGGACCTAGGTCGTGTAAACCTTGAATCCGAGAAGCATTCAATAGGTAGCATAAACCCTAGTGGCCCTGGGTAGCGTAAACCCTGGTTGAATCTAGGAAGCATTCAATAAGTAAACCCTAGTTGGATCTAGGTAACACTCGATGGATAAGGGACTTCATACATAATAAAAAGGGGGGGGGGGGTCATCTTATCATGAACACACGACGATAGTTGAAACAGTCCTTAATGGGTGTAGAGAAATAGAAGTGGATGCGATAGCCAATTCCGTTAATCTTACCTTGTCTTGTTTGAGGATTATCTTATCACTATGCTATGGTTCTAAGTTCAGTTTGTTCATGTCATAGTCCTTTTCTTGTTTGCATGCTGAAGTATAAATGGACTTACCAGACTTATGTCTGACCTAGTTTGTTTTCGCCTCTTTTCTTCCGTTCCCCCCCCCCCCAGGTAGCCAGGGAGGGAATAGCTCAGCCCATTTTGGACCGTTACTCTTTGCGAGTTTGAAGATTCTTTGACGCATTGCTTTGAACTCCATTTTCTACTGCTATGGCTGGCTCATGCTTTATTGGGGAATATCATTGTCAGTTTATGCTTCTTTATTTTAAACAAGGTAGATGCTTTGTTGTAATAAGTATTGGTGTTGTAAAACAATCTTTGTACAAGCTGTTTTTAATCAATAAAGGTTATTTATTTTCCGCTGCTTTATTTATCTGTCTTGTAATTTTTCTGCATCTTGTACCAAAAATGCTCCACCGAAGTTAAGGCATTCCCTTTGTGAGTGACCTTAACGGAGGTGGGGTGTTACACTTGGTATTAGAGTTGAAGGTTACCAGATCAGATAAAAAGATTTAAAAAATTATTTTCAATGGTTTTAAAAGAAGCATTTTCAAAAGAAAAGTTTTGTTTTAAAGGCATATTCTCCAAAGCCATATGCACTATCTTTTAATCCTCTGTTTGAATCCTTGTTTCCTTCTTTCCTCTGTCTCTGGGGCTCCTGGCTTTTTGGGAGGTAACCTCATCGTGACATGGTTCCTTAGGCTTGATGAGACTATGACACTTATCAAAGGGAAAATAAGCGCCTAACTTCCATCTGTAGCCGTAATTTTATTTCGAGCTTTATAGGATTCTTCGTGCGATAGAGGCAGCTTTCGAGAGACATGTCAACAAGTTACACAAGGATGAAGAACCCATGGATATGGACTTCGTTCACAAAGGAGGGGAGGAAAGAATAATAAAACCTAAGACAAGAGGAAGTATCTTTATTTTGGTATAACGGGTCTCATAATTAAGGGCAAGGGCAAGGGCAAGAACAAAGGACAGGATTTTCCGGAAGACAAGTGCATGCTCTCACCGCCAGCATACCTGAGAGAGAGGCAGTAAGATTTCTGTTGAAAGGTTTTTTCTTCTTCTTCTTTTTGATCATAATGTTAGTACTCCTTCCGATTTTAGCGCTTCATATTCGTATGTATCTGCTTCCATAGGTTCTCTGCACCTTAGTACTTGTATAATAGAGGATCCTATTATTTTCTCAAATCCAATTTGTGGCTCGGCTCATTTATCTTTGGTTTGTAAGGATTTGAGATACTTATGTTTCCGGGTTTCATGGGTTATGGGTTGATTCTAGGCATGGATTGGTTAGCTAGTAACTGTGAAAGGAGGGTAGTTAGACTTTCGATTTGCCTCGAGAATACCCTCGAGATTTTGTGCGATCCTAAGGGATCAGTTTGTCTTAGCTACCTAGAATCACTTTATGTATTTATCGACGATTTTCGATCCATTGGAGTAGCCCATGAGTACGCAAGATGTTTTTGATTAGGTTAGGGGTTTTTCCCCTAAAACTTGAGACAGACTTCCGCATATATCTAGATGACACTGCAAAGTCAGTTATGCAATCAATGATAATTTTGGAGCAAGATTGGCGACGACAGCCAGAGTCGGTAAAGTGTTCAATTGTTTGGTTGTTTTGCTAGTATCATCTCCCATAGATCTTCCAAATTCGGAGGAGGTATCCCTCGGGTGCTTGTCTGATATTTGTTTAGGCCTTTGGGGCTTGTACTTGAGGGATGTCAAGTTCGACTAGGATGGTTTGCATGAGAAATAAATGGTTGGGGCTGGCACCCTAAGTAAGACTGACCTTAAGAGAGGTAAAAAGCACATAGCAACCATTAGCTTTAGACCCTCAGATTGGTAACATGATGGATAAGCTAAGTAGAGGAGAGACCTCTAATCATCTTAGGATATACACTTGGTATCATGCTTAACATCTGTTTATCTTGGAAGGGTGGTTCGACTACATTGGATACCCTCTAGCACAGTAAGTGACCAAGGTTCTATCTTTACTAGTGAGTTGTGGAAATAGAGGTCAAGATGCTTCGCAACTGTGAAGTTAAGGTACAGTGAAGAGAAGCTCACAAAGATGCAACTTAAAAGACTAAAGACTAGATATGCGCATCATACCCTTTTCGAGGGTATATCCTTGATCTCTCTTTTTCTATAGAGTTTATTTGCATGACTAGTCTCTATCTTTTAAGTATATCCTCTCGGTCCTATCCTCAATTCTTAAGTAGAAGCCAATGGATGTAAACATGTGTTTGAAACATGTTATGTTTGATGGTTGCAAGTAGTTACTAGTGGTTTCTCGTGAGTGCATATACACACACATTAGGCACTAGATTGGCTCAGTCACTTTCTTATTACATATACATATTTGTGAAACTTGATGTGTTATCATAAGGACGATGCATTTGTGTGAATGATTGTGCACTCATGTAGAAGTTATGAAACACGATTAGGAGTAGTTGTATACATGATGGACTCATGGCACATACATGATTTGCATTAAGGAGGTCAACTGAATCAGTAAACCGCCTGATTTTGCATTAGATAAGGACATATACACACAATATGCATATGATCATGAAAAGCATTAGAAACCTTCTAAGGACAATGGATGCCTGTGATCGGATGGTTGAGTAGGTAGATGTTGGATGGTAGGATAAACATTCTTCCTAACTTAGAGATTTTGGGGACGAAATCCTTTAAAGGAGGAGAGAATGTAACACCCCGTATTTTTTGGGAAATACGTTAAGTAACAAATCAGAGAATAATTAAATTGTAACAAAATAATTAAGGGAAACGGGTTACGCCATTACGTTCGTCTTGAAATTCTTCTTGGAATAGAGTCCAAAGTTTGCATAAATCGGACTCCGTATGAAGAAGATATGGCCTTCGGAAGTTTCAATAAAAACTAGCACGAAATTCAAAAATTCAGATTTCGAAATTCAAAATAGACACCCGGGCTAGGCGGGAAAATTCCCGCCCAGGACCCAGGTCGACACTAGGGTTGACCTTAGGGTCGACCTCCCCCCCTTTTCCAAATCTGGAGACAGATCCATTTTTCTGCACCTGAACGCCTTTCTGACCGGATTCGTGAGCTCTAACCTATTTAAACACCTCCAAACCAAGCTTTCTCTCCACACAATTTCATTCTGCCTATAATCTGCCTCTATTCTAATTAAAAATAAGAATGGCGTCGCTACTCTGCTGAAATCTAAGCTAGTACTAGTGCATCTTCTTCTAATCTAAATAGAATTAAAAGAACGACTAATCTACATCAAAGGAAAGCTATTCAGCTTCAGAAAACAAATTTCAGAAAAACAATACTTGCCTATATTTTGTAAGTACAGTTATATTTTCGATTTAAACATTAATTGGAAGTCATGGCTTGTAAGAAACTGGTATTAAAACGGTGCCTATTAGTTTATCTATGTGGATTCATGTTTATTCATGCAATTTTCCTATGTTATATTCTTGTGATGAAACTATTGCCCATGACCATGACTATGAGACCTTTGCCTAAGACTATGACCATGAAACTGTTACCTATGAAATTATTGCCTATGACCATGATTCGTGACTATGAGACTGCTGCCCACAACTATGATTCATAACTATGAGACTATTGCCTATGATATTGATTAAGAAATTATTGTGATTAGTCGCCCATGACTATTGTGGTTAATTGCCTATAACTATTGTAGTCAGTTGCTTATGCCTATTCCCATTGTTACAATTAACCAATCATGTTGTACCTTGAACTCACATTACGTTGGACCAAATCACCTATGCCTATTCCCTTGATTATGTTGGATCTCATATTTAGTGTGTAACTTGGCTAGTTTATTCCTATTCACTATTATGTACATCGAACCTGTTGGAGCCATTATTTTTGCATTCCTATTCTTTTATATCAATTATTGTGCTTATCCCCTATTCCTTTTGTTACTGCCATTTCATGAGTACTTAGAAAACTTGTGAAATCATGTTATACGTACGATTATGATGCGGGGATTGGGCGTAGCTTAATTAAGTTAATTTGGCATAATAAATATTTTGGCATAATCTAAATTGGCTATAATAGTGAATAATTTACATGCATATTAGACTTGGGCATAAATTGATAAATTTTAATTGGCCGCAAAGTATATAATTAGCATGTAAACCAAGTTTCGGACATAAACGGTAAACTAGAATATTAAATCTAGTTTTGACAAGAACTATAAATTGGAATATTAATCTAGATTGGGCATGAACCGTAAAAGGGGAATATTAAATCTAAATTGGTATAAACTGCAAGTTGGGCAAATTGATAGGTAATTCAAGTTTTGGGCATAGAATATAAGTATGTTAATTGGCATGACAAATGAATATGATCTAGGCTAAATTGATTTACGGAAAATTTACATAAATATTAAATATGTAAATTAGAGAAGAGGAAAATGCCTAACCCGAGGTTAGATTGAGTTGTGGTGTAAAACTGCCTGAAACCGCCCGGCACATATAGTAACCACAACAATACCTGTCTAATGTGAGAGGTTAGTGCATCAAGCCCAGAATGACCCGAGGTTAGACTGAGCTATGGTGTAAAACTGCCCGGAACCGACCGGCATATCCAGTAACCACAACAATACCTATCTAATGTGAGTGGTTGGTGTTTTAATTAATTAATTAAAGCTCATGAACAATCAAGCTAGAAATGGTGAGGTTAAGTAATTAAAGAAACACTTAACCAACTTAACTTGTTAACAAGACAAGAAGGGTGGGGTTAAGTAATTGAGAAAACACTTAGCCAATTCAACATGTTAACTAGACAAAATTGATAGGGGTTAAGTTAATTTGGACACTTAACCAACTTAACATGTTAACAAGGCAAGATTTGCAGGGGTTAAGTAACTAAGGAAATACTTAACCATTATATATAACATGTAAACTAGACAAGTGGATAAGGTTAAGTAAATGTTTAATCGTTATAACATGCTAACTAGACTAGATGGTGGGGTTAAGTAAACTTAGAACACTTAGTCGTTATAGCATGATAAATAAACAGGGTTAAGTTAATGAGAGACACTTAACCAGTATAACCTGACAGACGAGTAAGGTTAAGGAACACTTAACCAATTTGACATGATGTAGGGGTGGGTTAAGTCAACATGAACCACCTGATAATACTTAACCAATTTGACATGATATATGGGTAGGTTAAGTCAACGTAAACTGCTGGATAACACTTAACCAATCCAACATGACGAGGAAGAGAACTAAGTAGTAAACCTTAGTTAAGAGGACTAAGTTGTAAACCTTAATTAAGAAAACGAACGATTCAGGAAACTAAGTAGCAAACCTTAGTTAAGAGAACTAAGTAGTAAACCTTAGTCAAGAAAACCAAGTAGGATACAAGGAGGTGCGAACGTCCATCTGATCATGAAGAAGGCTCCAACGAACTGGGTTACGAAGCACGCAGCTTCGAGGGGACGTGAGCGTACTCTTGGTATCCATCGTGAGGCTGCAGATGATCCTCCTGGGCTCACAGAGGTTAAGGTCTGCATAAGAAGAGCCAAGGGTATGCCTTGGTTGCAATAATAAGGCAACCTAAATACTAGGATGAACCAGCATGATTCGGCAAGACCAGTTTTGCCCTATGATAGCAACTCGTCATCTACCTATCATCTTGAGTCAGTCGAGATACATGAAGCAGAAAGGTGGAGAACTCCAAAAGACCATATACTTGCTATCTAGTTAGGGATGAGGTTGGCCAATAGGTTTGTGGGGGCATAGAGGGCCTGCGTATAGTTCTCATTCTTGTTTTTCTTGGGTGCCTTTCATTTGTTAGTTGAGGGAGGGGTTTAGTGGGACCATAGCCACTGTAAAAGCAGACCTTAGCATCTGCAATCGGCAGATATCTGAAAGCTCCCGACCGAGTTCCATGTTTCTTGATTAGCCCTGCCACGGGACTCGGGTCGCACGTATAGAGGACATATGCGTCTAGACATCGATAACGATTCACGACACATACATGGGGAAAGTCTAGGAACATATACCGCTCTGGGTAGTGTGTCCTAGACTAGGGGCATCGTTCGATAGGTAGCATAATCCCTAGTTGGACCTAGTTCGCGTAAACCCTGAATCCGAGAAGCGTTGTAGCATAAACCCCAGTGGCCCTGGGTAGCGTAAGCCCTGGTTGAATCTAGGAAGCATTCGATAAGTAAACCCTAGTTGGATCTAGGTAACACTCGATGGATAAGGGGCTGCATACACAATAAAAAGGGGGATCATCTTAGCATGAACACACGATGATAGTTGAAACAGTCCTTAGTGGGTACAGAGAAATAGAAGTGGATGTGATAGCCAATTCCGTTAATCTTACCTTGTCTTTTTTTAGGATTATCTTATCACTATGGTATGGTTCTAAGTTCAGTTTGTTCATGTCATAGTCCTTTTCTTGTTTGCATGCTGAAGTATAACTGGACTTACCAGACTTATGTCTGACCTAGTTTGTTTTCGCCTTTTTTCTTCCGTTTCCCCCCAGGTAGCCAGGGAGGGAATAACTCAGCTCATTTTGGACCGTTACTCTTTCCGAGCTTGAAGATTCTTTGACGCATTGCTTTGAACTCCATTTTCTACTGCTATGGCTGGCTCATGCTTTATTGGGGAATATCATTGTCAGTTTATGCTTCTTTATTTTAAACAAGACAGATGCTTTGTTGTAATAAGTATTAGTGTTGTAAAACAATCTTTGTACAAGCTGTTTTTAATCAATAAAGGTTATTTATTTTCCGCTGCTTTATTTGTCTGTCTTGTAATTTTTCTGCATCTTGCACCAAAAATGCTCCACCGAAGTTAAGGCATTCCCTTTGTGAGTGACCTTAACGGAGGTGGGGTGTTACAGTATGGGTCGTATTGGAAGTTGGATTTCCATCATCAACCAAGGCAAGGGATCGTCCTTACCGAATTCGAGACGCTCTAGCCCGTGCCTCAGGACAAGTACTCAGTCAAGCCCTTAGGAGTCATAGGGCCGATCCACACATATGTTAGTGGATTATATAAAATTCCTGAATAATATGTGTACCCGCCCTATGGGGCGTAAATAGAGCCACTAGGGACTCAGTATCCGAGGTACCTCGCTTTCCATCATCCACATAAGTAAAAATATCTGGGCTTGTAAAACCCAGACACCACTTCTAGCTAGAAAGAGACGCATGTTCTCCCTGGATCCTTCTCCAGTTTCTGGTTCATACCGGGGTGTGAGGCTCGCGAAGTAACGCTATACCCAATGCTATGCTACAATAAAGTTGTGCTTTGATCATCAACCACAAGGCTCTACTTTTCAACAATAAGCCTTGATCATTTGCATCTTGGCATGTCACACTGACAATTCACGCCATGTGATTGATAACTATCAATATATAACCTCTGAGCTTATATGCCTCAGAGAAGGGTGTTAAACAAGAGAATAAATTATCCGCGACCAAACATATATATATATTAAATAGAAATCAATCAGCACAGAATAAAATCCAATGTCAGACATACATCCATTTACAAGTCCGTTCTGGGTCTGAACGAAACCGGAGACATCTTATTCCTCATCCCATATGTCCAATACGGAAGAGAGGTGCTCGCTAATCCGGACAATCAACAAGTACGACTGGATAACTACCACTATAACCCTTTCCTGGGAGCAAATTAGTCCAGGGCATCAGTAGTCATCCATTCGATGTGAAGATCGCTGGTCTTCAATCACCGTCTTCAAATCTTCGACTTCCAATCGTCGTATAATTATTTGAAATGAGAGTTAACTCGTACTTTTAGAATAATTCTCGAATATATATAATTTAAATCATTCCTTTTCATTTCATATCGTATATAATAATTTATAACGATTTATCGCTATTTTTATTTATTTAAAAATAACCATTTTTAATTAAACGACGCTTCGGGTCATTACATGGCCCTGGCGCTGTTTTTGCCAAAATTTGATTTACACATTTCTTAAAATCTAACCGTTGGATCTTAGCGAATTTTATATCGTTGGAAATATCTTTCCAAAACGAACCCAACGATTCCAGTTTTGGGAAAATCCAACGGTCGGATCTTTCGGTATAATCGTTTAAAGTTACGATTTCAAAACTCGAACTTCAGCAGCGCGATTCGTTTTATTTTAATTTGTATTTATGTATAATTATATGAATATAAATCGTTCGATGATTTCAACACCACTTCGATTCAACATTGATTTCTTTTATATATGAAATCATATTTTACATTAAAAATGATTTTTTTTATGTTAATACAAACTCTTCTCGCATCGATTCTTTTAAGTGATTTATATATATATTACATAAAAATAAATGAAATCTTTTTATTTCAATATATTATTACATTAGAAAATGTAAACTTTTATTTCAATGCATTATTACATTGAAAAATGTAAACTCTTCTTTCACTATATTATTACATTGAAAAATGTAATTTTCTATTTCATTCTTTATTTACATCAAAAAAGCAAATTGCTAATCAAATTATATTTACATTGAAAAATGAAAATTTCTAATCATTCTTTTATTTACATTGAAAAATGTAAATTATTATTTCATGTTTTATTTACACTGAAAAATGTAAATTTCTATTTCATATTATATTTACATTGAAAAATGTAAATTTCAATAAATTGTTACATTGAAAAATGTAATCTTTTATTTCAATATATAATTACATTGAAAAATGAAATCTTTTATTTCAATATAAATGTATAATTCAATGTTAATACATTTCTATGTGACAAATGACTATTTTTAATGTTGCATTACATTCAAAGTGTATATTTAAATCTAAACACATTTCTGTTTAACAATGTCTATTTTTAATCTTGCATTACACTAAAAATGTATATTTTAATATAAATGCATTTCTATTTAACACATGACTATTTTTCTTGTTGGGTTACATCAAAAATATATATTTTAAAGTAAAGACTTTTTAAGGTAAAACATTTAAAATGTAAAATCTAGTGTAAATACATTTCATATAGCAATGTGATATTTAAATGTTTTCATATACATTGAAATGCAAATTTCCAATGTAGATATATTTCCACATCAAAATGTTTATTTTAATGTTTTCCTATACATTGAAATGTAAATCTAGTGTAAACACACTTTTATTTTATAGTGTTTTATTTTTAATGTATCATTTACATTAAAATGTGAAATCTAATGTCAAAACATTTTTATATCCAAATGTCTATTTTAAAGTTGCATTACATAAAAAAAGTAAAATGGAATGCAAATACAATTTATATTAAAATGTTTTATTTTAATGTTTTATTTACATTAAAAATGTAAAATCAAATGTAAATTCATTTTTATGTATAAATGTTTATTTTTACTGTTACATTTATATTAAAATGTAAATTCATTTTTATGAAACAAATGACCATTTTTGATTACATTGAAAATGTAGATTTTATTGTTGACATATAATGATCATTCTCATATATATATATATATATATATATATATATATATATATATATATATATATATTAAAAACCTGATTATCATATTATTCAAATAGTTAATGTATAATAACATGAATATTTTATAACACAAGATATTTCAGAAAATTTCGGTAGCATAACGGTAGAGTAATTAAAACCGGCACCATCCCGATGTATGGCTCCTCGTACTACCTTAGGCCTCGAGGCTTCACATGGAGTTTAATTTCCTAATACAATTTTCTAGGCAATCTAGTGCCACAACAACAACCAATTTCATTTTTCAACCACAATCAAACACCAAAAATCAACCAATTACATACCACAAAACAATCAAGTCGTCCATGGTCTGTGGACGACGAGTGTCGGGAGTTTCTAAACTCCGTCTGCATCCTATTATAATTTTATTTAATTAATTTGGATTCAAAAATCTCACATTGCTGTTTAAATTCTTCTAAATTTGTCGAATGCTCCAAAAATTCTGTGGTCTCTTCTGAAATGTTGATCTTGATTCAAGGATTCCAACGCTTCGAAAATCGTCAAATTTTGTTTTGATTTGGATAAGATACAAAGTTCTAAACAATTAGTTACTTAATTAAGATAATATAATTTAATTAATTAAAATAAGTCCTTCTTCCTACCTCCTTAATCAGTAATTCTTCAGAACTTGCCGTACACGACGTCAACCCCTAGGGTTGCTCACGCACGCTCCAAGAAGCCACCGGAAGACGATCAACGACTGCGCCTCCAACCTCCTTTGCCTCCTCCTCTTGCACGCCAAGTTAGGTGCAATTCGCACCTCTCTGCTGTTCGGAAATTGGGTTCGAACGCACTAGGTCGGAGCCAGAAATTCTCACGATATGTTACACGAAAACCAATCTCAACCATATGGATTTGAAGAGGTTAAAAATCTCTATATTTTCGCTAAGAAACCTCGATTTAATCTTGAATGTTTAGAGAATGGACGAGGATTGAAATCAGGAGGTTCGTGTCCATTGATAGGAATAAACGGCAGCTGTAGTTTATGTTAGAATTAGGGTTATTCCGTATATACTAGTATTTATACGGCATACCCTTTTATTTTATTTCATTTTTTTTTAATTTCAGTTTAATTCCTATATCGCTCTTTAACTCCAAATCAAACCCAACGAGTGACGCCCACAGCTGAATACCCCCATTTCGGACACAATGAGATATGTCTCGTAGGCCCATTCGATTGTTTCAGCCAGTTATTCCTCAAATTAAATAATAAAACATTTAATTATTTAATTTGATCGAACATTTTAATTTACTGGGGCCACAGACTGACTCCAAAAATTCCCAAAAAATAAATCTAGCTATGTTTTGACGATACGGTCCTAACAAAATTAAATTCATCGAATTTGGAGAATGTCTGAAAAATGGCCATTTTCTAGTCGATTGAAATTGACCGAAATTATCAAAACACAATTTCATTTGCCACACTCACATATTGATTCCAAAAATTATGAAAATTGGAATCCTGCGATAATTTGACATTCCAGATCCAACCAGTGTGGTTTCTTCGAAAACGGAGGTCGTTTGCAAAATGACTATTTATATGGGCTATATATTATATTAAATTCCATAGCGACTATTCTGGATATTCAGCTGGCCATAACTTTTGATTGCCGCTATGAAATTTCAATTTTTCGGATTCGTTTGAAAGATATTATTAAACAGATTCTAATATTTTTAGTTTCACTAAAATCCAATTTATTTTGCATCTTGTACAGTCAGTCAAAGTTCGAATTCAAATTTTCAAACTACCGTGCTATTTCTAACTCCTTTTAAAATTAAAATAAATATATTCATTCTAACTTCGATTTAAATAAAATTTTTAATTTTTATTATTTAAAATAAATCATTTTAACTATTCAAAATTCAATGAAATAGTCAAAATAAATTTTTTTAATTGGTTCTGATTTTCCGGATTGTTACAATCTCCTCCACTTAAAATATTTTTGTCCCGGAAAAGGAAACAAAATTAAAGTCGGAAACAAAACGGAAAATGCAAAATATGGTAAATGTACCTTGCACTAGAGCTAGTCAGAGATATCCACTCTACACTGGGGATAAGCCTGTTTGATGCTATCCTCGGTCTCCCATGTACAGCCTCCAGGATCTTCGCTCCACTGTACTTTGACTAGATGAATTCTTTTGTTCCTCAGAACTCGAGTTTCTTTGCCAATGATCTTTACCAGCTCCCTTCTTACTGCTAAGTTCGGGTAATCCCCAAATCTTGCTGTGCAGCTTCCTCCACAATCAAGTCTGGATCATGCACATGCTTTCGAAGTTGAGACACATGGAATACATCATGTACCCCTGGCAACCAGTCAGGCAACTGAACCCTGTAAGTGAGAGTTCCAATTCTTCCTAGAATAGGGAATGGACCAATGAACCTAGGAGCCAACTTCCCAGACTTCCCAAAACGAACTACTCCTCTTAATTGGGAAACTCTCAAGTATACATAATCCCAACAACAAAATCTAAATCCCTTTTTCTTGAATCTGCATAATTTTTCTGTCGGCTCTGAGCTGCTAGTAATCTCTTCTTAATAAAATTAACTTTGTCCAAAGCTTCACGGATCATGTCGGGACCCAATACTAGTCTGTTGCCTGGTTCAACCTAACATGCGGGAGATCTACAAGGCCTGCCATATAATACTTCGAATGGAGACATTTGCAAGCTTGCTTGTTAACTGTTATTATAGGAGAACTCAACCAAGTGCAAGTGATCTTCCCATGGTCCTCCAAAGTCAAGAATACATGCTCGCAACAAATTTTCCAGTATACGGTTCACCCTCTCAGTCTGGATATCTGTTTGAGGATGATATGCGGTGCTCAGATTTAATGTTATCCCCAACTCTTCTTAGATAGCTTCCCAGAATTTACTAGCGAATATAGGGTCACAGTCACTAACAATGCTACTGGGAACTCTGTGTAGTCGAATAATTTCTTTGAAATAAATTTTCGCCAAGCTTTGTGCTGTTCTGGTTGATCTGACAGGAATAAAATGGGCAGACTTCATGAAACGGTCAACGATCACCCAAATACTATCATTACCCTTTTTGGTTTGGGGCAAGCCATCAATAAAATCCATGGAAATTTGATCCTACTTCCACTTGGAACTTCTAGTGGTTGTAACAATCCGGCAGGTTTTTGCTGATCACTCTTAACTTGCTGGCAAGTAGAACACCTGCTGACCTAAATGGAGATGTCTCTTTTCATTGATTTCCACCAGAACGTGCGCTTGAGATCATGATACATCTTGCTCATCCCTGGATGAATACAAAGCTTAGATTTATGACATTCATCCATTACTTCTCTTCTAAGCTCAGGAATATTCGGGACACAAATTCAGCCTTTTAACCTCAGAACTCTCTTATTATCAATTTTGAAACTCGAGGGTTTGCCTTCCCGAACTCTTTTACTAATTCTCTATATAAATTCATCATCCTTCTGAAGAGCGGAGATCTTATCAATCAATGTAGGTGTAATGATGAGATTGGCGATGATAAGATTAGCGACACCCGCATTCTTTCTGCTGAGCGCATCAGCTACAACATTGGCTTTCCCTGGAGTATACAAGATGTCCAGATCATAGGCCACAAGAAATTCTGCCCAATGTTGCTGCCTCAAATTCAAGTCCCTTTGGGTAAACAGATACTTCAAGGATTTATGGTCTGTATATAACTCGAACTTTTCACCCAAAAGATAATGTCTCTATATTTTCAAAGCGAACACGATGACCATCAACTCAAGATCATGAGTGGGGTACTTCTTCTCATGTCGTTACAATTGATGACTAGCGTAAGCAACTACTTTGTCTCTTTGCATTAACACTGCATCAATACCTTCAATAGAAGCATTAGTCCATACTTTCAAATCTTGATTGCCATCAATAATGGTCAACACTGGAGCAGTGGTCAACCTCAATTTTAGCTCTTGGAAAGCTACCTCACATTCAAGTGTCCAATTAAACTTTGTGTGCTTCTTTGTGAGCTTCGTTAATGGGCAAGATAGTTTCAAAAAATCCTTAATGAATTTTCGATAATAGCCAGCCAATCCTAGGAAACTACTGATTTATGTAGGAGTGCAGGCTGCTTCCAATCTTGAATGGCGGTGATTTTACTGGGATCCACTGAAATTCCTTCCTTCGATACTACATGACCTAGGAACTTCACTTATTCTTGCCAGAATACACATTTAGAAAATTTGGCCTTTAATACATTCTTTCTTAGAATTTGCAAAACTTGTTCCAAATGCTTTTCATGCTCGGCAGTTGACTTGGAAAAGATTAAGATATCGTCAATGAAAACTAGCACAAATTTATTTAGGACATCTCGGAATACTCGATTCATTAAATCGACAAAATAAGCTGGAGCGTTGCATAAGCCGAACGACATTACTAACCACTCATAAAATATGTCTGGACCTCTGAAAGCTGTCAAAGGAACACATTCTTCAGCAATATGCAGTTGATGGAAACCTGTAGCTAGGCCCATTTTAGAAAATACTTTAGCTCCATTCAATCGATCCAACAAATCATCTATGCGGGGCAATGGATATTTATTCTTGAGCGTCTGCTTGTTGAGGCCTCGGTAATCAACACATAATCTGAGAGTACCGTCTGACTTTGGAACAAACGCTGCTGTTGCTCCCCAATTCGAAAAGCTAGGCCCGATCAAACCTTTCCATAAAATATGTTTAGTTTGATTGCCCAACTCTTCTTTCTCTTTCCATGTCATTTTCTGGATAGGATGCACAACCGGCCTTGCATTCAGAACTAGATCAATCCTGAAGTCAATTTCTCTTCATGGAGGTAAGCTATCAACTTCTTCGAACACATCCGCATAATTTTTGACGACAGAGATATCTTCAATAGCAGTGGGAGAAACCTCAAGAACAGCCTAAATTCTTTTCTGTTTGAATCCGAGCCTACACAGGGTATAACAATATTGGCAAGCTTCGTTTTAACTTTAACCACTCTTTCTTCACATCTAACCTCAGCATTATATTTAGTTAGCCAATTCAGCCCAAGAATAATATCAAATTCAGAAAAATCCATTACGATCAAGGTACAAGGAAATCGATAATGGGAAAAAGAGACGAGCACTTTACAATACACTCCGAGAATAAGAGATCCTCCTATCGGATTATGATCTCTAACCGATTCCTTAAGGTTCCTTAATTTTAATCCAACTTCTTAACTATATTGCTTGAGAAAAGCTTTGTGACGTGCCCGTATCAAACAATACTTTAACTGGAATATTGTTGACCGTAAGAATGCCTTCTAAAACATCTGGCCTTTGCTGATTTGTCGAGGGTGCTGGAGCTTCTGCTACTTCATTTACATGAGCAATTATAGACTCTTTTAACTGCAGGCAGTCCCTTGCAACATGACCTGTCTGGTGGCACTTATGGCATTTTCTTTTACTATGAGATCTCTTTTGTTTCTTTAGAGATCTACAATTTATCGCCAAATGTCCTTGCTTATTGCAGTTAGAGCATGTGGCTATCGTTAATGGTTCTTTCCCCGATCTAGCCCTTTTCTTATTGACTTTTGGCTTCTTACTGACCCCAGGCTTTGTACTTTCCTCTGGGCTATCAGTTTCAAACTTTCTTTTGCTGCTTGAGCTGCCCTCTTCTTCATATTCCCAGCCATGTTGCTTATCATTATACTCATAGCGGTAAGCCATTTGTATCATTTCATAGAATGGGAGATTCACATGAGCAAGTACTCTACCTTCGTATTTCTTTTGTAATCCTTTGATAAATCTCAGATTCTTCCTTACAGGATCTTGAATCAGCTCTGGGGAAAAGCGAGAAAGTTCGTTGAATTTATTCTGATATTCTTGTATGGTCATATCTCCTTGTTTCAGATTGTAAAACTCATCATATAGTCGCTCAGTTGCTTCTGGAGGAATAAACCTTTCTCTGAAAATTTCTTTGAATCTATCCCAGGTAATATTACCTTCTGGATTTTCCTCAGTAACAGTTTCCCACCAGATTAGA
This sequence comes from Allium sativum, assembly GCA_030737875.1. Lineage (NCBI taxonomy): Eukaryota > Viridiplantae > Streptophyta > Magnoliopsida > Asparagales > Amaryllidaceae > Allium > Allium sativum. The sequence goes on along the minus strand of CM060921.1, from coordinate 143,063,477 downwards.
GCTTCGTCTTTGAGTGCCCAAGATGCGAGTAATCTTTTCTTATCATCTCTCAGCTCTAAGCCTTGAAATATTCTCTCAGTAGAACGCATCCATGCCTGTGTTTCAATCACAGATTCTTTGCCTGAGAATTGTACTCCACCTAGATTTCGATATTTCATTACTTGAGCTTCTAGATCTGGTTTTGATTATGGGTGCATGAATGGCTCATTAGATTGTCGAACCATAGAATTACTTCTTCTGTTTTTGCCACTCATTTTCTATGATGTCTGCAAATAGCAGACAAATAGTTAGGCCAACAAAATAGATATTGTAAAATGTAGAGACATATATTTAAATGTAAATGAATCTATGGGGGTGTATTTTATTTTGCTGTACTCACTCTAGGACATTACTAGTCCTATCTATGATGAGTTATTCGTTTTAGAATACTGCTGATTCTACTTCTGTCTGGTTCATTTATATGTTATATTCCGAGCTAAGTTTAACCAAAGCTCTGATACCAACTGTGATAACCCCAAACTCCCATAGTACGAAAGCAAGGATAATCATTGGAATATAACACATAAACATTAACAGTAGAACATAAATATAGAATTACAGCAGAAAATGTACATCATATTATACTGGAAATAATATATCATCAGAGTTACACAGCATAATAGGATCATACTTAGTACAAACACAGTTTCAACTTAATATAAAATGTCTGCAGCGATATCAACATAATATACTAAATGAAGTCTGAACAGCATAATAGAAATAATGGGATCCATCTTCAGCTCCATTGCTATCCAGAATGAATCTGCTGAAACCTGTATACAAGGCTGCCCGTGTGGAAAAGAGGGCACCCGAGTTTGCAAAGCGAAACAAAGTCAGTCATGGGACTAGTATGAGAAATCTTATTTAACCTATTTAATAATAAGGCTAATCACAGGACCACGCCGCTAACGCGGAACGGGTTCAATCCATTGGATTGCCAGTGCATATATAAAGTAAATCGTTAAACAATACAATGCTTTTTGGAAAATGGAAACCATTATAAGACTCAAGTCCCATCACACAATGCAACGCAAACCGGAGGATAGAGTTTTACCTTATAATGGTCAAAAATGCTTGATACGATAAAAATGGATTGATATTATTATTAGTGTATATATGTTTCAAAAACATTTCAATCATAATATATCAATCATAGACGGCATAGCTACCATATACTATGTCGCCAAATATAGGATTACAATCAAAACCGTATGGGTCGTATTGGAAGTTGGATTTCAATCATGAACCAAGACAAGGCATCGTCCTTACCGAATTTGAGACACTCTAGCCTATTCCTCAGGACAAGTACTCAGTCAATCCCTTAGGAGCCACAGGACCGGTCCACACATATGTTAGTGGATTATATAAAATTCCTGAACAATGCGTCACCCCGCCCTATGGGGTCATAAATAGAGCCCCTAGGGGCTCAATATCCGAGGTACCTCGCTTTCCATTATCCACATAAGTAAAATTATATGGGCTTGTAAAACCCAGACACCACTTCTAGCTAGAAAGAGACGCAAGTTCCCCTTGTATCCTTCTCCCGTTTCTGGTTCTGTAACAACCCGGAATTTGGGGACAATTTAAAATTTTCACTTTAGAGATTTTAAAGGTGTTTAAATAGTTGAAATGAATTGTTTTAAATAAAAATGACTAGAAATTTAGTTTGATTGAATTTAATGCGAATATATTTAATTTAATTACAAAAGGAATTAGAAAAAGGACGGTAGTTTGAAAAGTCAAACCTGAACTTTAACTGACCACACAGGATGCATAATAAACCGGATTTTGGTGAAACGGAAAATATTTAAATCTGTTAATGAATATCTTTCTAACGAATCTGAAAAATCGAAGTTTCATAGCGGGAATCAAAAGTTATGGCCAAATGAATTTTCAGAAAGGTCGCTATAGAGAATATATCGCCCTTGAAAATAGAAATTTTGCATACGACCTCGGAATTCGACGAAACCACTTTTGTTGGATCCGGGATGTCAAATTATGGCTAGGTTTCAAATTTCATGATTTTTGATGTTAATATGTGAGCGTGGCAAAGGAAAATGTGTTTTGATCAATTACAGTTAAATTGGATCGACCAGAAATTGGCCATTTTTCAAACAGTCTCAGAAGTCGATGAAATTGGTTTTGTTAAGACCGTATCGTCAAAGCATAACCAAAAATATTTTTTCCGGATTTTTCTGACTTCGTATGTGACCCCGGTAAAATTAGAAAGTACGTTCGAATTAAAAATAAAAGATTTATTTTAAAAATAAAAGAAACATGCTTTTAACTTCAGAATTGGACTTCGGCAATAGCGCCATTGCGTTCAGAAGGCGTCAAAACCTATTGATTGACAGTCGTTGGGCTCCGTTTGGAGATCGGACGGAAAAACCCTAATTTCTAGAATTAATTAAATTAAAAATAAAATAAAATACCCTAGAAATACCGTATAAATACGGGATGAACAGTGCGTCGTTCTTCCTCATTTCAAAGCCGCCGAACCCATGAACAACTCAAAACTTTGAGCTTCGATTCCTCCCAATCCGTAGAGAATTAGACAGGGGCGTAGTTGAGTTTTCCGAAGTTCTTTCTCTCCTCTTCCATCTCCGACAAGAATCACCTCCCCTCGTGCCCCCGTTAGCCCGCCCCGACGCCCTGAAGTCGCGCCGCTGCGTGCTCCGCCCAGCCCCGACCATGCAACCGCACCCCACCCCCTTCCCGGCGCCGACTCCCCCCTCCTAGCCCTTCGACGTTACGCAATCCGTTCTGAAAACCGTTGAATACAACTCCTGCAAACTGGAATTAAAGTTTTGAACTTTCTGAAAATCCAAGGTAAATTCGATTTCAGATTTGCGACGCTTTTAATCGTCACAGTGACAGTTGTTAAAGGTTGTTTTCTAAATTATACATATGAACTTCAAATTGAAATCTTCCATATCTGAAACCGCCGTGACTTCGAACACGAGATCTGATCGAGTTTGGACCTTCATTTCAGTCCCAAGCAATGTGAGAATTTATTTTTAATTTAATTTAATTATTATTCTTGCATTATATGAAGTTTGAATGGAAAATAAAAATGGATCTGCGATGGATGTTATTATGAGTCATGGATCTGAATTGTTTATGATGTTATGATATTAGGTCTGAAAATTTAAATGCTAGATCTGAGTTGGTGATTTATTAGGATCATTTATTTGTTAATTTTATCAATTATGTTTTGTTGATATTCACGAACCTTATGTATACATGTAAGAACACACCCTTGGTTATTCTCGGATTGAACTAGAACTTTCAACTCGAGATTAACTTCATGTTATTGATTCGATTTGATCCCTTTTATTTATTTAAATATTGTTTGTGGTTGGATTGGACATGAAATATTGGGCATGAAATATTGAACACAAGATATTGGATATGGACATCGAACATGATATTGACATGAAATTTGGACATGAATTTTTACACTGTAAATTAAAACATGAATCTTTACATTGTAAGTGAAAGTTGGGACTGGAAAGCATATGTAAACATTAAAAGATGTGATTTTCCATTGTAAATATTAAAGATGAAATTATTACATTGTAAATAATAAAGTAGGATTTTTCATACGAAATGATGAAGAAGTATTTTTCATTAAAATAAAATATGAATTTATACCGTATGATGAAAATTACATTTTTCTATGTAATTAAAATATGAATTTACACCGTATGATGAAAATTACATTTTTCTATGTAATTAAAATATGAATTTACACCGTATGATGAAAATAACATTTTTCTATGTAATTAAAACGTGAATTTACACCGTATGATGAAAATTACATTTTTCTTTGTAATTAAAATGTGAATTTACACCGTATGATGAAAATTACATTTTTCTATGTAATTAAAATATGAATTTATATCGTATGATAAAAATTACATTTTTCTATGTAATTAAAATATGGATTTACACCGTATGATAAAAATTACATTTTTCTATGTAATTAGAATGGGAGTTTGTATCGTATGATAAAAATTACATTTTTATATGTAACATATGATGAGAGTTTGCATTGTAATTAAAAATCATATTTTTACAATGTAAATCATGAGTAGAGTTTGCATTGTAATTAAAAATAATATTTTTACAATGTAAATAAGAAGTAGAGTTTACATTGTAATTAAAAATCATATTTTTACAATGTAAATAGAAGTAGAGTTTGCATTATAATTAAAAATCATATTTTTGCAATGTAAATAAGAAGTAAAGTTTGCATTGTAATTAAAAATCATATTTTTACAATGTAAATATGAGTAGAGTTTGCATTGTAATTAAAAATCATATTTTTACAATGTAAATAGGAAGTAGAATTTGCATTGTAATTAAATTTACATTTTTATATGTAAATTTAGAATAGGATTCACACTGCAAATATAAGTTACATTTTTATTATGTAATTAAGATGAGAATGTACATTGAAGTTGAAATTTACATTTTTATATGTAATTTAAAAGTAGGATTTTGCAATGTATCAAAATTTACATTTTTACATGTAAATAGAAAATAGGAATTTACATAGGAATTAAATTTACATTTTTACAGGTAAATGAAAAGGATGGAATTTACATTTTCAATGTAAGTAAAGAATGAATTTAGGATGCCGTAATATTATCTTCACTTTCAAATGAATTAAAATTTAATGAGGATCGGTAGTTATTTAGAGCGTGGTTTAAATCAAACGACGTTATCACGATTAAACGATTATATATATATATATATATATATATATATATATATATATATAAAATTAAAATTAAACGAATGGAGCGCAGTAGTTCGCATTTTGAAATCATACCTTTAAATGACTATATAAGAAGATCCGACCGTCGGATTTTCTTGAAACTGAAACCATTAGGACCGTCTTAGAAAAATCTTTCCAACGATATATATTGCGTTAAGTTCCAACGGTTAGATTCTGATAAATGTAAAAATCAAAATTGGTTGAATGCAGCGCCATAGTCGCCCATTGGCTTAAGGCGTCGTTATATAAAAATTTAATTATTTTAAATAATTAAAATAGGAAGTAATCATTATAAAATGATATCAGCAAATACGAAGGGTTTTAAAACATATATATATATATATACGAGGATTATTTGGAAAGTCTGAGTTCTCTCATTCCAAATAATCAAACGACGTTAATTGAAGTATGAAGATGGTGTATGAAGACCGTAAATCTTCCCTCGAATGGATAACGATCGAGGCCCTGATTTGACTTGCTCCTAATTCAAGGGTCATGGTCATTGCCCAAACGTACGTGTTGATTTCACGGGTTTGGTTTTCACTCAGACCCAGAGCATAAGTTAATAAATGGATTGTGTGTTTGACATCGTACTCCATTAAATATCATGTTATTAATCTTCTGTCGAATGTATGGATGTTTGATGGCGGAGAATTTATTCTCTTGCTTAACACCCTTTCATATATTTCGGCAAAGGATTGGTAGTGCGATATGGAGTGACGATGTGGCATGCTAAGATGCATATGATCAAGGCTTTGTTGAAAAGTAGGCCTTGTGGAATGATCAAAGCATAGCCTGTTTAGGCATAGCTTTGTGTATGGCGTGACTTCGCGAGTCTCACACACCGGCGGAGTCTAAAACGGGAGAAGGGAACGTAGGAGAGCAGCACGTTTCTTTCTAGCTAGAAGTGGTGGTTGGGGTTTAACACGGCCCGATATTTTACTTATGTGGATGATGGAATGAGGCGCCTCGGATGATAGGTCCTATAGGATCGGGAAACGTGTGTTCAGGAATAACTAATCCACGAAGCTGTATGTGTGGACCGGCCCTGCAGCTATCCAAGGGTTCACTGCGGGGGATCCTGAGACATTAGCTAGAGTGTCTCGAAACGGTAAGGAGCTCCTCCCTAGCCTTGACTCATGATGGAAATCCAAACTTCCAATACGAACCAACAGATTTGATTGTATTACTAGTGTGAAAGCATAGTATTATGGTATCTATGTGTCCTAGGATTGATACATTTATTTTGAAATGTTCTGATATATACTAATAATAATATTAAACTCGTATTTGCCGTATTTAGCATGTTTAATCACCATAAGGTAAAACCCTATCCTCTGGTTTGTGTTGCATTGTGTGATGGGATCTGGGTCTTATGGTGGTTCCATTTTTCTCAAAAGCATAGCATTATTTTACGATTTACTTATTATTTGTTCTGACACTTTTATGCACGACAATCCATTAGAGTAAACCCGTTCCGCGTTAGCGGCGTGGTCTTTGGATTTGCCTTATTAATAGTGATTAATTGATTAAGAATTCTCACACCAGTTCCACGACTGACCCGTTGTTTGTTTCCACCTTTTTGCAAACTCGGGTGCCCTCCTTTCTACATGGGCAGCCAAGTAAACAGGTTCATTCTTTGCTTAGAGTCTTTTCTTTGGAGCTGCTTATTATCTTTCTTGGATTCGTTTTCGTGGAGAGGTGATGACTTGGAGCTTGAAGATATCCATCATTTGCTACTATTGCATTTTTCTCTTTTTAATTCCAGACATCAAAATTGTTTCATTTCACGTTGTTTAAGTTGGAGTTGGAACTTATTTCTTTTTCTGCAAACTTGATGTAATAATTTAGAATTCTGTGACTGTGGACTTTCTGTGGTTGATGACATTATATTTCCGCTGCTATGATGTTGGTACTCTATGAATTTCCTATGCTATGTTGTATCTGTGATCTGTATTATTGTATTTATGTTGTATTCCAAATGATTATTCCTTACTTTCATTCCATGGGAGTTTGGGGTTATCACAGGTTCATACCGGGGTGTGAGGCTTGCGAAGTAATGCTATACACAAAGCTATGCTACAATAAACTGTGCTTTGATCATCAACCACAAGGCTCTGCTTTTCAACAATAAGCCTTGATCATTTGCATTTTGGCATGCCACACTGACAGTTCACGCCATGCGACTGATAACTATCAATATATAACCTCTAAGCTCATACGTCTCAGAGAAGGGTGTTAAGCAAGAGAATAAATTCTCCGCCACCAAACAAATATATATTAAACATAAATCAATCAGCACAGAATAAAATCCAATGTCAGACATACATCCATTTACAAGTCCGTTCTAGGTCTGAACGAAACCGGAGACATCTTATTCCTCGTCCCATATGTCCAATACGGAAGAGAGGTGCTCGCTAATCCGGACAATCAACAAGTACGTCCGAACAACTACCACTGTAACCCTTTCCTGGGAGCAAATCAGTCCAGGGCATCAGTAGTCGTTCATTCGATGTGAAGATTGCCAGTCTTCAATCACCGCCTTCAAATCTTCAACTTCCAATCGTCGTATAATTATTTGAAATGAGAGTTAACTCGGACTTTTCAAATAATTCTCGAATATATATAATTTAAATCATTCCTTTTCATTTCATATCGTATATAATAATTTATAACGATTTATCGCTATTTTTATTTATTTAAAATAGCCATTTTTAATTAAACGACGCTTTGGGTCATTACATGGCCCTGGCACTGTTTTTGCCAAAATTTGATTTACACATTTCTCAAAATCTAACCATTGGATCTTAGAGAATTTTATATCTTTGGAAAGATCTTTCCAAAACGAACCCAAAGGTTCCAGTTTTGGGAAAATTTGACGATCGGATCTTTCGGTATAATTGTTTAAAGTTACGATTTCAAAATTCGAACTTCAGCAGCGCGGTTCGTTTTATTTTAATTTATATTTATGTATAATTATATAAATATAAATCGTTCGATGATTTCAACACCACTTCGATTCAACATTGATTTCTTTTATATATGAAATCATATATTACATTAAAAATGATTTTTTTTAATGTTAATACAAACTCTTCTCGCATCGATTCTTTTATGTGATTTATACATGTTACATAAAAATAAATGAAATCTTTTTATTTCAATATATTATTACATTAGAAAATGTAAACTTTTATTTCAATGCATTATTACATTGAAAAATGTAAACTCTTCTTTCACTATATTATTACATTGAAAAATATAATTTTCTATTTCATTCTTTATTTACATTAAAAAATGCAAATTTCTAATCATATTATATTTACATTGAAAAATGCAAATTTCTAATCATTCTTTTATTTACATTGAAAAACGTAAATTTCTATTTCATGTTTTATTTACATTGAAAAATGTAAATTTCTATTTCAATAAATTATTACATTGAAAAATGTTATCTTTTATTTCAGTATATAATTACATTGAAAAATGAAATCTTTTATTTCAATATAAATGTATAATTCAATGTTAATACATTTCTATATGACAAACGACTATTTTTAATGCTGCATTATATTCAAAGTGTATATTTCAATCTAAACACATTTCTATTTAACAATGTCTATTTTTAATCTTGCATTACGCTAAAAATGTATATTTTAATATAAATGCATTTCTATTTAACACATGACTATTTTAATGTTGGGTTACATTAAAAATATATACTTTAAAGTAAAGACGTTTTAATGTAAAACATTTAAAATGTAAAATCTAGTGTGAATACATTTCATATAGCAATGTGATATCATTGAAATGCAAATTACCAATGTAGATATATTTCCACATCAAAATGTTTATTTTAATGTTTTCCTATACATTGAAATGTAAATCTAATGTAAACACATTTTTATTTCATAATGTATTATTTTTAACGTATAATTTACATTAAAATGTGAAATCTAATGTCAAAACAATTTTATATCCAAATGTCTATTTTAAAGTTACATTTTAAATGTACATAAAACATTAAAAAAACATTTTAATGTAAATTACAAAAAAAAGTAAAATGCAATGCAAATACAATTTACATTAAAATGTTTTTTAATGTTTTATTTACATTTAAAATGTAAAATCAAATGTAAATTAATTTTTATGTATAAATATTTATTTTTACTGTTACATTTACATTAAAATGTAAATTCAAATGTAAATTCATTTTTATGAAACAAATGACCATTTTTGATTACATTGAAAATGTAGATTTAATTGTTGACATATAATGATCATTCTCATATATATATATATATATATATATGTTTGTATATTAAAAACCTGATTATCATATTATTCAAACAATTAATATATAATAACATGAATATTTTATAACACAAAATATTTCAGAAAATTTCAGCAGCATAACGGCAGGGTAATTAAAACCGACACCGTCCCAATGTACGACTCCTCACACTACCTTAGGCCTCGCGGCTTCGCATGGAGTTTAATTTCCTAATACATTTTTCTAGGCAGTCTAATGCCACAACATCAACCAATTTCATTTTTCAACCACAATCAAACACCAAAAATCAACCAATTACATACCACAAAACAATCAAGTCATCCATGGTCTGTGGACGACGGGTGTCCGGGGTTTCTAAACTCCGTCTGCATCCTATTATAATTTTATTTAATTAATTTGGATTCAAAAATCTCACATTGCTATTTAAATTCTTCCAAATTTGTCAAATGTTCCAAAAATTTTGCGGTCTCTTCTGAAATGTAGATCTCAATTCAGGGATTCCAACGCTTCAAAAATCGTCAAATTCTGTTTTGATTTGGATAAGATACAAAGTTTTAAACGATTAGTTACTTAATTAAGATAATAGAATTTAATTAATTAAAATAAGTCCTTCTTCCTACCTCCTTAATCAGTAATTCTTCAGAACTTGCCGTACACGACTTCAACCCCTAGGGTTGCTCACGCACGCTCCAAGAAGCCATCGGAAGACGATTAACGACTGCCCCTCCAACCTCCTTTGCCTCCTCCTCTGGCACGCCAAGTCAGGTGCAATTCACACCTCTCTGCTGTTCGGAAATTGGGTTCGGATGAACCAGGTCGGAGTCAGAAGTTCTCACGATATGTTACACGAAAACCAATCTCAACCGTATGGATTTGAAGAGGTTAAAAATCTCTATAAGTTTCGCTAAGAAACCTCGATTTAATCTTGAATGGTTAGAGAATGGATGAAGATCAAAATCAGGAGGTTCGTGGCCATTGATAGGAATAAACGGCGGTTGTAGTATATGTCAGAATTAGGATTGTTTTGTATAAACTAGTATTTATACGGTATACCCTTTTATTTTATTTTATTTATTTTTATTTAATTTCAATTTAATTCCTATGTCGCTCTTTAACACCAAAACAAACCCAACGAGTGACACCCGCAGCTAAATACCCCCATTCCGGACACAATGGGATATGTCTCGTAGGCCCATTCGACTGTTTCAGTTAGTTATTCCTTAAATTAAATAATAAAACATTTAATTATTTAATTTGATCGAACATTTTAATTTACCAGGGCCACAGACTGACTCCAAAAAATCCCGAAAAATAAATCTAGCTATGTTTTGACGATACGGTCGTAACAAAATTAATTTCGTCGAATTTGGAGACCGTTTGTAAAATGGCCATTTTCTGGTCGATCAAAATAAACCGAAATTGTCAAAACATAATTTCATTTTCCACACTGACATATTAATTCCAAAAATTATGAAGATTGGATTCCTACAATAATTTGACATTCCGGATCCAACCAGGGTGGTTTCGTCGAAAATGGAGGTCGTTTGCAAAATGGCACTTTATACGGGCTATATATTATACTAAATTCCATAGCGACTATTCTGGATATTCAACTGGCTATTACTTTTGATTCCCTCTATGAAATTTCCATTTTTCGGATTCGTTGGAAAGATATTATTAAACAGATTCTAATATTTTTGGTTTCACTAAAATCTGATTTATTTTGCATCCTGTACTGTCAGTCAAAATTCGAATTCAAATTTTCAAACTGTCGCGCTATTTCTAACTCCTTTTAAAATTAAAATAAATATATTCGTTCTAACTTCGATTTTAATAAATTTTTTAATCGTTATTGTTTAAAATAAATCATTTTAACTATTCAAAATTCAATAAAATAGCCAAAATAAAAAATTTAAATTGGTTCTGATTTTCCGGGTTGTTACAACATGTATTTAGAATACTTGCATACATTCATGCATATTTTCAGTGTAAACTGCTTTGGGAATTCTTGCATATATGTGTGCAACTATTGGGTTTACTTGCATACATGTATGCAAGTTTTGTTTTTTTTGTTTTTTCCATGGTCTTCTGGGAATATTTGCATATTTTAGATTTTTTTTATATGGCAGCGCACATTTTTTTATAGAAAACACGTAATTTTAAAAACAGGGACCCGCTATATATTTAAAACATGAGAGAAAGGCCGATTGTATTTGCAAAGTTTTTAGGGATGTGTCCCTTATTTTCACATATATAAAAGTATATTACTATATAAACTTATAGACTTAAAAACTTGAATTTAAAATCAAAAATAGGATGGAAAAATTAATTAGAATTAGAATAGAATTGTAAACAGAATTTGAAAATCAAAATAGAATTTGAAAATAGAATTTGAAATTTGAAAAAACAGAATCAGAATTTGAATTTGAACCTGGAGTGCTATTCAGAATCTTACATAAACTAGACTCTATTATTATATTTATCTTGAACTCTTGAATTCTTGATTACTCATGAGTCATGAATCATCTCTGAATTCTGAATCTCTAAAAGCTCTTAAACTGTACAGTCTTCAGTATTAATTCCTGTAAATAAATCATGCATATGTGTGTGTGTGTGTATTCTAGATAAAAGTGCTAGTATATATTTTATAATCAATTAATATTGAAATAAGGTTGTTGTCATCAAAACTCCATTCTCCAACACCTACCTTTTGTGATTTGTATGCTACTAATATTCATTTATGAATACACTTCATGTGCATACAATTTGGTGTTTCAATCAGGTTTGCATATTGCAATACACATTTGATGAGTAAGTCAAGTTTCATTACAATGTTAAGCAGGAAGTAATCTATTCATCTTAAAGTATATACAGATTCTCATTACAACAATACTTAGAAGAATGTTGTAATCTATCGAACATGTCCTTGGCATTCTTTATAACCAAAAATGTTATTTATATTATTTAGGAACTTATATATGTTAATAAGTTTTGCATATCGCAACTACCACTTCAATGGATATTAAGAGTTTCATTACAGCAATTCTTGAAAGCAGGAAGTGATCTACTCATCATGAATTATATCAAGATTTTCATCACAACAAACACTTCAAAGAATGCTATAATCTATATTTCTTATTCTTTGCAATGTTTATCACTACCAAAATTATTTAAATTCTTCCGGAAAGGTATACTTTCATCGTTTATGCCTTCAGGGTATTGTAAACGTTTTAAATACTTTCACTGCTTTAACCAATTCAATTATCTTTGAAAGTATAATGCTCATGCCACATAACATGTTGTTTACACTGTATGGTGTTTTAGTAAATTTAGTGTGCTTTTGTCATTTTATATATCTCTAATTTTATCTTATGGACTACATGTCAATATTTCTTATTTAGAAGAATTTCATGATGTCCAATCATGTTTTTCTCTAATATGGGATTTTTAATCCATTTATAAATATAAACGTTTTATTAATTATAAATTTATCATCGATGATTATTCCTTGTCAGTTTTATACATGATTTATTGAGATCTCAAAACTTACCATGTTTTAGGTACCTAAACCACTTCTAGGATTATTTGACAATCATGTCATGAGATTCTTTCAAAGCACCCATGGGTGTTTCTTCAAGAACACCCACCTCCTTTATTTGGCATCTTTATGACTTACTTCAAAAATATTTTGAATTGACTTTTATATCACATATCAGCTGTGATTTACACCTTTCGATCCTTTAGGGATTCAAATCCATATTGGAGAAAGTCTATTAGGGACATCATTGATAATTCATGCAAGATACTTAATATTTTGCATTATTCTATATGTTAGCAAATATTTAACATCAATGATTAAGATGAACTTATATCCCGTTATTCTCCCCCTCAATGTTGGCAAACATTGTCATATTAAATAATAAACCTTCTTTGGATTCTCATTTTTTATCTGTTATCACATTGTTGCTAGCAAATACATTATATGTATTTCAATTGTAGGAGGATAATGCTCCTATTAGTTGATAAGATGCATTCATATTATATTATTTATTATCTTTCATTGATTAACGACTTTCCTTTTTGACCGCTTCAAGTCATAATTAAACCAACTCAAAAAGTTCACAAAGATATGTTGTTGTCGTTTATCGAGTTTAAAATAGAATAAACACACGAAATCACAACAGAGAATAAACAACACAATATCTCACAGTGGAATTTTATTACAGAAATGTCAGAGTTTACAATATTTTTATTTTATGCAGTGGAAGATTTTATACATGCATAATATTTTAAGTAAAATGAAATATATAGATGGATGAACCAAAGCGAGCGCGTCTTTACGTGCTCTGAACTTTGATAGTTGATAACTTAAAAATTTGCAACACTTGGGTCTAACCCAAGCGTTCCATGAAAAACATAAAACACTCGAGTCGGGATTAACTTATTTCAAGTAAGACAACTTCAATAAAACACTGAAATATAATAGCTAATCCTAACATCAAATATATATCATATGCAAATATTCAGGGATGTAGTGTCTGTACTATATCAGTGTTTAAGTCAAGTATAGTATTTGTGCATATCAGTTTTTATTTCAGGGACAACGATTACAGAAACTTGCATATACACACATGTACATGTACATGCGTGCACTGCCCCCAATGTCCTAAAAAACAGCATGTCAATAAATGAAACTAATGTGCAGCAACCCCGTAATGGACCGGTTCTCATACAACTTAAGTGTAGTCGGCAGGGAACCACATGCGCAGGGAAAATATATAGGTAATGTTAGGGCAACATGGTTTGTACTTGCTAAACCAAAATGGAAGGTATACATGAGATGCTACAAGAAGCATATATGAAGATCGAAGTATGCAAGAAGTAGTATGTTTGGATCCATGCGTGAGGCATGTACCTAGTGCCAATAACAAGCATACAAGTGGATACTACGGTAAGCAACAGACTCGAAATATGCAAGGAAATGTGAGTTCATGTCAAAATCAAATAGAAGGGAACAACATACATGCATAGGGGTAGCACAAAATTAAGGCAATGTCAATTGAATAAACATATATATCAAATCTCATATCTACGCAGCATAGGTTGTTTCCAGGTTAGGCAAAATGGGTGTTTCCAGGTAGAAAAAGTATAAACAAAAGAGTGCAAACAAATGTGCAAAAGTTATCAATATATGCCTATAAATTATATATAACCATGCATATATGAATAAGAGGTGTATTCTAGGAAGGCTTAGTCAATACACATATGACCAAGCATTTAGGTCTAACACATATGCAGGTTAAATAAAATGAAAATATACATTACTTTGTATACTTCAAATTCCAAAGGGGTTTAAGCACAAGTACACAGTGTTCCTTTAGGCGGACTATGGGTTAAAAGGCAATGCACCCATCATGACAACAAAATCGAGAATTAAAGGTACATAGGTCGTGGCAAAAAAATCAAAGGCCAGCAAAACGCAAGTCATGGTTCAAATGCCTAGTTTCAAATAAGTTTGCTACCTCACATTACAAAATACTGTAAGATAATTGGAGCAAAAATGGAAACAAAATGTGATTTTTTTAAAAGCAAGCCAATATATATATATATATATATATATATATATATATATATATATATATGAGCCAACAAGTACAACAGGTTACAATGCATCAGGTCATAATCAAGAGGCATATTGCCAAAATATTTCAGGACCTAGCAAATGATAGCATAACAGCTTCAGGTATATATATATGTAGAAATAAGTGTGTGCAGCCAAGTCAAGTTATAGTGTCAGCACATGCATATATACATATGCATATGTATATAAACATACGATTTAAGTGGACTGTGCATGTTCAAGTAAACCAAACAACACAAGTATTAACATATATATATATATATATATATATACACACACACACACATATTTCAGGTTCGATCCAAATAGCAAGATGTTCTAACATCTGCAGCAACTAAATGGTTACATAACATGCAACAAAAAGTGCCAAACTTTCGAATTTGTGTCCAAATTTATCAGCTCAATATGTATCACTGTATATGAAGTTATCAATTAATTATGACAATTATCCAAGTCAACTATCAAAATACATTAAACAAAAAATATAAGCAACCTGGGTATCAAAACATGCAACATGATCAACAAACACAGGGACAATATGGTCATAACACAATTTAAGTGCAGCAATTCCAAAATAAATCAAGGAAATCAACTATAATGTTAGTTTCTACCGTTGTTGAAAAACTTGAAATAAGTTTGATGGTGAGACATCGGTGGAGGTAGGAGTTTGGTGGAGCTTCGAAGCTCGATTTGAGTGCTGGGCGTGAAAAGGCAGCAGCGATGAAAGGATCGGCTTCGAATCTAGTTGGGGTGTGCTAGGCTTCGACGATGGAGAAGGGAACGACGAGGGGAGGCGGTTGCGATTTCTGAAAGTGGAGAGACTTATATTTTTGGTGGAAGCCATTAACGATTTAGGAAAAATATTTCATC
Source organism: Allium sativum (assembly GCA_030737875.1). Lineage (NCBI taxonomy): Eukaryota > Viridiplantae > Streptophyta > Magnoliopsida > Asparagales > Amaryllidaceae > Allium > Allium sativum. Next base: position 143,047,850 of record CM060921.1, on the reverse strand, counting down.
CGGTGGAATATTGAGAGGAGGGAGAAAGGAAAAATATTCCATCCGGTGGAATATTGAGAGGAGGGAGAAAGGAAAAATAAATTGAAAAGGAAAAGGAATGATAAAGGAAATTAAAGGGAACAAGGGATAAAATTGAACGTGGACAAGTGTTAATTCTTTTCAGCAATATTCAAACAAGTCTCAAACAAGTGTCAAATAATTCGGCCAAGATTAAGTGGCATAATCTATTAAAGAATTATTTTCAAGTGTATATATACTATGTATTATATTCTTAAGTATATAAATACACAAGGATATTTTATACATTTTCAAATACAAGGTTAAGTTAAATTTAAAACCAAATTCAAATCTAAATAAATAAATTATTAAGTTAAATCTCCAAATCTTATATTTACAAATATTCAACAGTATATTTAACAATTAGCTAAAAGGTTAATAACATTTAATTTTTACCAAACTATTAAATTCAAATTAAATTACATTTCTTAAGATAAATTAACATCAAAATTTACACATTCAAATAATATATATATATATATATATATATATACACACACGTAATTCGATTTTCAATTTATTTTAAACCAATTCTAAATTAGCGTAGTGTCTATATTTCAAATAATCACACAGACACATTTATGATGATTTCATTCCAACACAATTTCAAATATACAAATGAATTAAATTTTAAATTCTTAAATTAGATTTTTTGTTTATATTTCAAATTCAAGCCCAACTAGATACATTAGCTTTTAAGTTCTTAAGTTATATTTTAAATTTAAATTTCGAAATCAAATTCAAATGTTCCAACAGACTAATTTAATTAGTTTTAAATATTAATAGCATTTAATTTTAATCAACCATTTAAATTCACAAATTGAAATTAACTTTATACTTACAAATCTTATTCAAAACCAAATTAAAATAGATTAAACTTTGAAAAATCTAAGTCGTTATAGTTAATTTAGTAACTTGGGGGAATTTTCTAATTATATAGATCATTTGAATACGCACATGAGTTCAGGTCATTCAACATTGATGTCAATCGACTTCTTAAATTACTAAATAATATATGTATAATTTAAAATATTAGCTCATGTCCGCAACAGTAGCCCAACGGTTAAGGACTTGGCACCGTGGTAACAGTGGCGCGGGTTCGAAACCCGGAATGGCATGCTAAGAGCTTACCATGTTCATACGCCGAGATCAGCCACTTATGTGGTGCCGTGGATCAGGCCAGGTGCACTAGGGAGGGTTTTACAACTCCGGTCAGTTTCCCTCCTTAACAAATTCAAAAAAATAGCTCATAACAACTTTAGGTTGTTAATTAAATATTTTCATATATGTGTATATACATGCATCTATATATGTTATATGTAATAGATTTACGTGTTCTTTCTCATCTGAGTTATCAATTTTAGAACATATTGTTTATAAGGTTCCAACTCTTTAAATATTTTGCCTATCAAGTAATGTCAATGTGAATCTTAGAGATCATATTATAATGTTCAAACATCTGATTTTGAACCGTATTGTACTTCTGGTTCAAATAAATATATAAACAACTTCAAGTAGTTAAAATTTATTCTTCAATACAATATGTAAATGTATATATATAAGCAAGATGTAGCTCATTTTGAAAATTTTGAAATCTTTGGATGCATCATCTTTGCCCCATATGATGTAACTTCTTTAGGAAGTAAAATGTTATTATTTCACATGGTTTCAATAAAACTTCAGTCTTTTAAATTATGAATTATTTCAAGTTCATTAATTGATGAATTTTAGGTTTCTGTGCATATACACGCACACAAACATACATATGTATATCAATTTATTAATTTATGATGAAATTCTGGTTCTCAGTCTTTTTGCATACTTCTAATTCAGTAGCTTTTACATTCTTACTAATTGTCAAGATTTAGAACTTGTAAACTTTATCAAAAAGTTTTTCCATAATTCAAGACTTTAGATCTCAGACTTGGAGTTATATAACTTCTAGTTTTTTTTCCTTTTTTACACAACTTCAAGTTGTGGTTCTAACCTTTATATTTCTTTCATTACATTAGATATTACTTGTTAAATACATCAAATAATAATACATATATCTATTTTTATTCCAACCACAAACATACATCATTTAACTTACAATAGTAATGTATTTAATACATTTATGATAATATGGTTATATAATATATTACCATAATGATTCATTTGATGCATTTATTATAAAAACAATGGAAATAATTGTTATGTAGTCTAGCTACAGTATTGATCAATGATAAAAACTTAAAATGAACAACTTAAAGTTGTACTACATTTCTCAGTAATCATATTTTCTAAAATACCATACATATGCATAATGTCTAATCAAAAATTGAGTAAAACTGTATAATCATAGAACCAAGATTTTACATTCTCTAATATGAATGACTCGAAAACCTATAGATCTGTACATAAAATTAACAAACATAAAAAAATAACATGTCTTAGATTCAAATTATTGCATAACTTTAGGGAATTAAGATTGTTCCAAAAAAATCATAATATTATTTTAATTATACAATCCATATAAATATCTTTTAGATCTTTCTTTTTACATAAAAATTACCTCTTACCATTATAGAAACTGCAAATTCTAAATTTTCCATTTTATAAAAAAGTTGCTTTGGCATTCACTTCAAGTGTGCTAAATTAAGATCAATATTTAGATCTTAACTCAATATGATCTTTGAGATGCATATTTTCTTTATAAACAATAAAATATTTCTTTTGGAAATATGATATGTTCTAAAATTACTATAATAAAACTTCGGGTTTTATTATAATTTACATATTATTATTGATATTTTAAATTGAAGCAATTACTCTGGAAAGTGCTTTTATTAACATATGAGAGTCATTTTACTATTTTTCTTCAGGAAAATATTATTCATTATAAATGTAATGATCTCTTCAAACAATAAATTTCTTCAAGAAATTATATGTATTATAAAATTGGAATATAAGTCTTTTTCCTTTTATAAATTTTTTTCCCTTTCATCGATTTTTCAAATCCTTTGCTATTATTGAATTCTAGATCATTGCTATAAGAAAATATTAAATGCATTTATATGCTTTGAAGCTTTATTTCAGCTTTTGAAGGGTTTAACTTTTCAGCCTTCTCGATATGAACTTCAAGTTCCCATTTTATCAAATTTGAAAGGATTTTATTACATCATGTTTCAAATTTTCCTTTTTTAATTTCACTTCCAGTGATAAATCAAGAGATATTATATCCTCAGTCTTTCCAAAATAATTATATATGAAAAGTAATAGTAGATTAGGAAAGATAAAATTTGATCTACCTCTATATCATCAATAATGTAAACAATACATATATAATCAAATCTCCATCAAATTGGATTTGGAAAAATCAAAATTAGATCTGCAAAGAATTGAAAGAATAAATCTACACACATTTAGGATCAATAAAAATAATTAGATCTAAGAAAATAGTTCCTTTAGAACCCAATCTAGATCTACAAAAAAATAGAAAAGCAGATCTAGAAGAACATAAGACATAACAAATTCATAGATCCATTAATCAAGGATTCTCAAATAGAAAATAATTGTAGAAAAAATCTAGAAATCCATGAATTAATAATCTTCAAATGAAAATAACATACATGACAAATCCATAGATGTAGATCTAGAAGATCTCAAAAAATAGCTCTAATATAATCTTGTGTCCATCATAACGTGTTATAAAATAAAATAAAATATATAAATGAGGAGAAGCCATTTAAGAGAACGTAAGATATTAGGGAGGGGCCTTTCATTTTTAACGATTCAGATGTATATTACAATGTAAACAAAATATCTATTTATAGAGTCTACATGCCATGTAAATTACAATAAAGTCCCTTAGAATATTAACATATTCACCCTTATTACTATTACGTATTACAACAAATAAGTTACTATGTTGCTTATGATTTGAGATTTTCAATTTAGGGCATATTTGATTATTTATTTACAAAGTATTTTTAGTTTCTGTTGTGTAAAATTTACTTTTAAATACAATCACTCTTCATAATAATCTCAACAAAGAGAATTAAACATTGATTTTTTTTCTTCAGTTTTTAGTCCAAATTAAAAGGACTAAAAACCCCAAGCTTAAACACGAAATGAATGCGTTATAGACCATAAATGTTTTCCACGACCGTAAGATCTAAAATTATAATTGTCATTATCTTTGATTTCGGATATCATTCCAAATTCATCTGAAGTCATATAATTTTGATTCTATTTCTCACTCACCTTGTATGCTTTATACTAATAACATTCAGAGCTAAGCGCGAATTCAATTATATTTTTTTATTTATTTTTACGAATTAGGGTTTTGCTTTCCATTGCTGATTATAAGCAGAAATAAATTTCCTGTTTGGTTAACGCAAATTTTATATTATATTGTGGCTTGAACTTCATTATTTTGGAATAGCCAAAATTTTGGAGAATACACGAACTTAAAAACCCGATTCATTGTAAACCGTTAAATAATTCCTATAAGTTTTTCCTTTGGACATAAATCATACTAAATAATGAAACTTATCGATCCTAACACGGTTATCTCAGTTTTCTCACAATGTGACAACCGCCCATAACTCTTGCACTTAACAAGGGAAATAATGCACTAAAGGATGTGCTAGGCAGCTATGGACGATCATCGAGGTAGATAAACACAAGTGGAACCTATCGTATAACCCATATCTCAAGGATAAAGTATGATAGAACATATACAACAGGCAATTATAGTGAAGCAGAATTGAGTATAATCTTAAACTTTTCCATATCACCATGAAAATATCCATACAACCTTGGATAGCACTACAAGAGCCTGTAAATTAAGCCTCACCACTCAGAGAATACATCAACAACGAAAACAACAAATACTGGATAGTCGAAGATAATATGCCAACCTCCAGCTTGTCATCACACAACAGCATCGTCCTCACCAAGATTAAACTACCTGTCATCTGCTACCCAACCTGTCCATACAACACATGGATGAACAACCCAAGGTAATAAGAGGGAGACATAAAACCTTGAGTTAGACAATAGTCTTAGTGAGAGATAAAACAACTATCTAACATTATCAATTAAGTATATGAGAATAGGCAGATTAATCAACTAATCTACCAACATCAACCGAGAAGAACCCAAACACATCTCCCCCACACCCGACAGTGACAACCTTTACAATAATCAAGTAGAAATAAATAGTACATTCATAGCAGTCAGTTATCAAGCGTAGACCATCCTAATCAACATCGACGTCACCCAAGCACAAGCCCCGAAGGCCTAAACCAACATTAGACAAGCACCCAAGAGATATCTCCTATGACGTCGAATAATCTACACAAGATGATACAAGTAAAACAATCATCATCCATGACTCTGGCTATCACCGCCGATCCTGCTTCAAAACCATCGTTAATCGTATGACCGGCTAAACACCTTGCCATCGACTGTCAAGGGCTAATTGTAAACCCCGGTTCTAGAAAAACTCCATACAACGAAACATATTTAGGCCCATCATGCTGCCCAGGTTACTCGACCGCTCACTTCTAGCCTGTTAGGCGTCCTTATAATACCCCTGCTTTGAGTCCGCTAGAACCTACGACAATGATAATCGGTTGGCCTCCATAACTCTAGTCGTCGTCACCGGTGAATATCCATGAGCTCAAAACACACTTGAGCAACCATTATCCACGAGCTCAAAACACACTTGAGTTATCTGCATATTCGTTGTATTTCGACGATCAACGAACACTTCACAATGCTTCAGGAATTCCTCCTTGAATTCACGTCGAAGCTAGAACCATCGTCGACTCAAAAACAAGCTTCATTTGGTCGATACTGCATTTCATAGCATTTCCAGCTTTTTCGCTATGAAAAATCAAGCACAAAGTCAAAACTGCCTTTTACAGCGTTTATGAAACGCTATCATATCTCTTGGTTCAGTTCTGGCACTTTGGCACTTAGAACTCTGAAAACAGTGTAAATCCCCAGCGCGCGCCTTGGCAAATCAGCTATTTTACCATGCGCAGCACGTCCTAGCACTTGGTACTTGGTACTTGCCAAATCCTCAAATCTGGTACTTGGTACTCTGGCACTTGGCGCTCTAGCACTTGGTACTTTGGCATTTAGCCCGATCCATACGATAGCATTTAGAAATGCTAATATATGTTTCGCCCTATCCATCCCCCTTGGTACTGCTTGATCCCCGATTTCCCCAACGCGCACCTTGGCAGATCACCTATTTCACCGTGCGCAGGCCAATGTGGTACTGGTACCCTGATACTTTGGCCCGATCCATACCATAGTGTTTAGAAACGCTATACAATGTTTTTTCCCGAACCATTCCAAATGCGCAGATCCCTAGCGTGCACTCAGCCATATCCAAATTTTTCACATGTGCACGCCTGTGTTGGTACTGCCCGATCCATGCGCAACAGTTTTGCCTGATTCATGCCTATTATAGCATTTTTAAACGTTGTGAAAGCCATAAATTGAATTTTGGCCGATTCTTCAACTTAATTTTGCCCAATCCATTGACCACTTTTTCATCCGATCCATTGACCACTTTTCCTTCCGATCCATGTGCTGTAACCGCCAAACTTCGACTAATCTTCACGCTTGCACACAACTCGATTTCATACTCAAAAACTAATCAAACTTCAACTTTTTCAACAAGAATTCAATCAATACAACTACAACAAATCATGCAATCATCATCGAACATTTATACCACGATTTATTCGATATAACAACAACAAATCACACAATCATCAATGAACATTAAAACAATGATTTAACAATTAATCAAATCATTGAATGGATCTAAACATAGAATTAACATATGATTTTACCGTTTATAAGTTACTAGATTAGATCCTATGGTGATTTGAGATTGAAATCATACTTACATCGATTAAATCTATACAAAAACAACTTGAAATGATGAAATTGACTAGTCTCAAATCCGGACAGAGATGATCAACCTTCAAACCTATCAATTTAATGCGATCTTCCTTCACTTGATGTAGATCTTCAATCCCTTTGCGTAGATCTAGAATTTTAATGGTGAAAAGGTGTACTAGATTGAGCAAGGAGAATCACAAGCTCAACCAAATGAGAGAACGAAGAAAAGTAACCCTCTCTCTATCCCTCTAGCCCCCTATTTATAGCCAACATCCCACTAATGGGCTACACCAATTCAGAAAATCAGTAACTAGCCAAACGTGAACAAAATTTTGTGAAACCTTAAAATAGTGATTCCTCCCAAACCGCTGAACCAAATCTTTAATGTGACCACTCTACGGAATTGGAAACATCATTTCTTTTCCAATGAAATCGATCCCAACACCTTACTCGATCCTAGTCAAAAGTTATTCCTTATACAAAACTAATAGGGGCAAATGGTCACAAATAATTGGTAAAATTTATGGACATATGTCACATCCCCATAAACAACATATCAAAATATGAGAATGATTCAACCCTCAGGGAATTAAATAAAAATGTTTTACGATCCTCCGATACGTAAAATGCGGGCTGTTTGTTACATTCTCCCTCCCTTTCAGAATTTCGCCCCCGAAATTCCAAACAAACACAAGCAACCAGATGCAATTCCGCATCCCTACCATCTACGAGCAGTCAATTTTACCATCCATACTAGCATCCATCAAGCCATGCATTCACGGCCTTATCCTAGCACGCGGAATTCTAATAACGATAGTACAAGTTACAATGGTGTAAGGTGACACGATATTAATGGTTCATACTAACAAAGAGTTCTGGATGGATCGTCTTCATACTCTCTTCCATCTCCTACGTACAATCGTCATAGTCCTCACTCCATTGCCCCTTGACTAGCTTAACCATCTTCCTCCTAAGCTGTTTCATGTCATTCCCCGCAACGCGATATGATGTTTCGTAACTACGGTCTCGACTTCTAGGTCTTCGTACTATTCTGGAGATACCACCACATTTGAAACATGCACACACATCCGAAGAAACAACACATCAAAAACATTGTGCACACTCAACCTCTTCTCGGGTAAATCCAATCTATATGCGAGATTTCCAGTCCGCTCGACTATCGTAAATGATCCAACAAACGTAGGAGTTAACTTTCTTTTACTTCCAATTCGAACAACATTCTTTAACGACAAAATTTTCACAAAAACCATATCGCCTACGTCAAATTCCAAATCTTTTCGACACTTATCGGCTTATCTCTTCTGACAATATTGGGCTACCTTCATTCATTACCAAATGATTTCGATACAATCCAAGGATTCTTTGATCATCTCACAACCCATCGATATCAGGAACAACCAGTCGTCCTTTCTTTCGAAGCCAACCCTCTTGATCAATCTTGAATTCCTTATCTTTTGGTTCCAACTTACACCGTGGTCTGAAATCAAATCATGCCAAGTACTCGAGGTGTTTACATTCCAAAAACATCGCTCCCAAACTTGCATGTCTTCGACTCAACGTATTCACCACTGCATTACCTTTACCAGAAGCATAGGCTATACCAAAATCATATGATGCCAAAAACTCTAATCACCGTTGCTATCGAAGATTCAAATCCTTTTGGGGGAAAGATACTTCAACAACTTGTGATCCGCAAGCAACTCGAATCGAACTCCCAATAGGTAATGTCTCCACATTTTTCATAGCAAACACGATCGCTACCAACTCCAAATCATGAGTCGGATAATTCCTTTCGTGTGACTTCAGCTGTCGACTTGCGTAGGCCATAACCTTATCATTCTGCATCAGCACTACTCCAAGTCCAATATCGCATGCATCGGTGTATACCACCATTTTTTCATTACCGCTTGGAATCGTCAAAATAGGGGCACTCCTCGGTCTCTCTTTCATGATTCCAAAAGCTTACTCACGCTTCGCATCCCATGTGACCACTTGATTCTTTTTCGTTAATCCCATTAATAGTGCAGCTATCTTAGAGAAATCCTTGATAAACCGGCAATAATATCCTGCCAACCCAAGGAAACTCCTAACATCCGTCACATTCTTAGGTTTATCCCATTCCTGGGTTGCTGCCACCTCAGCGAGGTCAACCGCTATTCCATTTCCAAAAACAACATGGCCTAAGAATCTCACTTCGCTCTTCCAGAAGTGACACGTCAAAAACTTAGCTCTCAGCTGATGCTTTCGCAAGATTTCCAAAATGACTCGCAAGTGCGTCTTGTGCTCTTCCTCATTCCAGGAGAAAACCAGAATATTGTCCACGAACACAAGCACGAACTTGTTAAACTGATCTTTGAACACCCTATTCATAAGATTCTCAAAATATGCTAGCGCGTTAGTCAACCCAAATGGCATCACGAGCCATTCGAAAAAACCGGATGGTGTCCTAAAAGCAGTCTTCGGCTTATTATCCTTTGCCACCCTCAACTGGTGGAATCCTGTTGCCAAATCCATATGAGAAAACATCTTGGCTTCGTGAAGCTAATTGAACAAGTCGTCTATCCTTAACAACAGATGCTTGTTCTTCTTGGTCACCTTGTTCAGCTCACGATAATCCACACACAGTCTCAACAATCCATCATCCTTGGCTGCAAACACAGCTGGTGCACCTCATTTGGACGCACTTCTCCGAATGAATCCTTTTCCCAAAAGGTCACGTACTTGCACCTCCAACTCTCGCTGTTCCTTAGGCGCTATCCGCCTAAGAGGCATGACGACAGGTCTAGAACCTTCCACCAAATCGATTCTGAACTCAATCTCGCGATGCGACGTCAATCTTTTGACCTTGTAAAAGACATCACTAAACTCTCTTGCGATCAACACCGATGACAAGTCTTCCTGTGGAATCACAAGCGAATACAGATAGATCATGAAGACACCATCTACAGGCTTACATCGAATCACAACCATTAGCCCTTCCACATTCCCGGCTGTCACCCTTAACATTTTGCAATCCACTTTTGTCGCATACCTCTTGATCCAGTCCATACCCAAAATAATCCCAAACCCAGCAAACTTCCAAACAAAGCAATCACACATAAAGGAGCAACCATGACTCGACAACACTAGACCCTGAAAAATCAAACACAAACTGGATGAACCCCCAGCTGGATTGGTCACGACAAAAGGTCTGTCACAAATCTCGGGTTCCAAACCAAAGCGGTACACAAGCTCATTGCAATTGAAAGAATGTGATGCTCCAGTATCGAATAACACACAAACTGAAAAATCTTTAATGGAAAGAATACCTTGAATGATGCCACTCTTCCCTTTCTCCTCTGCCGTGGGAGCCCTTAAAGACGATGACACAGCTTCCAAAGCATACGCCTTCACAACGTACTTACCCTTAGCCAATTATGGACAATCCTTCGTGTCATGCCCATGCTTTTAAGGCTTAAAGCAGTTTTTTTCCAGCTTTTGGACTCTTATAATCCTTGGAATAATGACCCTTATGCCAGCAGTTGTAGCAAGTCACTTCGCCCTTTTGCTTTTTATGACCATCTTTTCATTTCTGTTGTTGCTGCTTCGTATTTTTGTTATTACCACCCTGATGTGGTTTCGGTTCTTCCTTAGCTGCAACAACAATCTCTTCCTTGTGAAACAAACTCTCGTGCCTCAGAGCTTACTCGACGATCTTCTCATAAGTATCATCCATATGATCAACCAGCTGATTCCTAAGGTATTTTTCCAAGCCTATGAAAAACTTATCGTTTTTTTGATAAGGAATCTCAACGTACGAACGAGCGTACTTCGACAAATCTTCAAAGTTAGAAACATAGTCCAACATTGGTCGACCATTCTGCTTGAGCTCGACAAACCTTTTAAACAGAATAAACTTTTGAATAGTAGAGATAAGCTTCATCTTAAACTTAACTTGGAGTTGTTCCCATGAAATCTCATCTTCTGGAGTCTCTAGAGTGATAGAGTTCCATCAATCCATGGCTGTAACGGCCCGCGGATTTTTGACCCCGAAAATCAACACAAAAACACCATGTCCACTATTCAAGCATCAAAAACACTAAAATGTTAATGGAAAGAAATTAGAGGGTGGAATAAGAAAGAAAGAAATATTAGAATAGAAGAAGAAGGACCAACACAACATAGAGTCTCACATCGAAACCGAACAAAATATAATATAAAATAAATCTTGCTGAGAGCTTTAAAGATACTTACAATTATCAGAGTACATCAACACATTGGAAAGTTATAATAATCTGTCCTCAGATACAACACATAGCAGAAACACAACTATATAATATATCATACGTTTGAACCTTTCCAGCTTGTCTCTTCACAGCATGCGATAACCTGAACCTGTACAACCCGGTCTAACCCGAGCATTACAAACTACGAGTCAGTCTGGTTAACCAGAGTGAGAAAAACCACTAAGTTTAAAGGTATCACACACTTGATTTTAAAGTCAAAATCTTTTTGAAAGAAAAGGATAATCGTAGGACCAAATCCACACATAAATACAGACGGTTTTTACCTTACAATAACCCAAAACGTTTTGAAATCAATATCTTCTTTGAAATTATAATAGTGTCTAAATACAAATAAATATCAATCTAGCAGAACGCTTGCATCTCACGCTCTACAAATATAGTATACAATCAAAACCGCGGGCTCTTATTAGAGAATGGATTTCCATGGCAAGGTATGGACAGCCACCATTCTGATAATGTACCTCCGGAGATGAATACATTGGGGTTCAAAAGAACATCTTGTAACCCAGACTAAACATGACCAGCCCCTCACTTCGCTTGAGAGTACCGAATATATCATCACCACGGTTGCGGGCCAGCCAACTGAACCGATAACATATAAATAAAATAAAGGGTCAACCGAAGGCATTTGATTTCTCTAGATCAGGTAATGATATACCCTTTTGATTGGTGCGACCCACATAGCTATGCGACCTACCCGATTTTAACCATTTCCTGGTTGATGAGGCTAGAGGTTAAGCTTATCCTTCAAATCAGTATATCTCTATCCACTTTGAATGCCACATCGTCAGATCCTCTAGAAAATCACTTAATTGATTTCCACAAAAATACTTTATTTGCTAAGCTAAAGAAGTTCCCCTTCTATGCCACCAACTTGGTAAGTTCGAAGAAATCAACATACACGATCCCTTTTTGAAATACTCTATCAGACATCCTTTCACATCCTATATAGGTATCACCCCAAGGATCAGTAGCCAGTAGTCCTTGCAATCCAAAGATTTCACTCACGATAAAATCACAAGTCAAAATATCTCTGGCCGCTAAACCAGAGAAATTCAACAAGTGGTTCTTCCGTTGATGAAGATCCACTGTAACAACCCGGAAAATCAGATACAATTTTAAAATTTTATTTTGGAAATTTTAATGAATTTTGAATATTTAAAATGATTTATTTTAAATAATAACGGCAAGAAATTTATTTTGAATAGAACTAGAACATATATATTTATTTGAATCGATGTTAGAATATAAATATTTATTTTAATTATAAAATGAATTGGAAAATGGCGCGGTAGTTTGAAAATTCGATTTCAAATTTCAAATTTCAAATGAATGTACATGATTCAAAATAAACTGGATTTTGGAAAAACCAAAAATATTAGAATCTATTAGAAGATATCTTTCCAACGAATCCGAAAAATACAAATTTCATAGCGGGAATAAAAAGTTATGCCCAGTTGGAAATTCAGAATAGTCGCTATAGAATTTTAGCCCTTAAAAATGGAAATTTTGCAAACGACCTCCGTTTTCGACGAAACCACTTTGGTTGGATCCGGGATGTCAAATTATTGCTAGATTCCAAAATTCATAATTTTTGGAATTAATATGTGAGCTTGGAAAAGGAAAACGTGTTTGGCAATTTTAGTTTGAATTTTAATCGACTGGAAAATGGCCATTTTTCAAACGGTCTTCAAATTTGACGAAATTAGTTTTGTTAGGACCGTATCTCAATAAGAAGCTAGAAATAATTTTTCTGGAATTTTCAGAGTCAGTAGGTGGCCCCGATAAATTGAAATGTGCGTTCAAATTCTATATACATGGATTTATATTTCGATTTTGACGAAAACTGATCGTAACAACCAAATTGGCTTACGGGACATATCCCGTTGCGTTCAGAATAGGGGTAATTAGTCAGGGACGATAGTCGGTGGGCTTCGTTTGGAGGTAAAAATAAAAAGTTAACGTTTTGAGATTAAATTAAAATAAATATATATATTATAATATAACCTAGCCCTCGTTATTTCTCCCACAATCAAACCCGCACCCCCAATTCTTGAAATCCAGTAACTCACGCAGCCCCCTCATCAAGCGCATCACCGCCATCAGGCGCACCGCCCGCCGCTCCGTCGGCCTTCAAGGATGCTGCACCCCTCCTCTCTCCGCCTTGCTCGTTCCTCCCTCCTTTCTCTACCTAAACCACCCCCAAAACCCTAGAACCCGCCACCATAGTCGCTGCTCCGACCGCCACCACCTGCGTGGCCATCCTTCGACCCTCCAGACCTGGCGCCGTCCTCCCCCCACCACCCAACGCCGGCGCGGACCTCCTCCAACAACCAAGATTCGATTTTAACATCAAAATGTTAGTTTTTTTTGTTTATTTAATTTAATGATTGTTTAAATTCCTGATTTTTATATAAATAACCTTAGGATAAAGAATGTGATTTTTTTTATATATGCTAGCTGGATAAAAATACGATTTTTATTGATATGAATGGTATATAAAGATTGGATTTTCATTTATATGGATGGTCATATAAAAATACGATTTTTATTGTTAGAATGGTAGTATAAAAATATGATTTTTATTCATGTAGCGAAATAAAAATACGATTTTTACATATAGAGATTTGAAATAAAAATATGATTTTTATTTTAGATAACTTCGCTTTAAAAATATAATTTTTAGCGAAGTAAAAATATAATTTTTAGCGAAGTAAAAATATATAATTGTGACGACCCCAAACCCCGATGAAGACGGTGCAAGGGTAATATTTGGAATATAACACATAAACAGATAATAACAGAACGTAAATGAATAAATACACAAGATAAGGTACAATAGAATACACTAGATAAATATAATCATCAGAGTTACACAGTATATAGGATCATACTTCGAACAAATACAGTTCAGCTATACATAAAATGTCTACAGCGGAAAAGAAAACATAATATGTACAACAGCAGCTGAACAACATAAAAAGAGATAAATGATAGAATCCATCTTCAGCTCCAGCTATCCAGAAAGAGCCTGCTAAAACCTGGATACAAGGCTGCCCATATAGAAATAGGGGCACCCGAGTTTGCAAGTGAAACAAACTACGAGTCAGTCATGGGACTGGTATGAGAAATCTACTTAACACATTTTACAATATGGCTAATCACAGGACCACGCCACTTTCGCGGAACGGGTTTACTCCATTGGATTGCCAGTGCTTTAAAACAAATAAATCTTTTAGACATCGCAATGCTTTTTATAAAAATGAAGCCATTATAAGACTCAGTTCCCATCACACAATGCAACACAAACCAGAGGATAGAGTTTTACCTTATAATGACCAAAATATGCTTGGTACGAGCAAAACAAATCATTTGATATTATTGCTAGTGTATATATGTTTCAAAAACAATTTCAATCATAATTATCAATCATAGGCGGCATGGGTACCATATATCATGTCGCTATATATATATATATATATATATATATATATATATATATATATATATATACAATCAAAACCGCACGATGTCGTATTTGGAAATTGGATTTCCACCATGAACCAAGGCAAAAGATAGTCCTTACCGATTCGAGACAATCTAGCCCATGTCTCAGGATCAGAACGCATCGACCCTTTGGAGCCACAGGGTCGGTCCACCGATGTGGATTAAAATGCCTGAACACTGCGTTTCCCCGCCCTTTGGGGCGTAAATGAGCCCAATGACTCCATCGGTCCCCGATCGACCGATATATCCGAGGCACCTCGCAACAGCAACAACCACACAGGTGAAAATAATATAACTGTCAGGGCTGGAATAATGGCACACATTCATCGGGGTTTGGGGTCGTCACAATTATATATAATTTTGTTCCCTAATGTAATTTTCACACCAAACACATTCAACCATCAAATATCACATAAATCGAGCAAATTCAGTTTATTTCCATTCCATATCGTTTATAATATTTTATCACGATTTATCGCTATTTTTATTTATTTAAAAATAGCCAATTCATTCAAACGACGCCTCAGGCCATAACGCGGCCGTGGCGCTGTTTTTCTCCAGATTTGATTTACACATATCTGAAAATCTAACCATTGGATCTCCACAAAATTTATACCATTTGAAAGATCTTTTCAAAACGAATCCAACGGTTTCAGTTTCGGGAAAATCCGACGGTCGGATCTCCCGCACTAATCGTTTGAAGTTACGATTTCAGAATACGAACTGCAGCGTCGTTATTCGATTTAATTATATATATATATATATATAATCCATTCTGGCGCTGTTTTTCTTCAGATTTGAAGTAAACATTCCAGACAATCCAACCGTTGGATCTTTACAAAATTGGTGCCGTTGGAGAGATATTCCTAAGGCGAACCCAACGGTTGTCGTTTCGGGAAAATCCGATGGTCTGATCTCCCGCACTAATCATTTGAAATCACGATTTCAAATTACGAACTACAGCGTCCTTATTCACTATATTTTAATTATATTTATATATATAAATATATATATATATATAATTCTTTCTTCAATTTCAAAACTATATCCACTTTATATATTTGATAAAAATGATATTTTTATCCAACAGACATTTATTTCAAAACTTCACTATTTTTAACAGTTCATGTATATAATAAAAATGTGATTTTTATTGCAAAACAATTTATTTCAAAAATACGACTATTTTATATCGTTCATATGGATGATAAAAATATGGTTTTCATTATAAAACAATTTATTTAAAACACGAATACCATTCAACACATGAATCTCTATTCAACGGATGAATTTCTATTCTACACATGAATGCGGTTTCAACATGTGAAAATAATTTCAACAAATGAAAATAATTCTAACACATGAATATTTCAGAAATTTTCGGCAGCATAACGGCAGGGTAGTTAAAACCAGGACCGTATCGAAGTACGGCTCCTCGCTCTACCTTAAAACCTTGCGGTTTTTGACAATGGGGATTCATGCATCTAGTTCGCACGCAGGTGACATGTTTATTTTCATTTCCACAATCCTATTCTAATTTGTTTCAACCACAAATGGGTATTTTTCAATCACAGTCAATCATTCTCAACCACCAACAATTTATAACAACCATTCACATTATTCACCAAATTTCACATCAACCAAACAATATCACAACCAATAAATATCGTCCATGGTCTATGGACGAGGGGAGTATATATATATATTTGTATATAAATATATTTCAATTCACTTCAATTCATTTCAACGCACATATTTTTTTTACAACGCATATATAACTTATACATCGAACATACAACGCTTATACATGAGGTGTACAACGCTTATATAACTCATACATCGACTATAT
The DNA here is from genome assembly GCA_030737875.1 of Allium sativum. Taxonomy (NCBI): domain Eukaryota; kingdom Viridiplantae; phylum Streptophyta; class Magnoliopsida; order Asparagales; family Amaryllidaceae; genus Allium; species Allium sativum. Next base: position 143,031,221 of record CM060921.1, on the reverse strand, counting down.
AATTTATACATCGTTGTTTTCCATATCGTTTATAAATTAGAAATCTCACATTGGGTTCCACTCCACCAAAAATAGCAGAAGGCTCAGAAAAATATGCGGCCTCTTGTAGAATGTAGAAGACGTCCACATGAGTCCACTGTCTCTTGTTTCACTGAATTTCATCAAGAAACGAAAAAGATATGATTTTTACAATGAAATCAAAAACCGTAGCGCTTTAAAGTGCTATAGACTATAAAATAAAATACAGGCCATTACCTCTCTGAAATCGTTCAAAACTAGGTTTGAACTTTTTGATCAAACGGTGAAGCGGATCGACGATCGGCCTTCGCAACGACGAAGAGGGGGGAGAGGCGCGCTGGCGCCTGAAGCGGGGCCCATTTCGGTGGCTTATAGGCGGCGCAGTGGCGAGTTGAAGTCGCCAACTTCCAGGCGTCGATCCAGGTGCTACAGGCCACGAAAAAAATCCAAACTTTATATGGATGTGAAGCTCATGAGATGATCTACAAAAACTTCAACTGGGGCATGGGTTTTTATTGAGCGGATTAGAAGAAAAAGAGGAGAGAAGGAATGAGCAAAAACCGCCATTGCGGTTTTTTATATCGGGGAGAGAGAAATCTGAGTTGGCCCAATCAGGTATTTTCTTATATTTATAAATTTTTAAAAATCCAAAACTACCCCTCGTCCCACACGAACATCAATCCAAACCCAACGACTGTCGTCCCTAGCGTTTTACCCCCATTCCGAACACAATGGGATATGTTTCGTAGGCCCATTCGACTGTTTCAGTCATTTTTCCTTCAAATTAAAATATAAAACATTCAATATTTAATTTGAACGTACATTTCAATTTGCCGGGGCCACATACTAATTCGAAAAATTCCAGAAAAATAAATCTAGCTATGTTTTCACGATACAGTCCCAACAAAACTAGTTTCGTCGAATTCTGAGACCGTTTGAAAAATGGCCCTTTTCTGGCGATCCAATTTAACTATAATTGACCAAAACACGTTTTCCTTTGCCACGCTCACATACTAGCTTCAAAAATTATGAAATTTGAAATCTAGAAATAACTTCACATCCCGGATCCAACAAAAGTGGTTTCGTCGAATTCGAAGGTCGTTTGCAAAATGGCCATTTTCACGGGCTATATAAACTCTATAGCGACCTTTCTGAAAATTCATTTGGCCATAACTTTTGCTTCCTGCTATGAAACTTCGATTTTTCAGATTCGTTAGAAAGGTATTCACTAACAGATTTAAATATTTTTGGTCACTCAAATCCGTTTTGTTTTGCACCCAGTACAATTAGTCAAAGTTTGAATTCAAATTTCGAAACTACCGCGCCATTTCAGGCCCTGTTTATAATTCAAAGTAATTATATTCACTTTCATCATCGATTCAAACTACTTTTCATCCTAGTTATTTAAAATATTTATTTTAAATATTCAAAATTCACTAAAATAGCTAATTTAGAAATTTTAAATTGGTTCAGTTTTTACGGGTTGTTACAATAATTTTTAGAATTGAAATAAAAATGTGACTTTTACTATGAATAGCGTGAAGAAGATTGCGCTGGAGTTTTAGTCAACTTAGCACTGTTCTGAAATTCAGAATAGAATAGAAGAGTGGATCCCAAATGTGAGAACTTCTCACTTTAATTTATTTTCTAGTTAAAAATATATACTTGGATGCGGACGGTGCTTAGCGGCACCCGACACTCGTCGTCCACGCACCATGGATGACTTGTTTGATTGTAATGTGTTGTGAAAATTGATTGTATTATGATGTGGTGTTTGATTGTTATTATGATGTGGGAAGGGAAATTAAAATATTCATATGTTGAATAAAATAAAAAATTTATCGTTAAAAATATAATTTTTAACGTGTATATGAATAAAATAAATATTCATTTACAAATCGGACGATTTGTTTATGTACACCCCTTTCACTGATATTGATTGGGACGATAAATTTTACACATCGCCCAACTGCACAAATAAAACCTGTGTTTGATTGTATGAAACTCCACACGGGTGCTGGGATGATATTGGACATACACTAATCCCAATATTTAGTTGTATATCAATCGGTGGGTTGACAGGCTGCTGTAAGCGTTAAATATTTATATTTAATGCTTATGCAGTGTAGAATGCACTCTGGATGATGGTTGACTATGTTTGATTATTTTTGTATACCTGTGTGTATGAAATCCATATAAATCACAATATATGGTAATTGACTATGTCTGATTCCAGTTTAGAAAGAAGGAATATTTTAAAATAACGATTATTTTAAAATAATATTCAGTAAAAGATCAAAATATGATTTTGATGTCCGATTTTGGATGGACACGAAAATATTTAAATATATAAAGTCGTGTTGATTAAATTAGCGCCATTTTGACATGAACGATGTTTATATCAATTTTAATAATTTATATAATGAATAACGAAAAGGAAATGATTTCAAAATCTAATGTTTTGAAAATATTATCATTTATATATCGATGTGATATGGAATATTCAATTTTGATTTGAAATTGAATATGAAGTTGAAATCGTTTTGAAAACGAATTTAAAACGATTTATAAAATACGCTTTAAATGTAAATCGACGAAATATATATATATATATTATATATAATGGCCTGAATAGAATGCGCCGCGCTGCGACTGTTCGCGAATTTCGACTATTGACTTCGAACGGACATTACGGGAGAACCGACCGTCGGATTCTCCTAAAACTGGAACCGTTGGGTTCATATCAAAAAAAGCTTTCCAACTAATACAAGAGATTTTAAATCTAATGGTTGGATTTGGAATCATGTCCAAATCAAATTTGGAAAAGGTCGTTGTAAGTGCAGTTTGATGACCGTTTATGGAAATCGACTGTACGGGCCTTGATAAAATTATTAAAAATATCAATAGTTTGTGTCAAATCATAATAAATGATTTGGAAAGAATTGGGATGAAAAATTCCGTATTTAAAAAGATAAAAATATATTTTTATCGAAATGAACTAGTTATGATCTAGAATTATAACCCAATATTTTTAAATAATTAAATTGGATTTGAAATGGTTTTAAAAATAACCGGAATTTCCAATATATGAATTGAAATGGATTTGAATCGAAATTATCTGCGGAATATTTTGATATCGAATTCTGTGATTATACGAATATTGTAGAGGAATTTGGAAGATATATGTATATCGTTATTCCAGTACGATATTTGTTGGTTTCAGAATTTGATATTGAATATAAGCCAATATATTTTCTATTCAGAGCCTTATATTTAATATCAAATTGGATTTTGGGTTTGTCGTGAACTGTGTTTTAAATGACACTGTTCTTAAACCCAGTTGAGAAAAGATTAAATCTTTTTATTGAGATTTAATGAAGTTACCAATTAATTAATATTTAATTGGAATTGAACTGAAATTTGTTTTTGGGTTTATCGTGAATGGTGTTTTAAATAACACTTGTTCTTTAACCGGATAATTAATGGAATGTGAATTAGGTTTATTGTGAATTGTGTTTTTAACGGCATTCGTTCTTTAACCCGATTTACAGTGAAATGTGATTTGGAATTTATAAATCTTTTTATTTAGATTTAACGGGAATTTTCCAAAGTAACGTTTTCCAATTTAGTATATTAAATTGGAATTGAATGGAATTCGATTGATAATAATCGAAGTGAACTTCTATGGAGGAAGACTGTTAATACATGTGGAATTTAAAAGGCTTTGCCATTATTCCATTTATATTATTAGTTAGATACGGAAATTGATATCGATTATATATTGAATCGTTTTTCCATGAAGAATCCATAATTAATGGAGTGTGATTTGAGTTTATCATGAACTGTGTTTTAATTGACATTAGTTCTTTAACCCAGTTAAAGGCAGGATTACATGTCATTGTATTTCGAACTGTATGGTTGATCTCTGCTAAATATATATATATATATGTTTGGTGGTGATTTATTCTCTTGCTTAACACCCTTCTCTGAGACGTACGAGCTTTGAGGTTATCTATTGACAAAAATCAATAGTACAGTTTAGATTGTCGATGCGACATGTTTGTGTTTCCAAAGTTAAATAATCATTAATATTGATTTTTGGGAAGATTAAAACTAAGTGGAGTTTTAATGAATCTTTAATTAGATTGAAAAGTGAATTGATAATTTAAATTATCAAATGTGAGAAATGATCGAGAGTGGAGTATAACCAGTTTTGCTCCAAGCGATAGTTAAATCTTTAATTAGATTTGAACGGGAAATGGTAATTAAATTTACCGATAACACCGTGGTGTTAGTTATGGGGTAATACCAGTTTTGCTCCATGGGATGAATAGGTTGGGATTGGGAAATTAAATAAATGGTTACTTCGGTAATCTCGACTAGTTTGGAAAACCTCGATATGGTTTGAATTGATATCCAAAGGAAGATTAAAGAATAAATTTAAAAGAATTTATCTTTGATAAGATTAATGGGACCAAATCCCTAAAGATGTGAATATTTGAATAAAAGAATATTCTGGATTGGAATGTGGCGTATGTTGTGTTTGTGTAGCACTTGTTTATTTTATAAGCGAGTTATTCGGAAAGGCCGAGTTATTACAATTCTAAATAACTGATTCGACGATAAGTCGACGATGAAGACGGTGGTAGAAGACTGGAGGTCTTCACATTGCTTGGGTGATTACTGATGTCTTGATTGGGTTGTACACTAAAGACAAGGTAATAAGTGGGGATCATCTAGACGTACTTGGAGATCGATCAGATATGCAAGGACCTCTCTCCTGTATTGGACATATGGGACGAGGAATAAGGTACCTTCGGTTTCGTACAGACCCAGAACGAACTTGTATATGGATATGTGTCTGTCATTGGATTTTATTCTATGTTGATTGATCTCTATTAAATATATATCTGTTTGGCGGCGGAAAATTTATTCTCTTGCTTAACGCCCTTCTCTGAGATGTACGAGCTCAGAGGTTATATATCGATAGACATCAGTCGCATGGCGTGAATTGCCTATGTGGCATGCTGAGATGCAAATGATCAAGGCTTCTGTTGAAAAGTAGAGTCTTGTGGTTGATGATCAAAGCAAGGCCTTAAATGACATAGCTTTGTGTGTAGCATTAATTCACGAGCCTCACACCTCGGTATGAGTCAAAAACGGGATCGGACCGTTGAGAGAACATGACGTTTCTTTCTAGCTATGGGTGGTGTCAGCGTTTTGCACGCCCTGACAATGTTATATTTTTACCTATGTGGTTGTTGGATTGTGAGGCGCCTCGGATATATCGGTCTCTACGGAGCCGATGGATAGGTCCGATAGGACCGGGAAACGTGTGTTCAGGAATTGCCAATCCACTAACGTAAGTGTGGACCGGCCCAACCGATCCAGGGTTACCCAGAGTGTGTAGTCCTGAGACATTTGCTAGAGTGTCTCGAAGCGGTGAGAAGCCATCCCTGGCCTCGACTCATAGATGAAAATCCAATTTCCAATAAGTGACATTTTGTTTTTTGATTGTAGAGCCTAGTATTGGCGACATGATAGATGGTACCCATGCCGTCTATGATTGATGCATTTATATTTGAAGTTATTTTACACACTTTACACTATAATAGTATCAAAATGATTTGTTTTAAACGTTACAAGCATTATTTGGCTATTATAAGGCAAAACCCTATCGTCCGACTTGCGTTGCATTGTGTGATGGGACCTGGGTCTTATAATAGCTTCATTTTTCAAAAAAGCATTGCGTTGTTTATTCTATGCACTGGTATCATTGGGAGGAAACCCATTCCGCGTTATACGGTGTGGTCCCTTGATTTACCTTATTTTTGAAGTAAAGTTTTAAATAACTGTTTTAGTTCTCACACCAGTCACATGACTGACCTGGAGGTGCCCCTATTTTCCACACGGGCAGCTAGTAGTTTTGGTTTTGTAGATTAATATTCACAGGATTCGGTTTTACCGCTGGAACGATATTCATAAAGCTCTGTATCTGTGTATCTCTTTCAGTTGTGTTCTGTATTATTTTCCGCTGCTAATGTAATTTAAATCTCTGATATTTGTCAAATGTATAATATTTATTCATACTCTGTATATTCTTGTACTCTAATGTAAATTGTTGTAATAAGCAATGAAATGTTCTTCTGTTTGTGTTTTGATTTGTCGTGTTCTCAATCAATCCGGGCTTTCCTTTACGGGGAATTTCGGGTTGCTTTATCAAAGCTTTGGTTTACAGAGCTCGAGAACAAGGCACATTTGAACCAAACGAAAGAATTCATCGGAGATTGGATTAGTAATATCCAATGGGAATGACTCGTTGGAGATAGGATCAGTAGTATCCTAGAACAAGTGTGAAGAGTAGTGTTTTGTTTTAAAATAAAAATGGAAACAAATTTTGTTTTGAAAATTTAAACCATTTTATACATAGTATTTGAATATTTATTTTAAATTGTTTTGGACAATCTAGTATATAAGATTTTGCATATATGCCTTGCACACGTATATTCGAAGTTTTAATATACTGGATGAATATAGAGTCACACTCTAGTCGCCCGGGGATAATTCTGGTGATGGTGCACCATCGTCAGTATTTATTTTTGAGCTTCAAAAGTGGGATTTCTATATATTTCCAATTGGCTGGTGTGAGAACCAAAACTAGATAGGGTCTATTATTGTGATTTGGCATCAAAAATATGATTTTTGAATATATAAAAATTATGAATTTGAAACGTTAATTCACTAATTGATTGATGGTTGTGTTGTATGATTAATTATTTAAATCAACATGTGAAAGTAAGTAAAATTAGGCCAAATTGAACCAAATATTGAATTGTATTGAAAATTGTTTGGAAATGCATACATCTACATATATAGAGGCTAGAGCAGAGGAATAAAATTGTATGCCCGACAAATAGGTACATGTTTACTAATTTATTGGGTTTGGATGATTTTATGAGCCGATTGGCTAGCCGCTTGGCTTTTTCTATTTCTTTTTGAGATGAGAGGGCCTGTGTGGCGGTTTGGGGATTTTCCCGGTGCTCCCCTTACAAAGGAGGTTATGGCGAAACTTTTCAAAAATTCAGGGTGTTAGCCAAATTTTTGAAGAATTAGGAATTCTTAGAAAGTGAAAAGTTGAAGAATGAAAGTCAGACTGAAAGTTGAGTTGGTTTGTAAAACAACTTTCAGCTCCGTTCCTTTTCGAGGACGAAAATATTTTAAGTGCGGGAGATTGTAACAACCCGGAAAATCAGAACTAATTTAAAATTTTTATTTTGGCAATTTTAATGAATTTTGAATATTTAAAATGATTTATTTTAAATAATAATAACGAGAAATTTATTCTGAATAGAATTAGGATGTATATATTTATTTGAATCGACGTTAGAATATAAATATTTATTTTAATTATAAAATGAGTTGGAAAATGGCGCGGTAGTTTGAAAATTCGATTTCAAATTTCAAATGAATGTACTGGATTCAAAATAAACCGGATTTTGGCGAAACCAAAAATATTAAAATCTATTAGAAGATATCTTTCCAACGAATCTGAAAAATCCAAATTTCACAGCGGGAATAAAATGTTATGCCCAGTTGAAAATTCAGAATTGTCGTTATGGAATTTTAGCCCTTAAAAATGGAAATTTTACAAAGACCTCCGTTTTTTATGAAACCACTTTTGTTGGATCCAGGATGTCAAATTATTGCTAGATTCCAAAATTTATAATTTTTGGAATTAATATGTGAGCGTGGCAAAGGAAAACTTGTTTGGCAATTTTAGTTTGAATTTTAATCGACTGGAAAATGGCCATTTTTCAAACGGTCTTCAAATTTGACCAAATTAGTTTTTTTAGGACCGTATCGTCAATATGAAGCTATAAATATTTTTTCTGGAATTTTCAGATTCAGTAAGTGGCCCCGGTAAATTGAAATGTGCGTTCAAATTCAATATACATGGACATATATTTTGATTTTGACGAAAACTGATCGTAACAGCCGAATTGGCTTACATGACATATCCCATTGCGTTCAGAATGAGGGTAATCAGTTGGGGACGACAGTCGGTGGGTTTCGTTAGGAGGTAGAAATAAAAAGTTACCTTTTTGAGACTAAATTAAAATAAATAAATATATTATTATGTAACCTAACCCTCGCTATTTCTCCCACAATAAAACCCGAACCCCCAATTCTTGAAATCCAGTGACCCACGCAGCCCACCCCCCTTCAAATGCCCGCCGCCATCAAGCGCTCCGCCCGCCGCTCCGTCGGCCTCCAAAGACGCCGCACCCCTCCTCGCTCCCCCTTGCTCGTTCCTCCCTCCTTCCTCTACATAAACCGCCCCCAAAACCCTAGAACCCACCACCATAGCCGCTGCTCCGACTACCACCACATGTGTGGCCATCCCCAGACCCTCCAGACCTGGCACCGGCCTTCCCCCACCACCCAACACCGGCGTGGACCTCCTCCAGCAACCAAGATTCGATTTTAACATCAAAATGTGAGTTTTTCTGTTTATTTAATTTAATGATTGTTTAAATTCCTGATTTTTATATAAATAACCTTAGGATAAAGAATGTGATTTTTTATATATATGTTAGCGAGATAAAAATATGATTTTTATTGATATGAATGGTTCATAAAGATTGGATTTTTATTTATCTGAATGGTCGTATAAAAATACGATTTTTATTGTTAGAATGGTAGTATAAAAATATGATTTTTATTCATGTAGCGAAATAAAAATACGATTTTTACATATAGAGATTTGAAATAAAAATATGATTTTTATTTTAGATAACTTCGCTTAAAAAATATAATTTTTATATATGTATCGAAATAAAAATATAATTTTTAGCGAGGTAAAAATATAATTTTTAGAACTGAAATAAAAATGTGATTTTTACTATAAACACCGTGAAGAAGATTGCGTTGGAGTTTCAGTCAAGTCAGCACTGTTCTGAAATTCAGAGTAGAATGGATGTGTGGATCCCAAATGTGAGAACTTCTCACTTTAATTTATTTTCTAGTTAAAAATATATACTAGGAAGCAGACGGTGCTTAGCAGCACCCGAAACCCGTCGTCCATAGACCATGGATGACTTGTTTGATTTTAATGTGTTGTGAAAATTGATTGCATTGTGATGTGGTGTTCGATTGTGATTGTGATGTGGGAAGGGAAATTAAAATATTCATTTGTTGAATAAAATAAATATTTTATCATTAAAAATATAATTTTTAACGTGTATATGAATAAAATAAATATTCTTTTACAAATCGGATGATTTGTTTATGTACACCTATTTCATTGATATTGATTGGGACGATAAATTTTACACATCGCACAAATGCACAAATAAATCTTGTGTTTGATTGTTTGAAACCCCACGTGGTTGGACATACACTAATCCCAATATTTAGTTGTATGTCAATCGATGGGTTGACAAGCTACTGTAAGCGTTAAATATTTATATTTAATGCTTATGTAGTGTAGAGTGCACTCTGGATGATGGTTGACTGTATTTGATTATTGTTGTATACCTATGTGTATGAAATCCATATAAATCACATTATATGGTAATTGACTGTGTCTGATTCCAGTTCAGAAAGAAGGAATATTTTAAAATAACGATTATTTTAAAATAATGAATATTTTAAATAATATTCAGTTAAAGATCAAAATCTGATTTTGATGTCCGATTTGGGATGGACACGAAAATATTTAAGTATATAAAGCCGTGTTGATTACATTAACGCCATTTTGACATGAAAGATATTTATATTGATTTTATTCATTTATATAATGAATAACGAAAAGGAAATGGTTTCAAAATCTAATGTTTTGAAAATATTATCATTTATATATTGATGATATGGAATATTTAATTTTGATTTGAAATTGAATATGAAGTTGAAATCGTTTTGAAAACGAATTTAAAACGATTTATAAAATACGTTTTAAATGAAAATCGACGAAATATATATAATATATATCTATTATTATTTAAACAATAAACCAGGAACTCAGACAGGCTTATGTGTACTCACTACATTCCTTTATTTCAAAATCCTGCTCTTTCGTTGATACTCCTATTTCCGCAACCGATGTTTCTTAAAATCATTTTCAGCCTTATTTTTTCCCACTTTACCCTTCCATCATTTCACTTTACATGATCTCATCCCCTAGAAAAAACTGCTCCTTCCCCACTTGCACATGGTTATCCTTTTCCTTTCTCCGCAGTCACTCCCATAGAATCGATGCCTAAATTAACAAATTTCGATTAATATCTCCTTCCCCATTTTCTGTTCATTACATCCGTTTTCCACTAAACGAATCTTCCCAAAATCCTAATATCTACACACGCAGTTCATCTCCTTCACCCTTTTTTCTTCCCACTTCCCTATGCCTGGGTAGCATTGTTCACCATGCGTTCGGCTTCACAGATGGTCATTCAACAAGGAGTCGTTTTTACCTTTACTTAAATCCCCTTTCCCATTTCAACTTACTATGAAATATGGAAAACCTAAATCCCCAAAAGCTAACAAATCAAGATTGGGAGAAAATTTGACATTGATGGGAGAGAGGCAGATGCGAACTACACCCGAACGCGCGCTTCGGCAACGACGATAGATTATGGTGACGCCACTTGTGTTGTACTGACGAAGTGGGAACGCAGCCTACAATTGACAATATACGAGATGGATGTGGCGATCTGACGAGGGAAGAAGTGGAATGTTGATTAGTATAATACTGACGTGATCCTTTTAGGAGACTGCTTTTTGGGACTGTCGAACGTGAAGGCTGAAGTAAGGTACTGTTTGTTTATATTGTTCAGCGCTGAATGAGCTTCTGATTGCTGGTACAGTCAGCGTTAAGAACTTGCAAAAGCGTTTGTACTCTGCCGGCATTTAGTGGTACCAGTTCAATTCAGCGACCTGGTATTAAGCGGAAAAATATCGCTTAGCTACTCTTCTGGATCTGGATCAGCTTTACATACCAATAATTCCCCTGTTTTTCTTTTATATAAACAGCTGTTATATGACTGTTATAATGATTTCAGCCGAAAGAAGCAAGCTAGAAGAAACTATCTTCACTTGAGATCTGCAAGCTAGAGGAAGAAAGGTACACATTATATTACAATTTAATTCATACATTGAAATGAGCATGCTGTCCATGCGTTGCTTTTGCCTTTTACATACTGCTTTTTAGGTGAAATCATTTAAAACACATTACTTGATATAGTACGAGGCAACTTTATAGTACATCATTTGCTTGTTTATGTCACTCACAATTTTTGCTGCTCACATGAATTATGTTTTGAAATTTAATTACAATTGTACACGGTTGATTTCTATACAGTTTATGTGCATCCTAAAGTTTGTAGAATCAGGGAAATATTGGTGATTAGCATGCTGATTTATGTGCATGCTGTCTATACGGTTTATGTCCACACGGTTTAATACGGTTCATTCAATATTTAATCAACTGATTTATGTGCATGCTATCTATAGGTTGATACTGGTGATTAGCATACATATTACTTACGGCCAATGAACTCTACACATCATTTGTAGTTATCAGTCTTGTACAATTTCCAGATTCTTCACTTACACGTCAACTTTCACAAGCACCAATATTGAATGACATGAATTTTACCCAAATATAAGCTATCAGTTGAGATTAAAAAGGAAAATTTGTCAGTAATAAGATTGACAGTATAGCAGTAGCCGTAAATAATGTTGGTTAAAACAGACATGAATCTTCATTTGCTTGTCCATTTTCCTTGTCTATGTATGTACATATATCACTATCATAGTATACTATGGAATAATTTGTTGGTTGAAAAACAGGGGTATACTATTGTATTATTTTTTATGATTTGTTTGTAGTTTTTGGTTGGCTGTGATTTAATGCTATTATTACATATATGAGAATATTCAACTTCGTAGTTTATAACTTTTTAATGCAATGTGTTGTGAGTTTACTCTTGTATATTTTACTGCAGTGCACCTGAATCATCGGGCTATATAAGTTTGTGATTTCACAGTATTGGAGTATAATAATAATTTCATAATGCTTTAGAGATAGTAACCTTTAGCGGCTGTATCAGTACGGACACAAATGGTCAGATTAAGCACATAAAATATAGAATTATTTACACAGAACTTATACAGTAGTTGAGCGTGTGGCGTGCATGCCCACACGAGTAAGGAGAGTGAAATATTATTCAAACCTCTAATGCATAGCAATATTTAAAACTGTTGATTAAATAATAGTTCTGTTAACAACCTAATATTTGCAAACTACTAGGAATGGCATCAAGCAAAAACTCCAAAGGAAAAAACTCTGAGACTGAAGCAAATACATCTTCTGACACTAGAGCAGTTTTCTCTCGAAACGATGAAATGGAGAAACACTTTCTTGAATTATGTTTGCGAGAAGTCAACAGCCAAGGACACAAAGGAGTTTCTCTGACGCAAGACTCGTGGAAAAAACTAGAAAAAGTGTTCAATTCAAAGTGGGGTGTCAGTTATGATCATAAGAAGTTCAAAAACCGTTACGACTATTTGCGGGCTGATTATGCACTATGGTCCAAAATAACCAACTTATCTAGTCATGGATTCAACGCCGACACAAATACAATACTTTGGCCACCGGAAAAATGGAACGATGTCATTGAGGCAAGTCAATTACTACACCTTTACAAAATTTAATTTAAATAATAATTGCAACTATTTATTTTCATGCATGTATTTTATTGCACAGCAATATCCAAAAGCGGCAAAGTTTCGCAACAATCCGTTAGAAAATGTTAAACTATTGAAAGCGATTTTTGAATCCACTCTCGCATATGGAAAGTTGGCTTGGTCGTCTGCATCAGCAAATCCACCACCTAATAATGATGCACCACCGAACGATAATAACAACCCAGATGATGATGATCAAGGGAATGCTCAAGTCGTAGCCAAAGAACTGCCGTAGGAGGATGAAGGTGGCTTACATGGGTATGGAGGCGATGAGTTCTTTGAGGGGGTATCTATCAACGAAAACAATGATAGTTTATTTGGCGGTGAAACAGGTGACAATGGTTCGTCTAAGGCTACTCCTCATCGTTTAAAGAAGAAAAAAGGGAAAAAGATAGGCGGTGCATCGATTGATACACAAATTGAAAATTTAATTGGCGCTATAAACAAACAAATTGACAAAGAGGAGGCAAGCAAAGGACCTTCATTGACTGATGTGGTTGTTGTTTTAAAAGAGCTGAAGAGTATGAATGTGTTGTCACAACAAGGCTATGTGAAAGCTAAAATGATGTTCTGCGAGAAGCCTGATTTGAGAATAGCCTTCATGGATGAAGAAAGTTTAATTGAAAAAATTGAATTCCTGAACTGTAGTCTAGGTGTTTAAATTGGAGTTTTAGTTTTAGGTGGGTTTTTCTTTGTTTAGCTTGGTAAAAATAACTATGTTTCATTTGTTTGTTTGTTGTTGTTGTTTGAAACTATGTTCTGTTTGTTTGTTTCAATAAAGTTTGCTTTGATTTATTTCTCATAGTATGTGCATAATATTATGCGACATTGTTCAAATATGAAATTCATTATACTTGTTCATGTTCACTATGTAACTGTTTTTGATTTCTAACATTAGTACCGTCCATACACTAGTCATGTTTGAATAGTAGTTTGGGTATTATGGTTTCTATATTTGAACTCATAATAATACACAATATATCAAAATTTCATAATGTTAATAACTATTATGGCATTGTAGGATGTTGATGAACACGTTATTACTGATGAGACTACTGCTACTTCTAATGCTATATAAAAAGAAGAATCACAAAAGTAGCTATCAGAAAGTGTTGATTTCATCTCTTTCTGGTAAAAAATATATGCAAGAGCTAATGGAAGGTCCGTCCATTGTGATGTATGATAAATTCCGAATGAATAAATCATCGTTTGTAGAGTTGTGCTATTACTTTCGAGAGAAAAATTGGCTTAAAGACAGTAAGTTCATAGATGTTGAAGAGAATATGGCAATGTTTTTGTCTATCATAAGTCATAATGATAGAAATCGAATTGTGAGATATCGTTACCAACATTCGGGTCAAACGGTAAGCAAATATTTTCATGAAGTTTTAGAAGCCATGAAAGAGTTCGCTCGAGAAATGATAGTTCCGCCCGATTTCAGTAAACCTCCTGAAATTATACGATCTCATGTTGAATTAAGACAAGGACCATTTAAAGGAGCGATTGGAGCATTAGACGGTACTTTAATAGATGCAAATATACCAACTCGTGATCAGGTCCCATTCAGAGGAAGAGGACAGGGAAACTGTAATCAGAATGTCATGGCAGTGTGTGATTTTGATATGAAATTTTTATATGTAATGGCAGGATGGGAGGGAACAACACATGATTCAAGGGTCCTTAATGAGACAATTCGAAATTCAGCAAATAATTTTTCTGTGCCTCCTTTGTGTAAGTAGTTTTAATTTTTTGTCATCTTATCATATACTAGTACTAACATATCGAATTTTTTCCTTCCAGATATGTACTACATCTGTGATGCAGCATATACAAATACAAGAGGATTTCTCACTCCTTATCGCAACACACGTTATTGGTTGAAAAGCTATCGACATAGCAATGCAATGAATAACAAAGAGAAATTCAATCATGCTCATGCTCAACTAAGAAACGTTATTGAACGAAGTTTTGGAGTATTAAAAAAAAGATTTCCTATATTAGTGAAAATGCCTCCTTATAGGTTTCCTGTGCAAAGGGATATAGTTATTGCATGTATGGCGGTACATAATTTTTTGCGTCGCGTCTCGCTGGATGATGAATTATTTCTACAGGCCGAGGAAGAAGACTATAATACAAATGGTTCTGATGAAACAAATATTGAATTTTACAGCCAAGAACCGCCACAAGCTCCACCAACTCATACTGAAGTTTTTTCATCTCAATCTCAAGCTTTCATGGAGAATCTACGTGATGAAATTGCCGACCTCCTATAGCTTCATCTGTATTTTAAATAATACGTGTCAATAATGTAGCAAATGTTTGGGTTTATTTTTTTGGGCATTTCATACGTATGCATGACAAGTATTTAGCTTGATAAATTATAAATAAGCTAAGGGTAATTTTGTCAGTTGAGTGCTCATTTTAAATAATCACTTTTCTATTCAGCATACAATCAAACAGTATTTCTTTTATTCAGCATTCAATATTCAGCGTTCAGCAATCAGCAATCAGCATTCAGCATTCAGTGTTCAGTGTTCAGCATTTTCAACCAAACGAAGCCTAAGTTTTCTTGCCCTTTTCTCCACAGACTTCACTACATTCATCATTGTGATTCATCGTTGTGACTGCGTGTTGGATAAATAATTTTAGGTTGTTTATAGTTTTACTACAATGATACGTTTCTTTAAGACATACTCATTGTCTTTCCCCTTTGTAATTTTGCTTACCTATTTTACTTCTCATTTATATCAACTAGCCTTGCTACTAGAAACAAATATCCCGAAAAGGGGAAGATGGCAATGTTCTCAAGTGCTTTATGATCCTTCATTCTGTTGAACAAAATTGAAAAATGCGTATTAGGCGCCTTAGGTATTCATCATCTGTTATGAAGCTATCATGCATACCCATCATTTTTTTGCTGATTATTCACTCCATATTACAAATAGTTTCACTTGTATGTCAAAAGGCATGCTTAATTGAGGTCGAGTCAAAATTGAACCATATAAATCAACATGCCCAATTGGAATTCTTCTAAATCACTTTATTCTATGTCTTCTTTCCTAACTGTCACTTAACTCATTCGATTTCCTCTTTAAATTTTGTGATTTTAATGATGCCATTCCCAACTGTGAACTGTTTAATGAGTTTAATCATCATATACTAACAGTGATTCGAATACATGTCTGCCATTTATTTTTACTACAGATATTGATACCCTCTTTGCAACTGATCATTGTCGATAGGAAAACTATAATATATTTTTTAAGTTATGAAAGTGACATTTCTCACAATTGTTAGCATATATGTTTCTTACACAAATTTGACTGAATTACTATTTTTTAATATATTTTGGTTTATATCGATCACTAGGTTGACTAATGTTATCGATCAATTTCAACCTATCCATTTTTCATTACTATGCATGATTACAAAATCAATATGTTCCACTCATTTCTGGTATATCGAATTTCAGGATTGCTTAAAGGGTATATTGGTTTACTAGCATTATCTATGCTCTTGATTGAAGGACGGAAATAGGCGCCAACTGCTGTTCAATTAACGTAAGAAACTTAAAAAATCAATATTTCAAACTTTGGTTTACATATACTACCATCTTTGTTCCATACGTTTGGGGATGATTGATATGTAAAACGTACCACACTATTCATCCTTAACTATCTCTTATCATGCACGACAGTTTGATTACTTTATTTCATGTGTTGCCCACAATTTACAAGTTGTTGAAGAAAATTTTGTTTTCCATTTTCTGGAGATATAAGTTTTAGTTTTACACTTAGTATGCATTTTTCTGTTGTTATGTTGTAATTTCTGTCCATCACGTTTTGTAGCTGCAGAAATTGTTGTCTCGACTATTTCTTTATTTTTCTTCAATAGTTAGTTCGGCATGATTTTAACTAAGTGATAATAGTAACTAAGTAAATATTGAAACACTTTTTGGGTAGAGTACTCTTTTACTACCTGCATCACAGTTTGTTCATCGCAATTGATTTGGAATTGCTTGTGACAGAGTGACATTCAGTGCAACTAAGTAGTACAGTAGGAGAGAGTTTTTTACGTAATCATTTGACAAAGTTAATATATGACAAATATTAGATTTGCTGACAAATATTGGATCTTCCATAACTTATCATGGACCATTTACATGCAGCTTTTAAAAATATCAGTGTGCAACTTATAAATTTATGATAAAATTATATTGACAGCCCCACAACTCAATATGCCGGCAACGCTAACTACTTGAAGCACATGAATTATTAGGTCTTATATTATTTGGTTGAAAGGCATGTCATGTTACACTAACTTTAGACTTTGAAATAGCTGAAGCACGCTTTTGCTAATTTTTAATTAAAACTATTTAATTATGCATGAATTGGTGGATGGAACAGAATGTGCATAAAGAGCTTAATCCAATAATTTAAATCAATTTAACAGTTCATACTTGCTATTTTTTCTTCAGACACATATTTAACTGAAGGCTATGGTTAAATGACAATGTAAATTGTCACTTGCAGCTGATTTATGACTTTGCGCTTTATGAAGAATAGGCAATTTCTTCTACTTGACCTGAAAACAATACCCAAAGACAAAAGAAAAAAAAAATGGAATCAAGGATTTCTTATAATTAATTGTTGGAGCATCACTTACATTAATAATAGTTCTAAGTTTCTTAATTTTTTTTAAGTTACTATATAGAAAACAATAAAATTGAGAGGGTTATCATCCCATGAGTATTTATTACAGTTGTTACGCCAATTGTTTCTATTATGACCCTGTTTTGGTGTTTCACAACAATATCGTGTGTTCATAATTTCTTTTATTACAACTACCCATCTGCAATGCATGTGCATTAATCATCAATATACGATATGCAAATCTGTTTACATATTTATAACTACCCTAACTGATACTACTACATATAAGTAACGAATGTTGTTTTCTTACCTAAAGTATTCTGCTTGGATAATTCACATAGGATAATGAGTGGTGCTCGAAATAAACTCTCCTCGCTCCACTGCTTCTCTATGACATGACTATCTAAATTAATTCCTGGTTCATTTGCTATAAGTAACATGCCCAAATTTTGGTTTCCATGAACAAAGCTATTTTTACGTATTATAAATTTAAGAGACCATATTCATTTATCGGATAAGATTCATCAATTTCCTATAGTAAATTAACTTCCTATTTTTATTTCCATTTCTAATCTGTAGCTATAATGAGTATGATTTTTACTGTATTTACAAATACAATTCTTGTCATAGATAGTAGAATTTTTGAACATTTGGATTAAATATTTTGTTTTGAAGGCCAATTAACATTTTTGCTGTTACTAATATGAGATGTTAATTTGTTAAGGAGAATCATTGGGGTGCTTAATAATTTTACTCAAAATTGAAATCTAGGTGCTTAATAGTCTGTTTGATTTTGCACTTCAAACAAAATTTCTTAAAAGACCCTGGTATATTCTTTTTCATTTATTAGTTATCTAATTTTTTTAACTTGCAATTGATAATATATTTAACTCCAACCAGACAACAAATCTGTAACCACCTCATCATTTCTATACATAACTAAAAAATTACATTTGTTTTCTTCCATTACATGTTCTTGTTGTTAGCATGGAAACAGTGATATTCATTGGCGTTATCACCATCTCACAAACTCATATGATATATAACTAACACGAATGACATACAATCATATCACTGTTCGTCGATGCAATCAGTTGTACCATCAATTTTGCGCAATCACCAACACTTGCACTACCATTAACTCATACGTTAACTCAGACATTCATGGTCGAATACGAATCTGGTAATTCAAGTCTTCCTTTCTCTGACTTATCAGTTTTAATTTGCTCCCCAATCCATGTTGTTCAGTCCTGTTAGTATTGTGGATATTTATCTTATTTATTGTGCGCAAAGGTATTTTCCATTGAAGTTTGGAAACTACCGGTTTTATTATTTCAAATTTTTTTGCGATTGCGTAAATATTCCACAAATAATTCATGTTCCCATTTTTTTTAAGTACTGATTTTTTACATGATAGTAGAGTAATTTGGTGATGCATTTTTCCTTCCTTACAAATATAGCAGATCTGCCTACACCCTTGACTTGTAGGATTTTGTGTCTTTTTCGTACTTTGTTGTGTTTCCCCACCAGAGGTTAGTTTCCTGTTGTTTTATGTTTACATTTTTTACGTTTGACGTAATACTATCATAATCAATCAACGACCATTTCAATATTATGGAATTTCTGCTTGACGGTTAATAATCTTCTAAACCGCGCATGAATGTTAAAACAATAGTGATGTTGAATAATGAATTTTCATTTTTTTTGGTTAGAGAAAGATATCCACTCCTGTAAGAAATGAAATGCATTATGAATAGGCCAAAAGCAAGGATATTTGTTTAACAAACATAAATCAAATGCTTATATGCGTTATGTTTTTCTCTCTAAATAGATCTCTTTTTCATTCATACGGATCGTTGAATTAACTGTATAAATTTATTTATTTTTAAATAAAATCATATTACATCATTAATTTTGTTATCTTTTTCATGCATTGAAAAATTGACATAATCATTGATGCACTATTTTATATTAACTGTAATGTTGATAGTTTTGCCATTGAAATCGTCATATTCTATAACCTATACAAACCATAACCGGTAGTGTGTGTTTTTTACTGGAAAGTTTTGCGTAATTCATCAATAGGATCGATCGGGTGATATTATCTCTTTCTAACCTGATTAATAAAATTACGTCGATGCGCTAATTTTTTCAACAACCAATTTCGCTCTCCAAGGACGCAAGCTGAAGTTCATGCTGCTTAAATTTAACTTGCTTATCTTCATGCTTAATGATTGTATTTGTTTCTTTATTGATTTTTCTTCTTAATACTATGAAAAATTATTGGAATTAAGTTATTACTTCTCCCTGTAAGTTTGTTACTCTTAACGACATGCTTACCTTTTAGAAGGAATGCTTCATTTGAAGATCGCTTTCTTGCATTTTCTATGTAATGCTACTTGAGGAAGTATATTTTGGCAATTGTAGATTCTTATCTAAATGTGCAGGTAGTCTAATGGTGTTACTCCATGAATCTTTTCCTGTTATACACATGCTTATTATTTTATTTTTGGTTGTTTGATTTAATAATAATACTAGGATTTACACCATTCCTTGTATTTCCTTTTCAAGACTGTTGAGTCCTTATTGGACTTAGTTGCTTACATTTTGGGTTTAACTTTCTACATGGAGATTCTTTTATTGTACAAATGTAATTTTATGAAGATCCATATACTATTACAGATATAACATTATAAAGACACCATCCTTTGTACAATTATTTTGAGGCCTATTCATATTAACTTTCTCCAAATTTTAACGTTTCAACTTATCCAGCATGACATGAGTCAAGTTGTCAAATTTCTTTGTCCAATTGTTTCACAAACTCCTTTACATTTTTATTTGTTTACATGTTCACAGACATGTTTTAATTGAGATAGTATACTACATGTAATGCTAAGGAATGCTAAGTGAGTTAAAGCAGGGCAGGAAAAAAATGTTAGTGCTGGAAGTAGCACCTACGGGTAGTTTGCATGAGAAGGCTAGAACATGAAACAAAAATAAGGAATTACTAATAGAACAAGCATAGGGAAAAGATTGATTTGGCACAGACATTGAAGTGCAGAGCTCATGGTGTGATGTAAATGAAGTAGCATATAGAGTTGCACAAGACATGTGAAGTTCCATGCAACGAAGCAGAAGCTTAAGGAAAGACAAAGGTTATGTTAGAAGTTAGAACCGAGTTGAACCCAAGGGGCAGCAGAGCTGCAACGAAGCAAGATCGAGCATGGTCCCGAGGAGTTATCTGGATGGAATTGGAATTGAAGTCAAAACATACAGACCTAGGGAAGGAAGGACGGAAGTAAGTTATGCACGTGAAGGCTGTAAGACGAAGCAATTGAGTTGTAAGAGCACAACCAACAATGGCTTGCTTAGTTACTAAACAAGCCACGGAGCAACCAGGTGTGGCTTGTTTACTTCCCCGTGGCTAGTTTGGAACCCGTTCGTGTCTAATTGAATGAACAGAGGCTAGTGGTTATAACGGCGAAGTGTCTGCCGTTATAAGTTTATAACGGCAAAGTCTTTGCCGTTATAAGTTTATAACAGCAAACACTTTGCCGTTATAAACTTTTAATAATAAAAAAACATGCAAACGGTGTTTGGTGCGGTGAAAAGAGATATATTGGATGGAAGGGGTGTTTGGTGTTTTGTACTGTTTGTATTATATAATATATTTTTTAAGTGGTTTGTGGCTGGTTGTGGCTAGTTTTGTATAGCTGGTTGCTTGGTGACTTGTTTGGATGAAAGAGAAAAAGTGAACAGAACGGATGGTTGGTTATGGTCTAATAGGACGGGCTTGTGCTTTACGTCGTCATGACACAAACCAATGCGAAATGAATTTCTGTAAAGCTATTCATTTTACCTCTTCATTTTTGATAGCCACTATTAGTGATATTGTAATTTACTAATTTTTTTAAAATATTTTTAGTTCATCTGAAAGCATTGTTGCTAGAGAGAGGGCTAAACCATTTGCAGAACAAGAGGCTTGAGAAGAACATCTAAGCGGTATAATATTTTTCTTTTAATTTTATGATTTTTCTTTTAGTTATGGTACAATATATTTTGAATATTCAGTTTAATTTTGATTTGATTGTAGGGAGGCAATTGTTAAGTTTGGGCAGCGCAAAAGTAAGTAAGAATCTGATTCATTTTTCAGTAAGCATTTAATGCTCAGTTTCCTAGCTTTTGACCAATTATGAAGTTTAGATCACATTTTTTATTGCGAAGAATCACATCATAGTGAGCATGATGTTACATCAACACATTGGCAATCTTAAAGCTCAGTCAAATGCAAAGTATGTGTTGAATTCGTGAATGCTGATTCTTTATCGAGTAAATGACATTGAATATTGTTTTGTATTAATGATATGATAATACTTGTGCTAACCGCTGAACCATATATATACATATACACATATATATACATATACACACACACATATATATATATATATATATATATATATATATATATATATATAGCTATTATTGTTTTATATTAATGATTTGAATATTGTTTTGTATTAAGTTTTCTGTTGTCTCTTATATTTGGAAGAAACCAAGTCAGATTTAGTGAAAATATGTTATGTGGTAGCACGAACAGGAAAATATCCTGAAAGACAAAATGAATAATAAATTGTTCCATAAGGACGAGGGGAAATTTTTTGTCCATAAGGACAAGTTTTAGTATAAAGGGATGAATCATAGAGGGCTTCTGTATTCCTCCCTTTACACTAAATTTTGTCCTTAAGGATAAAATTTTGCCCTTTATGGAAAAATTTATTGTTCCTTTTGTCCTTGAAAGTAAAAACCCCTAGCACGAACTTAAATTATAATCCATTTATATAAACATAACGAGCGACATTGCTCAGAACCGGTACAACATTCAGTCTTTTTCTATATTTTTGTGTGTACCGCTCATATCAACCATGTATAGACCAGTGAATCAAAAGGAGGTCAAACCAATATGCTTAGAATTACATGTTTTGACCCTTTGGACTTATGGTGTAGCTTTTGAGTACCACTGTACGTATATTATTTCGGGCTTCTGATGACCTGTAAGGAACAAGCTTTAAGGGTGGGTTTTTTATTTGCGTCTTCTAAGTGATTATGCTGGTAAAGGTAGCATGCAGATGTTACTCAGAGTTTGTTTGAAAAGTGAGTGTATTATTGTATGTACATTACTGATATTGTATTGTAACATGTGTGTGTGTGAATATTTGTACAGTTAAATAAATGAAACCATTTTTCAAACTTATCTATTAGACAATTGTGAACTATATTTGATACATAGTGGCATTATAAACTATTCGGGTTGGAGATGCTCTAAGAACACTAGCATATTAGCTACTTCTCACAAAACAACTACCTCAAATAATACTACACATCGCCCGGGTGTGAATTAACGATTATTATAACATGTGTCGTACATATTTGTTACCAATTTCCAATATGTATATAGTACTTGCTGTTTATCTAAAAATTGGTTAATGTACTCGTTGTTGTACATATTTTTATATTTACATGTACAAAATTAACCCCATCCACCTAACAGGCTTTCATGTATGCATGCACAGAAAGGAGGAAAAGGTACATGTCCACGTTAACAAACGTTAGCCCAGGATAGTGAATATAAGTATATAACAACTCGGTAATAAATATAAAAATTGTTTGTAGGTCAACGGTGTGGGAAACTCA
The DNA here is from genome assembly GCA_030737875.1 of Allium sativum. Lineage (NCBI taxonomy): Eukaryota > Viridiplantae > Streptophyta > Magnoliopsida > Asparagales > Amaryllidaceae > Allium > Allium sativum. Next base: position 143,008,110 of record CM060921.1, on the reverse strand, counting down.
TTTGTGCTGGAGAAATTCTATATTCCATAGTGAATTAAACTGCAGATATAATGAAACTTGCCACTAAGGAATATGGAATACGCACAGTTTCATGCAAACCAAGTAATAATGAAAGGTGGTAAGTGGAGTTATTGTATGCCTACAACATGACATAATACTCATATTCAACTTGCAGCACAGACTGAATATCAAACTGGAAGAAAAATATATATTTCATTTGATATGAACTGCAATAAAACTATTATATTCTCCTTAGCGCAAATGAAGAATCTGCGCTTAATACCAACCAAGCTCAACAAGTTTAAACCATCGCATCTAACATCAATATAAAAAAACAATGGCTCATATGCGAAGCACGGGCCACATTCTAGTATTATATATATATATATATATATATATATATATATATATATATATATATATATATATATATATATATATATATATATATATATAATGGCCTGAATAGAACGCGACGCACCGCGGTAGTTCACAAATTTCGACCATTGACTTCGAACGGACATTATTGGAGATCCGACCGTCAGATTCTTCTAAAACCAGAACCATTGGGTTCGTATCGAAAAGAGCTCTCCAACGAATACAAGAGATTTGAAATCTAATGGTTGGGTATGGAATCATGTCCAAATCAAATTTGGAAAAGGTCGCTGTAAGTGCAGTTCGATGACCATTTATGGAAATCGATGGTACAGGCCTTTATAAAATTATTAAAAAAATCAATAATTTGTGTAAAAAAATGATTTGAAAAGAATTGGGATGAAAAATTCCATATTTGAAAAGATAAAAATATATTTTTGTCATAATGAACTAGTTATGAACTATAATTATAATCCAATATTTTTAGATAATTAAATAGGATTTGAAATGGTTTTAGAAATAACCAGAATTTCCAATATATGAATTGTAATGGATTTGAATCGAAATTATCTGCGGAATATTTCGATATCGGATTCCGTGATTATACGGATATTGTAGAGGAATTTGGAAGATACATATATTGTTATTCCAATACGATATTTGTTTGTTTCAGATTTTGATATTGATTATAAGCCGATATATTATCTATTCAGAGCCTTGTATTTAATATCAAATTGGATTTTGGATTTTTCGTGAACTGTGTTTTAAATGACACTGTTCTTAAACCCAGTTGAGAAAAGATTAAATCTTTTTATTGAGATTTAATGAAGTTACCAATTAATTAATATTTAAATGGAATTGAATTGAAATTTGTTTTTGGGTTTATCGTGAATGGTGTTTTAAATAACACTTGCTCTTTAACCTAATAATTAAGGGAATGTGAATTGGGTTTGATGTGAACTGTGTTTTTAACGACATTCGTTCTTTAACCCGATTTACAGTGAAATGTGATTTGGAATTTATAAATCTTTTTATTTAGATTTAACGGGAATTCTCCAAAGTAACGTTTTCCAATTTAATATATTAAATTGGAATTGAATGGAATTTGGTTGATAATAATCGAAGTGAACTTCTGTGGAGGAAGACTGTTAATACATATGGAATTTAAAAGGCTTTGCCGTTATTCAATTTACATTATTAGTCGGATATGGAAATTATTATCGATTATGTATTGATTTGTTTTTCTGTGAAGATTCCATAATTAATGGAGTGTGATTTGGGTTTATCGTGAACTGTGTTTTAAATGCCATTAGTTCTTTAACCCAGTTAAAGGTAGGATTACATGTCTGTTATTGTATTTCGAACTGTATGGTTGATCTCTGCTAAATATATATCTGTTTGGTGGTGGAGAATTTATTCTCTTGCTTAACACCCTTCTCTGAGACGTACAAGCTTAGAGGTTATATATCGACAGAAATCAATAGTACGGTGTAGATTGTCAATGCGACATGTTTGTGTTTCCAAAGTTAAATAATCATTAATATTGATTTTTGGGAAGATTATAACTAAGTGGAGTTTTAATGAATCTTTAATTAGATTGAAATGTGAATTGATAATTTAAATTATCAAATGTGGGAAATGATCGAGAATGGAGTATCACCAGTTTTGCTGCAAGTGATAGTTAAATCTTTAATTAGATTTGAACGAGAAATGGTAATTAAATTTATCGATAACACTGTGTTGTTAGTTATGGGGTAGTACCAGTTTTGCACCATGGGATGAATAAGTTGGGATTGGGAAATTAAATAAATGGTTATTTCGGTATGGTGCGTTAATCCCGACTAGTTTGGAAAACCTTGATATGGTTTGAATTGATATCCAAAGGAAGATTAAAGAATAAATTTAAAAGAATTTATCTTTGATAAAATTAATGGGAACAAATTCCTAAAGATGTGAATATTTGAATAAAAGAATATTCTGGATTGGAATGAGGCGTATGTTGTGTTTGTGTAGCACTTGTTTATTTTATACGCGAGTTATTCGGAAATGCCGGGTTTATACCCATTCTAAATAACTGATTCGACGATAAGTCGACGATGAAGACGGTGGTAGAAGACCAGAGGTCTTCAAATCGTTTGGATGGTTACTGATGTCTTGATTGGGCTATACACCCAAGACAAGGTAATAAATGGTGATCGTCTAGACGTACTTGGAGATCGACTGGATATGCGAGGACCTCTCTCCTGAAATGGACATATGGGACGAGGAATAAGGTGCCTCTGGTTTCGTTCAGACCCAGAACGAATTTGTAAATGGATGTGTGTCTGACATTGGATTTTATTCTGTGGTTACTGATCTCTATTAAATATATATCTGTTGACGGCGGAGAATTTATTCTCTTGCTTAACATCCTTCTAAGACGTACGAGCTCAGAGGTTATATATCGATAGACATCAGTTGCATGGCGTGAATTGCCTATGTGGCATGCTGAGATGCAAATGATCAAGGCTTCTATTGAAAAGCAGAGTCTTTTGGTTGATGATCAAAGCACAACCTTAAATGGCATAGCTTTGTGTATAACATTAATTCGCGAGCCTTACACCTCGGTATGAGTCTAAAACGGGATCGGACCGTTGGGAGAACATGACGTTTCTTTCTAGCTATGGGTGGTGTCAGTGTTTTTCATGCTCTGAAATTGTTATATTTTTACCTATGTGGTTGTTGGATTGCGAGGCGCCTCGGATATATCGGTCTCTACGGAGCCGATGGATAGGTCCGATAGGACCGGGAAACGTGTGTTCAAGAATTGCCAATCCACTAACGTAAGTGTGGGCCGACCCAACCGATCCAGGGTTACCTAGAGTGTGTAGTCCTGAGACATTTTGGTAGAGTGTCTCGAAGCAGTGAGGAGTCATCCCTAGCCTCGACTCATAGATGGAAATCCAATTTCCAATACATGACATTTCTTTTTTTATTGTAGAGCCTAGTATTGGCGATATGATAGATGGTACCCATGCCGGCTATGATTGATACATTTATATTTGAAGTTGTTTTATACACTTTACACTATAATAATATCAAAATGATTTATTTTAAACGTATCAAACATTATTTGGCTATTATAAGGTAAAACCCGATCCTCCGGCTTGCGTTGCATTATGTGATGGAACCTGGGTCTTATAATAGCTTCATTTTTCCAAAAAGCATTGCGTTGTTTATTCTATGCACTGGTATCCTTGGTAGGAAACCCTTTCCGTGTTATACGGCATGGTCTCTTGATTTACCTTATTTTTAAAGTAAAGTTTTAAATAACTATTTTAGTTCTCACACTAGTCACATGACTGACCTGGAGTTTATTGTTTTAACCTAAACTCTGGGTGCCCCTATTTTCCACATGGGCAGCCAGTAGTTTTGGTTTTGTAGATTTATATTCACAGGATCCGGGTTTATAGCTGGAACGATATTCGGAAAGCTCTGTATCCATGTATCTCTTTCAGTTGTGTTTTGTATTATTTTCCGCTGCTAATGTAATTTAAATCTCTGATATTTGTCAAATGTATAATATTTATTCATACTCTGTATATTCTTGTACTCTGATGTAAATTATTGTAATAAGCAATGAAATGTTATTCTGTTTGTGTTCTGATTTGTCATGTTCTCAACTCAATCCAGGCTTTCCTTTACGGGGAAGTTCGGGTTGCTTCATCCACGGTCTTCAATGCTCCATCTTCAATTAACATTTCCACATATTAGCTGGTCGGAATGGTTTTCGAATATAATTTGATCCTGGTCTTTCCGTACCAACAATTGTATTTGGTCAGATTTGATAGTTGGTTATTTAGCTATCTAATAATATCAGGTGAATGAAATGAGTTTACTGAATCAGTATTTGGCATTACTTGGCCTTTTTAATTAACATCTGTTAATTATATTTCTTTAAATCTTCCAATATTTGGAGTTTATCTTTTACTTCTTGTTATAAATAAGAATATTCTTGAAAAATCATTTCATTCGCTTATAAACTTCTTCGAATATAGCTTTTAATATCGATTACGGAAATCATAACTTATGTTTCCTTCAATCCCTCTCGTTTATAAACTAATACCATTCTTGGATAATCGTAAAGTCATTCAAGTTGGGATATTTTATTTACCTCTCAGACCTTGTCCAACAACATTCATATCTTCAGAATAGATAGAAGTTTATTAACCATACGTTTTCCTTTAAAAATTTTATGTAGATCTCAGCAGCGTTTACTTGATAAATTATTTAGTAAACTATTGTTTTACTTCTCTATTAATCTTTGATAATCCTTTATAATGTTAATTCGAGCTTCGATTCCATTATAAAAGAATCCTTTATAAAATTTCATCAACATATCTTTATAAATATTCTTCAAATAACAATACTACATTTGTTTTAAATCATACATAACTATTTTTAACCAATCTAATATAAATATCTTCACCAATCTTATATAAATATGTTTACAAATCTTACAATTATGTCTTTTATAACTCTTGTATTAACATTCCTTACGAATCCTTATATTTATTTTCCTCAAACCAATTTCACTTATCATCTTTAACAAACGTTACATATTTCATTTCAAAACTTTTTATTTTCCTTTATTATATCTTTTCAAATCATTCTGAAAACTTATGCGTTGTCAAAAATCAGATAGCGATCATTTTAACGATCTTCAGTTTATAAATCAAATAGTTCAATTTATTATTTGTAACAATTGTTACAAATTCAATTTTCAAATCTTTCACTTCATTTACAAATTCCATTTGTAAATTATTATTGACAACTAATATTTCGATTACATTTCAACTCCTAACTTCCATTTACAAATTCGTTTGTAAATCATTTACGACAACTTATATTCGTTGTCATTTCCAAAACATTTTACTTGGCTTATACTCTCAACTCCACTTAACATTCCAAACTTCGTAATATCACATTCCGAACTTCGTAATATCACATTCCGAACTTCGGAATAAATCTCATTTCGTTTTTTCACACCATTTCCCAATTTCTAAATTCCCTTTTTCAAACTTCAAATATTCAATAATATTTAATTTAAGCTATCCCATTTGCTTAAAACCCTTTTTATAATCTCATTATAAAAACACGGATTTTTAATATAAAACTCGTTCATAAATCCTCTTCACCATTCAATTTGATTCATTTCAACTTCAATCACTTTTTAAATGAATTCCAATTAAAAAGTAACCTTTTAAATTCTTATTAATTGAGATAATAATTTACTTCATCATTAACTACTGTATAAGTGGTTAACTTCTTTATTGACTAAAATAAATAGTAATTTTCCTTTTTTGAAAGAATCTTATTAAAATTTAAACAAAATATTCATTAACTAATTCATTAAATAAATTCAAAACAATTTGATTTAATAATCAATCCAGTTAACACGATTGACTTTGTCAATTCAAAACACGGTTATCTCAATAACTAGTTCCAGTTAGTCCCTTATTTAAATTAATTAAAAATATAATTAATTTAAATAATTTCGTTTAATTGTTTCTAAGAAACAGTAAATCTCAGTTATAAATCATTATATTAATCCTTGCTCACTTGCGTATCCATCTTAGTAATATAAGAATTAGCTTTATAAATCATTTAATAAGTAAGATAAGGCACGTGCTTCGCACACGAATGATTTTTAGTACAACAGTGGTGATTAGAACAATCAACATATATGTTTATTTCTCTTTTATAAACTCCATTTTAAATAATATATTTAAAAATCTATATTCAGTTATAAAATAAATTTATAACTTCAATACTGTCGATTCATCCGACGGTAAATTTATATTTATACAATGATTGATTTATAGGCCATATACTGCCAATTACCCAACTAATATCACCCATTGGTTTAAACAAAAAAACTGTTGAATTTCAGGTTAATGGTCAACATTTTAAATCAATCATCCATTCATATAATGACAATATGAAAGTAAATAACATTAAATATATTTGAGGAATCCCGTTGTATCCCTCCAACCTGTACTTCTCTGCATACAAATGGTTAACTGAATATAAACTTATTTAATTCAATTTAACTGGTACAACGGTAAATGACGACCGTTTAACATCAACCAATTTATTTAACAATAACAAACAATTCAGACAATTAACACGTTTATTTTATAAACGTGACCAACAAGGTAAGTTACCTTAATTGGGACCAATCGTTAAAATAACGATTTGGTTTTTCACTGAAATTAAACAATGTTTAATTTCATCAGTTCGATCAATATATGAATATATATTTAATAAACAAACAAACAGCCAATCATTAGCAACCATAACAATCATAGCACACAATTATTCAAACCCGACCTATATAAAATATAAGTGGGAAATACTGAGTGAGTTTAATTCACATTGAGTTGATTTCGTTGTCGATTAAGTAGTTCGATACCTGTAACGTCCCGCATTTTTGATAGTTAAATATTTAATTTATTCTATTATATTAAATATTGATTTGGTATTATAAATGAATTTATAATAGATAATTCGAACGTATGAACGTATAATTTATAGAATTATATTTCGAACTCATAAACATCGCGGTATTTCATAATTTATAATGTGAAATTCATGCATATCGATACGAATATAAAACGTTCAACAACAATTGACGATGAAATTAAATAATAATATAGAATAAAATGTTTAAATCAATGCGTTGTTTATCTTATGAAGAGGCCCGTGCTTCGCACATGGGAAATTATTTGATATATTATAGAGGCATTAGAAATGATTATTTTTCAAACAACTGCCGTTTTCAATGAAATAGGTTTTATTGAAAGACATATAATTAATTATTGCTAGATTTCCAGTTTGAGGCCAAACAGAGTTATTTTATCAGTGCATGAAATTTAAAGGCGAACCAATAAATTATAATAACGTCGTTGTGCAGACGTAATCGGAATTCAAAGAAATTAATCTCATTGTATTCGCAACATCAAGACAAAGCAGTGTGTCTAGAATTGTTATTTTTAGGATTCGTGCGTGACCTTACAAAATTAAAACGTTCATTGAGTACACAAAATATATTTAATCTTTCCGATATCCTTGCTCTGCCTTGCGTGCGAAAGCATGTTCGATTCCTTGTCTACCAAATATTTTCACTGTTTATTCCTTGTGTTTCAATCTTTATTTTACTTGGGTGCCAATCCATCTCTACCTTGGGCGCCACGAATTACCTTGGAATCTCCCTACAACCCAATAGCTAATCCTCTTCAAACCTATGTTCCTACAACATGGCCACCACATATATCTTTCACTATAAATATACATCCATCTCCTCATATTGTGGCACTTGAAATGAAACTCACTCCTCCACCAAAATGAAAATCTACCTTCCTCCCACTAGTAAACCGCAAGTCTCCTCTATAACTGAACACGCAAGCCCTTCGAAAACTGGATAGATCTCAACACTTCAAAATCCACCTTGAACCCTGTCGCATGATTTTCGGTGAGCATGAGGTGATGAACGCGCGCAGTGTACTGGCGAGGTCGGAGGTGTCGGTCTGAAGTTTTGGCGGTGGCTCGAGAAATGGTTGCATGAAGAAGGCTTCTTTTATTTGCAGTAACATATGGAAGAGAAAAATATAAACCTAGGCTATCTTCTTTGAGATGCTGAATTGAAGAAGGACCTCGCATGCATTGGGGAGCACGAGAGGTGGGAGGTTGCCGCAGGAAACTAAAGCAAAGGAGGGGAGGAGTGATGAAGTTGCGTTATGGAGTAAGGTGACAGGAGAGATGGAAGGTGTGCATCGCATGAAGTGGGGCTTGCGTTTTGACTACATGCAGCAAGGTGGTTAGCAAATGGCGTGTTGATGGGACGACCTTTTGGTGGAGCAGGCGAATGTGAGCGGCGGTGACTAGAAATGAGGGAGTTGAGTGGTTTCTTTCAACAGGCGGAAGCTCCTCTATTTGGTGAAGGAGGCTCGAATGGATACAGCAGGTATAAACAAAATGGAAGGTGAAAAGTAATCTTTAATGTGCCTAAACAATATTTAATTTTCCCAAGTAGTTTATATATTATGAACAAGTTTAGTGGCCTTAGTAATCTTGCTTAACCACCCGTATTTACCTGTCAGTTTTCAAATGTTCCTAAACACCTTAATATGGCAAATTGAATTTTAATTGTGCCTGATAGTCCTTAACTATTACGTGCACTGTTATACCAACCCACCGCGTTATACTTAATATATGTTGTTTTAGGCTAATAATATAATATATTAAGTAATAATAATAGTATTACTTTAAACCGACATACATAAGTTGCCTGGAAGGTTTTTCGCATGGGACAAATCAGATGTTTCAAGTGTTCAATATATATATATATAATACTAATGCTCTACTTGTAATTATATTTTACCTAATGAAGTTTTATAACTAAAGTTGGTAAAGTTAATAATATATTTTACATGTAACGTCTGACAGCTATGGGTGCCTAACCTTTTTAAAATTATGCCAAATCCAAATGTATTGTGCTTAGCCGTGTGTATAAAAAAGCCTCAACAAGTTATTACCAAACCTAAGAATATGTTAATGCGACTAATTATGTTTTGTATGCCCAATATATTATAACCCTACCAAACCTACTTTGAATTTGGCATGACTAATGAAATTTAATGATAACGGTTATTACTATTTAAAAATTGGTATCCAGTGCGCTGATTAAAATATGAAAAATTTAATAATAATAATAATATATTAGCAATGGAGTATTAATATTATTAAAATTGTAAGTAACGTATAAAATTACAACAGTGTCCGACCGCAGCAGAATCATGTGAAACAAGTAACGGTAGGACCGTACCGACGGACGTAACATTTGGAGATGCTTTGGGAAAAGTTGGGCGCTACTGCTAGTTATTAACAACCATTATTTCAGCGCTGAATGGAATCGAGGTGAGTTCAACTCACTCAGTTTTTATTCCACCTATATTTTTTATAAGTTGGGTTTAAATATTTGTGTACTATGATTGTTAATTGGTTGATGGATGTTTGGATTGTTGCTATTGTGATGGTTGAATATTATATCTGTTTATTTAAATAGATGATTTTTTCGAGATAACGTATTTGGATGCAGGAAAAACAAGTTGGAGGAATCCAACGGGATTCCTCAAATTTATTGTTTATTTTCATATGATCATTATATGAACTGTTTAACTGATATGATTGGATAATTGAATTGATCATTGATTATTGAATCTAAATTCAATGTTTGTTCTGTTTTAACCAATAGACAATATTGGTTGAGTAATTAGCAAACAGTTGGCAAAAAAAAAAAAAATGAATTGTTTTATCAATATTGGTTACCGTCAGGAAAATCGACGGTAATGCAGTTATCAACTTTATTTTATAACTGAAAAATGGATTTTTAAATCAATGTATTTGAATAGAAGTTCAATAAAAGGAAATTAATATGTATTCTTTTTTTTAAGGTTTTAAGTAATTATTAAATGATTTTATAAAGTAAATTCTTATATAATAAGCTTTATAAACCGATGAATGGGAAATAGCGTGATGGTTAAGAATCGGATAAATTGTTTTCAGAAGACGATTAAATGAAATCATTTAAGTTAATTATATTGTTAATTAATTTAAAAGAAAGGCTAATAGCAGTTGAATAACGAGATAATCATGGTTTAAGTTGACGAAGTCAAATAAATTAATTAGAATTGATTATTCGATTAATTTAATTTGAATTAATGAAATAAATAAATGAATATTTGTTTTAAAAAGGGAGTTATCATTTAATTAATAAAAGAAATAGCTATGATTTTGCTAGTTAAACGGGGAAGGAGATTATTAGTTTTAATTAACAATAATTTATGAGGAAAATGCTTGAATGGAATTCATTCTTGTAAAAGTTGAAACAAGATTTAGTTGAGCTTTGATAAGATATTATGGACGAGTCTTATATTGAGACCAAGTTGTATAACAAAGTTAATAAAAGAAAATTTAAACAAAGGTGGTCGCTTAAATGAATGTTTATGAAATATCTGAATTATGTAAAGCGGGACAAAGGAGTGGATATGTAACCCGAGTTTGAAACAATGGGACGTGAGGCTAAAACATTAAGTTTAAATTTACGTTATTTAACAATGGAATGGAAACTCGATTCTCAAGGAAGAAAATAGTTGAAGGAATTAGAAGTGAAATAGAAATCGAGATGGGAAGCAAATTTGAATTAAAGTTAAGGCGAGTTGAATTATAATATGCGATCTAAATCCGCTGTATTAAATAAAAGATGAGGTTTCACCAGTTCCAACAAAGATGGGATTTGTTTTGATATCAGGATTGAATATCGGTTTTGGGTATTATAACCGATACCTATCTTAAGATAAGAATGCTATTGATCAAGGTCTGAGAGGTAATTTAAAATACCCCAACTTGAACAACTCCAAGATTATTGAGAGATAATATTAGTTGTAGTGGTGAAGATGATAAAAAGGAGTTTAGTTTGATAAATAATATTGTAACATTATTTGAAGAAATTGGAAATATATATAAAAGATTCCAAAATAAAAGGAAACTAAAACAGGCTTAAGAATATGAAATGATATTTCCATAGAAAAGGAAATAAAAGAGATTTGTGAAAATATAAGGATATTTTCAAAGTAAGAAGATGATATTTAGAATGAGTTTATTTTAAAACGGTCAGTGATTATTAAAGTGTTCAAATAACGAAACCAAAAGAGATGTCGTAACGATGGTTTTACGAATGACAAGTTGAATCGATGATAAATAATGTAATGATGTTGTAATAATTGTTTTGAATAATAGTAAAATAGAAATTAGAAATCAAATATTTCTAAATATTAGAATAAAAGGGTTTCGGGATATTAATATATTAAAATGAGAATAAAAAACCATGTTTTAAAATATAGAATGTTTAGAAGTTTAAATTAACCGTTTATTAATTATTTATAATTAAACGGGCCAAATGATGCTGAGTACTGAACCAGTGAATCTGTTTTATTTCCATGATTGAATGGTTGTTTATTTGATAGTTAAATAACTAACTATCGAATTTGGCCCATACGATTGTTGGTACCGAAAGACCGGGATCGAGTTTATTTCGAAAACCATTCCGTCCAGCAAATACGAAATATGGAAGATATCAGATGCTGATCAAGATGGAGCAGTTGAAGACCGTGGATCTTCATAAAACTGTAGGATTACTTATAATCTCTAGTTTAGTGGCTAGAGATACATTGTGACCCTGTCGTGGTTGAAATCGACGGATTTGCAAGGACTATTCGCTACTGATCTATAGGGTGGTTCCTAGGATGCAGTAAGAGAGTGCCTTCGGTTTGTCCAGTCCCAGGACAACTTGTATGGACGGGTGTTTGACAGAGTATTTCCAAAGGGATTACGTATTATCTGGGAATCAATTAGTGAATGGTGGCGTATTGTCCAGCCTCACAATCTAAGTATTTTTGTGGAAATCAATTAGTGATTTCCGATGGATCTGACGATATGGCATTCAAAGTGAATGGTGGCGTATTATCTGGGAAGGAAGAATTATAACCTCAAGCCTCACAACCGGGAAATGATAAAAATCAGGCAGGCAGCATGGCTAAGTGGGTCGCATCCATTAGGGTGTATAATCACCTATCTAGAGAAATTCCTTTTGCTTCTTTAATCTATTGATGCTGTCCCTTTTTGGGAAACGGTTGCTAATCCCAACCGTTGGTGATATACATTCGATACACTCAAGCGAAATGAGTGGTCATCCATGTGTGGGTCGGGTTGTAAGACGTTCTTGTTGAACCCAGCGTACTCGCCTCTAGAGATACACTATCGGCATGTGGTTCCATACCTTGTCATAGTCGGAATCCAATCTCCAATAAGCGCCCGCGGTTTTGTTTGTATACTATATATGTGGAGCATGAGATGCAAGAGTTCCACTAGATTGCTATTTATGTGTATTTAGACACTATTATAGTATCAGACAAAATATTGATTTCAAAATGTTTTGGGTTATCGTAAGGTAAAAACCATCCGTATTTATGTGTTGATTTGGTCTTACAATTATCCTTTTTCTTTCGAAAAGATTTTTGAGCTTTAAAGTCAAGTTGGATGATTCCTCTTAAACTTAGCGAGTTGTTCTCACTCTGGTTCACCAGACTGACCCGGTATTTGAAATGCTCAGGTTAGACCGGGTTGTACAGGTCCAGGATATCGGAGGCTGCGAAGTCCAGAGACGAGCTAGAGATGTTCAGAAGTATGATATCTAGTATTTATTTCGCTGCGTATTGTGTATGAGGACAGGTTATTATAACTGTTCAGATGTGTGATGTACTCTGATGACTGTAAGTTTTATTTAAAACTCTCAATAAAGATTATTTCTATATTATATTTTGATCCACTGCGATGTGAGACTCTGTGTTATGTTGATACTTCTTCTTCTATTCTAATATTTCTTTCTTTCTTATCTCATCCTCTAAATTCTTTCTGTTGGCATCTGGGTTTTCAGTACAATTTGGGTTAGACTGGTGTTGCTTGGTCAACTCAAAGAGTACCGGAAATGCGGGTCGTTACAATACCCCAGTTAAATTAAAGAGACGTTTAATTTAATGAAAAATCTCGGTTTTCTCCAGCATTGTCCAAATAAATTCCAAAATGTCGAACTCGTCAATAATGTTCCAGTGCACTTTGTTTGTCCGATTCTGTAAACATATGATTTTATTATTACTCTTTTAAGCAATTGATAATTTAATTATAATTAAATACTTAAATCACTCTATCTTAAACTAAACTGCATTTTAATATAACTGACTGGATGTCGATTAAAATTCCAAATTTACTTAACTAACTTAACAATGTTAAGCAAATTTCTTGCATCAATATACATGGGTCGATATATTCCTGCTTTAGTATACCCATCAGTTTCCTTACTCAATTTGATATACCCTAACCATCCATTAACATATACATTGCTTAATTATACAATTAGCGTTTATTACTTTTTATTCAGTTAATCCTCGCTTTGGAAAAAGGACAGGTCAACCACTACTATTTTTACATACCGCTCTGACTTAGTTTATCCCCTTATAATCAAGTTTTAAAATAACTAACTATTTTTATTAAAGTCAGTTAATTACATTTACTTTGAACATTAGGCGTCCATTATCCTCTAGAATAGGATTAGGTTGACGCTCCAATGAATAACCCAGATCCTACGCTTTAGCTTCACATCGTTTCCTGTTACCCAGCCAACCTGCAAATTCACGTTTTAAACTAGTATTACCGTACAACGGTCGGAAAACCGACCGTTAAGGTGTTTTTAAAAATGGAAAGTTAATTAAAGTAAATTTTAGGTAAACCAACTTCAGATTAAGAATATACTATTAATATATTGATTTGAATTATACACACACACACACACACACACACATTTTTACTATATATCTAGGATAATCAACGTAATGTTAATGTTTCATTATTTTGCAACTTTTAACTATTAATGGACCGAAGAAATAAAAAGACAAAAAAAAACAAATATAAGCTCAGTACAAATCATCGTACAAGTGAATATTTTATTGGAAAAAAACGCAGAATAAAAAGTAATAAATAAATCACAGATTATTGAACTAATTTATAATGAGTCACTTAAGTACTATTATTATTCAAAAAACAGAACATACTAAAATAAATATACTGAGAAAAAACACTAATTTTTGGAGTCCGCCTTGGATATTTCTTCCAACAAAAAGCTTGATTCCGTTGAATAATCAATGGATGATTGCGATATAACGGTTATCTTCTGCTTCTTTTCGTTCATATACTCAATTTGAGTAACAACAACTCTAAAAAGATGAGGCGTCCATAGCAATTCCTTTAGCTTCTGTTCGTATATATCTTCACCTTCATCTTTCATAATTTTATATAGGTCATCGGCACTATAGCCAATAATTTCTTTGGCCGGTTCATTGAAAGCAGTAACCCAAGCTTCAGCGGTTGAGTCAGAAATCTTCATTAGCATAATATATCTGCATTATAAAAAAATATAAATACAAATAACAACGTTAAATAAATATGTTTAGTTTTAACTATTTATTACCTCAAGTTAAATGTATCTTTGTTTTGTTGGCATTCTTGACACCAATAGCCTGATGTTGAAGCTTCAATTACTTTTTTTATTGCAAGTCTTACAGGCTCGATACCATAGTCGTTCAGTCTTAATTTGAGATATGTAAGCAGAAACACTGAAAAAAATAGTCTAAATACAGAGAAAAAAATTAACTAATTTACATGGTGTTATAAGTATATGTATGATATAAATTGAAATGATTATTACTAACCTTGTCATGACCCAAACTAGGATTGTCTACTATATGAGAAAGCATGACTTTATCATAAGTAGTAGATTTAATGTGCGCATTCTTGCCTTCAGTATCATACCAAATTCTAAGCGTTTTAGATTCTGGTATGTTTGGATTTATAGCTATATTGCTGTTACTCAGTGTAGATAACGACAAACCTATAGTAAAATTGAGAAATGTATAAAAATGATTGCGTGCTAAGAATGTGAAGTAAATGTTTTTGTACCTTGATAATCTCCAACTCTTTCGCATGTAATAGCTACTATAGGAGCTTTGTCGACCATTTCCATTAGTTCTGATCCGACTTTCATAGCAAGCTCTCCCCATAATGCAACATTAACTGTTTTGGTTCTGTAATTTAAAACCATATATAAATATTTGCATTAAACAAATCAACTAAATTATTAGATGTACTTACGAATCATCTGCAATAGTTATGTCGCGTTTTTGAATAATCGTGTTGTTGGATTTTCTATGAACATCTTTGATTGCAGAGACGCTTTGAACAACGCCGATCACATCTAAAATTTATTTTTGTTAACAAATAATACAATGATAATTTAAAAATTATTTATTTTGATGCATTACCTACAACTTTCTTTTCTGCAACAAAATTTTGAAGCTGATCAATCCTTACAAAATCGTATACGATCTCAGGTATACAAGTACTCATATCATCAACTTCTTCAACCAATGAGTTTTCATTTATATTCAAATCATAATTATTTTTTACAGTGCTGAATTCTTTCTTCGCAGGCCTTACAGTTCCTTTGGAGATATAATAGATTTTTCCGCACTCAAATATCAGATAGTATTTTTCTGCAGCTTTATTGAACATTGTAGCTTGGATTTGCGTACCCTGTTAATATGAAAGAAAACAATCATTATAATAATAGTTTAATGATTGCACAATCGAAACAAATATTATTGGAAACCTTAAAATTTAAAAACTTACATTTTCATCTGTGAGAATTATACTAAAAACGCAGACTTCCCCTTTGATGTTTTTATAGCATCTCAAAGTGCTTTTGTTTGTTACCCGAGCTTTGACGATCCAATTATGTTGATATAGGTTAAGCAATGCAAGAGGAATAGCATTTCTAGTCGAATCCATTTGAATAGTAGAATTTTCCTGTCAAACTTTAAAAGCAATCTAAATCAAGCATAAATAAACGTACATGTAAATTAGTATATCATCATGAAAAAAAAAACTGCATATCATTATGTAAACTTTAAAAGGCTGCATTTCATTTTCAGGAAAAAAAAACTACATGTTGATTTTCAGTTTGGAACTACAGTCTGCATTTCATTAAAAAAAACTGCATATCATTTATATATAAAAAAGCTGCATATTAATTTCTGTATGAAAAAGGGCTGCATTTCATTTTCAGAAAAAAAAAACTGCATGTTGATTTTCAGTTTGGAACTACAGTCTGCATTTCATTTTAAAAAAACCTGCATATCATTTATATATAAAAAAGCTGCATATTAATTTCTGTATGAAAAAAGGTTGCATTTCATTTTCAGAGAAAAAAAAACTGCATGTTGAATTTCAGTTTGGAACTACAGTCTGCATTTCATTAAAAAAAAACCTGCATATCATTTATATATAAAAAACCTGCATATTAATTTCTGTATGAAAAAAGGCTGCATTTCATTTTTAGAAAAAAAAAAAAAAACTGCATGTTGATTTTCAGTTTGGAACTACAGTCTGCATTTCATTAAAAAAAAATCTGCATATCATTTATATATAAAAAAGCTGCATATTAATTTCTGTATGAAAAAAGGCTGCATTTCATTTTCAGAGAAAAAAAACTGCATGTTGATTTTCAGTTTGGAACTACAGTCTGCATTTCATTAAAAAAAAAAAGGTATAGAGAGAACTGAAAACCATTTGCACAAATAAATGGTATGCAATTTTTTATGAATAAAGCAGCGTTTTTTGCAATAACCTTGGAAGTTTTCAACTCGTCCAACCACTACTATGAACACAAAATCATGTATGCAATAATTTCAAGTTTGCAATGACTATGGTACAAAAATAGTTATGGTAAAAACTGATTTTTAGAACCAATGCAATGTATATATTAAAATTTAGATATGTAAACAAAAGAAAAAATTACTGTAAAATAGATAGTTAAATGTTAGCAACAAAAAATATAGCTTAAGTCAAAAATGACCAACATTTTTTTCTGAACAAATAAATTCAGTTTGTAATGGAATGATCAAACGCAGACAAAAAGACAGCATGAAATCGCAGTAAAAATGATTATAAAATGAATTCCCATCACAACAATATAATAGAAAGAGCTTTTAATAGAAAAAAAAGAATTTTTCCCATGACAGTTAAATTCCCATGTCAGCAATATAACATAAATAAAAAGAGTTTTTTTTTTGATAGGAAAAGATCAATTTTTAACTGATGCAAACAGTTATTGGAATTTTCTTCATACCTAGTCTATTAAATGAAGTTTTTTATTTAAAAAACAAAGATATGTACCATAATATATACAGCTAAAGTTCTTATGGAGTATCAAAAGAATGCATGGCTCAAATGTGTGAAATGAGATTGGTGAGAATTAACAAGTACCTGCCGAAGTCGGTAGGAAGAAGACTGTGGATGGAAGAAGATTACAAATCGCGTTATATTATAGTATCGGTTTACCTGAGGACTTTATATAGCCAGAGTTATTGAGAAATTATCAGATATATCCAGAGTATTTGAGAAATTATTGGAAAATCAGACTTTTCAAAGTACCTTATCCCCATAATTATCCACATAAATAAAGTATTGAATCAGTATATCCCATGAAAATAGCTCCTATTTAAACTCATAATTTGTTTAAATGTTTCAAATATCTTATATAAAAAGTCAGATCTAAAATATGATTTAAACATACCTTTGAATTTAAGTGTGCCGTGAGTGCTTCCTTATTCAAACAAAGAACTTTTGGGCAAATCCTGGACTTAAAAACTGATTTGATTCTCAAGATAAAGTCACCAAACTCTGCCAACTCATTTGGCAATGCATCATTCACATCTGAATTTTCGTCATCGGATTCTTTGGTATCAGCTATGTCCTTTAGGGTTTCATCTTCCTTGTCTACACTATCATCCTCACTCATTGGCAGACCTAACCATGAGTTGTAACATTTAAATACAATAAAGCTGATAAGCAAATAGATAGCTAAACAAAATGATGAAAAACTATCCAAAGCAGCTGATATCAGCAAAATACTAAAACCAATTACTATATCTCATACTATCAAGTTTTACAAAATATATGTACTACAAAGACTATGAAATATAACAAACTTAACCTGGATCGTTCACCTTTGTCTCATTCACCAAATTATCTTCACTCTCGTCCCATGAACCCAAAAATAGAAGAAAAATGAAATGAAAGGGCATGTACAAAAAAATTTAAAAACATTACAAACCAAAGGGATACAACTACATCAAATTTAAATCGATAGTGTAAGTGTAGGAACAGAGATGCACGCAATTTAAAACCTGTTGGATTGTTAGTTTATACAGCTTAATTTTATCAACCTTCTATTACTGCAAATTCCAAACAATCCATTTTAAATTAGATCAATCTAAGCTCATTCACTGAATGCATCAGATGATTCAAAATGTGATTCTAGATATTTCATATTTGGTCAAATGAACTGTGTTTGTAGGGAAATGAAAATAAAGTATAAATAACAAAAGAAAATAAAGAACATGAAAACTGAACCAGAAGAAGCAGGAGAACAAGACCGTGCTTTTCTCTTGTTCCTCATTTTATCGTCCTTAATATTAGGTTCTCCCTCCTCTACAGCCACGTCAACTTCATCTTCTTGGGTTTCTTCTTCAAAATGACCATCTGAATCTGACCCGGAAGAAGAAGATGAATCTGAGCTGTCATCTCCTTTTTTAATTTTGTAAAATCTCTTTATCATTAAGTTGATGATATAACAAATATTTTCCTGTGAAATGTTCTGGTGGATAAAGTGAAGCAAGTCAGCATTCAATTAAATAACAAGATTTTCTTGTTCAGATAAGTACACACGAATGATAGTAGTGAGAAAAGAATGAAATACAAGCAGCATACATCTTTTGATATGCAGATCAGAGAGCATTCCTATAGGCAGATCGGGACTATCTAGACCCATCTCCATCAAAGCATACGTAGTCAATTAGGAATTGTATCAGTGGGTAACATCATGAATGTGAATGGTATAGACGATGTAGAATCAAAGAAGAATAGATTACAGAACATACCGATATATTTCTTGGTTGCAGAAGACCTTCATCAAATAAGCAACAGAAGAATCAAGCTTGCAATGTGCAGCTGCAGCACCAAGTTGACGTAGCCCAAGACCACCATATCGAACATCCACACCATCAGCCTGAGACAATACATCAAAAAAATTAGATAACATTAATTAATGATTCAGTCCTAACCGTACATATATGATCATATTAAATAAAGTTTATAATGCATGAGTTCATTTAAGCAATCCTACGCATATGAAATCATATATACCATATAAATAGGATAAAACTTGCAGCTCTTCTTGTCAAATTTCTTCTGCCTCTCCCATCCCATGGTCCAAATTCATTCCCAGTGAGCTCCTCAAAAAGGCTAATGAATTCTTTTATGGCAGCATTCATGTTAGGAAACTCTTCCACCCTATAAACTTGTGTAAAGAAATGTAATGAATCTTTTATTTGATACTGAACATGATTTATTTGTATAAGAAAACGTTTCTGTAAGTAGAGTAAAAATTTGTAATAAGAAATGTACAAGTAGTAGCCTTATATAGACAATGGAACAAAAAAGAACGATGGGCTGAAATTGCAGGCCCATATGAATATGAACTGTACAGCAAAGATAATGCGGATCCCTTCGTGTTTGTTTTGCCATCTAATATCAGGATGTTAACACCCCACCTCAAAACAAACTAGGGTCTTCTTTTCTTCATTCAAGCCGCCACTGAAAATCCCCTAATTCATCTCTCAGCCTCTTCAACAAACTAGGGTTTCCTTTTCCTTTTCTTCATCCAAGCCGCCACTGAAAAACCCCTAATTCATCTCTCAGCCTCTTCAACAAACTAGGGTTTCCTTTTCCTTTTCTTCATCCAAGCCACCACCGAAGACTCTTAATTCGTTCCTCAGCCTCTCGAAGTTACTTCTAGAGAGGGCCTTGGTTAAGACATCAGCTTTCTGATGAAAAGTGGGTATGTGGTTGATAAGAAGCATTCTAGACTCGGTTCTCTCTCTAACAAAGTGGAGATCAACTTCAATGTGCTTCGTCCTGGAATGCTGTGTTGGATTCATCGACAATGAAACGGTGCTTCGATTATCGCACCAGAGAATCGGTGTTTTTGAAAATTGCAACCCTAGCTCACGAATTAGGGTTTCCACCCAGATAATCTCAGCTGTTGCCGATGCCATGGCTCTATACTCCGCTTCAGTACTCGACCGGGATATGGTGGATTGTTTCTTCGTACACCAAGAGATAGGATTCGGCCCCATGAACACGCAGTATCCAGAAGTGGATTTTCGATCGTCTGGATCATTAGCCCAGTCAGCATCGCTGTAAGTATTTAAGTTGATGTCCTTGCTTGCCTTTATTGATAATCCGTGCTCCTTAGTTCCTTGTAAATAGCGCAGTATTCTTTTAACTGCTCTCCAATGACTACTTAATGGATTCGCCATATATTGACAGACCTTGTTTACGCTAAAACAAATATCGGGTCTAGTAATGGTTAAGTACTGTAAGGCTCCGACTATACTCCGATATTGCTTAGAATTGTCGATTGCATCTCCGGTATATTTTGATAGGCGTAGATTGCTGGTCATAGGGGTAGGTAGGGACTTTGCTTTATCCATATTAGCTCTTGCAAGAATTTCATTTATATATTTCTTTTGTGAAAGAAATATCTCTGAGTTTGATCTCCTTTGCACATGAATACCCAAAAAATAATTGACGTTCCCCATGTCTTTAATAGAAAATGTCTGATCTAAGTGGTTCACCACTTTGTTAATTTCTGGAATATCATTCCCTGTTATAAGGATGTCGTCCACATACACTAAAACATACACTGTGGTCTGATTGTTGATTTTAGTGTATAGGGAGTTGTCAGATTTCGTTGCCTTATATCCTAAACATGAAAGCGTGTCTTTTAGCTTTACATACCACGCTCTGGAGGCCTGTTTTAAACCATATATGGCTTTGTGCAATTTACACACATGATTTTCTTTGCCTTTGATTATGTAACCCTTAGGCTGTTCCATGTACACATTTTCTTGCAAGTCTCCATTTAGAAATGCATTACATACGTCCAGTTGTCTTATATCCCATCCATTGTGTAAGGCTATTGTTAGGATGATTCTGATGGTAGTCGGTTTAACAACTGGAGAAAAAGTTTCATTAAAATCAAAACCGTACTGCTGTGAGAATCCTCTTGCAACCAGTCTAGCTTTACATTTTGTTATTTTTCCGTCTGCATCCCTTTTTAACTTGTACGTCCACTTACAACCCACAATATTCTGGTCATTAGGTGCAGTGACTAGGCTCCACGTCTTGTTTTTGATTAAGGCATCATATTCTTCGTTCATTGCTTTACACCACTCCTTATGTTTGATGGCTTGTTCATATGATACTGGTTCATCCATAGGAGTGTTACTGTTTGCTGATGCATTGTAGATTTTGGGTTTAAAAATTCCACTTTTAGCTCTGGTCGTCATATGATGCCCAATCTGTTCCTGTTGCCTTTGATTTTCATCATTGTCTTCGTCTGATGTGTTGCTGTCATTGGTTTGAGTCTAGTCGTCAATGTCATCTCTGTCATTATTTTGAGATAGATCGTTGTCACTTAAGTTCTCACTCGAACTGTATCCAGACCTTGTGCTTGATACAGTTGGGGTGGCTGAAACTAGATGTGATGGTAGTTCTTCATTTGTTTGAGTGTTCCATCTTGATAGAATTGGTATGCTCCCCACAGTAGTTCTAACCTGATCATGTTCTTTATTGCTTTTGTTTTTCCATTCTGCAAAAGGAAAAACACTATCATTAAAGACAACATGTCTTGACACAAATATTTTCCCTTTGCTGTCCATGCACTTATAACCCTTTTGCTTATCTGCATACCCCAAAAAAATGCATGGACTGGATCTTAGGGAAAGCTTATGGTTATTATATGGTCTAAGGCACGGAAAACACAGGCACCCAAAGGTTCTCAGAGATTTATAATCTGGTTTGTTACCAAAAATGATCTCATGAGGACTTTTGTGTTCTAGAATTTTTGTTGGCATTTTATTGATTAAATATACAGCTGTGTTGAATGCCTCATTCCAATATACCATAGGCAGTGATGCCATAGATAACAAAGTTAAGCCGGTTTCGACTATATGCCTGTGTTTTCTTTCGACAATGCCATTTTGTTCAGATGTATAAGGACATGTGGTTCTGTGTACTATACCTTTCTTGCTAAAATAATTTTTAAGAGGATAGAACTCACTGCCCCCGTCAGTTTGCACTATTTTAATGTTGCAGTTCATTTGTCTCTCTATGAAATTAATAAACTGCAACATTGCATTACACGTCTCTGATTTGGCTTTGAGAAAGAAAATCCAAGTATATCTTGTGTATGCATCAACGATAGAGAGATAGTACCTGTGACCTTGTCTTGAGTTTAATGGTGCAGGACCCCATAGATCTGCCGTTACTAATTCAAGTGGTCTAGTGTATACAGTTTCAGATCTGCCAAATGGCAATCTGTGGCTCTTGCCAAGTTGACAATGTGTGCAAACAGTGGATACAGGTAAATTTTTATAAGGAATTTTATTATCATTTAATATCTGCTTTACAATATCATAACTAGGATGCCCCAGTCTGAAATGCCATACATCTAAAACATTGCTAATATCATTACTATCAGTACTGTCAGGAATATTATCATCAATATCATTATTAAACTGAATGTTAACATTGCAGCACCATGTATTTTTATCATTTTCCTTTCCTGACAGCATGTTGCTGAATTTGTATAGCCCATTGTCCAACCTACCCTGTAATAATATATCTTTGCTTAGCAAGTCTCTAATTAGGCAATATTTGGGGTGAAACTCAAAATATACCTTATTTTCATTTGCGAATTGAGATACGCTGATAAGATTTTTCTTAACATTGGGAACTCTAAGTAAGTTATTGAGGTAGAATTTCCTCTTTCCATTGACATAACCAGTCCCAATATGAGATATATTCATGGTTTCACCGTTACAAGTATGAATGACTTGCGTACCTGAGTAGTTCTTGTTTCCAAGATTTAAGTTTTGTAGATTATTCGTGATGTGATTAGTCGCTCCAGAATCTGGAAACCAGTCCTCAGTGTTGATATCATCAATCTTGGTCAGATCATTGCTGCTTGCACTCTGTCCAGCAGTGCTCTCAGTGTTGTTTCTGCCTTGTTGACTTGATTGAGCCATATTAACATTGGGTCCTCTTTGGTTGAACTGGTTTTGCTGAGCGTTATTCACATCCGAATTGAATCTGAAATAGCATCTGTTTGCGGTGTGTCCAGGTTTCCCACATATCTGACATTTTACTCTGTTTGTATTGTTGAATCTGCCTCGTCCACGACCCCTCGTATTAGGATTACCTCTCTGCCCTTGGTTGTTTCCTCTGCCCAAACCAGCTACATTTCTTGATTGATTATTGTTCATTGAATTTGATGCAAAGTTGATACTGCAATCATTTTGTACTGCCTTTCTTTGTTCAACACGGCCTTCATGAGCCAATAGAGCAGAGTACACGAATTGTATGTCTGGTAAATTGGGTTGAGTTGCTAGGTAGGTTACCAGTGACTCATACTCTTCGTCGAGCCCATTAGTTAGGGTAAGAACTTGTTCACTTTCTGATATTCGATGCCCCACTGAGTTAAGTTTGTCACACAAGTTTTTAATCTTTGAAATATACTCTCTCATGCTCATATCACCTTTTCTTGCATTTTGCAACTCTCTTCTATAATGCATTATCCTAGCTGATGACTGAGAGTTGAAAATTTGTTGTATGGTTGACCAAATTTCATATGATGAGTTGCACCCTATTACCTGTGACAACAGATTTGCACTGATCGACGATAACAGCCAAGATGATAGTAAGTTGTCTTGTTTTTGATGATGTACAAATTCTGGGTTACTAACAGTGTTTCCATCTTTGTCCAGGATCATTGCAGGCGGTACAGGTTTGGTTCCTTTGATATAGTCTTGAAGGTCATGACCTTTCAAGGCTGTTTCAACTTGAAACTTCCACAAGAGGTAGTTGTCATCATCGAGAGGTATAGTTATAACCTGTGTTTTTGGTTTAATAAGGGTCTGAGAGGATGTTGTTGACTCAACAGTGCTATTTCTTGATGTTGCAGATGACGAATCATTGTTGCCACCTGCCATTATTCTGAACTGTTCGCAAGACAGTATTGGAAGTGTGTGGGAATGGTGTATGGCGAGGCCACTACACAAGAGGTGGCAGCCTGCACTGTATTGGTCGAGGGATTAAAGAATGATGGCTATGGCGATTCTTGTATCTTCTTTAAGATGCAAGAATCTGATTATCGAAAAGTGGGATGCCAAAAGAAGAGATGAACCGTCTCTGATGGCCAAGAAACAGCTGCAGCCGGTGGGGATCTTGATTCCGACCAAGGCACGACACTGTTTCAGTTAAGAACAGAGATTGCACGATCAGAGAAGGGATGCTCTCCGATGATGATACCTTTCTGAGGAGACTTACACAGCATTCCTTCTTTGAAACAAGTAAGATGATCTGTAGAATGCCGTTGGGCTGCTACGCTCTGATACCATATAAACTTGTGTAAAGAAATGTAATGAATCTTTTATTTGATACTGAACATGATTTATTTGTATAAGAAAACGTTTCTGTAAGTAGAGTAAAAATTTGTAATAAGAAATGTACAAGTAGTAGCCTTATATAGACAATGGAACAAAAAAGAACGATGGGCTGAAATTGCAGGCCCATATGAATATGAACTGTACAGCAAAGATAATGCGGATCCCTTCGTGTTTGTTTTGCCATCTAATATCAGGATGTTAACACACCCTCTGTTCAGCTTTAGGATCATCACCAACCCGTCCTTTCTTGTAGTATAAATGTAAGCGGTTCTCAGGTACCATAATAAGCTGCATTATACAATATCGGCCTTTTGAGAGTTATCATCCATTGCGGATTTACCCTTGAAATTTGTAACGCTAAGGCTTGGATATTTATGCGCCTCCAAATCCCAGTGACCACGGATTTTCCCTTGGCATCAGTGACCATGGATTTGTCCTCGGTCTTCTGCAAGGCCCCACTCAACATGGATTCAGTGCTAGGCAATTCAGAAATGCTTGGTTTACTGGAACTTGCGAGTAGGGAAACATGCCGAGGTTCAAAAGTTTTCGATCTGAGCTTCGCTGGTTCAAAAGTCTTCTGCAAGATTCCACTTTTGATTGCAAAACTTTAACATAGCAAGATTAACAAATCAACAGATTTGACCAAAATTATGTGGATGCTGCAACATAAAGTATTTCATATTTGTAAGTCGGTATAATCAATTGTTTTATACTTGAACATACTAAATTAATAGAGTATAACCATGTTGAACATCAAATCTTGTATTGATGTATGCTAAATTAATAGGGTATAGCCCGCAATGTTGCACATCAAATCTTGCTTTCAAGGCACAACCATGTTGACAGGCTGCATTGTACTGTATGCACTTCCTAGTTCAGTCAAGCATAGCGTCTACTACATGTTATTGTACACATACAATTGCTACTCAGTCTAGAAGCTTCAGTCAAGAATGCCCGGTCTGGTTTATGTTCTTAGTCTATCTTTTGCATGCCTCTGAGCATCATCTCCAGCTTAGACAAATGATGTCGCTGCATGCTTAGTGCTAATACACACATATGCCTGCTGATTAGTGCCATATAAATTGAAACAATTTTTTGTTAATTTTTATTATATACAACATAACACATAGTCAGTATATCTAATAAGAAAATTAATGTATCATTCAAAAAATAAAATAAGAATACTACAAAATCATGATGAAACTATTTAATGTTTTGCAAAACAAATATGTACAAATTTTATACAGTTTTGTTGCTCCATGGTTATCATTGGCTAAAATTGAATGTTTTACCAAATACATTGAATATCAGGAAACAATACCAAATAGTATTGCAATTTGAATCTCCTTTTTGTCACTTCCACTTTCATCATGTATGTTCATAAAAAAAATTCAAGCATTAATGTTATAGGAAATTTGAGTTTTTAATACAAAACCCATAAGGCATAAATGCTTCAATTGGTCAACTGTTATAGTTCACCTGAAACTAAATATTACATATTAACTTCATTACGGACTGAAAATTGGTATTAAATTAAGTTCAAGTTTAATACAAGGAAACATAAGTTGAATAATGATGATGCATTAATATCTCCGTTGGTTTGTCAAGGTGAATTGCTCTGCTTGTAAATGTCCTGTACATGTGCAAAAGTAAGCCAGCCATACATATATTTTTCTCCAACTACCAAAATCGCCATATTTTCTGACCAAAGTAGAGTTATGCCGGAATTTAACTTTGAACGTTTACTTGGTATAGAATAGAGCACAATCTCAATTATTCAATAAGGAAGATAAACTGGTACAAAAATATTCCAACATCTGTGATTCAAAATTAAAAAATATCTTGTTCCGACATTATTTTATCCTAAACTAGCTAGTCTTGATTGATATGCCTTATAAACATCTTTATGATGCATTTCAAACGTAAGATTGAAATAAATATATAAGAAAAAACTCCATAGAACCTCCCATTTTAAGAAAAAAGTGGATATTGCTACCTAAATATTAGTGCAATGACTAAAGAACGAGACACGGTATCATCATAAAATAGTTATAATGTACCTCTCTTTGAGTAACTAACGGACTGGCGTTATATTAATGTGCAACCACAGCCTTTAAAGGTTTATGAATAACTGAAAGATGTAGACGCGCATTGTAATTCTCTCTTATATTGTGCAACCACAAGGCCCTGGAGAGATGAAGTGAAATAAGAATATGAGTATAATACAGTCTTGAATAAAAAGGTTCAAGCAGTAGGTGCATACCTTTGGTGAACCAACAACAATTCATAGTAGTCTCTTAAATTGCTTTTACTCAAAATGAAGAATATTAATGAAACAAAGGTGTATAAATGCACAGACTATGAAAGCTTTTATATTTGAACCGTGTTAATATATGACCTATTGTCTTGCTACAACAGAACAAAGGTGTTAATATTAATGGAACAATGATGTATAAAACACAGAAGAGTGTTAATACACGATGAACTCAAAACAATCCAATCATGCTATAATAACCCAACAGTTCCAAAATATAGCTACCACCTTCATGTCATGACAATTGGTTGTAGTAAATTTCTCTAAGACTTCTTTCTCCATTTCCAAAATCCTGGTACTTTCTTGCTTAAACTAAACTTTTTGTTCACCCGAGATTCCTCTGGGAAACTACAAAAACATTTGAATTTTATTCTCCTTAGGATCAAATTTTTAAGAATTATTAATGAAAATCATCCGAGAATCATAATCAAAATCAAAGCTGAAAAATCATTCGAGAATTTGAATCAAATTCGAAACGGGAAAATAAATTAGAAACTGAAAATACAAATAAAACATATAGATCAAATTATAGCAGTGATCAAAAAATAAGTTGGAGGACAAAAGTTGCTTACATCTGTTCATTTTGAAGATAGATCGGCAACTCATTAAATACAGGAAAATCATTAATGAAAATCATCCGAGAATCATAATCAAAATCAAAACTGGAAAATTAGTCTATCTTCTACATGCCTCTGACCATCATCTATCTACCAAACAAGTCCAATACTCTGAAAGTGGACTCATGAGGTCTTCGGGACAGTAGGTTCCCCAATTACTTTTGACAGCATATGAGCTTTGATAGGATCTTATGGCATGTTTTTTCTTTAGCATATCATTCAAATTGTCAGTGTAAAGGTATGGATAGGTAGGCATACGTGAAAGAAAAAGCTGCAATTTATATCGATTTTAAAAATTAGCATAGAAGATCAAAAATGTTGAAAAGCACAACAGGAATTTATACAATTGATCCTATAACAAGAATATATTTACCATTTACTGTAATGACATTGTAATCAAACGTTCTTCCTCCGATAATCTAGAAAGAAGAGCTTTGGATTTTCCTATCAGTGCAAGTCTTTCAAAAGTAAACATTGGATTGAAAGCAAGATCCTCTAATTTTCTAGTTCTTGATAGTGCAACAAACGTTAAACCAAGACTTTCTCGATCGCTGATATCAATGATTGCTTGATCAAGTGTTAATCCTTGACTTTTATGTATTGTTATTGCCCAACATAGAGCTAAAGGTAACTGAGTTCTAGTACACGTAGTACCGGAAGAAGTTTTCCAATTAACCGTTTGTGGAGTTACTGGAATAATGTTCGTTCCTTCACGAAATGGAGTACCGTGATACTTATCAAAATTGACCATGATAGCTAGAGGTAGATCGTTAGGAGAGCTTGATGACTGTGAATACACAATATCTACAACAGTACCCATTGCACCATTAACCAATCCATTTTGCACCGAAAGATTAGATCGTAACATCACTCGAGCACCTGTAGAAAGATAAATACATCTTTCTAAACCTTTTTCATCATCAGAAGAAGCATTAGATGCTTCTACACAGTTATTGAAAGAAGGAATGCGCGTGATAGGTTTTCGAAGTTGAATCAAACGATTTTTGTTATGTTCGTTAACAACAATTCTTGTTGGAAAAAGATAAAGAGCATTCTTAAAATTTTCCTTCTCCTCATTTGATAGAATTGACCAATCCCTGGTTTTGAAAAGCTTCCAATCATCTAAAGTAGTCGCCCCTCTACTTAATCTTTCTAAAGCTCCTCGTAAAGACGCTTGATCTTCTCCAGCTTGGCGGAATATGTACGACAGTCTTACACATTTATCAAAACTCATATATGCAAGTCCTCCACGTTGTTGCAAAAGATTACCACCATTCAAGTATAATGAACTATCACACACAGGAGGTAATTGTCGCATGTCACCGACCAAGACAATAGAAATACCACCAAATAAATCGTTTACTGAAAAAATATCACGACATCGTAAATCAATATTTGCCATCATTGTTCTACCGAGCATGCTATACTCATCTATTATAATCAACTTTGTATCTTTAAAGTCATCTTGCATTCGCCGACATTGCTCTCCTGAAATTTCTTTATATGATGATTTTCTTTCTGTAGGTATTGAAAGTTCATGATGAATAGTGCTACCGCCAATGTTAAATGCAGCCACTCCAGTTGGGGCCATAACGCGAACCGCTTTTCTGGTTCCAAAATGAGTAACGGTTGTTCTAACCATGGCGTTTACAAGAGTCGATTTTCCCGTACCAGCACCACCACATATAATCATTCGAATTGGTTCTCCTTTAGATATGGCATTATATATCATATTATGTGCTATCCTCTGTTCTTCAGACAAGTTCTCAAAAGGAACAACAATAGAATTATTTGTAGTTTCATTTGTATGTTCTGTGATAGAACATAAATTTGCATGGATAAAATTACGTTTAATATCTATATTAGGATATCGCTGAAGTGCTACATTCCAATTGTGCAAAGTATCGAATTCTCTTAACCCCATTTCTATTTCCTCTTCTGAAACAAACAATGGTCCCATAGATGCTGTTATCATCCATTCTTCTTGTTGATTTTCTTCTATATCATTGTTAGTGTTATCATCTTCAAAGTCGTCTTCGACGGGATTTGGAAGTGATTGAGGTTCAATCAAACCTAAATTAAAATATCTTTCAGACCATGTATTGAAATTTCCTTTTGCTTCTCTCAAATTTCGATAGTGATGACGTAGTAGTACCTGTATTCATATTTTGTAAATTATAATATTATAGTGTAAAATATAATAACTACTGTCTAATTATTTTATATTTTAAATTGAATGGACAACATTCCTAAAAGCTGAATTAATGACAAATACAAAATTGCAATACCTGTTGTTCACAAAAAAATTCCCATTTTTCGCTAAATGGAGGAATGTTGGTACTTAAATTTGGTATTATTCGGACAATTGCCTCTGTTCGTAATTTATGCCACCCACTATTATAATAACGGAACTTTTTGCCCATATCCAGCAGCGATAGATTTTCATGTTCGGTTGGTCGATCCATATACCTTATAATAAAATTTGGGTCCGTTTCCACCGAATCTTCATCCGTCGCCGTATTTCGACGTCGAATTATAGTCGATAGCATGGTCTTTTCAGTTACGGTAATTTGCACGATTGTTCTGGATGAACGTACCAGAGGGTAAGACATCAGAAGATGACATACTTCTTGTGTAGAAATGTCTCGTTCAGATACACTCTTAAGAAGTAATTTCTTGATTGCGGAAGCTGATGTTCGACAGGGCCGATGAATGTTTTCAACTATTGTTTTGAATGTATCTGTAAAGTTCTTTGATACTGGTTCAGATTTTACAGCGTATTTTCCAATATAATTTACCACAGCATGCACAGATAAGAACGGAGACCAATCTATATTAGCACGCCAAAGCTGAAGTACTTTTCTGTTATGTCAGCAAACCAAAGGATCATTGCGTCGAGAAATAAAACGAAGCATTTTACTATTTGGTGGTTCTTCTACAATTTTAGATCGTGGAAGCACATCAAACGGATATTTGAAGCGACACGTCAATTGCTTGGTTGTTCTATATACTCGCAAACAATAGTGTCCACACCTCGAATGACGCATAACCCAAGTAACTAAATTTGCATAGTCATCATCATCAGCATCCAAATTTGCATTTGGTTGGATAACTTTGGCACATGGATGCTCTTGTTCTTGCGAAGATCCAACAATATTTGGGTTTATCGTACAAGCAAGATGATCAAAATATTCGATAATTGAAGAATTTTCATATGAATTATTGTTGGTCAAAGAAGATAAATCTGGTGCGTCATGCAGCCATAGAAAACCATGGATATGCCCACTTCCACGATTTAGCCATTCAAAACGATACCAATAGTCCTTAACAGAAAATTCTGGCGTCAAATATTCTTTGATAAAAGTTGCAACCCTTGCTTGAAAAAACCATGCAGCAACAAGTGGATTTTCGTTTAGCAACTGTGCCTTTCTTTTTCTTTGTTCACAGAGATTCAATTTTTCCATTTCATTTGCAGATCTGGCCATTGCAAATCTGCCGAACTTAATGTGAAAAATATAGTTGGATCACCTAACTGTTTTACCATAGCGGTAAGCTCCTTTAATCTTGAAGACCAGTAAGAGCGACTTCCATGGATGCCCTTTGCGTAGTAAGAAATGCGTTGAGACAATTGTTTACCTCCCGATTGTAACATTTCACAAATATCTTTTATAGACAAATTCTCATCATCTGGATTTTTTTGTATGTAGATATTACCAATATCTAATGCATGCCATCTACTAATAGAATTGTAAGCAAAATATCGATATCTAGAGTCTTTCGCAAACCGTTGATCATGATATTTCATTAAATATTGAAAATATTCTAAGGGTCTAATTTTCCTTGGTCGTGCCTGTCTTAAATCTGCGTTTCCTGATGGAAATAGTGCGGGAAATGCCATTGAAATGTATCCGGGAGTATTAAACTCATCAATAGCAACAGACGAAATAGGCATTTGAACAACTATTTCATTGCTTTCTTGGTTTTCTAAAAATGATAATACACAGGCTTGTTGGTTCGGTTGTACTGAAGCGGTGGTTGCACCTGATATCTCAAATTGTTCGATGGTAGATATTTTGCTTTCGAATTCTGGAGGTCCAACATAATCATCATAGTTATCTTGAGTTTGTGAATTATCTTCAATGTGAGGGAGTTCTAAAGGTACACCGTCTTCTGGTAGCTCATGAAGTGATATTTCATTTATTTGTACATCAGAATAAAATACATTATGAGACTTAAGCCAAAGTAGTGCTTTTCTGACATATTCACGTCTTACACGAAACTCTTTACTTTCATTTGTTCCACTTCTATTGACCACTAATACTGCCGATAACTCATTTATCCTGAAAGGAAGAGAACGTGCTATTGCATTGATATCTTGAGGGAAATTAATTATATTTCCACTATATTTATATTGTTGTCCTTTAAAACGATAAACTGACATGACTGGATGAATGCGTGCAATGAGAATTTGCTCTAAATTTGTAAGGCTGGATAATTCAACTGGAACATCACCGGGCTCCATTAGATTTTGAGAACTAAATTTGTATGGAAGATCATGTTGTGGTTTATCAGAACGACAATCAGAGCATGAACTTGAGGTAACAATTAAATCGGGAAAAGACCGGGAGCAAGTATGACAACTTATCCAATTAACTCGTTGACAAGAGCTTACAAATTTCTGAGCATTTGTTATTTTCATAGCTGGAGACGGTAACATTGGAACAGGAATGGATAAGTTGTTGATGTTTGAGCTTTGGGTATGAGCGTATTTTTCTTTATGTCTTGCTGCATCCACCGCTTTCTTACGTTGTTGTTGCTGACTTGTTTCTCCCAAATGTCTAGCTCGTTGCATAGATAAACGATTATCCATCATTTCTTTATATTTACGAAATATAGGTAGGTCTCTGTTATTGAATAAATGCATTAAATTGACAAATAAGTCAAACAAAGTAGATGCAATATTCAAATATATGTATATTTTTGGTAAATGTAGTATTATATACCTTTGTATGGTGAATGGGTCTGAAGGAAGAAACGTTTCAAATGAATAATTCAAAACATTGTAAGTGGAACTGGTAGGGATGGATAAATCAAACAACTTCGATGCATTAGGAGCGGAAGAACCATGCGAATTAGAGGAGAACAACAAAGGATCTTTCATGAATAAAGGTTCGCATTGCACATTATGTGGAATCTATGCAAACATACATTTGATTGAAAAAATAAGAGACAAACTATTGAAGTCTCATTATACTTGTATACTGTATTGATATGGTTATTTACAAAAAAAAAATACAATTAAGTTTGAAAGTGAGTTTATTGAAAAGAAAAAAAAATACACCATGGAAGTTCACCTGTGTTGTTGACATTTCTTGCATATTACCAACACCGCCTACGAGTGATTGCTCGTCATTGTTCAAAAGGCAACTTTTACCTTTACTTCGTGTCCTTATGGAAGTTTCTTTTGATGCTATAGCACATTCAAGTGATCTTTGATTCTGTATAATAAATAGTTTAATTATTGGTTCAACAGGAATCTAAATTTTCAATGCAAACATCGTTAAGAGCATTATTTTGAGATTGTCAAATAACAATTTTGCATCATTAATTTTAACCGAAAAATGATTATGACATAAAAACAAACACATCATAATATGTGGAAAATTACCGTTTTGACGAAAGATTGCGATGTTGAAAGCACTTGAACAAGATCAGGATGTTCTTGGGGTAATTGCTCTTCATCACTAGAAATTGGTGTGGCATTCAAATCAATATGGCATACACGATGTATCCTATTTTCCTTGAATATGCATAAAAAAATAGTGTGCATAATTAACCATAATGTTATTTATCGTACGAAACTATATTTTCATCCATTATTTGCAAGTCAAGCATATATTTTTACGGCAGCAAGTTCGTAAATACAAAATAAATCTATTAATGTTCAAATTATAATTTATCAATTATTATCCATGTACAATTTATGTTGTAATACATTTTAAGAATTAAATATGCAAGTAAGAAAATTTACCATTTGGAAGGCCGATGATGATGATGGTAGCACTTGCATATGATCAACATGATCTTTGTATATTTGTTCATAATTACCAGGCGATGGCGGTGTGTTCAAATCAATCGGGCATACATGACATATATCATTTTCCTGAATATGCAAAAGAAATTAGTATGCATAATTTACTTACATACAAGTTTTATACTATTACTACATATCTAAGAATAAACATGCAACTAATAAAAGTTTGGAAAAAGATTACCGTATTAAAGGTTGCTTGAGAATTAACATGCATGGTACCACTTCGATCTTCAAGCGGATTACCGTCATTGTCCAGCGTAGGCAATGTATTCAAATCAATAAGATGCATATTAATATTATTTTTTATATATGAATCTGAAAATGGAAAATGGAAAATGTTAGTAAGCCAAGCATATGCATCCATCCATATATTGAGAATATGACAATGACGATGAAATGTTGATATATCATCCTACACATTAGAAAACCGACCGTTAAAGTATTGAATATAAAATACAAAATTATTTATTAAAACATATTTCAAATTAGATTTTATTTAAAAAATGCAAATTAAACTAAATTTTATATGTGAACCAACTGGAGATAGAATAGATATTGATTCGAAGCAGTCACAAACGCAAACATAAATTTTATTATATATCAAGTAGGATCATATTGGATGAACCGCACAATGGTGCAAATATCGACCGTGAAGGTATTTAATATAAAATATAAAATCATTTATTAAAATATCGACCGTGAAGGTATCATCCTTTTATTTATAAGATCTACAATCTCTAATTTTCTCAGATTGTTATTAGTATTCTGTATTTTGGATTACAAATAAAATACACATAGCTGCAAATACTTGGGATTTCCACTTTGTAATGCAAGATATTTTCACAAAAAATATTGTTGAAATAAGTCTGTGATCACATGAAACTTTGAACCCACTGCTGTTAAGCTCTGGAAAAAGAATGACATAGAGGCGTGTATATATATATATATATACACACACACACACACACACATACATACATACAAACATACATACACACGCGCGCGCATATATTTGTGTGTGTTATAACTGTTTGTATATATATAACACTAAAAATTAGTGTTTTTTTTTGGGTTGTTGCTGCATCATAGTTGTCCTGCTGCAGCTGCTGCTACTTCAGCAGCAGGATGCGTGCATTTTTTGTAACGTGAACTATTTCGTTTTCTTATTCTATTTTGTTTATCGCTGCTGCGGCTGCTTTGAAGCATCATTTCACCACCGTACTCATCACTCTCGGCAAAACAGTCGCCCTCTCTTCGCTTACAAACAGACGTAATCAACCTTCCAGCATATCAAGTGTTATGTTATGTATTAATAATTTGATATGTGCATTCTTATTGTAATATGAACACAAAAAATAGTAGTTTACCCAAGTGAGAAAAACTTAAATCCTAGCTCTAGGATCTTTGCTGTATGAATTGGTTACTTGGAAGATTGCAATGGCCATAGTAATATTCATAAAAGTAACAAGTGGGAGCATATATAAGTCCTTTGCGTCCAACATTTCAAAAATGGCCAGAAGTAACTTCTTTCCCCTGCTGCATTATACATTCATGTCTTGCATGTAATACACTGTTCAATTATGATCATTAGATTATTTGTAGATTCAGTTGTGTTGAATCAATATAGATTTGTGTGAGAGCAATGCATCCAATAACTTTTTCCCCTTTTCATACATGACTCACTAACGACCACAAGAGTCAATCTTTGAGATCGAACTCATGACCTTTATTACTTTTTTTTTTAATATATATAGCATAACAAAATGGAGAATCTATCCATTCTCCAACGGCTCACAAAAACGGTTCCTGCTATCAGCTGCAACCGTGCACACACACGAACATGAAAAACAAAATACAAAATTCACAAAAAGAGCAAATGAAGTCCAGGGGGATGGCCGACAAAGACGGCTCCACTCAGATCCTAGGAGCTGACAATGATCCCAAAATCTGGATGGAAAAAGCTGATAGAGACGCTTAGCACAAATCCATGATCTCGAAGAGCTACCAAAGGCCCAGTTGATCCAGCGGTTGGACCCAGCAGTAGAGAATCAACCCGCTCCAAGCACCTAATAGATCCTGCCCAGCCACCTGAATAACAAGACCTGAACAACTAGCAAACAATGTCAGTACCGGGGGGGGGGGGGGTGAAAGGGAAGATAAAGATCACAAAAGCCCACTACCCACACAAATCAGAAATTAGCCTATACCTAGTCTGGGGGTGGCAGTTAGCGTTGAAACATCAAAGTTAACAACCAACATCCTAGACCGCGGTCCTATCACACCCTTGTACGGCCTACCCCGAAACGCTAGGAAAACATCATTCCTAATTTTCCGGATGATGGTCGGGTGGTCCATAGCCTCTTCGTCCAAGATTGCCTTGTTCCTCGCACACCAGATGTGCCAGCAAATCAAACAAGGAATCAAACGAAAGAGGCTCGCGCGAAGACTTTTACCTGAGATGCCAGTCCACCAGAATCTCAGGAAGTCTTCAATCGAGTTTGCATTACAACGACAACCTAGCAGATTCCCGAAGTAATTCCAAACAGATCTAGCACAATCCCCAGAGATCAACAAGTGAAAGGAGGTTTCGGTGCTGCCAGTTCTGCAGCACCTGCACCTGGAAACGAGTGGGATACCGATTCTCTGACCTTTATTACAACAATTAAGCAAATGCTATTTGCTCAACAAATATTAAATTATCATCACAGTGGTTGATTTCTTATTTGAGTTTAAAATACCACTTCCATTTTGCTAATACATCTAGAATTGGAGTAGAATGGTACACTATAAAATTTAATTTTAATTCTTTTTGAACGACAAGCAAAATAAAGTTAGTTCTAAAAGTACATCACCCTTACTAATTACTAAAGTTACAGGCTATTTTGCAAGTTCATCCCAGTTCCCAAGCCGTGGAAACAGAACAAGGGTTACATAAATAGCAAGAAGTCATATATAATTTTCTCAGAACAATATCAAGACATTTATGTTCTAAAAAGCACAATACCATGTAACTGTTTATTTTGGCAGAGTGAAAGACCTACATGAATTCAGTGTAAAACGGTTTAAAATAACATAAAACCAATGACAATTGATAATACTATCAGCAATTTCAACATACAAAGTTCAGCGCGTACTTAATTTCGATCAGTGTTCTAAAAATAAAGTCTACTAACAATCGAAATACCTGAAACCAATTAATTTCTGTTCGTTTTCATAAATCCAAATTCCATTGTTAAAAAAGGATTCGAACTACAAGAAAAGGGAAAAATAAAATCAATTTTTGACACCTAGATCGTAGGAAATTCAACAACCATTTCAGAAGGGTGAATCCAAATTCAATTGTTAAAAAAATGATTCGAACAACAAAAAGAAAGGGAAAAAGGTAATTTTACATACCTGGATTGTAGAAAATACAACAAATTCGTAGCTGCGATCAAATCTGATAGATCGTTTGTTAACTGGATTGGACGGTGGTAAATCAGAATTTTTTTTGAGAAACGAAAATTGGAATTTGGAGAAGAAATAGGGATACGAGAAGAAATAGGCGTACGACAGAAATAGAATACGAGTGGAAGACGCAAATTTTTTGGGTTGAAGGGTTACGAAATTTGAAAAAGGAGGAGAAATAGGGATGGAGAAGAAAGAGGAACATATGAGAAACAGGGATACGAGAGATAAAATATGAGAGGAAGACGTTTTTTTTTTTTTTTTTGATTTTTGTTTTGGGCAATCACAGTAAGCAAACCTCTCTAACGGTCGGTTTGATTATTAAACACTTAATTTCCTTAAATTTAAACTAATTAACTATTTCATTAAACAATTACGTTGTTAATAAGATTTCACCCGAGCCATTTTACTTCCTGTTCTCTCTACCCATACAAAACGCCCATGCATAACCTTGAACATCACACGTCATATACCCTTCCTCCCACCTACCTGCTTACAATTTTCAAACCAAACCGTGACCCTCCCCTTTTGTTTCATTTCTGATCTTCATTCTACACCCTCCCATAAACATAGTAACCCATGAACGGGTATAGAAACCACCGCAACCCCTCACCGTTGATAGCCGCATATGCCTCCCAACCACCGGAAGTCGATCTGACCTTGCCCAGACCTGCGCCTATCACTCCTCAGTGCTTGCCAGAAGTCTCATCGATCACTGCGCTCTCTATCGCCGGTAATCTCACCAAACCCGCTCGAGCTTCCCAATTCGATTTCTTCTACCATGTTCAACTAAATACAATCGTAGCCGATCAAGTCATAGCCCTCGTTGGGATCTATAATTGTGTAGTTGTGAGCTTCATGATTCGATTCATGAATGAAGAGAAATTTGGAAGGAAAACTGGATTTATTTTAGCCGTTCGTGAGTTTAGGATGGCGGCTTATCTTCAATTGACCAGGAGAAGAGTTTTTGACCAATAATTAGGTTTTGCATCATCTTATATGGAGAACTGGAATGCTTTTAATATTATTTGTGTGCTGCTATTCACACCCCATTTAGACTACTGGCCACCTTTTAAAAAATTAATAAATTGTATTATTTTTGATCTACTTCCTACCACCACATTATTTCACTCAGTCAATAACAGTCGTACTGTCTCTTCTCTTCTCATACAACATAAATTCTCAATTATCAAACCTTAAGCCATGAAAAAAAATTGGCTGAGTAAAGAATGGAAGATAAAGACAAAAAAAAAGTTAGTTTTGTATATCATGCTGCATAATCTATTCTGTTGTTATAGATTTTTTTTAGGGGTTTGTGTTAATTTTTGTAGGAGCTTTCTTTCACCCTTCTCTCTACTTCGAGTTTGAAAGACATTAATTTCAATGACGTTGTAATAGAGAATGACATTGTAAATTATTGAATTTTAGGGTTTTCTTCATACAACAGAATTTATGTGTCAAAATTTACAAAAAAATTCATTTTAATTATTTTTATTTGATTTTTGTAGGAAGATAATGTGAATGACGATAAACTTGATTACTATGTAGATGATAGCAATAGGCTGCAAGATTGGACGTTTGAAATTGCATTGGAATCTTCAAGCTTGTAAAGCGATGGAGAAAATTTTAGGAAGAAAACTTTTTTTTGGAAAGATGAAGAATTAAAGGCAGAGGTGGTAGCCAATTAGAAATTGAATGATTTAGGTGGTGTAAATGAGTAAAGTGACATGTAAAAGAGGTGGCCTTTAGTATAGGTGGCCAGTAGTCTAAACGAGGTGTGAATAGCAACACACTATTATTTTATTAAGCCAAACTTCGCATGAAGAAATGTGTCAAATTATCTACATAAACCTCCCGTTTTTTACAAACAAATATGTAATCCTAGCATAAAAAAATATTCTGGACCCAATGGGATAGGTTTCGTCAAATTCCGAGGTCGTTTGTGAAAAGTCCTTTATAAATATCGATGAAAAATCAAGCATTTAAAATTCCTACTAGTATTACCGTACAACGGTGGAAAAACCGACCGTTAAGGTGTTCAATATGAAATATAAAATTATTTGTTAAAACATATTTAAAATCAGATTTTATTAACAAATTTACAGGATACTTTAAGAGAAAATGGAAGTAATTAAAAAAAAACGGAGATTCAATGTACAAGGTACTTTAAGTTTCAAATTACAGATGTAACCTTCTAAATTTCTCCAAGAAGCTTTTATCTATAACAATCTACACCAGTCTCACTGTTAATAGAAAAAACTAATAAAAATAGACAAAGTAGTTTGTTTAATACATAATTTCAGAAACACTTCTCAATACATACAAACTCTGTGGAAAACAGAGTTCTAAATAATCAAAATTAATTACAAATTCAATACATTTGGACTCAAATTGTCCTAAATTCATTTTAAACCTGCTAATGTTTTTAATTGTAGACATCGAAAGAAATCCAAACCAATTAACTGTTTTGTAAGATCAAAATTATCCGACTCTATGCATAAATAAAAAAGTTTACATAGGAAGTTGAATTTGGGTGTGAGCATCTGACATCCCATTTCAAAATATATACGAAAATGAAAATATAAAATGGTTGTATATTTTATTCCAAAACTAGACATCGGGAAGAAAATGGTATTGCTTGTTTATTACAAAACAACTCAATACACCATCAGTTGATTGTCTATTAGCTGAGTATTTTCATTCAGTGTAAATATATGCAGTAAATCAAATCAAATAAATGAACACACATAGTTGACCAACTCAATCAACTTAACTCAAGAAAGCTATAGGCAGAAAATTATTGATGCATATCTCTGTAACTTACATTTAAAGTTGTAGATATTATATATTGCATAATGCAAATATGTACAATTAGGACAATTGTACAATGGCAAAACACATGATTTGGTACAAACAGCTCATATGCATGCACACCTTATCCTGATTCAGTCTTGCACCATCTTGCTATAAGCATGATTGAATTCCTGGCTATGACCTGCTTTGCACCTTGATCCCTGTGCATGTCCATAGGCATTGCTCTGGGTGCTTGTTGCTCTCAGAACACTTACAATTCCGACCTATTTGTATGTGTGCAATGTGCATATTTACTTATTTAATTTGCCTATGTACTTGTGATTCTGACCCACTTGTATGTGTTTGACTAGTCCAATGTTTGTATATATAACCCATCACATAATTTAGTGTCAGTATGTTTCACACTTCGTGTTGTGTCCTATTATATCAATAATGCTTCTCATGTTAATCCACTTTGCATATATAAAGGTCTAATAAATTATACCCTTTGGGCATGTTAATATGATATCCTTCACCTGCACATACCTTATGCATGTTTAGGCTTTTGCAAGTTGTCATTTTCAATAACAAAAGATGTAAACCACACAAGTTTACTTCCTTAAACTTTCAAGAAAAACATGCTTTAGAAACCAGGTTCCTTTATGCTGGGATGCATCGTGCGATTGCTGGTGGCAACAGCCTATGCTATTACGGGTGGTGGCAGTAGTCCATCGCCACCGCTGATGGTGGTAGCAGACTATTACCACTGCTGCTGCTTGCAGCAACTCTCTTTACTACTTTTTTCCTTTGCTTTACTCTCCACTAATAATGGAACAACTAAATGATATAAGAACTAACACAATTTTAGACTAAAATAGAACAAACTTTAATTATAAATAAATTCCATTGGCATACCATAACTCTATGACTTTCGAAAATGTCAATTGTTATCCATCGAGTCAGAGGCCTACCACATCAATATTCGTTAAAGGGTGATTTATCAGTAAATTTCAGAAAAAGGTTTGTTAGCTCTTTAGTCTTCAAATTTTTTACCTCTAATTTCTAAATAAATGAATGTTTTAATTTATTTTTAAATAAAAGTCTACATGGAGCCATATTCGCCCAAAATCTCCTAATGTTAATTGGTTGAATTTATTTAGGATAATTCGTGTACTCCAAAAATGTCCCTACACACTCTTGTGGCAAGCTCCGGCGGCTTAAACACTAATGAGTAAAGACAGGATATCAAAATGAGACAGTAATGTAGTCTTAATATGTAAATTGTACGTGAATCGACCTAAGGACATTAAGAAATATTTGAAAGACAATAAACAACAAATTCTCTATGCTGCAAATAAATCATTTGGGTCTCAATTATTGTTTTATGCAGTTTGTTGAACGGACAAACGATAGAATGATGCTGTCCCATTTCCACAAATTATTTCCCAAGTCAGTTTCAACTTTAGCATCTAAAATGTACAAAAATTCAAGAGCAGGGTAGAAACATTTTTGTTTAGTTTCAACTTTAGCTTCCGTTTGATAACTAAACATAAACTAAACAAAGCTACAATATGTTACAAAAAAAACTAAACAAAAATGAAAACCATGTTCTTTGGAAGAAAAAGGGCAAGGAAAAGGGGAAAAAACAACGAAATTACAGGATTTCGAAATAAACTTTGGATCAAACAAAGCTACAATATGTATAACATCAAAATATTTTACAAAACAATAACAAATATATTCTCTTAACTTTGTAAGACAATGGATGATAATCTATGAGCTAAAACATTCGGATTGGAATAATGACAACTTATAACAAACATAGCTCGTTTAGAACATTGTTTCAAATCGTTTTAATGAAATGACAAAAATTGTTTCGTTGCAACTCAACTTTGAATCATAGTTTCAAATTAGAAAGTGACTTTAGAGG
This sequence comes from Allium sativum, assembly GCA_030737875.1. Taxonomy (NCBI): domain Eukaryota; kingdom Viridiplantae; phylum Streptophyta; class Magnoliopsida; order Asparagales; family Amaryllidaceae; genus Allium; species Allium sativum. Next base: position 142,966,259 of record CM060921.1, on the reverse strand, counting down.
ATTGTAGACTTTTAACGACAAATTCTCTTCTCTTCTAGTGCTATAATAAATCAATACACTAAATCAAAATTTGACTAACAAAAACCAAATCAAAAATAATGAGAGAAAAAATTAGAGACTATGCTTGCATTGAAGGAGACTGACAAAAAAATACCACATACAATTAAGAATCACTTTTTATCGAGATTTGAAACAATCAAAACTCATACGTGGATAATAAATCAGTACACTAAATTTAAAATTTGACATCCAGAAAGTGATTTGAACTTTAAAAAACAAAAAAAGGTTGATACCTGGATTGAAGGATGTTCAACAAAATCGTAGATCTGATGAATGTGTAATGTAAATTTGAGATCATTTGCGGGTTAGGGTTCGGGAGGCGGGTTATTGTGTGAAATGGTGGGCTCAGAGGGTTAGCGACAAGTTAGGATTTGGAAGGCGGTTTGGAAAGTGAATTAGAAGAAGTAAAACAAAAAAGAACGGATTTTAGGGATTGAAAGTTTCTGATTGAAAGAGATGGAAGGAAAATACTCCGCTAGAAAGATGTACGGAAGGAAAAGCGGACGATAAAGAAAAGGAGCCCAGAAAATAGCGAAAGAACACGAAGGCCTGTTTTTTGGCTTCAGAGAAATCCATTTTGGCCAAGTGACAGTAAGCAAACCTCCCTAATGGTCGGTTTGATAATTACAGAAAAAATCCAAAAAATGTGAGACCTTGACATTTTACTAGATTTCTTCCTAACGGATCCAATGAATCTTGTTTCGTTAAATTTGGAGTTTGTTTGTCCAGTCGTTTATTCGTTTAAAGTTACCCCTGTCTAAATAACATAAGCGATTAATCAAAAACAAAGACGTTTTTGGCCACCGAAGTCACATACGATATCGATTTGCCACGAAATTTGATTTTCTTACAATAATTTGAAAATACGGTTCCAATGAAACTAATTTTATTGAGAACAGAGACTGTTTGAAAAATGACTATTTTTAACGCTATAAAAATATTACATAAATATTATTTAAATTCGGAACAATCCAAATAAAAATAAAAATAATTTATTATCATCATATCCGTCCAAATAAAATTACCATATAGTTATACAACTCGATATCGACAATTTCGAGTCAAGACAGTGTCCAAATTATTTTAAAACCCTATTATTTCAATATATAAACGTTATATTTTAATAACGATTTCTATAGCGACTATTTTAAATTTTGAATTGGACATAACTAACAATCTATATAACGAAATCTAAATTTTTCTCTTCCATATGAAAATTATAATCAACTAGATTCCAACGGTCCTTGTTTTACAGAAATCCGACTTATGACGGATCCTATATATTCAATTTAAGCTAAAAATGCAATATTACGAACTGCCGCGCCATTTCGAGCTCGATTTATATTATATATATAAATTTAACATTCAAACTTCGTTATATAATCAAAATATATATTTTAAATCCATTTAAAATTCTAAATCAATATTTAAAATAATAAATTAATTAAATATTTGACTACAAAAAATACGGGACATTACAATGGCTCTAGCTTATAACTGTCTCGATGCAAGCTTCTTCTTAGTCGCATCGTCAATTCCCAAGTCTCCAAAGATACTAATACAAGTATCAAGCCATCTTTGAATCTTCAGTTGATCTTGTCTCTTTAAACAGTTTTCCCACCAAGAGCAATGAAGTCCTTGCATAGCTTTGCGAAGTCAACCACCCTTGGTACCTGCACTTGAACACCAACATCTACATGGCTGCTCCTGAAGTGGGTACCCTCCTCATGTTCACTGCCATCATAGCCTCAAACATAGCTGGGTAATCTGGTATACCGCCATCACACCCTTCAGGAACATTCTCCTCCCTAACAGTGTGTCTCGACGATCGACAACCCATTCTAAATTTGAAAAATAGAATGATTAACCCACTTCCGAGAAAAATTGCAATGGAGTTCAAGCGCTATTATACTATACACTAATATATATAATATACATCCATCAAAAATCTACAAATACGTCTCTCATACGTCATTACCTCTTTGATCCTTGGCTAAAATCGATAACCAGAGCTCTTGTACCAAATGTGATGACCGCCCATAAATCCTGCACTTAACAAGGGAAATAATGCACTGAAGACGTGCCAGGCGCTATGGACGATCACCGAGGTAGATAAACACAAGAGGAACCTGTTGTAAAACTCATAGCGCAAGGAAAAAGTATAATAGAACATATACAACAACCAATAATAGTGAAGCAGAATAGATCAGAATCTTAAACTTTTCCATATCACCATGAAAATATCCATACAACCTTGGATAACACTATAAGATTCTGTACAATAAGCATCACTACAAACACTCAGAGAATACATCAAACAACGGAAACAACAAATACTAGAGATTAGAAATAATACGCCAGCCTCCAGCTCATCATCACACAACAGTATCATCCTCACCAAGATCACCTACTTGTTATCTGCTATTCAGCCTGTCCATCCAACACATGGATGAAAAACCCAAGGTAATAAGAGAGAGACATAAAACCTTGACTCATACAACAGTTTAGTGAACGATAAAACAACTATCTAACATCATCAACAAAGTATATGAGAATAGGTAGATTAATCAACATGTAACATCCCAGATTTTCGGTTATTTAAATTGGAATATTTAAATTAGTTATATATATTATATTGGTAATATAATGGATTCTACATCAAATTTATTTTTATAAATTGGAGTTCGAATTTATATATTTATAATATAATTAAAACGAGCTCGAAACGACGCTGCAGTTCGTAATATTTAATTTTGAACTTCAACTGAATATACCAGATCCGATATAAGTCGAATTTCTGTGAAACAAGAACCGCTTGAATCCAGGGGATTATATTTTTCTAATGTAAGAGAAAAATCGAGATTTCATCGTATAGATTGTGAGTTACGTTCAAATCAAATTTTCAGAAAATCGCTATAGAATCGTTTATAAACCATAACGATATTTTAATATAATTAAATATTGGTTTCGAATTTGGATGAGATCTTTGAGGCGTAGTTATAATTTAATTTTTCGAATTTTACTGAAATTTTTAATTGGGGAAATACGTCACTTTTTATTTGGAGTATTCTTCACCTATATCAGCAGTTTGGGGTTTCACAATATAAGTTAACCTACCGTTATTATTATATTTTTGGAATCGTGGGACACTGCTCGTTACAACAGTATTTTTGTTTTTGTCCATAGTCAATCATTAGTGAGTGGAATTTTTCGTAACAAATACCTTACAAATCTAACCATACAAAACAAGTTTGCATCAACTTTTGAAATGACAATACAGGCACACCATATATACATTTAATACACGACGACCTATGTGTATATTCCTTCAGGGAGAAATGACAATACATGCACACCATATATACATTTAATACATGACAATACATGCACACCATATATACATTTAATACACGACGACCTATGTGTATATTATACACGACGACCAATGTGTATATGGGGCTGTGCATATCAGTGAGGGGTTTCCACTTTAGGACGTGATGCATCCTACTGTGGGGTCGGCACAAAGTATCTATGGAGTAGGGAGCTGATCGATTAGGGTAGTTGTTAGGGTACATTTGGACATATGCCCTAAGTCTAACACCTTATAGTGGAAGGTATCATCTCATTTTGGTTGTACTAGTAATAGTGCAGAGTAACCACTAGAAGCATTTACATCTTATCCTGCCTACCTCGTCACACCTACCATTTATGTAGTGATCTCTCTTATCCACTTTATATGTCTGTCATGCTACTTTTATTTATTTACTTGCTAAAAGTCACTAGACTCGCCAGACTTAATGTCTGACCCTCTTGTTTCTCCTCCTTTCTTTCGTTCTCCATCCCAAGGTTCTCAGGGAGGAAACACTCAGGCTTAGTCAGGACTCAGATATCATCTTGCTAGAGCTGCTTTCGAAGTTCGGCTCAAGTTTTATCTCTACTATGGCTTTGTCTCTTTTAATTGGGAAATTATGTTTTCTTTTAAGTATTTATGTACTCTGATGTTAAAAGACAGAAGTTATGTTGTTGTAATGGTTTTTGAGTCTCATGGTATCTTGAACCATGCTATATGATTTGTGATTGAAACAAAAATAAATTTCCGCTGCTATCTTATTTATGTCTGTCTTGTAAAATTCTGTGTCTATTTAGCTATAACGCTTCACGAAACTTAATGCATTCCCTTTGTGAGTGACATTAACGGATGTGGGTTTTCACAAAAAATTTGAAATAGTACTTACAATTTCCAGAGTACAACGGACATTCAATTCATTTATACAGTTATAACAGTCTATCCTCATTTACAGCAAACAATGAAATAATATATATATATATATATAATACGTCTGATCTCCTCTAGCTCGTCTCTTGGAATTGTGTATCCCAATTCGATTTCTTCTACCATGTTCAACTAAATACAATCGTAGCCAATCAAGTCATAGCCCTCGTTGGGATCTATAATTGTGTAGTTGTGAGCTTCATGATTCGATTCATGAATGAAGAGAAATTTGGAAGGAAAACTGGATTTATTTTAGCCGTTCATGAGTTTAGGGTGGCGGCTTATCTTCAGTTGACCAGGAGAAGAGTTTTTGACCAATAATTAGGTTTTGCATCATCTTATATGGAGAACTGGAATGCTTTTAATATTATTTGTGTGCTGCTATTCACACCCCATTTAGACTACTGGCCACCTTTTAAAAAATTAATAAATTGTATTATTTTTGATCTACTTCCTACCACCACATTATTTCACTCAGTCAATAACAGTCGTACTGTCTCTTCTCTTCTCATACAACATAAATTCTCAATTATCAAACCTTAAGCCATGAAAAAAAATTGGCTGAGTAAAGAATGGAAGATAAAGACAAAAAAAAAGTTAGTTTTGTATATCATGCTGCATAATCTATTCTGTTGTTATAGATTTTTTTAGGGGTTTGTGTTAATTTTTGTAGGAGCTTTCTTTCACCCTTCTCTCTACTTCGAGTTTGAAAGACATTAATTTCAATGACGTTGTAATAGAGAATGACATTGTAAATTATTGAATTTTAGGGTTTTCTTCGTACAACAGAATTTATGTGTCAAAATTTACAAAAAAATTCATTTTAATTATTTTTATTTGATTTTTGTAGGAAGATAATGTGAATGACGATAAACTTGATTACTATGTAGATGATAGCAATAGGCTGCAAGATTGGACGTTTGAAATTGCATTGGAATCTTCAAGCTTGTAAAGCGATGGAGAAAATTTTAGGAAGAAAACTTTTTTTTGGAAAGATGAAGAATTAAAGGCAGAGGTGGTAGCCAATTAGAAATTGAATGATTTAGGTGGTGTAAATGCGTAAAGTGACATGTAAAAGAGGTGGCCTTTAGTATAGGTGGCCAGTAGTCTAAATGAGGTGTGAATAGCAACACACTATTATTTTATTAAGCCAAACTTCGCATGAAGAAATGTGTCAAATTATCTACATAAACCTCCCGTTTTTTACAAACAAATATGTAATCCTAGCATAAAAAAATATTCCAGACCCAATGGGATAGGTTTCGTCGAATTCCGAGGTCGTTTGTGAAAAGTCCTTTATAAATATCGATGAAAAATCAAGCATTTAAAATTCCTACTAGTATTACCGTACAACGGTGGAAAAACCGACCGTTAAGGTGTTCAATATGAAATATAAAATTATTTGTTAAAACATATTTAAAATCAGATTTTATTAACAAATTTACAGGATACTTTAAGAGAAAATGGGAGTAATTAAAAAAAACGGAGATTCAATGTACAAGGTACTTTAAGTTTCAAATTACAGATGTAACCTTCTAAATTTCTCCAAGAAGCTTTTATCTATAAAAATCTACACCAGTCTCACTGTTAATAGAAAAAACTAATAAAAATAGACAAAGTAGTTTGTTTAATACATAATTTCAGAAACACTTCTCAATACATACAAACTCTGTGGAAAACAGAGTTCTATATAATCAAAATTAATTACAAATTCAATACATTTGGACTCAAATTGTCCTAAATTCATTTTAAACCTGCTAATGTTTTTAATTGTAGACATCGAAAAAAATCCAAACCAATTAACTGTTTTGTAAGATCAAAATTATCCGACTCTATGCATAAAATAAAAAAGTTTACATAGGAAGTTGAATTTGGGTGTGAGCATCTGACATCCCATTTCAAAATATATACGAAAATGAAAATATAAAATGGTTGTATATTTTATTCCAAAACTGGACATTGGAAAGAAAATGGTATTGCTTGTTTATTACAAAACAACTCAATACACCATCAGTTGATTGTCTATTAGCTGAGTATTTTCATTCAGTGTAAATATATGCAGTAAATCAAATCAAATAAATGAACACACATAGTTGACCAACTCAATCAACTTAACTCAAGAAAGCTATGGGCAGAAAATTGTTGATGCTTATCTCTGTAACTTACATTTAAAGTTGTAGATATTATATATTGCATAATGCAAATATGTACAATTAGGACAATTGTACAATGGCAAAACACATGATTTGGTACAAACAGCTCATATGCATGCACACCTTATCCTGATTCAGTCTTGCACCATCTTGCTATAAGCATGATTGAATTCCTGGCTATGACCTGCTTTGCACCTTGATCCCTATGCATGTCCATAGGCGTTGCTCTGGGTGCTTGTTGCTCTCAGAACACTTACAATTCCGACCTATTTGTATGTGTGCAATGTGCATATTTACTTAATTAATTTGCCTATGTACTTGTGATTCTGACCCACTTGTATGTGTTTGACTAGTCCAATGTTTGTATATATAACCCATCACATAATTTAGTGTCAGTATGTTTCACACTTCGTGTTGTGTCCTATTATATCAATAATGCTTCTCATGTTAATCCACTTTGCATATATAAAGGTCTAATAAATTATACCCTTTGGGCATGTTAATATGATATCCTTCACCTGCACATACCTTATGCATGTTTAGGCTTTTGCAAGTTGTCATTTTCAATAACAAAAGACGTAAACCACACAAGTTTACTTCCTTAAACTTTCAAGAAAAACATGCTTTAGAAACCAGGTTCCTTTATGCTGGGATGCATCGTGCGATTGCTGGTGGCAACAGCCTACGCTATTACGGGTGGTGGCAGTAGTCCATCGCCACCGCTGATGGTGGTAGCAGACTATTACGGCTGCTGCCGCTTGCAGCAACTCTCTTTACTACTTTTTTTCCTTTGCTTTACTCTCCACTAATAATGGAACAACTAAATGATATAAGAACTAACACAATTTTAGACTAAAATAGAACAAACTTTAATTATAAATAAATTCCATTGGCATACCATAACTCTATGACTTTCGAAAATGTCAATTGTTATCCATCGAGTCAGAGGCCTACCACATCAATATTCGTTAAAGGGTGATTTATCAGTAAATTTCAGAAAAAGGTTTGTTAGCTCTTTAGTCTTCAAATTTTTTACCTCTAATTTCTAAATAAATGAATGTTTTAATTTATTTTTAAATAAAAGTCTACATGGAGCCATATTCGCCCAAAATCTCCTAATGTTAATTGGTTGAATTTATTTAGGATAATTCGTGTACTCCAAAAATGTCCCTACACACTCTTGTGGCAAGCTCCGGCGGCTTAAACACTAATGAGTAAAGACAGGATATCAAAACGAGACAGTAATGTAGTCTTAATATGTAAATTGTACGTGAATCGACCTGAGGACATTAAGAAATATTTGAAAGACAATAAACAACAAATTCTCTATGCTGCAAATAAATCATTTGGGTCTCAATTATTGTTTTATGCAGTTTGTAGAATGAACAAACGATAGAATGATGCTGTCCCATTTCCACAAATTATTTCCCAAGTCAGTTTCAACTTTAGCATCTAAAATGTACAAAAATTCAAGAGCAGGGTAGAAACATTTTTGTTTAGTTTCAACTTTAGCTTCCGTTTGATAACCAAACATAAACTAAACAAAGCTACAATATGTTACAAAAAAACTAAACAAAAATGAAAACCATGTTCTTTGGAAGAAAAAGGGCAAGGAAAAGGGGAAAAAACAACGAAATTACAGGATTTCGAAATAAACTTTGGATCAAACAAAGCTACAATATGTATAACATCAAAATATTTTACAAAACAATAACAAATATATTCTCTTAACTTTGTAAGACAATGGATGATAATCTATGAGCTAAAACATTCGGATTGGAATAATGACAACTTATAACAAACATAGCTCGTTTAGAACATTGTTTCAAATCGTTTTAATGAAATGACAAAAACTGTTTCGTTGCAACTCAACTTTGAATCATAGTTTCAAATTAGAAAGTGACTTTAGAGGATTGTAGACTTTTAACGACAAATTCTCTTCTCTTCTAGTGCTATAATAAATCAATACACTAAATCAAAATTTGACTAACAAAAACCAAATAAAAAATAATGAGAGAAAAAATTAGAGACTATGCTTGCATTGAAGGAGGCTGACAAAAAAATACCACATACAATTAAGAATCACTTTTTATCGAGATTTGAAACAATCAAAACTCATACGTGGATAATAAATCAGTACACTAAATTTAAAATTTGACATCCAGAAAGTGATTTGAACTTTAAAAAACAAAAAAAGGTTGATACCTGGATTGAAGGATGTTCAACAAAATCGTAGATCTGATGAATGTGTAATGTAAATTTGAGATCATTTGCGGGTTAGGGTTCGGGAGGCGGGTTATTGTGTGAAATGGTAGGCTCAGAGGGTTAGCGACAAGTTAGGATTTGGAAGGCGGTTTGGAAAGTGAATTAGAAGAAGTAAAACAAAAAAGAACGGATTTTAGGGATTGAAAGTTTCTGATTGAAAGAGATGGAAGGAAAATACTCCGCTAGAAAGATGTACGGAAGGAAAAGCGGACGATAAAGAAAAGGAGCCCAGAAAATAGCGAAAGAACACGAAGGCCTGTTTTTTGGCTTCAGAGAAATCCATTTTGGCCAAGTGACAGTAAGCAAACCTCCCTAATGGTCGGTTTGATAATTACAGAAAAAATCCAAAAAATGTGAGACCTTGACATTTTACTAGATTTCTTCCTAACGGATCCAATGAATCTTGTTTCGTTAAATTTGGAGTTTGTTTGTCCAGTCGTTTATTCGTTTAAAGTTACCCCTGTCTAAATAACATAAGCGATTAATCAAAAACAAAGACGTTTTTGGCCACCGAAGTCACATACGATATCGATTTGCCACGAAATTTGATTTTCTTACAATAATTTGAAAATACGGTTCCAATGAAACTAATTTTATTGAGAACAGAGACTGTTTGAAAAATGACTATTTTTAACGCTATAAAAATATTACATAAATATTATTTAAATTCGGAACAATCCAAATAAAAATAAAAATAATTTATTATCATCATATCCGTCCAAATAAAATTACCATATAGTTATACAACTCGATATCGACAATTTCGAGTCAAGACAGTGTCCAAATTATTTTAAAACCCTATTATTTCAATATATAAACGTTATATTTTAATAACGATTTCTATAGCGACTATTTTAAATTTTGAATTGGACATAACTAACAATCTATATAACGAAATCTAAATTTTTCTCTTCCATATGAAAATTATAATCAACTAGATTCCAACGGTCCTTGTTTTACAGAAATCCGACTTATGACGGATCCTATATATTCAATTTAAGCTAAAAATGCAATATTACGAACTGCCGCGCCATTTCGAGCTCGATTTATATTATATATATAAATTTAACATTCAAACTTCGTTATATAATCAAAATATATATTTTAAATCCATTTAAAATTCTAAATCAATATTTAAAATAATAAATTAATTAAATATTTGACTACAAAAAATACGGGACATTACAATGGCTCTAGCTTATAACTGTCTCGATGCAAGCTTCTTCTTAGTCGCATCGTCAATTCCCAAGTCTCCAAAGATACTAATACAAGTATCAAGCCATCTTTGAATCTTCAGTTGATCTTGTCTCTTTAAACAGTTTTCCCACCAAGAGCAATGAAGTCCTTGCATAGCTTTGCGAAGTCAACCACCCTTGGTACCTGCACTTGAACACCAACATCTACATGGCTGCTCCTGAAGTGGGTACCCTCCTCATGTTCACTGCCATCATAGCCTCAAACATAGCTGGGTAATCTGGTATACCGCCATCACACCCTTCAGGAACATTCTCCTCCCTAACAGTGTGTCTCGACGATCGACAACCCATTCTAAATTTGAAAAATAGAATGATTAACCCACTTCCGAGAAAAATTGCAATGGAGTTCAAGCGCTATTATACTATACACTAATATATATAATATACATCCATCAAAAATCTACAAATACGTCTCTCATACGTCATTACCTCTTTGATCCTTGGCTAAAATCGATAACCAGAGCTCTTGTACCAAATGTGATGACCGCCCATAAATCCTGCACTTAACAAGGGAAATAATGCACTGAAGACGTGCCCGGCGCTATGGACGATCACCGAGGTAGATAAACACAAGAGGAACCTGTTGTAAAACTCATAGCGCAAGGAAAAAGTATAATAGAACATATACAACAACCAATAATAGTGAAGCAGAATAGATCAGAATCTTAAACTTTTCCATATCACCATGAAAATATCCATACAACCTTGGATAACACTATAAGATTCTGTACAATAAGCATCACTACAAACACTCAGAGAATACATCAAACAACGGAAACAACAAATACTAGAGATTAGAAATAATACGCCAGCCTCCAGCTCATCATCACACAACAGTATCATCCTCACCAAGATCACCTACTTGTTATCTGCTATTCAGCCTGTCCATCCAACACATGGATGAAAAACCCAAGGTAATAAGAGAGAGACATAAAACCTTGACTCATACAACAGTTTAGTGAACGATAAAACAACTATCTAACATCATCAACAAAGTATATGAGAATAGGTAGATTAATCAACATGTAACATCCCAGATTTTCGGTTATTTAAATTGGAATATTTAAATTAGTTATATATATTATATTGGTAATATAATGGATTCTACATCAAATTTATTTTTATAAATTGGAGTTCGATATATTTATAATATAATTAAAACGAGCTCGAAACGACGTTGCAGTTCGTAATATTTAATTTTGAACTTCAACTGAATATACCAGATCCGATATAAGTCGAATTTCTGTGAAACAAGAACCGCTTGAATCCAGGGGATTATATTTTTCTAATGTAAGAGAAAAATCGAGATTTCATCGTATAGATTGTGAGTTACGTTCAAATCAAATTTTCAGAAAATCGCTATAGAATCGTTTATAAACCATAACGATATTTTAATATAATTAAATATTGGTTTCGAATTTGGATGAGATCTTTGAGGCGTAGTTATAATTTAATTTTTCGAATTTTACTGAAATTTTTAATTGGGGAAATACGTCACTTTTTATTTGGAGTATTCTTCACCTATATCAGCAGTTTGGGGTTTCACAATATAAGTTAACCTACCGTTATTATTATATTTTTGGAATCGTGGGACACTGCTCGTTACAACAGTATTTTTGTTTTTGTCCATAGTCAATCATTAGTGAGTGGAATTTTTCGTAACAAATACCTTACAAATCTAACCATACAAAACAAGTTTGCATCAACTTTTGAAATGACAATACAGGCACACCATATATACATTTAATACACGACGACCTATGTGTATATTCCTTCAGGGAGAAATGACAATACATGCACACCATATATACATTTAATACATGACAATACATGCACACCATATATACATTTAATACACGACGACCTATGTGTATATTATACACGACGACCTATGTGTATATGGGGCTGTGCATATCAGTGAGGGGTTTCCACTTTAGGACGTGATGCATCCTACTGTGGGGTCGGCACAAAGTATCTACGGAGTAGGGAGCTGATCGATTATGGTAGTTGTTAGGGTACATTTGGACATATGCCCTAAGTCTAACACCTTATAGTGGAAGGTATCATCTCATTTTGGTTGTACTAGTAATAGTGCAGAGTAACCACTAGAAGCATTTACATCTTATCCTGCCTACCTCGTCACACCTACCATTTATGTAGTGATCTCTCTTATCCACTTTATATGTCTGTCATGCTACTTTTATTTATTTACTTGCTAAAAGTCACTAGACTCGCCAGACTTAATGTCTGACCCTCTTGTTTCTCCTCCTTTCTTTCGTTCTCCATCCCAAGGTTCTCAGGGAGGAAACACTCAGGCTTAGTCAGGACTCAGATATCATCTTGCTAGAGCTGCTTTCGAAGTTCGGCTCAAGTTTTATCTCCACTATGGCTTTGTCTCTTTTAATTGGGAAATTATGTTTTCTTTTAAGTATTTATGTACTCTGATGTTAAAAGACAGAAGTTATGTTGTTGTAATGGTTTTTGAGTCTCATGGTATCTTGAACCATGCTATATGATTTGTGATTGAAACAAAAATAAATTTCCGCTGCTATCTTATTTATGTCTGTCTTGTAAAATTCTGTGTCTATTTAGCTATAACGCTTCACGAAACTTAATGCATTCCCTTTGTGAGTGACATTAACGGATGTGGGTTTTCACAAAAAATTTGAAATAGTACTTACAATTTCCAGAGTACAACGGACATTCAATTCATTTATACAGTTATAACAGTCTATCCTCATTTACAGCAAACAATGAAATAATATATATATATATAATACGTCTGATCTCCTCTAGCTCGTCTCTTGGAATTGTGTATCCCAATTCGATTTCTTCTACCATGTTCAACTAAATACAATCGTAGCCAATCAAGTCATAGCCCTCGTTGGGATCTATAATTGTGTAGTTGTGAGCTTCATGATTCGATTCATGAATGAAGAGAAATTTGGAAGGAAAACTGGATTTATTTTAGCCGTTCATGAGTTTAGGGTGGCGGCTTATCTTCAGTTGACCAGGAGAAGAGTTTTTGACCAATAATTAGGTTTTGCATCATCTTATATGGAGAACTGGAATGCTTTTAATATTATTTGTGTGCTGCTATTCACACCCCATTTAGACTACTGGCCACCTTTTAAAAAATTAATAAATTGTATTATTTTTGATCTACTTCCTACCACCACATTATTTCACTCAGTCAATAACAGTCGTACTGTAAAGACCCGCAACCTCCCCGTAAAGGAAAGCGTCGGATAGTTCGAGAACAAACCACAACAGAACGCATACAGAAGAACATTTCATTGTATATTACAACAATGCATCAGATTACAAGAATATACAGAGTATAAATGAATATCACACAGAAATATCAGAGATTTAAATTACATTTAAATACATAGCAGCGGAAAATAATACAATACACAACTAGAATGAGATATACGGATACAAAGCTTTCCGGATATCGTTCCAGCTGTAACCCAGGATCCTGTGAATATAAATCTGCAAAACCGAAACTACTAGCTGCCCGTGTCAAAATAAGGGCACCCAGAGTTTAGGTTAAAACAATAAACTCCAGGTCAGTCATGTGACTGGTGTGAGAACTAAAACAGTTATTAATCTTTATTTTTAAATCATTAGGTAAATCAAGGGACCACGCCGTATAACACGGAACGGGTTTCCTCCCAAGAATACCAGTGCATAAAACAAACAGCGCAATGCTAAATAAAGAAAAATGAAGCTGTTATAAGACCCAGGTCCTATCACACAATGCAACGCAAGCCGGGGGATAGGGTTTTTACCTTATAACAGCCAAAGAATGCTTGATACGTTTAAAACAAATCATTTGATACTATTATAAGTGTATAGTTTATAAAACAACTTCAAATCATAAGTATCAATCATAGGCGGCATGAATGCCCCATACCACTATGTCGCCATATATAGGTTTACAAATAAAACCGCAAATGTCACGTATTTGGAAATTGGATTTCCATCTATGAACCGAGGCAAAAGATAGTCCTCAACCGATTCGAGACTGCCTAGTCCGAGTCTCAGGATCAGAGCTCGAGTGACCCTTGGATCGTCAGGGCCGGTCCACACGGAGTGGATTAAAATGCCTGAACATGCGTTTCTCCGCCCTATGGGGCGTAAACGAGCCAACTAAATGACTCCATCGGTTCGAGAACGACCGATCAATCCGAGGCGCCTCGCAACAGCAACAACCACATAAGTCAAACTCGTCAGGGCGTGTAAAACCACTGACGCCACTTCTAACTAGGAAGAAACGCATGCCCTCCCTGAGGTCCGTCTCCCGTTTTTGGTTCATACCTGGTGTGAAACACGCGAGGTAAACGTTACACAAAGCTACGCCACAAAGGCCGTGCTTTGATCATCACCACAAGACTTTGCTTTTCAACAGAAGCCTTGATCATTTGCATCTTAGCATGCCACACAGGCAAACCATCCTATGCAACCGATATCAGTCACACAGAATGAAATCCGATGTCAGACACACAGTCCATTTACAAGTCCGTTCTGGGTCTGAACGAAACCGGAGGCACCTAGTACCCCGCATATCCATCGATCTCCAAGTACGTCTGGACGATCACTAACTGTTTCCATCTTCTTGGGTGTACAGCCCAATCAAGATCATCAGTTATCACCCAAACGACGTGAAGACCTCCGGTCTTCGACCATCGTCTTCATCTTCGACTTATCGTCGTATCAGTTATTCAGAATGGGATAAACCCGGTCTTTCCGAATAACTCGCGTATATTTTAAATAAGTGTTACACAAACACAACATACGCCTCATTCCAATTCATTAGTCACTAACCGTAAATTAATCAAGAGAATAATTCCCCAAATATTAACCCCGAAGGCCGAAACCAACATCAGATCAATATCCAGAAAACCATTCTGCTTGGCTAACCGACAGTTAGTTTCTAAATTTCACGTTCAAATCTAATTAAAGATTTAACTATCGCCTGGAGCAAAACTGGTGATACTCCATTCTCGATCTTTTCAATCTAATTAAAGATTCATTAAAACTCCACTTAGTTTTAATCTGTGACTGGGTTAAAGAATCAGTGTCATTTAAAACACGGTTCACGATAAACCCAAAAATCAATATCAATTCAATTCCAATTAAATATCATTTAATTGGTACACTTCATTAAATCTAAATAAAAAGATTTAATCTCTTCTCAACTGGGTTCAAGAACAGTGTTAGTGAAGACACCATTCACGACAAACCCAAATCACATTCATTAATTATCGGGTTAAAGAACAAGTGTTATTTAAAACACTGTTCACGATAAACCCAAAAATCAATATCAATTCAATTCCAATTAAATATCATTTAATTGGTACACTTCATTAAATCTAAATAAAAGATTTAATCTTTTCTCAACTGGGTTCAAGAACAGTGTTAGTGAAGACACCATTCACGACAAACCCAAATCACATTCGATATTCAATACAAGGCTCTGAATAGAAAATATATCGGCTTATATTCAATATCGAATTCTACGACTAACAAATGTCGTATTGGAAATAACGATACAAATATATATCTTTCAAATTTCCATAACAACACCTGTAATATCACGAATTCCAACATCGAAATATTCCGAAGACAATTTCGATTCAACTCCACTCCAATGCAATCATTGGAAATTTTGGTTATTTTCAAAACCATTTCAAATTCAATTTATTTATTTAAAAATAAATAGAATTATAATTCTAGTTCAAAACTAGTTCATTTCGATAAAAATCTATTTTTATCTTTTCAAATATGGAGTTTTTCATCCCAAACTTTCACAAATCATTTCTTATGATTTTACACAAATTATTACTATTTTTAATAATTTTATCAAGGCCCGTACAGTCGATTTCCATTAACGGCCATCGAACTGCACTTACAGCGACCTTTTTCGAATTTGATTTGGACGTATCTCCAAATCCAACCGTTAGATTTCAAATTTCTAACATTCATTAGAAAGCTCTTTTCGATACGAACCCAACGGTTCCGGTTTTAGGAGAATCCGACGGTCGGATCTCCCGTAATGTCCGTTTGAAATAAATGGTCGAAATTCACGAACTGCCGCGGCGCGGCGCGTTCTATTCAGGCCATTATATTATATATAAAATATATATAATATATATTTCGTCGATTTCTATTTAAAACGAATTATATAAATAGTTTTGAATTCGTTTCAAAAACATTTCAACTTCCATTTCAATTCAAAGCAAAATTGAATTCTTCTTTATAGATTCGTTTCAAAATTCATTTCTATTCAATTCAAATTTCAATTCAATTTGAATTCGCTTTCAATTCACTTTCAATTCAATTCGAATTCGTTTTCAATTCAATTCATTTCGAAATCGTTTTCAATTCAATTCATTTCGAAATCGTTTTCAATTCAATTCATTTCGAAATCGTTTTCAATTCAATTCATTCCGAAATCGTTTTCAATTCAATTCATTTCGAAATCGTTTTCAATTCAATTTGAATTCGTTTTCAATTCATTTCATTTCGAAATCGTTTTTAAAATCGATATAAATATCGTTCACGTCAAAATGGCGTCAATCTAATCAACACGGCTTCATATATTCCTTTATTTTCAAATATTCTATTTCAAATATTTCTTTTTCAAATATTTCTTTTTCAAAACTGGAATGAGGCCCAATCAATTACCATATAAAATTAATTATATGGATTTTCATACAACACATGTATATAATAGCATTAAAAATAATCAACCATCAACCAAAGTGCACTACACTGTATAAGCATCAAATATAGATATTCAACGCTTATAACAGCCTGTCAATCAATCGATCGACATATTTAATCAATCAGGATGAGTGAACTTCAAATTTCATCCTAACACCCGTGTGGGGTTTCAAACAATCAAACACATATTTTATTTGTGCAGTTAGGCGATGTGTAAAATTTATCGACCCAATCAGCGTCATTCAAATAGGTGTACATAAACAAACCGTCTGGTTTATAAATGAATATTTATTTATTCACTTCACTATTTTCATATTCACGTTAAAAATTATATTTTTAACGATAAAACATTTTATTTCAACCTATGAATTTCTATTCAATTCATTTATTCAATAAAATGATATTTTTATTTTTCTAACATATTTTAGAAAATTTCGGCGGCATAACGGCACGATACTAGAAACGGGACGAGGCCTAGCCTTATCCCCGGTCTAGTGAAGGCCCACGCCATTCACACATCAATCAAATCAATTCGTTATGCAAACCACAAAACTTGGAGTAAGAGTCTAACCTAGCCTTACTCCTTCGCCTTATAACGGCGCACGTCTAATCCTAACCAATTTATCGATTCGATTTTTCACACCACAAACCACATTCAAACCAATATCACAATCAATAACCAAACAGCCAAACAAACAAGTCCATGGTCTGTGGACGATTGTGTCGGGTGCTACTAAGCACCGTCTGCATCCTAGTATATATATATATCTAGAAAAAGAATTGAAAGGTGAGAAATTCTCACTGATAGCTATCCTAGCTCCACGGCTCTTCATTTGGAGAAGTCTTCGTCGTTTCGCCTTTTTGTCACCTTCGTTGCTGCTTTCACTACATACGTAAAAATCGAATTTTTACTTTGTTATTCAATATATAAAAATCACATTTTTTTAGTTCAAAGTTCAATATATAAAAATCGAATTTTTATTTCTAAGTTCAATATATAAAAATCGAATTTTTATTTCTAAGTTCAATATATAAAAATCGAATTTTTATTTCAAAGTTCAATATATAAAAATCGAATTTTTATTTCTAAGTTCAATATATAAAAATCGAATTTTTATTTCAAAGTTCAATATATAAAAATCGAATTTTTTTAGTTCAAAGTTCAATATATAAAAATCGAATTTTTATTTCTAAGTTCAATATATAAAAATCGAATTTTTATTTCAAAGTTCAATATATAAAAATCGAATTTTTATTTCTAAGTTCAATATATAAAAATCGAATTTTTATTTCAAAGTTCAATATATAAAAATCGAATTTTTTAGACTTCTCGCTTATATAAAAATTATATTTTATATGAACAAAGATCATATTTTCCTCCAACTAAAAATCAAAGCTTTACAGTGTTAAAAATTCTACCTTTTCTACTGTAAAAATCCCATCTTTACAATTTTAATAAATATATAAAAATCGCAACTTACATACATTAAAAATTAGGTCTTTTATAATTTAAAAATCCTGTCTTTTATATATGATAAAAATAAAATCTTTAATGCATTAAAAATATAATCTTTCTAAGTTAGAACTAAATTCACTTCTACGCTAATATATATATTTTCCTAAAAATAATAATTTAGTTTTCCCATAACTAAAATTTCAGTTTTCAATTACTTTTATAAAAATCAGTTTTAAATTACTTTTAAAATTCAGTTTTCAATTACCTTTAAAATTCAGTTTTCAATTACTTTTATAAAAATCGGTTTTAAATTACTTTTAAAATTCAGTTTTCATTTACTTTTAAAATTCAGTTTTCAATTACTTTTATAAAAATCGGTTTTAAATTACTTTTAAAATTCAGTTTTCATTTACTTTTAAAATTCAGTTTTCAATTACTTTTATAAAAATCGGTTTTAAATTACTTTTAAAATTCAGTTTTCATTTACTTTTAAAATTCAGTTTTAAAAATTCTAAAAAGAAAATCAGTTTTAAACTAATTAAATTTTCAGTTTTTAAATCTTCTCAAAATCAGTTTCTAATACATAAAAATCGAAATTTTTCAGAAGTAAAATAAAAAAAATAAAATAAAAATAAAAACGACTTACTTTATGCTGCGAAGAAAGGGGGGCGAGGGGTCGGCGGCAGGAGTTCGTCGTGGAGGAGCTGGCCTCGAGGAGGGGCTCGCGATTTGTTCCTCGACGCGGCGCGTTCTGGGGTTCCATGCGAGGGAGGAGGAGAAGCAGTGGGAAGGAGGAGGCTGAACGGAGGGCGGCGTCGCGAGGGTTCGTCGGCGGTGGCTCTGAGGTAAGGCGGCGGCTTCGGTTTAGGTTAGGTTTCTTTTTTTTTTTTTTTTTTCCTCTTTTTTTTTTATTTCGTTCTGAAGAATGAATCGGGGGGGGGGGGGGGGGGCAATGAAGAAGAAAAGGGAGGGAATATTTTTTTTTTTTTTTATTATTTAATTATTTAATTTTGCAAACGGGTTGACTTTTACATACGACCTCGAAACGAGGCCCACCGCCTGTCGCCCATAGCGTTTTACCCCCA
This sequence comes from Allium sativum, assembly GCA_030737875.1. NCBI lineage: Eukaryota > Viridiplantae > Streptophyta > Magnoliopsida > Asparagales > Amaryllidaceae > Allium > Allium sativum. The sequence continues at coordinate 142,946,979 of CM060921.1, read as the reverse complement.
TTCCGAACACAATGGGATATGTATCGTAAGCTGGTTTGATCGTTACAATCAGTTTCTGTTAAATTTACATTTAAATCACTATATTGAATTTTAAACGTACATTTCAAATTACCGGGGTCACATAATAACTCTATAAATTGCAGAAAAATATTTTCTAGCTTCGTATTGACGATACGGTCCTAACAAAACTAGTTTCGTCGAATTCTGAGACTGTTTGAAAAATGGCCAATTTCCAGTCGATTAAAATCAACTGAAACTGGTCAAACGCGTTTTCCTTTGCCACGCTCACATATTGATTCGAAAAATTATGAAATTTGGAATCTAGCAATAACTTTACACTGCGAATCCAACAAAACTGGTTTCGTCGAAATCCGAGGTCGTTTGCAAAATGGCTATTTTTAAGGGCCATATATTATATTAAAATATATATAAATTCCACAGCGACTATTTCTAATTTTCAACTGGACATATCTTATCATTTCTAAGATGAAATCTCAGTTTGTTAACTTCGTTACAAAGATATAGTTATACAGATTCAAATATTTCTTGTTTCGTTCAATTCTGACTTATATTGAATTCTGTATATTCATTTGAAATTAGAAATCGAATTTTCGAACTACCGCGCCATTTTCAATTCCTTTTATAATTATATATAAATATTTATATTCTAACGACGACGCGTATAATATATACGTTCGATTTATATTCTAAATAAATTTCTCGTCGATATTATTTAAAATAATTCATTTTAAATAATCAAAATTCACTAAAATTGCCAAAATAAAAATTTTAAACTGGCCCAGAATTTACGGGTTGTTACAATCTCCCCCACTTAAAACTTTTCGTCCCCGAAAAGGAACAAAGTCGAAAGTGGTTTGATAATTCAACTCTACGCTCGATCTGGCTTCCATTCTCTAACTCTTCAGTTTCTGAGAATTTTCAAAATTTCAAAAATTTGGCTAACACCCTAAATTTTCGAAAAATTTCGCCATAACCTCCCCTGCACCGGGAGCATCGGGGAATTTCAAATAGCTTCCCCGGTCCTTCAGATCTCAAAAAGAAAAAGAAAAAGCCAAGCGGCTAGCCAATAGGCTCATAAAATCATCATCACCCAAACAAAACAGTAAATTATGTAATAAACATGTACCTATTTGTCGGGCAAACAAATTTTATTCTCTGTCTCTAGCCTCCTTGCTATGACCTGTTCAATGTAAGTATATGTATATGCAAGCAAATGCGACCAAATTTCAATACAATTCAATATTTGATTCAATTAGGCATAATGATTCAAAATTATCAAACAATACAAACATCAATCAATTAGTGAATTAGAGTTTCAAATTCATAATTTTGATACATATACAAAAAATCATGTTTTGATGCCAAATCACAACAATGAATTCTAACTATATAAGTTTTGGGTTCTCACACCAGCCTAATGGAAATATATAGAAAATCACACATTCGAAACACGAATATAAATACGGATGATGTCATGACAATCATCAGTACCATCTCCGGGCGACTAGAATGTGATTCCATATCTATCCAGTATATTAAAACTTTGAATATACGTTTGCAAGGCGTATATGCAAATTCTTTATATACTGAATTGCCCAAAATCAATATAAACAAATAATCAAATACGAATAGTTGATTTAAATTTTCAAAACAAAATGTTTTCATTTGAAAAATATACTCTTCACACCCGTTCTAGGATACTACTGATCCTATCTCTAACGAGTCATTCCATTGGATATTGCTAATCCAATATCTGATGAATTCTTTCGTATGGTTCTAATGTGCCTTGTTCTCTGAGCTTTGTAAACCAAAGCTCTGATACCAAATGTAAAGACCCGCAACCTCCCCGTAAAGGAAAGCGTCGGATAGTTCGAGAACAAACCACAACAGAACGCATACAGAAGAACATTTCATTGTATATTACAACAATGCATCAGATTACAAGAATATACAGAGTATAAATGAATATCACACAGAAATATCAGAGATTTAAATTACATTTAAATACATAGCAGCGGAAAATAATACAATACACAACTAGAATGAGATATACGGATACAAAGCTTTCCGGATATCGTTCCAGCTGTAACCCAGGATCCTGTGAATATAAATCTGCAAAACCGAAACTACTAGCTGCCCGTGTCAAAATAAGGGCACCCAGAGTTTAGGTTAAAACAATAAACTCCAGGTCAGTCATGTGACTGGTGTGAGAACTAAAACAGTTATTAATCTTTATTTTTAAATCATTAGGTAAATCAAGGGACCACGCCGTATAACACGGAACGGGTTTCCTCCCAAGAATACCAGTGCATAAAACAAACAGCGCAATGCTAAATAAAGAAAAATGAAGCTGTTATAAGACCCAGGTCCTATCACACAATGCAACGCAAGCCGGGGGATAGGGTTTTTACCTTATAACAGCCAAAGAATGCTTGATACGTTTAAAACAAATCATTTGATACTATTATAAGTGTATAGTTTATAAAACAACTTCAAATCATAAGTATCAATCATAGGCGGCATGAATGCCCCATACCACTATGTCGCCATATATAGGTTTACAAATAAAACCGCAAATGTCACGTATTTGGAAATTGGATTTCCATCTATGAACCGAGGCAAAAGATAGTCCTCAACCGATTCGAGACTGCCTAGTCCGAGTCTCAGGATCAGAGCTCGAGTGACCCTTGGATCGTCAGGGCCGGTCCACACGGAGTGGATTAAAATGCCTGAACATGCGTTTCTCCGCCCTATGGGGCGTAAACGAGCCAACTAAATGACTCCATCGGTTCGAGAACGACCGATCAATCCGAGGCGCCTCGCAACAGCAACAACCACATAAGTCAAACTCGTCAGGGCGTGTAAAACCACTGACGCCACTTCTAACTAGGAAGAAACGCATGCCCTCCCTGAGGTCCGTCTCCCGTTTTTGGTTCATACCTGGTGTGAAACACGCGAGGTAAACGTTACACAAAGCTACGCCACAAAGGCCGTGCTTTGATCATCACCACAAGACTTTGCTTTTCAACAGAAGCCTTGATCATTTGCATCTTAGCATGCCACACAGGCAAACCATCCTATGCAACCGATATCAGTCACACAGAATGAAATCCGATGTCAGACACACAGTCCATTTACAAGTCCGTTCTGGGTCTGAACGAAACCGGAGGCACCTAGTACCCCGCATATCCATCGATCTCCAAGTACGTCTGGACGATCACTAACTGTTTCCATCTTCTTGGGTGTACAGCCCAATCAAGATCATCAGTTATCACCCAAACGACGTGAAGACCTCCGGTCTTCGACCATCGTCTTCATCTTCGACTTATCGTCGTATCAGTTATTCAGAATGGGATAAACCCGGTCTTTCCGAATAACTCGCGTATATTTTAAATAAGTGTTACACAAACACAACATACGCCTCATTCCAATTCATTAGTCACTAACCGTAAATTAATCAAGAGAATAATTCCCCAAATATTAACCCCGAAGGCCGAAACCAACATCAGATCAATATCCAGAAAACCATTCTGCTTGGCTAACCGACAGTTAGTTTCTAAATTTCACGTTCAAATCTAATTAAAGATTTAACTATCGCCTGGAGCAAAACTGGTGATACTCCATTCTCGATCTTTTCAATCTAATTAAAGATTCATTAAAACTCCACTTAGTTTTAATCTGTGACTGGGTTAAAGAATCAGTGTCATTTAAAACACGGTTCACGATAAACCCAAAAATCAATATCAATTCAATTCCAATTAAATATCATTTAATTGGTACACTTCATTAAATCTAAATAAAAAGATTTAATCTCTTCTCAACTGGGTTCAAGAACAGTGTTAGTGAAGACACCATTCACGACAAACCCAAATCACATTCATTAATTATCGGGTTAAAGAACAAGTGTTATTTAAAACACTGTTCACGATAAACCCAAAAATCAATATCAATTCAATTCCAATTAAATATCATTTAATTGGTACACTTCATTAAATCTAAATAAAAGATTTAATCTTTTCTCAACTGGGTTCAAGAACAGTGTTAGTGAAGACACCATTCACGACAAACCCAAATCACATTCGATATTCAATACAAGGCTCTGAATAGAAAATATATCGGCTTATATTCAATATCGAATTCTACGACTAACAAATGTCGTATTGGAAATAACGATACAAATATATATCTTTCAAATTTCCATAACAACACCTGTAATATCACGAATTCCAACATCGAAATATTCCGAAGACAATTTCGATTCAACTCCACTCCAATGCAATCATTGGAAATTTTGGTTATTTTCAAAACCATTTCAAATTCAATTTATTTATTTAAAAATAAATAGAATTATAATTCTAGTTCAAAACTAGTTCATTTCGATAAAAATCTATTTTTATCTTTTCAAATATGGAGTTTTTCATCCCAAACTTTCACAAATCATTTCTTATGATTTTACACAAATTATTACTATTTTTAATAATTTTATCAAGGCCCGTACAGTCGATTTCCATTAACGGCCATCGAACTGCACTTACAGCGACCTTTTTCGAATTTGATTTGGACGTATCTCCAAATCCAACCGTTAGATTTCAAATTTCTAACATTCATTAGAAAGCTCTTTTCGATACGAACCCAACGGTTCCGGTTTTAGGAGAATCCGACGGTCGGATCTCCCGTAATGTCCGTTTGAAATAAATGGTCGAAATTCACGAACTGCCGCGGCGCGGCGCGTTCTATTCAGGCCATTATATTATATATAAAATATATATAATATATATTTCGTCGATTTCTATTTAAAACGAATTATATAAATAGTTTTGAATTCGTTTCAAAAACATTTCAACTTCCATTTCAATTCAAAGCAAAATTGAATTCTTCTTTATAGATTCGTTTCAAAATTCATTTCTATTCAATTCAAATTTCAATTCAATTTGAATTCGCTTTCAATTCACTTTCAATTCAATTCGAATTCGTTTTCAATTCAATTCATTTCGAAATCGTTTTCAATTCAATTCATTTCGAAATCGTTTTCAATTCAATTCATTTCGAAATCGTTTTCAATTCAATTCATTCCGAAATCGTTTTCAATTCAATTCATTTCGAAATCGTTTTCAATTCAATTTGAATTCGTTTTCAATTCATTTCATTTCGAAATCGTTTTTAAAATCGATATAAATATCGTTCACGTCAAAATGGCGTCAATCTAATCAACACGGCTTCATATATTCCTTTATTTTCAAATATTCTATTTCAAATATTTCTTTTTCAAATATTTCTTTTTCAAAACTGGAATGAGGCCCAATCAATTACCATATAAAATTAATTATATGGATTTTCATACAACACATGTATATAATAGCATTAAAAATAATCAACCATCAACCAAAGTGCACTACACTGTATAAGCATCAAATATAGATATTCAACGCTTATAACAGCCTGTCAATCAATCGATCGACATATTTAATCAATCAGGATGAGTGAACTTCAAATTTCATCCTAACACCCGTGTGGGGTTTCAAACAATCAAACACATATTTTATTTGTGCAGTTAGGCGATGTGTAAAATTTATCGACCCAATCAGCGTCATTCAAATAGGTGTACATAAACAAACCGTCTGGTTTATAAATGAATATTTATTTATTCACTTCACTATTTTCATATTCACGTTAAAAATTATATTTTTAACGATAAAACATTTTATTTCAACCTATGAATTTCTATTCAATTCATTTATTCAATAAAATGATATTTTTATTTTTCTAACATATTTTAGAAAATTTCGGCGGCATAACGGCACGATACTAGAAACGGGACGAGGCCTAGCCTTATCCCCGGTCTAGTGAAGGCCCACGCCATTCACACATCAATCAAATCAATTCGTTATGCAAACCACAAAACTTGGAGTAAGAGTCTAACCTAGCCTTACTCCTTCGCCTTATAACGGCGCACGTCTAATCCTAACCAATTTATCGATTCGATTTTTCACACCACAAACCACATTCAAACCAATATCACAATCAATAACCAAACAGCCAAACAAACAAGTCCATGGTCTGTGGACGATTGTGTCGGGTGCTACTAAGCACCGTCTGCATCCTAGTATATATATATATCTAGAAAAAGAATTGAAAGGTGAGAAATTCTCACTGATAGCTATCCTAGCTCCACGGCTCTTCATTTGGAGAAGTCTTCGTCGTTTCGCCTTTTTGTCACCTTCGTTGCTGCTTTCACTACATACGTAAAAATCGAATTTTTACTTTGTTATTCAATATATAAAAATCACATTTTTTTAGTTCAAAGTTCAATATATAAAAATCGAATTTTTATTTCTAAGTTCAATATATAAAAATCGAATTTTTATTTCTAAGTTCAATATATAAAAATCGAATTTTTATTTCAAAGTTCAATATATAAAAATCGAATTTTTATTTCTAAGTTCAATATATAAAAATCGAATTTTTATTTCAAAGTTCAATATATAAAAATCGAATTTTTTTAGTTCAAAGTTCAATATATAAAAATCGAATTTTTATTTCTAAGTTCAATATATAAAAATCGAATTTTTATTTCAAAGTTCAATATATAAAAATCGAATTTTTATTTCTAAGTTCAATATATAAAAATCGAATTTTTATTTCAAAGTTCAATATATAAAAATCGAATTTTTTAGACTTCTCGCTTATATAAAAATTATATTTTATATGAACAAAGATCATATTTTCCTCCAACTAAAAATCAAAGCTTTACAGTGTTAAAAATTCTACCTTTTCTACTGTAAAAATCCCATCTTTACAATTTTAATAAATATATAAAAATCGCAACTTACATACATTAAAAATTAGGTCTTTTATAATTTAAAAATCCTGTCTTTTATATATGATAAAAATAAAATCTTTAATGCATTAAAAATATAATCTTTCTAAGTTAGAACTAAATTCACTTCTACGCTAATATATATATTTTCCTAAAAATAATAATTTAGTTTTCCCATAACTAAAATTTCAGTTTTCAATTACTTTTATAAAAATCAGTTTTAAATTACTTTTAAAATTCAGTTTTCAATTACCTTTAAAATTCAGTTTTCAATTACTTTTATAAAAATCGGTTTTAAATTACTTTTAAAATTCAGTTTTCATTTACTTTTAAAATTCAGTTTTCAATTACTTTTATAAAAATCGGTTTTAAATTACTTTTAAAATTCAGTTTTCATTTACTTTTAAAATTCAGTTTTCAATTACTTTTATAAAAATCGGTTTTAAATTACTTTTAAAATTCAGTTTTCATTTACTTTTAAAATTCAGTTTTAAAAATTCTAAAAAGAAAATCAGTTTTAAACTAATTAAATTTTCAGTTTTTAAATCTTCTCAAAATCAGTTTCTAATACATAAAAATCGAAATTTTTCAGAAGTAAAATAAAAAAAATAAAATAAAAATAAAAACGACTTACTTTATGCTGCGAAGAAAGGGGGGCGAGGGGTCGGCGGCAGGAGTTCGTCGTGGAGGAGCTGGCCTCGAGGAGGGGCTCGCGATTTGTTCCTCGACGCGGCGCGTTCTGGGGTTCCATGCGAGGGAGGAGGAGAAGCAGTGGGAAGGAGGAGGCTGAACGGAGGGCGGCGTCGCGAGGGTTCGTCGGCGGTGGCTCTGAGGTAAGGCGGCGGCTTCGGTTTAGGTTAGGTTTCTTTTTTTTTTTTTTTTTTCCTCTTTTTTTTTTATTTCGTTCTGAAGAATGAATCGGGGGGGGGGGGGGGGCAATGAAGAAGAAAAGGGAGGGAATATTTTTTTTTTTTTTTATTATTTAATTATTTAATTTTGCAAACGGGTTGACTTTTACATACGACCTCGAAACGAGGCCCACCGCCTGTCGCCCATAGCGTTTTACCCCCATTCCGAACACAATGGGATATGTATCGTAAGCTGGTTTGATCGTTACAATCAGTTTCTGTTAAATTTACATTTAAATCACTATATTGAATTTTAAACGTACATTTCAAATTACCGGGGTCACATAATAACTCTATAAATTGCAGAAAAATATTTTCTAGCTTCGTATTGACGATACGGTCCTAACAAAACTAGTTTCGTCGAATTCTGAGACTGTTTGAAAAATGGCCAATTTCCAGTCGATTAAAATCAACTGAAACTGGTCAAACGCGTTTTCCTTTGCCACGCTCACATATTGATTCGAAAAATTATGAAATTTGGAATCTAGCAATAACTTTACACTGCGAATCCAACAAAACTGGTTTCGTCGAAATCCGAGGTCGTTTGCAAAATGGCTATTTTTAAGGGCCATATATTATATTAAAATATATATAAATTCCACAGCGACTATTTCTAATTTTCAACTGGACATATCTTATCATTTCTAAGATGAAATCTCAGTTTGTTAACTTCGTTACAAAGATATAGTTATACAGATTCAAATATTTCTTGTTTCGTTCAATTCTGACTTATATTGAATTCTGTATATTCATTTGAAATTAGAAATCGAATTTTCGAACTACCGCGCCATTTTCAATTCCTTTTATAATTATATATAAATATTTATATTCTAACGACGACGCGTATAATATATACGTTCGATTTATATTCTAAATAAATTTCTCGTCGATATTATTTAAAATAATTCATTTTAAATAATCAAAATTCACTAAAATTGCCAAAATAAAAATTTTAAACTGGCCCAGAATTTACGGGTTGTTACACGTACTGTCTCTTCTCTTCTCATACAACATAAATTCTCAATTATCAAACCTTAAGCCATGAAAAAAAATTGGCTGAGTAAAGAATGGAAGATAAAGACAAAAAAAAAGTTAGTTTTGTATATCATGCTGCATAATCTATTCTGTTGTTATAGATTTTTTTAGGGGATTGTGTTAATTTTTGTAGGAGCTTTCTTTCACCCTTCTCTCTACTTCGAGTTTGAAAGACATTAATTTCAATGACGTTGTAATAGAGAATGACATTGTAAATTATTGAATTTTAGGGTTTTCTTCGTACAACAGAATTTATGTGTCAAAATTTACAAAAAAATTCATTTTAATTATTTTTATTTGATTTTTGTAGGAAGATAATGTGAATGACGATAAACTTGATTACTATGTAGATGATAGCAATAGGCTGCAAGATTGGACGTTTGAAATTGCATTGGAATCTTCAAGCTTGTAAAGCGATGGAGAAAATTTTAGGAAGAAAACTTTTTTTTGGAAAGATGAAGAATTAAAGGCAGAGGTGGTAGCCAATTAGAAATTGAATGATTTAGGTGGTGTAAATGAGTAAAGTGACATGTAAAAGAGGTGGCCTTTAGTATAGGTGGCCAGTAGTCTAAATGAGGTGTGAATAGCAACACACTATTATTTTATTAAGCCAAACTTCGCATGAAGAAATGTGTCAAATTATCTACATAAACCTCCCGTTTTTTACAAACAAATATGTAATCCTAGCATAAAAAAATATTCCAGACCCAATGGGATAGGTTTCGTCGAATTCCGAGGTCGTTTGTGAAAAGTCCTTTATAAATATCGATGAAAAATCAAGCATTTAGAATTCCTACTAGTATTACCGTACAACGGTGGAAAAACCGACCGTTAAGGTGTTCAATATGAAATATAAAATTATTTGTTAAAACATATTTAAAATCAGATTTTATTAACAAATTTACAGGATACTTTAAGAGAAAATGGGAGTAATTAAAAAAAACGGAGATTCAATGTACAAGGTACTTTAAGTTTCAAATTACAGATGTAACCTTCTAAATTTCTCCAAGAAGCTTTTATCTATAAAAATCTACACCAGTCTCACTGTTAATAGAAAAAACTAATAAAAATAGACAAAGTAGTTTGTTTAATACATAATTTCAGAAACACTTCTCAATACATACAAACTCTGTGGAAAACAGAGTTCTAAATAATCAAAATTAATTACAAATTCAATACATTTGGACTCAAATTGTCCTAAATTCATTTTAAACCTGCTAATGTTTTTAATTGTAGACATCGAAAAAAATCCAAACCAATTAACTGTTTTGTAAGATCAAAATTATCCGACTCTATGCATAAAATAAAAAAGTTTACATAGGAAGTTGAATTTGGGTGTGAGCATCTGACATCCCATTTCAAAATATATACGAAAATGAAAATATAAAATGGTTGTATATTTTATTCCAAAACTGGACATTGGAAAGAAAATGGTATTGCTTGTTTATTACAAAACAACTCAATACACCATCAGTTGATTGTCTATTAGCTGAGTATTTTCATTCAGTGTAAATATATGCAGTAAATCAAATCAAATAAATGAACACACATAGTTGACCAACTCAATCAACTTAACTCAAGAAAGCTATGGGCAGAAAATTGTTGATGCTTATCTCTGTAACTTACATTTAAAGTTGTAGATATTATATATTGCATAATGCAAATATGTACAATTAGGACAATTGTACAATGGCAAAACACATGATTTGGTACAAACAGCTCATATGCATGCACACCTTATCCTGATTCAGTCTTGCACCATCTTGCTATAAGCATGATTGAATTCCTGGCTATGACCTGCTTTGCACCTTGATCCCTGTGCATGTCCATAGGCGTTGCTCTGGGTGCTTGTTGCTCTCAGAACACTTACAATTCCGACCTATTTGTATGTGTGCAATGTGCATATTTACTTAATTAATTTGCCTATGTACTTGTGATTCTGACCCACTTGTATGTGTTTGACTAGTCCAATGTTTGTATATATAACCCATCACATAATTTAGTGTCAGTATGTTTCACACTTCGTGTTGTGTCCTATTATATCAATAATGCTTCTCATGTTAATCCACTTTGCATATATAAAGGTCTAATAAATTATACCCTTTGGGCATGTTAATATGATATCCTTCACCTGCACATACCTTATGCATGTTTAGGCTTTTGCAAGTTTTCATTTTCAATAACAAAAGATGTAAACCACACAAGTTTACTTCCTTAAACTTTCAAGAAAAACATGCTTTAGAAACCAGGTTCCTTTATGCTGGGATGCATCGTGCGATTGCTGGTGGCAACAGCCTACGCTATTACGGGTGGTGGCAGTAGTCCATCGCCACCGCTGATGGTGGTAGCAGACTATTACGGCTGCTGCTGCTTGCAGCAACTCTCTTTACTACTTTTTTTCCTTTGCTTTACTCTCCACTAATAATGGAACAACTAAATGATATAAGAACTAACACAATTTTAGACTAAAATAGAACAAACTTTAATTATAAATAAATTCCATTGGCATACCATAACTCTATGACTTTCGAAAATGTCAATTGTTATCCATCGAGTCAGAGGCCTACCACATCAATATTCGTTAAAGGGTGATTTATCAGTAAATTTCAGAAAAAGGTTTGTTAGCTCTTTAGTCTTCAAATTTTTTACCTCTAATTTCTAAATAAATGAATGTTTTAATTTATTTTTAAATAAAAGTCTACATGGAGCCATATTCGCCCAAAATCTCCTAATGTTAATTGGTTGAATTTATTTAGGATAATTCGTGTACTCCAAAAATGTCCCTACACACTCTTGTGGCAAGCTCCGGCGGCTTAAACACTAATGAGTAAAGACAGGATATCAAAACGAGACAGTAATGTAGTCTTAATATGTAAATTGTACGTGAATCGACCTGAGGACATTAAGAAATATTTGAAAGACAATAAACAACAAATTCTCTATGCTGCAAATAAATCATTTGGGTCTCAATTATTGTTTTATGCAGTTTGTAGAACGAACAAACGATAGAATGATGCTGTCCCATTTCCACAAATTATTTCCCAAGTCAGTTTCAACTTTAGCATCTAAAATGTACAAAAATTCAAGAGCAGGGTAGAAACATTTTTGTTTAGTTTCAACTTTAGCTTCCGTTTGATAACCAAACATAAACTAAACAAAGCTACAATATGTTACAAAAAAACTAAACAAAAATGAAAACCATGTTCTTTGGAAGAAAAAGGGCAAGGAAAAGGGGAAAAAACAACGAAATTACAGGATTTCGAAATAAACTTTGGATCAAACAAAGCTACAATATGTATAACATCAAAATATTTTACAAAACAATAACAAATATATTCTCTTAACTTTGTAAGACAATGGATGATAATCTATGAGCTAAAACATTCGGATTGGAATAATGACAACTTATAACAAACATAGCTCGTTTAGAACATTGTTTCAAATCGTTTTAATGAAATGACAAAAACTGTTTCGTTGCAACTCAACTTTGAATCATAGTTTCAAATTAGAAAGTGACTTTAGAGGATTGTAGACTTTTAACGACAAATTCTCTTCTCTTCTAGTGCTATAATAAATCAATACACTAAATCAAAATTTGACTAACAAAAACCAAATCAAAAATAATGAGAGAAAAAATTAGAGACTATGCTTGCATTGAAGGAGGCTGACAAAAAAAATACCACATACAATTAAGAATCACTTTTTATCGAGATTTGAAACAATCAAAACTCATACGTGGATAATAAATCAGTACACTAAATTTAAAATTTGACATCCAGAAAGTGATTTGAACTTTAAAAAACAAAAAAAGGTTGATACCTGGATTGAAGGATGTTCAACAAAATCGTAGATCTGATGAATGTGTAATGTAAATTTGAGATCATTTGCGGGTTAGGGTTCGGGAGGCGGGTTATTGTGTGAAATGGTGGGCTCAGAGGGTTAGCGACAAGTTAGGATTTGGAAGGTGGTTTGGAAAGTGAATTAGAAGAAGTAAAACAAAAAAGAACGGATTTTAGGGATTGAAAGTTTCTGATTGAAAGAGATGGAAGGAAAATACTCCGCTAGAAAGATGTACGGAAGGAAAAGCGGACGATAAAGAAAAGGAGCCCAGAAAATAGCGAAAGAACACGAAGGCCTGTTTTTTGGCTTCAGAGAAATCCATTTTGGCCAAGTGACAGTAAGCAAACCTCCCTAACGGTCGGTTTGATAATTACAGAAAAAATCCAAAAAATGTGAGACCTTGACATTTTACTAGACTTCTTCCTAACGGATCCAATGAATCTTGTTTCGTTAAATTTGGAGTTTGTTTGTCCAGTCGTTTATTCGTTTAAAGTTACCCCTGTCTAAATAACATAAGCGATTAATCAAAAACAAAGACGTTTTTGGCCACCGAAGTCACATACGATATCGATTTGCCACGAAATTTGATTTTCTTACAATAATTTGAAAATACGGTTCCAATGAAACTAATTTTATTGAGAACAGAGACTGTTTGAAAAATGACTATTTTTAACGCTATAAAAATATTACATAAATATTATTTAAATTCGGAACATCCAAATAAAAATAACAATAATTTATTATCATCATATCCATCCAAATAAAATTACCATATAGTTATACAACTCGATATCGACAATTTCGAGTCAAGACAGTGTCCAAATTATATTAAAACCCTATTATTTCAATATATAAACGTTATATTTTAATAACGATTTCTATAGCGACTATTTTAAATTTTGAATTGGACATAACTAACAATCTATATAATGAAATCTAAATTTTTCTCTTCCATATGAAAATTATAATCAACTAGATTCCAACGGTCCTTGTTTTACAGAAATCCGACTTATAACGGATCCTGTATATTCAATTTAAGTTAAAAATGCAATATTACGAACTGCCGCGCCATTTCGAGCTCGATTTATATTATATATATAAATTTAACATTCAAACTTCGTTATATAATCAAAATATATATTTTAAATCCATTTAAAATTCTAAATCAATATTTAAAATAATAAATTAATTAAATATTTGTCTACAAAAAATACGGGACATTACAATGGCTCTAGCTTATAACTTTCTCGATGCAAGCTTCTTCTTAGTCGCATCGTCAATTCCCAAGTCTCCAAAGATACTAATACAAGTATCAAGCCATCTTTGAATCTTCAGTTGATCCTATCTCTTTAAACAGTTTTCCTACCAAGAGCAATGAAGTCCTTGCATAGCTTTGCGAAGTCAACCACCCTTGGTACCTGCACTTGAACACCAACATCTACCATGGCTGCTCCTGAAGTGGGTACCCTCCTCATGTTCACTGCCATCATAGCCTCAAACATAGCTGGGTAATCTGGTATACCGCCATCACACCCTTCAGGAACATTCTCCTCCCTAACAGTGTGTCTCGACGATCGACAACCCATTCTAAATTTGAAAAATAGAATGATTATCCCACTTCCGAGAAAAATTGCAATGGAGTTCAAGCGCTATTATACTATACACTAATATATATAATATACGTCCATCAAAAATCTACAAATACGTCTCTCATACGTCATTACCTCTTTGATCTTTGGCTAAAATCGATAACCAGAGCTCTTATACCAAATGTGATGACCGCCCATAAATCCTGCACTTAACAAGGGAAATAATGCACTGAAGACGTGCCAGACAGCTATGGACGATCACCGAGGTAGATAAACACAAGAGGAACCTGTTGTAAAACTCATAGCGCAAGGATAAAGTATAATAGAACATATACAACAACCAATAATAGTGAAGCAGAATTGATCAGAATCTTAAACTTTTCCATATCACCATGAAAATATCCATACAACCTTGGATAACACTATAAGATTCTAAACAATAAGCATCACTACAAACACTCAGAGAATACATCAAACAACGGAAACAACAAATACTAGAGAGTAGAAATAATACGCCAGCCTCCAGCTCATCATCACACAACAGTATCATCCTCACCAAGATCACCTACTTGTTATCTGCTATTCAGCTTGTCCATCCAACACATGGATGAAAAACCCAAGGTAATAAGAGAGAGACATAAAACCTTGACTCATACAACAGTTTAGTGAACGATAAAACAACTATCTAACATCATCAATAAAGTATATGAGAATAGGTAGATTAATCAACATGTAACGTCCCAGATTTTCGGTTATTTAAATTGGAATATTTAAATTAGTTATATATATTATATTGGTAATATAATGGATTCTACATCAAATTTATTTTTATAAATTGGAGTTCGAATGTATATATTTATAATATAATTAAAACGAGCTCGAAACGACGCTGCAGTTCGTAATATTTAATTTTGAACTTCAACTGAATATACCAGATCCGATATAAGTCGAATTTCTGTGAAACAAGAACCGCTTGAATCCTGGGGATTATATTTTTCTAATGTAAGAGAAAAATCGAGATTTCATCGTATAGATTGTGAGTTACGTTCAAATCAAATTTTCAGAAAATCGCTATAGAATCGTTTATAAACCATAACGATAATTTAATATAATTAAATATTGGTTTCGAATTTGGACGAGATCTTTGAGGCGTAGTTATAATTTAATTTTTCGAATTTTACTGAAATTTTTAATTGGGGAAATACGTCACTTTTAATTTGGAGTATTCTGCACCTATATCAGCAGTTTGGGGTTTCACAATATAAGTTAACCTACCGTTATTGTTATATATTTGGAATCGTGGGGAACTGCTCGTTACAACAGTATTTTTGTTTTTGTCCATAGTCAATCATTAGTGAGTGGAATTTTTCGTAACGGATACCTTACAAATCTAACCATACAAAACAAGTTTGCATCAACTTTTGAAATGACAATACATGCACACCATATATACATTTAATACACGACGACCTATGTGTATATTCCTTCAGGGAGAAGTTTTTCTACTTACATACAGTGTACAACTATCACGCTGACCTGAGAGCATCCCCAACACAGCGTGTTGGGGCACATCCCATCACGCTGGTTGGGAAAGCAACTCACCCCAACGGGGTGAGTTGCTTATATCATTTATCCGGCTTTTAAAAAGACGGATAAAAATTTTCATTTTATCCGGCTTTTTAAAAGCCGGGTAACCCTATTATAAAAAAAAAAATATACCCTCGCCGCCACTCTTCTTCAACCTCCTCCTCCCTCTCCTTTCCTCCTTCCTTTTCTGTTTCCAGCCTAGGTTTCGTTTAGAAAAAAAAAAATGAAACGTGTTATGAGGGCTCTTCGAGGCAGCGGTAGCCGAAGCCGGAATGTAGATCCAATTGAAGAGCACGAAGCGGTAGAACAAAACGTTTCGAGTGAGGGTATGGAAGACCGTGAACCACCGTCCGTTATAAGAAGACGAGTTGCTAGGAGAACCGATGTTTTGGAGTCGCACCGGGATCCAAATTTAAGACTTGATAAGCAATTGGCCGATTTTCGTAAGTTGGCGGATAGAGAGGAGCACGTCAGCACGTTAGTCGACATATCGGTACGTTTTACTTATTAAATATTACTGTCGTAATGTCGGACATAAAATAAGTAAGTCTCATTTGTAATATTAGGCTCGAAGCGAGCGAACGCGCGGGTCTTGGGCTGGTGTTGTTCGTATGTATAGTCAGATTCGTGAGTATGATACAGATGGTACTATTCATACATTTCTCAGTAGTATTGGTTTGGGCGACTTTCTGAGTACGTATTCTCATCGTATGTACTTACTATTACCGTTTTCTTACATTCGTTGTAATTTCATAATCATTCGTTAAATAGGTATCGAACGTCTTTTAAATAATGATGTTCAATTATGTGGTGCATTGGCTGCTTGTTGGTGGAAAACTACTCATACATTCCACTTTGGTTTTGGGGAGATGGGAATCACACCACTAGACTTTTCTATGATTACTGGTCTTGCCATAGGCCAAGGGGCTCCGTTGCCGTATGATGAGGTGTACCAGAACTACGTTACTCTCCGTACGTTATTTCCACATCTTAATCCACATGACTCCATCACCAGTAATTTCCAAATTAAATGCTCTGGTATAAAACTAGCAATACAGAAATTATTGACAAAGCAACCTAAAGTTCATCATTTGGAGATTGCACGCTTATTTGTTTTGTATATGATGGGAAATTTATTTTTCACAAATTATTCGAGCTCATTGTCGTGTGGTTATGTGGCGGTAGTTGAACCGTTTTCATTTGATGGCAGTCCGACTCCGTATGATTGGGGAACACCTATTTTAGCATACCTGTATAGGTCATTGGATCTTCAGTGTGTCGTTCGGACTAGGGTGGGTTCGATTACTGGTTTTTGGGTGATTTTACAGTACTGGTACTTTAGTACTTCCACAATTTGTCTTTTCCCACCGTGGATCCATCACTATCCACTTTCTATCCTAGAGTAAGAGCGTGGAGTGTCGGTAACCGTAGACTGGTGCCTGGAGGACAGACACGACATGTATTTGCTATAGCTCGCAATCAGATTGAGTTGCGGAGGACGCGTGATGCAGTTATCTGGCATCCCTTTGATGAGTCACGGGGTCTTGCGGACCCTCCGTCGGTGCATGCTCTATATCTATCTTCGAGGCGGTTTCCACTAGTATCATGCCCCCCTAGTTTAGGTTGCTTCTGGTACTTAGGGGAACGTTGTTGGAGACAGATATATGATGGGGATGCTGTTCCTGATGATCCACACCCACATACAGCTATTCCCAGGGTTTATAGTCCTAGTGCTTTACAGGAGCACGCAGACGTGTGGTGGCCTGCCAGTGATTTCATTCTTACTGGTAGGGATTATATTTCTTTCTGGCGTCAGTATTACTCCCCACCTCAGACCGGGAGTTTTGTGCATGCTGCATCCGTTGATTTGGTTGGCCCTTCTGCACTCCGTACTGGCGTTGAGCCCCCTTTTGTACTTGATGTTTCACAGTCCACGCAGGTTTACCATGCCCCATAGGATCCACCTCCTCCACGCTCATCCGAGGTGCCAGACTACGGTTGGACTGTTGCAGTACCAACTACATACGGATCTGATAGGTATATTGATATACCACGGCCAGAAGTAACGGAGTATCCAGATCCAGCTGTTTTTTCTTATCAGGATCTTTATTAGATGACGTTAGGTCTGCGTCAGGCAATGTATCGCGAGCATCAAAGGAGCATAGAAGAGTTGACTGCTCGTATGAACGAGCTGAGGAACGCTGATGAGGAGCGGTACGGATATAGACAGACATTCGCCCCAGGCAACGACGATATTGAGGATGTGGAGATGGTGCCTGCGGATCTAGATGATGATTAGTTGTATCTTATTTAGTAGACGTGCATGTTGTATTTGCCTATATCTTTGTTTTACTGTGTTGTCCATTTGGAGTAGGTTATTGAACCGTATATTTTGTATTTGTATTACCCTGTAAATTGTACTCTGCTTGTACGTCCTTATGTGTAACCGTATATCTTTTCATGAAGAAACAAGATATGCGATAGAACGAGATACTGCTGAAAGCTCAATGTCAACCCAAGGTGGAAGCACTGATGGTAGAAAGGATTTGCGATACGGACGGGACTATCCCGCTGGACACAATCAACTGGTCAGGGATTACTTCGTGGCAAAACCCGTATACGGAGATGTTTATTTCCGCCGAAGATTTCGTATGTCGAAAACTATATTTACTCGAGTACTTACCAAAGTTTCCGCAACCAACGTATATTTCACACACAGAAGAAATGCCATCAAAGAACTGGGCATTTCACCACTGCAAAAAGTTACTGCCGCACTACGTATGCTTTGCTATGCAAGTTCCGCTGATTCGTTGGACGACAAAATCAGAATTGGTGAGTCAACGACCGTAGAATGCTTGAAGCAATTTTGCAAAACCGTTGTACGTGAGTTCGGTGAAGAATATCTTAGATCCCCAACAGCTCATGACACTGCTAGATTATTACTTATGGGGGATCAACGTGGATTTCCAGGTATGTTGGGTAGCTTGGATTGTATGCACTGGACATGGAAAAATTGTCAAGTGGCACTGCAAGGACAATACAAAGGTCATATGAAAAAGGCTACGATGATTTTAGAAGCTGTTGCATCGTTTGACCTTTATATATGGCATGCTTTTTTTGGTGTTCCTGGATCGCTTAACGATATTAATGTATTACGACAATCCTATGTGTTTAACGATTTATACAATGACCTCTCACCACCTTGCAACTACAAAATAGGTGAATCAGAACATTCCGTTGGTTATTATCTTGTAGATGGAATATATCCGAAATGGAAGACACTAGTGCAAGCATACAAAAAACCAAACAATGCAAAAGAAGCCTTATTCACGAAACAACAAGAGAGCTTGAGGAAAGATATCGAAAGGGCATTTGGAGTACTTCAAGGTAGGTTCCACATACTGCGAAACGAAGTACACTTCCACGATAAATCTGTTATAGCTGACATCATGTACTGTTGCATTATTTTACATAATATGATTGTTGAAGAAGAACGAGGAGGATATGAACTCCAACTTCGAAACTACCCGGACATTGCGGTGGAATTTAGGAAAAAACCATATAAGGACCCAAATACATTTGTAGAATACTTGCAGCGAATGGAAGAGGTGCAAGATCCACAAGCTAATCTAGAATTACGAGAAGAGCTTGTTGAACACTATTGGGAGCATGCGGGAAACCAATAGAAAATTATTGTCTTAATGATTGTAGTGAAGCCGTTAGTATCTACGATTTAGTGTGCTTACGTACTAATTATTTATATTTTATTTTAAATTAATGCTTCTATGCTTTCCTTCCCTGCTAACTGTACTCCGTAATCTCGTTCTGTTATGACATTTTATAATATTGCTGCAACTAATACCTCATTCACCGAGTAACATTTCAAAGGGCAATACAACTTAATTATAAACGTAAAGTACAAGACCTGAATTAAAATACTAAAATAACAACATTCACTTACACACAACTACACTTAAATTAGAACATATCACTGAAACTGCCTAAAGTGCGTTACGTTTCTCGAACTCTTCAAGTCGTTTTTCCATGTACCTCCTTTGAATTGGATTTAGATCGTCCAGTTTGACACTCATAAGTGCAAAATCATCTACACTTTGTTGTCGAGCTAACTCTTCTCTTCGTAACTCTAATTCGTTGATTCTCATTTGTTGAAGCTCTTCATGTCGTCGTTGTTTTTCCGCTGCTCTCTCTCTTCTCTCTATTCTGGATGCTTCCTTTGTTTCCATGTACTGCTGGTTTGATTCCTCCGCGGCTGCCATACGTCCATCGAGTTGCTCGTAATACTGGCTGTAATCTTTCGAATCCTTTTTATTCGCTTTGTACTTCCCAGGTGGACGTCCTCCTGAACCGCTTGTAAAAGGGGTTTCTTCGTTTGCACCAAAGCTCCCGGGACTAACATCTTCGCTCGGCCATAGTGGCATGAACCGCTGTGTTGTATGCTCCTGTCGCACATTG
Source organism: Allium sativum (assembly GCA_030737875.1). NCBI lineage: Eukaryota > Viridiplantae > Streptophyta > Magnoliopsida > Asparagales > Amaryllidaceae > Allium > Allium sativum. The sequence goes on along the minus strand of CM060921.1, from coordinate 142,926,709 downwards.
CTCCATTTATCTTCTCGCGCAAGTATATCATAGCAATTGTGCATAGTGAACGGTTGGTTCTTTGATTTGGCCATATACACTTCATTTGCTCTGCTAAGCTGCATTCCAGTAAGTAACATAGACGAAAATAGGATAAAAAATGAGAAATGAAAACGGTGTATTCAAAGTTAGTACCAAGTCCATGTCGTTTGCTCCGCTTTGCTGTCTGCTAGCCAACCCACTCATTATTCCTTTTCAAAGTTGACAACAAGCATTGATTCTCTTCCACGACTGCTTCAAAGAGTCAATCGATCTCGGAGGCTTATAGGACTTCGACTGTTGAATAATTTACAAACCGAACACCAAAAAGAATTTTCAGCTTGATTAGTTCCTTTCACGTTATCTTTCGAACACTGAACCCAACAAAACACTAGTTCACCTTGTTCATCAGGTGTCCATTTGACCATTTTCGCAACCTTCGCAGGCGGACGATTCATAACTGAATCGGGAATCTCATTGATATGAATTCCCATTTCGTTGTTTTCTACACTATCATCACCGTACAACATGTTCAAGTTTCTACATAGTTGGGGAGAATTATTTGGATATGTCGCTTCATGTTGGCTACTAGGAGATGAATATGGTTGACTGCTAAATGATTGTTGAAACGAGGAGTTATGCCCATAGGCGGATACTTGAGTGTTTTGAAAATGATTAGAATTTTGTTGTGACAGGTAGAAATTCTGATTTTGCTGCGGTGGATAACAAGTAGAAGTGTTGTGCATTGTACCTGAGTTAAAATGTTCGTTGCGTTGATAAGAAGTTTGAGTTGGAAAATCTTGCTGCTCTGGATGAAAGTTGTATGGCCTTGGATTGCTTTGTGACGCCATCTTCGATTTTCCTTTGTTATTCTTGCTGCTTGGTTTATTCGACATCACAATTGGATGATCAAGATACTTGTATGTGATATATTTGGTAAGATAGAAGAGAAAGAAGTGTGGTTGAAAGTAAAAATTTGAAATGTATATAAAGGAGGGAGGGGTAGAGTATGGAGCAACGGCTCAAAAAATAGCCGTTACCCTTACACGGCTTTATTAAAGCCGTATAAGGGGTGGACGGAATTAATTGTCCACCCCTTATACGGCTTTTATAAAGCCGTATAAGTGGAAATGAATTTCTACTTATACGGCTTTATAAAAGCCGTATAAGGCATATCCGGCTTTAAATAAGCCGGATATGCCTTATCTACAAAGCAACCTTCAGGGTTGTCAAGGCAACCCAGAAAAGACATGCCGACCCCCTGTTGGGGGTCAGTTCATCCCCAACCAACCTTGCGTTGGGGATGGTCTAAGCAAACGCATGGCTCCTTGAAGGAAGTTTACCACGTTCTTTTTCCTGTGAACCCATAACCCTTTCCTGCTGTCATGATGGTGAAGTCTCGACTAAAAATATATGTAATATTTTATATACCTCTGTAGTCCCTTCGGCCAGTCCTATATGCCAACCTGGAACCTTCAGTGAACAGTGAACGTTTGGTACTAAATAACCCACCCTGTCTGTTTCTTTGCTACTCATTCTAACTCAACAGCAAAACCAAGACCAATTTCCTCGTTTCTTTACTTACCATCAGTAAAACGTGTGCAAATCTGAAATGAAAAGGACACAGCTCACATCTAAAATCTACGAAAAGAAAATACACCATATGCCAAAATCCGAAAATTTAGCCTATCCTACCTGCTTTCTGCTAACATGACCAATCCTATCAAAGCGTGAAAAGAAAACACAGCCCATAAGTCAATCTACCATATCACTTCAATAACTTGAAATGATTATTCATGCAGCTACCTAAATTCTATATTTACTAGTGTATGGGTGTGAAATGACAGGGAGCTTATCTTCTTTTCCTTTGGGCTATATATACACGATGCAAGCCACTCATCTCATAAAGCAATAAAACCAGTCCTCTTCCATGAATATAAAGAACAACAGATTCCTCTGCTTCAACAAATAATAATCACACTTCTCTTTCTACCAACCGCAGGCAGCGGGTTTTCGGCGAGTGGTATGTCATGGGACGAGACGATGGCCAGGGAAGCTGAGGATCCAGGCGGCGTCAGCACTGGTCTCAGGCGAGGCATTGGACGTGTGAACGGCTCGCTTCAGCAGATGGCATTGCTAAGTAACAGGAGGGGTATCGGCACCAAAAGTGTTGGTGGTTTATATGGCAGTACGTTGTAGGAAATAAAGCTGGAGCTACTGTTATAAAATGGAGGATGGGGAGAAGAATGGTGGAAACTTGATGGGGGGGGGGATGGGGTTCTCATGTGATGTCTTCAGTAGAGGGTTGAACTTTGTGGTAACAGGATTTTATCGACGAGAAGGCGCTGAAGTTGGGGGAAACGGACGGAGTGTTTGGGGGACGCCAAGGCAAACCTGTTGCCAAAGTTGGGTCCAAAACAGTGGGAATACATGGCGCAAAGAATCACTGTAGCTTCAAAGACCAGAGAGCGGCCATGTTAACCTGTGTGTACGAAAACAGTTCGTAAGCAATGGTTGAGGCGGAAATTTGTATGGTCACGGTGCATGGTTTCGAAACTGGTTTTGGCATGGGTGTAAAGTGGAGCTCAACTGTTGATGTAATTGTGATGGTGTGCCAAAATATGGAGCTGAAAAAGATTACGAGCGGGTCAGTTAAAGTAAGTTTAAGGTAAAGATTAATTTTTAGTTAAGGATACTAATAATGTTAGTTTACATTATATTTTACTAACTAAACTTAAACTGAGTGTAACATGTTGGTATGATGTCAGAATCACGCAAGATTGAAGTCATTGGAATCGCAGCGGAGAAAGCTACACCGCTGAACAGATTCAGAAGGAATTGGAAGCTGTCGGATTTTTTTTTAATTTTAACCGTCAGTTTAAAATTGAATAAAACAACGCAGGAACCGTAAATCAAAAATCAAAGATGAGTTAATTCTCACACTTTTCTGGACTGCTATGATGTGATAAATCCATATAATATCATTTAAAAATATAAATTGTTTGATTGGCTGCATTGGTTGCTTATGGTTGATTTACTGGTTGTTATTAGTTATATTATTGCCGCATATTTAATTATTTAAATCATAGTGTTATATCAAAGCTGTGATGTAGAGAAGGACAGGTTAGAGACATCCGACCGAATTCCTCAAAATATCATGTGTATTGTATATTTTTACTGTTTATACTTGAACTGTTTTGGCCCCAAATGACACTGAAACCAGTTTGAATATTGATGGTTAAATTGATGTGACCATTGATGTGATTTTTAATCAATCGAAAGTGGTCGGTAGCGGGGACCTATAATCTATTATTTTCAAAACATCGTTTTGCCGTCAGGCGAACTGATGCAGTTTTAAGTTGCAAAATTTATTTTATAACTGAATTAAAAATCTTGAGTTTATTTTATAAATGGTAATGTAAAAGGATTTATAAATATATTTATACGTGTATAATCGTGGTTTAAATAGAGATTAATTAATAGTTTACATAAGAATTTAAGGACATTAATGAGATCTATGAACTGTAGTCGAAGCTAACATACGGATTTGTGAAATGGAGTGATTGTTTTTATAGAACAATTAACTGATGTTTTAAATTAATAAAGTTATTTAATTAATTTAAGGATGGAATGATAACAGAAATCAGTTAACAGGTAATTGATATGTATGGTTGGCAGAAAAATCAACCGTTTAAATTTGAAATTTACGATCGGGTTAATTTGATTTAAATTAACCAAATGGTTTTCAAATTATTCGTTAACTAGCTTTTAACGACTTAAAAGCTAGTTAACTAGCTGGTTTCAAATTATAACCAAAGCAAGTACTTTTCAATTGGAATTCTTTTCTGAAACAAAATAAAGCTAGAAATGAATTAGTATGGTAAAGATTGGGAATTTAATTCAAATCATATTAACAAGTATGAAACCAAAGCAAGTACTTTTCAATTGGAATTCTTTTCTGAAACAAAATAAAGCTAGAAATGAATTAGTATGGTAAAGATTGGGAATTTAATTCAAATCATATTAACAAGTATGAAGAAGGGTTTTAACCAAACTGATGATTTTAAAAATAAGTGTTCACCTCAGGGCTAAATTAAGTGAAATAGTTTAATCGAAACAAGAGAGAGACTTTGGAAATTTATCATATGTCATTTGAGTAAAGTAGAAATATAGCGATTTGGCCAAATGGTAGTGGAAAAGGGAAGAATGTTTACAAAACCATAGCGATATTTTCAAATATAAGAAAATACGAAAAGGATTTTGAGAATATATAAATGGCATTTCCACGATAAGGAAATAAAAGATGTTTTCATAAAATATGGTAATACTCTTTGACAAAGGAAATTAGAAGAGAGCGTTGAGTAATGTTTTAAGTAACGAAGCCATAAGAGTTTTGATAAGATTAAAGTTATGAAATCGATTACAAGAAATCGATAAAATGGTTTGATGAAATATTTCATGTAAAAGGACCTGAGCTGCCAATCTACACTACAACAAAGACACCATATTACAACTTTAATTTTACAACGGTGGTAAAAGCACTGTTGTAATAAATGTTTTTTACAACTTTTTTCCAGAAAAGTTGTAATAAACTTATTTTTAACAACTGTGTTATTTCGACAGTTGTAATAAAAGCCTATCGCAACTTTTATTTTTTGACAGTTGTAATATATGACTATATTTTATTATAATTGACAACTAATAATTAATATTTAATACATTTCTATTGATTATTTATAATTAATAACTAATAATACTATTAATAATGAATAATAAATCCGTAATATTTAATACTTAGCAATTAAGAAGAATAATTAAAAAAATATAGCTAATATTATACATAATTACTATTAAATAGTTAATAATTAAAATATAATAATTAATGCTAATCATGAATAATCAATGATTGCTATTAAAAATTAAGAAGTAGAGATTAATAATTAAGAAGAAGAGATTAATAACTAAGATTATATTTAATAATTAATTTATATTAACGAACGATTAATAAGAAATATCTTTAATAATTGTGCCATCATTTAAATTGTGGAAAAATATACATGCTGATTTGTATATTATTTGTGTGTTTAATTTGTAAGTAAAGATTCATGTTTAGTATTGGGTTTAATATATCATGAAAATTAGTTAAAGTGTTGTGGGAAAATGGGCTTAACTATCATAATAGGCTAATACAAAAGCTAGGGGTAAAATTGGAATTAGCCAGGAATAAAAAATCCTAGCCGTATGGAATTAACGCAATAAAAAGATAGAGAGGCCGTAGTTTCCAGATTGTTCTCCTCGTTCAAAATAAAAAGATACGAAATAATGGCCGAACCCTAGGAAATGGAAAGTTGGGGCAGATCGAATTCAAATCGTCTCGCCAGCTCCAACGACTCGTAGCAAATGGGATTCATGGTTCGTAGGGAGATCTACAACGGATTCAGAGGGATTGGCGGATCTCGAAGCCCAAAACCGAGGATCTGGAGAGGGTAACGTTGAGAATACCCTTGGTGAGTGTATTCCTCTTTTATTTGGCAATAAGACCTTGATAGGAAGCCGTATACATATATGTTTTTCTATGGTTCTTGTAAATGCAAGTACACCTGTCTGTTGTGTGATTATTTGAGTTGATTTGGCTGATTTTGTGAGTGATGCTGTATTGACCTGATTTGATAAGTCCAAACTGTGAAATACAATAGAAATTGTGTATTGAAGGGTTTAACTGCCAAATGTTTAGTAAAATATCTTTATTACTATTTGAAACTTCATAGCTCTTTTTTATATATTGGCTATTAAAGAGAAAAATCCTTTTAAGACCAAATGCATTAGTGTTTGAAAGGATTTTGTAGGTGATTTCAAACATAAGCATTGAACAAAAGAGAGAAATTTCATTTTACTTTTTTTAAGCATGAAGTATTTGTTGATAACCAAACTTTCTGGAAGCTGGAATAAGGAGAAGTTTTAGACAACATGGACCAAAAGTTGGCATTGCACTGTACAAACAACGAAGCAAAAATAATAAAAATAGACAAGCTAGGCTACAAGCATGATAGAAAGATTATAAAATGAGAACACCTTGCTACAAGCAAAGCATTTATTCTAGCATGATAAGAAGATTATAAAATGAGAACACCTTGCTACAAGCAAAGACTAAGGCAAGTAGAAGCCACACAATGAAAAGGGCTGCAACAATCAAGCAGCAATATTAATGCATCGTTTGGTAATTGACAGTGCATGTATCATCTATATCGGCTTTGAAATGATGTGACTAGCACTGTTGTTATATATAAAAAAAAACTGCTATCAAACTAAATTTTGAGCTGTGCAAAACTGCATATACAGGCATTTTGAGAATAAAGCATATGTGAGTTTTCTACTAATATTTTGTTAGGAAGTATTATGCAGCATGTATATGGCTGATAACGTATACTTGTAGGTTTATAAATAATTAGAAACAAACTCCATATGTTAGTGTATAATCAAATTACAAAATGCAGGTCGTTAATTGAATACATTTAAGTTGATATATAGTTTAAGAACCTGACATGAACATACATGTCTATTTGAAGTTATATATAAGTTCAGTCTGTTGATAAGTAAAGTGTGTTTTGTATTAAGAACACTTCATTTGCTATGACGCTATTAGATAGTTTGATATAAATATGTTGTGTTTGATGAACACATCGCCTACCATGTTTAGTTGGTTTAATTTATATACGGAAATTGCGTGGTGGAAATATGTCCTGCTACATCATTGCCTCAACAGTTTGGTATATATGCATATTATATTAGGAATACATAATCTGATATATATGTATATATTGTTTAAGTAATTTAATACATAGGTATATTTTGGAAATGAATATATTTGATATATATGCCATGAGAAATTTTCAAATTATAACAAAAATGTTGATCCTGCAGGAAGACTGAGTACATTTCACTAGCGGACGAATGACTGAGTACATTTCACTAGCGGACCGAGCTTAAGTGGTGACCATGTAGCAAGGCTTCTATGTCTTTTGAGTTCAGACCGCATCAAGCTCTGTAATATCTGAAACTTATTGTTTGTAATGCACGAAATGTTGTCTAAAACTTATTGTTTGTAATACTGAATATTTGAGTATTTTAATAAATTAGTTTGCAAATAACTGTAATATCTGATTTGCTTATGGAGTATTGCTATGTTTAGCATATTGTTCTTTTTAGTTGCAAAAGATGTATATTTTTTTTAAAACCCAAATGTCAATCACAACGGTGCATAACAGTTGTAGTTGATATTATTACAACGGTGCATAACCGTTGTAATAAAGTTTATTACAACAGTGTAAAAATGTTGTAAAATATACATATTACAACGGTATTGCAATGGTGCAAAAAAGTTGTAAAAGATTTTAGTCTATTACAACTTCTTAATACATGACGGTTAGCCCACCGTTGTAAAATGTATATTACAACGGTGTTCCACCGTTGTAATAGGGTCATTTTGTTGTAGTGCTACTTAGATACACTGTTCTGATTTGATAGTTGAATAACCGACTATCAAAATATGCCTTTTATCGATTGTTGGTACAAAAAGACCGGGATCGAATCTATATTTGAAACCTATTCCGTCCAGCAAATACAAGACGTTGAAGATGATCGAAATGGAGCATAGAAGACCGTTGATCTTCATGAGCGGAAGAACTACTCGTTAAATTTCTCTGGCTAGCTACCAGAGTTATGTTGATTTGTGATTCTGTCCTGATTGAAATCTTTGGATTGCAAGGACTTCTCGCTACTGATCCTTGGGGTGACTCCTATATAGGATACGGTAGGAGAGTACCTTCGGTTCATCATGTTCCTGGATGACTTGTATGTGCGGATGTCTGACAGAGTATTTCCAAAGAGGTCACGTACCTTGATTTCTTCAACCGTACCAAGAGCGGAAGCGGAGAAGGAAACTTCTTTTAGCTAACACATAATGTATTGTTGTAGACGTCAATTAGTGATTTCAATGGATCTGACGATGTGGCATTCAAAGTGATATTCTATAAAGATAACGTAACCTCAAGCCTCATCAACCGGGAAATGACAAAAATCGGGCAGGCAGCATGGCTATGTGGGTCGCTCCAATTAGGGTATATAATCACCTATCTAGAGAAATTCCTTTTGCTTCTTTAATCTATCGATGCTGTCCTCTTTGGGAAACGGTGGTTTAAGCCTAACCGTTGGTGATATACATTCGATACACTCAAGCGAAATGAGTGGTCGGTCATGTGTGGGCCGGGTTGCAAGACGTTCTTGATGAATCCAGTGTATTCACCTCTAGAGATACACTATCGGCAGGTGGTCCCATACCTTGTCATAATTGGAATCCAATCTCTAATAAGCGCCTGCGATTTTGATTTGTATACTATATATGTAGAGCGTGAGATGCAAGTGTTCTGCTAGATTATTATTTATTTGTGGTTTGATAGACATTATTATAATATCAGAAAAGATATTGATTTCAAAAATGTTTTGGGTTATAGTAAGGTAAAAACCATCCATGTTTATGTGTGGCTAGTCTTACTATTATCCTTTGATTTCAAAAAGGATTTCCAAAGTTAAACAAGTTGTGTGTTCTGTGAATTTATCACTGAAAGTATTCCAGACTGACCCGGTGTATTTTGCTTTTCCTCAAATGTGCTCGGGTCAGACGGAGTATATTTCCAGGTTAGGTCTCGCTCGGAGTTTCAGGAGCTGAAAGCAGGAGGCTTCACCGTTAGTTATACAAAGTTTATTTCCGCTGTGATTGATGTATGTTGTACTCTGATAAATGGTATGTATATATACAGTTTCTTTTATAAAGAGATTTGTTATATTATATTTCTTCGTTCCGCTGTGAGATTCTGATGTGTTCTTCTTCTTTCTTCTATTCTAAATTTCTTTCTTTCTATTTCTCATCCTCTAACTTCTTTCTATTAACAGTCTGGGGTTCGATACTTGGATATTTGACAAGTAATATGGGATTATGTATTGTTGTTGAAAATTCAAGCGTCGAATTTTTTCTCCGGGCCGTTACAGTTGGTATCAGAGCTATTGGTTTAGTGATAACTTTGGCTCTGTGGCGTAACTCAATCGAGATGGGGTTAGCAGTACCCTAGATTGAGTTTGAGTGTGTGTATATATATATATATATGAGAATGCGTATTTGTAATTTGAATATAAAATTATTTTAAATTATTTTGTAAAGCCGGTAAATGAAATAATTTTGCCCAAATTATATTTTGTATAAAAAGTAAGTAATTTTTCTGTAGTATATTAATACTGGTTGTTTGATTGTTTTGCTTGATTTAATTTGAAATCAAAGGGAATTAGGAAATGAAATTGAATTGATGGGAAGAAAATCAATTAGTAAATTGAATTGGATATAAAACTTAACCGGGTTAAACTGAATAATTGGGGTTTGGAAATCGAATGGATGATAATGGAAATCGATCAGATATTAATCGATTGATGTTAGTATATGTTAAACCCAAGTGAATACAGACCAGTAAAAATCAATATTGGATATTAATTGGATTTAGCCAAACTAGTTGAAGATAATAAGAAGTTAAATGAAATGAAACGGAATTATTTATCCCTGTATTTGTTATTTGCATTATAAGTGGAGTTAAGTGCAGAATCCTGAAGGCTGTGGAGATGATTTGGTTACACAGATTGGAAAGCATTTAGTTGATTTTTTTGAAGTTGGAATTGAGTTGCCCGACAAATAGGTAAACCTAAATATATTGATTTGAGTGATGTATACCCTTGAGTTGGGTAGCCATTTGGCTTTGGTTTTCTTTTGAAGAAGTTGAGGCCCAATGAGGCAGTAGTAGTTGTGCCGATCGAACCATGCAGAGGGGGTGCTGGAAAAAATTTCAAAATTTTTAAAGAGTTTTGTGATGATAATTCCATAATAATAATTTTTAAATAATTGGTTCGTCATCATTCTTCTTACCTTGTAATTTCAGGGACGAAATTCTTTTAAGGGGGGAAGAATGTAACATCCCAGATTTTCGGTTATTTAAATTGGAATATTTAAATCAGTTATATATATTATATTGGTAATATAATGGATTCTACATCAAATTTATTTTTATAAATTGGAGTTTGAATTTATATATTTGTAATATAATTAAAACGAGCTCGAAATGATGCTGTAGTTCGTAATATTGAATTTTGAACTTCAACTGAATATACCGGATCCGATATAAGTCGAATTTCTGTGAAACAAGAACCGCTTGAATACAGGGGATTATATTTTTCTAATGTAAGAGAAAACTCGAGATTTCATCGTATAGATTGTAAGTTACGTTCAAATCAAATTTTCAGAAAATCGCTATAGAATCGTTTATAAACCATAATGATATTTTAATATAATTAAATATTGGTTTCGAATTTGGACGAGATCTTTGAGGCGTAGTTGTAATTTAATTTTTCGAATTTTACTGAAATTTTTAATTGGGGAAATACGTCACTTTTTATTTGAAGTATTCTGCACCCTATATCAGCAGTTTGGGGTTTCACAATATAAGTTAACCTACCGATATTATTATATTTTTGGAATCATGGGACATAGCTAGTTACAACGGTATTTTTATTTTTGTTCATAGTCAGTCATTAGTGAGTGGAATTTTTCGTAACGGATACTTTACAAATCTAACCATATAAAACAAGTTTGCACCAACTTTTGAAATGACAATACATGCACACCATATATACATTTAATACACGACGACCTATGTGTATATTACTTCAGGGAGAAGTTTTTCTACTTACATACAATGTACGACTATCACGCTGACCTGAGCAAATGCATGGCTCCTTGAAGGAAGTTTACCACGTTCTTTTTCCTGTGAACCCATAACCCTTTCTTGTTGTCATGATGGTGAAGTCTCGACTAAAAATATATGTAATATTTTATATACCTTTGTAGTCCCTTCGGCCATTCCTATATGCCATCTTGGAACCTTCAGTGAACAGTGAACGTTTGGTACTAAATAACCCACCCCGTCTGTTTCTTTGCTACACATTCTAACTCAACAGCAAAACCAAGACCAATTTCCTCATTTCTTAACTTACCATCAGTAAAACATGTGCAAATCTGAAATGAAAAGGACACAGCTCACATCTGTAACAACCCGAATTTTTAATAACATGTTATAACATAAATCAAGGCAGAAATAAAATTTTAAAAATCTGAATCAAGGGAAACGGGCTGCGCCATTGCGTTCGTCTCGGAAAATACGTGAAATAGAGTCCGAGTTTTCGAAAATCGGAGTCCGTATGAAGAAGATATGGACGAACGAAGTTAGGCAGAAAAACCGAAAACCAGCCAGAATGCACTGGCGCACTTGTGAAGTGCGCCAGTACAAAAATACACTGGCGCACTTGGCAAGTGCGCCCAGCAGCCTGCACAGCTTTCTGGTTTGACCCTGGCTGGCCTGGTGCACCTGTTTTGGTTCTCTGGTTTGTTCTGCTGGCCTGTGACGATTTTTGATGGTTCAGATCTAAATTAGGGTTAATCCTATGGCCTAAACTAGTCTCTACACCTATAAAAACACCCTAATACCTAGCCTAAACCATCACAAATCATCCTAACAACTAAATTCTGCCAAAATGCTCCCTAATCATGGCCTCCGTCTTCATCTTGAGAGCTTCTAAGGCGAAAAGGAGCAAGCTTTCTTCTTTCTATCAAAGGAGCTACTTATTCTCAAGGCTATTTGTGTTGCTACATCATTCCTAGAGCTTTTACGACGTCTCTATCTTGTTTTATTTGGTTCTAGTTCTCATAGCCACGCTTTGTAAGCCCCACTCTACTCTTAGATTTAAACTATGAAGTTAATATGATCATGTAGCAAGTTGAAATGAGACTTTTGGGTATAATGTTTGTCTTGGGGCTAGATTTGTATGCATAGATCCATTTATGACTCTTTTTATCTATGATTGTGGCACTATCATGAACCTAGTACCATTTACCTTGATTTTTGGGTAGAAAGCTATGAGCTTTATTTGGGGATTATGCATAATGCGACATAGAACCCCTCATAACCTTGATGTTAACTTGCATATGATATTGAACTACATGCTACCCACAAGTTTATCACTCTATGTCAACTATTATCATGTTTCACCTTTGCCTATGATGTTGAACTACATGCTACCTACAAGTTTATTTGCTAAGTTTGATGTCATACATGTTTTGAGGCCAATAATCCTATATGCTAGTTGTGATGAACATCTTTGCCTCAAATATCATCATGTTTAACTTATGACCAACTTTACCAACCCTATGCCCCTCTTGGTCATATTTTTATGCTCCTTGATTCACTTGTGTTGATGCGAATTTACGTGCGATGGGGATACGTTATGGGTAGTTAGGAAAACTTGAAATAACATGAAAACATGACTTGAAATGTGACATGAAACTTTATTATGCTTGAAAACTTGAATATGGTCATGACATGTAGAAAACCATAAAGTGGCCAACTCGAGGTTGGGTTGAGTTTGTAGCGTAAATCTGCCCGGAACGACCCGGCAAATCCAGTGGCTACAAACAATAGGATCCAATGTGAGAAGTTGGTCACATTGCGCTTGAAACCCGAGGTTAGACTAGGTTGTGGTGTAAAGCTGCCTGGACCCGCTCGGCATATCCAGTAACCACAACAAAGTCTAATGTGAGAGGTTTGGTGCATTAAATTAATTAATGCCACATGTTAGGGTTAAGTCATGAACCACTTGGATACACTTAACCAACTTGATACATGACTGGATAGGGTTAACCACACTTAACCCGTTAGAAACCCTAGTCACACGGTCCTTTTCAGCAGTAACCCTCTTGGATGTATCACGATACCCTAAGGACTAGGCTAGGGTGGGGCACGATTACTTGGCTGATTGTAAGCGACCAGAACGACGGCTGAGTAGGTGCGCCGGTGTAGGTTCAGGCGGACTATGGTCGTGCACATAGTCCGGAGTTGAAAAAGCAGGCACGGGCACCAGTAGGTTCAGACTGTGCGTGCTTGATTCGTGTCAGTGGTTGGCACCCTAGGACTTGATACACCTTAGGGTGGACCTAGCACAGTTTGACTACATTTCGTGATTGGGCCATATGACACCGACACTCGACGAGTTAGGCTTATAGGGAGCCGATCGACTAGACCGTGCAGTTGGACCCCGACTTGGGTCACCTCATGATATTGGGCCAAGGGATCATTTCTTGTTTATGCTTGACATGGGTTGGAATGCTAGTACTGTGGGTGCAAAACTAAACCTTGTATATGCGATGCCACACTTGATCTACCTTGTTATCCATTTATCATGCCAGTTAGTTACCATCTTTATGTTTCATCTCAGTTTCTCATGTTTAGTTAACTTCAGTAGGTTTTATACTAATAGTAGGTAGGACTTACTAGTCTTTATGACTGACCCTTTTTCTTTCGCCTCTTTTCTTCCGTTCCCCCCCTCCCCCAGGTTCTCAGGGAGGGAACACTAGTGCTTAGCTTGGACATTTGGTTTGCTTTCTTGACAGCTCATGTACGGTTTGGATTTGAGCTTGCTATGACTTCATCACATCTATCTTGGGGATAGTTTACTTTATGTTATTTTCAGTTTATGTTTTCTAGACTTGTGATAGTTGGAAAATAATGACTAAGTACTTTGATGTAAGTTGACTATTTGGTTTTGAAATGGTTAAGTATGGTTTTTAAATCTCTACCGCTGCTTTACTTATTTATTTATCTAAGTTCTGTCTTGTGATATCTCTGTGCATGTTTACCTGGACAACACCCCTCCAAAGCTAGTGCCAGCATTCGTGAGTGTGGCCCTGGCGGAGGTGGGGTGTTACATTTGGTATCAGAGCATGAGGTTTTACTAGACAAGACAAAAGTTTTAAAAACCCTTTTTGAAAAACTATTTTCAAAACCAATTAAGTATTTTTCCAAGAAAAGTCTAGTTTATTTTAAAAGGCTATTCCCCAAAAGCCATTAGCACTATCCTTTGTTTCCTCGTTCTAAATCTATCCTTTCCTTTTTCAGCATGGCCGATCTTAACCTTCCCGAGGGAGTACCCATACCTGGATGGTTCCGAAGGTACTTGGAAGCTAGGGCCAACGATGCGGGCCCAGTAAACACTCCCACTCCTCCTCCTGTACCTGAGGTTCCTCCTCCTCCTCCTCCTCCTCAGCGTCCACAAGCGGATTTCGCGAAGATTTGCAAAGACTTTAAGGCGATGGGTGGCAAGAATTTTGTTGGGACAGAGACTTATGTTGAGGCAAGAAACTGGTTAAAGGAAACTGAAGATCTTTTTGCTATCTTTGAAGTAGAAGACCGGAGGAAAGTTCTGTTGGCAGTGTGGCTATTGAAAGAGGAAGCTGCTTATTGGTGGGAAGTCACCAACACTACTAGGCCTATAGAGGCTTGGGCCGACTTTAGGATGAGGTTTGGGCTTAAGTTTCTATCATCTGCTGAGGAGAATCTGCAAATGGAGAAGTTTATATGTTTGAAGCAAGGGGACATGACCGTGAGGGAGTATGTGAATAAGTTTAACCAGCTTGCTCGATTCGGTTTAGACATGGTTAACACACCCATGAAGAAGGCTCTACGCTTTGCTCGAGGATTGAATGAGCCATTGCAAGGATTGGCCATGTCTCATATACCCATGGGGGCCATTTTTGAGAGCTTAGTGGATATGGCCTTGCTGCAAGGAGATTGGTAAGAATGGCAAGAAAGAAGTTAAGCTTAATGAGAATCAAACCAAGAAGGCGGGCTCCAAGTGGGGAGGCAAACAGAACAATCAGAACAACAAGGGTAACAAGGCCAACAACAAGGCAAAGGAGACAAGGAAGTGCAATTTCTGTGGGATCACTGGACACATAGCCAAAGATTGTAGGAAGAAGAAGAGGAAGTTAGGAGAATGCTTTCATTGCGGAGAGGCTGGACACTTCAGTAAGGATTGTCCAAAGAAGCAAGGGAAGGGCAAAGACAGACTCAGCGAGCAGGACCTTCTGGAGGGCAGATGCATGCTCTCAACACTACTCCAGCTCCGGACCGAGGTAGTATTTCTGTAGAAAGCCTTGTTTACATTTCTGGTTTTCCTGTTCGAACTTTATTTGATTCTGGCACATCGCATACCATTATTTCCTCTGACATTGTTGAAAGTTTGCACCTAAGTACTAGTCTAATTGAGGATCCCGTTAGTGTTTCAAATCCAATTGGGGGTTCCGCCCATCTATCTATGATTTGTATGGATTTGAGGATTTCTATCTTGACCGTAGAATTCACATGTAATGCTTATGTTCTCAGGTTCATGGGATACGGGTTGATTTTGGGCATGGATTGGTTGTCCAGTTATGGAGCCATTCTCGATTGTGAGCATAGGGTAGTGAGGCTTATGGCTCGCCTTGGCAATACCCTAGAGATTTCTTGTAACCCTCTGGATCCCGTCATGTTATGTTATCTTGAATCCCTCGACTCGTCTATTGACAATCTTCAATCTGTGAGGGTGGTCCGAGAATATCCTGATGTTTTTGATGAGGTGAAGGGGTTACCCCCTAAACGCGAGATAGACTTCCGTATTTATCTTGTTGATAATGCCAAGCCAGTTTCATTGCCTGTTAGGCACATGGCCCCATGAGAAAGAAGAGAGCTTAGCAAGCAAATCAAGGAGTTGCTCGAGAAAAATTTCATTAGGCGAAGCATTTCTGAATGGGGTGCTCCCGTGGTATTCGCTACTAAGGCGGATGGTTCGCTTCGTCTATGTGTTGATTATCGTGAGTTAAACAAGCTGACAAAGAAGAACAGGCACCCGTTACCGAGGATCGATGATCTCTTTGACCAGCTTGTAGGTGCTTCTGTTTTCTCTCAGCTCGATCTAGCCACCGGATTCCATCAGCTTAGCGTGGCTGAGGATAGTATTGACAAGACTGCGTTTAGGACTCCAGATGGATTCTTTGAATGGCTTGTCATGCCGTTCGGTTTGACTAATGCACCTGCATACTTCGTTGATTTGACGAGTAGGGTGTTTAGGGAGTTCCTTAACAAGTTTGTGGTTGTCTTCGTGGATGATATTCTGATCTTCTTTAAGGACGAGGAAGAGCATGCTATACATCTCAAGCAGGTTATGGATACGCTTAGAGCTCATCAGTTAAAAGCCAAGTTCTCCAAATGCCATTTCTGGAGAAGTGAAGTTCGGTTCCTTGGGCATATAGTTTCTAAGCAGGGCATAGCTGTGGATTCCGCTAAAGTAGTGGCGGTACAAGACTGGAAAGTTCCGAAGAATGCAACTGAAGTGAGAAGCTTTCTCGGTCTGGCAGGATTTTATAGGAAGTTCATTAAGGACTTCGCTAAGATTTCAGCCCCTCTCACTAAGTTAACGAAGAAGAACTTAGTCTTTGCATAGGACTTAGAGTGTGAGCTTGCTTTTCAAAGGCTTAAGAAAGCCCTCACCACAGCCCCAGTTCTAGCATTACCCGATGGATGGAAGTTGTTTACCGTGTACACCGATGCATGTGGCACGGGGTTAGGCGCTGTCCTGATGCAAGAAGGGAGGGTGATATGCTTTGGGAGTAGGCAACTCAAGGTTCATGAGAAGAACTATCCCACTCATGATTTAGAGTTGGCGGCGATCGTTTTTGCACTCAAATCTTGGCTCCATTATCTTCTAGGTGAAAGGTTTGAGTTATATACTGATCACAAGTCGCTCAAGTACCTCTTATCGCATAAAGATTTGAATCTAAGGCAGCAGAGGTAGATGGAATTCTTGGCATCATATGACTTCGATATAGCTTATACCCCTGGCAAGGGTAATGTTGTGGCGGATGTGCTAAGTAGAAGGAGGTTGACTTTGAGTCCCTTGTTTGTTGAGATGAGGAGCCTAGAGTTCTTGGAAACCTTTGATTTTACACCTGCTGTTGAGTCGATGACTGGTTCGTTAGCATCCCTTGAGCTTAGACCTACACTCCTTGATCAAGTTGGGGCTTCGTAGAGGAAAGACCCGCAGATAGTCGAGGTCATGGACAAGTTGATTCATGGTGAGACATCAAGTCACCACGCTAGATATACTATTGATGACAAGGGGTGGCTAAGGCGTGATGGAAGACTATGTGTCCCACGAGTAGGAGACTTAGTAAATAAAGTTCTTGAGGAGGCGCATCACTCGAGGATGACCATACATCCCGGAGGGGATAAGATGTACCGGGATATGAAGCGCGTTTTCTTTTGGGATGGGATGAAAAAGGATGTTGCAGAGTTTGTTTCTAGATGCATTGTTTGCCAACAAGTAAAGGCCGAGTCGAAGAAGCCCGGTGGGCTACTGCATCCATTGGAGGTCCCACAATGGAAGTGGGAAAGTATTTCTATGGATTTTGTGGATGGATTGCCGAGATCAAGGAAGGGGAATACTAGCATATGGGTCATAGTTGATAGACTCACGAAGGGCGCCCATTTTATTCCAGTAAAGAGCAAGAGGACCGCATCATGGCTAGCATCCGTTTATCTTCGAGAGATAGTGCGATTGCATGGAGTTCCTTCTAGCATAGTTAGCGATCGTGACCCAATCTTCACTAGCCAATTCTGGAATAGTTTGCAAGAAGCGATGGGTACGCGATTGAATCTAAGTACAGCCTATCACCCACAGACGGATGGCCAGACCGAAAGGGTGAATAGGGTACTAGAGGATCTGTTGAGGCTATGCATTCTTGACTTTGGTGGCACTTGGGAAGACCACCTTCCTTTTGTAGAGTTTGCTTACAATAACAGCTACCAAGCAAGCATAGGGATGGCACCATTCGAAGCTTTGTATGGGACGCCGTGCAAGTCACCGACATGTTGGTGGGAGACGACGGATAAGCTTATACTTGGGGCCGACATGATAAGGGACACATCCGAGAAGGTTGAGTTAATTCGAAGGCGGATGATAACGGCCCAAGACAGACAGAAATCCTATGCAGACAAGCGAAGGACAGACTTAGAGTTTGAAGTTGGAGATATGGTCTTTGTGAAGGTTTCTCCCTTGCGAAATGTGGTTCGTTTTGGAGCAGTTGGAAAGCTAACACCAAGGTTCGTAGGACCCTTCCCTATCATCGAGAAGATTGGGCAAATGGCTTATAGGGTGGAATTGTCCGAGAAGCTGGCTGGAGTGCACAATGTTTTTCATGTCTCGCATCTCCGAAAATGCCTACATGAATCAGCCGAAGTAGTTGAGCCTAGCATTCTTGAAGATGTGGAGGTAGAGAAAGAGGAAACCCTGAGGCGAGCTCCGATTCGTATCTTGGGAACGGAGATCAAGAAGCTGAGGAATCGAGAAGTCAAGTTAGTAAAGGTTCAGTGGAGTGAAGCCGATGAAGATGCAACTTGGGAAACCGAGGAGAAGATGCGTGGGCTTTATCCATTCCTTTTTGAGGGTACATTCTCGATCTCTTTTCCTAGTCAGCATATCTTTCTTTTACTAACCATGTTTATCTTGTTATCTCATTAATCTTGTCATGAGAACCTTAGGTAGAAACCCTTTGGATGAAACATGTATTTGAAACATGTTATGCTTGATGGTTGCAAATGGTTGCAAGTGTTTGCAAGTGGTTACTCGTGGATGCATGATACACGTTAGGCACTAAGATCGGCTCACACACTTTCATATTGCATATGCATGAGTGTTTATGCTTATTCATGGATGAAACTTGTTATGCTATCACGTGGATGTTGCATATGGATGAATGATATGTGCACTCATGTAGAGATTATAAATTATGTTAGGAATTTGCATACATTTGGACTCATTGCACTAACATATTCTGCATTAAGGAGGTTTACTGAGTCAGTAACCGCCTAATTTTCGCATTAGATAGGTGCATATACACACACTTTTGCATATATTCATACAGCATTAGAAATCTTCTAAGGACAATGATTACTTGTGGATGATGTTTTGAGTAGATGGATAATGGATGGTAGGATACGTTCTTCCTAACTTGGAGATTTCGGGGACGAAATCCTTTAAGTTGGGGAGAATGTAACAACCCGAATTTTTAATAACATGTTATAAAATAAATCAAGGCAGAATTAAAATTTTAAAAATCTGAATCAAGGGAAACGGGCTGCGCCATTGCGTTCGTCTCGGAAAAATACGCGAAATAGAGTCCGAGTTTTCGAAAACCGGAGTCCGTATGAAGAAAATATGGATGAACGAAGTTAGGCAGAAAAAACGAAAACCAGCCAGAATGCACTGGCGCACTTGTGAAGTGCGCCAGTACAAAAATACACTGGCGCACTTGGCAAGTGCGCCCAGCAGCCTGCACAGCTTTCTGGTTTGACCCTGGCTGGCCTGGTGCACCTGTTTTGGTTCTCTGGTCTGTTCTGCTGGCCTGTGACGATTTTTGATGGTTCAGATCTAAATTAGGGTTAATCCTATGGCCTAAACTAGTCTCTACACCTATAAAAACACACTAATACCTAGCCTAAACCATCACAAATCATCCTAACAACTAAATTCTGCCAAAATGCTCCCTAATCATGGCCTCCGTCTTCATCTTGAGAGCTTCTAAGGCGAAAAGGAGCAAGCTTTCTTCTTTCTATCAAAGGAGCTACTTATTCTCAAGGCTATTTGTGTTGCTACATCATTCCTAGAGCTTCTACAACGTCTCTATCTTGTTTTATTTGGTTCTAGTTCTCATAGCCACGCTTTGTAAGCCCCACTCTACTCTTAGATTTAAACTATGAAGTTAATATGATCATGTAGCAAGTTGAAATGAGACTTTTGGGTATAATGTTTGTCTTGGGGCTAGATTTGTATGCATAGATCCATTTATGACTCTTTTTATCTATGATTGTGGCACTATCATGAACCTAGTACCATTTACCTTGATTTTTGGGTAGAAAGCTATGAGCTTTATTTGGGGATTATGCATAATGCGACATAGAACCCCTCATAACCTTGATGTTAACTTGCATATGATATTGAACTACATGATACCCACAAGTTTATCACTCTATGTCAACTATTATCATGTTTCACCTTTGCCTATGATGTTGAACTACATGCTACCTACAAGTTTATTTGCTAAGTTTGATGTCATACATGTTTTGAGGCCAATAATCCTATATGCTAGTTGTAATGAACACCTTTGCCTCAAATATCATCATGTTTAACTTATGACCAACTTTACCAACCCTATGCCCCTCTTGGTCATATTTTTATGCTCCTTGATTCACTTGTGTTGATGCGAATTTACGTGCGATGGGGATACGTTATGGGTAGTTAGGCAAACTTGAAATAACATGAAAACATGACTTGAAATGTGACATGAAACTTTATTATGCTTGAAAACTTGAATATGGTCATGACATGTAGAAAACCATAAAGTGGTCAACTCGAGGTTGAGTTGAGTTTGTAGCGTAAATCTGCCCGGAACGACCCGGCAAATCCAGTGGCTACAAACAATAGGATCCAATGTGAGAAGTTGGTCACATCGCGCTTGAAACCCGAGGTTAGACTAGGTTGTGGTGTAAAGCTGCCCGGACCCGTCTGGCATATCCAGTAACCACAACAAAGTCTAATGTGAGAGGTTGGGTGCATTAAATTAATTAATGCCACATGTTAGGGTTAATTCATGAACCACTTGGATACACTTAACCAACTTGATACATGACTGGATAGGGTTAACCACACTTAACCCGTTAGAAACCCTAGTCACGCGGTCCTTTTCAGTAGTAACCCTCTTGAATGTATCACGATACCCTAAGGACTAGGCTAGGGTGGGGCACGATTACTGGGTTGATTGTAAGCGACCAGAACGACGGCTGAGTAGGCGCGCCGGTGTAGGTTCAGGCGGACTATGGTCGTGCACATAGTCCGGAGTTGAAAAAGCAGGCACGGGCACCAGTAGGTTCAGACTGTGCGTGCTTGATTCGTGTCAGTGGTTGGCACCCTAGGACTTGATACACCTTAGGGTGGACCTAGCACAGTTTGACTACAGTTCGTGATTGGGCCGTATGACACCGACACTCGACGAGTTAGGCTTATAGGGAGCCGATCGACTAGACCGTGCAGTTGGACCCCGACTTGGGTCACCTCATGATATTGGGCCAAGGGATCATTTCTTGTTTATGCTTGACATGGGTTGGAATGCTAGTACTGTGGGTGCAAAACTAAACCTTGTATATGCGATGCCACACTTGATCTACCTTGTTATCCATTTATCATGCCAGTTAGTTACCATCTTTATGTTTCATCTCAGTTTCTCATGTTTAGTTAACTTCAGTAGTTTTTATACTAATAGTAGGTAGGACTTACTAGTCTTTATGACTGACCCTTTTTCTTTCGCCTCTTTTCTTCCGTCCCCCCCCCAGGTTCTCAGGGAGGGAACACTAGTGCTTAGCTTGGACATTTGGCTTGCTTTCTTGACAGCTCATGTACGGTTTGGATTTGAGCTTGCTATGGCTTCATCACATCTACCGTGGGGATAGTTTACTTTATGTTATTTTCAGTTTATGTTTTCTAGACTTGTGGTAGTTGGAAAATAATGACTAAGTACTTTGATGTAAGTTGACTATTTGATTTTGAAATGGTTAAGTATGGTTTTTAAATCTCTACCACTGCTTTACTTATTTATTTATCTAAGTTCTGTCTTGTGATATCTCTGTGCATGTTTACCTAGACAACACCCCTCCAAAGCTAGTGCCAGCATTCGTGAGTGTGGCCCTGGCGGAGGTGGGGTGTTACAACATCTAAAATCTATGAAAAGAAAATACGCCATATGCCCATGTCCGAAACTTTAGCCTATCCTACCTACTTTCTACTAACATGACCAATCCTATCAAAGCATGAAAAGAAAACACAGCCCATAAGTCAATCTACCATATCGCTTCCATAACTTGAAATGATAATTCATGCAGCTACCTAAGTTCTATATTTACTAGTGTATGGGTGTGAAATGACAGGGAGCTTATCTTCTTTTCCTTTGGGCTATATATACACGACGCAAGCCACTCATTTCAGAAAGCAATAAAACCAGTCCCCTTCCATGAATATAATGAACAGCAGATTCCTCTGCTTCAACAAATAATAATCACACTTCTCTTTCTACCAACCGCAGGCAACGGGTTTTCGGCGAGTGGTATGTCATGGGATGGGACGATGACCAGGGAAGCTGAGGATCCAGGCGGCGTCAGCACTGGTCTCAGGCGAGGCATTGGACGTGTGAACGGCTCGCTTCAGTAGACGGCATTACTAAGTAACAGGAGGGGTATCGGCACCAAAAGTGTTGGTGGTTTATATGGCAGTACGTTGTAGGAAATAAAGCTGGAGCTACTGTTATAAAATGGAGGATGGGGAGAAGAACGGTGGAAACTTGATGGGGGGGATGGGGTTCTCATGTGATGTCTTCAGTAGAGGGTTGAACTTTGTGGTAAAAGGATTTTATCAACGAGAAGGCGCTGAAGTTGGGGGAAACGGACGGAGTGTTTGGGAGACGCCAAGGCAAACCTGTTGCCAAAGTTGGGTCCAAAACAGTGGGAATACATGGCGCAAAGAATCGCTGTAGCTTCAAAGACCAGAGAGCGGCCATGTGACTGTGTGTGTGAAAACAGTTCGTAAGCAATGGTTGAGGCGGAAATTTGTATGGTCACGGTGCATGGTTTCGAAACTGGTTTTGGCATGGGTGTAAAGTGGAGCTCAAATGTTGATGTAATTGTGATGGTGTGCCAAAATATGGAGCTGAAAAAGATTACGAGCGGGTCAGTTAAAGTAAGTTTAAGGTAAAGATTAATTTTTAGTTTAGGATATTAATAATGTTAGTTTACATTATATTTTACTAATTAAAATTAAACCGAGTGTAACATGTTGGTTCGATGTCAGATTCACGCAAGATTGAAGTCATTGGAATCGCAGTAGAGAAAGCTACACCGTTGAACGGATTCAGAAGGAATTGGAAGCTATCGGATTTTTTTTAATTTTAAACGTCAGTTTAAAATTGAATAAAACAACGCAGGAACTGTAAATCTAAAATCAAAGGTGAGTTAATTCTCACACTTTTCTGGACTGCTATGATGTGATAAATCCATATAATATCATTTAAAAATATATATTGTTTGATTGGCTGCATTGGTTGCTTATGGTTGATTTACTAGTTGTTATTAGTTATATTATTGCCGTAAATTTAATTATTTAAATCATAGTGTTATATCAAAGCTGTGATGCAGAGAAGGACAGGTTGGAGGGATCCGACCGGATTCCTCAAAATATCATGTGTATTGTATATTTTTACTGTTTACACTTGAACTGTTTTGGTCCCAAATGACACTGAAACCAGTTTGAATATTGATGGTTGAATTGATGTGACCATTGATGTGATTTTTAACCAATCAAAAGTGGTTGGCACTGAGGACCTAAAATCTATTAGTTTCAAAACATCGTTTGCCGTCAGGCGAACTGACGCAGTTTTAAGTTGCAAAATTTATTTTATAACTGAATTAAAAATCTTGAGTTTATTTTATAAATGGTAATGGAAAAGGAGTTATAAATATATTTATACGTGTATAATTGTGGTTTAAATAGAAATTAATTAATAGTTTACAATAAGAATTTAAGGACATTAATGAGATCTATGAACTGCAGTCGAAGCTAACATACGGATTTGTGAAATGGAGCGATTGTTTTTATAGAACAATTAACTGATGTTTTAAATTAATCAAGTTATTTAATTAATTTAAGGATGGAATGATAACAGAAATCAGTTAACAGGTAACTGGTATGTACGGTTGGAAGAAAAATCAACCGTTTAAATTTGAAATTTAGGGTCGGGTTAATTTGATTTAAATTAACCAAATGGTTTTCAAATTATTCGTTAACTGAACGAATGTCATTAAAAGCTAGTTAATCTTCGATTATCTATAATTTGAAATGATTATCAATTCATTTATTTATTAATTAAGTTAATTATTATTTAATAACCTTTGTAAATCATTTAATTATTCTACTTTTAATTAATAATGAAGTTAATTAATGAATGATTAATTATTGAAATAAACTGTGTTTATTTGGTGAATAAAGAAGTTAATTATTGTATTAATAATAATTAAAGTTATTGTTCAAATTATTGGCATTCCTTTCAAAAGGGAAGTCAAATTTATAATAAGATTTAAACTAAGTAAAGATTACCAAAGGACTTGGTTATAAATCCTAGAGTTTTTTTAAACACCAGTTTATAAGAGACCGTCGAGCCAGAATGATACTAAAGAGAAGCTTTAAAATATAATTAAAGCGATGACTTTGAAATGGGATTCAATTACGAGATAAATAAGTGACGATAGGATTTGATTAAAAGGTAGTAGGGATTTATAATCCAAATTTACAAACAAGGCTTGTAAATAAGTTGTGTAAACTTATACGACGGTTTCAATAAGATTTCGTTAAGTAAAATAAGTAGGGATAAATTAAGACTTAAAGAGGGTTTGGTAAAGTGATTATAAGAAAGCTTACCAAGGTGAGAAATCGTTGTAAAACCATATGGGAATCAAATGGGTTCCGTGAAGGTTTACCAAATCAAGGAAATAGGATTAATAGGTCAAGTAGGTTTCAAATATAAGAAAATGATTTATGAATCCCTACTAAATGGAAATGGAAATGATATATCAGAATTTGGAATTACAAACTTATATCTATCTTGAGATAAGAACGCTGTCGATCAAGGTCTGAGAGGTAATTAGAATACCCCAACTTGAACGACTTCGCTATTATCGAGAGATGATATTTGGTTGTAATGTATAGAGAAGTGATTATCGAGTTGTTCGCGATCAATGAAATTTATCGTTTATTTAAAATAACCTTTTAAATGGATTTAACTATGCTAGATTTAGTTAAGTGGAAATATAATTACTTTTAATTAATTATAACCAAAGCAAGTACTTTTCAATTGGAATTCTTTTCTGAAACAAAATAAAGCTAGAAATGAATTAGTATGGTAAAGATTGGGAATTTAATTCAAATCATATTAACAAGTATGAAGAAGGGTTTTAACCAAACCGATGATTTTAAAAATAAGTGTTCACCTCAGGGCTGAATTAAGTGAAATAGTTTAATCGAAATAAGAGAGAGACTTTGGAAATTTATCATATGTCGTTTGAGTAAAGTAGAAATATAACGATTTGGCCAAATGGTAATGGAAAAGGGAAGAATGTTTACAAAACCATAGCGATATTTTAAAATATAAGAAAATATGAAAAGGATTTTGAGAATATATAAATGGCGTTTCCACGATAAGGAAATAAAAGATGTTTTCATAAAATATGGTAATACTCTTTGACAAAGGAAATTAAAAGAGAGCATTGAGTAATGTTTTAATTAACGAAGCCATAAGAGTTTTGATAAGATTAAAGTTATGAAATCGATTACAAGAAATCGATAAAATGGTTTGATGAAATATTTCATGTAAAAGGACCTGAGCTGCCAATCTACTTAGATACACTGTTCTGATTTGATAGTTAAATAACCGACTATCAAAATATGCCTTTTATCGATTGTTGGTATGGAAAGACCGGGATTGAATCTATATTCAAAACCCATTCCGTCCAGCAAATACGTGACGTTGAAGCTGATCGAAATGGAGCATAGAAGACCGTTGATCTTCATGAGCGGAAGAACTACTCGTTAAATTTATCTGGCTAGCTACCAGAGTTATGTTGAATTATGATTATGTCGTGATTGAAATCTTCGGATTGCAAGGACTTCTCGCTACTGATCCTTTGGGTGACTCCTATATATGATACGGTAGGAGAGTACCTTCGGTTCGTCCTATTCCAGGATGACTTGTATGGACGGATGTCTGACAGAGTATTTCCAAAGAGGCCACGTACCTTGATTTCTTCAACCGTACCAAGAGTGGAAGCGGAGAAGGAAACTTCTTTTAGCTGACACGTAATGTATTGTTGTAGACGTCAATTAGTGATTTCAATGGATCTAACGATGTGGCATTCAAAGTGATATTCTATAAAGATAACGTAACCTCAAGCCTCCTCAACCGGGAAATGACAAAAATCGGGCAGGCAGCATGGCTATGTGGGTCGCTCCCATTACGGTGTATAATCACCTATCTAGAGAAATTCCTTTTGCTTCTTTAATCTATCGATGCTGTCCTCTTCGGGAAATGGTGGTTTGAGCCCAACCGTTAGTGATATACATTCGATACACTCAAGTGAAATGAGTGGTCGGTCATGTGTGGGCCAGTTGCAATACGTTCTTGATGAACCCAGTGTATTCGCCTCTAGAGATACACTATCGGCAGGTGGTCCCATACCTTGTCATAATTGGAATCCAATCTCTAATAAGCGCCTGCGATTTTGATTTGTATACTATATATGTAGAGCGTGAGATGCAAGCGTTCTGCTAGATTATTATTTATTTGTGGTTTGATAGACATTATTATAATATCAGAAAAGATATTGATTTCAAAAATGTTTTGGGTTATAGTAAGGTAAAAACCGTCCGTTTTTATGTGTGGCTGGTCTTACTATTATCCTTTGATTTCAAAAAGTATTTTCCAGAGTTAAACAAGTTGTGTGTTCTGTGAATTTATCACTGAAAGTATTCCAGACTGGCCTGGTGTATTTTGCTTTTCCTCAAACGTGCTCGGGTCAGACCGAGTATATTTCCAGGTTAGGTCTCGCTTGGAGTTTCAGGAGCTGGAAGCAGGAGGCTTCACCGTTATTTATACAAAGTTTATTTCCGCTGTGATTGATGTATGTTGTACTCTGATAAATGGTATGTATATATACAGTTTCTTTTATAAAGAGATTTGTTATATTATATTTCTTCGTTCCGCTGTGAGATTCTGATGTGTTCTTCTCTTCTATTCTAAATTTCTTTCTTTCTATTTCTTATCATCTAACTTCTTTCTATTAACAGTCTGGGGTTCGATACTTGGATTTTTGACAAGTAATACGGGATTATGTATTATTGTTGAAAATTCGAGCGTCGAATTTTTTTTTCAGGTCGTTACACAACAAATGTACCAACATCAACTGAGAAGAACCCAAACACGTCTTCCCCACATTCTACAGTGACAACTTTACAATAATCAAGTAGAAATAAATAGTACATTCATAGTTGTCAGTTATCAAGCGCAGACAATCCTAATCAACATCGACATCTCCTAAGCACAAACCCCGAAGGCCTAAACCAACATTAAACAAGCACCCAAGAGATATCCCGTTCGACGTCAAATAATCTACACAAGATGATACAAGCAAAATAATCATCATCCATGACTCTGGCCATCACCACCAATCCTGCTTTGAAACCATCGTTAATCCTATGATCGGCTAAACACCCTGCCATCGACTATCAAGGGCTAATGGTAAACCCCGATTCTAGAAAAACTCCATATGCCATACAATGAAACGTATCTAGGCCCGTCAACCTGCCCTAGGGTACTCAACTAGTCACTTCTAGTCTGTTGGGCGCCCCTATTATACCCCTTCTTTGAGTCCCCTAGAACCTACGACAATGATAATCCCTCGGCCTCCATAACTCTAGTCATCATCACCGGCGACTATCCATAAGCTCAAAACACATTTGAGCAACCATTATCCTCTAGCTCAAAACACACTTGAGTCTTCTTCATATTCATTGCATTTCGACGATCAACAAAAACTTCGCAATTCTTCAGACATTCGCCCTTGAATTCACGTCGAAGCAAGAACCATCGTCGACTCAAAAGCAAGCTTCATTTGGTCAACACTGCATTTCATAGCATCTCCAGCCTTTTCGCTATGATAAATCAAGCACAAATTCAAAACTACCTTTTACAACATTTCTAAAATGCTATCATATCTCCTGGTTCAACTTTGGCACTTTGGCACTTGGTACTATGAAAACAATGTAAATCCCCAGTGTGCTCCTTGACAAATCAACTATTTTATAATGCGCAGCACGTCCTGGCACTTGGTACTTACCAAATCCCCAAATCTAGTACTTGGTACTCTGGCACTTTGCACTTGGTACTCTGGCACTTGGTGATTTGACATGTTGCCCAATCCATACCATAGCATTCAGAAATGCTATAATATGTTGCGCCCGATCCATCCCTCCGGTACTGCCCAATCCATGATTTCACCAGTGTGCACCTTAGCAAATCACCTATTTCACCATGCGCAGGCCAATGTGGTACTGGTGCTCTGGTACTTTAGCCCAATCCATACCATAGCATTTAGGAATGCTATAAAAAAAATTTGCCTGATCCATGCCAATGCGTAGATCCCCAACATGCACTTAGCCAGATCCAATTTTTTCATGTGTGCACGCCTATGTTGTTGCTGCTCGATCCATGCACAACGGTTTTTCCCGATCCATGCGCAGCAGTTTTTCCCGATCCATGCCTATTATAGCGTTTTTAAATGCTGTGAAAGCCATAAATTGATTTTCTGATGATTCCTCAACTTAATTTTGCTCAATCCATTGACCTCTTTTCCGCCCGATTCATGGCCAATATTTAGCTCAATCCATACACTGCTAAACTTCGACTAATCTTCACGCTTGCGCACAATTCGATTCCATACTAAAAAACCAATCAAACTCCAACTTTTTCAACAACGATTTAATTAGTATAACTAAAACAAATCACGCAATCATCAACGAACATTAAACCACGATTTAATCAATATAACAACAACAAATCACATAATCATCAACGAATATTAAAACAACGATTTAATAATTAATTAAATCATTAAATGGATCTAAACATAGAATTAACATATGATTTTACCACTTATAAGTTGCTAGATTAGATCCTATGGTGATTTGAGATTGAAATCGTACTTACATCGATTAGATCTATACGAAAACAACTTGAAATGATAAACATATGATCATACAACCCATATACTTGATTGAATCCGTGCGAGAGATGCTTATCACTCACCATTTCCTCGAATTATCTTGAAACTGACTAATCTCAAATCCGGACAGCGGTGGTCAACCTTTAAACGTCTCAATTTGATGCAATCTTCCTTCTCTTGATGTAGATCTTCAATCCCTTTACGTAGATCTAGAATTTTAATGGTGGAAAAGGTGCATCTGATTGAGTAGGGAGAATCATAAGCTCAACCAAATGAGAGAATGAAGAAAAGTAACCGCTCCCCATCCCTCTAACCCCCTATTTATAGCCAACAACCCACTAATGGGCCACACCAATTCAACCGATTAATAACTATCCAAACGCGAACAGAACTTTGTGAAACCTTAAAACAGTGATTCCTCCCAAACCGCTGAACCAAATCTTTAATGTGATCACTCTATAGAATTGGAAACATCATTTCCTTTCCAACGAAATCAATCCCAACACCTGATTCGATCTTAGTCAAAAGTTATTCCTTGTACAAAACTGATAGGGGCAAAATGATCAAAAATAAAATTGGTAAAAATTATGGACAAGTCTCACATCTCCATAAACAACACAGCAAAATAGGCGAATGGTTCAACCCTTAGGGAATTAAACAATTTTTTTTATGATCCATTAATACGTAAAATGCGGGTTGTTACACACATAATGGTTTAAGGTCGTTATTTTATAGCTTCTATATTAGCTCATGGATTGTGCTTCATGATACATGTGTACGTATATGAAGTATGATCCAAGATTATAATGAAGTACATTTTGTATTTATGTTACTGTTTGGTAATGAATTGATGGATAAAAAATTGGTATGGTACGGGTTCATTTAGTTGTCTTCTCACCATAAGAAATAAACACATATTTCATAATTCAATCAAGAATATGATAAGTGTTGGTAAATAGACATATGTATCCAATCCATTAAGGTTTCATAACTTAACATATTTTTATTCCTCAAGATAAATAATCCAATGCCTAAGAAATAACAGTATATCAAGTTTCAAAATAATCTATTGCATACCTTTGTCTAAAACTGTAAGATTCAATGTATTAAAATTTATTCCAACCAGTTCTAGTGGAGGTGGAGATGGAAATAACATATAGATATGATATTTGGTTTATTTATTGTTTTACATTTGTCATTGTTGGGGATTTTGTGGTTTGAGATGATTCAGAGGAAAATAGTGTCGTACTTCAGACTTCAAGGATTTATGGAATAGATTCTTTTAGACAATAGTTCAACACACCATGTATTTAATATACCGACTTTTCTGTATCCTTTGAACTGACAGTTACAACCCAAGTCCAACCCAAATTACACGCAAAAGTAGATAGATAGGAGAAAGAAATTAGAGGGTAAGGAAAAGATAATAAAGAAAAATTAGAATAGAAGAAAAATGAGAAGAAGAACTAAACACGATACATAGAGTCTCACATCGCAGTGGAATAAAATATAATACAGAAATAAATCTTTAATTAAAATGTAACACTCCATAATTTTGTTAACATAAAAGAAGATAAATTAAATAATAATTAATTTAATATTCAGAACTAAGGAAAACGGACTACACCATTGCGTCCGTACTGAAATTTTGGTCAAGATAGACATTTGGTTTGCGTAAAACGGACAACGCATGAAGAAGTTATGAGAGTTTTAAGTTTGTATACGCACAGAAAGAATATATATGTACATATACATGAGTCAGAGACGAGTCAGAATTTTATCCAAAACAGTTCAAATTCAAAATGAAAAGTGGAGGTAGATTTCCCGCTCTAAGGGGTTGACCCGCCTAGAGGGGTGTCGACATCAGGGTCGACCCCCGTTAAGGGGTGTCGACCTATGTGTCAACCCACCCACACGGGTGTCAATAACCCTAGGGCTGAGGTGACAGTCGGTTTCAGAGGGTTTTGCAGCTATTTATACGTGGCCATTTCTCATATATTCTTCATTGAGAATTCATGGCGGCCAAACTTTGCCGGTGTCTGAACTGAACCCATTATCTTCTTCAACTATCAGTTTTGCAAATCAAATTCTGAGATTCAATCATAGATTCAACACCAACTTCTTATCTATCTTCTTAACAATCCAAACACTATGAGTATAGTTGCTTTTAGGTTTAAATGAATTAAATTAAATTGTGAAAGACTGTGATTTGGATATGTTGTAAACTATGAATCTATGCTAGTGTTAAATCTTATACTATGTCATGATAGATCTACTTCTCTAGATCTAATTCAATTATGGTTATTCTATTATGTCACCTTTGTGGATCTTGATTTGTATCTGTATTGTGGTTAATGTTAATTTAGACAGTTACAACATTAGTTAGATCTAATTCTTTATGTAAATTACCTTTCACCTGTCATATTGTGGTCAATTTAGATATGTTGTAAATTGGACATGTGAATCCATATTTAGATCGAAACATGCTATTATGTCATCCTAATTATGTTAGATCTGTTTTATGTCCATATTATAATTAAGTTAGATCTACTTTTACCTATTACTTCTGTATTATGTGGACACCTAAATTATTAATCAGATCTAGGTTATTATTTGGATCCCCTTGTGCTTCTCATATTAGATCTGAACTTGTTGGACATCTAAGTTAAATTTAGATCTTGTCATGTTCATCTTATCACCATTGTTATGTTACAACAAGTTAACTACTACAAGCTCATTAGATCTATGCTTATATGTTCATCATGTTAGTATATGCTTATGCTAGTTATGTTGGAACATTCACCTTTGTCATATTTCCATTACCTTCCCTTTTTATCGTTTATGATTAGGCTATTATTTAGCCTATACATGCCATAAATGATGTGAACATGCTAGTTAAGGAACAAGGAGGGAAAAAGGTTAATATTGACATAGTTTGAATATAAACATGAGTTGGACATATAATTCAAAAGGGGGAAAAGTGGGGACATAATCACCTATTAAGACATAGGTAAGAATTAAATAAAAACGGAATGTCTAGTAATTAAAATTAGGAATTGTAATTGCACTAATGACATGAGGTCAGGTTGCATTAGCGGTGGAAGTCTACCAGGACCCGACCAGCATATCCAGCAGCCACTAAGGTTGAACCTAATGTGAGAGGTCTAAGTGCGCAAATATGAATCAGGCTAAGACACGAAGTTAGGCCCAACTATGGAATAAGACTTCCTGGACCCGACCGACATATCCAGCATCCACAAGTTGTAGGCCTAACGTGGGAGGTTTAGCCCATTATAAACCATAAATGGACAGGGTAATCAATTGGACTACTTAACCAAATCTAATCCATAGGGATTGTATGGTTATGAACTAAAGTTAGGGTTAAGTAAAATTTGTTGGATAGTGGATGGGTTAAGCAATTCTCGAGGGGGTGGGTAATAACTACATATAGGCCCACAAACTCAACCCAATAAGGTTATGTAATTAAAGACACCTAGTGGTATACATAACTGGAGAAACAAATAAAGTTATGTAATTAAAGACACCTTTTAGGGTAAGCATAACTAGTATAGGGCTATGTAATTAAAAACACCTAGTGGTATACATAGTTAGTGAAAACCTAGTGGGGGATACAAGACAAAGGGGAGAGCTTGTATCATATTGTGTGGGACACATTTCAGTCAGTAACCCGGAGTAGGTATCAAATAAAGTACTCCGTACTAGGCAGAGATGGGACATGCTTACTGACTGATTGTAAGAGATCCAAAAATGGAGGATGGTGTCGGCGGCGCAAACCGACTGGGCCATGTGCGTGCATGACCGGGCAGAGGAGGATAAGACGACCATGACACCAGTAGATATGGAGCTGTGCATATCAGTGAGGGGTTGCCACTTTAGGATGTGATACATCCTACTGTGGGGCCGACACAGAGTATCTATGGATTAGGGAGCCGATCGATTAGGGTAGTGGTTAGGGTACATATGGACATATGCCCTAAGTCTACCACCTTATAGTGGAAGGGATCATCTCATTTTGGTTATACTAGTAGTAGTGCAGAGTAACTATTAGATGCATTTACACCTTATCCTGTCTACCTCGTCACACCTGCCATTTATGCAGTGATCTCTCTTATCCACTTTATATGCCTGTCATGCTACTTTTATTTATTTACTTGCTTAAAGTCACTAGACTCACCAGACTTTATATCTGACCCTCTTGTTTCTCCTTCTTTCTTCCATTCCCCCCAGGTTCTCAGGGATGGAACACTCAGGCTTAGTCAGGACTCAGATATCTTCTTACTAGAGCTACTTTCAAAGTATGGCTCAAGTTTTATCTCCACTATGGCTTTGTCTCTTTTATTTGGGGAATAATGTTTTCTTTTAAGTATTTATGTACTCAGTTGTTAAAAGATAGAAGTTATGTTGTTGTAATGGTTTTTGAGACTCATGGCATCTTGAACCACGCTGTATGATTTGTGATTGAAACAAAAATAAATTTCCGCTGCTATCTTATTTATGAATGTCTTACAAAATTCTGTGTCTGTTTACCTATAACGCTTCACGAAACTTAATGCATTCCCTTTGTGAGTGACATTAATGGACGTGGGGTGTCACCAAGGTTTTAAATCTCGGATATCGGTCACGTTTCGTCTTGGGGATTTTATAGACTTGGTCTCGTATCGGGGGAGATCTCGGACAAGATGAGTCTAACTCGGGAGTTCGTCTCAGATTTTCATCTCGGGTCTGAAAGTTCGTATCGAAACAATCTTGGGGTACATGATATGTTAAAAATGATATTTTAACAAAATAATTTTTATGAATGCTATTAAAACCATAGTAACTTAAATTTAAAATGCAAAATAACTTTATTATTCTTTATTTTGCGAAATATCATTCGTACTCTAAATCGTAATATGCTTAAAACAAAAATATTATTAGACAGGAAACACTAAAAGGATCCAAAACATTGAAAAGTTTAGCATAAATAGACCATAAAATACATAATTTCATAAGTAACATGTATGTAAAAAGAAGAATATGAAAATCATGAGCATTGTAAAACATATACGAACATATAATATAGTCATTTAACATGCAAAATGTAAAATAACAAAAGATTGATATGGCTAGATTTGAGTTTTTTAATTATAGTTCTAGTTCAGGCACAAATTTAAATTTTAACCAAAAAAACTAAGATCTCGGACGATATTCCAGTATCTCGTCTCGGTCGATATTGCAATATCTCGGGCGATATATTCGAAAGGATATTTAGAGTGATATTTGTTGTTTCATTTCGGAAGGAGCCCAAAACGAGATCTCAGGCGATATTTGTGAGATTTGAAACAGTGGGTGTCACACTTGGTATCAGAGCTGAAGGTTACCAGATTGGGTAAAGTTTTTGAAAATTATTTTCAAATTTTTTTTAAAAGAAAGCATTTTCAAAAAGAAAAGTCTGTTTTGAAAGACATTCCCCAAGAAGCCATATGTAATATCCTTCGGTCCTTTGTCTATATCTCTTCCCTTTTTCTTTTCAGCTTGTCCGGGGAACCAAACATTCCTAATATCCCGGAGGGTGTTACAATACCCAGATGGTTCCGTAGGTATTTGGAGGCCACAACGCCTGCTGAAGGCCAAGTAAATATTCCTCCCCCAACTGCGCCAGTCATTCCTCCTCCTCCCCCTCCAAGAGCAGATAACTTTGCCAAGATCTACAAAGACTTCCGTGCTATGGGAGCGAAGCCATTCCATGGGAACGAGACATTCGTGGAAGCGTAGAATTGGCTCAAGGAGACCGAGGACTTGTTCGTAATCTTTGAAGTAGAGGATAGAAGGAAGGTTCAGTTAGCTGCCTGTCTACTGAAAGACGAAGCATCATTTTGGTGGGAAGTCATATGCACCCAAGCTGGACATCAGGTAGAAACTTAGGAAGATTTTAGATAGAGGTTCGAAATGAAATTTCTCTCTCAAGCTGATAGAAGCATGCAGATGGAGAGATTGTTAGCACTCAAACAAGGAAACTTGATAGTGAAAGAGTATGTGAATAAATTCAACCAGCTAGTAAGGTTCGGGTTAGAGTTGGTGGATACGCCGCACAAAAGGGCTTTGTGGTTTACTAAAGGGCTGAATGATTCTCTGCATGGGTTAGCCCTGTCCTATATTCCAATGGGGGCTACCTTTGAAAAGCTTGTCGATATGGCCCTAATGCATGAGCAAGACAAGGTAGAAAAGAAGGCCAAGGAGACATCGCAAAATA
The DNA here is from genome assembly GCA_030737875.1 of Allium sativum. Lineage (NCBI taxonomy): Eukaryota > Viridiplantae > Streptophyta > Magnoliopsida > Asparagales > Amaryllidaceae > Allium > Allium sativum. The sequence goes on along the minus strand of CM060921.1, from coordinate 142,891,606 downwards.
GGAAGGTACGACCCAAGAAGGGGCAATAGCAACAACAACAACAACAACAACAACAACAAAAGAAAGGAGGGAAGAATGATAAAGGCAAGGATAAGAGAAAATGTCACAATTGTGGGAAGGAAGGTCACTTGATTAAAGACTGTAAGCGAAGGAAGAACTCTTGCTACCACCGTGGAGAGGTCGGACACTTTGCTAGAGAGTTCCTGAAGAAACAGGGATCACAGGGACAAGGTCAGAGGACAGGGACTTCTGGAGGGCAGGTGCATGCTCTCATGATCAGTGCTCCTGATAGAGGTAGATAAATTTCTATGGAAGGTTTAATTTCTCTTTCAAACCATCCTATTAGAACATTTTTGATTCTGGCGCTTCACACTCATTTATATCAATTTCTGTGGTTGAATCTCTGCACTTAATTACTATTATGGTAGTGGATCCCATAGTTGTTTCAAACCTTAATGGTGGTTTGGCTCATTTATTTATGATTTGTCAGGGTTTGAAAATATTCATGTTAGGCATTGAAGTTGAATGCGATGTGTATATGCTTGAGTTTATGGGCTATGGGTTGATTCTAGGAATGGATTGGCTTACCACGTATGGTGCCATTCTGGATTGTGAGAAGAGGGTCGTTAGGCTTCTGACCTGTCATGGGAGGACCCTCGAGATTTCTTGTGACCCACAAGGGCCGGTTATGCTTAGTTTCCTAGAGTCTTTTGATGCATCTATCGATGGATGACTTGCAATCTGTTCCAGTAGTCTGATATTATTCTGATGTTTTTGATGAGGTTCAGGGTTTACCTTCGAGGCGCGAGATCTACTTTCATATATATATTTGGTGGACAATGCAGTTGCATTGCCAGTGCACCACATAGCTCCGATGGAAAGGAGGGAGCTAAGTCAGCAAGTAGGGGAGCTGCTTCAGAAAGGGTTATTAGACGAAGCATATCTGAATGAGGTTCTCCAGTAGTATTCGCGACTAAGGTGGATGGTTCGCTTCGTTTGTGTGTTGACTATAAAGAGCTGAATAAACTCACTAAGAAGAATATGCACCCGCTTTCGAGGATTGATGATTTATTTGATCAGCTTGTTGGTGCCTCGGTATTTTCTCAGTTAGACTTGGCCACGGGGTTCCATCAATTGAGGGTGGAAGAAGATAACATAGATAAGATTACTTTTAGAACTCCGGACAGTTTCTTTGAATGGCTAGTGATGCCTTTTGGGCTGACAAATGCACCCGCCTACTTTGTCGATCTGATGAGTAGGGTGTTTCGGGAGTTCCTAAATAAATTTGTTGTAGTTTTTGTTGATGACATTTTGATCTTCTCCAAAAGCAAAGAAGAGCATGCCCAACATTTGAGAGAAGTTTTGAAAACTCTCCGTGACCATCAGCTTAAGGAGAAGTTCTCCAAATGCTATTTTTAGAGAAAAGAGGTGAGATTATTAGGGCATGTGGTCCCCAAAGTAGGGATAGCTGTAGATCCAGCGAAGGTGGTTGCAGTGCAATATTGGCAGATTCCTAAAAATGCAACCGAGTTGAGAAGTTCTCTTGGGTTGGCGGGTTATTATAGGAAGTTCATTAAGGACTTCGCAAAGATATCAGCCCCACTCACCAGGCTGACGAAGAAGAACTTGGCATTTTCGTTGGATATAGACTGTGACGTTGCTTTCCAATGATTGAAGAGGGCTCTGACAATAGCCCCAGTCTTGACCTTGCTTGACGGGAGTAAGATGTTTACCGTTTACACTGATGCTTGTGGTATAGAGCTTGGTGCGGTTCTGATGCAAGAAGGGAAAGTAGTGTGTTATGGGGGTAGACAGTTGAGAGTTCATGAGAAGAACTACCCCACCCATGATCTAGATCTAGATGCCATAGTATTCGTGTTAAAGACGTGGCGTCATTATTTACTTGGAGAGAAGTTCGAGTTATACATCGATCATAAATCTCTCAAGTTTCTATTCTCACAGAAAGACCTCAATTTAAGGCAACAACGGTGGATGGAGTTTCTAGCTTCTTATGACTTTGAGATTGCTTATACCCCTGGCAAGGGTAATGTGGTGGCAGACGCACTAAGTAGGTAGAGGATGGCCCTGAGTTCTCTGTTTATGGAGAGAAAGAACTTGGAGTTCATATCAGCTTTTGATTTTAAACCCTCCATCGAGATTTTGCCTGATTTATTTGCATCTTGGGAGATATAACCAACTCTTATGGACCAGATAGGAGCTTCACAACGAGGTGACCCACAGATTTTAGACATCATGGGAAAGCTCAGAAGAGGGGAGACTTCTAGTCACCTCAGTAGATATGCCATTGATGAAAAGGGGTGGTTGCGACGAGATGGAAGACTTTGTGTTCCTCAAATTGGAAGCTTGATAAAGGAAGTCCTAGAAGAAGCCCACCATTCTAGGATGACCATTCATCCAGGTGGTGATAAGATGTACAGAGACATGAAGAGGGTTTTCTTTTGGGCTGGGATGAAGAAAGATGTGGCCGAATTTGTTTCCCAATGTTTAGTTTGCTAGCAAGTCAAAGCTGAGCAAAAGAAGCCCGGTATATTACTTCATCCTTTGGAGGTTCCTCGGTGGAAATAGGAGAGCATTCTATGGATTTCGGGGATGGTTTGCCAAGATCGAAGAAAGGAAACACCAGTATCTGGGTTGTGGTAGATAGACTCACTAAGAGCGCTCACTTTATTCCAGTTAAGAGTAAGAGAACGGCATCATGGTTGGCAGCAATTTATGTTCGTGAGATAGTTCGTCTTCATGCGGTGCCTTCCAGCATCGTAAGCGATCGTGACCCCATCTTTACCAGCGAATTTTGGAGGATGTTGCAAGTAGAATTAGGTACACAATTGTGTTTAAGCACTGCTTATCATCCTCAGACCAATGGACAGACGGAGTGGGTGAACAAGATTCTTGAAGATCTTTTGAGGCTGTGTATCCTAGACTTCGGAGGGACTTAGGAAGAGCACCTTCCTTTAGTAGAGTTTGCCTATAACAACAACTATTAGTCCAGCATCGGCATGGCACCCTTCGAAGCATTGTACGGACGACCCTATAGATCACCAACATGTTGGTGGGAATCTACAGAAAGATTATTACTTGGACCAGATATGGTTAGAGAAATGTCCAAAAAGATTGACCACATTCGACGACGGATGAAGACACTCAAGATAGGCAAAAGTCCTATGCAGACAAGAGAAGGACTGACATCGAATTTGAAGTGGGAGACTTAGTTTTTTTCAAAGTATCACCTCAGAGGAATGTGGTTTGCTTCGGATTAGTAGGGAAGTTGGCACCTAGGTTTGTGGGACCATTTCCCATAACCGAGAGGATTGGCCAAATGGCCTATAGAGTAAGGCTCCCAGAAAATCTATCTAGCGTTCATGATGTTTTCCACATTTCTCATCTGCGGAAGTACCTGCATGACACCGCAGTACTTGTTGAGCCGAGTATTTTGGAAGAGGTAGAAGTGAAACAGGAGGCGACAGTCAGGAGAGTTCCTTCCTGTATTCTGGGATCAGAAGTTAAGAAGCTACGCAATAAAGAGATCAAGTTGCTAAAGGTTCAATGGGGAGATAACACAGAGGATGCGACTTGGGAGACCGAAGATAAGATTCGTGCTTTGTACCCTTTCCTTTTCGAGGGTATGTTCTTAACTCCTTTTTCAAAGTTTTATCAGTGCTTGTTTCTATCATTTGAGTACGCCTTATCCATAGTATTTTTCGACCTTTAGATAGGAATCCTATGGATGTAAACCTGTGTTTGAAACATGTTATGTTTGATGGATGCAAGTGGATGCAAATGTTTGCCAGTGGTTGCCTGTGGACGCATACACACACACACGTTATGCACTAGATAGGCTCAATCACTCTCATACTGCATATGTATGTGTGTGCATTTCCCTTTCTTTTATGGATGGAAATGGATGAATTAGCATATGGATGTTGCACTTGGACGAATGAGTGTGCACACAAATAGAGCTTACATGTTATAACAGGATTATTTGCATACATATTGGATTCATGGCACCAAAAAACATTGCATTAAGGAGGTCAACTGAATCAGTAGACCGCCTGAATTTTGCATTAGTATTGGACATATACACACACCTTTGCATATATTCATATAAGCATTAGAAATCTTTAAGGACAATGGATGTCGGTGATTGATGGATGAGTAGATGGATGATGGATGGTAGGATATGTATTCTTCTCAACTTGGAGATTTTGGGGACGAAATCCTTCAAGTAGGGGGGAATGTAACACCCCATAATTTTGTTAACATAAAAGAGGATTAATTAAATAATAATTAATTTAATATTCAGAATTAAGGAAAATGGACTGCACCATTGCGTCCATATCGAAATTCTGGTCAAGATAGACATTTGGTTTGCATAAAACGAACAGCGTATGAAGAAGTTATGGGATTTTCAAGTCTGTATACACGCAAAAAGAATATATATATACATGAGTCAGAGATGAGTCGGAATTTTATCCAGAACAGTTCAAATTCGAAAAATGAAAAGTGGCGGCAGATTTCCCGCTTTAGGGGGTTGACCCCCTTAAGGGGTGTTGACCCCCCTTAAGGGGTGTTGACCTATGGGTCGACCCACCCACTGGGGTGTCGACACCCCTAGGGCTAAGGTGGAAGTCGGTTTCAGAGGTTTTTGCAGCTATTTATACATTGCCATTTCTCATATTTTCTTCATTGAGAATTCATGGTGGCCAAACTTTGTCCGTGTCTGAACTGAACCCATTATCTTCTTCAACTATCAATTTTGCAAATCAAATTCTGAGATTCAAGCATAGATTCAACACCCACTTCTTATCTATCTTCTTAACAATCCAAACACTGTGAGTATAGTTGCTTTTAGGTTTAAATGAATAAAAGTAAATTAGGAAAGACTGTGATTTGGATATGTTGTAAACTATGAATCTATGCTAGTGTTAAATCTTATACTATGTCATGATAGATCTACTTCTCTAGATTTAATTCAATTGTGATTATTCTATTATGTCACCTTTGTGGATTTTGATTTGTAACTGTATTGTGGTTAATGTTAATTTGGACAGTTACAACATTGGTTAGATCTAATTCTTTATGTAAATCACCTTTCACCTATCATATTGTGGTCAATTTAGATATGTTGTAAATTGGACATATGAATCCATATTTAGATCGAAACATGTTATTATGTCATCGTAATTATGTTAGATCTGTTTTATGTCCATATTATAATTTAGTTGGACCTATTTTTACCTATTAGTTCCATATTATGTGGACACCTAAATTATTAATCAGATATAGGTTATTATTTGGATCCCCTTGTGCTTCTCATATTAGATCTGAACTTGTTAGACATCTAAATTAAATTTAGATCTTGTCATGCTCATCTTATTACCTTTGCTATGTTACAACAAGTTAAGTGCTACAAGCTCATTAGATCTATGCTTATATGTTCACCATGTTAGTATATGCTTATGCTAGTTATGTTAGAACATTCACCTTTGTCATGTTTCCATTATCTTCCCTTTTTATCATTTAAGATTAGGTAATTATTTAGCCTGTACATGCCGTAAATGGTGCGAACACGCTAGTTAAGGAACATGGAGGGAAAAAGGTTAATATTGACATAATTTGAATATAAACATGAGTTGGACATATAATTCAAAAGGGGGAAAAGTAGGGACATAATCACCTATTAATACATAGGTAAGAATTGAATAAAAATGGAATGTCTAGTAATTACAATTAGGAATTGTAATTGCACTTATGACACGAGGTTAGGTTGCATTAGTGGTAGAAGTCTGCCCAGACCCGACCGGCATATCCAGCAGCCACTAAGGTTGAACCTAAATTGAGAAGTCCAAGTGCGCAAATACGAATTGGGCTAAGACATGAGGTTAGGCCCAACTATGGAATAAGACTGCCCGGACCCGACCGGTATATCCAGCATCCACAAGTTGTAGACCTAATGTGGGTGGTCTAGCCCATTATAAACCATAAATGGACATGGTAATCATTTGGACTACTTAACCAAATCTAATCCATAAGGATTTTATGATTATGAACTAAAGTTAGGGTTAAGTAAAATTTATTGGGTAGTGGATGGGTTAAGCAATTTTGGAGGGGGTAGGTAATATTTACATATAGGCCCACAAACTTAACCCGATAAGGTTATGTAATTAAAGACACATAATGGTATACATAACCAGAGAAAATAAAGTTATGTAATTAAAGACACCTTTTAGGGTAAGCATAACTGGTATAGGGCTATGTGATTAAAGACACCTAGTGGTATACATAGTTAGTGAAAACCTAGTGGGGGATACAAGACAAAGGAGAGAGCTTGTATCATATTGTGTGGGACCCATTTCAGTCAGTAACCCGGAATATGTATCAAATAAAGTACTCCGTACTAGGCAGAGAGGGGACACGCTTACTGACTGATTGTAGGAGATCCAAACGTGGAAGATGGTATGGGCGGCGCAAACTGATTGGGCCATGTGCGTGTGTGAGCCGTGCAGAGGGGGATAAGATGACCGTGACACCAGTAGATATGGGGTTGTGCATATCAACGAGGGGTTGCCACTTTAGGACGTGATGCATCCTACTGTGGGGTCGGCACAAAATATCTACGGAGTAGGGAGCTGATCGATTAGGGTAGTTGTTAGGGTACATTTGGACATATGCCCTAAGTCTACCACCTTATAGTGGAAGGTATCATCTCATTTTGGTTGTACTAGTAATAGTGCAGAGTAACCACTAGAAGCATTTACATCTTATCCTGCCTACCTCGTCACACCTACCATTTATGTAGTGATCTCTCTTATCCAGTTTATATGTTTGTCATTCTACTTTTATTTATTTACTTGCTAAAAGTCACTAGACTCGCCAGACTTAATGTCTGACCCTCTTGTTTCTCCTCCTTTCTTCCGTTCTCCATCCCAAGGTTCTAAGGGAGGAAACACTCAGGCTTAGTCAGGACTCAGATATCATCTTGCTAGAGCTGCTTTCGAAGTTCGGCTCAAGTTTTATCTCCACTATGGCTTTGTCTCTTTTATTTGGGGAATTATGTTTTCTTTTAAGTATTTATGTACTCTGATGTTAAAAGACAGAAGTTATGTTGTTGTAATGGTTTTTGAGTCTCATGGTATCTTGAACCACGCTATATGATTTGTGATTGAAACAAAAATAAATTTCCGCTGCTTTCTTATTTATGTCTGTCTTGTAAAATTCTGTGTCTATTTAGCTATAAAGCTTCACGAAACTTAATGCATTCCCTTTGTGAGTGACATTAACAGACGTGGGTTGTCACAAAAAATTTGAAATAGTACTTACAATTTCCGGAGTACAACGGACATTCAATTCATTTGGACAGTTATAACAGCCTATCCTCATTTACAGCACACAATGAAATAATATATATATATATAATATGTCTGATCTCCTCTAGCTCGTCTCTTGGAATTCATAACATCTTATCCTGAACCTGTAACTCGGACTGACCTGCACAGGTCAGTCTGGTGAACCAGAATGAGAAAAAAAAACCAATAAATTATTGGTAGCGTCCAACTTGATTTTTAAGTTATAAATCATTTCGAAAGAAAAAGATAATCGTAAGACCAATCCACACATAAACACGGACGGTTTTTACCTTACGATAACCCAAACCATTTTTGAAATCATAATTATTTTGATATAATGATAGTATCTAAATCAAATAAATAATCATGTAGCAGAACGCTTGTATCTCATGCTCTACGTATATAATATAAAATCAAAAACCGCGGGCGCTTATTGGAGATTGGATTTCCAATTATGAAAAGGTATGTAACCACCTTCCGATCAGTGTATTCTAGTTTGGATACACCGAAGTTCAACAAGAACATCTTGCAACTCAGCCACACATGATCGACCACTCATTTCTCTTGGGTGTATCAAATGTCTGGTCACCTTATGGTTGCTAGCAACATAACCGTTCCCGGGAAATACAGAAAATGAAAGAAGTAACATATATATGGTGACAGTACACCCTAATGGGAGCGACCCACATAGCCATGCTACCTGCCCGATTTTTTTCATTTCTCGGTTGTGAGGCTTGAGGTTTAAAATCCTAATTCTAGATCATTTAGCCACCATTCACTTTGATGCCACATTTTTCAGATCCGTCAGATATCACTTATTGACGTCCACAAAAACACTCTAGTTGTTAAACTAAGAGAATGGCCATTCTCCGCTACCAACTACGGTTCATTTGAAGAAATCAACGTACGTGATCCCATTGGAATTACTTTGTCAGACATCCGTCCATACTAGTTGTCCTAGGACTGGACAAACCGAAGGCACGCTCCTACCACATCCTAGGAATCACCTTATGGATTAGTAGCAAGTAATCCTTGCAATCCATCGATTTCAATCACGGTCGGATAACCATCAGAGTATCTCCCGGCGCGACTCCAGAGAATTCGACAAGTAGTCATCTCACTTATGAAGATCCACAGTCTTCACTGCTCCATCTTCAACTAGCATCTTCCACGTTTACGTATTAGTTGGTTCAGAATGGTTTTCAAATATATTCGATCCCTGTCTTTCCATACCAACAAGCGTATATGCCAGATTTGATAGTCGGTTATTTAACTATCAAATAAAACAACCATTCATCCATAAAAGAAAATTGAATTCACTGATTTAATATTCATCATCATTTTATCCTCTTTTTAATTAACTATTCGTTAATTCTAAAACTTCTGTATTTTCCCATCATTGGAATGCTCATTTCTTCTTATATAAATATATAAGAATATTCAAAACCTTATCATCTAAAAATAATTTTAAGAACGTATTTCTTATCTCGGTCATTAATCCCTAACCGTAAACTAGTAAGAGAGCAATTCCCTAAGTATCAACTCCAAAGGCCGAAACCAACATCAAATCGACACTCAGAAAACCCTTCAACTCACTAATCTCTAGTCAGTTTCTAATTTCTTTAACTCCATTTCTCAACTTCTAACAAATAAAAAAATTTAATTATCAATCTTCACTTCAATTGAGATTTTTATCTCAAACTTATTACCATCTCAAATATTTTTCATACAAATATGATTTTCAAACATATGCTGCAACTATTATTGGATATACGATTTTCAAAAATATTTATTAAACGTTTATTTATTTCTAACTGGAACAAAGTACTTCTTATATGATACAATTTCATTTACCAATTCAATTTCATTTTAAACTTCGTAAAATAAAGTCTTGATTTCATAAACAATTTTCATAAAACATCTCTATATATTGATTACAACTCAATTCAACTTTATTTCCATAAAACCGCATTCCATATCCAAAATATATGTACATAAATATCATTTGTAAATTCTTTATTATTAATATTTATTATCTACCATCTTGTATAAAATTCTTTAATATAATATAGACTATATTATTCAAATTAGTTCGACTTGAATTCAATTAGAATTAAAACAACTCTTCCTAACCTTCCTTCTACGTATTCCCATTTGCAAAATATTTACTTTATCCTTTATTCATCTTAACTGTGAATAATATCCCTTAATACAATTCATACTTGACATATTTAGTCATTCTGAATTCATACTTGTAATTTCAAGTTTAAAGTCTGTTTATAATTTCTAATTATAAATTTATCTCATATAATCCCTTTTATAATTTTCCTTGCAATTGGAAAAATTTAAATCTAATTAAAATACCGACTTATTATTCGAGTTCCATTACTTTTCCAAATTTCACACAAAATTACATTTTCTTAAATTCCCCAATAAAAATAATTCCATTCTTAAAATGTCGCTTATAAAATCCCCTTTCAAAATATTTGGTTTAAACAAATATTTACCTTTAAATTCTAATTTAGATTCTAAATAACCTATTTTTAAAATTCTTGATATATTTCAATTTCTATTTTGAAATCTACATATCATTATTTAAGATATTTAAGATATCCAAAATCAACATTCAGTGTTACTAACACATCAAGGTATACTATAAACTGTCACAGGTTATAAATACATCATACATCAGCATATATATGAAAAACAAGTAAATAAATGTTGAGGAATCCATCTGGACCCTCTAACCTGTTTTTCTTACATCCACATATGTTAGTCAACAATAATAATACCCATTCTGCTTCGAGGCAGGATATCGTGGTATAAAATTCATCCACTATATATATTGTGGGGCGCATAGGGAAATCATCCGCTAATGGTACTGCATCTATCCGCTAATGGTACTGCGGGCATCCACTAAAGGTACTGCGGGAATATCCAATCACCAATATTATTATATAATATTATATATACTATTATCACTTTATAACAATTAAGTTATCATCCATCAAGTAATAAATTAATTTTGAACTATTGAAAATAGTTCCTAATAATTTAACTGAGTGAGTTTAACTCATCTCGATTTTCCTTTGCTGAATATCCGATTAAAATTCCATATCGTCTTAGCTAGGCAAATACTTCATTGTCTCGAATATTTTTATCGAGCACCTATGATTATTCAGTTTTATTTAATGATTAAGCGATTATTTATCTGAATTAACTTAACACATAAATAATTTAATTATCGTATGTAATTTAAATAAATAAGTATGCATTATTGCTACTCCAACCCTCAACCAATCCTCAAAACAAATCATCGGACAACTCCAAAAGAATGCAAACAACCCAAATACTAATCCGTTCCTCCTTAGAATTTCATCAAACAATTTACAGGCCATCTACGTCTCTCTCTTTTTATCTTATTGCCCTCAGTCCACAGTCTCAACAAAACTCCTCACGGTTGAGCCTCATAAATCAAATTTCAGTCAGTTGCAAACAACACCCAATTCTTCCATTAGTACGTCGCATCTCGTTTATTTAAAGGTAAAAAAGATCGAATTCGCTTTATCTCCACCTTCGAACATAGCACCTCCATTCTAGATTGACATGACAGCCTCGTGCTCCCCCTAATTCGCATTCCAGTCCAACCCTATCCATCGGTATCAATCTATAGTTTGCACCCCCAAGCCAATGCCGGCTTCACCTTAGTCAACTGTTGAATCCAAAAACTCAACCCCATCTGAACACTATTACGAACTCCATCGCATACCCTTTAATCTGTAAACGTCGAAGTCAATCCCTAGTTGTTGTCAATCTTCAGTCTCGTGATTTTAAATGTAGCGATTTCAAAATTTGGGAATCTTCGATATTGCGTTGAGCTTCAAGCAACCTTGCAGATGCAATCGTGACTTTCTTCCTTTAATTCGCAGAGTCCCTTTGATGTCGAGCTTCAGAATCTGCCGTGGTTTCGAATCGCATGAATGGAAATCGTGAGTATTTGATTTTCAATTTCGAATTCCTCTTTATATATATATATATATATATACCGGCAGATTGATTTTCGAACGAATGGATAAAAAGAACGAAGTGGAAATGAAATTGGTTGTCTTCTTGGTCTGATTTGGGCTTATTATATAGGTGGAGGATGAAAGGTTAGAAACAACGTCGTTTATATAGGGTATAGATAAGATCAGGTGTAGACATGTAGGAATGTAGGTTTGTAGTGTTCTGGTTTTGAAGCTTCATGGAGAAGGAAGATTTTTAGACGTGAAAGTGAAAAGAACAGATGAGCGTACCTTTATAGAATAGTTGTATTAAGGAAAATAGGTCGTCTCCTATTTTTAATTGTAATTATAATTTAAGTTTTATTTTATTATTTAACCAGTGTGACCCACGTAAAAATACCTAGCCAATTCGAACCCTAATTTAAGCGCAACGAACGGCATTTCTAGGGTTCTAGCACTATTTTGAACACATTGGAACGTGGTCGTAGTCTAATTCAACCATATAACGAAATTATTAAATTAAATTGACGATTTAATACTAAATTCGATTTAATACAAATCGACTCAAAAATAACAGATAAATTATTATTATCATATAAATATGCACAAACTGAATTCATACAATTTCCAGAATAAACTAACTTAAAATTATAAACTTGATATTTCATTCTCATGTTAACAAATATTAATTTGATTCAAAATCGATTTATTTTATTAAATAAATCATTACGATTTACAAACGATTCCATAGGAAATATTTGAAAATTTGATTTGGCTATAACTAATAATCTACAATACGAAATCTCGATTTTTTCTCTTCCATTAGAAAACTATATTTAAATAGATTTGAATATTTTTTGTTTCAACGAATTTCAACTTATAACAAATTCTGTATACTCAATTGAAGTTCAAAACTAAATATTACGAGGTATCGTGCCATTACTAGCTCGTTTATATTGAGTATATATATTTATACGTTTCAAACTTCGATTTAATTAATATAAACTCCATTTATATTATGAATTCAGTATATAAACTGATTTAAATATTCAAACGTAAATCGATAAAAATGCGGGAAGTTACAATGTACAAGTGGGTTATTGAACTATCGACTTTTTGAATTCTATGAAGCCTTGGAACAGCGTAATCGATTCAAAGTTTGTATGACTTTGATCCAACCAAGAACACTGTAGTATTTGATTTCTGAGGATGCAAGTAGAGAACATAATGAAGAAGAAGAAGAAATCTACAACACTCTAAAAGCGTTACAAATTCAAGAATTTGCAACACTATTGTGATGTTGAAAATGGCAGTGTCGCAGAATCAAGGAAGAAGCAGAAAGTTAATTTTGGAATGATTTGAAACAGTTTCCAAGCATGGGTATTTATAGAGGCGGAGGGAAGTTTCTGTTGACTAGGCATCGCGACCGTTTGTGTGACGACCTACCCATACTTCTTGCATGTAAATGAGTAAAATGGCACGTTGTAACATGCCAAGATAGTATAGGTCAGTCACCAAGAGTGATAATCATGAGTAGACCTATCATATACCTCATAATGCATGGATAACATATTATAAGTAAATATAGACATTAATGCAGTGATATGAAAGAACACGAAACAGCTAAAATATCCTCAAAAACCGTAGAGTCATGTACATGAAATCCATAATATATGAATACATGTCATCCTCACTACATCCCTCAAAGGACGCTCATAAGTGGAAAGCAACATATATAAGTAACTATACGTTATAGCTCCTCCAAGCTCGTCCCAGCCTAGAACCTTGTAAAAACTGACCTGCTATCTAGTCTACTCATCAGCATCATCAATGAGTACCCAAAATGATAGGAAGGAAACATAAAACCTTAGATCAGACAACAATCTTGTGTTAGCGATAAAATCTATCAAAAGTTGTACTACAACATATGTAATAAACAAGTTAAGTCCCATACCTAACCTGTTCTAGCAATCAAAGAGTCAACACATATGATATCATAATATATACCACTCAAAGAAATAGTGCTACACAACACAACAACACATGAAGTGGGCGAAGTCACAAGATAAGAGAATCTATCTAGCCCTCCCGACTCTTATTCTCTATCTCACTTAACCCCTACCGGTGATAGTCTTCCCAAGTTGAGAGAGTGTGAGTGATAACAAATATAACAACCATCATCCAATTCCCAACTACCACCTTCTAAAACCTTGGATGCATTGATACTGGTATGGAAACCCCAACCAAGGACTAATGGAAATCCTGATTCTAGTAGAAACTCCGAGCTTCGCTTTAGCATGTGCCTGACTGGCCCAGGTTCTCCATCAAGGGTACATGATCCTGCTGATCCTAACGTTCATTTCCATGATACACCTGCTTTGAGCTCTACTAGAACACTCCAAGCTATCAACGAATCATAGGAAAAAGGTAGCAGAGTTGCTCCTCTGTGTAAGTCCAAAGCCTGGGTTTCCCTCAGCCAATCCATTATCGTGAAGCCTCGATACCAAGAGCCACTTCAATCCTTACAGCATCATTCGCCATAAGCTGTACCTATAATCTCGTTTTCCATGAGTCAATCTTTCAATATCCTTCACCACAACCTTCTTCTGTATCAGTAACTACATTCCTCACGTACTAATAATGCTTTTCCTTTGAAATGCTCCCCATCCGAGTCTCCATTGAAGCACTTATTTGTGTATCATCCAAAACTCTCAATCTATGTTAGGAAACCCATTCTTTGATTTCGATAACGAGAACTACACAATGGAAACCGTATAGGTGTGTCATTAATTTATACAAGAAAATACCCAAGACGACTGAACATATTGCATAAAACATAACTCGATATTAAGGAGAAGATACAAGAATAAGGAAGAGTATGCACTAAGATATGAGGAAAAGAAATCAAGATATCTACAGTTGATATAGGTATGTCAGACTTCTGGATGAACTACCAGATGTCTGACTTCAGAACCAGTAAATAATATATTCAAAGATCGAACGTCTGATATATTATTCCAGAAGTCTGAATTTTCTCTCGGCCAAAAAAATATATGTCCGAAGAAGGATTCATACATCTGGAATTATAACCAAACATATGACCTGGAGTTCGTCCAAAAAAATAATAGGCAACTATCATTTTTCGAATAGCCACTTTCACTCCTCTTCATCACAACTCTTCAATGTCAAACAATACAACTTTTAGATTAAGATTAATGGATACTACTCTTCAACCACAACCAACACTATTTAAAGCATAAACACTCAAGAAAAAGATCAACTTTTCACTCTTGCTGCATTCTATAATCTTTATACTCTATCTACACTCAAGCAATACAAATCACTCGCAGCCATCTACTACTCTTCCATACATATCTGTACTTCAAAGCAAATATTACTCAACGAATATCTTGAAAGATCATGTACAAATTAGTCAACATTCATGTTATTCAAGAACACATATTTGACAAGAAACTCTGTTGTAATTAAGCTTATTTGAAACAACCTGCCCGGAATGAGCCTAAATTTCGACCTAGAATAGACCCATCAAAACTTAGAACCATTCTAAACGGGTCGTTGGTTCCTGTAAGGAATTACATTTGCGTAGATAATATATATACATACACTTCGAATGGAAATCTCACACAATGGAAAGAGAAAATATAATACTAAAATAAGATGTACCACTTTACTAAAAATCACAAAATTCCAACACAACGGTCAAGATTACATTTGCTCCATGGGTACATCAATAAATTCATTCTCAAATGTTTTCATAAGAAGTACAGCAATAACAACTACTAATAACATAACGACTTCGTCTTCAGCTCCCATCATGACTTCATCCATGGATTTTACCTCATATATTGACATGTTGGATATGTTAAGAAGAGGGTTCAGAACATAAAGTTATGTGTGACTGAAATATGATGCTTACTTAAAGTCCATACCCTAGTTTTTATCAGGTTACATATGTCAAGGTATGTCTACACAACACACAACATTAACAGAAACATCACCTGTCTAACGAATGAGGTGGATATCTAAGTCAATCGCTCATTAGTGTTTTTAGGGTAAAGACCCAATGAGGTGGGCGTTCTCAGTCACTTATGGCCCTATTATGGGTGGATTCTTATGACCTCTTATAACCCTGAGGCGGGCCCTATCCCCTTAAGACCCCGTCCTAATACATCAACGTTCTTAAGTTTATACTCTCAATTGTAACATGAGAAGTAGTATTGCGAATGTTACTACTTAATTGATATTACGGTAGAACACCTATATATCTTAAGACTTCCCTTAGACAGTTAGTGAGCATGCAATGGCCACATATCCTTTTATATACCAATCCTGCCCCTAGTTGAGCCCCTATAAGCTTCTAGAGTAAGTGGACATCCCTCGTGAACTACCCTACTACGTTACCGCTTATGTCTGACCACTTTTAGAGAAGGAGGACCCATAGACTTACTTTGAATCTAATAAGGGTGTGTACCATGACTTTGATTCCTCTCCAAGGAATAAACCTTGGAGGGATCCTAGTCCTAACCACTTAAGACCTAAACTAGATAAGAAGAGAGTCAGCAACTTAAGACCTTCTCAAGGTGTATTAAACATACCTATTTTCACACACAATAGATTTATATATGTAGTTATATATACACACACTAGACCTCTCACATTAAACCATATACCTGTAGATGTTGGATATGCCGGGAGGTTCCGGGCAGGCTTCTACTACAAGTGGGTTTAACCTCGTGTCATAGTGTGCTGAGTTTGGATGGTCCATGGCGCCCAGACCTCTCACATTAGTTAGCTTACTTGTGGTTGCTGGATTTGCCGGTCCGTTCCGGGCAGGCTTCTACTACGAATGGAAACTAACCTCGTGTCTGTATGTCACTATTAATATATGTAAAGCCATTCTATACACGCATACAAGCAATCAATTTATATATATGGGGACATTTCAAAATTCAAATTCTATCCTAATCGCATTTATTACATTAATGTTGCGTTAATTACGTTGGATATGCTAATAAGTATAATAATTATAACGCATAAATAGCGCTAATGTTCGTATGAACGAGAAAATGTTCTAACGAGACAAAAATTGTCAACTTGTCCTAAATTAAGGTATACAAATTAATTTTCCATATTTTGGCTGCTATAATTTAGGCACGACGGCATAATAACACAATAACAGATAACAGTGAATGGAAAATACACATACATACAAATTTTAACTTGCAGCCTAGGCTTATTGGAATGCTTTTAACAATGGTTAAAAAATAGAGTATATTATACACATATACATATATATTCATAAATATATACATGTATATTTATAAGCTTCACTTTATCCAATTCACCCTTTTTGGTGTTTTGTACATAAAAATGTTTATATTTGATACATTTCGAGTATGAATAAGTTTTGATTCAAAATAGAACCCAACCTAATCAAAACATGGAACAAACCAAATTTAAACCCATTTAGGTTATAATCAAATATTTACATAAGGGTGAATTACATAAAGTAGAAACATAACACCCTCTTATTCTTAATTCTATATTAAATTCCAAAATACACAGACCCAAATATTGACAATTCTTAAGCAAATATAGAATAGATGGTTCGGGGTTTTTTGTATTGATGTTATCGTTGCCAAATCCTCTTAGGCATAACTATCAACATGTCAATTATTAAAAAATAGAATATGCCTAAGAAACAAGATATTCCACTCACAGATCTAAGGAAGAACAAATCGAATTCTTATTGTAGATTCAGATCTGGATTCATACTTCATGATAAACATGCTCCAATCCTTCTAATATATATATATATATATATATATATATATATATATATATATATATAAGAATCGGAAACTTATGCATATACAAAATTAAATTCCAGAATTCATACTAAAATATATATGAATTTAGATTATAGAAAAGATAAGAATGTAGGTTAGAGGAATAGAAGAGAAATTCCAAACCATTATAGAATTCAGTAATGGAAGAAGGATAATATGGACGTAGATAAAAAATAGTGGCTAGGGTTTTGTTATGAGATTTGAGGGCCTATATATAGTCGCTTATGTAAGCGTGAGCCGCTAGATTATTTAGATGTAATCCTGGCCATATATTTATATATATTCCCTTAGAAAACCCAAACCAAACATAGGTTCATTCGACCTTTCAGCCGCCAAACGGTCGATTAGCGGTCGACACCCCTTCTAGCGGGCGGTCGACCTCCTGGTCATTGAAACACCCAATGAACACATATGGTGCTGAGGTGTTTAATTGAATAATACATTACTTTATTTGCTAATCTCTTTCCCTTACTTACAATATTTTAGGTCCCTCTATCTTATCCTCTGTTTGAAATTCAAATTCTCCCTTATTTATTTTAATATATTCTAGGTATATATATGTTACTTATCTGATTATATAAATATAAATATATATATATATATATATATTCTTGCGTGTTACTGTCCAATTTCATTTGCTTGTAACTTCTTCATACGTTCACCGTTTTCAGCATATTATATATGAAAACGATTCAGAGTTTCGCCACGAATCCAAATAAAAGATTTTCTTAGCCAAATTTCTAAAGCTGCAAAAATCTCATTTTCCATCCTTATTATTAAATTGTTTATTTTTATTTATTGTCAATATTTATGTCTTTTACGGGGTGTTACATTCTCTCCCCCCTTAAAATAAATTTTGTCCCGAAATTTGTTTGAAGGGGCGAAAAACACAACTCGCTTAAAACATCCACTTTATTTTTAATTCTTCCATAAGCATCTATGACTCGTAGTGATTATGAACTGCAGACCCACTAAAGTGAGCTTAATCCTAGCATGTAGGTGTAATAAGAGATGCAACATATGTGCAAAACAACCTAATTATGCATATATTTCTATATGAATGCGCCTGTACAATGGTGTTGCATCCATTTCCTAACATCCAATCTTGCAATCACGATTCGTCCATAAACATTATTTTGAAGAAAAATTACCCGAGAAAAGCTCTGGGTGAGTCTGTCTCATCTTGTCCTCGATCTCCTATGTGCTTTCCGCAGGACCATTTCCCCATTGTACTCGGATGAGGCGAACGGTTTTGTTGCGGAGTCTCTTAATTCCGTGCTCTACAATCCTTGTAGTGGCACGGGGCACCCTGGACTCCAACTCGAGTTTTTATATATCCCCAATTTCAACATGCTCGAGTCTGATAGCAGAACCATGAAGGCATTTCCTTAGATTAGATACATGAAAAACATTATGGATTCCGGATAGACACTCCGAGAGATCCACTCGATAAGCCAAAGATCTTATCTTCTCGACGACGTGAAAAGGTCCAATAAATCTGGGAACCAATTTCCTAGTCTTTCCAAATCGGACAATCTTCTTGAGAGGGATACTTTTACAAATACCAAATTCCCAACATTAAATTCAAGCCCCCTTCTTCGTTTGTCGGCATACGTTTTCTGATGGTCTTGGGCTGCTTTTAGGCTAACCAAGGATATCTCCTCTATGGAATAACGGACAAAGTCTGTTGTGAGTAGAACCTTGTCTGTAGTTTCCCACCAAGTTGGCGATTTGCATGTCCTCCGTAAAGCGCTTCAAAAGCGGCCATACCACTCGTCGTTTGAAAACAACTGTTATAGGTGAAATCTACGAGCAGTAGGTGCTGCTCCCAAACTCCTCCAAAGTCGATAATGCAAGCTCTAAGTAAGTCTTCCAAGATTCTATTTACACTTTCTGTCTAGTTGTCGATCTTGGGATGATAGGACGTGCTTATGTTGAGGGTCATTCCCAGTACTGCTTGTAAGCTTCTCCATAATTCGCTCGTGAACAAAGGGTCTCTATCACTCACTATACGTAACAAACTGGAATTTTTGGCAATATAAATTAATTATTAGAATCTCAAAAATAGGAATTTCTGCAAACAATGGAATTTGGCCACGAAACTTTAAACGTTGCGTTTGTCTCGGAATTTTGGTCAACTTTCATGTTTGGAGTTTCGCGAACGGAGTCCGTATGAAAAAGTTACGGACGAAATACGAAAACAGACGGAAAATAAATATACAGAATATTTAATTAATAACTTACCTTAGTTAATCAAGCCGACCTGGGCAGTTTGATGCCCAGGCAGTCGACATGGGGGCCGACCGACGATCAACCACGCAGGTCGACCTATTGGGCGTCAAGCAGCTCAGTGACGGCTAAGTTTTGAGGTATTGGTTTATTATATTATAAAAATGAATGGACGGATATAACTTAAAACTAATCTAATAGTTCTGGGTCATTTCCACCCCTATAAATAAAGGGGTAGAGCCCTATTCTCTTCAATTAAAATCTATAGAGGTAGTGGAGCTCTGCCATTTTTCTTCCTCTTCTAACATAATTTCTAAATAATATATATATATATATACATATATATATATATATATATAATCAAATTCATATGGAATTGGTAAGATTTATAGATTCAATGAAAGAGGATGCCCAATGATAGATTCTTCGCACTTTTCCCTTTTTCTTACATTTCTACAGATATAGAATTTTCCCCTTTTCTAGGTAAATTGTAGATTTATAAGAATTTGAGGATTGTAAGCCTGAAGGGTTCAAAACTGAGAAATTGGAAGCTATAAGGTGAGTGGGAAATTTACTAATACAAATATAATGACTTATTTATTTCGTTTGAATCCAATCTATGTTTTATGCCTATCAGATCTGTTTATTTAAATAATTATGAATTTTTGGCAATCATCAGATCTGATTACGAATATGGTTAAAATTGGCAAATGATAAGTTGTGGTTATATATAAAATGAATTGCAGGATTTTTAAATATTTTTCCCACATATTACTATAGTTATATCATGAAATATGGTGTACATGTTATATAGCACTATGGATCAGGAAATCAGTCCCATTAAACATAAATTAGTTATAGTTATGTTCCAGATCTTTAGTTCGGTGCTGAAATATGAAATATGTGAATTTGGGTACAAAGATGAAACTTGTGTATTATGTGATTGTAAGAATAAATGAAATATTCCTTTTTATATTCAATATTGTTGGGTTTTGGCTTAAGCATTGTAAATATGCCTTTTTCCTCCTAAATATAAAGAGACATTATTTTGGAATCACAAGAAGTATGAAAAAAAGATTAAAAAGGGAAAAGTAGTGCAGAGGTGCATATAAAATGAATACATATTTTTGTATGTAATTTGCATCGACTATTCCAATATATACATATTACATATATTTCTTGTGATTGGAAATATGTCAATTCTAAAAAATAGGCATTATTTACTATGATTACGACTAACGGTCCCTGTGAGACTTGAAACTTTTTTGGTAAGATTGAATATAAAAAGGGAATGTTTGGTTAATTTATTAGACCAAATCGTTAATTTAAAAATAAGTATTGCATAGTAATAAATAAATAATACAACTATGTTGACCGCACAAACACACACACACACACACACACACAGATATATATATATATATATATATATATATATATATATATATATATATATTATCCGTCCAAATCAACGTAGAACGGTAAAATATACATTATATGGAATGTTTGAATGTTTGGATAAGATTTAATTATGGAATTATGTGTAAATATAATCCATTTTGAATTAATATATCTATCGTAACCATTTGTTGCAATCAATATCATTTAATTGCCATAAATGAGACCGCAAATCAATAAATAACCATTGTAACCAATGTTGATTAGGGGAAAAATAAATGTGATAGGAAAATTTTTACAATTCCTAAAATCATTTAGGATAATTTTTGTAAACCCAATTAGGACATTTGAATAATAACCGCATTCAGACATGAGGTTAAGCTCAACTTGGGGTGTAAGTCTACCCAGAACCGACTGGAAAATCCAGCAATCACAGGTAGTCGACTTAATGTGAGAGGCCCGATACATAAAAATATGTGTATATGTATATAATAGTCAACTAATAAATAAATGAATAAAAATAGAAATTGTCTGTCGGGGTACAACAAATATATAACTTGGGACTGTTAAATATTTGTCATAGGAAAATATGACCGTAAGAGTCATAAAGTGCAATAAAAAGGGGGTAAAAGGAAATGGGCGTCATTAGGGAATTTATGACTGCTGTTTAAACACTAAGTCCAAATTAGAGAAGGTATTAAATGAATATCCTAGGAAAAAAGGAATATAACCATCCTTATTGATAGTAATAGAAATAGAAAATATAGTTGGACTCAGTAAGTTAACATTGTAAGATATTATTAACCATATAAACCCATGACGCAGATAAATGGTATGCGTATAGTATTTCTGTATAAAGGAACTAAACGGGAATGACTTAATAACGTAGCCTACTTTATCCCAAAAAGGGAAAGGTGTTAAAGGAAAGTGGGGTACGAACTAATAACCTTCGCATATAGTTCGCTTCCTGGGTCCTAAAAGGATAAGTGACTAGGGTTAAAGAGTCCACCTAGGAATAGGTTTTTCAGTATAAGGGTCTTAAATGGCATGTGTGCGTGGGCCTACCCAAACAGGGAATTAAAAGGGTCAGATATGGCCATCTATCCTATGGGTAGTAATATGCGACTAAGGAGGTTATCTGTCAGCTAGAAGGTATAACGAACGATAAAATACCTTCTCTCACCTTATGCGGGGTAAGGGTATGTGCGTGAATGACGGAAGCCTTAACTAGTAAGGCTCATAGCTATTGCCCTCTAGTTTATGTTAATATTGAATATATTATCGAGGGTTAATAAGTGACCAATAGTGTAACACCCCGCATTTTTAATATAACTAAAAATGTATATATATACATAGATAGGTTAATAATGGTGATGTACAATGAAAATTAATTAATACATGAAAGAGAAGGAAAGATTAATTCAATGACAGTGTATGTAACAGAGAAGATAATAAAATAAGGATACATTAAATATAAGGAATTAAGTAAAACATACATCACCATTGCGTTCGTCTCGAAATTCTGCTTGGAATAGAGTCCAAGTTTTCGAAAATCGGTCTCCGTATGAAAGAGTTATGGCCTGCGGAAGATTCAACAAAAATTCAGAATTTACATAGCAAAATACCCAAGCAGGTCGACCTTGGGGTCGACCTCCCCCCTGATTTTTCCAGACCTGGGCAATGACGATTTTTGACGTGCTGGATGGATCGGATGGCTTCTAGGGCGATCTAATGGCTCTAAAATACTCTCTACACCTAAAATAGTGCCTAGAACTAACCTAATTCATAAACAATTCCTTCTAGCGCCTCCATGCCGCCAAACTTCAACCAAACATGGTCGCCGCCCCAAAACCCTAAACTAAATTGCAAGTTCTTCACCAACTTTGGAGTTTAATCAAATCAAGAAGCAAAATTCTTCATCAGCAATTCAAGCTCTTCACCAACAATCAAATAAGAAGATTAAATCAGCGTTCTACATCAACAAATCGTTTACTTTCCCCAATCTAGTCAAAATGAGTGGAACTATAATAAATTTGTTGTATAATAGTATTATTATCGTTCATCATTCCCCAGTTATTAATTTAATTCAAGATTCATGTTATAACTTTTATCCTCCTTCCCCTTTTTATTTTTAGATCTAGGTTATCTCTAACCTAGACGAAAATCTTATTATGCATACGTGCGGTTGGAATATGGAAATGTTGGGCATAATCTATTTTATGTAATCGAGAAATATAATCTGTAATTTGAGGTTTATGGCATAACAATTATTGTTGCAAATATCGGGCATAATTTATTTTATGCAATCGAGGAATATAATCTGTAATTTGGGATTAGCGTGTAACAATTATAATTGCAAATATTGGGAAAATTGGCAAATTGTATATGGGGATTATTCAATGAAGTGAAGTTTGAATTGAAAATTTTGGGGCGTAATTCATAACTAATCTTTGGGTATGATTTGGGAACATGAATCTATGGTGAATAGCGCATAATTATGAATTCTGACTTATGATGTTAACATGAAATTGTGTAAATTTAATTGGAATTAGTGAATATGGAATGTGATTGGGAAATTGGAATAATAGGTATAACCTATTAACGGGATTATGAACATGAACATGCTTGCAAATTTATAATTGGCCTATGACACTTAGAATAGACAGGAATTGTAATTAAGTTGAATTTGGAACACATGACATGAATTTGGAGTTTGGGTGAAAGACGATTGTTAATGAACGCCTATGGCACGAGGTTAGGCGCGTTTGTGGCGTAAGACTACCCGGAACCGCCCGACAAATCCAGCAACCACAAGCGGATGTCTATTGTGAGAGGTCAATGGCAAGAACTAGAGGTGTAACGGTTAATGACATGAGGTTAGTCGCATTGTGATATAAGTCTGCCCGGAACTGCCCGGCAAATCCAACAGCCACGAACGGACGTCTAATTTGAGAGGTCATATTTTGTTATAGCATAATAAATAAATTAAGAAATACTAACCATAATAAGACATGTAGGTAACATGGGTATGGTTAGAGGGTTAAGTGGGTGATATAAATGACATGTAAAACATGACTAAGGTAGACTTAATTGTAGTAAGACATGTGTAAGACACAGAAACTATAATAAAGAGGGTTAAATGGGACACGGGTGACATGTGAAACAAAAATTTAGATATGCTTAACCAAATGGGACCCGTAATGGTATCATAAATTAATTGAATTGGGTAAAGTTTAAGTAACAGGTTAAGTAAATGGAAGGATTAAATCAAATCTAAAATTAGTGACCAGAAATGGGGAATGATAAATAACCCATTATGAATAAACTTGAATAAGGAAAGAAAGGATAATAGGTGGAAATTATAACTTATGGGACAAGATAAGTTATAGGAAACGATAAGGAAGATGAGATGACACAAAACCAATTTGACGTGATATATGGGTAAGTTAAGTCAACATGAACTGATAGATAACACTTAACCAATTTGACATTAAGCATGGTTTAAATTGAATACGTGATTGGGGGTTAATTCAACTTGAACACATGGAAAACTTAACCAATATAACGGTATCAAAGCAAGGAAAAGTGGGGAATGATAAGATTAAATAATAGATAAACTTATCCTAGGGATAACAAATAAATATGACTTAAGATGTAATACATGACTCGAAGGGTGGGACGACTTATACTATGAAATAAGTTAATCTAAGATGGAAATGTGGGAAAACACCCGTACACTATCATTTGATAAAGAGAACTTAAGTCATGCTTGAATTTATTGGTAAACCTTAGTTAAAAGGAACTAAGTATCAAACCTTAGTTGAAGAGAACTAAGTAACAGAAACTAAGTATCAAACCTTGGTTAAGAGAGCCAAGTAATAAACCTTAGTTAAGAGAACTACGTAAGTAACGAGAAAGAGAACTAAGTAGTAAACCTTAGTTAAGAGGACTAAGTTGTAAACCTTAGTTAAGAAAATGAGCGATTAAGATAACTAAGTAGTAAACCTTAGTTAAGAGAACTAAGTAGTAAACCTTAGTCAAGAAAGCCAAGTAGAACACGAGGAGGAGCGAACGTCCATCTGATCATGAAGAAGGCTCCAACGAACTGGGTTACGAAGCACACGACTTCGAGGGGACGTGAGGGTACTCTTGGTATCCCTCTGTGAGGTTGCAGATGATCCTCCTAGGCTCACAGAGGTTAAGGTCTGCGTTAGAAGAGCCAAGGGTATGCCTTGGTTGCAATATAAGCAACCTAAAGACTAGGATGGGTCAGCGTGAGGCGGCGATATTTTGTTTATCCCTGTGATAGCACGTCGTCGTATAACTACCATCTTGAGTCAATCGAGTACGTAAAGTGGAAAGGCGGAGAACTCCAATAGACCATATACTTGTATCTAGTTATGGGTAAGGTTTGGCCAATTGGTTTGTGGGGCATAGGGGGCCTGCTAATAGTTCTCATTCTTGATTTTCTTGGGTGTCTTTCATTAGTTGAGGGAGGGGTCAAGTGGGACCATAGCCACACACAGGTAAAAACAGACCTTAGCATCTGCATCGGCAGATAACTTAAAGCTCCCGACCGAGTTCCGTGTTTCTTGATTAGCCCTGCCACGGGACTCTGGCTGCACATATAGAGGACATGTGCAACTAGACACCGATAACGATTCACGACACGTACGTGGGGAAAGTCAAGGAACACATATCGCTCTGGGTAGTGTGTCCTAGACTAGGGGGCATTGTTCGATAGGTAGCATAATCCCTAGTTGGGCCTAGGTCGCGTAAACCCTGAATCCGAGAAGCGTTCAATAGGTAGCATAAGCCCCAGTGGTCCTGGATAGCGTAAACCCTGATTGAATCTAGGAAGCGCTCGATAGTAAACCTTAGATTAGATCTAGATGATACACAGAATCTAGCAAGATCGAGAGTGGCAGTCCAAACAATTTCGAGAATGGAGGCACTACACTAAAGTAGTATAGATTTACGTGATGAAGCCCGTATGACATACGACAAGGGACTGTATATATACATGGAAAGGATTTGACGAGTTGGAGGTATCTACATATACGTTGTATTAGATTAACCTACTAGTGGGACTTGAGTATAGCTTAAAGAGCTAACATTGTTAACAACCTAATAACCAAGAAAATGTAACTGAATGGTATATGTAGGATTATACAGAAGTTTATTCTAAGTCCACTCACACAGAACTTATGTTCTGACCCCCCCCCCGCGTTACATACTTCCAGGATAGGTTCATGATAGAGATGGTATAGCTTTGGATACGGGTTTAGCAGTATTGTTAATAAGGTAAAGCAATATTTGAATATTATACTTTATTCCCTTCCGCTGTGAGATGCTTTACGAGTTCTGACATGTTTCTTTATCTCTGTCTTTTTCCGTAGGATACCAGAGCACCCAACTCGGGTTTCGATAGATTGGATTTTAAAAAAAATTCGGTCTGTCAGAATCCGGGTTGTCACAAATAGGTCCGGCTAGGGTCTTAAGTGATCAGGTAGAATCCACCTTATCTATCATTGATAGTGAGGTGTTAAATAATAAAGAATAGTGAATGAGGATATAGATAGAAACCCCGTAATTAGGGGCCCACTCTCGATAGAATTAACCAGTTAAACTCTGGTATAAAGCTTCACAAAAATGTATGTAAATGTCATATCTCAGTAATGTAATTTGGGAATACTACTTTGGGAAGAGTAGTAGAGTAGTGCGTAAACATTAACAAGGTCGGTTTAGAATCACTAACCTTGTCAGGCATACAGATTAGGTTGAACCAAATAAAATATACCTGTGTTATAGTCTATATTGTACAGTTTTTAGTCACTAAAATTTGTTGTTTTGACCCTCTTACTCATTACAACCTCTCAGGTTTTCTAGAGAAGGTCGGGTTCTCACTGGTGATTAAGTTTGGCTTTTGGTTCTCGTTCTCTCTCATGCTCGGTATTGGCAAAGTGACTACTTTGAAAAGGTAGTTACTTGAGTTAATACTAGTTAAACTATTTTTGTTTCTTCTATGAGTTTTACTTATCATACTCTGGTTATGCTCATGCTCATTTATTGCAAGTACCGGATATACATGCTCCATGCTTGGATGTGCTCAAGCTTTTTTTTTTTGTCGAAATTTGGGTGCAGAAAAGTGAGGGATGTTACACTATACTTGATGGGATACCATGTAATCTGACTATCTCTTTTACATATTGTTGGGCTAATGAGGCTACAATCCTTGTCTTTTTAATCGGTATAAAATGCGGGCTTTTGGTTAAACGGTCTATCACAACCCAAGTTGCCGCATTACCACTTTGGCTTCTAGGAAGTCCATCTACAAATTCCATGGAAGTGTGTTCCCACTTCCATATGGGGATCTCTAAAGGTAGTAATAACCCTGCGATCTTCCCTTATTCCACTTTACTTTCTGGTACGTCAAGCATTTGGCCACGAACTCGGCTATATCTCTCTTTATTTGTTCCCAATAGAGATTCCTCTTCATATCTTTGTACATTTTATCCACACTGGAGTGTATGGTCATTTTTGACCTATGGCACTCCTCTAGAATTTCTTTCCTCAACCCTTCATCCTTAAGGACGTAAAGTCGTCCATCCCAAAGTAAACTTCCATCATCGCCAATCGAATATCTAACTAAATGGGGAAAGGTCTCCTTCATTCCCACTTTCTCCTTTGTGCTCCTTAATTCTTCGTTAAGATCTTGTATGCTTCGAATCCTCTCTTTTAGAGTAGGTATAATGATCATAGCTCCAAGAAAAGCATTAGAAGTCATTAGCGAGGGTTGCAAGTTAAAATTGAGGAGGAACTCTAATTGTTTTTATTCTAAGATCGCATTCAAAGTCGCTTGTTGTATGCTTAATGCATCTGCCATGACATTCCTCTTTCTGGGGTGTAATGAATCATAAAATCAAATGAGGCAATATATTCCGTCCACCGTTGTTGTCTCAAGTTTAGGTCACATTAAGAAATAGATACTTCAGGGATTTATGGTCAGTAAAAAGTTCAAATTTTTCTCCTAAAAGATAATGCCTCTACATTTTAAGGGCGAACACTATTATGGCTAAATCAAGGTCATGAACTGGGTATCTCATCTCTGGATCCTTGAGTTGTCTACTAGCGTAAGCAACTAATCTTCCTTCTTGCATAAGGACCGCTCCTAAAGTGGTCGCACACACATCGGTGTAAACTTTGAACAATTTTGAACCATCGGGTATAAAATTAACTCTTCCTTTAATTTCTTAAAGGTTATGTCACATTTATTACTCCATGAAAACACCAAATTCTTCTTTGTTAATTGGGTTAAAGGAATAGCAATCTTTGCAAAGTCTTTAATGAATTTTCGATAATATCCGGCCAATCCAAGGAAGCTTCTTACTTCCGTAGCATTTCGAGGTATCCTCCATCCCTTGATTGCCTTGATCTTTGTGGGGTATACTGCCAAGCCTTCACTTGACACAATATGTCCTAAAAATCTTACTTCTTCCCTCCATAAATGGCACTTTGAAAATTTTGCTTTCAACTGGTACTTTATTAATATCCCTACAACTTGTCTTAAGTGATTTTCATGCTCTTTATTGTCTTTTGAAAATATAAGGATATCATCTACGAAGACTACCACAATCTTATTCAGAATGTCCATAAACACTTTACTCATAAGGTTAACAAAAAAGGCGGATGATATGCCAATCTAAAGGGAATAAATTCCCATTAGAACAATCCATCTGATGTCCTAAACGCAGTTTTATCCTTACTATCTTCCACAATTCTTAACTAGTGAAATCTAGTAGCTAGGTCTATTTGGGAAAATACCGGGGCCCGCCCCCAAGTGGTTGAAAAGATCATAGATTCTATGTAAGGGGTACCTATTCTTCTTGGTCAACCTATTAAGTTCCCTATAATCCACATAAAGTCCTGAAGATCCGTCTGCTTTGGTGCAAACACAATAGGTGCACCCCATTCTGAGGTACTTCATCGAATGAAAACTTTTTGTGATAATTTTGAAATATGCTTATCCAACTCCTTTCTTTCTTTGGGCGCCATATGCCTCAAGGGTAGTGCTACAGGTCTAGTGTCCTTCTCTAGGTCAATACGAAAAGAGATTTCTTTGTGGGGTGGAAGTCCCGTGACCTACTCAAAGACATCCAAGAACTCACATACTATAGGGACCGAAGATGGTCCTTTAGAATTAGGAGATAAGGAATATAATAAGGCTTTATCCTTGTTCCTAACATTACAAGGAATACTTAGACTACGTCCCCCTCGTCTCCTAAGACGAACGATTCCCTTATCATAGTCTAGGATGACCCCATAAAATGATAGCCAATCCATACCTAGGATATGGTCATACCCAATAAAATCCAACGCATGCGCTTCGCAAAGGAACTCAATATTGTCAACCACCAATACAATGTCTTTGTAAAATAGTTCAAGATATTTAAATCCTCCGATAGGGTTAGCCACCTCTATCGGACTATCAGAGATAAACATGGGAAGGTTCAACAGATTAATTAGTCTCTAAGAGAAAAAATAATGAGTCGCTCTGGAATTGAAAAAGGTGTATACAAAATTTCCTAAAATAGAAGTTATACCTTTAAGTGCGGGTTGCCCTTGGTCTTTTGGGGGCCAGCTTTGAATTGGTGTTGCCTCGATTGTATAATTCTGGCCACTTCCTAAAACTTTGGGCTTTAGGCAGTCCTTAGACATGTGTCCTTATTCATGGAAGTTGTAACACTTTCCTCAATCCTTGGCCTCATGACCCTTGTGGCTGTACCTCATACAAGTCTTTTCTTCCTTTTTGGATTTTCCCTCTTTCTCCTTGTTTTTCCATCATTCCTTTTTCTTATTCTTGTTGGACCTCCCTTCTCCTTTGTCACCTTCTTTATCCTCCTTGGAGTCTTTAGCCGTGCACAGGGTAGTTGTTTCTATTAGTGTTTCAAAAGTTGCCCCAAATGTTAATTGGGCTAACAAAGTTTCCTTCAATGGAGAGTTCAACCCTTTAACAAAACTCAAGGCTTTGTTCATGGGGGTGTCTACCAAGCCTCTTCCAAAGTTCCTCAATTCGATAATTTGGCTATATACTCTTGCAAGCTCAAGCTTCCTTGCTTAAGGTGAATAAATTTCTCCAACTAGATAGTCATTTCTACCCTTGGAAAAAACTTTTCTTCGAAACGGGTTTTGAATTCGGCCCATGTAAATATCCGGCCCTCGTTCTTTCCAGATACTAAATTTCACCATTTAAGGGCCTTCTCTTTCAGGTGCCAGGCCGGAATTCTCCCTTTTACTTCATCGGGCCAGCCAATAGATTCGAAAATTCTTTCACAATACATTATCCAAGATTGGGCATTAGTAAAACCTTCCTTTCCACAGAATGATTTCCCTCCAAGATTCGCAAAACTCTTGCAGAAACGAGAAAAGTTAAAGGCTACCTCAGCGGCTGGAGCTGCAAGCGCTGTTGGGACAGGATTAGCAACAGGGACCTGTTCCACAGTACAGAGATATTACTGGAACCATTCTGGGGACTTTCCTGGTTCCCTGCTCAGTAGGATTATCACCCATTCTACTATTTGAAAATAAAAGGAAGAATCCTTTAGTGGATATTCCTGAGATAGTATTTATGCTGAAAAGGGAAGAAAATGATAAAGCTGCCTAGTATAGATGCATATGCTTATTAGGGTAAATATATTATATATATAGTTCGAAAAACCTTTTTCAAAATACAAATACGCCCCATACACATATAGTTCCCTTATAATCGGCTAACCTAGGCACTGATACCAAATGTAAGAACCCGCCCGGAATGGGTCTTTTCTAGGTCGAAATTTAGGCCCATTCCTGGCGGGTTGTTGCACTATTCCTCCGAGAGAAGCGAGGGTTTGTGATAGTTGAATACCACAGGGAGCTTTAGGACTGGACGTAGGACGGGAGGTCCAAAAAAGTATATAAACTCTAGTGTGCACTTTACTTATTAGCATTTGTTCTCTTATATTACTCTAGCGTACACATCCATACTTGCCTACACACGATCCACTTATGTAGACTTTCAAGCCAGAGCAGTAACTGTCAAACCAAGACCATCAGCATGTCCTAGGGATCCACCTCTTCCCACCATATAAATCTCGAACCTATCTGGGCCTCCGTAAGGGATGGATACTGGTCCATCATTTATGGATAGGTATCGGTCCATGTACTTAGCCTATTTTAGGATAAGTACTTTGGTTCCTCGAAGTAATCCTTCCTAGACTCCATTTTACTACCGGTCCATCTCCTACCAATCCATGATGCTTTACAATGATTTCGTGTCGGTCAATGACTTCAAAGAAATCTTCATGTCGCATGACAACTCCATATGACACCAAATTTCATCCGTGACCATGAAACCACCCCTCAAGCCAACACAAAATTTCAAAGTCGAAAGAAGCTTACCCATGGACCGGCCCATGGCCTATGGACCGCTATCGGTCCATGTTCTTAGCACATTTCGACCCCAAATTTTTTGAGTGCCTTCTTGCTACCTCCTAGAGCTTAATCCCCAAATTTCATGTGATTCAGACGATTTTGATTTTGTTGTGCTCAGTTCTTCATTCCAACACCTAATTTTGTTGATACTAACATACAAAATCGAACATAGCATCCCAACAACAATTACAATCATTCAAACAACAACACATAAATCAACTAGCATATTCAAATACCCAAATTAATTTAAAATCGTTAAACAATCATTCATTTGCATAGATTTAGTTCATATCTACATGTTACTAAATCTAACTTAAAATTTTAGTCAATTTTCATTAGTTTTAGTTTTCCCTAAGGTTTAAAAATGGGATTTTGACATAAATGATCATGACTCAGTGCGATCTAACATGTAAACAGGGTAAAAATGATAAACCTAACCATATGATGAAGCATAACATAGTGAGAGATCTAAAGCACTCACCAAATCAATAGTTTTGATGAGAATCAATGCAAAACTTATATGGGCAACGAAGAAAGGAATGCGAACAGCCTCTAAGTGATGTAACAATGTAGATCAATGAAGATCTAATATCTTCAAGAAGTTTGAAGGAGATTAGAAGTGATTTGAATGTGTACTTTGGAGTTTTAAAGGAGGGACTATAGGATCATAGTTCTTTGACTGCTGAGCAAATGAGATGGAGAACTCTAACTAATCTCTCCAGCCCCTATTTATATTAACAAACATAAACCCTAATAGGCCACCCTAATTAACCCATTAATCTGCCTAATAGTTTACTCAACAATCCACAAACTTAAAAATGTTGTATCTCCCAAACCCCTTTTCCAAATCGTTAATGTAACCACTGTATGGAATGGCCACCGATCAAAGCTTTACAATGGCATAGGTCTGAGCATCTAAATGTGCACTAATAAAAGATACGACCAGAAAAAGACACTCAGGGGTAAAACATTCACACAAAAAATACAGCAAAAATCATATATATGTAAAACATCCTAACTAACTACATATCAACATATAAGAATGATACAATCTCGAGAAAATAAAATAAAATTATTTTACGATCCTTAGATATGTAAAATATGGGTCATTACGTTCTCCCCCTTAGGAATTTCACCCTCGAAATCCAAAAAAAAACATAAGCAAACAAAGCATCCCGCATGCCTACCAATCATGTGCAATTCAGTCTAATATGTAATCTAGAATGCAACAATCCATGTAAGCAATGTCCTAACCTAGCATGCAAAATCTAATAGTATAAGATACGATGATGCAAGTAGATGCGATAGTGGGACATACCATTTGAAGAGTTATGGATACTCCTATCTCATAATCTCCTCCGTCTTCCATGTACAATAGCCATTGCCCTCGCCCCGCTGTATCTTAACCATCTTAGCTACCCTCCTCCTAAGCTTCTTTGTTTCGTTCCCTACGATTCAAAGCGGCTTACGAGGTCTTGAAACTTCAGTCTCAACCTCTAAGTCTTCAAGCTGATCCAGTGCCACTATAATACTTGAGTGGTGCGCAAACTTCTGTAGACAAGATACATGAAACACATTGTGCACACCTACTATTTTTGAAGGTAGGTCCACTCTATATGTCGGGCTCCCAATCCTCTCGGCGATCGGAAATGGTATGACAAACCTCAAAGCCAATTTACCTTTCTTTCCAAATCAGATTGTATTCCTAAGTGGAGAAGTCTAAAAAATATCATATCACCGACCGAGAATTCCAAATCTCATCTTCGTTTATTAGCATAGCTCTTCTGACGATTGTGAGCTGCCTTCATTCGCAGTTAAACTATTTCTATCTTATCTGAAGTCTCTTGAATCATCTTAGGTCCAAGCATTGTTTTGTCCCTTGCTTCCAACCAACACGAAGGTGCATTACAAGGCCTTCCATATAACTCGTTGTAAGGTGCCATGCCAATACTCGCATGAGAACTGTTGTTATAAGTAAACTCTGCCAAATGGAGGTGATCATCCCAAGATCCTCCAAAATCCATAATACTAGCTCTAAGGAGATCTTCTAAAACTCGATTCACTCCCTAAGTCTGTCTATCTGTCATAAGAAGATAGGATATACTCAAATGTAGTTTGGTGCCCAACGTATCTTGCAAAATCTTCCAAAATCCGCTAGTGAACAAAGGATTTATGTCGCTCACTATTCCTTTTGGTACACCATGAAACCGAATAATCCATTTTATATATAATTTGGCCAATTTTGATGTCGTTTTATTAGACTTGACAGGTACGAATCTCGTGATTTTGGTCAAGTGATCCACAATAACCCAAATACTATCATAACCAACTCTAGTCCGGGGTAACCCATCAAAAAGTCCATCGATACCCATTCCTATTTCCATTCTGGGACTTTTAATGGTTGAAGTAACCCACTCGGCTTCTTCTGCTCAGCTTTCATTAATTGATAGTTCATACACTTTGAGATGAACTTACCCACATCACTCCTCATACTTCCTAGTAGAAAGTCATTCTCATATCTCGATACATCTTATTACCTTTGGATGGATAGCCAACCTAGAATGACAACATTCCCTTAGAAATTACTCTCTAAGACCATCGATGTCCGGAACACACAGCCGTCCATCCACGCGAAGACAACCATCTTGATCAACCTTGAATTGCTTTAAATCCTTCGAGTTAACTCTCGCCTCAATCTTAACTAAGATCCATGCTAACCTAGAATCTTGCTTCTGGCTATCTCTTATTCTTCCAACGAGAGTAGGTCTGATGAACAAACTCGCTAACATTTCAGGCTCTAGCTCACAATGAGTACTCCAACTGTTTCCACTCCAGAACCATAAATTCAAGTCCAGCAAAAATCCGACTCGACGAATCCTCCACTGCATTACCCTTTCCTTGAGTATAAGAAATACTAAAGTTGTACGAGGAAAAAAAATTCTATCCATCTCTATTGCCGAAGGTTAAGATCCTTTTGAGAGAAAAGATACTTCAATAACTTGCGATCCGTGAATAACTTGAATCTTTCTCCCAACAAATAGTGCCTCCAAATATTCAAAGCAAAGTCAATGACCATCAACACTAAATCATGAGTAGGGTAATTGCTTTCGTGCGGGTTCAATCGTCGACAAGCATAAGCGACAACTCTCCCTCTCTGCATTAATACAGCGCCAATACTAGTACCGTAAGCATCTGAATATACAGTCATCACATCATTTCTACTTAGAATGACCAACACCGATGCACTCATCAACCTCTCCTTCAGAACCATAAAAGCATGGCATCCTAATCAAAAATCTGGTTCTTCTTCGTCAAATGGGTCAATGGTGCGGCTACTTTGGAAAAATCCTTGATGAACCATCTATAATATCCTGCTAGACCAAGGAAACTCCAAATATAATTAGAATTCCTTGGTTGACACCAATCTTGAATCACCGCTACATTCGCAGGATCCGCTGCTATCCCCTGCCCGGACACTACATAACCCAAGAATCTCACTCTTCCTTCCATAAGTGATACTTAGAGAACTTAGCCTTTAACATGTGCCTTCTCAATACATCAAGCACTATCCTTAAGTGAGTCTTGTGTTCCTCTTCTGTCCTAGAACAGATAACAACATCATCCAGGAACACAAGCACAAACTTGTTCAACTGATCCCTGAATACCCTATTCATAAGATCTACAAAATAGGTTGGTGCATTAGCTAATCCAAATGGCATACCAAACCATTCGAAGAAACCTGATGGTGTCCTATAAGTGGTCTTCAACACCTTATCATATGCCACTCTTAAGTGGTGAAATCCCGTAGACAAATCCATCTGCGAGAACACCTTTGCCTTGTGCAGTTGATCAAACAAGTCATCAATCCTCGACAATTGATACTTGTTTTTCTTAGTCACTTTATTCAGCTCACGATAATCCATACATAATCTTAACAAGCCATTTGTCTTAGTGGATAACACAATAGGTGAATCTCATTCGGATACACTTCTCTGAACGAACCCTTTCCTGGATAGGTCTCCAACCCGCACCTCTAGCTCTCTCTGCTCTCTCAGCGCCATCTGTCTCAATGGAAGAACAATCGGTCTGGCTCCATCCACTAAGTCGATCCTGAGCTCGATCCCCACGACGTGACGGCAATCCAGAAATTTCTATGAAGACATCTGGATACTCACATACTAATAGGCACAGATGACAACCCTTCTTGTGAAACCTCTAGCGAATATAAATATCTAACCATTACACCATCGCCTGGTAAATAGTCAAAAACAATCCCTTGCCCCTCCACTCTTCTGATTATCACCTTAAGAATCTCGCAATCTACAATAGCCATATACTTCCTACCTAAAATAGTCCCAAATGTCAAAAAGTTCAAAACAAAAACAATCACAAACAAAGGAGCATCCATGACTAGATAAAACAAGACCACAAAAAATCATGCAATGACAAGTAGATCCCCTTACTGGGTTAGTCATAACCATGGACTCATCTGCAAGTTCAGGGTGCAAACCCAATCTACACACTAAGTCACTATTGATAAAAGAATGCGTTGCTCTAGTATAAAATAAAACTCTAACATAAATGCCTCTGTTAGAAAGCATACCTCGTACCATGATGTTCTTTCCTTATCCTTATCAGTCGGTGCACTTGTAGAAGTAGGAACTACTTCCAAAGCATAAGCCTTCGCGACCTTCTTGTCTTTCGCTAGTTCAGGGAAATCTTTCTTCAAATGGCCCACCTTGTCATAATTATTGCACTTATTCTCACTCGTCTTAGCTGTACACCTATTAGAATAGTGCTATTTCTTGTGGAAATTAAAGCAGGTAACTTCACTTAGATCCTTCTTCTTATGAGGTCCACCCTTTCCATGCTTCGGCTTCCTCTTACCATTCTGTTTCTTCTTATTACCTCCACCACTCTGTTGTGTCTTTGGCTCCTCGGAAACATCACTAGCGACCACTTTCTTAGGAAACATCTCCTCATGCCTAAGAGCTTTCTCAAGTAATTTCTCAAATGGATCTTTGAAGTGATCAATAAGCCTTTCCCCAAGATATTTATCCAATCCAAGAATGAACTTTTCTTTCTTCTGATAAAGGGTCTCAACAAAAGAACGCCCATACTTAGAAAGAGCCTCGAACTCAGTAATATACTCTGGGACTGCCCTGGCCCCTTGCTTCAATTCAACAAACTTCTTAAATAGAATCGACTTCTGATTCATCGGGATGAACTTATCCTTAAATCGAGTCTTAAAATTATTCTAAGTTTTTTGATCTTCAGGGACAATAAGAATAACGGAGTTCCACCAACTCATATTAGCCTTTTCTTGAAGTTGTCAAGAAGCAAGCTTCCTCTTCGTAGCATCGTCAATAACCAAGTCTCCAAATATACAAGAACGAGTGCCCAACCACTCCTGGACCTCAATAGAAGACTCAGACCCACTGAATGACTTGCCTCCCAAAGTAGAAAAGTCCTTGCATGACTTAGTGAAGTCCATTCGTGGTACTGGCATAGGAGAACCACCCTAAGTACAACTACTCCTGGGACAGCTAGATCTCTTACCGCGACGATGCCATCATGGCATCGAAAATATCTTGGTAATCTGGTGTTCCCAACCCTGATCCACCCTCATTGATGTAGAATTGTTCCTATCTGCGTTTCTAGCAGCTCGACTCATCTCGAATCTGTAACAAGAAGAGTCGTTCCAAAATCGAGAAATGCAGCAACGGTACTCAAGTGCGGACTACAGATATACTACTACATATAGTATAAATTCAACAATCTACAAATACGTCTTTCTTACATGTATGCTCCTAATTCTTTGGTTAAATCATATAGTCAAAGCTTTGATATAATATGTGACGTCCACTCCATACTTCTTACATGTAAATGAGTAAAATGGTGTGTTGTGTCACGCCAAGCTAGTATAGGCCGGTCATCAAGAGTGATAATCATAAGCAGGCCTGTCCTATATCTCACAACACATAGGGAATATATAATAGATACACATAGACAGTAATGCAGTGATAGTTGACAGAAAATGGAACAACTGAGATACCATAAAAAACCATAGAGTCATGTACAAGAAATCCATAATATTTGAATACATGTCATCCTCACTACATCCCTCAGAGTACGCTCATAAGTGGAAAACAATATATACAAGTAACTATACGCTTTAGCTCCTCCATGCTCGCCTCTGGCCTGGAACCTTGTATAACCTGACCTGCTATCTAGTATACTCATTAGCATCGTCGATGTGTAGCCAAGATGATAAGAAGAAAACATAAAACCTTGAGTCAAACAACAATCTGATGCAAGTGATAAAATCAATCAAAAGTTATACAACGACATATGTAATAAACAGGCTAAGTCTCATACCTGACATGTTCGTGCAATCAAAGAGTCAACACATAATAATATCATAATATATGCTACTCAAAGAAATAGTGCTGCAAAAAACAACAACACATGAAGTGGGCGAAGTTACAAGATAAGAGAACCTATCTGTAATGTCCCGTGTTTTTGGACAGTCAAATATTTATTTTATTTTATTTTTAAATATTTATTTAGAATGGATTTAAAATATATATTCCGTTTATAAAACAAAGTTTGAACGTTATAATTATAAACCAACTAGAAACGGCGTGGTAGTTCGTAAATTTCGTTCTGAACTTCAACTGAATATACAAAATCCGTTTTAAGTCGAAATTCTATGAAACCAGAAACATTTGAATCGATTTGTTTATATTTTTCATATGGAAGGGAAAAATCGAGATTTCGTGTTATAATTTATTAGTTATGTCCAATTCAAAATTTTAAAATAATCGCTATGAAAATCATAATAAAACGATAACGTTATTTATATATATTTTTGATATCGTTTAACCAAATTTTCGAATGTCGAGTTTTTGATGCATCTTAAGTATTCATTTTAAATATACTCGATGATATCGGTTTATTATTATTCAATTAAATTATTTTGAAATTTAATTTGTGTTGTATCGACATTTTGAAAGATTTATAAATAACTCAATTTATAGCTGGTATACAACATTCGCACAGCTTACGTTTTCAATATATATCCATCATCATTTTCATTCGACAAATCAAATGAGGTCATTACATATTCACTGGAAGCGGCGTACAAAGTAAATCAACATATATTCAAATGTTATTATATACTAATGCAATAAATGTTACTAACGCAAAACAAAATGGCCAAAAACCAATTCTATTCAAATTCAAGTACAGCATGTATTGTTTGTACAAAATCAAAACCAAATGGACAAACTATTCTCATCTTAATTTTAAGTACATCAGGCCCTTGCTTCTTTTAGTAAGAAACAGTAAAGTGGAAAGAGAAAATAGAAATGAAAAAATCCACAACATACACAAGAACAGACCATGTATGGCACTTAAAATCCCATACAATCTTCACTGCCTATAGCGAAGCCATCACCATCAAAGCACCACTTTCCGTCATCAGAAAAATCAACCTGAGAAGGAAAATTACAAAACTCAGTCAAACAAAAACAGTACACAAACCATTCACAAGAAAATCTATAGTTGAAATGGGACAGAAAATCTATAGTTGAAATGGGACAGAAAACCTATAGTAGAAATGGGACAGAAAATCTATAGTTGAAATGGGACAGAAAATCTATAATTGAAATGGGATAGAAAATGGCTCATACATGTGTTTATATAACCAAGAAATCCTGCACTATATTTAAAGTGAAATAGAAAAAATATATATACCATCAAATCTTTTGATATGAAAAAAACAAAATCTTTAGCTGTACAAAACCATTCTGCCATATCAAATCTATTAAAATTATTTTTATTGAAGTACAGAAGGCCATGTTCTTTCCTGAAATCAAAACAGTAGGAAATCCAAGATTTTTCAGACAAAATTCATCGGTTCAAAACCTAAAATCGAATAGACAATTCAATAGCTGTATCTACAAAGATAAGACCATACGTACAGATAGCTGTATACTACCTAACCTATACATAAACAGTTCGATCCATGTTCATCCCTGAGCAAAAACAGTGCGTGAAAAAGGCAATAAAATGTCTTTGCATTTTCTGCTAAGTACCACGGTCTGTCACATTTCAATCACCAACAACTCGATCAAAAAACAGCTGGAAATGAATGGGAAACAACACCTAGGATCTAAACACAGCTAAGTCTAAACTTAGGATATCACAATTCAAGATTTACAATGACCTTATAGGGATCGTTCACTAGTATAAATACACATGGTGTGTTGAACCACAAACCAAATCAACTCAGTTCGAAATGAAAAAAAAGAAAAAAAAATTCGAAACTATAAAAAATAAAACATAGAGAAATCAAAACAGAAATTAAAATCGGGAAAAATATACTTATCTAGTTACGTTTTGGATGGGTTCCGTGGGTTTTGGTTCGATGCCAAGGACCTAGGGTTCGATTCATCATCAACGCTGGAGCCTTGGTCTAGTTCTTCACGAATGGCAGAGCGACAGAAGTGTGGAGTGCGGAGGCGTTCGATTTTCACTGGAGAAAGCCGCGATGGAAAAGGGTTTTGGTCATGGAGGGTTTGTTTCAAGGATTTTTGTGGCGGCTGATAAAATTGTGAAGCAAATGAAAGGGTTCGATGGTTATAGGAAAGGGATGCGGGCTTGGTTCACTCTGTGATGGGCTAGGCTAGACAAAGTAAGGCCCAATTATTTTATATATTTGTTTAGTTTAAATTTGAATGAAGGCTTAATTGAGTGTGTTAGTTGATTAGTTAAGGGATTTTAATTAAAGTAAGTAAATCTAATTAATGAAATTTAAACCCATTTCATATCATTACTTTGTGGGTTTAATTGGTCATGTTACTTACGTTAATCAATTTAAAAACATAATTAATTATTTGTTCAGTTGATAACAAATATGATTAGGGATTATGATTTTAATTAAATAAACCATAAACGTGAAATTTAGGGATTAAAGAAATTAGTAGGGATTGTATAACGGGGTAATTGGTTTGATTAAATAGAATTAGTTTATTTAAATTATAACTATGGGTTAATTTAATTTAACTAAGGCGTTAATACTCAAACGTTTACAACTCGTTCATATATGGACAGAAATGGGGCAAAACGACTCGTGTTACGATCGTAACTACAAGCAGAACAAAACCAGGACAAAGCTGGAGACAGTAAGAATGAAAGGTGAGTTAAACTCACTCAGTTTCTTCCCACATATATTTTATAAGTTGGGTTTTTATTTTGTGTGTGCTATGGCTGCTAATGATTGACTGGTTGATGATATATTCACATATCGTTTGAACTGATGAAATTAAACGTCATTTAATTTCAGTGAAACCCAAATCGTTATTTTTAACGATTGGCCCCAATTAAGGTAACTTACCTTATTGTTCACGTTTATAAAATAAACGTGTTTTAATAAATGAAATGTTTTGATTAGTTGTTGTGATTGATATTGAATTGTCGTTATAGACTATTATGAGACCATTATTTATTTGAATTGAATCATTTGATTAGATGGTTAAATTGGTTATTGAATATTGACCAGAAAATCACCATTTGTTTGGTTTAAACCAATGGGTACCATTGGTTGAGTAATTGACAGTGCATGGCCTATGAATTAACCGTTTAATAAATATCGACCTACCATCACGTAAATCGATGAGATAAAGTTATAGAGTTTAGTTTATAAGTAAAAATAGATTTTTTATCTATTAATTTGAATTAAAGTTTGTTAAAAGGAAAAATATTTATTATTTATTAATCGAGCTTATAAATTGGTTTTATAAAGGAAATTTCTGATATTTATCAGATTTATAAGCGAGCATGTAGAAATTAACTTAATGATTTAAATTTGTATAATCGTTTTGTGAGATAATTAAAAGGGATTATTTAAGTTAATTACATTCTTAATTAATTTAAATAAAGAATTATTTGAAATTGGTTAATGAGGTAATCATGTCTTGGATTGAAAAAAAATCCGAGCAACAAAATGTATCGTTAAAAGAAGTAAAGGAAAGGAGATATCTAGTAAATGATTTCTTAATCCATGAACTAAGAAACGATAGTCATACTCGATAGAGAGATTTTCAAAGTAAGAAGTTTTATAAAACAGTTAGGTGAGATGTGTTTGGTGTTAATATAGAGATCGACTTTTAAATTACAACTGGTGTCCATCTGAATATGAGAACGTGGTTGATCAAGGTCTGAGAGGTAAATAAATACCCCAATTTGAACGTCCTCGCGATTTTCTAAGGATGATATTAAGCTGTAATGTGAAAGGAGAGGAATAATTTATTTTTTTCATGTAGGAAATAATGACGGGATGTAAATGAAAAAGTCGAGAATATATAAAATGAGATTTCTTTTTTCCAAATAACATAAGTGGAAAGGGTTTGGCATTTATATATAAAACTAGTGCGAACCCGTGCTACGCACACGGGTTGTTGCATTAAAGTTGCACTAAAAAATTTGTATAGTATTTGATTACAGGATCTTGGAATGAATAATTTAAATTTACTGTAAAAAATAATTGTGATAAATCTATGAATATACTGGTTAATTGTGCTGTAGATGTTAAAAATGGCATAGCATAAATAATGTTTCCACAGAGTCCGGGCAAAGCACGGATAAAAACAAAATAACTAAGCAAAGTCACATAATTAAACCAACGAATAAAGTTCAACACTTTGCTGTGTAAACTCGTATAGTTGTTGCATATAATAAGCGCATGGGGTAAAGAATACACACTAAGTGCCAACAGGTAGAAAACGACGTTGATATGGAAACTTGTACATAAATCAAAGCTGACAATATTTTCAGTTTATTTTACAGACCAAGTAAGTACATACAGTTGTATAGAACACGGTATCATGTAATAGTAGACAAATACTGAATTACAAATATACCCAATGCAACCAAATATTAAACTGCTGTGACAACACATTACGGATAATGTATCATGCTGCGTGGATCACGTGGGACGTTTTCGCTGCACTCCACTACCTTGACATAGCATGTCAGCCATTTTGATAAGCATCTAGCTTGCACTCTACTCGAAGTCACGTTGACCGAACTGAAGTATTTCAAATAGAAAAGGTTTTATCCGTTATATTGATACAATTAAGAAAAGCGTAGAGTCTGCATCTTGCTTGGACTTTTGGGATGGACAAATCTAATCTGCAGAGAAGACAAAAGAATTTGTTTCTATAAAATATAATTAATAATTAGTATTAGTTGACTAACAAACTACCTTACCTTACAAACGTTGGTTTATGAAAACAATTTATCCATTACAATGATACAAAAATAAAAGATTAGGGTCTACATCTTACTTGAACTATACGAAGAATATTTCTAGGATGATGCAATTTTTGTATATGTTCTCTTTTCTAAAATACAGATGAATTAATAGTGCCACTTCAGACCGGACAAATGTAATCTACAAAGAGAACTATTAAAATTTGTTTCTCCAAAATAAAAGTAATAAATATTATTAGCTAACTAACAAATTACCTTATTGAGAAGCTGACCATATTGCTTCCTAGTCCAACAACGTTGGTTTTCAACATTTCGCAGCATGCACTCTCTCGCATACGCGTTTGCAACCGCCTTTTCTTATCTCTTACCTTGGAACATTAGCAACTCTTGACTTCAAAATTTTGCAGCAGCCTTGAACCAATGCACATCCAAAGTTTCTTACATGTATTACATATAACTTAATTTATCAAGTACTGTTAATTATCTCAAATTGTTAATGTTGCATTTTTGCATCTTTGAGGTATGAATATAGCAGCTTTAAATTTGAGCATCGCCGTCGAATGTAATTGTTGAAGAAAGGATAATATTATGCAAACAGATAAATCTTTGTACTTAAAATTATTGCTACAGTTCCAGAAACATGGAAGCGACAAAATCAGTAAATCAAATGTGTAATAAAATAATATCCGCAAAGCAGCGCATAATAGTTCAGCTTTTAATTAGGTAATGAAAACATACATAGCCTAAAGAATTAGAAAAAGGACCATCTTGCTAATAAGATATTGAAAATTCAGTTACTGCTTACTATATAAAATGTGAACTATATTGTCGAAGAAATGCAAATCCAAATTAAGAATTACGGTTGAGTAATTTAGATCATAAATAAACATGAATATTATAGTAAATAAAATTTACAGCTACTGAAAATAATTCTACTTTATTATAAAAGCTTATACGAATTTTGAAAAAAGGCTATTTTTTTTAACGATTGTGCATGCTATGAATGAACATACATCAATGAATGTTATAAAAACCATGCCAGATGTAATATGTACGTACCTTAACTAAATTCATAAGCGAAACTGGAATTGAATGTCCACCTGCAAGTCCACATCACAGATATAAGATTTGGGTAGCTGTATTTGGCAAGAAGAGATGACGTAAGATATATATCTTGACGACTAAGGGGAATTTACGTTTGTGGTTGAAAACGTACCTTCAATCGGTTTGCTTTGAGTAGGATGCCTCGTTTTAACAGGCAAGCTGATGTAAATGTAACGTACGTGTTCACCTGTTGCTCAAATTAGTTGTTTTATATCATATAATGCAAGCAGTGTTGTAGTTGTATCGACAAATAAAAACTCACTTACTGATCCATATATGTGGATTATTTTTCCTTCTACTTGAAGCTCATGAAAGGGATTGAATTATGTAAACTCCACCTCCAAGTGCAAATGTAGTGGAGAGGTAAGGCCGTTGTATTGATTGATGTTGATGTCATATGTAGTACCTCCTTATTCATATCGGGATGTAGATGTTGTTCTGAATTGGCCATCATGGAGATGTTCCAACTACCTAGCTAAGTAGTTGTGTTTGACATGTGCCAATTTAACAAAAAGAAGACATATTACAGAGAATCTTCACTAACTTAAAAGTTAAAAAAGTTTAATCGTTTAGGAAATAACAGGTATCTGAAAACTTCCATAAATATGCAAGAATAAAAGCTTCATGTGAACCAACTGTTCAAAAATGAAGCACGATATACCTTACATGTCCAATGCATGTCGGATATAGCAAGCAAGCGTTCAAGTGAATAAAAGAAAAGCACCTTTTGTCAAGCCTGCAGAACACAACGGAACACAGTGAGTAATAAAAATCAGACAATATAAAAATGCAAAGTTCAATAAGATGTTCGGATGCTTGGTACATGATAATAATATGGAATAAACAACAGTACGGAAGATGAGGCATTAAGAATCCAATTATGCGAAATGCAAGGACAGCAAGCCATCCAAGCCAATCATCCTACAATGTCTAAGACAATATTTATTGATGTAGCTGCTGACATAGCCAACTTTATAAAAGGACTTTGCTGAATCTACATGTCCATGGCCTCCTAATTGAAAATTAACAATTTTTCAATGGGAGCTATACCCTTTTGAATTTCATAATCAGTTCGATATTTTATATTTTGGTATGTTTTTAATTAAAACTAAA
Source organism: Allium sativum (assembly GCA_030737875.1). Lineage (NCBI taxonomy): Eukaryota > Viridiplantae > Streptophyta > Magnoliopsida > Asparagales > Amaryllidaceae > Allium > Allium sativum. The sequence continues at coordinate 142,846,777 of CM060921.1, read as the reverse complement.
AATAGAACACAAAGAAGTCAATAAAAACTGAACTTTTAAGACCTATATATGAGTAACTTTGAATCAATAAACTGAAAGCACTTCATACCTTTCGGATGATGGCAACGATGCACCAAAATGGGTTATATACATTCAATCCTTCTAAAAGAAGAGAAGGTTAGCAGCTTTATTGAAGCATGAAGGGAAATGTAAGTTTGTAATAAATCTGTCATTACCATTATTATACCATGGAAAAAGTTCAACTGTTAAGAGTATAATATGAACCATATTTAGTGTCATTCGAATATGAATCATAATAGATAAACACAAATCATGGGAGGTTAAATTTTTATACACGAAAAAATAAGCTGATATGGAAATTGTGAAAATAGTAAGAGAATGCTATAAATTATATTTAATGTCATCTAAATTTATATCTTATTTTAAATCCACAAATTTTGGGAGATGATATTTTGGTTGAAAGTAAGTCGATAATAAGTACAAGCATAGCAAGAATATACCATAAATATATCTAATGTCATTCAAAAATAGAATATTGAAAATATGTGATACTACCATAAAAATATATTTCCCTTAAAGAAAAATAAGGAATAGTGAGTGCATCTGAAGGTAATAGAATAAGAAGAAATACTGAAAAAGGACATAAATAAATAGAGGATAATAACTACCTTAATCCTGATAAAGTCAAAGATTAATTGCTATTAATCATAATTACTGACTTCAAGCTTGATTTTTTCTTTCCAAGTAAAAATACTCTCACATACAGTCCCTAACATACCATAAAAGAGAAACCTAGAAACCAATTTGTTCACTATGAAGGATCTTTCATTGACTTTAATGTTCCACATCCTTGACAATAACAGTTAATTATGTGCTTGATGATGTTTTTATCAATTTGGAAATTAGTCCATCTGCGAACAGCAGAAGTGAAAGTGTGCTAATAATGTGTGAAAATATGTTATATGCCTCCATTTTCTTTTTAAATGACAAAAATAGTGTTCTTTAATTTTACCAAGTTACAAAAATATATGCTAAATTCTTGAAAACTTTCTCTTCGACTTAGATTAACCAAGATTTCAACTTATATATTAGACACATATAATTACTACAAAAGTATAATTCTATGTATTAACCAAAAGCTGAAGGTCATAATTCTTTTAATTTTGAATCAAACTATTCATGTTGATAAGATTTATCATCAAATGGTGCATTACATGGCACACAGTCATCAAAATGTTTTATTTTTATTCAAAAACGTAAAATCTAAAAGTTAGATAAACACATGTCTATAAATTACGTTAAGCCATGACAATTGACAGTCTTTCCCAAAGGAAACTTTTTTTTAATTATATCATCTCTACAAATTAAGCAATGAATGATTTTGCAATCCAATAAAGATGATTAAGTGTTTTATTTACTCTTTGGACAACATTTTATTAATGGTAGGAACACAGTTAAAAGTGAAGCGAGAATGTAGTAGGATATCTATGAAGCGAATAAAGACAAAACAGCTGAACATTATATGTAGCAGTTAATATATTAGTAAATTTATGAGAAATTCCAAAATAAAATGAAGATAATATCAAAAAGTAACTACTACTGCACGACATTGTAAGTTGTATATCTCATTTAAGAATAAAAAGCAGTAGTGACGAACATGGTTTACAACCTTAAAATGGCCAGTGATCTCACATGTATTTTGTGGCAACAATAACAAAAATGAGCACATTGTAATAAAACATGTTTCACAATATACAGCTCATAATATCATATTGAATACAGAAAACTTCAAAAATTCACAAAACGAAGTCACCCCAACTTCACTTGTATATATATTCAATTGATAAAAAGCAGTAATATGGGGAGTATGGGTATGTGTAGTAAATCATTGAAGCCTTATGTCGCAGACAACTTTAAGCTTTGTACCTTTGTTTGCATAAAGGGCAAGATTATGTAAGCATTCAGTGGTCGTGAAAGGTGAATAATTGTCATATATTTGATGTTTAAATTATATTATTCTACAAATAATATAATCAAATATTTTATTTCTACAAATAACTACATTACTTCTACAAATATATTATTCTTAAATTATAGGAACGGATGGTTTGCCATATATTTATTTGTATATAGTTAAAATTATTTTGTCATGTATTTAAAATCTAAATTTTATCTGTTTTCAGTATATAAATGTCAACAAAACAATGAACAATCAAATTTAGAAAAAAAATGGAAAGTGTACAGGGATAAAGATCAATAAATGCGGAGAATTGATCCATTTATATAATCCATTTATATGCAGCAAGCGAAAACAATGTCGGATAAAGTAGATGAATAATTATTTGTACCTGTTGCAGGGTGGAGAAGAAGGACAGCCAAGGAGCAAACGGAAGGGGATCGGCGGCGAGATCTTGGAAGCAGAAGGCGGATGAAGGTAGGTACGGCAGCCATCAGATTCGAGACGTAGAAGAAGACTGGGTCCTGCCGACGTCAGCGCAGAGCGGAACGGGGAGGACTGATGGTTGCGGCGCAACCAGTGGGTAAGGAACCGATTGGAAGTTCGAGAGAAAAAGGGCGAAGCGATGGTCGATTCAGCAGGGTTATGGAATTTGGGGCAAAATTATCTGTGGATACAATGAGGAGAGAAGAGGAGTATTTGCTGATGGATGTGATAATTGGAAACGCGTGGTATTCGAGATTCGAGATACAATGAGGAGAGAAGAGGAGGATTTGCTGATGGATGCGATAATTGGAAACGCGTGGTATTCGAGGCGGTGAGAACCTGAGTCCGAACGATCGATACGTGGGACAGATGGCACAATCTCAATTTTTTGACAAAAGTGGAACTGAAAGGACTCTGAGGAAAGGTTGTGCTTTCATATAATATAATAGATGTCAAAAGTACAAGAAATGAAAAGGGAATGGTGGATACTTAAAATGGTGTTTTCAAGATTTGGGAATGGTTTATACTAAGTGAAAAATAGTTGGTTATTATATTCAAGTGATAAGATAAAAGAGATTTCATAAGTTGTTTTTACTTGAAATAAGATGAGTCGTCCTTTCCAATATGAGTAAGGAGAATAAAATAGTAAATGGTTTGGGATGACGATAGAATAAAGAATTGAATATGATTATAGAATATTGTCATAAATATGGCAGTAAAATAGTTTGAAATAACCTTACTTCAAATAAGTTATATTTGAAATGTTTAAGGATTTAAGATTTACTACCGTCAATCGTTTTAACTAAAGAGGCCATGTAGTGTTGTACTGAACTAGTAAACTCATGTTATTCTCACAATTATTTATTTGATAGTTAAAACACCGACTATCAAGCCTGACCCATACGATCATTGGTACGGAAAGACTAGGATCGGATTTATATTCGAAAACAATTCCGAGCAGCGAATACGTGGAAGGGGATTATTAAAGACGGAGTAATTGAAGACCGTTGATCTTCATGAGCGGAAGAACTACTGATTTGAATTTCTTCGATTTAGCGGCCGGAGATATTTCGACAGTGATTCTGTCGTGATTGGAATCTACGGATTACAAGGACTTCTTGGTACTGATCTGTAGGGTGATTCCTAGGATGCAGTAGGAGGGTGTCTTCGGTTCATCCTGTTCCTGGATGACTTGAACGGACAGATGTCTGACAAAGTATTTCCAAAGGAATTACGTACGTTGATTTCTTCAAACGTACCATAGTTGGTGGCGGAGGAAGACGGTTCTCTTAGCTTAACCACTAGAGTATTTTTGTGGACGTCAATTGGTGATATCTGGCGGATCTGACAATGTGGCATTCAAAGTGAATGAGGACCAGATGTTCGAAAGATAAATTCTAGCCTTAAGCCTCATCAATCGGGAAATGAAAAAGATTGGACAGGTAGCATGGCTCTGTGGGTCGGTACCATTAGGGTGTATAATCACCTATCTAGAGGAATTCCATTCGCTTCTTTAATCTATATTTCGATGCTGTCCCTTTTTCGGAGGCGGTTGTTGATCCCAACCGTCAGTGTTATACATTCGATACACTCAAGCGAAATGAGTGGTCGGTCATGTGAGGGCCGGGTTGCAAGACGTTCTTGTTAAACCCAGTGTATTTGTCTCTAGAGATACATGATCGGCAGGTGGTTCCATACCTTGTCAGAGTTGAAATCCAATCTCCAATAAGCGCCTGCGGTTTTGATTGTATACTATATATGTGGAGCGTAAGATGCAAGCATTTCACTAGATTGTTATTTACTTGTATTTAGACATTACTATAATATCAGAAAAGATATTGGTTTCAAAACTGTTTTGGGTTATTGTAAGGTAAAAACCGTCCGTGTTTATGCATGGATTTGGTCTTACGATTATCCTTTTCTTTTGAAAAAATATTTTGAATTTTAAAATCATGATTGGATGATTTAACCTTAATACTGTGCGAGTTTACCTCACTCTAGTTCACCATACTGACCCGGTATTTGTAATGCTCGGGTTAGCCCGGGTTTGCAGGTTCAGGTTACTGGACACCACAAAAGGTGTACTGAGGAAGTCCATACATATTAGTATTATTCCGCTGTGTTGTATATAGGGGCTGATTATTATAACTATCCAGGTGTGTTAATGTACTCTGATATTGTAAGTGTTTTTCAAAGGCTCTCAATAAAGATTTATTTCTATATTATATTTTGTTCTGCTGCGATGTGAGACTCTGTGTTGTGTTCTTATTCTTCTTCTATTCTAATATTTCTTTCTCTCTCATCTCACCCTCTAACTTCTTTCATAAACGTTCCAGTGTTCTCGGTGCATTGGGAGGATCGACATGAGATATGGTAATGTATTTATGTCGATTTTTTGGGGCCGAAAACCCTGGGTCGTTACAGTGGTATCAGAGCTATTGGTTTAGTAATAACCTTGGCTCTGTGGCGTAACTCGACAGAAATGGGGTTAGTAACACCCTAGATTGAGTTTGAGTATATATATATATATATGAGAGCGTATTTGTAAATTTTATATACAAATGTTTTGTATTGTGTTGTTTGGTCGGTTCAAGTGTTGAAAAGCGTTGAACTGGTAAGGAACACAATATTGTTTGTAAAGGGGGTAGATGAAATAATTTTACCCGAAAGTTATTTTTGTATTGAAAAGAAATAATTTTCTCAAATTATTTAGATATGGTGTTGACTGATTTGAATGGAATTCAAAATTTGCTAGAAATTTTGAATTGAAACTTAACAACTGGGTTAAGTGAAATCGAATTAAATCATTAATAATGATATTGAAAATAAATTTAAGAAATGGTGTTGAAATTAAATAAATTTGAATTAAATTTGAAAATTTAATGAATAATAATTAAACAGAAATCAATCAAATATAAACCAGTTGGTATTCAAATATATTGAATTAAATTAAATAGTAATATTGAATGTGAATTTAGTTGACTTGATTGAGTTTGTTGTGCTTTGGGTGTTGATTTGATTTTTGTTTGCTTGTTAGATTTGCTGAATAAAATTCATCCATGGATTAATAAAGAATTAAATAAACCAGAAACCCAGAAAATGAAGTATAATGTAGTTGAAATAAAACTGCATATAAGTTGAAACTGTATGATTCAGCTCTATATTTGCAAAGGGTTTGGTGGCACCAGTTTGATTTTGAAAATCCATATAGTTACACTAACCGATAAATGAAGTGTTATTTAAATATATTTTAAAAGTTACTGGGATTTACAACAATTTTCTTACCTTAGCAATTTCGAGGACGAAATTATTTTAAGGGGGAAAGAATGTAATGTCCTGTGTTTTGGACAGTCAAATATTTATTTTATTTTATTTTTAAATATTTATTTAGAATGGATTTAAAATATATATTCCGTTTATAAAACGAAGTTTGAACGTTATAATTATAAACGAACTAGAAATGGCGCAGTAGTTCGTAAATTTTGTTCTGAACTTCAACTGAATATACAAAATCCGTTTTAAGTCGAAATTCTGTGAAATTAGAAACATTTGAATCGATTTGTTTATATTTTTCGTATGGAAGAGAAAACTCGAGATTTCGTGTTATAATTTGTTAGTTATGTCCAATTCAAAATTTTAAAATAATCGCTAAGAAAATTGTTATAAAACAATAACGTTGTTTATATATATTTTTGATATCGTTTAACCAGATTTTCGAATGTCCAGTTTCTGATCCATCTTAAGTTTTCGTTTTAAATATACTCGATAATATCAGTTTATTATTATTTAATTAAATTATTTTGAAATTTAATTTGTGTTGTATCGACATTTTAAAAGATTTATAAATAACTCAATCTATAGCTGGTATACAACATTTGCACAGCTTATGTTTTCAATACATATCCATCATCATTTTCATTCGACAAATCAAATGAGGTCATTACATATTAACTGGAAGCGGCGTACAAAGTAAATCAACATATATTCAAATGTTATTATATACTAATGCAATAAAATGGTACTAACGCAAAACAAAGTGGCCAAAATCCAATTTTCTTCAAATTCAAGTACAACGCGTATTGTCTGTACAAAAGCAAAACCAAATGGACAAACTATTCTCATCTTAAATTTAAGTACAACAGGCCCTTGCTTCTTTCAGTAAGAAACAGTAAAGTGGAAAGAGAAAATAGAAATAAAAAATCCACAACATACACAAGAACAGACCGTATATGGTACTTAAAATCCCATACAATCTTCACAGCCTATAGCAAAGCCATCACCATCAAAGCACCACTTTCCATCAGTAGAAAAATCAACCTGAGAAGGAAAATAAAACAGCTATAAATAGCTAGAAATATATATAAATATATATATATATATATAAGGTTGAAAGATTTGCAAAGAATAATATACTACATGGGATCAAGTAAATTGCACAACTCGGTCAAACAAAAACAGTACACAAACCATTCACAAGAAAATCTATAGTTAAAATGGGATAGAAAATCTATAGTTGAAATGGGATAGAAAATCTATAGTTGAAATGGGACAGAAAATCTATAGTTGAAATGGGACAGAAAATGGCTCATACATGTGTTTATATAACCAAGAAATCCTGCACTATATTTAAAGTGAAAAAGAAAAAAAGAAAGAAAATATACCATCAAATCTTTTGAATCGAAAAACAACAAAATCTTTAGCTGTACAAAAACATTCTCCCATATCAAATCTATTAAAATTCTTTTTATTGAAGTACAGAAGGCCATGTTCTTTCCAGAAATGAAAATAGTAGGAATCCCAAGATTTTTCAGACAAAATTCATCGGTTCAGAATCTGAAATCGAATAGACAATTCAATAGCTGTATCTACCATACGAACAAGACAGGACAATACAGATAACTGTATAATACCTAACCTATACATAAACAGTTCGATCCATGTTCATCCCTGAGCAAAACCAATGCGTGAAAAAGGCAATAAAATGTCTTCACATTATCTGCTAAGTACCACGGTCTGTCACATTTCAATCACCAACAACTCGATCAAAATACAGCTGGAAATGAATGGGAAACAACACCTAGGATCTAAACACAGCTAAGTCTAAACTTAGGATATCACAATTCGAGATTTACAGTGACCTTATAGGGATCGTTCACTAGTATAAATACACACGGTGTGTTCAACCACAAACCAAATCAAATCAGTTCGAAATGAAAAAAAAAAGAAAAAAAAATCGAAACTATAGAAAATCAAACATAGAGAAATCAAAACAGAAATTAAAATCGGGGAAAATATACTTATATGGTTACATTTTGGATGGGTTCCGTGGGTTTTGGTTCGATGCCAAGGACCTAGGGTTCGATTCATCATCAACGCTGGAGCCTCGGTCTAGTTCTTTACGAGTGGCGGAGCGACATAAGCGTGGAGTGGGGAGGCGTTCGATTTTCACTGGAGAAAGCCGCGATGGAAAAGGGTTTCGGTCATGGAGGGTTTGTTTCTTGGATTTTTGTGGCGGCTGATAAAATTGTGAAGGAAATGAAAGGGTTCGATAGTTATAGGAAAGGGATGCGGGCTCGGTTCACTCCGTGATGGGCTAGGCTAGACAAAGTAAGGCCCAATTATTTTGTATATTTGTTCAGTTTAAATTTGAATGAAGGCTTAATTGAGTGTGTTAGTTGATTAATTAAGAGATTTTAATTAAAGTAAGTAAATCTAATTAATGAAATTTAAAACCATTTCATATCATTACTTTGTGGGTTTAATTGGTCATGTTACTTACGTTAATCAATTTTAAAACGTAATTAATTATTTGTTCAATTGATAACAAATATGATTATGGATTATGATTTTAATTAAACAAACCATAAACGTAAAATATAGGGATTAAAGAAATTAGTAGGGATTGTATAACGGGGTAATTGGTTTGATTAAATAGAATTAGTTTATTTAAATTATAACTAAGGGTTAAGTTAATTTAACTAAGGCGTTAATACTCAAACATTTACAACTCGTTCATATATGGACAGAAATGGGGCAAAACAACTCGTGTTACGATCGTGACTACAAGAAGAACAAAATCAGGACAAAGCTGGAGATAGTAAGAATGAAAGGTGAGTTAAACTCACTTAGTTTCTTCCCACTTATATTTTATAAGTTGGGTTTTTATTTTGTGTGTGCTATGGCTGCTAATGATTGACTAGTTGATGATATATTCACATATCGTTTAAACTGATGAAATTAAACGTCGTTTAATTTCAATGAAACCCAAATCGTTATTTTTAACGATTGGCCCCAATTAAGGTAACTTACCTTATTGGTCACGTTTATAAAATAAACGTGTTTTAATAAATGAATTGTTTTGATTGGTTGTTGTGATTGATATTGAATTGTCGTTATAGACTGTTATGAGACCATTATTTATTTGAATTGAATCGTTTGATTAGATGGTTGAATTGGTTATTGAATATTGACCTGAAAATCACCATTTGTTCGGTTTAAACCAGTGGGTACCATTGGTTGAGTAATTGACAGTACATGGCCTATGAATTAACTGTTTTATAAATATCGACCTACCGTCAGGTAAATCGACGAGATAAATTATAGAGTTTATTTTATAACTAAAAATAGATTTTTTTTATCTATTAATTTGAATTAAAGTTTATAAAAAGGAAAAATATTTATTATTTATTAATCAAGCTTGTAAATTGGTTTTATAAAGGAAATTTATGATATTTATCATATTTATAAGTGAGCAAGTAGAAATTAACTTAACGATATAAATTTGTATAATCGTTTTGAGAGATAATTAAAAGGGATTATTTAAGTTAATTACATTCTTAATTAATTTAAATAAAGAATTATTTGAAATTGGTTAATGAGGTAATCATGTCTTGGATTGGAAAAAATAAGTTATCCGAGCAACAAAATGTATCGTTTAAAGAAGTAAAGGAAAGGGGATATCTAGTAAATGATTTCTTAATCCATGAATTAGGAAACGATAGTTATACTCGACAGAGAGACTTTCAAAGTAAGAAGTTTTATAAAACAGTTACGTGAGATGTGTTTGGTGCTAATATAGAGATCGTCTTTTAAATTACAACTGATGTCCATCTGAAGATGAGAACGTGGTTGATCAAGGTCTGAGAGGTATATAAATACCCCAAATTGAACGACCTCGGGATTTTCTAAGGATGATATTAGTCTATAATGTGAAAGGAGATGAATAATTTATTTATTTTCATATAGGAAATAATAACAGGATATAAATGAAAGGGTCGAGAATATATAAAATGAGATTTCTTTTTTTCCAAGTAGCAGAAGTGGAAAGGGTTGGCATTTATATATAAAATGTCCAAAGTACAAGAAATAAAAAGGGAATGGTCGAAACTTAAAATGGTGTTTTCGGGATTTGGGAATGGTTTATACTAAGTGAAAAATAGTTGGTTATTATATTCAAGTGATAAGATAAAAGAGATTTCATAAGTTGTTTTTACTGGAAATAAGATGAGTCGTCTTTTTCAATATGAGTAAGGAGAATAAAATAGTAAATGGTTTGGGATGACAGTAGAAAAAAGAATTGAATATGATTATAGAATATTTTCATAAATATGGAAGTAAAATAGTTTGAAATAACCTTACGTCAAATTAGTTTTATTTGAAATGTTTAAGGATTTGAGATTTACTATCGTCAGTCGTTTTAACTAAAGAGGCCATGTAGTGTTGTACTGAACTGGAAAACTCATGTTATTATCACAATTATTTATTTGATAGTTAAAACACCGATTATCAAACCTGACTCATACGATCGTTGGTACGGAAAGGCCGGGATCGAATTTATATTCGAAAACCATTCCGACCAGCGAATATGTGGAAGGAGATTATTAAAGATGGAGCAATTGAAGACCGTTGATCTTCGTGAGCGGAAGAACCACTCATTTGAATTTCTCCGGTTTAGCGGCCGAAGATATTTCGACAGTGATTCTGTCGTGATTGGAATCTACGGATTACAAGGACTTCTTGCTACTGATCTGTAGGGTGATTCCTAGGATGTAGTAGGAGGGTGTCTTCAGTTCATCCTATTCCTGGATGACTTGAACGGACGGATGTCTGACAAAGTATTTCCAAAGGAATTACGTACGTTGATTTCTTCAAACGTACCAAAGTTGGTGGCGGAGGACGACGCTTCTCTTAGCTTAACCACTAGAGTATTTTTGTGGACATCAATTAGTGTTATCTGGCGGATCTGATAATGTGGCATTCAAAGTGAATGAGGACCAGATGTTTGAAAGATAAATTCTAACCTCAAGCCTCATCAACCGGGAAATGACAAAAATCGGGCAGGCAGCATGGCTATGTGGGTCGCTCCCATTAGGGTGTATAATCACCTATCTAGAGGAATTCCATTTGCTTCTTTAATCTATATTTTGATGCTGTCCCTTTTCGGGAGGTGGTTGCTGATCCCAACCGTCGGTGATATACATTCGATACACTCAAGCGAAATGAGTGGTCGGTCATGTGAGGGTCGGGTTGCAAGACGTTCTTGTTGAACCCAGTGTATTCGTCTCTAGAGATACACGATCGGCAGGTGGTTCCATACCTTGTCAGAGTTGAAATCCAATCTCTAATAAGCGCCCGCAGTTTTGATTGTATACTATATATGTGGAGCGTAAGATGCAAGCGTTCCACTAGATTGTTATTTTCTTGTATTTAGACATTATTATAATATCAGAAAAGATATTGGTTTCAAAACTGTTTTGGTTTATTGTAAGGTAAAAACCGTCCATGTTTATGTTTGGATTTGGTCTTACGATTATCCTTTTCTTTTGAATTTTTTTTTGAACTTTAAAATCATGATTGGATGATTTAACCTTAATATTGTGCGAGTTTCCCTCACTCTGGTTCACCAAACTGACCCGGTGGTTGTAATGCTCGGGTTAGCCCGGGTTTGCAGGTTCAGGTTATTGGACACCACAAAAGGCGTACTGAGGAAGTCCAGACATATTAGTGTTATTCCGCTGTGTTGTATATAGGGGCAGATTATTATAACTGTCCAGGTGTGTTAATGTACTCTGATATTGTAAGTGTTTTTCAAAGGATCTCAATAAAGATTTATTTCTATATTATATTTTGTTCTGCTGTGATATGAGACTCTGTGTTGTGTTCTTCTTCTATTCTAATATTTCTTTCTCTCTTATCTCACCCTCTAACTTCTTTCATAAACGTTCCAGTGTTCTCGGTGCTTTGGGAGGATCAGCATGAGATATGATAATGTATTTATGTCAATTTTTTGGGGCCGAAAACCCTGGTTCGTTACACTATCTAGGCCTCCCGACTCTTATTCTCTATCTCACTTAACCCCTACAGGTGATAGTCTACCCAAGTGGTGGGAGTGTAATTAATAACAAACATAGAAACCATCATCCACATCCTAATTATCACCTTCTAATTCCCTGAGTGCATTAATACTCATATGGAAACTCCCACCAAGGACTAATGGAAATCCCAGTTCTAGTAGAAACTCCGTGCTTCGCCAGCACGTGCCCGACTGGCCTAGGTTTGCCACCTATGGTACATGATCCTGTTGATCCTAATGGTTGTCTCTACGATACCACTTCTTTGAGATCCTCTTGAACACTCCGAGCTATCAACGATTCCTTAGCCTAACACTAGCAGAAGATCTCCTCTCCGTAAGTCCAAAGTCCGATTTTCCCTTAGCCAATCCATTATCGTGAAGCCTCGCTACCACGAGTGACATCAATCATTACAACGTCATTCGCTATGAGCTGTATTCATAATCTCATTGGCCATAAGTCAATCTTGCAGTGTCATTCGTTACAACCTGCTTCTATATCTGTAGCTACATTCCCCATGTACTAATCATGCTTTTCCTTCGACCTACTCCCCATCCAAGTCTTCGTCGAAGCACTTATTTTCTATAATGCCATCTCTCAACCCAGAGCATTAACCGTCAAACCAAGACCATCAACATGTCCTAGGGAGCCACCTCTTCCCATATATAAATCTCAACCTTATCTGGCCTCTTTGATGGATCAGTGCCGGTCCATTACCTATTGACCGGTATCGGCCCATGTAATTAGCCTATTCTAAGACAAGTACTTCGGATCCTCAAAGTGCATCCTTCCTAGGCTCCATTTTAGTACCGGTCCATTTGATACTGGTTCATTTGATACTGGTCCATTATGCTTTACAATCATTTCGCGTCGACCTGTGACTTCAAAGAATTCTTCACATTGCATGACAAATCCATTAGACACCAAATTTCATTTGCGACCTTAAAACCACCCCTCATGCCAGCACAAAAAATTTGGAGTCGAAATGAAGCTTCCCCACAGAATGGTACTGGTCCCTGTACTTAGCAGCTTTGGGCCCTAAATTTTCCGAGTGCCTTCTCGCCGCCTCCCAGAGCTCATTCCCGATTTCTTGCGATTCTAACGATCTTTGATTCCGATGTGCTCAATTCTTCATTCCAACATCTAATTTTATCGATACTAACATACAAAATCTAACATAGCATCCCAACAACAATTACAATCATTCAAACAACAATACATAAATCAACCAGTATAATCGAACACCCACATTCATTTAAAATCATAAAAAAAATCATTCATATGCATAAATTAGGTTCATAATTACATGTAAATGAATCTAACTTACCATTTTAACCCATTTTCATTAGTTTTAGTTAAGGTTTTAGATGTGATTTTAAAATAAATGATCATAATCTAATGCTATCTAACATGTAAACAAGGTAAAAATAATAAATCAAAGCATATGATGAAGCATATTATAGTGAAAAATCTAAATCACTCAACAAATCAATAGTTTTGATGAGAATAATTGTAAAACTAATTTAGGTAGTGAAGAAATGAATGAAAACAATCTCTAAGTGATGTAACAATGTAGATCAATGAAGATCTAATCTCTTCTAGAAGTTTAGAGGAGACTATAAGTGATTTGAATGTGTATTTGAAGTTTTGAAGGAAGAACTGGAGGATCATGGTTCTTTGACTGATGGGAAAATGAGATGGAGAACTCTAACTAATCTCTCCAACCCCCTATTTATACCAACAGCCTTAAACCCTAATGGGTCAGCTTAATTAACCCACTACTCCGCCTAACAATCTGCTCAGCAATCAAGAAAACTTAAAACTACTATATCCCCCAAACCCCTTCACCACATCATTAATGTAACCACTCTACAGAATGGCCACCCATCAAATCTTTTCAATAGCATAGGTCTAAACATCTAATTTTGCACCAATTAAAAGATATGTCCAGAACAAGATAATTAGGAGTAAAATGATCACAAAACAAAACAATACGGTAAAAATCATAGATGTGTAAAACATCGTTACTAGCTGCATATCAAAATATAACAATGATACGTCCTCGAAAAAAATAAAATAGAACTATTTTATGATCCTCTGATACATAAAATATGGATAGTTACAGTTTGGAATGGTCGCATCTGTTTCAAAATCAAAAGTCACATCCCTTCGTTTGCAATGCTCTAAAAACATTGCAAATTTCCCACTTCTGCACCTATTCAAATTTGTACTATCGCGCCTCTTTATTTCCAACGTTCAGAAAACGTTTCAAATCCCACCCGCCTTTCCTGAACGTTGGAAGTGACTTTGCAAACGAAGGGATTTGAAACGTTTCTGCACCATGAGTGTTGAAACGTTTCAAATCCCACCCGCCATTTACAAATTTCCTGAACGTTTCAAATCCCACCCTCCTTTGCAAACGAAGGGATGTGACTTTGAAAACGTTTCAAATTTGTACTATCCGCTGTAAAGTTCATTCGGTCGAACATACATATAACAATGGCGCGTGCATGTGTGGTAGTGATGCATGGCCTCCTTCCTCACAACAAAGCACACATTTGGGAGCCTCAAGACCCTATCATCCTTACGAGAAAGCTACTCTTATACAAGAATACTTTTTCAAACACTCATGGTGTGGGACAAATGATTTTCCCTTTCCTTATTCCTTTCTTTCTTCCCACTTCAAAAACAAATCGAAACACCAAATTGTTTTGAAAATTTACAGCAGTCTCCCCCATTTTCAAAATAAGAAAAATAAATAAAGTGGACGACTGAATCACTAGAGTGATTTCCTACATACCCAATTGGGATCAAGCCAATGTAGTTCTAAGATCAAGTTTTGCATCATCATGCAAACAACACATAAATAAAAGGTAATTTTTAGATTTAATCCTTTACTTAGTGAAAAACCATTCAAACATTTATCGAGATTCTATGGTGAACGAATCTTGAACCAAGTATCACTTATGATAAAACGTGAAAATCACACTTGTTGATTTCCATAGATAAAGTGTTCTGTATTACTAAACTTGTTAATGGCCATGTTCTTTTAATACTGTTTCCTGAGTCTACTTTAGAAAGTGGTCTTACTTTCCTTGAAAGTAGACTAATTTCCATACTCATATATGTAAGTCTCTTAAGGTGTTTGTGCGATACACCTTTTCTGTAACAACCCTGAATTTCGGGGCAAATTTAATCGACTTGAGAAAGGCCATTTTTCAAATAGGCTCAAAATTGAACGAAATTAATTTTCCTAGGTCTGCAACATCAAAACATAACTAAATATATTTTTCGGGAATTTTTGGAGTTAATTTGTGGCCCCGGTGAATTTATTTGTACGGCTGAATTAAAAATAAAAGTAAATATTTAAAATTAAAGAAAATTGGGTCAAAACAGTCATTTGGGCTTGCGGGACATAGCCAAATGAGTCCGGAATAGGGGTAAATAGGCAAGAACGACAGTCGTTGGGCTGAAATCGGACAAACTTGAAAAACGGGCCTCAATGGGTAATTAGTGATTAAAATAATATAAATACTAGAACCCTAACCCTAATCTAATATGACCAGCCGCCACTTGCAATTTCCATGGCCTAGAATGGCCGATTCTTCCTTCCTCAAATTCTCCCAATCCACAAAGAATTAACACCTCATTCTTTAGACAATATTGGAGAGATTTTCGAGACCTTCGTTTCCACACGGATATGATTGGGTTTCATGAAGTAAAATACCCGGATTTCACCTCCAAACCCGTCGCCTTAATGGACCCGCCGCACCCACCATGGCTCACCGCGGCCACCACCCTTTTCGGAGCACAAAGCCCTTCCCTCCCTCTTCGATTTGCCACCTTCCGATCGACTTCTAGTTTCACCAATTTCAAGAAAAGTGGAAACCTAATTTTGAACTCTATGGGTTCAATGAATGGCTTGGAACGTTGATTTGAGGAAGATGAGGAAGTTTGACTTTTTAAACTTTGACCAATCAATTTAATTAATTCAAATATTGTCCAATCTTAATTAAACCATATCTTGCTCGTACGGACTCAGATTCGAACAATTTTAGGTGCGCCGCGATCGTGAGACCGAGATCTTCGTGATGAAACTGACTAGACCTGATTCTGAGCAAGTTGAATTTTGACAAATTTTGGATTTGAACAGCGCAAAACTCAATAACGATGTGAGATTTCAATTTTTAAAATTATATTTTATTCCTTGTTGTTTAAATCTCATATGTATGTATTTGTTTAATTGAATCTGCGATTGTTGTACTTAAAATTGTACTGGTTGTTGAGGGTGACTGTTTGTACTATTCGTGTGTGATAGATCTGGTTTTTTAAAACTAGAATTCCCCCTTTTAATTTAATCTAAGTTGTAGATCTGAATTCTATTCTGAATCCATGCATGAAAAATATTCGTTGTGTTTGTAAACATTAAAAGATTGTAACTTTGTTTGTTTTTATACTAAAAGCTTTCATTTTGTTGGTTTTAAATGAAAATAAAGCACTTGTGTTTTTGAATGAAAATAAATCATTTGTGTTTATGAATGAAAAGAAATCACTTGTGTTTTTGAATGAAAATAAATCACTTGTGTTTATGAATGAAAAGAAGCCACTTTTGTGGGTAAATGAATATAATTCACTTTTGTTTGTAAATAAAAATATTTGCCTTTGTTTATAAAAGAAAAAAAGACACCATTTTTGTCATTTGTTTTGTTAATGTAAAAAGATATCATTTTGTCTTTGTTTTGAAAATGTAAAAAGATATCATTTTTTTTAAAAAGAAAAGAATGATTTTCACTATCATTTTGTTAAGAATGAAAATATTCATGGATTTGTTGAATGAAAGGAACATTATTTTGCACTATCACATGTTGAATGAAATTGACATTATATTGCACCGTCACTTGTTAAAATGAAATTGACATTATTTTGCACCATCAGTTGCTAAAATGAAATTGACATTATTTTCACACCGTTATGTGATAATTAGAAATGAATATTTTCCCCGTCATGTTGTGTTAATTAGAAAAGTATAATTTTACCTTTCATGTTGTGTTAATTAGAAAAAGTATAATTTCACCGTCATGTTGTTTTAATTAGGAAAGTATAATTTTCACCGTCATGTTGTGTTAATTAGGAAATGAATATTTTCACCATCATGTTTGTTATAAAAGAAAGAAAAAGTTTTCACTGTCATGTTTTAATGTAAAAAGATAAAAGTTTACATTTTTAATGTGAATAAGATTGAGGAGATAAAAGTTTACATTTTTAATGTGAATAAGATTAAAAAGTTTACATTTTTAATGTTAATAAGATTAAAGAGATAAAGTTTACATTTTTAATGTGAATAAGATTAAAGAGATAAAAGTTTACATTTTTAATGTGAATAAGATTAAAGAGATAATAGTTTACATTTTTAATGTGAATAAGATTAAAGAGATAATAGTTTACATTTTTAATGTGAATAAGATTAAAGAGATAAAAGTTTACATTTTTAATGTGAATAAGATTAAAGAGATAAAAATTTACATTTTTAATGTGAATAAGATTAAAGAGATAAAAGTTTACATTTTTAATGTGAATAAGATCAATGAGATAAAAGTTTACATTTTTAATGTGAATAAGATCAAAGAGATAAAAGTTTACATTTTTAATGTGAATACGATTAAAGAGATAAAAGTTTACATTTTTAATTTGAATAGGATTAAAGAGATAAAAGTTTACATTTTTAATGTGAATAAGGATTAGAAGTTTACATTTTAATGAATGGATTTTCATTAAAAGGAATAAGGATTAGAAATTTACATTTTAATGAATGGATTTTCATTAAAAGGATTAAGGATTAGAAATTTACATTTTATTTAATGGATTTTCATTAAAAAGAATAAGGAAACAAAATATACCTTTTGTGTAATTTGAAAGATGAAAGAAAAATGTAAATTATTGGGTATAGTATGCGTATGTAAATTATCATAAAAATAAACATTATTGTGTGTCATATTATACCTTGATATTATATACACAAATAGGGATATTCGTTGTTAGCAAAATATAGTGAAATGAAATGGATGAAGGAATTATATATAATTATATATAGAAATTAAAATCAAACAAATCGAGTGTGGTAGTTCACGTTTTTGAATCGTGTCTTTAAATTATTATACCGAAATATCCGACCGTTGGATTTTCCCAAAACTGAAACCATTAGGTTCGCCTTGGGAAGATCTTTCCTATGAATTGTGTTAAAATCCAACGGTTAGATTTAGAGAAATTTGTAAAACAAATTTGGGTGGAAACAGCGCCAAGGTCGCTTATTGACATGAAGTGTTGTTAAATAAAATTTAATTATTTTTATATAAATAAATATAGAGATTAATCATTATAAATTAATATTAACGATAAGAAATGATTTGAAATGATATATACGCGAGAATCATTTGAAAGGTCCGAGTCCAATCTCATTTCAAATGATTATTCGTCGATCTAAGCCGAATAGTTGAAGACGGTGGTTGAAGACCAGTGATCTTCACATCGAATGGACGACGACTACTGATGCCTGTGATTGGAGTAGCTACCTTGAAGGGGCTACAGTGGTGGCCGTCCGGACGTATATGTCGATTGCACGGATATGCGGGTATCTCCTTTCCGTATTGGACATACGAGACGAGGGTATCTCCCGTTTCGTTCTTGACCCAGAACGAACTTATAAATGGAATGTGTGTCCGACATTGTATTCCTTTATATCGTATTTATTGATTTTCTGTCGAATGTATGAATGTTTGGTGGCGGAGAATTTATTCTCTTGCTTAACGCCCTTTTGTATATTTTGGAAAAGGATTTATAGTATGATATGGATTGACAGTGTGACATACCAAGATGCAATGATCAAGGTTTCTTGTTGAAAAGCAGAACCTTGTGGTGACGATCAAAGCACAGCTTGAATAAGCATAGCTTTGTGTATTACGTAGCTTCACGAGCCTCACAACCCGGTTGAGTCTAAAACAGAGCAAGGGAACGCAGGGAGAGCAGCACGTTTCTTTCTAGATAGAAGTGGTGTTTGGGTTTTACACGGCCCAACATTTTACTTATGTGGATGATGGAATGAGGCGCCTCGGATGTTAGGTCCTATAGGACCGGGAAACGTGTGTTCAGGAATTGGCAATCCACAAACCGCAAGCGTGGACCGGCCCTGTAGCTATCCAAGGGTTCTCTGCGAGGAATCCTGAGACATTAGCTAGAGTGTCTCGAATCGGTAAGGAGATCGTTCCTAGCCTTGACTCATGATGAAAACCCAATTCCCAATACAACCCTACGGACTTGATTGTATTACTAGTATTGAGGCATAGTATATGGTAGCTATGTTTCCTAGGATTGATACATTTACTTTGAAATATTTTTGAAACATATATACACTAATAATAATATCAAATTCGTTTTTATCATACCAAGCATGTTTAATCATTATAAGGTAAAACTCTATCCTCTGGTTTGCGTTGCATTGTCTGATGGGACTTGAGTCTTACGATGATTCAATTTTTCTAAAAAGCATTGCGTTGTTTAACGATTTACTTTTAATTATGCACTGGCAATCCAATGGAGTAAACCCATTCCGCGTTAGCGGCGTGGTCCTGTGATTAGCCTTATTATTAGATTAGTTAAGTTAGATTTCTCATACCTGTCCCATGACTGACTCGTAGTTTGTTTCACTTTGCAAACTCGGGTGCCCTCTTTTTCACACGAGCAGTCGAGTAGCTTTTTGCAGATATTTATCTCTTGAGCATGATTCTAGATCGAAGCCTAAAGCTGTGTCTGGAGTATAGTTGTCTTCTTCTACCTTAGTTATTTCATTTCCACTGTTTATTGTATTAAATTTATTGTAATTTATCCTCCGCTGTATTTTATCGTTTTACTCTGATATTCTGTACTCTGATGTAACATTATTTTAATATTTTATAAAAGTCTATTGTTTTTGTTCTAATGTGTTGTATTGCCAGAGTTAACGTATTTGGGATTTGAACGATCTTAGTTGATTTTGCGATCAATTAGGTCCGGGCAAATTCCGAGCCGTTACAGTTGGTATCAGAGCTCTGGTTAGCTCAAATCTTTATGGTACAACTCATTAGAACTGAACAAAAGACTCATCAGAGATTGGATTAGTAATATCCAGTAAGGATACTCATTAGAGATAGGATCAGTAGTATCCTAGAATGAGAAAACTCATTAGAGATGGGGTTAGTAATGCCCTAGAATGAGTTAAGAGTGACAAGTTTATAATTAACGTATTTTTAATTATATATAAACTGAATTAGAAAATACGATTTTTGAATAAATAAAAGTTATATATATTTGGAAAGTTAATCAAATAATCGATTGATGGTTGTGTAGTGTAATTATTAGTTCAACTAATAAAATTATAGAAACCAATTGAGAAAAAAATAAAAGATGAGTTAGTTAATTAAACAACTTTAGCTTCCTTCCTTTTCGAGGACGAAAAGTTTTTAAGTGGGGGAGACTGTAACAACCCGGAATTTCGGGGCAAATTTAATCGACTTGAAAAAGGTCATTTTTCAAATAGGCTCAGAATTGAACGAAATTAATTTTCCTAGGTCCGCAGCATCAAAACATAACTAAATATATTTTTCGGGAATTTTTGGAGTTAATTTGTGGCCCCGGTGAATTTATTTGTATGGTTGAATTAAAAATAAAAGTAAATATTTTAAATTGAAGAATACCGAGTCAAATCAGTCGTTTGGGCATGCGGGACATAGCCAGATGAGTCCGAAATGGGTGTAAATAGGTAAGAACAACAGTCGTTGGGCTGAAATCGGACAAAGTCGATAAACGGGCCTCAATGGGTAGTTAGTGATTAAAATAATATAAATATTAGAACCCTAACCCTAATCTAATATGACCAGCCGCCACTTGCAATTTCCATGGCATAGAATGGCCAATTCTTCCTTCCTCAAATTCTCCCAATCCACAAAGAATTAACACCTCATTCTTTAGACAATATTAGAGAGATTTTCGAGACCTTCGTTTCCATATGGATATGATTGGGTTTCATGAAGTAAAATGCCCGGATTTCACCTCCAAACCCATCGCCATAATGGACCCGCCGCACCCACCATGGCCCACCGCGGCCACCACCCTTTCCGGCGCACAAAGCCCTTCCCTCCCTCTTCGATTTTCCACCTTCCGATCAACTTCTAGTTTCACCAATTTCGAGAAAAGTGGAAACCTAATTTTGAACTCTATGGGTTCAATGAATGGCTTTTTAACAACCCGGAATTTTGGGACCAATTTAAAAAATTTATTTTAGAAATTTTAAGGGATTTTGAATATTTAAAATGATTTATTTTAAATAATAACGAACAAAAATTTATTTTAATTGAAGTTAAAATGAATAAATTTAATTTAAATATTAAAGGAATTTAAAACAGCGCTGCAGTTTGAAAATTTGATTTTAAAATTTGACTGAATGTACATGATTCATTTTAAATCAGAACTGAGCGAAACCAGAAATATTTAAATCTGTTTAATTATACCTTTCTAACGAATCTGAAAAATTGAAATTTCACTTTAAAAATCATAAGTTATGGCCAGTTAAATATTTAGAAAAGTCGCTGTAGAATTTATATATTTTTTAATATAATATATAGCCTTTAAAAATAGCCATTTTTCAAACGACCTCGGTTTTCGACGAAACCACTTTTGTTGGAATCGGAATGTCAAATTATTGTTAGTTTTAATTTTCCAGAATTTTTCGAATCAATATGTGAGCATGGAAGAAGAAATTGTGTTTTGTCAGTTTCAGTCAAATTTAATCGACTTGAAAATAGCCACTTTTCAAACGGTCTCAGAATTCGACAAAAGTAGTTTTGTTAGGACCGTATTGTCAAAAGGAAGCCAGAAATAATTTTTCTGGAATTTTTAGAAGTTGTATGTGGCCCCGTTGAATTTAAATGTGAGATTGAATTAATTAATAAATGATTTAAATATTAAATTTAATAAAAATCGATCGTAACATCCGAATTGGGTTATGAAACATGTTCCACTACATCCGGGACGGGGGTTAGTAGCTAGGAATGTCGGTCGTTGGACCTGAATTGGAGTTAGCATCAAAATGGGCCTTAACTAAAAATTTTTAGTGAATTAATGAATTAAAATATTATTATAAATAACATTAGATTAGTCCTAACCCTAGTCATCTTCTACAGAGCCGCCTCTTATAAAACGAATGGCAGAAAAGCTCCAATCTTCTTCTTCCCTTTTCTCTCAATCCGCCTGATGATTTTCGAAAATTCAAAAGCCAAATGGAAGAGCACTCTTAGGTCTACGAAATTAACGGTCATGATCTCTTCTAGCTTCAAAAGTCATGAGGGATTGGGGGCTAAAGTTGCGGGTTTCAGGGCTGATTTCCAGGCACTGTTCATGTGCGAGTTGCGAGGGGTTGCGGCCGGTGGAAGCTAGGGCGACGGCGGATGAGGTGGTGGCCTCCGATCTGGTGCAGGCTCGACGATGGAGGCCGGCGACGTGGAGGAAGCGATCGACGTTGGGTTTTCCTGTATACGAATTGTGGAAGAAGGATTAAGAACCTAATTATGTTTATCAATGGGTAATTAACTATACTTATCATATATTTTAAATTACCAAATGCTCAAAATATCGTAACTCATTCAAATCTTAACGAAATTCGACGATTCCAGTTTTGTTGGAATCATAAAGAAAAGATCTTCGCAATGGAACAGACCATAACAGAAAAGGAGCAGATATGAATTTCAGGGAAATTTAAATCAAACCAGCAGCGAATTCAAAAGGAGATAATCGAGGTGAGATTTCTTTTGTTTAAAATAATTAATCAATTCAATTATTTTACTTGCTATATGATGATTGGATGTATATAATTTAGATCTGTTTGTGCTGAAATTTGTATGATGTTTGACCTGTTGTTTGTGATGGATAATTATAGATTCATACGTGTTTAGCCAAATATTATGATTCATTCTTTTTATTTTATTGAATTGATTTAGCTAATCAATTCGACGTAAAAATATAATTTGTCACTTTTATTGAATTGATTTGGTTTATCAATTCAATATAAAATTAAAATTTGTCACTTTTTGTTGAATTGAATTAAATTGTCAATTCAATATAAAAACACTATTTTGATCATTTGTGTTGAATTGAATTAAATTGCCAATTCAACGTTGAACATTATTTTGTCAGTCCAATACAAAATATTATTTTGTCACTTGATTGGATTGAATAGGATTGTCAATTCAATATTATCACCTTTGTTTATATGAATGAATTGGAATAAAATTGCTGATTCAATAAAGAATTATCATGTTTGCTATATGTTATTGGATTGAGTTTAATGTTCCCTTCAATATGAAATACATCACTTTTTGTATTGATTGAAAAAAAAGAGAAAAGTACCTTTTTATTTGTATTCCTTAATACAAATAAATCATGAATGAAAAAGTACATTTTTTTATTTGCATTCCTTATTGCAAATAAACATGATTATTAAAGAGTACATTTTTATTTGCATTCTTAGTTGCAAATAAAACATGAAAACAAAAAGTACATTTTCATTTACACTCTTAGTTACAAATAAAACATGAATTTAAAAAAGTTATCTTTTTGTTTACAAATTTAGATGTAAACAAAAGAGTAGAATAAAAAGTTATCTTCTTGTTTACCATTTCGATGTAAACAAAAGAGAAGGATTAAACGTCACATTTCTAATGTAATATTCTTTTTAGTTTAAAAAAGAACAAATTTAACGTACTCTCTTTTGAGAATAAAAAGTACATTTTTTTTATGTAACATTCTTTTTAGATTCAAAAGAACCATTTTAGCATTATTCTCTTTTGAGGATAAAAAGAACATTTTAAGCGTAATATTCTTTTTAGAATAAAAAGGACATTTTTGTTAGAAAATGTAAATTAAAATAAAAAGATAAGAAAATAAAAATCACATTTTTTTTGTGACATGAAACATTAGAAAAGATAAGAAAATAAAAATAACATTCTTATTTGTGACATGGAACATTAGAAAAAATACGAAAATAAAATATCCATTTTGTTAATTAGAAATGTATGAAAATGACATTGTCATTATAGTAGTAAAGTCATCACATTTGTTAGAAAAGTTATGTTAATGAAGAATATCATATTTGTTAGAAATATTATGTTAGTATAAGAATATCACATATATTAGGAAATGATAAGTTGGACTAATAATAACATTTTAATTATAAAATGTTAGAGTAAAGAAAAAATAACATTTTAGTTATAAAATGTTAAGATTGAATAAAAATAACATTTTAATTATAAAATGTTGAGTTGATGAGAATGTCAATTTTTATTCGTTTTGTTGGGTTAGAATTGACAACAAACAAATATATCACTTTTATATGTGTTTTGTTGAACTAAAGTTGTCGACAAAACAAATATATCACTTTTGTATGTGTTTTGTTGAATTAGAGTTGTCGACAAAACAAATATATCACTGTTATATGTTTGTGTTGAAATAGAATTGTCAACAAAAAACAAAGATATCCTTTTTATTTGTTTTTGTTGAGATGTTAGAATTGATTTAACATAGAAGTATCCTTTTATCTTAATATGAAAGGTTAGAAAATGTTAACATAGAAAAATATTCTTTTATATGATATTAGAATGCATAGAAATTTGGGAACATATAAAATATCCTTTTATATGATGTTAGAACACATAAAAAGAGTAAACCAATAAAAAGAATAAACAAATAAAATATACTTTTATTTGTCACTAAAGTACATAAGAAAAAGGTAGAGGAATAAAGGTGTTATGTTAGTTGAAAACTAAATGTGAAAGAATGATAAAAACATTTATTTTTATCATTTAATTAAAATAAGACAAAATATACATTTTTGTTAGTTAAAAAGAGATTAAAACAAAAACTACATTTTTGTTAGATAAAAGAATTAAAAACAATTTTGTCAAATTAGAATTGTTGAAACCAAAATGATACATTTTCTATGTAAATAGGATATGTAAAATAAGAGGATACATTTATTTACATTTATTATGTAAATAGGATATGTAAATAAGAGAATACATTTATTTACATTTATTATGTGAATAGGCTATGTAAAAGCAAAGAATACTTTATCCACATTTAGTGTAAATAAAGCATGAAATAAAGAAAAGAATAATTTATTTACATATAGGTAAATAAAACATGATATAAGAAAAGAGACATTTTATTTACTATTTAGAGTAAACGAAAATAGGACATAGAGAAAGAATTATACTTTTATTTGCATTTCTAGATGCGGATAAAAACATGAATATGAAAAGTACATTTTTATTTACACTGTAGATGTAAATAAAAATATGAATTGATTTTTTTTTTTTACATTTTAGATGTAAACAAAAACATAGAAATAAAAGTGACATTTTAGATTTAAATTTTAGATGTAATCACAAAGGAAGGATTTAATGTAATATTTTTAATGTCAAAATAGAGACAATAAAAAGATTAGAATTAAAAGGTTATATTTTTATTTACCTTTTGATACAAATGAAAAGAATAAATGTAAAGTGATATCTTTATTTACATTTTAAGTGTAAACAAAAAGAATAAATGTAAAGCGACATTCTTATTGATATTTTATTCAATAAAAAGATTAGAATCAAAAGAAGCATATTTATTGTCATTTTAGATGCGATAAAAAGAATAGATTATAATAGTTGAAATCGCCAAACGATTTATATATATATATATATATAAATTAAAATAAAACAAATCGTGCTGCTGCAGTTCGCGATATGAAATCATAACTTTAAAAGATGATACCGAAAGGTTCAACCGTCGGATTTTCCCAAGACTGGAACCGTTAGGACCGCTTTGGGAAGATCTTTCCAACGATATAAATGTTGTTAAAATCCAGTGGTTAGATTTAGAGAAATGTATAAAGCAAATTTGGATAAAAACAGCGCCAGGGCCGCCATTGACCCGAAGCGTCGTTTAATTATAATTAAGTTATTTTAAATAAATAAAATAGCGATAAACCGTTACAAATACATATGAATGATATGAAATGATTTAAATGATAATTATTCGAAAATTATTTGAAAAGACCGAGTTTAACTCATTTCAAATAATTATATGATGATTTAAGTCGCAGAGTTGAAGACGGTGATTGAAGACTGACGATCTTCACATTGAATGGATGTGTTGCTATTGAGGCTCATGGTTGGAGTAGCTACCTTGAAGGGGAGTCAGGGGTAGCCGTCCGGACGTATTGTTGATTGTTTGGATATGGGAGGTATAAGGTGCCTTCGGTTTCGTTCAGAACCATAACGGACTCGTAATTGGATAGTATGTCTGACGTTGTATTCCTTTATACTGTATTCGTTGATCTCTGCTAAATATATATCTGTTTGGTGTTTAACACCCTTCTCTGAGACGTACGAGCTTAGAGGTTATATATTGGTATGAATCAATGGTATGGTATGGATTGACAATGTGGCATGCTAAGATGCATGGATCAAGGCTTTTGTTGAAAAGCAGAGCCTTGTGGTTGATGATCAAAGCATAGCCTGTTTAGCATAGCTTTGTGTATAGCGTGACTTCGCGAGCCTCACAACCCGGTATGAGTCAAAAAAGGGATATGGACCGTAAGGAGTGCACATGTTTCTTTCTTGCTAGGAGTAGTGTCAGTGCTTAAACTGGATGGCATTTTACTTATGTGGATGACGGATTGAGGTACCTCAGATTTATAGGTTGTTAGTGGTCATATGGAGGTTCAAAGGAGCCGGGAAACGTGTGTTCAGGCATAACTAGTCCACTATCGTAAGGTGGGGACCGGCCTTACCGCATCCATGGGTTGCCCATAGGTGTGATCCTGAGGCATTTGCTAGAGTGTCTCGAATCGGAGAGGACGATCCCTAGCCTTGATCTCATGATGGAAACCCAACTTCCAATACGAAACCATGCGGTTTTGATTGTAGAACTAGTATGGCGATATAGTATATGGTAGTTATGCCGTCTATGATTGATACATTATGATTGTAATGTTTTTGTAACATATATACACTAATAATAATATCAAATCTGTTTCTTTATCGTATCAAGCATCTTTTGACCATTATTAGGTAAAAATCTATCCTCTGGTTTGCGTTGCATTGTGTGATGGGACTTGAGTCTTATAATGGTTTCATTTTTCTAAAAAGCATTGCGTTGTTTAACGATTTACTTTATGCACTGGCAATCCATTGGAGTAAACCTGTTCCGCGTTGGCGTGCACCTGTGATTAGCCTTATTATTAGCTAAGTTAAGTTAAGATTTCTCATACCAGTCCCATGACTGACCTGTAGTTTGTTTCACTTGCAAACTCGGGTGCCCTCTTTTCCACATGGGCAGTTGAGTAACTTGTTTGCAGATATCTATTCTTTTAGTAGGATTCTGGATCGAAGCCTAAAGCTGTGTTCAGGGCATTGATAGCATTACATTGTATCAGTTTAAGTCTTCCACTGCACTGTATTATATTCAATGTAAAAATTTATCTTCCGTTGTAATTTAATTTCGATGTACTCTGATATATTCTGTACTCTGATGTAACATTATTGTAATGTTTACAAAAGTCTTCTGTTGTTGTTCTAATGTGTTGTATTCCCAAAGTTAAGTATGCGGGATTTGAATGGTCTTCTTCGATTTTGCGATCGATTAAGTTCGGGCAAAATCCGTGTCGTTACAGACTTGGAACGTTGATTTGAGGAAGATGATGAAGGTTGACTTTTTAAACTTTGACCAATCAATTTAATTAATTCAGATATTGTCCAATCTTAATTAAACCATATCTTGCTCGTACGGACTCGGATTCGAACAATTTCAGGTGCGCCGCGATCGTGAGACCGGGATCTTCGCGATGAAACTGACTAGACCTGATTCTGAGCAAGTTGAATTTTTGATAAATTTTGGATTTGAACAGCGCAGAACTCAATAACGATGTGATATTTCTATTTTTAAAATTATATTTTATTCCTTGTTGTTTAAATCTCATATGTACGTATTTGTTTAATTGAATCTACGATTGTTGTACTTAAAATTGTATTGGTTGTTGAGGGTGACTGTTTGTACTATTCGTGTGTGATAGATCTGGTTTTGTAAAACCAGAATTTCCCCTTTTAATTTAATCTAAGTTGAAGATCTGAATTCTATTCTGAATCCATGTATGAAAAATATTCGTTGTATTTGTAAACATTAAAAGATTGTAACTTTGTTTGTTTTTAAAATAAAAGCTTCCATTTTGTTGGTTTTAAATGAAAATATATCACTTGTGTTTTTGAATGAAAATAAATCACTTGTGTTTATGAATGAAAAGAAATGAAAGAACCCGTAACTTCCCCGTGAAGGAAAGCACGAATACTTTGAGAACAACACACAAAAGGACGCATACGGAAGAACATTTCATTGCTATTACAACAATTCCATCAGATACAAGAATATACAGAGTATAAATGAATAAATTACACTCGATAAATACCAGAGATTTAAATTACATTTAAATACATAGCAGCGGAAAATAATACAAAAGCACAACTGAAAGTAATGCACGGATACAGAGCTTTCCGAGCATCGTTCCAGCTGTAAATCAGGACCCTGTGAATATAAATCTGCAAAACCAAAACTACTAGCTGCCCGTGTGGAAAATAGGGGCACCCAGAGTTTAGGTTAAAACAATAAACTCCAGGTCAGTCATGGGACTGGTGTGAGAACTAAAACAGTTATAATTCTTTATTTTAAAGTTCGGTAAATCAAGGGACCACGCCGTATAACACGGAACGGGTTTCCTCCCAAGAATACCAGTGCATAGAACAAACAGCGCAATGCTAAATAAAGAAAAATGAAGCTGTTATAAGATCCAGGACCCATCACACAATGCAACGAAAGCCGGAGGATAGGGTTTTCCCTTATAACAGCCAAAGCATGCTTGATACGTTTAAAACACATTATTTTGATATTATAATAAGTGTATAGTGTCAAAACATTTTGCAATCATAAATATCAATCATAGGCGGCATGGGTACCATCTATCATGTCGCCATACTAGTTCTACAATTAAAACCGCAATATCACGTATTGGAAATTGGATTCCGTCATGAGCCGAGGCAAGGGGCAAGCTCCTCTCCGCGTTCGAGACACTCTAGCAAATGCCTCAGGACCCCACTATGATCCTTGGAATCGGCTGGGCCGGTCCTCTCTTACTTTTGAGGATTGGCAATTCCTGAACACACGTTTCCCGGTCCTTACAGACCTATATCCGAGGCGCCTCGTATCCAACAACCACACAGGTGAAAAGTATATAAATGTCAGGGCTGGTAGGTCACTGACACCACCCTAGCTAGAAAGAAACGTCGTGCTCTCCCAGCGGTCAGTCTCCCGTTTTTGACTCATACCGAGGTGTGAGGCTCGCGAATTCACGTTATACACAAAGCTACGCCACACAGGCCGTGCTTTGATCATCAACCACAAGACTTTGCTTTTCAACAGAAGCCTTGATCAATTGCCACTTACGCATGCCACATTGGCAATTCACTCCATGCGACTGACGTCCATCGATATACAACCTCTGAGCTCGTACGTCTCAGAGAAGGGCGTTAAGCAAGAGAATAAATTCTCCGCCGCCAAACAGATGTATATTTAATAGAGATCAATCAACACAGAATAAAATCCAATGTCAGACACACAATCCATTTACAAGTTCGTTCTGGGTCTGAACGAAACCGGAGGCACTTTCCTCGCATATCCATCCATCTCCAAGTACGTCTGGACGATCACCGACTGTTTCCCTCATCTTGGGTGTACAGCCCAATCAAGATCATCAGTAATCACCCAAACGATGTGAAGACTTCCGGTCTTCCACCACCGTCTTCATCTTCGACATCTCGTCGAATCGGTTATTCAGAATGGGTATAACCCGGCCTTTCTGAATAACCCACGTATATAATAAATGAATGTTACACAAACACAATGAACGCCTCATTCCAATTCAGAATATTCTTTTATTCACAAAATCACATTCTTAGGGAAAGGTTCCCATTAATTTTATCAAAGATAAATTCTTCTAAATTTATTCTTCAATCCTCCTTTGGATATCATTTCTAACTAGGTGGGATTAACGAACCACACCGAAGTAATTATTTATTTTATTTCCCAATCCCAACCTATATATCCCATGGAGCAAAACTGGTGATACTCCATTCCTAACACCACGGTGTTATCGGTAAAATTAATTACCATTTCACGTTCAAATCTAATTAAAGATTTAACTATCGCTTTGGAGCAAAACTGGTGATACTCCACTCTCGATCACCTTTCAAATTTGATAATTTAAATTATCAATTCACATTTTTTATCTAATTAAAGATTCATTAAAACTCCACTTAGTTTTAATCTTTTCAGAAATCGATATCTTGCCTTTAACTAGGTTAAAGAACCAATGTTATCTAAAACACGATTCACGATAAACCCAAATCACATTTGATATTAAATACAAGGCTCTGAATAGAAAATATACCGGCTTATATTCAATATCAAATTCTGAAACAAACATATATCGTATTGGAAATAACGATATAAAATATATCTTTCAAATTCCCATAACAATATCTGTATAGTCACGAAATCCAACATCGAAATATTCCGAAGATAATTTCGATTCAACTCCAGTCCAATTCACGTATTGGAAATATCGATTATTTTCAAAATCACTTTCAAATTCAATTTATTTGTTCAAAAATAAATTGATTTTAATTCTAGTTCAAAACTAGTTCATTTCGATAAAAATCTATTTTTATCCTCTAATGTGGAATTTTCCAGCTCAATTCTTTCCAACTCACATATTATAATTTTACACAAATTATAGATATTTTTAATAATTTTATCAAGGCCCGTACAGTCGATTTCCATCAACGACCATCGAACTGCACTTACAACGACCTTTTCTGAAATTGATTTGGACATAATTCCAAATCCAACCGTTAGATTTCAAATTTCTAATATTCATTGGAAAGCTCTTTTCGATACGAACCCAACGGTTCCGGTTTTAGGAGAATCCGACGGTCGGATCTCCCGCAATGTCCGCTTGAAATAAATGGTCGAAATTCACGAACTGCCGCGGCGCGGCGCGTTCTATTCAAGCCATTATATTATATATATAATATATATTTCGTCGATTTCTATTTAAAACGAATTTTATAAATCGTTTTAAAATTGTTTCAAAAGCAATTTCAACTTTCTTTTCAATTCAAATCAAAATTGAATTCTTCTTTATAAATTCGTTTTAAAATTCATTTCTATTCAATTCAAATTTTAATTCAATTTGAATTCATTTCAATTCACTTTCAATTCAATTTGAATTCGTTTTCAATTCAATTCATTTCGAAATCGTTTTCAATTCAATTCATTTCGAAATCGTTTTCAATTCAATTCATTTCGAAATCGTTTTCAATTCAATTCATTTTAAATTTCAATTTCAAAATATTTAATTTCGAAATCACTTTTCAGTATTCATTATACAACGAATAAAATCGATATAAATATCGTTCACGTCAAAATGGCGCAAAACTAATCAACACGGCTTTATATTTTTCACAACTTCTTTATTTTATTCAACAAATGAATATTCATCCCATTCAACACATGAATCTATATTTTTTTCAACCCACGACTAATCTCAACACATGAGTACTGTCAACACATCACTATTTTTGTTATGTAAAATATTTTATAAAACTATGGTATCTATCGTTTGATTTTCAATTAGACTTCTACTGGGAAGTAGTTCTAATTTTAAATATGATAAAGATGTAAATTTTTATTATATAAAATATTTCACTCAACACATGAACATCGTCAACACATGACTATTTTTATATTCAACACATGAATTTTCTTTTATAATATTCATTATTTTCCCGATTGGAATGAGGCCCAATCAACCACCATATAATGTTAATTATACGGATTCCATACAACACATGTATATAATAGCAATAATAAACAATCAACCATCATCCAAAGTGCACCACACTGTATAAGCATCAAATATAGATATCTAACGCTTATAACAGCCTGTCAATCAATCGATCGACATATTTAATCAATCAGGATGAGTGAACTTCAAATTTCATCCCAACACCCGTGTGGGGTTTCAAACAATCAAACACAGATTTTATTTGTGCAGTTGGGCGACGTGTAAAATTTATCGACCCAATCGATATCAGTCAAATCAGTGTATATAAACAAATCGGCCGATTTGTTTATAAATATTCATTTATCCATTTTCACGTTAAAAATTATATTTTTAACGATAAAACATTTTATTTCAACACATGAATTTCTATTCAGTTCATTTATTCAATAAAATGATATTTTTATTTTTCTAACATATTTTAGAAAATTTCGGTGGCATAACGGCACGATACTAGAAACGGGACGAGGCCTAGCCTTATCCCCGGTCTAGTGAAGGCCCACGCCATTCACTCATCAATCAAATCCATTTCAATTCACCAAACAATTCAATTCAAACCAAATAATCTATCCAACTACACAACCAAACAATTTTACAAACAAGCCATCCATGGTCTGTGGATGACGGGTGTCGGGTGCTACTAAGCACCATCTACATCCTAGTATATATATATAACTAGAAAAAGAGAATTTAGGGTGAGAAGTTCTCACCGAAAGCTATCCAATACCACGACTCTTCATTTATAGAAATTTTCTTCATCCTCGCCTTTTTATCATCTTCGTTTGCCCGTAGTCACTACATATATAAAAATCACACATTTTTATATTTCGATGTCTTTAAAATAAAAATCACATTTTTATTTATTCACTTTCAATTTAAAAGTCATATTTTTATAATCACTTCATATATTTAAAAATCGAATTTTCACTTCGCTATTCAATATATAAAAATAAGCATATTTTCACAACGCTACTATATAGATAAAAATTATATTTTTATCCCCTTATTCTTCATATAAAAATTTCACCCTTTCAAAAAATAAAGTTTTCGCCTTTAAAAAAAATAAAGTTTTCGCCTTTATAAAAACAAAGTTTTCGCCTTTTCTATTATTAAAATATCGTCTTTTTATTTTTAAAGATTTTACCTTTTCAATTCCATCCCTATAGAAATCGCATTTTATTTTGCTACCTATAAAAAGATGATATTTTTAATATTCCTAACATGTAAAAATTATATTTTTAATTCTTTAAAAATATAAAAATCATATTTTTACATCTTTTATATAGTAAAGATTATATTTTTAATACTTTAAAAATATAAAAATCATATTTTGATTATCTTCCTTATATAAAAATTATATTTTTAACTTCCACAATTCAAAATCAAATCTTTACTTTTCAAAATCAAATCATTTTGATTTAAAAAAACTAATCTTACCTAGTTAATAACAATCGCATCGTTCTAGTTTAAAAAGAACTATATTTTTTTTAAATAAACATTTATTCTTTACTAAACTAAAAATCAATGCTTTTAAATTAATAAAAATCAGTTCTTGTTAACTATAAAAATTCAGTTTTAAAATCGAATAGAACAATAACTAAAATTGAAAAATAAATTAAAAAAATAAAAAAAAAACTTACAGGAATCGGAGAGGAGGGGGTGCGTCGGTGGTTGCCTCGCTGCTGGGGGGGGGTGTGTTCGCGAGGCGCTGGAGGGAGGTGGGTGGCGACGCGGCTGAGGCCGCGGTGGACGGAGGAGGGGAAAAGGAGCGGGACGCGAGGGCGAGGGGGTTCGGGTTCGGGGCGTTCGAATGGAGGAAGAAGGAGGAGAGGAGGGAGAAGGAAGCGGCGGCGCAGGGCTGCGCCACCCCTGGCGGTGGCGACGGTCCATCGGGGAGGGGCGGCGGCTCCTCCCCCGTCGCTCTCCTCTTTTCTCTTTTTTTTTTCTTTCTGTTTAATGAAAACGAGAAAGGGGGGGCCTATATATTTTAATTTTTAATTAATTTAATTAATTTAATCGCAAAAAGTTGACTTTTACATACGACCTCTAAACGAGGCCCACCGCCTGTCGTCCATAGCGTTTTACCCCCATTCCGAACACAATGGGATATGTATCGCAAGCTGATTTGATTGTTACAATCAGTTTCTGTTAAATTTACATTTAAATCACTATATTGAATTTTAAACGTACATTTCAAATTACCGGGGTCGCATACTAACTTGATAAATCACAGAAAAATATTTTCTAGCTTCGTATTGACGATACGGTCCTAACAAAACTAGTTTCGTCGAAATCTGAGACCGTATGAAAAATGGCCAATTTCCAGTCGATTAAAATCAACTGAAACTGGTCAAACGCGTTTTCCTTTGCCACGCTCACATATTGATTCGAAAAATTATGAAATTTAAAACCTAGCAATAATTTAACATCACGGATCTAACAAAAGTGGTTTCGTCGAAATCCGAGGTCATTTGCAAAAAGTCAATTTTTAAGGGCCCGAATTCCATAGCGACTATTCAGAATTTTCAACTGGACATATCTTTTGATTCCCGCTATGAAATTTCGATTTGTCAGATTCGTTGGAAAGATATTATCAATTAGATCCTATCATTTTTGGTTTCACTAGAATCCGGATTGTTTTGCACCCGGTAGATTCAATTGAAGTTTGAAATCGAATTATCGAACTACCGCGCCATTTTCAATTCCTTTTATAATTATATATAATTATTTATATTCTAACGACGACGTATATAATATATACGTTATAATTATATTCAAAATAAATTTTCGTCGATATTATTTAAAATAATCTATTTTAAATATTCAAAATTCGCTAAAATTGCCAAAATAAAAATTTTAAACTGGCCCAGATTTTCCGGGTTATTACAATCTCCCCCACTTAAAACTTTTCGTCCCCGAAAAGGAACAAAGTCGAAAGTGGTTTGATTATTAAGCTCTACATTCGATCTGGCTTCCATTCTCCAACTTTTCAGTTTCTGAGAATTTTCAAAATTTCAAAAATTTGGCTAACACCCTAAATTTTTGAAAAATTTCGCCATAACCTCCCCTGCACCGGGAGCATCGGGGAATTTCAAATAACTTCCCCGGTCCTTCAGATCTCAAAAAGAAAAAGAAAAAGCCAAGCGGCTAGCCAATAGGCTCATAAAATCATCATCACCCAAACAAAATAGTAAATTATGTAGTAAACATGTACCTATTTGTCGGGCAAACAAATTTTACTCTTCGGCTCTAGCCTCCTTGCTATGACCTGTTCAATGTAAGTATATGTATATACAAGCAAATGCGACCAATTTTCAATACAATTCATTATTCGGTTCAATTAGGCATAAATGGTTAAAAATTAGCAAACAATTAAACAAACAACCCAAACATCAATCAATTAGTGGATTAACTTTTCAAATTCATAAATTTCGATACATATACAAAAAATCATGTTTTGATGCCAATTCACAACAATGTATTCTAGCTATATAAGTTTTGGTTCTCACACCAGTCTAATGGAAATATATAGATATCACACCTTCGAAACACGAAAATAAACACTGATGATGTGGCCACATCCCCAGAATTATCCCCGGGTGTCTAGAATGTGACTCTATATCTACCCAGTATATTAAAACTTCGAATATACGTTCATGACGCGTATACGCGAAATCTTTATATACTCGATTGTCCATATTCAGAATAAATAAATAATCAAATACGTATAAAATGGTTTAAATTTTCAAAAAAAAAATTGTTTTCTTTTGAAAAATATACTCTTCACACTCGTTCTAGGATACTACTGATCCTATCTCTAACGAGTCATTCTAATTGGATATTACTAATCCAATATCTGATGAATTCTTTCGTATGGTTCTAATGTGTCTTGTTCTCGACCTCTGTAAACCAAAGCTCTGATACCAACTGAAAGAACCCGTAACTTCCCCGTGAAGGAAAGCACGAATACTTTGAGAACAACACACAAAAGGACGCATACGGAAGAACATTTCATTGCTATTACAACAATTCCATCAGATACAAGAATATACAGAGTATAAATGAATAAATTACACTCGATAAATACCAGAGATTTAAATTACATTTAAATACATAGCAGCGGAAAATAATACAAAAGCACAACTGAAAGTAATGCACGGATACAGAGCTTTCCGAGCATCGTTCCAGCTGTAAATCAGGACCCTGTGAATATAAATCTGCAAAACCAAAACTACTAGCTGCCCGTGTGGAAAATAGGGGCACCCAGAGTTTAGGTTAAAACAATAAACTCCAGGTCAGTCATGGGACTGGTGTGAGAACTAAAACAGTTATAATTCTTTATTTTAAAGTTCGGTAAATCAAGGGACCACGCCGTATAACACGGAACGGGTTTCCTCCCAAGAATACCAGTGCATAGAACAAACAGCGCAATGCTAAATAAAGAAAAATGAAGCTGTTATAAGACCCAGGTCCCATCACACAATGCAACGCAAGCCAGAGGATAGGGTTTTCCCTTATAACAGCCAAAGCATGCTTGATACGTTTAAAACACATTATTTTGATATTATAATAAGTGTATAGTGTCAAAACATTTTGCAATCATAAATATCAATCATAGGCGGCATGGGTACCATCTATCATGTCGCCATACTAGTTCTACAATTAAAACCGCAATATCACGTATTGGAAATTGGATTCCGTCATGAGCCGAGGCAAGGGGCAAGCTCCTCTCCGCGTTCGAGACACTCTAGCAAATGCCTCAGGACCCCACTATGATCCTTGGAATCGGCTGGGCCGGTCCTCTCTTACTTTTGAGGATTGGCAAT
The DNA here is from genome assembly GCA_030737875.1 of Allium sativum. NCBI lineage: Eukaryota > Viridiplantae > Streptophyta > Magnoliopsida > Asparagales > Amaryllidaceae > Allium > Allium sativum. The sequence goes on along the minus strand of CM060921.1, from coordinate 142,810,135 downwards.
TCCTGAACACACGTTTCCCGGTCCTTACAGACCTATATCCGAGGCGCCTCGTATCCAACAACCACACAGGTGAAAATTATATAAATGTCAGGGCTGGTAGGTCACTGACACCACCCTAGCTAGAAAGAAACGTCGTGCTCTCCCAGCAGTCCGTCTCCCGTTTTTGACTCATACCGAGGTGTGAGGCTCGCGAATTCACGTTATACACAAAGCTACGCCACACAGGCCGTGCTTTGATCATCAACCACAAGACTTTGCTTTTCAACAGAAGCCTTGATCAATTGCCACTTACGCATGCCACATTGGCAATTCACTCCATGCGACTGATGTCCATCGATATACAACCTCTGAGCTCGTACGTCTCAGAGAAGGGCGTTAAGCAAGAGAATAAATTCTCCGCCGCCAAACAGATGTATATTTAATAGAGATCAATCAACACAGAATAAAATCCAATGTCAGACACACAATCCATTTACAAGTTCGTTCTGGGTCTGAACGAAACCGGAGGCACTTTCCTCGCATATCCATCCATCTCCAAGTACGTCTGGACGATCACCGACTGTTTCCCTCATCTTGGGTGTACAGCCCAATCAAGATCATCAGTAATCACCCAAACGATGTGAAGACTTCCGGTCTTCCACCACCGTCTTCATCTTCGACATCTCGTCGAATCGGTTATTCAGAATGGGTATAACCCGGCCTTTCTGAATAACCCACGTATATAATAAATGAATGTTACACAAACACAATGAGCGCCTCATTCCAATTCAGAATATTCTTTTATTCACAAAATCACATTCTTAGGGAAAGGTTCCCATTAATTTTATCAAAGATAAATTCTTCTAAATTTATTCTTCAATCCTCCTTTGGATATCATTTCTAACTAGTCGGGATTAACGAACCACACCGAAGTAATTATTAATTTTATTTCCCAATCCCAACCTATATATCCCATGGAGCAAAACTGGTGATACTCCATTCCTAACACCACGGTGTTATCGGTAAAATTAATTACCATTTCACGTTCAAATCTAATTAAAGATTTAACTATCGCTTTGGAGCAAAACTGGTGATACTCCACTCTCGATCACCTTTCAAATTTGATAATTTAAATTATCAATTCACATTTTTTTATCTAATTAAAGATTCATTAAAACTCCACTTAGTTTTAATCTTTTCAGAAATCGATATCTTGCCTTTAACTAGGTTAAAGAACCAATGTTATCTAAAACACGATTCACGATAAACCCAAATCACATTTGATATTAAATACAAGGCTCTGAATAGAAAATATACCGGCTTATATTCAATATCAAATTCTGAAACCAACAAATATCGTATTGGAAATAACGATATAAAATATATCTTTCAAATTCCCATAACAATATCTGTATAGTCACGAAATCCAACATCGAAATATTCCGAAGATAATTTCGATTCAACTCCAGTCCAATTCACGTATTGGAAATATCGATTATTTTCAAAATCACTTTCAAATTCAATTTATTTATTCAAAAATAAATTGATTTTAATTCTAGTTCAAAACTAGTTCATTTCGATAAAAATCTATTTTTATCCTCTAATGTGGAATTTTCCAGCTCAATTCTTTCCAACTCACATATTATAATTTTACACAAATTATAGATATTTTTAATAATTTTATCAAGGCCCGTACAGTCGATTTCCATCAACGGCCATCGAACTGCACTTACAACGACCTTTTCTGAAATTGATTTGGACATAATTCCAAATCCAACCGTTAGATTTCAAATTTCTAATATTCTTTGGAAAGCTCTTTTCGATACGAACCCAACGGTTCCGGTTTTAGGAGAATCCGACGGTCGGATCTCCCGCAATGTCCGCTTGAAATAAATGGTCGAAATTCACGAACTGCCGCGGCGCGGCGTGTTCTATTCAGGCCATTATATTATATATATAATATATATTTCGTCGATTTCTATTTAAAACGAATTTTATAAATCGTTTTAAAATTGTTTCAAAAGCAATTTCAACTTTCTTTTCAATTCAAATCAAAATTGAATTCTTCTTTATAAATTCGTTTTAAAATTCATTTCTATTCAATTCAAATTTTAATTCAATTTGAATTCATTTCAATTCACTTTCAATTCAATTTGAATTCGTTTTCAATTCAATTCATTTCGAAATCGTTTTCAATTCAATTCATTTCGAAATCGTTTTCAATTCAATTCATTTCGAAATCGTTTTCAATTCAATTCATTTTAAATTTCAATTTCAAAATATTTAATTTCGAAATCACTTTTCAATATTCATTATACAACGAATAAAATCGATATAAATATCGTTCACGTCAAAATGGCGCAAAACTAATCAACACGGCTTTATATTTTTCACAACTTCTTTATTTTATTCAACAAATGAATATTCATCCCATTCAACACATGAATCTATATTTTTTTCAACCCACGACTAATCTCAACACATGAGTACTGTCAACACATCACTATTTTTGTTATGTAAAATATTTTATAAAACTATGGTATCTATCGTTTGATTTTCAATTAGACTTCTACTGGGAAGTAGTTCTAATTTTAAATATGATAAAGATGTAAATTTTTATTATATAAAATATTTCACTCAACACATGAACATCGTCAACACATGACTATTTTTATATTCAACACATGAATTTTCTTTTATAATATTCATTATTTTCCCGATTGGAATGAGGCCCAATCAATCACCATATAATGTTAATTATACGGATTCCATACAACACATGTATATAATAGCAATAATAAACAATCAACCATCATCCAAAGTGCACCACACTGTATAAGCATCAAATATAGATATCTAACGCTTATAACAGCCTGTCAATCAATCGATCGACATATTTAATCAATCAGGATGAGTGAACTTCAAATTTCATCCCAACACCCGTGTGGGGTTTCAAACAATCAAACACAGATTTTATTTGTGCAGTTGGGCGACGTGTAAAATTTATCGACCCAATCGATATCAGTCAAATCAGTGTATATAAACAAATCGGCCGATTTGTTTATAAATATTCATTTATCCATTTTCACGTTAAAAATTATATTTTTAACGATAAAACATTTTATTTCAACACATGAATTTCTATTCAGTTCATTTATTCAATAAAATGATATTTTTATTTTTCTAACATATTATAGAAAATTTCGGTGGCATAACGGCACGATACTAGAAACGGGACGAGGCCTAGCCTTATCCCCGGTCTAGTGAAGGCCCACGCCATTCACTCATCAATTAAATCCATTTCAATTCACCAAACAATTCAATTCAAACCAAATAATCTATCCAACTACACAACCAAACAATTTTACAAACAAGCCATCCATGATCTGTGGATGACGGGTGTCGGGTGCTACTAAGCACCGTCTACATCCTAGTGTATATATATATATATATATATATAACTAGAAAAAGAGAATTTAGGGTGAGAAGTTCTCACCGAAAGCTATCCAATACCACGACTCTTCATTTATAGAAATCTTCTTCATCCTCGCCTTTTTATCATCTTCGTTTACCCGTAGTCACTACATATATAAAAATCACACATTTTTATATTTCGATGTCTTTAAAATAAAAATCACATTTTTATTTATTCACTTTCAATTTAAAAGTCATATTTTTATAATCACTTCATATATTTAAAAATCGAATTTTCACTTCGCTATTCAATATATAAAAATAAGCATATTTTCACAACGCTACTATATAGATAAAAATTATATTTTTATCCCCTTATTCTTCATATAAAAATTTCACCCTTTCAAAAAATAAAGTTTTCGCCTTTATAAAAATAAAGTTTTCGCCTTTATAAAAATAAAGTTTTCGCCTTTTCTATTATTAAAATATCGTCTTTTTATTTTTAAAGATTTTACCTTTTCAATTCCATCCCTATAGAAATCGCATTTTATTTTGCTACCTATAAAAAGATGATATTTTTAATATTCCTAACATGTAAAAATTATATTTTTAATTCTTTAAAAATATAAAAATCATATTTTTACATCTTTTATATAGTAAAGATTATATTTTTAATACTTTAAAAATATAAAAATCATATTTTGATTATCTTCCTTATATAAAAATTATATTTTTAACTTCCACAATTCAAAATCAAATCTTTACTTTTCAAAATCAAATCATTTTGATTTAAAAAAACTAATCTTACCTAGTTAATAACAATCGCATCTTTCTAGTTTAAAAAGAACTATTTTTTTTTTAAATAAACATTTATTCTTTACTAAACTAAAAATCAATGCTTATAAATTAATAAAAATCAGTTCTTGTTAACTATAAAAATTCAGTTTTAAAATCGAATAGAACAATAACTAAAATTGAAAAATAAATTAAAAAAAATAAAAAAAAACTTACAGGAATCGGAGAGGAGGGGGGGCGTCGGTGGTTGCCTCGCTGCTGGGAGGGAGGGGGTGTGTTCGCGAGGCGCTGGAGGGAGGTGGGTGGCGACGCGGCTGAGGCCGCGGTGGACGGAGGAGGGGAAAAGGAGCGGGACGCGAGGGCGAGGGGGTTCGGGTTCGGGGCGTTCGAATGGAGGAAGAAGGAGGAGAGGAGGGAAAAGGAAGCGGCGGCGCAGGGCTGCGCCACACCTGGCGGCGGCGACGGTCCATCGGGGAGGGGCGGCGGCTCCTCCCCCGTCGCTCTCCTCTTTTCTCTTTTTTTTTCTTCCTGTTTAATGAAAACGAGAAAGGGGGGCCTATATATTTTAATTTTTAATTAATTTAATTAATTTAATCGCAAAAAGTTGACTTTTACATACGACCTCTAAACGAGGCCCACCGCCTGTCGTCCATAGCGTTTTACCCCCATTCCGAACACAATGGGATATGTATCGCAAGTTGATTTGATTGTTACAATCAGTTTCTGTTAAATTTACATTTAAATCACTATATTGAATTTTAAACGTACATTTCAAATTACCGGGGTCGCATACTAACTTGATAAATCACAGAAAAATATTTTCTAGCTTCGTATTGACGATACGGTCCTAACAAAACTAGTTTCGTCGAATTCTGAGACCGTATGAAAAATGGCCAATTTCCAGTCGATTAAAATCAACTAAAACTGGTCAAACGCGTTTTCCTTTGCCACGCTCACATATTGATTCGAAAAATTATGAAATTTAAAACCTAGCAATAATTTAACATCACGGATCTAACAAAAGTGGTTTCGTCGAAATCCGAGGTCATTTGCAAAAAGTCAATTTTTAAGGGCCCGAATTCCATAGCGACTATTCAGAATTTTCAACTGGACATGTCTTTTGATTCCTGCTATGAAATTTCGATTTGTCGGATTCGTTGGAAAGATATTATCAATTAGATCCTATCATTTTTGGTTTCACTAAAATCCGGATTGTTTTGCACCCGGTACATTCAATTGAAGTTTGAAATCGAATTATCGAACTACCGCGCCATTTCCAATTCCTTTTATAATTATATATAATTATTTATATTCTAACGATGACGTATATAATATATACGTTCTAATTATATTCAAAATAAATTTTCGTCGATATTATTTAAAATAATATATTTTAAATATTCAAAATTCGCTAAAATTGCCAAAATAAAAATTTTAAACTGGCCCAGATTTTTCGGGTTATTACAAGAAATCACTTGTGTTTTTGAATGAAAATAAATCACTTGTGTTTATGAATGAAAAGAAGTCACTTTTGTGGGTAAATGAATATAATTCACTTTTGTTTGTAAATAAAAGTATTTACCTTTGTTTATAAAAGAAAAAAAGACACCATTTTTGTCATTTGTTTTGTTAATGTAAAAAGATATCATTTTGTCTTTGTTTTGAAAATGTAAAAAGATATCATTTTTGTTAAAAAGAAAAGAATGATTTTCACTATCATTTTGTTAAGAATGAAAATATTCATGGATTTTGTTGAATGAAAGGAACATTATTTTGCACCGTCACTTGTTGAATGAAATTGACATTATTTTGCACCGTCACTTGTTAAAATGAAATTGACATTATTTTGCACCGTCACTTGTTAAAATGAAATTGACATTATTTTCACACCGTTATGTGATAATTTAGAAATAAGTATTTTCACCGTCATGTTGTGTTAATTAGAAAATTATAATTTTATCGTCATGTTGTGTTAATTAGGAAAAGTATAATTTCACCATCATATTGTTTTAATTAGGAAAGTATAATTTTCACCGTCATATTGTGTTAATTAGGAAATGAATATTTTTACCGTCATGTTTATTATAAAATAAAGAAAAAGTTTTCACCATCATGTTTTAATGTAAAAAGACAAAAGTTTACATTTTTAATGTGAATAAGATTAAAGAGATAAAAGTTTACATTTTTAATGTGAATAAGATTAAAAAGATAAAAGTTTACGTTTTTAATGTGAATAAGATTAAAAAGATAAAAGTTTACATTTTTAATGTGAATAACATTAAAAAGATAAAAGTTTATATTTTTAAAAGTTTACATTTTTAATGTGAATAAGATTAAAAAGATAAAAGTTTACATTTTTAATGTGAATAGGATTAAAGAGATAAAAGTTTACATTTTTAATGTGAATAAGATCAAAAAGATAAAAGTTTACATTTTTAATGTGAATATGATTAAAGAGATAAAGTTTACATTTTTAATGTGAATAAGATTAAAAAGATAAAAGTTTACATTTTTAATGTGAATAAGATTAAAGAGATAAAAGTTTACATTTTTAATGTGAATAAGATTAAAGAGATAAAAGTTTACATTTTTAATGTGAATAAGATTAAAAAGATAAAAGATTACATTTTTAATGTGAATACATTTTTAATGTGAATAAGATTAAAGGGATAAAAGTTTACATTTTTTATGTGAATAAGATTAAAGAGATAAAAGTTTACATTTTTAGTATGAATAAGATTAAAGAGATAAAAGTTTACATTTTTAATGTGAATAAGTTTAAAAGGATAAAAGTTTACATTTTTAATGTGAATAAGATTAAAGAGATAAAAGTTTACATTTTTAATGTGAATAAGATTAAAGAGATAAAAGTTTACATTTTTAATGTGAATAAGATTAAAGAGATAAAAGTTTACATTTTTAATGTGAATAAGGATTAGAAATTTACATTTTAATGAATGGATTTTCATTAAAAGGAATAAGGATTAGAAATTTACATTTTAATGAATGGATTTTCATTAAAAGGATTAAGGATTATAAATTTACATTTTATTGAATGGATTTTCTTTAAAAAGAATAAGGAAACAAAATATTCCTTTTGTGTAATTTGAAAGATGAAAGAAAAATGTACATTATTGGGCATAGTATGCGTATGTAAATTATCATAAAAATAAACATTATTGTGTGTCATGTTATACCCTGATATTATATACACAAATAGGGATATTCGTTGTTAGCAAAATATAGTGAAATGAAATGGATGAAGGAATTATATATAATTTTATATAGAAATTAAAATCAAACAAATCGAGTGTGGTAGTTCACGTTTTTGAATCGTGTCTTTAAATTATTATACCGAAATATCCGACCGTTGGATTTTCCCAAAACTGAAACCATTAGGTTCGCCTTGGGAAGATCTTTCCTATGAATTGTGTTAAAATCCAACGGTTAGATTTAGAGAAATTTGTAAAACAAATTTGGGTGGAAACAGCGCCAAGGTCGCTTATTGACATGAAGTGTTGTTAAATAAAATTTAATTATTTTTATATAAATAAATATAGAGATTAATCATTATAAATTAATATTAACGATAAGAAATGATTTGAAATGATATATACGCGAGAATCATTTGAAAGGTCCGAGTCCAATCTCATTTCAAATGATTATTCGTCGATCTAAGCCGAATAGTTGAAGACGGTGGTTGAAGACCAGTGATCTTCACATCGAATGGACGACGACTACTGATGCCCGTGATTGGAGTAGCTACTTTGAAGGGGCTACAGTGGTGGCCGTCCGGACGTATATGTCGATTGCACGGATATGCGGGTATCTCCTTTCCGTATTGGACATACGAGACGAGGGTATCTCCCGTTTCGTTCTTGACCCAGAACGAACTTATAAATGGAATGTGTGTCCGACATTGTATTCCTTTATATCGTATTTATTGATTTTCTGTCGAATGTATGAATGTTTGGTGGCGGAGAATTTATTCTCTTGCTTAACGCCCGTTTGTATATTTTGGAAAAGGATTTATAGTATGATATGGATTGACAGTGTGACATACCAAGATGCAATGATCAAGGTTTCTTGTTGAAAAGCAGAACCTTGTGGTGACGATCAAAGCACAGCTTGAATAAGCATAGCTTTGTGTATTACGTAGCTTCACGAGCCTCACAACCCGGTTGAGTCTAAAACAGAGCAAGGGAACGCAGGGAGAGCAGCACGTTTCTTTCTAGATAGAAGTGGTGTTTGGGTTTTACACGGCCCGACATTTTACTTATGTGGATGATGGAATGAGGCGCCTCGGATGTTAGGTCCTATAGGACCGGGAAACGTGTGTTCAGGAATTGGCAATCCACAAACCGCAAGCGTGGACCGGCCCTGTAGCTATCCAAGGGTTCTCTGCGAGGAATCCTGAGACATTAGCTAGAGTGTCTCGAATCGGTAAGGAGATCGTTCCTAGCCTTGACTCATGATGAAAACCCAATTCCCAATACAACCCTACGGACTTGATTGTATTACTAGTATTGAGGCATAGTATATGGTAGCTATGTTTCCTAGGATTGATACATTTACTTTGAAATATTTTTGAAACATATATACACTAATAATAATATCAAATTCGTTTTTATCATACCAAGCATGTTTAATCATTATAAGGTAAAACTCTATCCTCTGGTTTGCGTTGCATTGTCTGATGGGACTTGAGTCTTATGATGATTCAATTTTTCTAAAAATCATTGCGTTGTTTAACGATTTACTTTTAATTATGCACTGGCAATCCAATGGAGTAAACCCATTCCGCGTTAGCGGCGTGGTCCTGTGATTAGCCTTATTATTAGATTAGTTAAGTTAGATTTCTCATACCTGTCCCATGACTGACTCGTAGTTTGTTTCAATTTGCAAACTCGGGTGCCCTCTTTTTCACACGAGCAGTCGAGTAGCTTTTTGCAGATATTTATCTCTTGAGCATGATTCTAGATCGAAGCCTAAAGCTGTGTCTGGAGTATAGTTGTCTTCTTCTACCTTAGTTATTTCATTTCCACTGTTTATTGTATTAAATTTATTGTAATTTATCCTCCGCTGTATTTTATCGTTTTACTCTGATATTCTGTACTCTGATGTAACATTATTTTAATATTTTATAAAAGTCTGTTGTTGTTGTTCTAATGTGTTGTATTGCCAGAGTTAACGTATTTGGGATTTGAACGATCTTAGTCGATTTTGCGATCAATTAGGTCCGGGCAAATTCCGAGCCGTTACAGTTGGTATCAGAGCTCTGGTTAGCTCAAATCTTTATGGTACAACTCATTAGAACTGAACAAAAGACTCATCAGAGATTGGATTAGTAATATTCAGTAAGGATACTCATTAGAGATAGGATCAGTAGTATCCTAGAATGAGAAAACTCATTAGAGATGGGGTTAGTAATGCCCTAGAATGAGTTAAGAGTGACAAGTTTATAATTAACGTATTTTTAATTATATATAAACTGAATTAGAAAATACGATTTTTGAATAAATAAAAGTTATATATATTTGGAAAGTTAATCAAATAATCGATTGATGGTTGTGTAGTGTAATTATTAGTTCAACTAATAAAATTATAGAAACCAATTGAGAAAAAAAATAAAAGATTCTGGATCGAAGCCTAAAGCTGTGTCCAGAGCATAGTTGTCTTCCGCTGCCTTGGTTATTTCATTTCCGTTGTTTATTGTATTAAATTTATTGTAATTTATCTCCCGCTGTATTTTATCGTTTTACTCTGATATTATGTACTATGATGTAACATTATTATGATGTTTTATAAAAGTCTGTTGTTGTTGCTCTAATGTGTTGTATTCCCAGAGTTAACGTATTCAATATTTGAACGGTCTTAGTCGATTTTGCGATCGATTAGGTCCGGGCAAATTCCGAGCCATTACATTTTCAGGTTTCTAGACTTATAAAGGACATGTATCCATCCTTTGTTCTTGCAGAATCCAACACTAAATATTATGGGATTATTGATTTAGTGTTCCATTATCATTCTCTTAACTTGTTGGTGCCCATTGAACTTTGTCTATCCTTTTCAAGGCATAAGTTGGGTTTCTGTTAAGGATGATCAATCTTCATTCATAGACGTTAGTTCCATTTCTTTTGACTTTATAGAAACCATTGCCTTGGAAGACCTTTTTTTAGTGGGTCAGCCAAGTTTTTCTTTGTTTCTATGTAGTAAACATTTATTACTCCACTTTTGAGTAACTGTCTTACCATTTATTGTCTCGGACTTCTTATTATATGTCTTATAGAGACATTATATATTGTCTCTTGATAGTCATAGTTAATCAAGACTGCTGGAGATGGCTTCTTCCATAATGGAATTTCCATTAACAAATTCTAAGCCATTTTGCTTCCTTACGTGCATCTGCTAATGGAATAAACTATGACAACATTGTTGGGTCAACTATATAGGTCTTCTTCTTGCAAGCCTGAGACAAAGTAGCATATCCTAATGTAAATATCCAACCAGTCGTAGACTTGGATTTGGATTCAACATTGTTCCAGGTTGTATCATTATATCCTTCTATTACAGCAAGATATCCCTTATAAGATAAACCATAGGTAATGGTTCCTGTCAAATAAGCTAAAACTATGGAAATAGCTTTCTAATTGTTCGAAACTTGGATTACTCATAAATCGACACAATACACTAATAGCATGCGTGATGTCTAGTCCAGTGCAATGCATAACATACATAAGACTCCTAATAACAGTGGAATACTCTAGTTGAAAAATGATACGTTCGGTGTTCTTTTCAAATTTAATACTAGGATCTAAAGGAGTTAATGTTGTTGTCATTATGATGATCATACTTCTTTAGGAACTTCTTAATGTAATGAGATTGAGTTAGTAATAACTTCCCCTCTTTCCTAGTGATTTTAATTCATAGAATTGCGTCAGCCTCTCTTAGATCTTTTATATCAAATTTAGAAGATAGAAACATCTTAATTTCATTCACACAAGATATATTAGAACCAAATATCAGCATGCCATCAATTTATAAACATATCATAACATAATCGTTGTTTTACGATTTGCTATAAATACATCTATCTGCATCATTAATAGCGAATCCATATGACAATGCAACTTTATCAAATTTCTCATGTCATTGCATGGGAGCTTGCTTCAGGTCATAAATAGATTTTATCAATTTGCAAACTTTCGTTTCTTGGCCTGGGGTTTTCAAACCTTTAGGTTGTTCCATATACATCTCTTCTTCTAAATCTCCATTTAGAAAAGCTGTCTTTACATCCATTTGAGTTATGACCAAATTATGAATTGGTGCAAGTGCTATTAAACGATGTATGGAAGATATGCGAGCAACTGGAGCATATGTATCAAAACAATCTACTCATTAATTTTGCTTATATACCTTAGTAACTAATCTGGCTTTAAGCTTATCAATGGATCCATTTATATTCAACTTTTTCCTGAATATCCATCTACATCCTATAGGTTTAGCACCAGGAGGTAAATCAGTTAAAACCCAAATTTGATTTAACATTATGGAACCCATTTCATCATTGATAGCTTCGTTCTAGAAAATAGAATCTCTAGAATTCATAGCCTCAGATTAAGTTTTGGGATCGTCATCAATGTTCATTACATATCATGTCACATTAAGAACTTCGTCCTTACAGCCTTCTACATGATATCTTATGAAATCAGGACCATAGTCCTTTTCTATTCTTGCTCTTTTACTTCTCGTATGTTTAGTAATATTATTTGAAACTAATATTGGTACTTCCTTGTTGTTTTGAGCAAAAGCATATTCATCATCATTGATATCATTAGCCATATTAGGTTCTGGACTAGATGATCTTAATGGAATCTCAATGGTTTGATTTTCAAAGAATTCTACATCTACATATTCTATAACTTCTATGATGTCAAGAATAAGGAACCTATAAGTTATACTATTAAGAGGATATCATATGATAACACATTCACTTGCCCTATTTCCTAACTTTGGTCGTTTAAGGTCTGGTTTTCTACATATGCTAAGCAACCCAAATCTTTAGGTCTAGTAAGATTAGGTTATCTATTAAACCATAATTCGTAAGGTGAATTTTTTTTTAAATGGTACTCTATTTATAATGTAACATGTAGATAACATAGCGTTACCGCATAGGATATAAGGTAAATTTGAACTTATGAGCATGGCATTAACCATTTCTACTAAAGTTTTATTTTTCCTCTCAGCAACACCATTTTGTTGTGTTGTATATGGAGTGGTACATTAGTGAACTATACCAAATTGTTTACATAACAAGGTGAATTCATTTGAAAAATATTCACCACCACGATCTGAGTATGATTTTTTTAAATTTTATCTCCTAATTGTGTTTGACATGTGCTTTGTAAATTCTGAATTTATCAAAAGCCTCGTCTTTAGTTTTCATTAGATATACATATGCATATCTAGTATAATCTTTAATAAATGTTATATAGTATTGGTAACCACATATGTGACATGATGTAACACCCCATAATTTTATAATATTAAAATTGACAAATTAAAGAACACTTAATTTTTAAAAGAAGAATTAAGGGAAACGGGTTACACCATTGCGTTCGTCTTGGAATTCTGCTTGAGATAGATTCCGAGTTTGCGTAAAACAGATATAGTGTGAAGAAGTTATGGAGCTTAGAATATTTCAGTTTAAACCAGGATCAAAATAATAATTAAAATCAAATTTGAAATTCAAATTAGCAAGAAGCGGGATGGGCGGGAATTATCCCACTCTAGGGTGTCGACCCTCCCAAGGGGAGTCGACATAGGTGTCGATCCCCCTATAGGGGTGTCGACATAGGTGTCGACCCCCCTGTAGGGGTCGACCCCATTAGCTAGATCTGGGCAGTGACAAATTTTGGAGAATTAGGGCTTATGTGGTGTTCTCTGATTTGCTGGGTGATGTGTTTTTCTGATTTGGATGGTTTGGATGGAACCTAACCTAATCTAAAGGCCCTAATTCACCTAATACATCTATAAAAACACACCTAGACCTAACCCTAACTTCATTACACTGATTCATATGCCTCTATGCTACCTCAATCTAAACTAGTCTTTCTTCTACACTAAAGCAAATCAGAATTAGAGTATTCAAATTGGAAAATAAGAATCAAATTCTACAACAACGGTTTAACTAATCAAATTCAGAAATCAGATTCAGATCTATTTTCTCTTCTACCACTGTGATTCTAAGTTACTTTAACATATAAAAGTAATTGTGATAAGTTTGTGAATTGGACTTTATGAACATGCCTGTAAGATGAATCCTATCGTGTTTGGTGAATTCTTACCTTTTAGATTCATACCTAAAGTTCATGTTCCATATGCTTATTGGATCTATCTTATTGTTCTATGCCAGTTTATGTTCCAAATGCTAATTGGATCTATCTTATTGTCCTATGTCAGTTTATGTTCCATATGCCTAATTAGATCTATTTTATTGTTCAATGCCAGTTCATACTTCTTATGCTTATTTTTATGCCAGTTTTGATGTCATGATTCTCTTCCCCTCTCCTCTTCTTTTCCTTTTTATGAGATTAGGCTAACTGCAAGCATAACATATTATCATACGTACGAATGATGTAGGAACATTGTGGGAAAATTTTGGGAAACTATTGAATAATATGATGTTGGGCATAAAAAGACTTGAAATCATATAATTAATTTGGGACATGAATTGGTACAATTTGTTTACATGAGATTATGGACATAAATTTGGATTGAAATGATGAACATATTTTAGATTGGAAATTATGGGTATATATTATAATCCAGGATTGAAATTAGGGACATGAATTGAGAAAGTGATAATGAATGCCTAAGACACGAGGTTTGATTCGAATTGCGGTATAAGACTGCCCGGAACCAACCGGCACATCCAGCAACCACAATTTTGTAATCTAATATGAGAGGTCAAAGGCAGAAATTAGATACGTAATAATGCAAAGACACGAGGTTAGATTCGGATTGCGGTATAAGACTGCTTGGAACTACCCATCATATCCAACAACCGCAAGATGGCAATCTAATGTGGGACGTCTTGCAAGATTACGGTTATAATGAATTAATAAACACTTAATCAAGATAAGACATGTAGTAAGACATGGGGGTTAAGTGGGTGACATTGGTGATATGTGAAATATAATTTGAAGCACTTAACCATGGTGAAACATGTAAGAAGACATGGGAGTAAGAAGGGGATAAGTGGGAATTCCCAGTGGGGACCAAGCACAGGAAGGAAGCTTGTGTCAAGTGTATGGACCCTTTTCAACCAGTAACCCATTCTGTATCTATGTGAGCTTGAGCTAGGTCGAGGACGGGACACGCTTACTGGGTTTGATTGTAAGAGGTCAATAAAGAGTTAGCGGTGGCAACGCAAGTCCAACGGAGTCATATGCGTGCGTGGATCCGGGCTGGTAGGTAAGACGTTGTTGCATCGTGTAGATATAAGTCGTGCCTTTTAGTAGTATCGGGTTGCCACTTTAGGGAGTGGTACACCGTACTATGGGACCAGCACGGGTATCTACGAGTTAGGGAGTCGATCGAATGGGAAGGGTAGTGGATACAACTAGTGGAGATAGGAGCAGGAGGCACCTATGACAGCAGCTAGGAGTACATGAAACTACCATTGTTATTATTATGATTAGTAAGAGGGATCAACATTCAGTATGAGACTAGTAATGGTGCGGTGTAATTAGCATTGGTGCGGTGTAGGAATTATCTTATAGTGATTAGAAGCACAATCAACGTTATGTCTGATTCATCTTGTTTGCCTTGTCATATCTGCTTATGTTACAGTCATCTCTTATATCCAGTTTATGTTCTTATCCTATTAATTTACTGATTATATTGTTAAAGTCACTAGACTCGCCAGATGTATGTCTGATCCCTTTTTGTTTCGCCTCTTTTCTTTCTTTTTCCCCCAGGTCCTTATGGTGGGAATTGTGAAGCTTGACTTGGATTCCTTTCTTCGTGAAGTGCTTGGAAGTGTTGAATGTAATGCTCGGCTTTATCTCTTTTTCATTATGGCTATTTGAAGTGGGATTATGGTTTTACTTTTATGTACTCTGATAATATTTTTGTACAAGATGGATATTTATGTACTTGACTAGTATGTGGTTTTGATGTTGTAATCAAACATGTTTTTCTTTTCCACTGCAATGAATAAATTTTGAACTTTCTTAAAGTACCATTTTATATATCTGTCTTGTGATATTCTGTTCTATACTCTTATAATACTACGTGAAAGTTAATGCATTCCCTTAGTGAGTGACATTAATGGACATGGGGGTGTTACACGTGGTATCAGAGCTGAAGGTTACTAGAACAGATAAAAGATTTTGGAAAAACCATTTTCAAAAGCACTTTTAGAAAGAAGTATTTTCAAAAACATGTTTTAAAGAGAGTATTTTCAAGAGAAAGGTTTATTATGAAAAACATAATCCCCAAGAGCCATATATCTATCTTTCGATTCTCTATTTTTAATCTCTTCCTTTTTCCTTTCAGCATGTCTGGGGATCTTTATCTTCCAGAGGGCGTACAGATACCAGGCTGGTTCAGAAGGTATCTGGAAGCTAGGGCTACTGCCGCAGGCCCAGAGGACATTCCTTCTCCCCCAGCTGCAGCCGCTCCTCCTCCCTCTCCCCTTGTAGATGTTTTTTCTAAGATATGCAAAGACTTTCGTGCGATGGACGGAAAACCGTTTCATGGGACCGATACATTTGTCATGGCTAGAAATTGGCTCAAGGAAGTGGAATACTTGTTTGGTATCTTCGAGATAGATGATGGAAGGAAGGTTCAGCTAGCTGCTTGGTTGATGAAAGACGAAGCTTCCTTTTGGTGGGAAGCAACTAATGGAGGATGTCCAATCGAGACGTGGATAGACTTTAGATGAAGGTTCGAGTTGAAATTTCTTTCACAAGGGGAGGAGAGTTTATACATGGGGAGGTTCTTGGCTTTGAAACAAGGGAGTTTGTCTGTTAAGCAGTAAGTTGACAAGTTTAACCAGTTAGCAAGATTTGGTATGGAATTAGTTAATACACAATATAAGAAGGCCTTGAGATTTGCTAAGGGTCTGAATGAACCATTGCACGGGTTAGCTACGTCCCACCTTCCTATAGGGGCTACTTTCGAGAAACTTGTTGACATGGCGTTGATGCATGAAGAGGAGAAAGGTGCTAATGTAGATAAGGCACAGGATAAGAAAGGGGATCCAAAGAAGGCACAACAACAACAACAAAAGAAAGGTGGTAAGGATAACAAGGGAAAAGGGAAGAAAAGGTGTTTTAATTGTGGAACACCGGGCCACTTGAGCAAGGACTGTAGGAAGAAGAAGAAGACGGGTTGCTTCCAGTGTGGTGAGGCAGGACATATGATTAAAGACTGCCTAAGTGCCTAAGGAGGCAAGGACAAGGGCAAGGACAGAGGACAGGATATACTTCTGGAGGGAAGGTTCATGCTCTCATGGCACCTACGCAAGAGAGAGGTAGAAACATTTCTATTGAAAGTTTGATTTTCCTTTTTGATCATCCTGTTAAAACTTTGTTTGATTCCGGCGCTTCACATTCGTTTATATCTGCTTTGTTAGTTGAAACACTGCACCTAAATATTAGTCTAGTTATGGATCCCATTGTAGTCTCTAATCCTATTGGGGGTACGGCTCTTCTTTTTATATTATGTCGGGATTTGAGAATATATGTGTATGGCATTGAGTTCGAATGCAACGCTTATGTGCTTGGTTTCATAGGCTACGGGTCTATTCTAGGAATGAATTGGCTAACCAGGTACGGTGTCATTCTCGATTGTGAAAAGAGGATAGTTAGACTGTTGACTAGTCTGGGTAATACTCTCGATATCTCATGCGACCCTAAGGGTTCTGTTATGCTTAGCTACCTAGAATCTCTTGACACATCTATTGATGAATTGCAATTTGTTCGAGTAGTCCATGAGCATGCAGATGTCTTTGAGGAGGTTAGGGGCTTACCTCCAAAATGCGAGATAGATTTTCGTATATACTTGGTGGACAATGCAAAGCTAGTTGCATTTTCAGTGTGCCATATGGCTCCAAAAGAAAGGAGGGAGCTGAGTAAACAAGTGAAAGAGTTGCTTGAGAAAGGGTTCATAAGAAGAAGTGTCTCAGAGTAGGGTGATCCAGTTGTTTTTTCTATGAAGGCTGATGGTTTGCTTAGATTGTGCGTGGACTATAGGAAGCTGAATAGGCTTACAAAGAAAAACAGACACCCATTACCGAGGATATATGATCTGTTCGATCAGTTGGTTGTTGCTTCGGTTTTCTCGCAGTTGGACTTAGCTACAGGATTTCATCAGTTGAGAGTAGCCGAGGATAGTATAGATAAGACTGCTTTTAGGACTCCCGACGGTTTCTTTGAGTGGCTCGTCATGCCTTTTGGTTTGACGAATGCATCCGCATATTTCGTAGACTTGACGAGTAGGGTGTTTAGGGAGTTTCTAAACAAGTTTGTGATGGTCTTTGTGGATGATGTTTTGATATTTTCTAGAAGCAAGGAAGAGCATGCCCTACATCTTAGGGAAGTATTAGAGACCCTTCGAGCACATCAACTCAAAGCTTAGTTCTCCAAATGTCATTTTTGGAGGAAGGAAGTGAGGTTATTAGGGCACGTGGTCTTTAAGGAAGGGATAGCTGTGGATCCCGCGAAGGTAGTGGCAATCCATGATTGGAAGATTCCTAAGAATGCAAAAGAAGTAAGAAGTTTTCTTGGTTTAGCGGGCTATTACAGAAAGTTCATCAAGGAGTTTGCTAAGATATCTTCCCCACTTACATGGTTGAGGAAAAAGAATTTGACCTTTTCTTGGGATGTTGACTGTGACGATGCTTTCTAACGTTTAAAGAGGGCATTGACGATAGCTCCAGTTTTAGTTTTGCCGGATGGGAGTAAACCATTCACAGTGTATACCAATGCTTGCGGGACAGGGCTTGGCGCAGTTTTGATGTAGGAAGGAAGGGTGATATGCCATGGTGGAAGGCAGTTAAAGGCCCATGAGAAGAATTACCCTACCCACGACTTAGAATTAGCCACCATAGTTCTTGCACTTAAATCTTCGCGTCACTATCTTCATGGTGAGAGGTTTGAGTTGTATACAAACCATAAGTCACTAAAGTATTTGTTCTCCCAAAAAGATTTAAACCTAAGGCAACAAAGGTGGATGAAGTTCTTAACATCCTATGATTTTGAGATTGCATATACCCCTGGCAAGGGTAACGTTGTAGCGAATGCCTTGAGTAGAAAGAAGTTGACTTTGAGTCCTTTTTTCGTTGAGCGGCAGAGCTTAGAGTATATCTCTACCTTTGACTTTAGACCCTCTATTGATTATGTACCCGGTTTGTTGGCATCATTAGAGGGGCGACCTACGCTTTTAGGACAGATAGGTGTGGCACAGCGAGATGACCCACAGTTAATGGAGATAGTAAACAAGCTCATAAGATGGGAGTCTTCGAGCCATCTTATTAGTTATACTATAGATGAGAAAGGTTGGTTACGTAGGGATGGGAGACTTTGCGTATCTCGAGACGAGAGTTTGAGAAAGACAATCCTTGAAGAAGTACATCGTTCTAAGCTGACCATACATCCCGGTGGAGACAAGATGTATAGGTTCTTTTAGGTCGGAATGAAGAAGGATGTGGCTGAGTTTGTTTGTAGATGCTTAGCGTACCAGCAAGTCAAGGCTGAGCAAAAGAAGCCTCGTGGTTTGCTTCACCCTTTAGAGGTTCCACAGTGGAAATGGGAAAGTGTTTCCATGGATTTCATCGATGGGTTGCCAAGGTCAAGGAAAGGTAATACGGGAATTTGGCTAGTAGTGGATAGACTTACCAAGAGCGCCCATTTCATTCCCGTTAAGAGTAAAAGAACAGCGACATGGTTAGCATCTGTTTATCTCCGAGAAATAGTTCATCTACACAACATAACTTCTAGTATTGTGAGCGATCGAGATCCCATTCTCACTAGTGAGTTTTGGAAGAGCTTGCAAGAGGCGGTAGGAACGCAATTGTATTTAAGTACCGCTTATCAGCCTCATACAGATGGCCAGACATAAAGAGTGAATCGGATTCTTGAAGATCTTTTGAGGTTATGCATCTTGGACTTTGGAGGAACATGGGAGGAACATTTTGGTTGGGCCCGAGATGATTAGGGAAACTTCTGAGAAGATGGACTTGATTCGAAGACGCATGAAGACGGCACAGGACCGACAAAAGTCATATGCTGATAAGAGAAGGACTGATCTTAAGTTCGATGTTGGAGACATGGTCTTTATTAAAGTATCACCATTGAGGAATGTAGTTCTCTTTGGAGCTGTAGGGAAATTGGCACCAAGGTTCGTAGGGCCACTCCCCATTATAGACCGAATTGGACATATGGCCTACAGAGTAAAGTTGCCCGAGAAGCTTAATGGAGTGCATGACGTATTTCATGTATCACATTTGAGGAAGTGTTTACATGATACTGCTGAAGTAGTAGAGCCGAGCATGCTTAGAGAAGTGGAAGTAGAGCGAGATGCCATGATTAGACGAGCTCCTACATGCATACTTGGATCGGAGGTCAAGAAGTTACGCAACCGAGAGGTCAAGTTGGTTAAAGTCTAAAGGGGAGATGATCAAGGAGACACGACTTGGGAAACGGAAGATAAGATACGTGCATCGTACCCTTTCCTTTTTGAGGGTATGTTCATAATTTCTCCTTTTTCTACCGCTTTGTTTATACTTGTTCTATCGTTTAGTGTATCCTCTCAATTGTATCTTCGATCTTTAGGTAGAAAATCTTATGGTTGTAAACATGTGTTTGAAACACGTTATGTTTAGTGGATGCAAGGGGTTGCTAGTGGTTGCTCGTGGATGCATTTACACACACTTTAGGCACTAAGATCAGCTCAGTCACTTTCATATTGCATATTGCATATATTTGTTTATTGATTGAAATTTAATTTGTTATCATGTGGATGTTGCATTTGAGTGAATGATTATGCACTCATATAGAAGTTTTGAAGTTCATTAGGGATAATTGCATACACAATGGATGCATGGCACTATCATATTTTGCATTAAGGAGGTCAACTAAATCAGTGGACCACCTGATCTTTGCATTAGATAAGGAACATATACACAGACTTTTGCATATGTTCATACAGCATTAGAAATCATTTAAGGACAATGGATGCTTGTGGATGATGGATGAGTAGATGGATGTTTGGATGGTAGGATACATTCTTCTTAACTTGAAGATTTCGGGGACGAAATCCTTTAAGAAGGAGAGAATGTAACACCCTGTAATTTTATAATATTAAAAGTGACAAATTAAAGAACACTTAATTTTTTAAAAGAAGAATTAAGGGAAACTGTAACACCCCATTCGATCATTAATGTCACTCACAAAGGGAATGCATCAATGTCCATGAAGTGTTATTGTTTGTATAGAACAGATAAATAACAAGAATAAATAAATAAAACAACACAGCGGAAGATAAAACTTATTTTATTTCATGATAACTCAAAACGAGTTTACATAAGCAGTTTCCAAAACCATTACAATAGGATCAGTAGTCTTTTCCAAAAAAATCAAAGTACATAAAGAAGCAAATACTTAAATAACATAAATGCATAAATCCCCACTGAGCATAAGTAAAGCCATAAAGATGAGAGAGTCCCAAGCGATACATCTACTATCTCCAAGCAACTGAAAGAATCGGCACTAAGCTGTAGTATTCCCTCCTAGCAAAACTGAGTGGGGGGGAAGGAAGAAAAGAGGTGGAAAGGAAAAGGGGGTCAGACATAAAGTCTGGCGAGTGCGATAACTTTAACAATATAATTATCAAAATAACTAGGCTAAGGCATAAGCTGGAAAATAAGGAAATGACTGTGAACAATTGGGTATGGCAGAACAAAACGAGGAAATAAGATGAACCAAGATATTCGTTAAGGCGCCCCTAATCACTATAAGATAATTACAACACTGCACCACCACTAGTCACCCTAAAGGTTGATCCCGCCTACAAAACTTAACAATGATAATAGTAGTTTAATGTACCCCTGGCTACCTTCATAGGTGTCGTCTGCCCCTGTCTCCACTAGGTGTACCCACTACCCCCATTCAATCGGTTCCCTAACTCGTAGATACCCGTGCTGGCCCCAGAGTGGGGTGTATCACTCCCCAAAGTGGCAACCCGATACAACCAAAAATGCACGGCTTATATCTACACGATGCAACAACGTCTTACCTACCAGCCCGGGCCCACACACGCATATGAACCCGTTGGACTTGCGTTGCCACCGCTGTCCTGTTTTGACCTCTTACAATCAAATCCAGTACGTGTGTCCCGTCCTCGACTTGGGTCGAGCCCACAAAGAAACTTAGTGGTCTACTGGTTTGAAAAGGGCCCCCATGCATGACACAAGCTTTCCACCTATGCTTGGTCCCCTCTAAGGTTTTTCCCACTTAACCCCATTCTTATTCATGTCTTCTTACATGTTTCAATCTTGGTTAAGTGCATCTAATCGTATTTCAAATGCCACCCAAGGCACCCACTAAATTCCACATGCCACCCAAGGCACCCACTTAACCCCCTCATGTCCCACTACATGTTTACCTGGTTAAGTGTTTCTTAATTCATTAAGACCGTAACCTTGTAAAGACCTTCCACATTAGACTGGCATTTGTGGCAGCTGGATTTGCCGGGCGGGTCAGGGAAGTCTTACACCACAAACGAGCCTAACCTCGTGTCTTTACAACTGTTACGCATTTAATTTATGCCTAAGACCTCCTACATTAGACTGGAATTTGTGGCATCTGGAATTGCCGGGCGGGTCTGGGCAGTCTTACACCACAAAAGAGTCTAACCTCGTGTCTTAGGAGATTAATTACACCTAATTAATTAGCCCCAATTTGAATTAATTTCCCTATTCAAATTGCCAATCAATTACAAATTTAACTATATCCATAATTGACTCAATTATGTCCATCTATTTATGGTATATAAAATTATACTAATTAACATCACATTTAAGGCATTTATGCCAATTCTCAATATTAAATCTTTTAATATTATCCCATTGCCCCACGTTGTACGTTCGTTCGTTTAACGTAAAATATACGTTAGAATCGAATAGTCTAACTTATGGAATAAAGAGAAAACATCACAACATGCATAGAATAAAAACTAGATCTAAACATAAGGGGTGAACTTGCATGTGTGAATAAGGTTTTTTATCCAAAAACTTGCATAGGCAAAAGTTACAAACTTGCATAAACTATGGATATCATAGATCTAATCATAAGGTGTAAACTTGCACAGGCAATGGTTACAAACTTTACATTACATGATTCATACTCCAACATATATATATATACACACACACTTGCATATACGATTTATACAACATAAACTATGATGTAAACTTGCATCTAACTCACACATGTCATAGCCTAACTTTAGATCCAATTTACACATAAAATAGATGTCATGAAACATGTAAGGTTGTATGTGATTCTCACTAACTTGCATATGATTCATATCTAAATTAACATCTAAATTTGCATACCTACATAGGATTTAACATATGAATTAGTTCCAACAACATAACCAAACTAGCATATGAAACATCATTATGAATTGATTGTACATAAGCCAACAATTAACATAGATTTACAACATAGATGATAACATCACAGCTTTACAACATAGATAATAACATCATATAGATTTACAACATAAATAATAACATACGGTCAATGATTCACAACATAACCATATAATCCAAATCATAGCTCAATCCAATTAAATTGTTAATTATCTTATTAAAGAAATCAAACTAACAAAAAGAAGGTCTTGCGTTCTGAAATCTGAGTTCTGAAATTGATTTTGCTCGCCTTTGTAGTAGATTCGTTATTGTTTAGATTAGAGTTGAATATAACTGAGTTGATTAGCTTTGATTTCCCTCTAGTTGGTGGCGGCTACTCTAGGTTACAAGATGACAGCATGGCGGCCATGATTCAGATTTTTATTTGATTTTAGGGTTTGAGGCTACCCATGTTTATATAGAATTTCAATTTAATTATAGCCATCGGATGATCTTAGGGTTAATCAAAACCACTCTGTCAGGATAGGGTGACACCTCAGCCCTAATGACTCAGCAAGGAGTCAGAAAGGACTCAGCAATAAGTCACAATGTGGATCAGATTGCACCAAAAAGTTGTGCAGGCTTTCTGCCTGGCCTGGGCGCACTTGGTTGGTGCGCCAGTGCCATTTTTGTACTGGCGCACTTCCCAAGTGCGCCAGTGTTTTTTTTTTCTGATTCTTCCGCCTAACTTCGTTCGTCCATATCTCCTTCATCCGGTATCCATTTTACGCAAACTCGGACTCTATCTCCACCAGAATTCTGAGACAAACGTAATGGCGCAACCCGTTTCCCTTAATTCTCACGTTTGAGATTAATTATTCTTGAATTTAGTTAATTCGATTATTAAAAAATTTGGGGTTCCCCTACTTAAAGGATTTCATCCTCGAAATCTCTAAGTCAAGAAGAACATATCCTATCATCCAATCATCCATCTACTCAACCATCAACCACTAGCAACCATGGTCCTTAAAAGATTTCTAATGCTTTTCATGTACATATGTGTAACGAATCATATTCTACACATCATAGGATCGTAGAATATTTATTTCTTTCCCATGTGAAGTCGTATGGTCATGTAACTTTGGGAAACATCTATTAGAGTCATTTCCCATGTTCATGATTTTTGTTGATTTTTAAATGACCATTTTGCCCCTAGTTGGTACTGTTTTGGCCATAACTTTTGATTGGAAAGGAATCTTGACCTGAAACCACTTCCATTGGATTCGTTTGATGGTTTACCTTTCCGTAGAGTGGTCATAATAGCCAAACGGACTTACCGTTTGGGAGATATGGCTGAAACAAGGTTTGGAGAGTGAAAAACTGCTTAACCGGGACAAATCGGGTGATTAGTGGATAGGCCCATAACCCATTTCGGGATTAGAGTTATGGGGAGGCTGAAATGAGATAGAGGATCACTCCATTTCAGTTTTCTAACCTCCACTTATCACCAAGAAACCCTAAAAATGGCCTCCAATCTCTAAATCACCTCCAAATCACCTTTTGGTCAAGGATTTGGCTTAGCAACCCCTAATCAAGGAAGATCTACACCAAAGCAACATTGGGGCTGCTGTTTAGCATTGGGATTCACATCAAATCAGAGATTTATTTCAGATCTTAGTTTATTTTGTGGCTAAGGTGAGTGATTTGCATAGTTTTACACTAATTATGGCTAGTTAAGGGTAATTAGTGTTAATTAGCGAATTTATACACTAATAAATTCGAGAAAAATGTTCATAAATTCCTAAATGATGTTTTAGACCTCTGATACGAATTTGGGTTAATTTGGTTATGTTTTGCTAATCCTATCATTAGTTTCACCTAAACATGCTTAAGGGGAAATATGGGATTTTGGGTATGTTTGATCCATTTTAACCTATCATATTGATGTTTTGATGTTTGTGGTTGATTATGCATGTTGCTACGATTGTATGAAATGCTTTGTGATTGATTTCAATAGTTAGAATGGTCGAAAACGCCGTCGAGGGGCGTAAATTGTTCGCTGGAAGAACTGCAGAAATCTGCCCGAACCGGACCGGATCGGTGGGCATAGGGGCGACCCGACCCGAAGACAGCGATCCGTATGGCCACCCCGATCGCGAATCCTCTCCACGATCCGATCCAGACTGAAGAGGCGCCACGATCCGAAGGGAGAACCACGACCCGATCCGAATGGATGCCACGACCCGATCTGAAAGGATGAGTACGACCCGATCCATATGGGTGACCACGAGCTGATGGCGTGACTCGATCCGAACCGTGGTGACGAGGAAAGCTGGACTCCGAACCAGATGAGGCCAATCCGATCCGATGAAGTATGTTGAAGGCCGATTCGATCCGATTCGATGGTGATGACCAATAACCCGAGATGCAAAGGTAGTCCAATATGGGAAGTTAGAACTCAGGATCCAGTTGGGAACCAATGAGTTCACTTCATGGTTGGACTTTACTGCGGGACGTGTGCTAAGGAGTTGTCGACGTTCATAACTTCGATTCACCACTAAGAATGAGTGATGGCTACTTATCAGTGCAGTAGGGTCATTATGACCTGAGGGGCAAGATGATGGTAGCAAGACTACGTTATCAGTACAGTAGGGTCATTATGACCTAAGGGGCAAGGTGATGCATAGTAAGACTATGAGCCAACGCAGATGGGGTGAATAACTCCATGGGGCAAGTGGACATAGTAAGGATTGGTAAGGCTATGAGCCAGCGCAGATGGGGTGAATAAATCCGTGGGGCAAGTGGACATAGCAAGGAACTAGTGGCTGCGTTATCAGTGCAGTGAAGCCATTTATGACTTCATGGGGCAAAGTGATCGTAGCAAGGTATGTTGGGTGGTCGAAGTGGTGAATATTGTATGCTTTACGCACTGAGTGAGAGATGTGAGGATGGATGCTATGTTTGATTGTTTGCCATCCCTATGACATGCACACCTCCCCCACCTCCGTATCTTTACACTGTTTGATATGATATCTTAGAGTGTTGTACAGTATGTAGTGCTAACTCTTTGGTTGCAGGCCCAGGTTCAGGTATGTTTTAGTCTACCTGTTATTGTTCACTTTAGATTCTTATCGCTCATACCAGGCTTTATGTCTGACCCAGAGTTTTATGTCTCCTCTTATTACTCTGGGTGCTCACACGAGCAGACTAGAGACATGTTAGCTGGTGATGCGCGAGTAGCTGATTCGGAGGCGGGCAGGAGGCTTACACGTATGATATATATATATATATATATATATATATATATATACACACACACACACATTCTCCCTGTGTCGTTGGTGGTCGCTACTTGGGCATTAGTAGTGTACCTCCTTTATCTTACTTTTGCTTTGAGACAGTTTGAAAGTTGTAATAAGCTGTATTTTGGATTTCCGCTGCTATGATGTTTAGTTCTGATTTTCAGCTTATGCACTGTCTCTTCTGTTTTATGTCAAGTATGTTATTATTATATTTTGTTCTATGCGCTGTGAGACATTCTACAGGTTCTTTGTGTGTTCATTTCCTTCTTCCTTTTCCTTCTGATGACCCGTTCCGTGCTAACTGGACATGTGTACAGCGCACCTTTGGAGTAAATGTCGGTTGGTGCGGGGCGGGCCGTCACACTTGGTATCAGAGCTCTAGGTTGCGTAGTTAACCTAGGGAAAGACACTAGGGAGAGATAGTACGTATATGAGAGCGCGTATTTGTGATTACTTTGGTTTTCAAAAGCTATATATATACTATTAGTAGTATAAGAATGAAGTCGCACTGCACTAGCACCACTATGGGGTCGTTAATCGGTTCCCTTTTTCAGATTGACGATGAGCCGAGACACGAGGGGTGCTGGTAGAGGGACCAACCCAGGGAATGTCGCTGACATGAGGGAGATGTTTACTAACCTCATGAGAGACATGCTTAGAGAAGTGCAAGGGGCAGTTCCCAATCCCGGAGTTGGTGTTGGCCCAGTAGTGTAGGCGCCTAGGGTCGATTTCGCCAAGTTGTGCAAGGATTACACTAATCTTGGTGGAAAGCCGTTCCACGGAACAGAGTCGGCCACAGATGTTCAAGACTGGATGGATAGCTGTGATCGTATCTTTGATGACTTGGGTCTTGAGGATGCGATGAAGAGAAGGCTAGCGTCTCGTCAGCTGCAAGGGCGAGCGATGAATTGGTGGAATGCCATTAGAACAGCTACTCCAGAGGATCATGTTACTTGGGATCAGTTCAAGGCTCGCTTTAGCGAGAAGTTCATTCCAGCTGCCCAGAAGTCAGTGTTGTTTAAGAGGTTCTTGGAACTCAAGCAGAACGGAAGGGCAGTTTCTGACTATATTGCTGAGTTCGACACTTTGTCGAAGTATGGACTGTCTCTTATCGACACTCCTGAGAAGAAGAACGAGAAGTTCATTACTGGTTTGGATGGATACTTGGGGGAAAGGCTTATCAACCACATCGATGAGACTTTTGAATCGATTGTGGGGAAAGCTTTGAGATCAGAGAGCCTTTACCCTAAGTCAAAGACTGAGGCTGCATCTGCAGAAGGGCCAAGGCTGCAACCAGGCGGTGGAGGCAAGAGTAGCTTTCAGAATAAGAGGAAGCAGGACCAATCTAAAGGTGGCCAGAAAAAGAGCAAGAAAGATGTTGAGTGCTTCAGCTGTGGTAAGAAGGGCCATTATGCTAAAGATTGTCGGGCCAAGCCAGCGGATAAGAAGTGCTTCAACTGTGGTCAAGCGGGACATTTCAAGGATAAGTGTCCGCAACCTCTTAAGGAGAAGCAGATTGTGAAAGCATATGCTATTGATGTTGTTCCTTCTTCGTCGAATGCCCCAACTGCAGCGGAGAAAGGAAAGAATGTTGTTATTCAAGGTATGCTTTCTATTTATGATGTACCAGTTCGAGTTTTGTTTGATACTGGGGCTTCCCGTTCCTTCATATCTAGTGACCTGGTAGATAGGTTGGGACTGGAACCCGAGATAGTCGATAGACCATTGGTTGTGACGAACCCAATTGGTGGTTTGACCAGCCTTAGTATGATTTGCCGGAATTTGGTCTTATCGAGTCATGGATGTATGTTTGTATGTGATTGCTTTGTTTTGGGCTTTACTGGGTATGGCATTATATTGGGAGTCGATTGGCTCCAAAGATACGGGGTGGTGGTAGACTGTGAGGGCTTTTTGGTGATAGTGAGGGCGGATGATGGGCGGAGGGTAGTGTTTGGTAGTCTACCTAGTGATGGGGTTATGGCTAGTTTTGTAAATTCCCTCGACATCCCGCAGGATGAGTTGTCAGATGTGCCCGTGGTTGGCCAGTATCCGGACGTCTTCAAGGAGGTGGCCGGGCTTCCACCACACCGAGAGATTGAGTTCCGTATTGATTTAGTGAGAGATGCCAGACCTATAGTGATGCCACTTCGCCGTATGGCACCAAGAGAGCAGCGAGAGCTCGAGGTGCAAGTCAGCAATCTTTTGAAGAAGGGATTTATTAGAAGGAGTGTCTCCGAGTGGGGAGCACCAGTTGTGTTTGCCACTAAGGCAGATGGTTCCCTTCGTTTGTGTGTGGACTATCGCGAGTTGAATAATGTAACGAGGAAGAATAAGTATCCTCTACCGCGGATTGATGATTTGTTTGATCAGTTGGAAGGAGCAAGGGTGTTCTCCTAGTTGGACCTCGCGACAGGATTTCATCAGCTTAGAGTAGCAGATGAGAGTGTTCCGAAAACGGCATTTAGGATGCCGTCTGGATTTTATGAGTGGTTGGTCATGCCGTTTGGGTTGACCAATGCACCAGCCTACTTTGTGGATCTTATGAATCGAGTATTCAGAGATCAGTTGAATAAGTTTGTTCTTGTGTTCGTGGATGATATCCTTGTTTACTCAAGGACAGAGGAGGAACACAGGGGACACTTGAGGACAGTGATGGAGGTGTTGAGGAAACACCAATTGAAAGCGAAATTCTCTAAGTGTCATTTTTGGAGAAGGGAGGTGAGATTCTTGGGTCATGTTGTTTCAGAGAGTGGTATTGCCGTGGACCCTGCGAAGGTGGCTACGGTACAGGATTGGCCTACACCCAAGAATGTAACATATGTGAGAAGTTTCTTGGGGTTAGCTGGATATTATCGTAAGTTTATCCAGGACTTCTCCAAGATAGCAGCACCGTTGACTCGGTTGACTAAGAAGAATCAGTCCTTCGTCTGGGACGAAGTGTGTGAGGATGCCTTCAAGAGTCTAAAAGAGAGGTTGACGCGTGCGCCAATGTTAGTCATTCCTAAGGGGAATGAAGAGATGATGGTATACACGGATGCTTGTGGTACCGGACTAGGTGCAGTGTTGATGCAAGGAGGTAGGGTTGTAGCTTATGCTAGTTGACAGCTAAAGCCGCATGAGAAGAAGTATCCTACCCATGATTTGGAATTAGCAGCGATCGTGTTTGCGCTAAAGATGTGGAGACACTATCTCTTGGGAGAAAGATTTGAGTTGTTTACCGATCATAAATCGTTAAAGTATCTCTTCTCTCAGAAAGATCTGAATCTCCGTCAGCAGAGATGGTTAGAGTTCTTGGCTTCGTATGATTTTGATATCGCATACACACCTGGAAAGGGTAATGCGGTAGCCGATGCCTTGAGTAGGAGACATGCCAGCTTAGGGGCAATGTTTCTTGAGTGGAAGCAACTGGAGTATATCGCGGGGTTTGATTTCAGACCAAAGTGTGAATTGGATCCAGTTATGCTAGCTAGTTTGACGATCAGACCCACTTTGATAGAGCGGATTGGTTCTAGTCAGAGGGACGATCCTAATCTATTGGAAATCATCTCCAAGTTAGAGATGGGTATCGGTGAGGAGATGAATGTATATGGGCTTGATCGAGATGGATGGCTTCGGAAGAATGGAAGACTAGTTGTGCCCAACGTGAATGGTTTGAGAGATGAAGTGCTTAGAGAATGTCATCACTCAAAACTGACTATACACCCCGGTGGTAATAAGATGTATCGAGACATGAGACAGGCTTACTACTGGGAAGGGATGAAAAGAGACATTGGAAAGTTTATATCCAAATGCATGAATTGCCAGCTAGTTAAAGCCGAGCAAAAGAAGCCTAGTG
The DNA here is from genome assembly GCA_030737875.1 of Allium sativum. Lineage (NCBI taxonomy): Eukaryota > Viridiplantae > Streptophyta > Magnoliopsida > Asparagales > Amaryllidaceae > Allium > Allium sativum. The sequence continues at coordinate 142,780,167 of CM060921.1, read as the reverse complement.
GGTTGTTGCAACCATTAGAAATTCCCGAATGGAAATGGGAGCAAGTCTCGATGGATTTCATCGATGGTTTACCAAGGACTAGATCGGGATATGATAGCATTTGGGTAATTGTGCATCGATTGACTAAGAGCGCAAGATTTATACCAGTCAAATCGACCAGGACGGCAGCCAAATTGGCAGAATTGTATATGAAATGGGTAGTGAGATTTCATGGAGTACCCAAAAGCATTGTAAGTGACCGAGACCCGTTGTTCACTAGTGGGTTTTGGAAGAGCTTACAAGACGCTCTAGGGTCAGGATTACATCTCAGTACCGCATATCTTCCTCAGACCGACGGTCAGACGGAGAGGGTGAATCGTATATTGGAAGATCTCTTGAGAGCGTGTATATTGGATTTTGGTGGATCATGGGATGACCATTTGCATCTAGTAGAGTTTGCATATAATAATAGCTACCAATCCAGTATCGGTATGGCTCCATATGAAGCTTTGTACGGAAGACCATGTAACTCACCATCATCTTGGATAGAGACTGGCGAGAAGTTTGTGCTTAGACCAGATGTGGTGAGGGAAACTTCCGATAAGATTAAGATCATTCAGCAACGAATGAAAGCTGCCCAAGATAGGGAGAAGAGCTATGCTGACAAGAGGAGAAGAGACTTGAAATTCTCCGTTGGTGACTTGGTGTTTGTCAAGATCTCTCCGTTGAAGAGCGTGATACGATTTGGCAGGAGAGGCAAGTTGGCACCAAGATTTGTTGGCCCATTCCCTGTTCTTGAACTAGTCGGGAATTTGGCATATAGAGTTGGCTTACCAGAGAAAATGGCAGGAGTTCACAATGTGTTTCATGTTTCCCAACTAAGGAAATTCGTTCACGACTCAGATATGACTATTTCACCTGATCAGTTAGAGGACTTCGAAGTAGAACCTGAGGCAGTTGAGAACCGCAAGCCGATTCGTATTGTGGGACACGATACGAAGCAACTTCGAAGGAAGTCGGTGAAGCTAGTCAAGGTTCAGTGGGGCGAGGACGAGAATGATTGTACTTGGGAGACAGAGGAGAGCATTAGGAAGACATATCCAGAACTCTTTGCCTGGTAAGATTTACTTTGCGATTTAGTTATTCTGCATGCTAGGATAGACTTATTTGACTTGTTTTGCATGTTTGATGGTTGTTTTATGGTTGATAGGCATGCAGGACCTTTGTGTGTGTTTGGATTAGGGAATTTCGGGGGTGAAATTTCTTAAGGGGAAGAGAGTGTAACGACCCGTATTCTTCAGATCATAGGATCGTAGAATATTTATTTCTTTCCCATGTGAAGTCGTATGGTCATGTAACTTTGGGAAACATCTATTAGAGTCATTTCCCATGTTCATGATTTTTGTCGATTTTTAAATGACCATTTTGCCCCTAGTTGGTACTGTTTTGGCCATAACTTTTGATTGGAAAGGAATTTTGACTTGAAACCACTTCCATTGAATTCGTTTGATGGTTTACCTTTCCGTAGAGTGGTCATAACAGCCAAACGGACTTACCATTTGGGAGATATGGCTGAAACAAGGTTTGGAGAGTGAAAAACTGCTTAACCGGGCCAAATCGGGTGATTAGTGGATAGGCCCATAACCCATTTCGGGATTAAGGTTATGGGGAGGCTGAAATGAGATAGAGGATCACTCCATTTCAGTTTTCTAACCTCCACTTATCACCAAGAAACCCTAAAAATGACCTCCGATCTCTAAATCACCTCCAAATCACCTTTTGGTCAAGGATTTGGCTTAGCAACCCCTAATCAAGGAAGATCTACACCAAAGCAACATTGGGGCTGCTGTTTAGCATTGGGATTCACATCAAATCAGAGATTTATTTCAGATCTTAGTTTATTTTGTGGCTAAGGTGAGTGATTTGCATAGTTTAACACTAATTATGGCTAGATAAGGGTAATTAGTGTTAATTAGCGAATTTATACACTAATAAATTCGGGAAAAATGTTCATAAATTCCTAAATGATGTTTTAGACCTCTGATATGAATTTGGGTTAATTTGGTTAAGTTTTGCTAATCCTATCATTAGTTTCACCTAAACATGCTTAAGGGGAAATATGGGATTTTGGGTATGTTTGATCCATTTTAACCTATCATGTTGATGTTTTGATGTTTGTGGTTGAATATGCATGTTGCTATGATTGTATGAAATGCTTTGTGATTGATTTCAATAGTTAGAATGGTCGAAAACGCCGTCGAGGGGCGTAAACTGTTCGCTGGAAGAACTGCAGAAATCTGCCCGAACCGGACCGGATCGGTGGGCATAGGGGCGACCCGACCCGAAGACAGCGATCCGTATGGCCACCCCGATCGCGAATCCTCTCCACGATCCAATCCAGATTGAAGAGGCGCCACGATCCGAAGGGAGGACCACGACCCGATCCGAATGGATGCCACGACCCGATCCGAAAGGATGAGTACGACCCGATCCGTATGGGTGACCACGAGCTGATGGCGTGACTCGATCCGAACCGTGGTGACGAGGAAAGCTGGACTCCGAACCAGATGAGGCCGATCCGATCCGATGAAGTATGTTGAAGGCCGATTCGATCCGATTCGATGGTGATGACCAATAACCCGAGATGCAAAGGTAGTCCAATATGGGAAGTTAGAACTCAGGATCCAGTTGGGAACCAATGAGTTCACTTCATGGTTGGACTTTGCTGCGGGACGTGTGCTAAGGAGTTGTCGACGTACATAACTTCGATTCACCACTAAGAATGAGTGATGGCTACTTATCAGTGCAGTAGGGTCATTATGACCTGAGGGGCAAGGTGATGGTAGCAAGACTACGTTATCAGTGCAGTAGGGTCATTATGACCTAAGGGGCAAGGTGATGCGTAGTAAGACTATGAGCCAGCGCAGATGGGGTGAATAACTCCATGGGGCAAGTGGACATAGTAAGGATTGGTAAGGCTATGAGCCAGCGCAGATGGGGTGAATAACTCCATGGGGCAAGTGGACATAGCAAGGAACTAGTGGCTGCGTTATCAGTGCAGTGAAGCAATTTATGACTTCATGGGGCAAAGTGATCGTAGCAAGGTATGTTGGGTGGTCGAAGTGGTGAATATCGTATGCTTTACGCACTGAGTGAGAGATGCGAGGATGGATGCTATGTTTGATTGTTTGCCATCCCTATGACATGCACATCTCCCCCACCTCCGTATCTTTACACTGTTTGATATGATACCTTAGAGTGTTGTACAGTATGTAGTGCTAACTCTTTGGTTGCAGGTCCAGGTTCAGGTATGTTTTAGTCTACCTGTTATTGTTCACTTTAGATGCTTGTCGCTCATACCAGGCTTTATGTCTGACCCAGAGTTTTATGTCTCCTCTTATTACTCTGGGTGCTCACACGAGCAGACTAGAGACAGGTTAGCTGGTGATGCGCGAGTAGCTGATTCGGAGGCGGGCAGGAGGCTTCCACGTATGATATATATACACACATTCTCCCTGTGTCGTTGGTGGTCGCTACTTGGGCATTAGTAGTGTACCTCCTTTATCTTACTTTTGCTTTGAGACAGTTTGAAAGTTGTAATAAGCTGTATTTTGGATTTCCGCTGCTATGATGTTTAGTTCTGATTTTCAGCTTATGCACTGTCTCTTCTGTTTTATGTCAAGTATGTTATTATTATATTTTGTTCTATGCGTTGTGAGACATTTTACAGGTTCTTTATGTGTTCATTTCCTTCTTCCTTTTCCTTCTGATGACCCGTTCCGTGCTAACTGGACATATGTACAGCGCACCTTTGGAGTAAATGTCGGTTGGTGCGGGGCGGGCCGTCACAATATGCATAGTGTGTGTATATGTCCGTATACTAATGCTAAATCAGGCGGTCCACTGATTTAGTCGACCTCCTTAATGCAAATAATGATAGTGCCATGTATCCATCATGTATGCAAAGAACCCTATACATATCATTACGACATGTGTGCACAACCATCCATTTAAATGCGACATCCATATGATACACACATTCAATGTACATTCATTTTACTAAATACATCCATTTATATGCAATATGCAATATGAAAGTGACTGAGCCGATCTAGTGCCTAAAGTGTGTGTATATGCATCCACGAGCAACCACTAGCAAACACTTGCATCCATCATACATAACATGTCTCAAACACATGTTTCAACCATAAGACTACCTTATCTAATGGTCAAAGATACTAGCGAGAGGACATACTAAGGATAAAATGAGTACAAGCTAAGCGATAAAGGAGAAATTAAAAGACATATCCTCGAAAAGAAAAGGGTACAATGAACGCATCTTCTCTTCCGTCTCCCAAGTAGCGTTGCTCTCATCATCTCCCCATTACACTTTGACTAGCTTGACCTCTTGATTCCTCAACTTCTTAATCTCCGACCAAAGAATGCACGTAGGAGCTCGTCGAATCGTCGCATCACGCTCTATCTCCACCTCTCTAAGCAAACTCGGCTCTACCACTTCCGCGGTCTCATGCAAGCACTTCCTCAAATGTGATACATGGAATACGTCGTGTACACCACTGAGTCTCTCGGGCAACTCCACTCTATACGCCATCTGTCCAATCCTCTCCTTAATAGGAAACGGCTCTACGAACCTTGGTGCTAACTTCCCAATGGACCCAAAGCGAAAAACATTCCGTAATGGAGACACCTTGATAAAGACCATGTCCCCAATATCAAACTCAAATCTGTCCTCCTCTTGTCCGCATAATATTTCTGCCAATCTTGCGCCGTATTCATCCTCCTTCGAATTAAATTGATCTTTTCCGAAGTCTCTCTAATCGTATCGGGCCCAAGTAAGATCTTATCCATAGATTCCCACCAACATGTAGGCGAACGACACGGCCGTCCATAAAGAGCCTCGAAAGGTGCCATGTCAATGCTCGACTGAAAGCTATTATTATATGCGAACTCTACCAAAGGAAGATGCTCCTTCCATGTACCTCCGAAGTCTAAAACACATAGCCTCAAAAGGTACTCTAGAATACGATTCACCCTCTCGGTCTGGCCATTTGTCTGAGGATGATATGCGATGCTCAAACATAACTGAGTCCCTACCGCCTCTTGCAAGCTCTTCCAAAACTCGCTAGTAAAGATAGGATCGCGATCGCTCACTATGCTAGAAGGAACACCATGCAAAAAAACTATCTCTCGAATGTATACGGAGGCTAACCATGGAGCAGTCCTCTTACTCTTCACGAGAATGAAATGGGCGCTCTTAGTAAGTCTGTCTACCATGACCCAAATCCTCGTATTACCCTTCCTCGATCTCGGTAACCCATCAACAAAGTCCATCGAGACACTCTCCCACTTCCATTGTGGGATCTCCAATGGGTGAAGCAACCCACTGGGCTTCTTTTGCTCTGCTTTTACTTATTGGCACACCAAGCATCTAGCAACAAACTCGACCACATCCTTCTTCATACCGGCCCAAAAGTAAACTCGTCTCTTGTCAATGTACACGTTGTCCCCGCCGGGATGAATGGTCATCTTCGAACAATGTGCATCATCAAGAATGGTCTTCCTCAAGTTCTGGTCTCGTGGTACACAAAGTCTACCGTCCCTACGTAACCAACCCTTATCATCTAGGGTATACCTACTGAGATGGCTCGATGACTCCCCCCTTATGAGCTTCTCTACTAGCTCAACCAACTGTGGGTCATCTCGCTGTGCCTCACCAATCCATCCCAAAAGCGTAGGTCTGACCTCTAAGGATGCTAGCAAACCGGTACAAAGTCAACGGAAGGTATAAAGTCAAACATAGAGATGAACTCTAAGCTTCGCCGCTCAACAAACAACGGACTCAAGGACAACCTTTTCCTACTTAAGGCGTCTGCCACCACGTTACCCTTGCCAAGGGTATATGCTATCTCGAAATCGTAGGACGCTAAGAATTCCATCCATCTTTGCTGCCTTAAGTTCAAGTCCTTCTGAGAGAACAAGTATTTTAGCGATTTGTGGTCAGTGAACAATTCGAATTTCTCGCCAAGAAGATAATGGCGCCAATACTTAAGCGTGAAAACAATAGCAGCCAACTCTAGGTCATGCGTAGGGTAATTTCTCTCATGTACTCTAAACTGCCTTCCTCTATATGTTATTACCCTTCCCTCTTGCATTAAGACTGCGCCTAGCCCTGTCCCACAAGCGTCGGTATAAACGGTAAATGGCTTACTCCCATCTGGCAACACTAAGACTGGAGCTGTGGTCAAATCTCTCTTTAAACGTTGGAACGCATCATCACAATCTACGTCCCACGTAAAAACTAGGTTCTTCTTCGTCAAGTGTGTCAATAGGGCTGATATCTTTGCGAAGTCCTTGATAAACTTCCTATAGTAGCCGACCAACCCCAAGAAACTCATCACCTCGGTAGCATTTTTAGGGACCTTCCAATCTTGGATGGCCACCACCTTCGCCGGATCCACATCTATCCCTTCTTTGGAAACCACGTGCCCTAAGAATCACACTTCCTTCCTCTAAAAGTGGCATTTAGAAAAATTTAGCTTTAAGGTTATGCGCTCGAAGGATCTCCAACACTTCCCTAAGATGTAGAGCATGCTCTTCTTTGCTCTTAGAAAAGACCAAGATGTCATCCACAAAGACCACCACGAATTTATTAGGGTACTCCCTAAATACCCTACCCATCAAGTCAACAAAGTATGCGGGGGCGTTTGTCAAACCGAAGGGCATCACAAGCCATTCATAGAAACCGTCCGGAGTCCTAAGGCAGTCTTGTCTATGCTATCCTCAGCCACTCTCAACTGATGGAAACCAGTGGCTAAGTCCAACTGCGAAAACAATGACGCGCCAACTAACTGATCGAAGAGATCGTCAATCCTCGGCAGTGGGTGCCTATTCTTCTTAGTAAGTTTATTAAGCTCTTTATAGTCCACACAAAGTCTAAGGGACCCATCCGCCTTCGTGGCAAATACTACTGGAGCATCCCACTCAGATATACTACGTCTTATGAACCCCTTCTCAAGCAACTCCCTACTTGCTTATTGAGCTCCCTCCTCTCACGAGGAGCCATGTGGCGTACTGGCAGAGATACTGGTTTTGCATTGTCTACAAGATAAATATGAAAGTCTATCTCACGTTTTCGGGGTGGACCCCTCACCTCATCGAAGACATCGACATATTCACGGACCATACGAACAGAATGTAAATCATCATTGGATGCGTCAAGTGACTCAAGATAACTAAGCATCGCCGGTCCTCTAGGGTCACAAGAAATGTCAAGGGTATTTCCACTACGAGTCAACAATTTTACTACCCTTCGTTAACAATCTAGGATGGCGCCATATCGGGCTAGCCAATCCATCCCTAGAATCAACCCATAGCCCATGAAACCAAGCACAAAAGTATTACATTCAAAACCAATGCCTAAGATAGACAATCTCAAATCCCTACAAACCATGGATAAATGAGCCGACCCACCAATAGGATTTGAGACTACAACAGGATCCATAACAATACTAGTATCTAAGAACAGTGTTTCAACTAATAATGTAGAGATAAACGAATGTGATGCGCCCAAATCGAATAAGGTACGGACAGGATGATCAAATAGAAAAACTAAACTCTCAACGGAAATGTTTCTACCTCGTTCTTGCATCAATGGGACCGCGAGAGCCTGGACCTGCTCCCTTGCCTGCCCTGGTGCCATGAGAGCCTGAAGCTGCCCTCCAGAAGTTCTTTGCCCTTGTCCCTGTTTCCTTGGGCAGTCCTTAACTAGATGACCTGCCTCTTCATAGTGGAAACAGCCAGTCTTCTTCTTTTCCTACAGCCTTTACTCAGATGGCCTGGTGCCCCAAAATTAAAGCACTTCTTCTTTCCTTTGCCATTATTGTTCTTCCCGCCTTTCTTGTTTTGTTGTTGTTGCTGTGGTCTCTTTTGATCCCCTTTCTTCTCGGGAGCCTTATTAGCATTGGCGACCTTCTCCTCTTCATGCATAAGCGCCATATCAACTAGCCTCTCAAAGGTGGCCCCCATAGGGATGTGGGTCGTAGCTAACCCACGTAGTGGCTCATTCAAACCCTTAACAAATCTCAGGGCCTTCTTTTCAGGTGTATTCACCAAGTCCAAGCCAAATCTCGGCAACTGATTGAACTTGTTGACGTATTCTTTTACTGACATATTCCCTTGCTTTAATGCCAAAAACCTTTCCATATACAAATTCTCTTCAGCCCGTGAGAGAAACTTTGCCTCAAACCTACGCCTGAAATCTGGCCATGTATCAACTGGATGCTCTCCATTAGTGACCTCCCACCAAAACGAAGCTTCGTCCTCCATCAACCAAGCAGCCAATTGGACCTTCTTACAATCGTCCAAATCAAAGATGCCAAATAGATCCTTCACTTCTTTCAACCAATTTCTAGCTTCAATGAACGCTTCAGTCCCACTAAAAGATTTTCCACCCATCGAACGAAAGTCGTTACATATCTTGGAGAAAGTATCTCCACGCGGAGGAATGGATGGAGCTGGGGGAGGAGGAACGTCGGCCGGTCCTGCGGCAGCGGCCCTAGCCTCGAGATATTGACGAAACCAACCAGGTACATGAACACCCTCTGGTATCTCAGATGCTCCAGACATGCTGAAAAAGAAAAAGAAAGAGTTTCAAAACAAGGGAAGCGAAAGAGAGATGTATGGCTTGCGGGGATTATGCTCTTTTATGTAAACTTTCCTTGAAAATAGCTTCTTTAAACAAGTTTTTGAAAATACTTTCTAGGAAAATAATACTTTTGAAAATACTTTTCAAAATTTTTTATCTGTTCTTGTAACCATAGCTCTGATACCACGTGTAACAGCCCATTCGATCATTAATGTCACTCACAAAGGGAATGCATCAATGTCCCTGAAGCGTTATTGTTTGTATAGAACAGATAAATTACAAGAATAAATAAATAAAACAACATAGCGGAAGATAAAACTTATTTTATTTCATCATAACTCAAAACGAGTTTACATAAGTAGTTTCCAAAACCATTACAACAGGATCAGTAGTCTTTTCCAAAAACTTTAAAGTACATAAAGAAGAAAATACTTAAATAACATAAATGCATAAATCCCCACTGAGCATAAGCAAAGCCATAAAGATCAGAGAGTCCCAAGCGATACATCTACTATCTCCAAGCAACTGAAAGAAAACGACATTAAGCTGTAGTATTCCCTCCTTGAAAACCTGAGGGGGAGGGGAAGGAAGAAAATAGGTGGAAAGAAAAAGGGGGTCAGACATAAAAACTGGCAAGTGCGATAACTTTAACAATATAATTATCAAAATAATTAGGCTAAGGCATAAGCTAGAAAATAAGGAAACGAATGTGAACAATTGGGTATGACAAAACAAAACGAGGAAATAAGATGAACCAAGATATTCGTTAAGGCGCCCCTAATCACTATAAGATAATTACTACACTGTACCACCACTAGTCACCCTAAAGGTTGATCCCGCCTACAAAACTTAACAATGATAATAGTAGTTTAATGCACCCCTAGCTACCTTCATAGGTGTCGTATGCCCCTATCTCCACTAGGTGTACCCACTACCTCCATTCGATCGGTTCCCTAACTCGTAGACACTCGTGCTGGACCCATAGTGGGGTGTATCACTCCCAAAAGTGGCAACCCGATACAACCAAAAATGCACGGCTTATATCTACATGATGCAACAACGTCTTACCTACTAGCCCAGGCCCACACACGCATATGAACCCGTTGGACTTGCGTTGCCACCGTTGACCCGTTTTTACCTCTTACAATAAAATCCAGTACGCGTGTCCTGTCCTCGACTTGGGTCGAGACCACAAAGATACTTAATGGGTTACTGGTTTGAAAAGGCCCCCCATGCATGACACAACCTTTCCACCTATGCTTGGTCCCCTCTAAGGTTTTTCCCATTTAACCCCATTCTTATTCATGTCTTCTTACATGTTTCAATCTTGGTCAAGTGCATCTAATCATATTTCAAATGCCACCCAAGGCACCCACTAAATTCCACGTGCCACCCAAGGCGCCCACTTAACCCCCTCATGTCCCACTACATGTTCTGATTAAGTGTTTCTTAATTCATTAATACTGTAACTTTGTAAAGACCTCCCACATTAGACTGACATTTGTGGCAGCTGGATTTGCCGGGCGGGTCCGGGCAGTCTTACACCACAAACGATCCTAACCTCGTGTCTTTACAACTGTTACGCATTTAATTTATGCCTAAGACCTCCCACATTAGACTGGCATTTGAGGCAGCTGGATTTGCCGGGCGGGTCCGGGCAGTCTTACACCACAAAAGAGTCTAACCTCGTGTCTTTGGCGATTAATTACACCTAATTAATTACCCCCAATTTGAATTTATTTCCCTATTCAAATTGCCAATCAATTACAAATTAAACTATGTCCATAATTGACTCAATTATGTCCATCTATTTATGGTATATAAAATTATACCAATTAACATCACATTTAAGGCATTTGTGCCAATTCTCAATATTCAATCCTTTAATATTATCCCATTGCCCCACGTTGTACGTTCGTTTGTTTAACGTAAAATATACGTTAGACTCGAATAGTCTAACTTATGGAATAAAGAGAAAGCATCACAACATGCATAGAATAAAAACTAGATCTAAACATAAGGGGTGAACTTGCAAGTGTGAATAAGGTTTTTCATCCAAAAACTTGCATAGGCAAAAGGTACAAACTTGCATAAACTATGGATGTCATAGATCTAATCATAAGGTGTAAACTTGTATATGCAATGGTTACAAACTTTACATTACATGATTCATACTCCAACATATATATATATATATATATATATATATTTGCATATGTGATTTATACAACACAAACTATGATGTAAACTTGCATCTAACTCACACATGTTATAGCCTAACTTTAGATCCAATTTACACATAAAATAGATGTCATGAAACATGTAAGGTTGTATGTGATTCTAACTAACTTGCATATGATTCATATCTAAATTAACATCTAAATTTGCATACCTACATATGATTTAACATATGAATTAGTTCCAAAAACATAACCAAACTAGCATATGAAACATCATTATGAATTGATTGTACATAAGCCAACAATTAACATAGATTTACAACATAGATGATAACATCATAGCTTTACAACATAGATAATAACATCATAGATTTACAACATAGATAATAACATATGTTCAATGATTCACAACTTAACCATATAATCCAAATCATAGCTCAATTCAATTAAATTATTAATTATCTTATTAAAGAAATCGAACTCACAAAAAGAAGGTCTTGCTTTCTGAAATCTGAGTTCTGAAATTGATTTAGCTCTCCTTTGTAGTAGATTCGTTATTGTTTAGATTAGAGTTGAATAGAACTGAGTTGATTAGCTTTGATTTCCCTCTAGTTGGTGGCGGCTACTCTAGGTTACAAGATGACAGCATGGCCGCCATGATTCAGATTTTTATTTGATTTTAGGGTTTGAGGCTACCCATGTTCATATTAAATTTCAATTTAATTATAGTCGTCGGATGATCTTAGGGTTAATCAAAACCGCTCAGTCAGGATAGGGTGACACCTCAGCCCTAATGACTCAGCAAGGAGTCAGAAAGGACTCAGCAATGAGTCACAATATGGATCAGATTGCACCAGAAAACTGTGCAGGCTTTCTGCTCGGCCTGGGCGCACTTGGCAGGTGCGCCAGTGCCATTTTTGTACTGGCGCACTTCCCATGTGCGCTGGTGCATTTTTTCTGATTCTTTCACCTAACTTCGTTCGTCCATATCTCCTTCATCTAGTATCCGTTTTACGCAAACTTAGACTCTATCTCAACCAGAATTCGGAGACGAACACAATGGCGCAACCCGTTTCCCTCAATACTCACGTCTGAGATTAATTATTCTTGAATTTAGTTAATTCGATTATTCAAAAATTTGGCGTGTTATATAAACAGTTTATGCCATTGCCTTCATTTCGGAATTCTGCTTGAGATAGAGTCCGAGTTTGTGTAAAACGGATACAGTATGAAGAAGTTATGGAGGTTAAAAGATTTCAATTTAAACCAGGATTAAAATAATAATTAAAATCAAATTTGAAATTCAAATTAGAAAGAAAAGGGATGGGAATAGTTGTCGACCCCCTATAGGGGAGTCGACATAGGTGTCGACCCCTCTATAGGGGTGTTGACATAGGTGTCGACCCCCTGTAGGGTCGACCCCACCGGCCAGATCTGGGAAGTGACGAATTTTGGAGAATTAGGGCTTATGTGGCGTTCTCTGATTTGCCGAGTGATGTGTTTTTCTGATTTGGATGGTTTAGATGGAACCTAACCTAATCTAAAGGCCCTAATTCACCTAATACATCTATAAAAACACACATAGGCCTAACCGTAATTTCATTACACTAATTCATACGCCTTCTTGCTGCCTCAACCTAAACTAGTCTTTCTTCTACACTAAAGCAAATCTGAATTAGAGTATTCAAATTGGAAGAAAAGAATCAAATTCTACGACAATGGTTTAGCTAACAAATTCAGAAATCAGATTTAGATCTATTTTCTCTTCTATCACTACGAGTCTAAGTTACTTTCACATATAATAAAAGTAATTATGATAAGTTTGTGAATTGGACTTTATGAACATGCCTGTATGATGAATCCTATCGTGTTTGGTGAATTCTTATATTTTAGATTCATACCTAAAGTTCATGTTCCATATGCTAATTGGATCTATCTTATTGTTCTATGCCAGTTTATGTTCCAAATGCTAATTGGATCTATCTTATTGTCCTATGTCAGTTTATGTTCCATATGCCTAATTAGATATATTTTATTGTTCTATACCAGTTCATACTTCTTATGCTTATTTTTATGCCAGTTTTGATGTCATGTGTAATAACCCGGAAATCTAAGGCAAATTAAAAATTTTATTTTGGCAATTTTAGCGAATTTTGAATATTTAAAATGATTTATTTTAAATAATAATGATGAGAAATTTATTTTGAATAGGATTAGAACGTGTATATTTATTTGAATCGACGTTAGAGTATAAATATTTATTTTTAACTATAAAAGGAATTGAAAATGGCGCGGTAGTTTGAAATTTCGATTTCAAACTTCAAATGAATGCACAGGATTCAAAATAAACCGGATTTTAGCGAAACCAAAAATACTAGAATCTATTTGGAAATATCTTTCCAAGAATCCGAAAAATTGAAATTTCATAGCGGGTATAAAAAGTTATGCCCAGTTGAAATTTCAGAATAGTCGCTATGGAATTCTGGCCTTAAAAATGGAAATTCTGCAAACGACCTTCGTTTTCGATGAAACGGATCCGGGCGTCAAATTATTGCTAGATTCCAATTTGCATAATTTTCTGAATCAATATGTGAGTGTGGCGAAGTTAAACGCGTTTGACCAGTTCCAGTTGATTTTAATCGACTGGAAAATGGCCATTTTTCAAACGGTCTCAGAATTTGACGAAATTAGTTTTGTTAGGACCGTATCGTCAATACAAAGCTAGAAATAATTTTTCTGGTATTTTTAGAATCAGTATGTGGCCCCAGTAAATTGAAATGTGCATTCAAATTCAATATACATTGATTTATATTTTGAATTTGATGAAAACTGATCGTAACGATCGAATTGGCTTACGAAACATATCCTATCGTGTTCAGAATGGGGGCAATTGGTTAAAGATGACAGTCGTTGGGTCTCGATTGGAGTTCAAGTGGAAAGTCAACATTTTTAAATTAAAATAATATAAAATATATAATATATATATAAGGGCCTTACTCTCTAACCCAAGATTCCTCCCGTAACAGCCGTCGATTTCAAAAATAAAAGAAAAACCTGTTCCCTTTTCTTGAGCCCGTTGTCGCTCCATCAGGCAGCGCCCACTTTGCCGCCGCCTCTGGTGGCTGCTTCTCCCCCCGCGCCGCCTCACCACGGCCGTGAACCACCACTGCCCGCCCCCTCCTCTCTCTTCCTTCCTTCTTCATCTCCAAACCATCCAAACCCCTGAACCGCCGTGAACCGCCACTACCCCGCCACCAGGCCTCAGCCGCCAACCTCCCCGACCTCTCAGCAACCCCAAGCCAACCCTAGCCGCCCCTCTGGCTCACAATTGGCCCCCATCGCTCTTCCCTATCCAAATGCCCAAAACCCCTCAAAATCGACCACCGCGAAATCAAGCCCAAAGCCCTAAGTGCTGAACGATGGCGGAAAGGAACAACAGCGAGGTCAGAACGTGATAGGTATAAATGATTTAATTAATTCAGTTTTATTTATATATTTAGATAATTAGTAATGGGATTTTTATTATATTACATTGAAAAAAAGTTTGATTTTCATATGCTAAAAGGTTGAATTTTTATATATGAATTAACGAAATAAAAATATGATTTTTATATTATAGAGATAATAAAAATATGATTTTTATATTATAGATATAATAAAAATATGATTTTTATATTATAGAGGTAATAAAAATATGATCTTTATGCTTTGTTTAGTTAAAAATATAATCTTTTCTATATAAACATCGTTTTGAAAATATATATTAGCATGATAAAGAGGCGATTTATATGTATATGAAAGTGATATAAAAAAATGTGATTTTTATATTGAAAGTGAACAAATAAAAATGTGGTTTTTATTTTTAAAGATAGCGGTTTAAAAATATAATTTTTATCTATATAGTAGTGGAATAAAAATATAATTTTTATTATGAAGGCAAAGTAAAAATATGTGATTTTTATATATGTAGTGAATACGGGCAACGAAAGTGACAAAAGGCAAACACGGCAAAGATTACCTATATATGAAGAGTCGCAGCGAATTAGTTTAGCTAATCGGTGAGAACTTCTCACTTTTAATTTATTTTCTAGTTGAAATATATAGTAGGATGCAGACGGTGCTTAGCAACACTCGACACTCGTCGTCCACAGACCATGGATGACTTGTTTGTTTGTTTGATGTGTTGTGAAATTTTATTGTGTGACATGGAATGAATAAATATTTTATAGTTAAAAATATCATTTTTAACGTGTATATAAAATAAATATTTATAAACAAATCGGACGATTTGTTTTTGTACACCCATTTGACTAATATTGATTGGGATGATAAACTTTACACATCGCCCAACCGCACAAATAAAAATCTATGTTTGTTGATTTGAAACTCCACACGGGTATTGGGATGATAATTGACGTACATTAATCCCGATTGTTTAGTTGTTTGTCTATCGATGGGTTGACAGACTGTGTAATCATTAATTATTTATATTTAATGCTTATGCAGTTATGTGGTGCACTCTGGATGATGGTTGATGATTTATCGTTGCTATTATATACATGTGTTGCAGAAAATCCATATAGTTAACATTATATGGTAATTGATTGGGCCTCATTCCAATTTGGAAAATAAGGAATATTATAAAAGAAAATTCATGTGTTGAATAGAATAAAAATTCATGTGTTGAATAGAATAAAAAATATTCATGTGTTGAATAAAAATAAATATTCATATGTTGAATAAAAATATATATTCATGTGTTGAATAAAATATATATTCATGTGTTAGATAAAAAAATAAATTCATGTGCTGAATAAAATATATATTCATGTGTTGAATACAAATATAAATTCATGTGTTGAAGAAAATATTCATTTGTTGAATAGAATAACGAAGTTATTGAAAGATATAAAGCCATGTTGATTATATTTGCGCCATTTTGACGCGAATGATATTTATATCGATTATATTCGTTTTTAAAATGAATATAGAAAAGGAAGTAATTTCAAAATATAATATTTTGAAAATATTATCATATATATATATATATCGATGATATGGAATATTCAATTTTGATTTGAAATTGAATATGAAGTTGAAATCGTTTTGAAAACGAATTTAAAACAATTTATAAAATATATTTTAAATGGAAATCGACGAAGTATATATTATATATATTATATATATATAATATAATGGTCTGAATAGAATGCGCATCGCTGCGGCAGTTCACGAATTTCGACCATTGACTTCGAACGGATATTACGGGAGATCTGACCGTCGGATTCTCCTAAAACCGGAACCGTTGGGTTCGTATCGAAAAGAGCTTTCTATCTAATATTAGAGATTTGAAATCTAACAGTTGGATTTGGAATTATGTAGAAATCAAATTTGGAAAAGGTCGCTGTAAGTGCAGTTCGATGGCCGTTGATGGAAATCGACTGTACGAGCCTTGATGAAATTATTAGAAATAGTAATAATTAGTGTAAAATCATAAGAAATGATTTGGGAAGAATTGGGATGAAAAATTCCAAATTTGAAAAGATAAAAATATATTTTTATCGAAATGAACTAGTTTTAAACATGAATTATAATCCCATTTATTTTTAAAATAAATAAGGTGGATTTGAAATGGTTTTGAAAATAACCAGAATTTCCAGTATATAAAGTGGAAATGGATTTGAAACGAAATTGTCTTTGGAATATTTCGATGTTGGATTTCGTGATTAAGCAGATATTGTTATGGAAATTTGAAAGATATATTTACATCGTTATTTCCAATACGATATTTTTTGGTCGTAGAATTTGATATTGAATATAAGCCGATATATTTTCTATTTAGAGCCTTGTATTTAATATCAAATGGGATTTGGGTTTGTCGTGAATGGTGTCTTCATTAACACTGTTCTTAGACCCAACGGAGTTAAGAAAATCAGAAACTAACTGGAGATTAGTTAAGTTGAATGGATTCCTGGGTATTGATCTGATGTTGGTTTCGGCCTTCGGGGTTATTACTTAGGGAATTGTTCACTTGCTAATTTACGGTTAAAGGCGCATGGAATAGAATGTGATTTTGGGTTTATCGTGAACCGTGTTTTAAATGACATTGGTTCTTTAACCCAGTTAAAGAAGGGATATGATTTCCCAAGTTATATAATCATTGATAGTGACTATTGGGAAGATTATAACCAAGTGGAATTTTAATGAATCTTTAATTAGATTGAAATGATCGAGAATGGAGTATCACCAGTTTTGCTCCAGGCGATAGTTAAATCTTTAATTAGATTTGAACGTGAAATGGTAATTGAATTTACCGATAACACTGTGGTGTTAGATATGAAGTATTACCAATTTTACTTCATAGGATGAATAGGTTGGGATTGGGAAATTAAAACAAATGATTACCGCGGTAAGGTTCGTTAATCCCGAATAGTTTGGATAAACCATAATTTGGTTTGAATTGATATTCAAAGGAAGATTAAAGAATAAATTTAAAGAATTTATCTTTGATAAAATTAATGGGAACCTTTCACAAAGTAGGAGAATATTTGAATAAAAGAATATTCTGAATTAGAATGAGGCGTATGTTGTGTTTGTGTAACACTTGTTTATTATATACGCGAGTTATTCAGAAAGACCGGGTTTATCCCATTCTGAATAACTGATTCGACGATGTGTCGAGGGTGAAGACGGTGGTCGAAGACTGGAGGTCTTCACATCGTTTGGATAATTACTGATTATCTTGATTGGACTGTACACCCAAGAGGAGGGAATCAGTTAGTGATCGTCCAGACGTACTTGGAGATCGATGAATATGCGAGGTACAATGTGCCTCCGGTTTCGTTCAGACCTAGAACGAACTTGTAAATGGACTATGTGTCTGACATTGGATTTTATTCTATGTGATTGATTTCTATTAAATATATATCTATTTGGCGGCGTAGAATTTATTCTCTTGCTTAACGCCCTTCTCTGAGATGTACGAGCTCAGAGGTTATATATTGATGGATATCAATCGCATGGAGTGAATTTCCTGTATGGCATGCCTAAGTGGCAAACGATCAAGGCTTTTGTTTGAAAGAAGATTCTTGTGGTTGATGATCAAAGCACGACCTGTGTGGCATAGCTTTGTGTATGGCGTTAATTCGCGAGCCTCACACCCCGGTGTGAACCAGAAACGGGAGAAGGATCCAAGGAGAACATGCGTCTCTTTCTAGTTAGAGGTGGTGTCAGTGACCTACCAGCCCTGACATTTATATTTTTTTTTCACCTGTGTGGTTGTGGGAATGCGAGGCGCCTCGGATATGGAGTCATTTGGCTCATTTACGCCCCATAGGGCGGGGAGACGTAGTGTTCAGGGTTTTATTTAATCCACATCGAGTGGACCGGCCCTGTGGCTCCTAAGGGACAATGCGTTCTATTCCTGAGACTCAGGCTAGACAGTCTCGAATCGGTAGAGGATGATCCCTGACCTCGGTTCACAGACGGAGATCCAATTTCCAATATGTTAAAATTGCGGTTTTGATTGTAAACCTATATATGGCAACATAGTGGTATAGGGCACTTGTGCCGTCTATGATTAATACTTATGATTGAAATTGTTTTGACACTATACACTTATAGTAATAATAAAACATGAAATTTCACGTACCGAGCATTCTTGGCTATTATAAGGTAAAAATCCTATCCTTTGGCTTGCGTTGCATTGTGTGATGGGACCTGGGTCTTATAATAACATCATTGTTCTTTATTTAGCATTGCGCTGTTGTTTTATGCACTAGTATTCTTGGGAGGAAACCCGTTCCGTGTTATATGGCGTGGTCCCTTGATTTACTTAACTTTAAAATAAAGATTAATAACTGTTTTAGTTCTCACACCAGTCACATGACTGACCTGGAGTTTATTGTTTTAACCTAAACTCTGGGTGCCCCTATTTTCCACACGGGCAGCTAGTAGTTTTGGTTTTGCAGATTTATATTGACAGGATCCTTGTTTACAGCTGGAACGATGCTCGGAAAGCTCTGTATCTATGTATTTCTTTCAGTTGTGCTTTGTATTATTTTTCCGTTGCTATGTATTTAAATGTAATTTAAATCTGTGATATTGTTTGTGTAATGTTTATTCATACTCTATATATTCTTGTATTCTGATGGAATTGTTGTAATATACAATGAAATGTTCTTCTGTTTGCGTTCCGATTCGTCTTGTCCTCAATTCAATCCGGGCCTTCCTTACCGGGGAAGTTCGGGTCGTTTCATTTTGGTATCAGAGCTTTGGTTTACAGAGCTCGAGAACAAGACACGTTGGAACCAAACGAAAGAATTCATCAGAGATTGGATTAGTGATATCCAATAAGAATGACTCGTTAGAGATAGGATCAGTAGTATCCTAGAACGAGTGTAAAGAGTATATTTTTAAAATGAAAACAAATTTTTTTTTTTGAAAATTTAAAACTTATTCAATGTATTTGAATATTTATTTGTACTGATTTGGACAATCCAATATATAAAGATTTGGCGTATACGTCTGATCCGTGTGTATTTGAAGTTTTAATATACTGGATGGATACAGAATTACACTCTAGTCGCCCAGGGGTGATTCTGATGATTGATATATCATCATCAGAATTTATATTCAAGTGCCGAAAGTGGGATATCTATATATTTCCAATTGACTGGTGTGAGAACCAAAATATAGTTAGAATATATTGTTGTGACTTGGCATCAGAAATATGATTTTCTGTATATGTATCAGAATTATGTGATTGAAATGATAATCAACTATTTGATTGATGACTGTGTTGGTTGATTATTGGTTGATTAATTAAATTTTGAACCTTTAGTCAAATTGAACCAAATAGTCGATTGTATTGAAAATTTATCGCATTTGCACGCATGTACATGTACTTACATAGAACAGGTCATTGCAAGGAGGCATATAAATATAAACTTGTACCTTTTTGTCGGCATATCATTATATCCTTTGCACCTGCTATCAATTTAGCATATACCAAAGTCCTTCCGGTCAACTCCAATCACTTTTATCTCAATACAACCGTTCGCTTTTAACTAAGCCAAATTCCATTTTCAATTCAATCATTTGGTTTTATCCGAGCCAAACTTCATTTCAAATTCAAGTATTATCCTTGATTCCAAATTCCTATCAACCCAACTTACTTGATATCATTCTAATCCAATTCAGTTACCACTTAATTGGCTTTATTTTTAATTCCAATTTGCTTTCACAAATTTCTATATAATCTGGTTTTTAATTCGAACAATCTCTTCCTGGGAATTTTAATCAGCTTTGCTTTTCAAAATCAAATATCTCTTTTTTGAAATTCAACACAACTTGTTTTTTCCCAAAACAAATTCAAAACAGTATCTCTGGTAGTAATCCATCACTTACAAACTCGAAAATGAACACTGATGATGTGGCCAGCATCATCAGGGTTATTTTCCAGCTACTGAAGTGAGTTCAATACCATATCACTTTTCAAAATCATTTATAAACACTTCTATTTTGAAATCAGTTCAAAATATCCTTCACAATGTTTGTAAATAATTTAAAATCTCCTAGGATTTTAAAATTCTCTTATACTTAATCCAAGTCCATTACAAACACTTATTCAAATTTCAGGGTTTTAATTTCAACTCTGATTTTAATTTCAGATTTAATTCAATTCATTATACTTATCTGAATTCTGATTGGTTATTTACATAACCCTTTTACTTTTATAATCTTACTCGATTATAATAACAACCAATATATCCAATATATTATATCCATTTCAATATCAATTTTTTTGATATCAAAATATAAATTTGGTAAAATTATTTCATTTACCTCTTTTCAAAACATACCATGTTACTTCATCGTATTCAAGTGTTTAGTAACTCCTACCGATACATTGGATCGAACTAATCGACCAGAAATTCATAAGCCACTCAATCAATAAATCTCCATAATATAAATCCATTTTATATTGAATAACAAATACGCTCTCGTATATATACACTCAAACTCAATTTAGGGTATTACTAACCCTATCTCTACCAAGTCACGCAACAGAGCCAAGGTAATACTTAACCTTAAGTTCTGATACCAACTGTAACGGCCCAAAAATTAGCGACCTTGATTATCCGATATACAACACATATCAAACATCAAGAGTCGAAAATACCGGATGGTTAATGAAAGAAATTAGAGGGTGAGGAAAGAAAAGATAGAAACTTAGAATAGAAGAAGAAGAAGAAGAACATACAACATCAGAGTAAACATGAATCTCACAACGAAACGAATAAATATGTTTCATAACATAACTTTGAAATACAAATCTGTACTTGAATATACATATCATTTCCAAAGTACAACACTTACAACATAGCGGAAATAAACAATAGCTATATGATCCTGAAGCCTCCTGCTCTAGCTCTTCAAGTATCTGTAAATTCTGACTACTTGACTGCCCGTACAAAATTGGGGCACCCAAGAGTTTAGGGAAAACAAAACAAAATAAACTCTGGGTCAGTCATGGGACTGGTATGAGTAAAACAGTTTAAAACAGTTTGAGCCATTAAACGATATCTCATAAGACCACGCCGTATAACGGAACGGGTTTTTCCTTTATGAGAATCCAAAACATCTTTATATCAAAAACCTTTTGATATAATAATAATGTCTATCAACCACAATATAATAATCATCTAGCAGAAACGCTTTCATCTCACTTTCTACATATATAGTATACAATCAAAACCACATGCAAGTATTGGGTAATGGATTTCCAACTATGACAAGGTATGGAACCACCTTTTGCTAGTGTACCTCTAGAGAGGAATACACCGGGTTCAACAAGAACATCTTGCAACCTGGCCACACATGACCAACCACTCATTTCGCTTGAGTGTATCGAATGTATATCACCAACGGTTGGGATCAGCAACCGTTTACCGAATGGGACATCATCGATAATAGATTTTTAGAAGTAAATGAAACTCTAGATCAGGTGATTATACACCCTAATAGGTGCAACTTACATAGCCATGCTGCCTGCCCGATTTCTGTCATTTCTCGGTTGTGAGGCTAGAGGCCACGCTTATTTCTGACAGATCACACGTTTATTCACTTTGAATGTCACATCATCATACCCGCCAAATCACAAATTGATTTCCCTAAAAATACCACGGGTATACAGCTAAGAGAAACGAATTCCTCCGCCACCAAACGTAAATATGTTTGAAGAGATCAACTTATGCGATCTATTAAATATACTCTGTTAGACATTCTTCCATATCGGTCGTCCTGGGACTGGACAAACCGAAGGCACTATTCAATACAACCATCTTAGGCAACCTTTACCTAAGATTTATACAACAGCCCTTGCACTTTACTCCGTCTTCAATTTTCTTTGGCATATATGATTCGCAATGCTTATGCCAATATAGAGTGGTTCTTCGGATAATAATCCAACCGGTCTCTCCATATTAATAACGTTAAAATGGTCAAAAACTTTGATAGTCGATGAGTTAACTATTAAAGAAAAACACGTGTGCAAACAACGATCTTATTCCTAGATGGAAATTCTATCGATCAATCATCATTCAACATTTAACCCTTTTTAAATTAATTTACTTATCTCCTGTTTCCATATATTCAACATTTCTTATTTTCTAATTTTAGAAAATATACGTTATTAACAATGGAAAACATTTCCATTTCCTATTTCCTATATTAGAAAACATTTCTGGTTTCTTATTTGGGAACATTTCCAAAGTTCCTTCATTGGATTTAAACAGATGTTTAAATAAAACATCGCTATGCCAACTCAAACCATTTACTAAATTCACTTAACCATCATTCACTATCAAACCTTACCATTCCTTAGTTAAGAAGGAAGTCAATCAAGTTGGGCTATAATTACCTCTCAGACCTTAACTGAACAATGTTTTAACTTCAGAATAGATAAAGTTTATCTTTTAAACCTTTAACAAACTTCCTTACGTAACTCTCTTTCGAATAATCTCTATTCGATAACTCCTCCCTTCGAATAACTATATTCGATAATCTCTCTTACGAATAACTAGATTCGAAAACCTTCCTTCGAATAAACTATATTCGATTAACTCTATTAAATTAACTCTATTCAATTAAGTCTTATTGGATTAACTCTTTTGTTTTAACTCTAACCAATTAACTCTATTTGATTAACTCTTCTTGATTAACTCTTCTTGATTAACTCTTTTCACTTAACTCCTTTCGAATAAACTATATTCGATAACTCGTTTAATTCTGTTCGAATAAACTATATTTGATTTACTCCTTTAATTCTATTCGAATAAACTATATTCGATTAACTCCTTTCGAATAACCAATATTCGATTAACTCACTACGAATAACTTATATTCGATAATCTTTCTTTCAAATAAATGATATTCGAAAATCTCTCTTTTCGGATAACTATATTCGATTAATCTCTCTTCGAATAAACTATATTCGATTACTCCTTTCAACTCTATTCGAATAATTATTATTCGACTAACTCTTATTTGATTAACTATATTCAATTTTCTCTAACTCGATTAACTTTAATCGATTAACTCTAATTCGATTAACTCTAATAGTTTAACTCTTTTCGGTTAACTCTAACTGATTAACCCTAACTGATTAACTCTAACTGATTTACTCTGACCGATTAACTCTAACTCTAATTGATTAACTATATTCGAATAACTAATATTCGATTAACTCCTTTCGAATAACTAATATTCGATTAACTCCTTTAGAATAACTAATATTCTATTACTCCTTTTGAATAACTAATACTCAATAACTCTTCTCGAATTAACTATATTCGATTACTCTTCTCGAATAAACTATATTCAATTACTCTTCTCGATTAAAGTATATTTGATTACTCTTCTCGAATAAGCTATATTCGATTACTCTTCTCTCGAATAAACTATATTCAATAACTCTACTTCGAATAAATTATATTCGATAACTCTTCTTCGAATAAATTATATTCGATAACTCTTCTTCGAATAACTAGATTCGATAACTCCTTTAATTCTATTCGAATAAACTATATTCGATTAACTCCTTTTAACTATCTCTAATCGGTTAACTCTATCTAATTACTCTATTGGTTAACTCTAACTCTAACTGATCAACACTAACTGGTCAACCCTAATTGATTAACTCTAACTAATTAACTATAAATGATTAACTCTAACTGATTAACTCTAACTGGTTAACTCTAACTGATTAACTCTAACTGATTAACTCTAACTGATTAACTCTAACTGATTAACTCTAACTGGTTAACTCTTACTCTAATCGATTAACTCTAATCGAATAACTAATATTCGATTAACTCATTTCGATTAACTCTTTCGGATTAACTCCTTTGATTTATTCCTTTGAATTATTTCCTTTGATTAATTCCTTTAAATTAACTCCTTTGATTAATTCCTTTGAATTATCTCTTTTGATTAATTCCTTTGAATTAACTCCTTTTCTGTTTGTTTACTTAACAAATAACTATTCCCTTTTCAATTCTATTTATTTAACAAATATTTATTTTATCTTTTCTATTTATTTAACAAATAAATATTTCTTTTATAACATTCTATTTATTTCCTATAAATAAATATTTCCATTTAATCTATTTGTAAATGTTTTACAAATATTCCCTTTTAAATTCTATTTGTAAATGTTTTACAAATATTCCTTTTTTCTATTTTATTTGTAAATGTTTTACAAATATTTATTTTTTCTATTTGTTTTTGCAAATATCTTCCTTTGTATTTGTTTTACAAATATATTTCCTTATATTTGTTTTACAAATAATTTCCTTTATATTTGTTTTACAAATATATTTCCTATTTAACTCTTTTGATTTTATAAATATTTTCTTTATTAAATTCCTTTATATAAAATCCCTTGATTTTATAAATATTCTATTCTAATACACAGTTTGAAATTTCCCTTTTCTATTCCAATATTTCTTTTGGTATTCAACAGTACCAAATAACAGGACCAGTGTCATTATAATCAATCACAGATTATACATCAAATCATATATTACAATATATCAAAAACAGTAAAATAAATGTTGAGGAATCCAGTTGGATCCCTCCGACCTGTCTCCCTGCATCCACATATGTTAAACAATATAATAACATCGATTTTACTTCAGTATGAAATATTCTGATAAACAGAATCGATATTTGATTAATGATTTATATATATATATCGCTATATATAATTTCAACCAATACACAAGCAATTCAACCAATAAACAAGCAATTCAACCAAACAGTTAACACACATCAATCAACCGATAATTATCAGTTCTAAATATACATTAGAAAAATATAACTGTTCAGAGTTGGTGAGTTTTACTCACATTGGACGATCATCGTTAATAACGATAACCATCGCTTGATTCAGACGGACAATTTATTTTGCTATAAATTGTAATGGACTCCAATCCACCTCCAGTCAGTTCCATCGTGTGGTGTCCGTCCATACGATCCCAACGGATTAGACCATTCAGAATTCTGACAATGTACGGAATAGTTAAGATATTACGAAGTTAATGTACAATTAAATTAAATAAACTTGAAATTTCCATTTCATTGGGCCTAATCCTTATAATTTCTTGGCCCACCAACACTTTAAACCCGTTGGTCTGTCTTTCTTCCTCCCCTGAACCATCGAACTTGCTGAAATCACTTCCCCATTCACACAAGTTCAAGCACCAAGAACTCACCCAATACTATACGAAACTCAAATCTATAACCTCCGACGAACTCCTCTCACCGACGTCCTTCCTCCGGCCACCCTGAACACGGGTTCGAACTCACCAAAACAATAGCGTCATTCATTATTGCTACAGTGACAACGTCACTTTTGTTTTCAGTAAACGCCCAAAAATTCACAACCGATCCCATTCTTCTTACTGAATCCTAAAACAAGAGCCAAGATTCCCATCGATGCTTCCATCTCAAGGATTTTCCAACCCTAGTTCACACATGCCGTTCGTTGTACATTCTGCACCATAGAAACTGATGTCGAACCAAGCAAAAGCAGCATAGAGCTGAAGAGATCCTCAATACGAATTCGAGTACACAAAGATTGGGATTTTTAAGAATTGATTTGATTTTTCTTTTGATTTTCTATGAAGAAAGTGGCGGCTTGTGAAATTGATTTTATAGGGGGTCATACTCTTTTGTGCGGCTGAAAAAGGGGATAGGTGGCCTTCATTTTGACCAAGTATATGAATTAGGATATTTTATTTTATTTATTTTATATCTGTTTCTGCACTCTAAAAATCCGTGTGATCACACACGATACACAGAAATCACCAAACTGGACATACTGCTAGAGTTCGACATTACGGACCCAACGAAATTGGTTTCGTCGAATTCCGACTTCGTATGCTCACACAACGTTCTTTTAACTGTTAATATATTGACTGTTTTTCACTCTAGAAATCCGTACGGCCACATACTGATTTCAAAAATCACGAAACTTGACATCTAACAATAATTTAATATTGCGGATCCAACAAAATTAGTTTCGTCGAATTCCGACCACGTTTGCAAAAGTGGCTATTTTTAAAGCTCTAAATAACCTATTTAAATATATAAATATATTTAAATATAATTGAATTAAATATTTAAATTTAGATATTATCGCATATATCCACAGTGGAATACCATACAGCTCCCATTGGATTTATAATTCTATACTTCAAAATTCCCAATTATATCAATATTCGATTTATAATGAAATTCCTTTTTAAAATTTAAATAATTCCTTTATAAATTATAAAGGAATTCCACTGCGACTTTTATAAAAATTTGATTTGGATGTAAATCAAAATCTACACGACGAAATCCAGATTTTTCTCTTCCATCAGAAAGATATACTTCACCAGCTCCTAACATTTCTTGTTTCATAGAAATCCGACTTAAAACGGATCCTGTATTTCCAGTTGAAGTTCAAATCGCCAAATCGCGAACTGCCACGCCATTTCGAGCTCGATTTTAATTATAACATAATTTCTACCTTCAACTGACGATTTCAAATATATTCGTCAATATAATTCAATATAAACTGAATTATATATTTTAAATTGTCCAATTCACACCATATCATGGATTCTGTTATTTCCGATTATTCCAGAAGTATATTATTTTCTATTATTTATATTAATTAAATATAAATATTATTTAATTCCAGTTATTGATATCGTTAAATCGATAATTAATAATTAAATAAATAAATTATTTGACTGCCAAAAATGCGGGTCATTACATTAGATGTAGGGCTGCTATGGTTGAGGAGAAGAATGCTCTTGAATATAATGAAACACAGAATTTAGTTCGGGTACGTGAAAATAAGAGACCTATTTGGTGTACGTGGGTACTCATAGTAAAAGAAAATTCTGATGGTTCAATTGCTAGATTGAAGGCAAATTTAGTTGCAAAAAGGATATGCACAAATTTATGGAGTAGATTATTTTGAAACTTTTTCTGTTGTAGTCAAGATAACTTCTATTCGGATGTTTATCTCATTAGCAGCAACATATAACTGAAAACTACATCAGCTTAACATAAAGAATGCATTTCTTCATCATGATTTATAAGAAGAAGTTTACATGGTTCAGCACCTTGGATTCATTGCACAAGGAAAGAGTGGTCTAGTGTGCAATTTGAAGAAGACGTTGTATGGATTAAAACAGTGTCCTAGAGCTTGGTTTGTAAAGTTCAGTAATGCAATGGAAATCTTTGGAATGGTAAAGAATTGATGTGATCATTCAGTGTTCTATAAGAATACTAAATCTAGTATAAATCTACTTATGGTTCATGTTGATGACATTGTAATAACTGGCAATGATGAAAAAGGTATTTCATCCCTTAAAACCTTTATTTACAACTAGTTTCACACTAAAGATTTAGAATACTTGAAGTATTTCCTAGGTGTGGAAATTAAAAGAGATAATGGTAGTATTGTTGTGTCTCAACGAAATTACGTTCTTGATTTGCAAGGAGAGACTATAAATTTAGGTGTTAATCCTAGCATTATTCATATTCCATAATACTGTAACATTGTAGAAAATGTGAAGTTGTTTAAAGATCCATAGAAATATAGGAGATTGGAAGGAAAATTGAACTACTAACAAGTACATGACCTGACATTGCTTTTTTGTCATTGTTGTAAGCCAGTTTATGACATCTCCTACTGTGTATCACTGGGGCATACTGAAACATATTTTGAGTGATCTTAAGGGAACTGTTGGGCAAGGAATTGAGTGCAAGAATCATGAACATGCAAGAGTTGAATGTTTCTGTGATGTTTGTTGGGAAGGAACAAAGTTGGATAGGAAATCTATGTCTGGGTTTTGTGTATTTCTAGGAGGAAATTTGATTTCATGGAAAAACAGGAAATAAAATGTTGTTCTTAGATCGAGAGTTGAATCCAAATATAGAGTTATAGCTAAGACCTCTGTGAAGTGATGTGGGTGGAACATCTTATGTTGGACGTTGGGATAAATATTATTGTACAATAACTCTCTATTGTGACAATCAAGCTGCAATGCATATTGCATCTAATGCAGTGTTTCATGAGAGAACGAAGCATATTGAAGTGGATTGTCACTTCATTAAGGAGAAGGTTCAACAAGGACTAGTTTTAACAAAGCATGTCAAGACTGAGGAGCAGATGGTTGATATATTTATGAAAGCACTGGATGGTGCTAGAATCAAGTATTTGTAAAGAAAGTTAGGCATAATGAATTTCTGTGCACCAACTTCAGGGGGGTTGCTGTAAGTAAAAGTTGTACATATGTAAAGATATAGTGTCATGTTTGGTGTAAATTTTCTATCGACATCATGATCTTGATGTCGACACCAAAGACAAGAAGACGATACTGAAGACAGTACCAAAAAGATAATACAAGAAGAGGATACCGTAGCCGAAGACGAAACCGAAGCTGATACTAAGGAGATAGTACAAGAAGTCGTTAATGAAGTAATGAAGCCGATAATGAAGTAATGAAGCCAATACTAAAACCAAGGAAACAATACAAGAAGCCGATACCAAGAAGTAATGAAGTAGATGCTGGGAGGCGATACCAAGAAAAAATGCAAGTGGCATAGATGTAATATTGTTTTCCATTTATTCCTTGTATAAATAGTAGTGTACTGCTGATTTGATAATTAATGAGAAAGTTTTATCTTCTCTTATCCATATAACTTCTTCTCTATTTATAACAAAGGATTGACTTATGCGTAAAATTCCTATCTCGGTATATCGCGATAACATTATCTTTGGGAAGTACTACCTTGGGCATGATAACTAATCTTTGTGCATAAAACTTTACAAGGTTAGGTAAGAATTACTTGCCTTGTCAGGTACATGGTTTTCTGTTCTTGTTCTCTCATGCTCGATATTGATGTGGTGACTTGATTTTCAATTAGTTGCCTTAATATATACTTGTTATCTTATCTTATTTCAACTGTAAGTTATTTTGTACTCTGATTGTGCTTATCTCATTATTTACAGGTACCATATTTATACTCTCTGTTCTTGAATGTGTTTGAGTTTCGATTTTTATCGAAATTCGGGTTCAGAAAAGTATGGGGCGTTACAAAAATGTCGTTTTGCTTTTTATATAAGGAAATTCATTTTCTTCTTTTGAAAATTAATTAAATCCTTAGCCTTAGAAAGAAAGTCTCACCCAGCGGTCCACAATCACCAATGCCAATCGTAGAAAAATCAGGTTTCGACCTTAATTGCAAAATTGTCTATTTAGATCATCTTGGAATGAAGCAGATTGGCATATATTTGGGTTTGAATGTCAGTTTCTGAATTTGGGGATTTTGAGAACTCCAACGATTGAATTTATGGCAAAGTTATCAACTAAGAAATTGTACGGAAGATTGAGTTTGACATGTTATGATAGTTTGGTAATTGGAGTTGTAGAGAAGATTAAGTTTGACATGTTATGATAGTTTGGTAATTGGAGTTGGTCTCTGGTAGCAAGAATCAGGCGCATAATTATTGTTACATTTTGGGTTGTCTAAGGCGGAGGAGTCCATTTTAGGAGGAGATAGTGGTATCATTGAGGTCAGTTGAGAAAGATGCGTCGGTGGGAGGTGTCGTGCAGTGCTTTGATGGTTGGAGGCATTGGCAGCAAATAGATGAAGGAGGCGATTGAGTGTGTGTCGAGTTTCTTCGTTTGGCTTGAAGCAACTTGCATGAGAGCATGTAAAATTTAGTTTAATTTAACTAAGGTTAGTTAACTTAGATAATGAACGTAACTAACAATATAATTAAATTATTTAATTCATGGATATTGTTACTAGAATAACATATTCATTTTAGATCCAAATAGAGCACAATCCGTTTCTTAGACTTGTATTGATGATATTTATGAAGACGAACAGATTCAGATGAATTTGGAGCTCGTAAAATTTTCATATAATTTTGAGCGTTTTTTTGGAATTTAATGAAATTTAAAAGTGAAAGCGAGAACTAAAACAATGGTGAGTAAAACTCACATATTGGATTTATCCATATTGTACAAAATATATTAAGTTATTGATTGTCAAATTTTATAGTTATTTGGTTTGGTTAAATTTTATCATACTATTGATTGCGTGTTTGAAATGTTAAATTGGTTTATTGTTAAATTTAATCTTGGACCACAATATAGCATAATCAAATGCTATTAGTTTGTTTGAATCTGATTTAGGACCATGATATAAGATCTTGAATTGCAACTAGAAATTGCTTGAGTTTATTTGTAATCAAATTTGTTTTGAATGTTTGATCATGTGTGAATTGTTGGATAATGTAGGTTTACTTACTTGTCTATTTTTATCATAGTTAAATGAAATATATGTTGGTGTTTACTATTTTGGTCGAATAAACGTTGTTTAGTGAATTGGATGAATTCATTTGCAATGAATTAGGTTTATCAAAGCAAATCCCCTTCTGTTATATATTTATTAACAGTGTCAGTATTACTATTGATAAGTATGAAACTGGTTGTAGGCTGCTCGTTATTGATTTATTTATATCTATGTTGCTCATGTAAATACCTGTGATATATTGAGACGTGCATTGAACGGATGGTACCTTATTTAAGTATCAGTGTGATCACTAAGCCCTATTGAATCTATGATTTTAAATTTACATGTTTTGGCTATAATTGCTTCTGGCTTCTCTGACATAGAGATGTAACCTTCGCGTAGCTGTCATCGCTAAGATCATTTGAAATAAATGTTTTCATATCATTATTTATTTATGATAATTTTAAAAGAAAAATCATTATTTAATGATATTTTAAAAATAAAATTAATTTATTTTATTGAACATGTTTTAAAGTTAATAATTATTTATTCAATGTATTTCCATTTATTATATAATAATGTTTGAAGAATAATTAATTATTACCAAATTTCCAAATGTAAAAGGTGTTTATGGTTATTTATTCAAAATTATTAAAGGGTTCAATTTTTTTTTTACATTGTTCAAAATTTTATTTATTTATATTATTATAAGGTTTTGGTAGTTGACTATGTTATTTTATAAATGTTTTGCATAGAGTCTTACCTTATTAACAATATCTCATAAAGAAGTTTTTTAAAACGTTCATTAAAGAAATTTTGTAAACAACGTTTTATAAAGGCAAATTATAAGTAATAGTTTTATTTAAGTATCATATATGAGGCTTATCAAACTGTATTTTGAATATTAAGGGGTATAATTCACTTAATATTTTAGAAGTAAGAAGTTTTTTCAAATTAGTTTGTGAATATACTTGTAATATTGAGATAAGTATACGACTATAGATTTCCAAGTGTCGAAATCATTATTTTTTGTGAATTTACCTAGGTCAGTGAGATAGATATATTAATACATTTTCTAAGCATTAAAAAATAATTGTTTTATGCATATACTTAGGTCAGTGTGATAAATATTGAAAGATATTAAGGATCATGAAATACAGATAATAAATATATAAATGCAGATGATAGTAGTAAAATAAAAAGATCACATGGCTAATTTTTATGCTGGTTCAGACTTCCCATCTTATTTCTAGTCCTAAACTTTCCTCTGGATTTTCACTAACTAGCACCCTCATTTAGCCCAGAGGAATATGAACCTGAGCAATCAAATATCTACAAAAATTTTCCAAGCTGCCGAACAGAACTTTGCTTGAGCAAAAGAACATGAATTCAGCATTTCCTAAATACTAGAACGGGGCTTCAAATACAAAATAGTTGTTTGTTTTGAATGTTTTTTTAACAGAATATGAATTTGTTAATTGCAGTACATTAATCCTATAATATTTTCCTCAAGTAAAAGTAGGGCTGTAAATTTTGTTCGAATGTCCAACGTTCGTTCGTGTCCGTGACCGAAATACGTCTGTTCGAGTCCGTCCGATTTTCATTTAGGACACGAGTTAAGACAACAAGATTTGTACGAGAAAAAATCATGTCCGGTCCGGGCTCGTCCGAATTCGTTTGAATTACTTGAAATTTGGCGTATAGTTGAGAGAAAATCTAGTAAAATGCACAAAATGTGATATACATATAGCCATGTCCGACCGAGTCCGGTCGTGTCCGTGTCCGTCCGATTTTATTTAGGACACGAATTAGGACAACAAAATTTGTTCGAGAAAAAATTTGGTCCGGTCCGTGTTCGGTCCGAATTTTTTTAGGACAGAAACTGAACACATCTCCGTCCGGTCCGGTTCGACCAATTTACACCCCTAAGTAAAAGGGAAGATACACGATGCTTTAGAATATTGAAATATATGCGTAATTGCTCAAAATAAACGCAGTGAAAGCAAATAACTCAGAGAATTCAAAAGTAAAAGAATATAATGGGAACTGAGTTTTTTTATCTTGATCTAGTATGTATTTACAGATATTTTACAGTTGCAACCTTCTATTATGATCAATAGAAATGGTGGCAACTCTTCTTGGAAGATAATTCTCTTCAATAGAGAGAAGTCTCACTGTAGGAAAATTAAATTTTTGATAGTATGACAATATTAAGCCAGCTGGATATATATTGTTAGTCGACCAAATTGTTAAAATGCAAGGCAAAATGAAAATAGCTCAAAAAACACTATGTTTTGTCGAACGGATATTATCAATACTTGACTAGATTAATGACTATTCGATTATTTCTAATATTTAGTCGACCGATATATGTTGTATTCAAAAATGTGTGCAGATGTGCATGCTTAGTCGAGTGGAAAAGTTGATTCATTCAATTGACCATGTATATTTCTAATTCCAGGTTTTTTTAAACTTTTAAAAACCAATGTTGTCAAATGTCGTGTGTGTGTAAACTACTTGAGGATCGATTTTAACATTTATATGATTGTACAAATACTTAATAACATAGGTTCAAATCGTACTTGAAGATTGAGCTTTGAGTCTTTTCTTTGTAGTTCATCAACGTAGTTTCATGAATATTGCTTTTTATTTCTGTTAGCTAGCTTTTGGACCAAGCCACCAAGATTCAAGCGCGAGTTCATAATGAAGCTTTACTTGTGGAAAGGCCTGGACCCAATCGCGATCGCCCCCTGCTAGCCCAATCCGACCCGCTCGTGTCAGCCTAGCCCGATCCGACCCGCTCGTGTCAGCCTGATGCGATCCGACTTGCTCGTGTCAACCAGATCCGATCCAACCCGATCCTCCTAGCTCGATCCGATCCCTCCATGAAAGCGCGACCAGATCCGAACCAGGAAACTAGATAAAAGCCATGACTAAGTCTTTCACGATCCGCAAACGTAGGATCCAGTGACACCTGTCCATAATGGCCATATTGACTCTTTCTTCCTCAAGCTACGAACCAGCCCAAGATCTTCGGGATTTATGCTATGTATGACCGCGATCCGCCTGCAGAAATCAGCTATAAATAGCCCAGAACTTGGCATTTTTCAGGATCTTTTTGGCAATTCTGAGTTCTGAATCCACCATTATAACACCTCCATTGTTAT
Organism: Allium sativum; assembly: GCA_030737875.1. Classification (NCBI taxonomy): domain Eukaryota; kingdom Viridiplantae; phylum Streptophyta; class Magnoliopsida; order Asparagales; family Amaryllidaceae; genus Allium; species Allium sativum. The sequence continues at coordinate 142,746,307 of CM060921.1, read as the reverse complement.
TATTCAGAGTTGTCTCGAAATTATTGAGTGAATCAACATTGTAAGAGTGAAGTTGAGGGATAAACCATCGATTGTACTCTGATTCCAAGTATAATCATAGATATAAAGTGGATGTAGGCTCGTTAACGCTGAAACACTATAAATCTTGTGTCTTTTCTGCTTTTCTAGCATTCTTTCTAATATTAATTCCTGTATAATTGAACAATTTGGGTGTTAGAGCCAATTTTGGATCTAACATTTTGGTGCTTTCGCTGAGAACAAAGTCTCAGTACATTGGATTGTTGCTCTACTGTTTGGATATTCAAATCCGAAGAAGACAGTCCAAAACTCAGCAGTTTCGACTTTTGAAGATTTCAGCGATACCCAGATATCATGGCTGGAAAGAAGTCTAAGGAATTACGAGCTTCGCAAGCGAACGAAGCTACGAATGAAGCGATCGAGGACGGTGTGCACGAGCAGGTCGAAGAGGAGCCATCGGATCGCGATGTTGTGGGGGTGATCCGGGCCGAAGAGGGTACCACGACCCGACCTGAAGGGGGCGCCACGATCCGGGTCTCTGAAGGTGTTATGACTCGATCCCAGGACAACATCACCATTCCCTCATCTAGTGGCCCCGCGATCCGATCTCAGGGAGCCACCACGAGCCATCGACACAAGGGTACCGCGATCCGAAACGATAATCAGACCACAACCTGACCCGGAAAGGAGGTTATGGCTCGCTCTTCTCGTGCTGGTACAACTGCTCGACCTGGCCCAAGTTCTTTACGTATAAGAGAGAATGTTGATGATCAATTCAACCCTTCTGCCCCAGTTACCGAAGGCAGGTTTCACCACCTCCAGCTCACGCTCAAAGGCAGGAGAGCTCGTTGCTGCGTCAAAGGCAGGAGAGCTCGTTGCTGCGTCAAAATATTACTACCTTAGGCAGAAGAATTGATGATATTCAAAGGCAGGTTTCACCACCTCCAGCTCACGCTTTCCCTCCGGAACATACATCGTCGTCTAAAGAGCCCCGAAGCAACCAACGATGGGCCCCGTTAGAAAGGCCCGAGAACATAGAATAACTTCGATTTGGGTCACTTCTGTCTCATGAAGAGGAGGCATTTAATCAGGGAACTAGTAACCGCAACTTAAATGAGCCTGTTCTACCACCAAGGAATGGCATGCCTCCCGCTCGTCGCGTGATCGACCGTGGCAACATGGGGCAAGAGAGTTCTGCTCAGGGCTCGGATTTTATAGCAGCACGTCAAAGAAACGCTGGAGGAGGACGTCGGGCAAGGAGTACTGATCCTGAATCTACCCTGACCCATGCAGAGGTTGAAGCAATGATTAGGCAAGTCATGGTAGATAGCCGTGGACAGAGGAATGAAGATTGGGGCATAGATCGCAGTCACACGCCTTTTACTAACGACATACTGGATGTTACATTCTCGAGGCGCTTCAATATGCCAACCATGAATCGCTATATGGGAAGGACTGACCCCATCCAGCATTTAATGCGGTACTCCTGGTCAATGAATACCGCTGCAGCTACAGACACGGTCAAATGTAAAGCACTCCCTATATTCTTGGAAGATGTGGTGTTATTGTGGTTCACCCGCCTGCCAGCACGGTCAATATCCAGCTTCAGGGAATTGAGTGAGAAATTTGTAAACCAAATCCATCTTCATGCCCAGAGGTCTAAGAATATGATCGGGCCATCCCACATTAAACAACGACCAGACGAAAGCCTGAGGTTGTATTTGGATCGTTTTAACTTGGTTGTCACAGAAGTCAAAGATCCGCATGAGCAAACTGTGTTAATGGCCTTGATCGATGGCGTCGATAAAGATACCGAGTTTGGAAGATATCTGGCTGGTAAACCACCCCGACCAGAGAAATATTTTATGAAAAAGCCAATATTCGCCTGCGTCAGGAGGAGATATATGCTAATCGAAAAAGAAAGGCTACTGATAAGGAAGATATCCAAAGCAACGTGGCCATCAAGCAAACGGGAGATAGCTCAAGAAAGGTTGAAGTTAGCATCGGGAATAAGAATCAAGACAGCGGTCGCCAATCAGGGAATAATAATAACAATAATCGGAAAAGAAATTGAGGAAATGACTCTCAGAGGAGATCCCGGTCCAGACCGTTTGAGAACTTCACACCGTTAAATGATATATTGGAGAACATCTTCCTGGATACATATAATGTCCTCCAGTATAAAAGGCCTCCTCCGAGAGATTCTATCGAGAAAGAGCGTGAAACTGGGAAATTCTGTCTTTTTCATCTGATTCACGGTCATTCCACAAACGAATGTCGTCACATGAAAGATGTGGTTGAAAGGCTGCTCCGAGAAGGGAAGCTTGATGAGTATAAAGTGACTCCCAGGGAAGGGGCAAGCCGTACAAGCCCCAAACCAAAGCCAACCTACTACTGAACCGACAGCTCAGCAAAAAGGAAAAAATATCGTTATTAATACCATAATTGGTGGGCTTCACCTAGCAAGGCACAGTTTCAGAGCTATGGATCAATACATAAATGCAGCTAAACAGCATTTCGAAGTGGAAGAGTGTAGTAACCCCGAGGACAGCGCTCCGATTAAGCAACAAAACACGATGTCCGATGATATCATATTTCGCGAATGAGAGAGTATTGGAGTACACTCCCCAACTGAAGATCCGTTGGTGATCACCGTCACCATCGGCCCAGCTATAGTTCATAAAGTCTTGGTAGATAACGGGATTTCGGTCAATATTTTGTTCAAGAAAACGTTCGACCAAATGAAACTCGAGCCGAAGGATTTAAAACCATGTGAAGGTTGGATACGTGGATTTAATGGGCCCTCGACCGCTCCAATAGGATACGTGGAATTATCAGTAACCCTTTGGGAAGGGGAACGCAAGAGATTGAGGATCCTCCCCTTCATGGTATTGGATATTGAATCGCCGTACAATGCCTTCTTGGGCCGACCGGCCCTAGCTAAATTCAGGGCCTGTATTGCACCCTGTTGCTTATTGCTAAAATTCCCCACGGACTCTAGTGTGGGTATTGTTAGAGGAGATCAAGTTGTTGCACGAGCGTGCTACATTGCAGAGTTAAAACTGCTCCGCAAAGGAAGAGATATAGAAGCGAAAGGTGGTTCCTCCCCTCTAAGGAGGGAATCGTCATAGCAACTAAAGGAAGTACCTTTGGGAGGGTCGCCCAGAGAGTTGCCGGAGGACATAGATCCCAGAGAGGATGAAGAGCCTCGGGGCAGAATGGCGACTCCCAATGAAGCAACTGTGGATGTACCAATCGATGATAGTGACCCAGAGAAGGTCCTGAAGATTGGATCCACGTTGGATCCCGTTCGAGCCAAGGAATTAACAAATTTTCTGAAGGCTAACTTGGATGTATTTTCCTAGATCCATGCAGACATGTGTGGGATATCTCCCTCGATTATGAGTCATTCGCTAAGCATTAACCCGAAACATCCTCCTGTCAAGCAGAAAAGGCAAATGTTGGGTCCAGAAAGGTCTGCCGCATTGAAAGAAGAAGTTGAGAAACTGAAGAGTAATGGATTTATTAAAGATTCGACATACCCTGACTGGATTTCAAATCTGGTTTTGGTAAAAAAGGCCAATGGAAAGTGGCGAACGCGTATCGATTTCTCTGATCTAAACAAGGCTTGTCCGAAGGATATCTTCCCGTTGCCTAGAATTGATCAATTAGTAGATTCAACTGCAGGTCATGAACTCATTTCCTTTATGGATGCCTATTCGGGGTATAATTAGATCCCCATGCATGTCCCAGACCTAGAGCATACCAGCTTCATTACAGATTTAGGATTATATTACTATGTGGTGATGCCTTTCGGTCTGAAAAATGCCGAAGCAACATATCAGCGACTGGTGAATAGGATGTTCTGCAACCAGATTTGGAAAACGATGGAGGTATACGTCGACGATATGTTGGTAAAGTCCAGATAGTCATTCGATTATACCAATGATTTGGCAGAGATGCTTCAAATTCCCCGAAAATATGGGATGAAATTGAATCCTTTGAAATGCTCGTTTGGCGTAGCATCTAGAAAATTCCTGGGGTTCATTGTAAGCTCGTGTGGAATCGAGATTAATCCAGACAAAATTACAGCAATCTGAAATATCCAAGAACCAAAGCAGATTAAAGATGTGCAAAGCCTTGCTGGAAGAGTGGCAGCGCTAAGCAGATTTATCTCAAAAGCTACAGATAAATGCATCCCGTTTTTCGAATTAATAAAGCAAGGCAAGCACAACTTTAAATGGACTTCTGATTGTATAGAAGCTTTCCAAAATCTGTTGAATCATCAGGAGAGACCCCCAGTACTGTCTAAGCCTGTGGATCACGAGGATTTATTCGTGTACCTGGCAGTGTCATCCCACGCGATCAGTTCGGCTTTGGTAAGGGAAGAGGATAAGGTGCAAAGACCGGTGTACTACGTGAGCAAGAAATTGACAGCCGCAGAACGAAATTACCCAAAGATTGAAAAGCTCGCGTACAGTTTGCTGATCGCATCTAGGAAGCTTCGTCACAACTTCCAAGCTATCCCATTACTATTTATACTGATCACCTGCTTAAGCAAGTCCTACAAAGGCCAGAAACATCGGGAAGATTGCTCAAATGGAACACTGAGCTGAGTCAATTCGACCTGAACTTCCAACCCCGGAGGACGATAAGAGGGCAGGCACTTGCAGACTTTATAGCGGAATTTACCATCCCAAAAGATGATACGGTAACCGAGGAAGATGATACGCCAAAGCTACTCCTTGACCCCAACGCCTGGAAACTATATACTGATGGAGCTAAAAATGATAGACGATCAGGTGCCAAAGTGGTTCTTGCCAGAGAAACGGATAATATATTATGCTCTTAGATTAGAGTTCCACGCGACCAATAATGATTCCGAGAATAAAGCTCTAATTGTCGGGTTGAAACTTGCAAAAGAACTAGGGATTACAAAGCTAGACATTTTCTGTGACTACAATTTGGTCGTGAACCAAGTTAATGAAAAATTTCAGGCTAAGAGTCCAAGGTTGGTATCATATCTGGAAAAAGTAAGAATGTTGCTGGGTGGTTTTGAGCACCATATTATATCTCACATTCCTCGAGCAGAGAATCAAAGAGCGGACAAGTTAGCATAGATGGCTAGTTCCGATATTCCAAAACATACGGAGCTAGTCCCGATTGAAGTATTACAGTTCCCCAGTATGGATCAGATGGAAGTTGATCCGGTACTGGAAATTGAACCTGAAAGGGAGTCATGGATGACCCCCCTGAAGAATTTCTTGATGAATGGAACGCTCCCAAGTAAGAAATGCGAGTGGCGCGCGGTTATACGGAAGGCTTCCCGATATGTGTTGCAAGGCGAAGTCCTGTACAGACAAGGTTTCTCGATGCCTCTCCTCCGGTGCATTGACCATGATGACATCAAGTGTGTGCTGAAGGAATTCCATGAAGGTGGGTGTGGCGACCACACAGGAGGACAAACATTGGCAAAGAAGATATTGCGATACAGCTATTTCTGGCCCACTATAAACAAGGATGCAGCCAAGCATGCACGACGTTGTGATGATTGCCAGAAGTTCTCCAAAATCCCTAGGGCGCTACCTAACCAGTTGAAGACAATAATAAGCCCGTGGCCTTTTGCTATGTGGGGAATTGACATTATTGGGAGCCTCCCCATAGCAAAGGGCGGAGCAAAGTTCACTATTGTGGTCGTGGATTATTTTACTAAATGGGTAGAAGCAGAGCCTTTGACCACGATTACGACCAAACGAGTGATCACCTTTGTCGTTAAGAACATTATCTGTCAATTTGGGATTCTAAAAGTCATCATAACCGACAATGGGACCCAATTCGACAGCATGGAGTTTCAAGATTTCTGTCGGAAGTATCACATCGAGAAAAGATACACCTCTGTGGCACACCCGCAATCGAACGGACAGGTTGAAGCGGCAAATAAGGTGATCAAATCCATTCTAAAGAAAAGATTGAAGAAGGCCAAAGCTATGTGGGTCGACGAATTGCTCCTGGAACTATGGGCCTATAGAACAACGTACAAGTCGGCGACCGGTCACACCCCGTTTTCCCCTGCCTTCAGAGCTGAAGCAGTTATTCCGGTCAAGTTAGAAGTACCATCACTCCGTACCATTTATTACGACCCGATGATCAATAATTAGTTGCTCCTTAAATCCCTGGACATGATTGAGGAAAAAAGGGACAAAGCCGACTTACGTGCCTTGACGCACAAACAACAAATAGCTCGGTACTACAACAGAAGAGTCCGAGCTCGGACATTCGAACCCAGAGACTTGGTTCTGAAACGTGTCTTTCCGCCCCCGGTACATATGGGCCCGAAATGGGACGGACCGTACTCCATTTTACGAAGGCTTGATAATGGAACCTTCAAGCTAGCGAATGTAGATGGATATGAAATCCCCAGAGTGTGGAATGCCCAGCACTTGCGGCTTTACCTAACATAAAAAGTGTCAGTTTTATTCTTTTGTTTATAGAACCATGTAAAAAGGCTCGACTTGCCTAGAACAGTCTGGTTATTTGAACATAAGATTATAAAGTGGACGTAGGTCATGATTCGACCTAACCACTATAAAAATGTTGTGTGTCATTTACCTTTACTGCACCATTTCTTATCTACTCTTTTATTATGATTAATATATATACTGTTACCATTTCGGGAATTGTTTTAAATTTATGCATTAATCTCAAAACAGCTAATTCAAAATGTCGTTCAGCAGATCGGAAAGTTCACGATAATTAAAACTTCAAAAGGTGCAGCGAGGTAAATTTCATTACAATTTTCAACTTGCACTCTAACTCCCGAGATCAGGGAGAGAGTATAAAGGACGTGAAGATAACGTCCCCAAGGCGTGCAGGTGCACCATGATAAAACCGCCTCGGCAACACTCTAACCCGCTGAAGGATCGGGAGAGTATAAAGGCACTAGAGACTTAGCGCCCCTAGAACTTCTGCCCTGCTGAAGGATCGGTGAGCAAACCAAAAATCGAGCTCGAACTCTAACCCGCTGAAGGATCGGGAGAGTATAAAGGTGCTAGAGACTTAGTGCCACGCGAACTCTAACCCACTGAAGGATCGGGAGAGTATAAAGCCGCTAGAGACTTAATGCCATGCGAACTCTAACCCGCTGAAGGATCGGGAGAGTATAAAGGCGCTAGAGACTTAGCGCCATGCAAACTCTAACCCGTTGAAGGATCGGGAGAGTATAAAAGCACTAGAGACTTAGCGCCGCAAGAACCATTACCCCATAGAAAGATCGGGATAGTACAAATATAATTCTAATCGATCACCAACACGCCCTGGCCAGGCACTATAATGACGATCAATTAGGAATATATACGTGCATAACTATACGATTACTTAGCACAAGTATTTCCCGATGATTGTTTTCGTTATGATTAATGATCGTTACTTATAACTTTAACATTTAACTATGAAAGTTTCAGTTATGATTATTTAAACTCTGCTAACATGATGAATTTGTAGGAACACAATGATGCAAAAGAAGTAGGTCCTTATTTACTGGAAACAGATATACAAAAAACAAGAAACTAAGCAAAAAGTAAGGGCCAATCTCACGACTACATCTTTTAGCCAAAAGAAATCCTCAAACTAAAACATGAGCCAATAGTTGCATTCTATTTGCGCTTGGGAGATGGCTTTGATTTCTTGTCCTTCTTTTGTTTCTCCAACTCCTCTTTATCAGTACCGGAGCGGTCGCTTTTCTTCCTCTTCCTCTTGTCGACAAGGGGGCTCCGGAGAAGGACTGGAAGTTTCGGAGGCAAGCTGTGAAGTTATCGATCTAGAAGAGAATCTTATAACCAACCCAGTTTTGGGGTCGATTTCAGAAATAGGGGTCACAAACACAGGATTTTGTTCCTCCCTCTTAAGAGCCAACTACTTCTCCTTCCTAGCCTGTATGTCAGTCAAGGTTTCGCTATCATCGCCCTTGGCCTCGTCAATGATTTCTACCTCCTCTTCCTCATCTCCATGACCGCCATCTGTGTCACGCAGAGCAACAATGATCTCGGCGTCTGCAGGAGCGCCAGTGCCAAACTCCACGGGTGCTACTGTAACTCTATCACTTGTTGAGCCCCCGGTTTGCTTTGAGACCTCGGAAGCTTCGATACCAGAACCCGGGGGAACCTCAACCTTCTCAGCCTCTACCTTCTCCTCTGCACCCTTTTCGACCACTTTGGTACCTACACCATTAGAAGCAAAGGTTAGCAAATCGGGAGGAGATGTGGCCATGTCAGTTGTCTGTCCCATGAAACGACGACAAATTATGATTGCTTTAATGAACTGTGGAGAAAATGTGGAGATACCTTCGGCTGACTCATCTCCCATATTTGTACTGGTGGTCCCGACAATCGGAGGAGTAGGTGCCAAGGGGATCAATGGATCATCAGGGTTATATCCCTCAACCTCAGAGGTTTTGGGCTCTACCACTGAGCTCGAACTCTCGCCAACCTTATCCTCACCCTTGAGCCTGCTCTTCTCCCTCTCCATTTCCTTATGGATAAGGCGTCTACCTTCCTCTAAAGCCTCATGCTCTTCACCTCTGAGAAAGGTCTGCATCAGCGGGTGCTCGTCAATTTCGTCGACCCCCAGTCGCCGCTTCTTGCCCTCGACGATTGCGCCCCATATATTAGCCAAGGTAACATGGTAGTTTGGAATCCAAGAGATGTCTCGATGCTTGATAACTTGACCAAAGAAATCGAACAACAATTCTTCAAAGCTATTTATATCCTTCTCTTTTTCGGCAAGCTTATCAGCCGCAGCAGCTGCTGACTCAAGAGCGCTGTTGGCATTGCTTTCGGCGACAGCTACACGCTCCTCATCTTGTGCGAGTTGATCATTTAGAACCTCCTTCTCCTTCTTGGCAAGGGCAAGGTCATTTTTTAAACTCGCCCTCTCTTTCTCCCAAGCCTCTTTCTCAGCAGAAAACGATCCTGTACTGTCTTCAGTTCAGTGTTAACCGCCCTGAGATCCTCTACTTCCTTCCTCAGGGCCACCATTTCCTGGCTATTTAAGTCAAGCTCGTTGCGAAAACGCTCCCTGGCACTCTCCAACTCGGACTTGTAATTCTCTGCGTCTCGCCGAGCTAAAGCCAGTTGGGCCTGTGCATCCTCCAGTTCTTTTTCCATTTTGCACCTAGCCCTAGCATCATTGTCAATCTTTACTCCGGCCCTGGCCGCGTCCGTCTCCATTCGACGGATGATAATAGAGAGTGTAGTAGCATGCTTCTTCATTACCCCATATTGTTTAGCTACATGGCATACATACCCTATCACCTCTGTGTCCCAATCCTCGAGGACCGGTTCAAGATCTAGGACGAACACCATCCTCTCAAAGTAAATGTCAGGAAACTGTTTTCGTAGGCGCTCTAACCTGGCCATAATCTCAGAACTGGGGGCATCATCCCTTGCAGCAGTAGTGTCCAAGCCATGCTCACCAGAGGAAGTAGGAACTGCCTTCCCCTTCTCAATAATCCTTCCCTCATCTTTGTCCTTGTCCTTTGGCTCGGGGTGTTTTTTGGAAGATTGGGCGTGAGAAGGAGTGCTTTTTGGAGGGGTTAAATCTCTAGGAAGTTGCTTTCCCCCAACTGGTGGCATTGGACGACTATGTTGCTTTCCATAACTTTGCTTTGGTGGAGATCGAGGTCATGCAGAATAAGATTGATGAGAATCCCGGGGCCGATGACTATCCCTTCCCCGACCATCGCTACGAGGGTGCTCAGGATCTGGAAGGAGGCTTGGTGTGCCCTCTTTCGAAAGGAACGGTAGGAATAAGACCGTTTGCGAGACATTTTTCCTGCAAAGAAAACAAGTGCGTGCAAGAACTATGGACCACAGCAGCAAAAGAGTGTTATAATAAATGGTGCGTGTGTTTTGTGCATCCCGTGAAATCCCCTTTTTTTTAAACGGACCAGGGCCCGAAGTTAAGCTTGTTTAGGTGACTTCTTTTTCTCCAACTGGGGCACCCGTCTTTTCGGAGATGGGAAAAATTGGTTCCCCTCCGAAATCTTCTTGAGTATAAATATCATCTGGCAAAGGAATTTTACTTAATTCCCCGAAAATCTGTTCCTCCTTTAATTCATCTTGGGCGACAGACTCAACTGGCGATGAAGTCCTTAGTGGAGACTGTCCCTCGGAAGTTGGAACCTCGTTTGATTTATCAGCTCGTCCCTCATCTCCTTTATACACGTTTAAATCCTCGTCATCCTGATTAGTCATCGACGAAGGACTCTTGCGAAGAATGGCTGTTTTACAACTTGAGAAGTTCCTTCTCCTTCAGCCGGGGGCACATACTAGTAAGGTTTGCCGCCCGCGCCAAGTCCAAATCTTATGTCGAAAAGATGGTGTTTGTGAAGGTTTTCATCGGTAATACATTTCTTAATTTTTAGGAAGTCAGACTTGCTTTTAAGAAGGCGGGATAATCGATCGTTATACACTAAGCCTTCTGTCTTGGGGAATGTGTGATCTGCACAAAGGAAAAAAGAAACATGTTAGTGCCTCGATTATGTAATTCAGTCTTACATCTGGAGGCTCAAAACTTACTAGATTTCAGCCACCTCCTAGCACACCCAGCCTGGTGTTTTATGTAAAACCAATCAGCTTTGGGATCCCCTATGTTGTTATAACCATCAGACAAAACTTTCCTGTTGGCTACTGATTCAAAGAAAGAGAAATTTGGGGTCGCTGTGGAACGGTACTTAAAAAGATAGTAGAATTTCAAGTCTTTAAAAGTAAGCTCATTTTGCAGGATATCTGCATATGCGATATATAGAGTGTACAAGGCTGCGTAAGCGTTGGGATGAAGCTGCATAGGGGCAATACACAATCATCTTAAGGTTTTAATGATGATTGGAGGAAACAGAGGAATAGCGCCTACCCAACACATGAGTCGGCTGACTGCCATGTACCCTTCTGGAGCCAGATGAGGTCTATCCCCACTTTTGGGTGTTTTCACATCGTCCCAGGGGATCCCGTGTTTCAAGCAAATTTTCTTAAGTTTTATATCATCTAGTTTGGAAGCTAAAGAGTCAGTAAATTTCTTGATTTCTAGAACGCCGGGGATCTCATCGGGAGCTCGGTCATCCACTTCGGACTCCTCCTCAAGAAAAGTACTATCAGATAAATTTGATTCTGTCTCTACCTCATATTCGGATTCAGAATCCACACCCTTTGGATTAATTGGAGGAACCTCGGGATTAAGGTGTTCCGACATCTCCGGGTCCACCTCTGTTTCAGATCTTTCAAGAGAACGATTATCCGACATTGCTGTTTTGGTGAGCAAACATGAGAGATTAGAAAATAATTACCCTCGGACCCCGTGCATGTGCAAGTGCTCGTGTGTGCAAGTGTGTGTGATACTGGAAAATAAAGTCATAACATAAATTGGATAAGTGCAGTGAGCATGCTATTAAGTCATGTTGTCAATCAGTCCAAGAAGTCCAGCTGAAGGCTCTAACCTAACTGTTCAATGAATTGCGATTACGACGCATTGTTTAAGTTCATGTGTGTGAAGGATTGCCTTCCAGATCGGTTCGTGGGAAAGATGAAGGTCAGATCGCCGAAGAAAACGCTGGTGCGTAAGATCGGATCGGTCCATAGGGATCGGATCGCCGGAGGGTCGAGTTGGCAATGAAGCATCGATTCGTGAGTCGAGATTTGGACAGCGGAACGATCCATCGTCCAAATTCTAATCCGTTCATTTACCCTCCTCGCGAACCATTGTCCTGCCATGTCCACTATCCGATCCGTTTCTGCGTTAAACACCAGCTTTATCTTCTCCGTCCAATTGTTATCGCGACCCGAACCACACTTACGAACCGACCTGCCTAACTCCTTCTTCCTCTCTTCTCCTCCTCCCCATTCGCGAACTTGAGCAGCTGAACCCATTCGCCATCGTCGCTTCCAAAACCTCGAAAAACCACAAAACTCCGCCGTCTCTCCTCTCGAATTAGCAAAAACTCAAGAAAAACAAGAATAAAAATGCGAGAATACATTTTTAATGATTACCTTTCTTAAAAATGGGGGAAACGAATGGGTTTTTCTTGGAGATTGAAGTTAGGGTTAACTCGAAGAGAGGGGCGGCAGCAGAAGGAAGAAGAAAGGGGAGAATGAAGAGGGGTTCGGCTTATATAGACTAGGAAGCGACAATTGGTATTCCATTTTTTGTCCCATTCGGACCGTGAAAATCAATGGGCCACGAACCAAAGCCCGGCGTAGAGAAAGAGGGGCCGCTTCCTCAAACGGCTCGTGACCTAGTGTAAAGCCCCATCGCGTTTCGTAGGAAAGCCCAAACAATCATCAAACAGAAGCAAGAGCCTCATCTCACGGTTCATGGGGCGTTTTGGCAATCCGACCCGATAGACAATTGTCAAAAACGAAGACTCAGAAATGCCTTTGAAAATTCAAAAGTTTACCTAGCAATTTGACAATGAAGTCTCCAAAAATTCCAGAGATGAGAATTAACCAATGAACAAAGAAATGACTGAAGATTTAACTGAGTATTTATACTTATCAAGAGGCACGACTTTTTGGAAGCTGTACGGCGTTCCAGACGAACACGGCCTTCTGATTCACATCACTTCATGAAAAGGTAGTACGGAAATTTCGAAGCACGTTCCATCCTTGATAAAACATATTTCGAGGGGCAAAATGTTGGCTAGCTTTTGGACCAAGCCACCAAGATTCAAGCGCGAGTTCAAGATGAAGCTTTACCTGTGGAAAGGTCTGGACCCGATCGCGATCGCCCCCTGCTAGCCCGATTCGACACGCTTGTGTCAGCCTAGCCCGATCCGACCCGCTTGTGTCAGCCTGATGCGATCCGACTTGCTCGTGTCAACCAGATCCGATCCGACCCGCTCCTCCTAGCTCGATCTGATCCCTCCATGAAAGCGCGACCTCATCCGAACCAGGAAACTAGATAAAAGTCATGACCAAGTCTTTCACAATCCGCAAACGCAGGATCCAGCGACACCTATCCATAACGGCCATATTGACTATTTCTCCCTCAAGCTACGAATCAGCCCAAGATCTTCGGGATTTATGCCACGTATGACCGCGATCCGCCTGCAGAAATCAGCTATAAATAGCCCAGAACTTGGCATTTTTAAGAATCTTTTTGGCAATTCTGAGTTCTGAATCCACCATTATTACACCTCCATTGTTATTATTCAGAGTTGTCTCGAAATTATTGAGTGAATCAACATTGTAAGAGTGAAGTTGAGGGATAAACCATCGATTGTACTCTGATTCCAAGTATAATCATAGATATAAAGTGGACGTAGGCTCGTTAACGCCGAACCACTATAAATCTTGTGTCTTTTTTGCTTTTCTAGCATTCTTTCTGATATTAATTCCTGTATAATTGAACAGTTTGGGTGTTAGAGCCAATTTTGGATCTAACAATTTCCTCATCATCTTTTTCATGTATGATTATTTTGTCACTCATTAAAATCTTAGATCCAACGTTCTCCCTTTTTTTATGATGACAACTTCATAAATGAGATGAATGAGTCTTAGCAATATTGCTTTAGAATTTTAAAGCTCCCCCTGAATTTATGCTAGCTTGTCATTTGAATAGTTTCTCCCATTGAATCTATGCTTGCACTTTTAATCCACTGTTGTTTATGTGTCCTTTTCCTATGACATATCCTTTTGAATATCACCAAAAGTTATGGTACCTCCATTCAAATAGATGATAATTATTAATATATCTCCATTCCCTGTTATATGCTTTGAGAAACCATTGTTTAGAATCTATTTTCCTCTCTTATGTGTAGTTGCATGCAAAAAATATTAAATAATACTGGTACCTACTTCCTCTGTTAGGATCCTAAGAGTTAGGTCTTAGGAAACCAAAACAAGGAGGGTTTGATATATCCATTAAGAAAATTCAGTTTTTTTATGAATAATAGACATGAACTTATCCACATGTTTATTTCTTATATGCATATTATTGATTTTTGGTATCTATAATTTAATAGTATTTGAAGGTTTCCTCAGTAATATTTTTCTTTTTAAAATACATATATAATGAAGCATAATTTTTAGGGCTTTCCTTTTTCTTATTTGGTTTGTTAAATCATATACCACATTTATTTGTACAACCTTGAGATGTTTTTTTTATAATTTTTGAAATTTTTTCTCTTCCTTTCCTAAAATTAGAAACATTTTGAATAATGTTTTCTAAATTATTTTCAAGACTAATTTTATCATATTTATAACATTTTACTGAAGAATTCAAATTATGATTTTGTTTAACTACTAAATCTTTTTTTTATCTTTTTGAATTTTAGTGCAATAGCGAGTGAAGTGACTTGAGATGTTAAACCTTTAAATTCATTCTATGCTTTTTCCAATTCTATCTCTAAAATCGTGTTTTCATCTGTTAGCATTTAAACTTCTAATTCACTCCTATTTAACTTACCTATAACATCTTTATATATTCTCCTTTTTCTTTCTATTTTCCAAAAAGTTCTATGTTAAATTTAAACAAACCATCAAAAAGTGAACTACTTACATCATTGTCAGAAATTATAAAGCAGACATAAGCTTGTTCCAATTCATTTTCACTATTTGATTAGGAGAAATCTGAATCTAAATCATCACATATAACTAGGAAAGCTTGCTTCTTTTTGCTATGACATTTTTATTTCTTGTTTTTTAGGATTTTTTCCTTGATTTATGGGCAATCATTTTTAGGTAAACCGCCTTATCACATTCAAAGCATTTGAATGAATTTAGATATATTATTTTGACTCTTATTGTTCTTGAATTTCTTGTTGTTTCTTTTATAATTCAATTTTTTTTGAAATTCTTAGCAATGTGGACCATATTATCCTCATTATCATCTGATTATTCAACGCTTGTTGCTTGGAAGGTTGCAACTTTTCTTTCTTGGCTTGATTTCTTTTTATCGGCAAACTTACCTCATATGACATTAGCTTTCCTATTAATTCTTCTGGTCTAATGGCCAAAATTTCATTAGCTCCTCGATAGATAATTTTTTCATTCTCATTCACCCGTTAAAGAGTTAAAGATTTTTGAAACTATATCAAGATCAGTGTATCTCTCACCTAAAGCAAGAAGAGATTGATATATATCTTAAAACCCTGAATACATGTCATTTATCGCCTCATCTGGTTTAAAATTTTGAAATTAATTCTTTGGTGTGAATATCGTACTTTGTTTCACATTATTAGTACCCTCGTGTGTGACTTTTAATGTATTCCAAATATCATGTGTAGCAGTACAAATACTAACTCGATTAGATTCATTTTTGTCTAGTGCATAAAATAACATATTCATTGCTTTTGCATTTGTGGTGGCATTTGCTTTCTTTTTGGATAACTATTATGCAGAATTAATAGTAGGAATAGACTATTATTGTTATGTGATATTTGATGTGTCAAAACCATTTGCTTGCTTATAAACTATCATCTTACTGAATCAGTAACTATAATTTGGCCCATTAATCAATGGTGGTCGTGCAGTAGATTGTCCTTTAGCAAAACTAATTCTAAAACTAATCTTACTACGATCAGTTATTTGATAACTTTGATATGGTTATAAGATGTCCTTTCTCCAATACAAATTGAAAGATACTAGGCATCGTGTACTATAGATAATAAATATATAAAAGCAAATGATAGCAATAAAGTAAAATAAATAAATAAAATCACACAATAATTTTTATACTTGTTCTCACTTTCCGTCCTACTTTCAATCTCAGACTTACCTCTGAATTTTCGCTGATCAACACCCTCACTTAGGTCGGAGGAATAGGTTCCTAAGCAGTCAAACAGGATTTCCACAACACTTGAATAAGCAATCGAATGGGACTTCGCTTGAGCAACAAAAAAGGACTTCAATCTGGCACAGACAACGGAATAGGACTTCGAATACAAAAGCAATTATTTGTCTTGACACATGTATTCTTAATACAACATGAATTTATTAATAGTCGTACATACTTCCTATAATCTTCTTCTTAAGTAAAAGAAGTGAAATATGAAAAATATAGAATGGTTTAGAATATAGAAATGAATGCGTAACTGCTCAAAATATAAGAAGTGAAAGAAAATAACTCAAAGAATTCAAGATTAGAAGAATAAAATGAGAATTAAGTTACTTGATCTTGAATCTATTATGTATTTAAAGATATCGTAGAGTTGCAACCTTCAGCTAAAACTAATGATCAAAAGAAATGGTTGCAACTCCTCTTGGAAGATATCTCTCTTTGCTGAAGAGAAGAGTGTCTTTAGAAAATATAAATTTTTTTACAGTTACAAAATATTCAGTTGACTGAATACACATTGTTAGTTGAATGAATTGTCATAGTCCGAGACAAAAAGGAAATAGTTCAAAAAATCATATGCTTAGTAGATTAGATATTATGGAGAATAAGCTAAATCAATGATTAGTCGATTGATATATGTTATATTCAAATATGTGTGCATGCAAAAGTTCAACCAAGAGGATGAGAAGATTGAGTTAGTTGACCCTGTGTACTTCTAATATCAAGTTTTTAAACTTTTAATAACTTAAGTTGTCGAGTGTCATGTGTGTATGAAATATTTGAGGATTAATTTTAACATTTCTATGTACTAAGACTTTAATAACATTTATTCAAATATGCTTGAACATTAAGCCTTGAGTCTTCTCCTCATCGTTCATCGATGTAGATTCATGAATATTGTCTTTTATTTCTTCATCAACTTTTTCTTGTACAATCGTTTTGTCGTTCATCAAAATCATAGATCCAACAAGTGTATACATATACACACACATTCCTCTATAAAAACTATACATTGTGAACATACTAGGTTGGTGAGATAGGTATACTGAATATTTTATAAGTGATGGAAATATGATGTTTTATGCATATATTTAGGTCAAACAGATAAGTATATGCATATACACATTTCAAAAATTGAAATTATGTTTTGTGAACATGGTTATACTGTTGATATAAGTGTATGGAAGTACTTATAAATATATATAAAGAGATTGGTTAAAAAGAGTTACATAAATGAAGACTTAGGGATTACTTCGGGTCATTAATCTTAGATTGAAGTATATTTATGTATTTGATGGTTAAATAATCGACTATCAAATGTTGACTAGTTTTGATCTATCGATCTTTGTTTTAGAAAGATTAGTATCATACTGTAATGTCCCGACTTTTTCGACTAGTTTTCAAATCATTTTAATAAGAAATTAAAATGAGATTTGCTATATAAAAACAAAACTAAAGTAAAATCTTGATATATACATATGGATAAGAATATGTATGTAACGATAGAATAATGTATATACTTAATAAATCTTAGGATTTGAAATTTATAAAACAAGTATATTACATTTAAAGAGAAATCATAAGTGAGAATATACATACAAGAATATAATGGTTCATGGTTTGACCATTTAACAAAGCAAGGCTTTAAAAACAAAAATCCATATGACATGAAGTATAAGAAAAGGTATTTGGCTCACTTAAAAAAATAGAGAAGGACCCTAGAACAAAATAACCAAGCAAGTATGCATATGGGATAGGAACAAGTCGGCCAAAAATGAACAATGACACATAAAACATTTACCAAAACAAATATCTTGAAACAAGAGACAAAAATATGCACACATGAGACAAGATCCTTAATAAGATTTTATCATTGAATAGTGTAGTTAAGCATAGCATAAACCATTACTCTATTACAAGGCTATGCAACTTGCAAATATTAAATCATTTTTTTGAAAATATCTTGCCAACAAAATCATTTTAAATTGCAAAGCAAATCAAAGATATATGCAACATTAAATGATGGATGCTACAAATAGTAAACTAGGATTGAAAAACCATTTCCTTAAATTCCTAGTTGTGTAGCTTGCATGTGCATGACTTAGTGGCAAAGAAAATATCTAACAGGAAGAGACAAAGAAAATCTCATTTTTTTTATACAAGGAGGATACAAGCATTTAATGCAAGAATGGTTTAAGCTTCTAGAAGCCATCACCTAGGACAATAGCATTGGCTACCATCCTTAATAAAACAAATTGTTCAAATGCATGTGCTCCTCATTTTGTGCCGTAGGTACTAGTAGAAGAGGGGTGAGGCTAAGAGTTTACTGTAAGAAAACATGTGCAGAAATTCATATTTTAATGCATGAGTTTGCCTATAAATACCATCACAAGCTCTCACATTTTCTCACAAACAAAAATCTAGTTCACTACTCAATTCTGAAAACATTTTCTGGATCTAGGAAAGCATTTGGTGAGTGAAACACTCTAAAATTTTCTGGTTTAAATTACTTACTGTAAAACAGTTTTACATGGATCAAACTGCTATGCTTTGTTGTTTACTGTCTGTTAGTGTTAACCAGTAGATCATGATATATAACACCCTGAGTTCATCTCTGTAGTTTGATCTATCATGTAGTATTTATCATAGTATGTGTGTGTATATGATTTGATGATTACCAGTATTGAACTCCTGCATATGTTCTGTTAAATACAGAACTTGTTCATTGATAAGTAATCCATGATGATCCACATTTTGATTACTAAAAGTGTGTGAATCTAGTGTAAACACACCATACAAACACATATCAGATCAAAGGAATAATATTTAAAAGCCTAAAGTTCAAAACAGAATGATACAGGGAAGTTCTCTATAAATACAAAATCAAAGTCAAAATTCAAATGTGATGAAAACCCGTTTTGATGATATGAATAGGATCACCAATGAAAATGATGATTTTTAAAATGAATATCACGATTTTTAAGCATGTGGATTGCGAGAAATTCGAAGATGATCTGAAAATGATCTTTGATCAAATTCCGATCATCAGAGACGTCGGAGGTCAAGCGGTTGCGAGGGGATGATCGTCGGGGACCGAGTAATCAGGGAAAAATGCAAACATATTTTTATAATGAATAGATTTTGCAAATGGATCGAATTTAGGGTTTTTCTTGTGGAAATGGGTTCATCTGTATTCAACGGAACTGCTCACCGTCGGCGAAGTTTTGGAGACGCGGTCAGGGGGGGTTGGCGGCGTCAGGAGGTTGCGGTGCCATGGTCAGAAGGGCTTGGCGGCCGGTGGTCTGAGGCGCGAGCACGAGGGGTTTTCCCCGATGATGTTTTCTGGACGTGAGGAGCTCGAATAGTGTTTTCACTGTAGCGGTGGAGGATCGACGGTCTGGCGGTGGATCATCGACCTGGAGGCGAAGCATGATGTGGTGGGACGGTCGGCAAGTCGCCACGATGGCCGACGGTGGTGTGCACGTGCACCACCGTGCACGGCTACCTGCTGTGAAAATTTGTAAGTGCCAACTGATTTGGCACTTTCCAAATGCCATGGTTTGGCACTTGCCAAACCAGGCTTGGCACTTGCCAAACCCGATTTGGCATTTGCCAAATCTGGCACTTTGGCAAACGCCAAAGGCCTGGCACTTGGTATTGCCAATGCCTGGCACTTTGGCAAATGCCAAAGTCTGGCATTTTTGTAGTGCCGGAGTGTGGCACTTTGGCAATGCCAAAGTCCGGTTCTGGCACTTGCCAAATCCGGTACTCTGGCAGTGCCAAAGTCCGGTGTTCTATTTCAAATGAATACGTGTTTTTAAATTTAAAATATAGTTTTAAATTTAAAATTTAAATTATAAATAAATTAATTAATTAATTAAGGAAGTGTTTTTATTTAATTAAGCAGGAGGCAAGTGGACAATAGAAGCTGAGATCAAATCGGCAAGTTCAACTGAGAAGCTCACTCATTTTGAAATATGAATAATAGACAAATAAATAAGTTGAATTGATTATTTTAAATTATTTAATAATTGAATAATCATAAAAAGAGAAATAAAAGGAATGGAAGGAGGTTGGAACATCGCCAAGCACAAATAATAAAAGAGAAGAATACACCGTGTGCGAAGCACGGGAAATTTCCAAATAATGAACAAAACACTGTCAGAATCATATACACCTCAACTGATTATTTTAAAGAATGAATTTAACTATTCTGAGGTAAACCAGATAAAGACACACTGTTTGGAAAGAGATAATTCACCTGTAACGGAGTAATACTCCTGATTTAAAACGATGAACATTTATCGACTGTAAAAAGATTTCGTACATCGTTCGAAGAGTCCGGAATAAACAATTCCACTTCGATCCGAAGTATATGACGCATATCAAATTACTGGAGACAAAGAGATGCAAGCGTTATTTTAAAATAATATTTTTGGTCTGTTCAGTCCTAGAACAAACCCGAATGGACGAGTGTCTGACAGCGTATGTCAGTTGGATTTTACACATCGAATTTACGTAAGTATGTTGCGTTGGTAGCGGAGGAATTCATTTCTCTTAGCTTTATTACCCGTAATATATTTGGGTAATCAAATGAGTATTTCTGACGGATAGGACGATGTGGCATTCAAAGAATGTAAAGAAATAATCTGTCAGAAGAGAACGTGACTTCAAAACTTCACAACCCGGAAGTAACAAAAGTTGGGCTAGGCAGCATGGCTAGTTGGGTCATACCCAAGCAGGGTATATTATCACCATCTAGAGGACTTCCTTATTTAACTTCTTAAATCTATTTCGCTGCCGTAGCATTCGGAAACGGTAAATCGAGCTCAACCGTAGGAGTGATAATATATTCGTCACACTCAAGCTGAATGAGTGGACGGTCATGTGTGGTCGGGTTACAAGACGTTCCTGTTGAACCCCAGCGTATCCTCTCTAGAGTACACTGATCGGTGGGTGCTCCCATACCCTGTCTGTTGGAATCCAAACTCCAATACGCGCTTTGCGAACTTTTAAAGTTGTATACTATATATGTGAATGTGAGATGCAAGCGTTTCACTAGATTTTTAGTTATCTGTTACAAACTATTATAATATCAAATGTTTTGATATAAAGGACTTAGATCATTTTCCAGATATTAGACATGGATGGATCTAAAGATTTCTAAGTAAATGAATCGTCATAATGAAAACTTGACACTTATTTCCCTTTTACATGTGTTAATTATGTTTCCTCACACCAGTCCCATGACTGACCCAGAGTTTATTTTTGTGTTTCTTAAACTCTTGGGTACTCATAATATTTATTATGAGTAGACAAGTAGGTTCAGGTAAGGCAAGTGGAACATGATGCAGAACAAGTTCAAGACCTAGTAGCATAAATGTTTAATTACCAGTTTGAGTATCTATGGTATTGTAATATGGTACTATATGACTATGATGATGAACCATGATGATGTAATATGTTATGTGCTCTGATGTATCAGACTTTGTGATGTAATATATAAGTATTTTGTGAAATTCCGCTGTGAGATTCTGATAACTTCTTACTCTTCTATTCTATAAGTTCTACCTTTTCTACCTCATCTTCTAAATTCTTTCAATAATGACATGGTTTCCTAGGCATGGAAAATCGCGCCGTTACAGTTGGTATCAGAGCTTAGGATTTCTGAACACCTATGCTATAAGTTAGTGCTGAGAGAGCGTATTTTTTTAAAACCATGTAGATAGGATGACCCTAGTTATTAACCTTAGCTATCTACCTTAGTTATTTTGGTTAAGACTGGTTTTTGAATGAGTATTAACTCTCAAATCAATTACTCAGAAGTTGACAATGAGTTCTCAAGCAAGGCGAGGCCGAGGAGCAAGTCGGGCGACTACGACCAATGGGCACACTGTTAATCAGACCCAAGTGGAAACGACTGAAGTAGTCCAAGCTCCAACGCAGCCAAACTTCGCTATGATTTGTAAGAACTACACTATTTTGGGAGGAAAAACTTTTAGGGGAACTGAATCACTGGTTGACGTCCAAGCATGGATTAGATCATGTGAAAAGATTTTTAAGGGACTGAAGTTGGATGACGAGTACAAACGTCTCTTAGCATCATGGAATCTTGAAGGAGCTGCAGCTATCTGGTGGGAAGCCTAGACTGCAAATACTCCGGAGGAGATTTTTACTTGGGAAATGTTCAAAGAAGCTTTTGAAGCTCAGTATCTGCCAGCAACTGGGAAAACCAGGATGTACCGAGACTTTATTGACTTGAAGCAAGGAAACCTGTCAGTGACTGATTATGAAAACAAATTCAATGCACTATCAAGCTTTGGACCAGAGTTGGTAAATACCTCGCTGAAAAAGAATGAGATGTTCGTCGCTGGATTGAAGGATAGTCTGCAAGGCCGTATGATGGGGCATCTGAAAGATCCATTTGTTGAACTCGTAGATTTAGTACTCAGATATGAAGCTCTGGACGCTAAAAACCCAACAGCAGCAAAGGCTCAGACTGGAGAAATCAATGGAGAGAATCCCCGGAAGAGGAAATTCAATCCAAATAGGGAGAACAAGGAAAAGGGAGATACAGGGGAAGAGAAGTATGAAAATCGTTTCAAGAATGTACTGTGTCACAACTGCAAACAAAAGGGACATATCGCTAAATTTTGTAAGGAGCCAAAGGGTAAGGAACCCGAACAAACCCAGCAGCAAAAGAACCCTCAGCAACAGCAGAATCAGGTTCAGAGAAATGAAATGATAGTGAAGAGCCCTTGTTTCAATTGCCGTCAGCGGGGACATATGATCAAGAACTGCCCACTGATGAAGAAGGCACCACAGCCTAATGTCTACGCAATCATAAATGAGCCATCAACTTCTGGGGACACGAAGGGAAAAGGAATCATGAAAAGTACATACACAGTGTCAGAGGAGTAGGATGGAGGAATGAGTTGGACTATATATATATATATATATATATATATATACACATATATGATATGATAGTCTACAACTTGAATCAGTCAAGAATAGCACTAGTATGATAGTATGTGTGTATGCCTAGTACGAGTTTGAGTCTAATGTATAATTAGAGTGTACTAAGTAATTATGGTATGGAATATCATCTTTGGGAAAATCTTTCTATCTTTCTTACTTTTAATTTCGGGGACGAAATTCTTATAAGGGGGGTGGACTGTAATGTCCCGACTTTTTCGACTAGTTTTCAAATCATTTTAATAAGAAATTAAAATGAGATTTGCTATATAAAAACAAAACTAAAGTAGAATCTTGATATATATATATATATATGGATAAGCATATGTATGTAACGATATAATAATGTATATACTTAATAAATCTTAGGATTTGAAATTTATAAAACAAGTATATTACATTTAAAGAGAAATCATAAGTGAGAATATACATACAAGAATATAATGGTTCATGGTTTGACCATTTAACAAAGCAAGGCTTTAAAAACAAAAATCCATATGACATGAAGTATAAGAAAAGGTATTTGGCTCACTGAAAAAAATAGAGAAGGACACTAGAACAAAATAACCAAGAAAGTATGCATATGGGATAGGAACAAGTCGGCCAAAAATGAACAATGACACACAAAACATTTACCAAAACAAATATCTTGAAACAAGAGACAAAAATATGCACACATGAGACAAGATCCTTAATAAGATTTTATCATTGAATAGTGTAGCTAAGCATAGCTTAAACCATTACTCTATTACAAGGCTATGCAACTTGCAAATATTAAATCATTTTTTTGAAAATATCTTGCCAACAAAATCATTTTAAATTGCAAAGCAAATCAAAGATATATGCAACATTAAATGATGGATGCTACAAATAGTAAACTAGGATTAAAAAACCATTTCCCTAAATTCCTAGTTGTGTAGCTTGCATGTGCATGACTTAGTGGCAAAGAAAATATCTAACAGGAAGAGACAAAGAAAATCTCATTTTTTTTTTATACAAGGAGGATACAAGAATTTAATGCAAGAATGGTTTAAGTTTCTAGAAGCCATCACCTAGGACAATGGCATTGGCTACCATCCTTAATAAAATAAATTGTTCAAATGCATGTGCTCCTCATTTTGTGCCGTAGGTACTAGTAGAAGAGGGGTGAGGCTAAGAGTTTACTGTAAGAAAACATGTGCAGAAATTCATATTTTAATGCATGAGTTTGCCTATAAATACCATCACAAGCTCTCACATTTTCTCATAAACAAAAATCTAGTTCACTACTCAATTCTGAAAACATTTTCTAGATCTAGGAAAGCATTTGGTGAGTGAAACACTCTAAAAAAAATTCTGGTTTAAATTACTCACTGTAAAATAGTTTTACATGGATCAAACTACTATGCTTTGTTGTTTACTGTCTGTTAGTGTTAACCAGTAGATCATGATATATAACACCCTGAGTTCATCTCTGTAGTTTGATCTATCATGTAGTATTTATCATAGTATGTGTGTGTATATGATTTGATGATTACCAGTATTGAACTCCTGCATATGTTCTGTTAAATACAGAACTTGTTCATTGATAAGTAATCCATGATGATCCACATTTTGATTACTAAAAGTGTGTGAATCTAGTGTAAACACACCATACAAACACATATCAGATCAAAGGAATAATATTTAAAAGCCTAAAGTTCAAAACAGAATGATACAGGGAAGTTCTCTATAAATACAAAATCAAAGTCAAAATTCAAATGTGATGAAAACCCGTTTTGATGATATGAATAGGATCACCAATGAAGATGATGATTTTTAAAATGAATATCACGATTTTTAATCATATGGATTGCGAGAAATTCGAAGATGATCTGAAAATGATCTTTGATCAAATTCCGATCATCGGAGACGTCGGAGGTCAAGCGGTTGTGAGGGGATGATCGTCGGGGACCGGGTAATCAGGGAAAAATGCAAACATATTTTTATAATGAATAGATTTTTCAAATGGATCGAATTTAGGGTTTTTCTTGTGGAAATGGGTTCATCTGTATTCGACGGAACTGCTCACC
Organism: Allium sativum; assembly: GCA_030737875.1. NCBI lineage: Eukaryota > Viridiplantae > Streptophyta > Magnoliopsida > Asparagales > Amaryllidaceae > Allium > Allium sativum. The sequence continues at coordinate 142,721,435 of CM060921.1, read as the reverse complement.
GTTGGCGAAGTTTTGGAGACACGGTCAGGGGGGGTTGGCGGCGTCAGGAGGTTGCGGTGTCGTGGTCAGAAGGGCTCGACGGCCGGAGGTCTGAGGCGCGAGCACGAGGGGTTTTCCCCGATGATGTTTTCTGGACGTGAGGAGCTCAAACAGTGTTTTCACTGTAGCGGTGGAGGATCGACGGTCTGGCGGTGGATCATCGACCTGGAGGAGAAGCATGACGTGGTGGGACGGTCGGGAAGTCGCCACGATGGCCGACGGTGGTGTGCACGTGCACTACCATGCACGGCTACCTGCTGTGAAAATTTGTAAGTGCCAACTGATTTGGCACTTGCCAAATGCCATGGTTTGGCACTTGCCAAACCAGGCTTGCCACTTGCCAAACCCGATTTGGCATTTGCCAAATCTGGCACTTCGGCAAATGCCAAAGGCCTGGCACTTGGCAGTGCCAATGCCTGGCACTTTGGCAAATGCCAAAGTCTGGCATTTTTGTAGTGCCGGAGTGTGGCACTTTGGCAATGCCAAAGTCCGGTTCTGGCACTTGCCAAATCCGGTACTCTGGCAGTGCCAAAGTCCGGTGTTCTATTTCAAATGAACACGTGTTTTTAAATTTAAAATATAGTTTTAAATTTAAAATTTAAATTATAAATAAATAAATAAATAAAGGAAGTGTTTTTATTTAATTAAGCAGGAGGCAAGTGGACAATAGAAGCTGAGATCAAATCGGCAAGTTCAACTGAGAAGCTCGCTCATTTTGAAATATGAATAATAGACAAATAAATAAGTTGAATTGATTATTTTAAATTATTTAATAATTGAATAATCATAAAAAGAGAAATGAAAGGAACGGAAGGAGGTTGGAACATCGCCAAGCACAAATAATAAAAGAGAAGAATACACCGTGTGCGAAGCACGGGAAATTTCCAAATAATGAACAAAACACTGTCAGAATCATATACACCTCAACTGATTATTTTAAAGAATGAATTTAACTATTCTGAGGTAAACCAGATAAACACACACTGTTTGGAAATAGATAATTCACCTGTAACGGAGTAATACTCCTGATTTAAAACGATGAACATTTATCGACTGTAAAAAGATTTCGTACATCGTTCGAAGAGTCCGGAATAAACAATTCCACTTCGATCCGATGTATACGACGCATATCAAATTACTGGAGACAACGAGATGCAAGCGTTATTTTAAAATAATATTTTTGGTCTGTTCAGTCCTAGAACAAACCCGAATGGACGAGTGTCTGACAGCGTATGTCAGTTGGATTTTACACATCGAATTTACGTAAGTATGTTACATTGGTAGCGGAGGAATTCGTTTCTCTTAGCTTTATTACCCGTAATATATTTGGGTAATCAAATGAGTATTTCTGACGGATAGGACGATGTGGCATTCAAAGAATATAAAGAAATAATCTGTCAGAAGAGAACGTGACTTCAAAACTTCACAACCCGAAAGTAACAAAAGTTGGGCTAGGCAGCATGGCTAGTTGGGTCATACCCAAGCAGGGTATATTATCACCATCTAGAGGACTTCCTTATTTAACTTCTTAAATCTATTTCGCTGCCGTAGCATTCGGAAACGGTAAATCGAGCTCAACCGTAGGAGTGATAATATATTCGTCACACTCAAGCTGAATGAGTGGACGGTCATGTGTGGTCGGGTTACAAGACGTTCCTGTTGAACCCCAACGTATCCTCTCTAGAGTACACTGATCGGTGGGTGCTCCCATACCCTATCTGTTGGAATCCAAACTCCAATACGCGCTCTGCGAACTTTTAAAGTTTTATACTATATACGTGAACGTGAGATGCAAGCGTTTCACTAGATTTTTAGTTATCTGTTACAAACTATTATAATATCAAATGTTTTGATATAAAGGACTTAGATCATTTTCCAGATATTAGACATGGATGGATCTAAAGATTTCTAAGTAAATGAATCGTCATAATGAAAACTTGACACTTATTTCCCTGTTTACATGTGTTAATTATGTTTCCTCACACCAGTCCCCTGACTGACCCAGAGTTTATTTTTGTGTTTTTGAAACTCTTGGGTACTCATAATATTTATTATGAGTAGACAAGTAGGTTCAGGTAAGGCAAGTGGAACATGATGCAGAACAAGTTCAAGACCTAGTAGCATATATGTTTAATTACCAGTTTGAGTATCTATGGTATTGTAATATGGTACTGTATGACTATGATGATGAACCATGATGATGTAATATGTTATGTGCTCTGATGTATCAGACTTTGTGATGTAATATATAAGTATTTTGTGAAATTCTGCTGTGAGATTCTGATAACTTCTTACTCTTCTATTCTATAAGTTCTACCTTTTCTACCTCATCTTCTAAATTCTTTCAATAATGACACGGTTTCCCAGGCATGGAAAATCGCGCCGTTACGCATACCTAGTTGTCCGAAAACCACCTCGATTCGGTTGAGCCAGGAACGTGGAAGATTTTTGAATGATAAGAAATCATGATAAAGTTTGAGTGCAAGGGCTATTTGTCACTAATCGCATCGATGATTCCAAAACGAGTGTAATGAACGTAGTATCTTTGTTTATCTTGTTCCAAGATAACTTATACATAAAAATGTCTAACATTACATTTCTAAACCCACGTAAAGTGGTTTTTACAAATGCACATCTGCTTTGTGATATGGAAGGTAACTCCATTTATACTGAGCACCCTTCCCTGTGGTGTATGAATTCGGGAGATGTATTTCTGTGGAAGTCAATTGATGTATTGGAAATGAAAATGTGGCATTCCAAGTGAAATTTTATATCATTTGAAAGATAAATTATAGCCATAAAACCTAAATCAATTGGGAATGGATAAATCTAGGTATGCTTCAAGGATGAGTGGGTAACACCCTAGTAGTATTGTCATCACTAGTCTAGATTCGCAATTGACCCTGATTATGTATGCATCAAATTGGTTGTCGATTACATTCAGAGTGGTGAAATATTCGGTACTATCCACTGAGGATAGGTCGGCCCTAATTTAAAGGGAATCCATGTGAGGTCTCAAGAGCATTTCCTTTAGAGATGTACTACTCATAGGTTGGTCCTGTACCTAGTCATTGTATGATATTCGAACTCCAATAAGCGTCATATCGATTTTGTTGTGCCCAACTATGATGGAACACGATATGCAAGCATTTATGAAATTTTCATATTTTATTTGTGGATTTTTAAACTTTATTATAATAATGATGAATTTATAATAGAAGCATTTTTGTTATCGTATGGTAAAAATCAAACTGTTTTTATGTGCAGCGTGGTCTTACAAGGTACTTTTAATATTAAAAAAATTATAAGTTAGAGAATTTAATTCTCCGTGAATTGCATTTTTCTTACATCGGTTTATTAAACTGATTCGGGTGTTATTTTATTATAATACTTGGGTAAGACCGAATATATTTCCATGTTAAATCTTAATTTATTCGAGTTTCAAGAGAGGGGCTAGAAGTTCGAGACGTAATCTCATATATTACTTATTTCCCAATATGCCTATATGATTTATTATATGAATATCACACCACAGAGATAATCACATACGCAGAAGCAAACACAAACACAGAAATAAACAGAAATAAAATGCAGAAAAGGAAAGTACATACCAGATTTTATACTGGTTTGGGTTGCTCCTACGTCAAGTCCCACGCAATGTTGGATTGTGCTGAGTTTTATTACTAGATAAAAATCTCAGTACAATCCCCTTGATTTCACGGCTACAAGGTTAACACCGTTTCCATCACTCTTGATTTCCCGACTACAAGGTTAACATTGTTTCCTTCCTTCATTTGACGGCTACAAGGAACATACCATTTACGAGCTATCCCAAAACAATCCCAAATGATTACAACAGCCCTATAACTCTTAAGTAGCACTTCAATTCAGAGAGTAATGAGTGGAGAGTGAGAAGAGAAGAAGTTTCGTATATTTAGAATAGAAATCGACAGAGTATAAGTATAGAAATCGTAAAAATATGAAATAATAATAGAGGAATGAAAAAGGATGAAGATATAAAAGAAGAAGAATGAATAAGAAATTCGATACCAACCCCTATTTATAAGATTTGAAAGGTTGCAACGCTTCTGAAACGTTACAAATGGTGAAAAGACACTTCCTTTCAAAATTGAAAATATGACAGTTGTATGTCAACATCCCTATATATGTATGTCGACATATGTGTTTGTAAATTTGAAATTTGAGTAATTTTCAAGTGTTTTAATATATATATATATCTGAAAGTTCTTGAATTAAAACAAAGTAAAACAAATAAGTATTATGAAGTAGAAAATCATATGAAATCATAAATAAACTTTATATAAACATATTTATAAAATTATAAAGTTTAAAACTATATAGATATAAATGTATAAAACTATATAACTATATAAATATATATATAAACTTATAAACTTTAAAACTCAAGTTTAAAATCAAAGGTAAGATAGAAAACTCAACTAAAATTAGAATTTTGAAAATAGAATTTGAGTTTTGAAAATCAGAATTTGAAATTGAACCTGAAGTGTTATTCAGAGTCTTACATATAAACTAGACTTTATTTCTATTTTTATCTTGAACTCTTGATTACTCATGAGTCTTGAAACTTCTCTGAATTCTAAATCTCTAAAAACTCTAAAACTGTATAGTCTTCAGTATTAATTCCTGTATACAAATCCTGCATATATGTGTGTGTATATATATATGTATGTATATATATATATATTCTAGATAGAGATGTTAATATATATTTTATAATAAAAAAGTATTGAAATAAGGTTGTTGTCATCAAAACTCCATTCTCCAACAAAATGAACCTTTTTTGCTTGAGTAGAGCAAAGGTGTAGAGATATGAAGTGAACACATGATATCAAAACCCTGACTCGATTGCAATCACATAAGTCTCGTGATGCATGTTGAAGATTTGGGAGATTTGAGTGTATATGGATCAGATTTACTAAAATGAAGGCATAAAGGCGCAAAGCTTACAATATTAATATGTACCACCATCTAGGTATATAAAAAAGTACGAAGCATGAAAGATTTTTGGTTTTGTTTTCTTATTTGAATTGCCATCGACAAAGGAAAGAAGGAAAGGGAATTCGGTTTAGGAGATGAAGTTAATATACTACATTGTTAAAGGAGAGCAAAAGTATATTAAGAGAATGAACACAACCAAATAGCGTTTGTGCTTGAAGGCCATTTGTTTTACTTTTGTATTAAGCGTAAATATTCTATATTATAAGATAGGTTTTAGCACTACAACAAATTGACCATATTACAATGGTGGAAAACCGTTGTAAATTACTTTTTACAATGGTGACGTAACCGTCGTATAATAAAAAGTTATAATAGAATAAAATCTTTTACAACTTTTTTCACCTTTGCAGCATCATTATAAGTTCTATATTTTACAAATGTTTTTCACTATTGTAATAAACTTTATTATAACTTTCACACACCGTTGTAGTAATACCTACTACAACTGTTATGCACCGTTGTGACTTCGTAATTTTTATAATTATTTCTATCGATTGTAATACACATTGTTACAGCTATAATTGAATACATTTTACAAGTGCAACAAAAGTTGGATAAACAGAAATGAAATTAATACAATTTCAAAGCATTGGATCCATACATACAAAAAACGTTATACTATATATTCAAAACACAAAACTAATATAACATACATCATCACAGTGATATATACCAATTCTTAATTACAAATGATGATTGCAAAAATAACATCCGCTTAAAAAACATCTACTTGTCTAGATTTACACAATTCGAAATAGAAGAAACTGACACCCTCATGCCCAAAATAATAATTCTCATCCATTCTTTTAGAGGACTGAACATGATGATCAGTTTATAATTCAATTCCCAAAAAAATCATTCTACTCTAATCCCTATATCTCCACCCATAAACGAAATCTTTTGAACCCACTTTAAATCAAGCCCACACCAGAACAACAAACCCAATCAATATGAATCCTGCATATATGTGTGTGTATATTTTAGATAAAGATGTTAGTATATATTTTATAATCAATTAATATTTAAATAAGATTGTTGTCATCAAAACTCCATTCTCCAACAATCTCCCCCTTTTTATGATAACAACCTTAGTTTATAAAATATTTATACCTGGTTATACCTGTTGATGTTGATCCTTCTAATACTCCTCATGTCAATATGAATCCTATATACTCTACTTAAACTAAGTCTATATTTTTTATAATTTCTCCCTCTTTGGTATTCTCAAGTAGAAATTCTAAAAATACTCCCCCTAAATCCTATATTTATCTATATATATACTCTGCTAAAGTAAATTACTCCCCCTGAATCCTAGATCTATCTATATATATCCTATAATCATACTAGCATAAAATACTCCCTCTAAATCCATGGCTAAACAATAATCAATACTAAGTATATAGACAAATCAACCCAAATTTCATAATTACATATGTTCTGAGTCGTATATACAAAAAACAAACCAATCCAAGTAATATTTACATATGTTTTAATATATACACGTTTTAAACCAATCAATACACAAGTTCAAACAAATCAATCCAATCAAATCATACCAAACAATCAAACGTTTCTTAGGACTTCTACCCAACCGTCTTCTCTAAAGATAGGATCCTTCTTGATGACCTCCCAATCGTCATCTTCTTTTGTCGGTGGTGCCATAGCGAGATTATTATCTTCATCTCTGAAAAGAGAAGAGATTAGCCAATGGATGACATTAAAGTGCTTCTCTTGTTGTTAAACATCTTTATTTAGCCTAATTCAAGATGGCGCTAGTTTCATAGTACTATGGAAAAAATGTTCTTGAAGGAATTCAATGCCTCTTCAAGGTTTTCACTTAAGTTATGAATTGGATTTGCCATAGTTTTGATAAGAATTGAATAGAGAAGAAGGAGAAATGAAATAATGAAATTTTCTAGTAGAAGTAGGCTTAAATAGGGTCTGGAATTCGTTGGATTTGAATGGACATGAGTTAGTTATTTAAATTTTGAAACATTTTGAAAAACTGGCAGTTATATGTCGACATAGTCAACATGTATGTCAACATACTTAGTTAAAATTTTTGAAAATTTTCAAATTTTGAATCTTTTGTTCTTATATTATATTATATTTAATTATAAAGTTTTAAAGTAACTTAAGGAAGATTTGACATAAATAAAACTCCGTTTATTACTTCTTAAAAAGCAAATATATCCAACTAATTAAGACATACTAAATACGAGATTCGAAAGAAAATACAAAAGATAACTTAAACTAAATAGGCTATATGTCAGTGGATGATGAGGAGGAAGATGAAATTCCAAGTTTTTTTTTCCTATCTTACTCATGAATTTAGTCATTTTTGTAAAACTCTTTTTGAGCTTCTTTTTATTTTTGACTATCTTCACTTGATTTCAAACAATCATCTTTCTATAAATGGTTCTAGTGTTGATTGGACACTCAACACTTTCAATAGAAGTTTCTTTTTTTCTTCGATTTCCGTAGGCTCTTGTTCTTGTTGCATTCGAGCTTGTTTGTCTTCGAATGTCTCATATGGCTTCAAAATGAGTGGAATTTGCATAAACTGTATGTTTGTGGAGTCAAACACCATTCTTGGCAAAAAATTCTTCTCCATGAAGATCAACTCTAAAATATTTGAAAATACGAGTGAGATAAACTCCATAATAAAGAGTATTCTCTCTTGTTGATGTTTCTATGGGCTTGAATTCCCTTAAAATCATGTTAGCCCAATTAACGTTATATCCACCAGTAATAGCAAAGACTGCTTTTCGGACCTTGAGAGTTGGATTGTTAAAATTTACAAAACAAGGAGCGATGGTATGTTGAAGGAGGAGGTTTACAATTCTTGTTTTTGGGCAGAAAAAGCGATTTTTGAATTCCATGTGAGAATCGCTTTCAAATATGCTGTGATAAGCTTCTAAATTGGTTTCCTCTGTTTTGAAATCCGAAAAATCTGAGTCTATGCTTCCATAATTCAAGATATTGCCCAAGATTTCGCAATTTAGAACACTGAGTGCCTTTGACACTACTCTAAATTTGGTATTCATTTCCTTCATAAAAACCGCGATTAAGATTCGCATAGAACATTTTGACAAGCTTTGGGTAACACACTTCATCGTTGTCCCGAGATCAATCAAGCTCAATACTTCATTGTGATTGAAAAGAGAGATAAGTTCATAGGATGGAAAGTCTCCAAAGACGACGAAAGCACCCGTATTGACTTTTGCATTTGCTATGTAGTCAACCTAGGTTTTGATTGCTTCTCTATGATTGTGGAGATAACCTTTGATAGTTTTGATTAATTTCAATTTCTGAGATAAACATGAGGAAGCCATTGAAATGTTTGTTTTGAGGAGTATAGATTTGAAGAATATAGTTTGAATTATAAATGAGAGGTAGAGAGAATAGATGTATAAATATAAATTGAATGGATATGAATTGAATAGGCACAACTTTTTAGAAATCAATGGCACCTTTTCAGACCTTGGGAGTTGGTGAAAAGTTGGAGGGAAGTTTTTAAACCTTTGAAATTCAAAATTCGAACATATAGACATATGTATGTTGACGTACATGCTCAATTTCAAAGGACATATGGTCTTTGTGACTTTTCGTTTAAATTATCGATTTATATTTTAGTTTAACGATTTCCTGAAATAATACTAATCTTAGCAGACATTCAAAATTTATTTTATTAATTTTTAATTATTATTTTATTATTATTATTTTGAATTTTGAATTTCAAGTTTGAATTTTAAAGTTTAATTTTCAAAAACGAAATAAAGCAAGCAATCAAAGCATCCATTTCAACAAAAAGAAATTTAAAAATTAATTAAGGCGTACCTGGTTTTTAGATCCACTTCTTCGATTTTTTTTTAATTATGAATTGATGTGAAGCACATGTTTGTATTTTCGGTTTTGGCTCTTCATCACTTGATGATGAATCCGAATCGTCTAAAGTTGCTGCATATTCTTTCTTTCTTTTCGTTGATGAACTGCTATTGTCTGTCTGTTGAACCGGTTTATCTGCATATGGACACATTCTCTTCATATAGCCTGGTTCATTATAGTTTAACATCGATTATCATTCCTTCCTGAACTTCCTTGATTATTACTTTGTAAATTATTTCTCTTTCTGTATTTCAGAAATTTTCTGAAATGACGTGTCATTAAGGTTGTTTCTTCATCGTCTTCACTGCTCGAGTCCGAACCATTTCTTGTCACTTTGAATGATATAGATTTCTTTTTAGTTGTTTTATTTTCTTTTCTACAGTTGGACTTCAAAGGACATCAGATTTCCGATTAACTCCTCAATTCTCATCTCGCTGACATTGTGGGCTTCTTCAATCGCCAATGTTTTCTGATCCCATTCTGAAATCAGTGAACTCAATATTTTTCTGATTTGGTCTTCTTTAGAATAAGTTTTTCCAAGTGCTATTAGTGAATGCACTATCTATTGAAATCTACAATACATATCAGAGATAATTCATTCTCGTTCATTTTGAATAACTCAAACTGATTAATTAACATTAATATCTTTGTTTGTTTAAGTTTACTAGTTCCTTTATGAGTAACTTGTAAAGTTCTTCAAATTTCATAAGCAAATTTACAAACTGACACTCTATTAAATTCATTCCTATCTAATGAGCAGACCAACATATTCATGGCTTTAGAATTTCTTTATGCAGGAACCTTTTGTTCCTTAGTCCATTGTGCAAAACTAGTTGTGGGTTCTACATATTCAATCCGTGTTATATTCCATGTGTCTAATCCTACTGATTGTAAATATATTTTCATTCTACATGCCCAATATGAATAATTACTACCATTAAACAGTGGTGGTCTAACTGTGGACTGACCATCTACAAAAGAACTGTTATTACCAGTGTTGGTTGCCATTTAATATTTTCAAAAATCAGATTATGAACTTTTTGAATGACCTTGCTTTGATACCAATTGTTAGGGAATGCGAAATGAATCTTAAGGCAAAACTAACACTAAATGGGGGTGAATAGTGTTTTTAAGAAATTTAAGAAAATCCAACACTAATATGATCTACTATATGAATATCATACCACATTGATAATCACAGACACAGATTCAAACATAAACACAAAAATAAATAGAAAAAAATGCAAAAAGGGAAAGAACACACCGGATTTTATACTGGTTCAGATTGCTACTACGTCCAGTCTCATGCAACGCTGGATTGCGCAGAGTTTTATTACTAGATCAAAATCTCAGTACAATCCCCTTGATTTCACGGCTACAAGTTTAACACCATTTCCATCGCCCTTGATTTCTCGGCTACAAGGTTAACACCGTTTCCTTCCTTGATTTCACGGCTACAAGGAACACACCATTTCCAAAATACCCCAAAACTATCCTAAATGATTACAGCAGCTCTAAAACTCTTCAATAGCACTTCAATTCAGAGAGTAATGAGTAGAGAGTGAGAAGAGAAGAAGTTTTATTTATTTAGAATAGAAACTGACAGAGTATAAGTGTAGAAATCATAAAAATATGAAATAATAATGGAGGAATGAAAAGGGATGAAGATAGAGAAGAAGAATGAATAAAAAATTCGAAATCAATCTCTATTTATAAGATTTGAAAGGTTGCAACACTTCTGAAACGTTACACATGGTGAAAAGACACTTCCTTTCAAAACTGAAAATCTGACAATTGTATGTCGACATCCCTATATATGTACGTCGACATTTGTGCTTGTAAATTTGAAATTTGAGTATTTTTCAAGTGTTTTAATATATATATATATATATATATATATATTTCTAAAAGTTCTTGAATTAAAACATAGTAATATAAATAAGTATTATATAGTAGAAAATCATATGAAATCATAAATATACTTTATATAAACATATTTATAAAATTATAAAGTTTAAAACTATATAGATATAAATGTATAAAAGTATATAACTATATATATATATATATAAACTTTTAAACTTTAAAACTCAAGTTTAATATCAAAGGTAAGATAGAAAACTCAACTAAAATTAGAATTTTGAAAATCAGAATTTGAATTTGAACCTGAAGTGCTATTCAGAGTCTTACATATAAACTAGACTCTATTACTATTTTTATCTTGAACTCTTGATTATTCATGAGTCTTGAAACTTCTCTGAATTCTAAATCTCTAAAAACTCTAAAACTGTATAGTCTTCAGTATTAATTCCTGTATACAAATCCTGCATATATGCGTGTGTGTGTGTATATATATATGTGTGTGTATATATATATTCTAGATAGAGATGTTAATACATATTTTATAATTAAAAAGTATTGAAATAAGGTTGTTGTCATCAAAACTCCATTCTCCGACAACATGAACCTTTTTTTGCTTGAGTAGAGCAAAGGTGTAGAGATATGAAGTGAACACATGATATCAAAACCCTGACTCGATTGCAATCACATAAGTCTCGTGATGCATGTTGAAGATTTGGGAGATTTGAGTGTATATGGATCAGATTTACTAAAATGAAGGCATAAAGGCGCAAAGCTTACAATATTAATATGTACCACCATCTAGGTATATAAAAAAGTACGAAGCAAGAAAGATTTTTGTTTTTGTTTTCTTATTTGAGTTGCCATCAAGAAAGGAAAGAAGGAAAGGGAATTCAGTTTAGGAGATGAAGTTAATATATTACATTGTTAAAGGAGAGCAAAAGTATATTAAGAGAATGAACACAACCAAATAGCGTTTGTGCTTGAAGGTCATTTGTTTTACTTTTGTTATAAAATAGGTTTTAGCACTACAACAAATTGACCATATTACAACGGTGGAAAACCGTTGTAAATTACTTTTTACAATGGTGACGTAACCGCCGTATATTAAAAAGTTGTAATAGACTAAAATCTTTTACAACTTTTTTCACCTTTGCAGCATCATTATAAGTTCTATATTTTACAAATGTTTTTCACTGTTGTAATAAACTTTATTATAACTTTTATGCACCGTTGTGGTAATACCTACTACAACTGTTATGCACCGTTGTGATTTCGTAATTTTTATAATTATTTCTATCGATTGTAATACACTTTGTTACAGCTATAGTTGAATACATTTTACAAGTGCAGCAAAAGCTGGATAAACAAAAAATAAATTAATATAATTTCAAAGCTTTGGATCCATACATACAAAAAACGTTACACTATATATTCAAAATACAAAACTAATATATCATACATCATCACAGTGATATATACCAATTCTTAATTACAAATGATGATTGCAAAAATAACATCCGGTTGAAAAACATCTACTTGTCTAGATTTACACAATTCGAAATAGTAGAAATTGACACCCTCCTACCCAAAATAATAATTCTCAACCATTCTTTCAGAGGAATGAACACGATGATCAGTTTATAATTCAATTCCCAAAAAAATCATTCTACTCTACTCTCTATATCTCCACCCATAAACGAAAGCTTTTGAACCCACTTCAAATCAAGCCCACACCAGAACAACAAACCTATTCACATGTAAGCTAATTCATAAACTCCTTCAGACCTCCCTGACTAAAAGCCCCAAAAAATGCACACTAACATCAAAGCTTGCAACAACATCTTGCATGTCACCAAACCTGATACAGCTACCTTATCATCCACATCACCATCTTGAGCAACTCTTCCAATAACATCAACACTAAAATCAACAATCAGTCCGATTAGCATCCTTATCTCATGGCTTAACCAACTAATAAATAATACAATGTATTATTTGATGTCATTGTGAACCAATTATGATGAAAGAAGCTGTAGAAAGTGAAACAATTATGATGAAAGAAGTTGTAGGAACATTAGCTCAATAAGATAATTAAACTAAAATTTACACTAGAAACAGAGCAGTGCAATGTGTAGTCATTAGGAACAACAAAATAAAACAAAGCGCTTAATTTCTGAAAGACCAACCTGTTTTCCCCAAGTTAATATTTTACACTAAAAATATGGACGGATGCTTATGAACAATTATCTAACTGGAAAAAAAAACAAAGAAGATTGAGTTACCTAATGCTATGATCAGGGCTTCAATTTCAAACCGATAGCGTCCAGATTAAGAGTACCAGAAAGAATGACAATGCAACCATTACCTGCGTGCTTAAGAAAACGTCTCAAATTGAAAAATAAACAAAACAGAAAAAATTCGCTTATTACCTAATGACATGGCCAGGGTTGCAATTTCATACTACGAGCGTCTAGATTAAGAGTACCAAAAAGAATGACAATGCAACCATCACGTGCATAACACAATTTAATCAAATATTACTGTTAAAGAATTCAATAGTTCCATACAAAAATAGCTTACACCATTGAATCTTACACCGTTGACTAACATTGCACTAAATAAAAGATATAAAGATAAAGAAATACAGTGTATTTAACAATATTTCATATAATTATTAAACTAAATTTAATCATTTGTCTGGTTCTAAATACATGTAATAAAGCATGCTGCATCGGTATACATATGTTATAAGATGACTAGTAAATTACTGCTACAGCTAGTATTGAATAAATCTTAACAATGATGGTTTACCATAAGAAATGATAAATTTGTCATTATCATACCAATTAAACTGACATACCAATTTCACTTAAAACTGATAACCGATTGACTGATAATGGTATGGCAATGATAAGTTTATTGTTATCATAACATCCTTAATTAAAAGCGTACTCCAACAAAGCACAGACACAATTTTTTTTTCATATAATAAACATGACCTTGTGAACTATGTATTCTTTGGATTTTTGATGTGCTACGCGTCGATGGAAACACTAAAAATGGTAAAAATTTACCTAAGTATAACAGTTGATGGTTGTATTGACATCTTTATCTCAAAATGCAAAGCCTCCGTGATTCCTTGCTTCCAGCATATCCCTCATTTGTTGTGTCCACTCCTGGAACAATAATTGATGGCCAAAATGGAATAGTGGCTAAATAATTAGTATACTTGCGTACAGTTATCTCAAAGGATTATGACTAAAATTGAAAACTAGGAAAAATTAATTACATCGGTGAAAGCAAAGCGAAGAACAAAATAACTGTGTTCAGCAATTACCATGTTAGTTCCTCCATCATCCTTGTAGTGTGTCATCACAAGAAGTTGATGAATGGCTGTGAGGTCCATTCTCGAGCAAGCTTCTCCCGTTAGAAATAGTGGATGAGGCGGCGTAGGAGGCACCTCTTCATGCTTTTGGATCCCCATCATTACATATGATGCTACCTATGAGATGTAATTTTCATTTATGAATATCAAATTGAAGATAATTTAACAAGAGATAGAGTGCTTGAGTTGTCACTATACTTTCAATAACATATAACTATGAGATTAGCGCACTAATCTAGTAAATTCACAAGATAAATAAAGTTTGTTGGTATTACTTTACCGTATTTAATTGATCTGATTGGATACGTATTTAATTCACCGAAGATAATTTACACATAAGAGAAAATCGCATAAGAGAAACAGCAGGAGTCGCGAAAACCTAACCTGGGGCAAACCAATAGCAAGCTAGGGGATGCTCAAGGAGGAGAAGGGGAACTCAGCAAGTTCAGATCCAAGCCAGCGAGAAGGAATGGAGCCCAGATCAGGGCAACAAAGTCATTCAAGGACGAGGAAGTGAAATACGATGGCGGTGGAAATAGATGAATACTGTAGATCTAAGAATTAGAAAAACCACGTGAAAAACAAAATAAGAGGTGGAGGGAAGGAAGCGATGCACGGGAGAAGAGAATTGACTGAACATTTGAACTGAAGGAATGGAGATACGGAGGGAAAAGAAAGGGGACTTAGGATATGGTTGCCATTATAGATTTACATTAGAAACTGAAGGAATGGATCTGAAATTTGGTTATTGATTATTGATTTACATTAGGAACTGAACAATTGATTATTGATTATTGAACATAGTATTAAGTGGTAAATCAAATATTATTTGTATTTACTAATATAGTTATAATTAATAATTGTATTTAATATTTTGAAGTTATGGCCTTTCCAAAAAAAGAAGATTACTGTACCATTAATTATTAAAAGATAATTAATAATCATTACCAACGGTTATTAATTAATATTAATATTGATTATTATATTTTAATAACCAATTGTATAATAGTAATTGTTTAATATTATTTATTTATTTTCTTAATTACAAAACAATAAATAATAACTACAACAAACCGAGCAAATTACAACGGTAGAAAACCGTTGTAAAATGTAACTACAACAAATGACCATGTTACAACGGTAGAAAACCGTTGTAAAATACATTTTACAATGGTGGGACGAAGTTGTCGTATATTAAGAAGTTGCAATAGACTAAATCTTTTACAACTGTTTTTCACCGTTGTGATATGTATATTTTACAACTGTTTTAACCATTGTAATAAACTTTATTACAAATGTTATGCATCGTTGTTGTCATAATTTGTACAATTGTTTATAACCGTTGTGATATATTTACTACAGCTATTGTTTTACAGTTGTGATATATCCACAAATTATATATATATAATATATATGTGCAACAATAAATAGTTAAATAACATAAGAAATAGATGTAAGTTTAAAGGCATCATGATCCATTCATTAATAAAAATCACAACTTTATATCCAAAATACAAATTATAAATCATATACCACATAAAAATATATAAAATTAACTTTTCTCCTCATTTTCCTCTGAAAGCTTTTAACTCAATTACAAAGCTCATTTGCCTATGAAATCTACAAAGCTCATTTGCCTCTGAAATGTAATTGGCCTCCACCTGATGCTATCCTCATATCTTCTATTCACATCAGGACTTGCCTCTAAAATCTACAAAGCTCATTTGTCTCCGAAACCTATGAAACCTACAAAGATGAATTATACATACAAATAAATATCTTGGTATTTTTATTCAACAAGAATCAAAGCAAATAAAATGTTTGAAAGAATACGCCGAGAAATGTGGCCATGTGAGAGAAGATATGAACATTAAATCTTTAATGTTTTCAAAAAAAAAAAAAAAATAGACACAAAAACATGTCACCTATAACATTAGTGATCACTTTTGTAATCTTCTGAGCTGCATGTGCTTTCAGTTTACTTCCAGAAGCCACCTGAAGCAGGTTCCTCATGACAAATTTCTCTAAATGATCACAAAAATCATCTTTATAGCCACCAATTCTTCTTCTTTTTAGACATCCTCAAGCATACTCTTAGTTTCGCTTTATGTAATGACATGATCATCAGCAGTTAACCATTAAGCACTTCTTAAAATATAAATTTATAGTAGCACACAAAAAATGCTCCTTGGATGGGAAATTCACACCTCCTCAATTCTAAAATGTTTTTCTTCTGTAGTCTACTTGAAGTCAATTTCCAGAAGCATTCTGCTTTCACTGCGAATAAATCATTCCCATCGCTTTAATAAAAAATGCATACTTGAAAGTTGTTTCTTCACACTAAATAAAACAACCTCCCTCGCCGAAATGCCCTCCACTCATGTTGGTATTCAAAATTATGGATCGAGAACATTTAGGACATGATTTCTCTCTTACTCTTGCAATCCATTTAGCTGCTTCCCATACTCCCACCCTAATGTCATTTTATGACGTTGTTACCAGTGTTGAAGAATAGCACAAACCTGAAAGTATATTATTGTAAGGGGAATAAATTCAAATATTCTTAAAATCAATTTCATGTCTAGGATCACCAAATTCTTCGTAGCCTAAAGTAGTGAGGGTTAATTCTGGATCCAACCTATCATAACACATCGTTGTTGCTAGGCAGCAGTCTACAGGAATTGTTGCTCTGACATTGACCAATGTGATTTTTTTTAATGATAAAAATTGTATTAAAAGGAAATGCCAGAATAAAATCACTTCATTATGCAATGACAGTGGATAATAGGTTAATGATGTTACACATATACAACATTAAGCAATACAATGTTATCAGGAACTATACAATAGAGGCATTATTCAATTAGGTATGCAAGGGGATATTAGTTGCATGTTTATGTTAATTGAGGCAGACTTGTTTTCTATTTTCCATCGTGAACCAGGCTTATTAAGGGAATATGACAGTATAATAATAAATGATATCATACATGACTATCAAAGTTAAAAATGGAACTAAGACACATTAGCTTTTGATCATTATTGTTAAACTAACAAAGGAACCGATTCTTTCGAATTCAAGCTGATTAACAATTTCCATAATGCAAAATAACAACACACATACGAAGCACACATCCAAACACGAACAAAAAGAACTACAGCCAAATACAATGAAATGACATCACAGATTTGCTTGTTTAGTTAGGCTTGTTACTAAGAAAGATATTACTATACTAAAATTTGGGAATTTATTATAGTTCCTTTGATTAGATGTTGAATTTAAAAAGGAGTTTTGTTTGTTTATTTGTCATTGTTGTTTAGAGATTCCCAAACTTATAGTCATAGAACAGTTATGTATATTGATACTCTTCCACTTGATCTCATTTATCAGCTTTAAAATGCACTGATTATTTCAATTCAAGAAAACAACCCAAGGAGGAGTTCATGCATGTAGACTTGGCTACCCGAAGGAACAAGACAAGCACACATAGGAGGGATACACAAGCATGTACTCAACAAACTCATCCATTACGTTCACCTGTGCACTAGTCGATTATGACTAGTTGGTTGGTCAGAGCTGGTTCAGGCCATGCTAGGCTTGGGTTGGGCATTATAAGCGAAATCAAAATTTCCAGCAGTAGAAAGGGGAATTTCGGAATAGGCATTTACACAAACTCCCCTTGTGCAACCAACATCAACAACTAAGCCACGGCCAATTCGATAGCTTCATTACCTACAGTATCACAACTTCATTACGTTATCACAAACTTTAAAATTATAATTTAATACATCCAAATGATGACCAATATGTATTCTTATGTATTCTAAAAGAAAAGTAATGTAATTCTGGAAAGAACAAAAAAAAAGCAGTAATGTAATTCTGAAAAGCCACATCCATTTACACAAACACACCAGCACAATGTTGAAAAGAAGCAGTGTTAACAATAACAGGAGGAAGGTCAATCTAAACAATGATATGGTTCCATTAAAATAAATAAGAACAGAATAAATAAAACTCTGAAAGGAAGCAGCGGTAAAAGGAAGATGGATTCTTAAATATTTGAATGCAGTGATTTTTGTAAAAACATAGTTACCTTTAAAGGAAGAAGAGGAACAACTTTTCGACTTCAAGAAAAATCTTGCATCCATTTTTGCCTCAAATTACTTCTTCGAATATCTTGACTCAACTCAATGGATTGGGGAATAAATTATGTTTGCGATTCGAAAGGTAGATTAAATATCTGGGCGACCAACTGCTCTCGCAATTCCGCTAATTTACGAATATTAGTCATGTTGCGGCATAGAAAAACAAAGGGATTTAGTGAATACCTAGGCTGAACAGGGAGGCGAAGGACTTGGGAATGGGAAATCGGTAGGGAAATTTTAATTCAACGTAAAGCAGGCATAGTCAAATATAATGGTTAGCTACCAAAAATTTCAATTGGTGCTTCTTTTTCACACATTTAAACTTTGACTCTTTTTTTTAATTGATACTGACGGATGTAATTACAGCTCACCATAGTTCGTTGTTTTTCTGCATCCTACATAATATTATTTCTTATATTAAGTGTGGTGCTAAAAACACCCACTTTCTTGCGAACCGCTACCATGAATCATCGACCGAACGGTGTTCGGTCGACGGTTTATAGCCGAACATGCCTAAAAATATTAGCCGGTGGTAGCCAATAGCAAGAAACCGTGTGCTTTTAGCAGTACACTATATTAATCGGTTAACCAATCTCAACAATCAAATCAACTATATTATTATAGGTTACGCTAGTTAAGTCGCTTAAATATTCATTTCGACTTTGAAGTTCAATCGCCATAAGAAATAAAAGAAAATCTGATGCTAAAATTTCACAAAAGAGGGAATAAACAAGTTTTCAGAATTTTGAATATTATATAAAGTATTAAATTTAATTTAACTTTTTCTTAATTTATGAACATTTCAATATTTTATAAATATTCTGAAATTTACTATAAAAAAATTTAAAACTTTTAACTTTTTGAAATATTAAATGTTAAATATATTACAAACCATAACTTTAAAATATTGAATACAAATACCAAATACTACTTCTTAATTATTAAAATTTAATTATTAATCAATAGTTATTAACAATTAATTAATAAATAGTAATCGTTTATTCTTAATTATTCATTATTGTGAAACGACCTAGACTTCCCCGATCCCTGAGGAGATGGAGGAACCCGGATTGTTTTGAGAACACGACGCATCAGAACACAAACATGAGAACATTATTGTTATTGCAATGATTTACATCAGAGTACAAGAATATCAGAGTTCAAATAAATAGTATACAATGGGAAAATATCAGAGATTTAAATTACATAACAACAAAAATAATATATATAGATATAATGTGTAGCGGGAATACATCAACTAACACAACTGAAAGAAATACACGGATACAAAGCATTCCGAATATAGCCACAGCTGTAATCCAGGATCCTATGAAAAGAAATATCTACGAAAAAACAAAACTACAAGCTGCCCGTGTGGAAAATATGGGAACCCAGAGTTTAGGTGGAAACAATAAACTCTGAGTTAGTCATGGGACTGATGTGAGAACTAAAACAGTTATTAACTTTAATTTAAAATTAGGTAAATCATGGGACCACGCCGCATATCACGGAACGAGTTTACTCACATGAATACTCTGAAATAAAACAATTTGTAAATAATGCAATGCTTTTGGAAAAATGAAGCTATTATAAGACTCAGGTCCCATTACACACTGCAACACAAACCAAACGATAGAGTTTTCCCTTATAATATCCAAATATGCTTGATACGCTTTAAAACAAATCATTTTTGTTATTACTATAAGTGCATATTGTCAATACAACTTCAAATATAAATGTATCAATCAAAGACAGTTTAGATACCATATATTATGTCGCCATGCATAGGTTTACAACTAAACTCGAACGATGTCGTGGAAATTGGATTCCCATCATAAGTCAAGGCAAGAGATAGTCTCCTTACCGATTCGAATCGCCTTTAGCAAGATTACCTAGGATTCGGGCGCTGGCGAGCCCTTGGATCCTGAAGTGCCGGCCCACACTTACTTTAGTGGATTGATTATTCCTGAACAATACGTTTCCCGATCCTATCAGACCTCCAAATTGGTCTGTATGTCGACCAATCATATCTGAGGTGCTTCGCATCCATCATCCACATAAGTAAAAATGTCTAGGCTCCATACCATGACACCACATCTAGCAAGAAAGAAACGTATGCACTCAGTGCATCCCTTATCCCGTTTTTGACTCATACCGAGGTGTGAGGCTCGCGAATTAACGTTATACACACCACTTAAAGCTGTGCTTTGATCATCATCCACAAGGCCCTGCTTTTCAAAAAAAGCCTTGATCATTTGCATCTTATCATGCCACATTGCCAATCCATTCCATACCATTGATTTCCACCAATATAAAACCTCTAAGCTCGTATGTCTCAGAGAAGGGTGTTAAACAAAAGAATAAATTCTCTGTCACCAAATAGATATATATTTAGCAGAGATCAACAAATACAATACAAAGGAATACAATGTCAGACATATCATCCATTTGCAAGTCCATTATGGGTCTGAACAAAACTGGAGGCACCTTATTCCTCGTCCCATATGTCCAATACAGGAGAGAGGTCCTCGCATATCCGGTCGATCTCCAGGTACGTCTGAATGATCACCACTTATTACCTTGTCTTGGGTGTACAGTCCAATCAAGACATCAGTAATCATCCAAACGATGTGAAGATCTCTGGTCTTTAATCATCGTCTTCATCGTCGAATTTTAGTCGTCGTAGCAGTTATTCAGAATGGGATAAACTCGGTCTTTCTGAATAACTCGTGTATTTTATAATCAATTAATCAAGTGCTATAAAAACACATCATGCGCCTTATTCCAATTCAAAATATTCTTTTATTCAAATATTCTCATCTTAGGGGAAAGGTTCCCATTAATTTTATCAAAGATAAGTTCTTTTAAACTTATTCTTTAGTCCTCCTTTGGATACCAATTTCAAGATATTTTATTTTATCCTTTAACAATTCTAAACCAAACTAAGGTTTATAAAACTATCGGGATTATCGAGCCTTACTGAGGTAATCATTTATTATTTTATTATTTCCAATCTCAATATATTCATCCCATAGAGCAAAACTGGTAGTACTCCATATTTAACACCCACTGTGTTATCGGTAAAATTAATTATCATTTCTCTTTTCAAATCTAATTAAAGATTTAACTACCACACGGAGTAAAATTGGGGGTACTCCCTTCACGAACATTTCTTGAATTCGGTAAATTTAGTTACCTCATTCACATTTCAATCTAATTAAAGATTCATTAAAACTCCATTTTAGTTTTAATCTCAACAATCATTATTTAATGATTGTTCAACTTAGGAAATAAATATTGTCTTTAACTGGGTTAAAGAACTAAGGTTATTTAAAACACAGTTCACAATAAACCCAAATCATCTTCCATTAACTATGGAATCTTCACGGAAAACAGATCAATATATAATCGATATAAATTTCCGTATCAGTCTAATAATATAAATGGAATAATGGCAAAGCCTTTTAAATTTCATATATAGTAATGGTCTTCCTTTACAGAAGCTCGTCTCGATTATTACCAAATTAAATTCCATTCAGTTCCAATTTAATATACTAAATTGGAAAACTTTACTTTGGAAAATTTTCCATTAAATCTTAATTAAAAGATTATAAATTCCAAATCCTATCTTCACTGTTAATTGGGTTAAAGAACTAATGTTATTTAAAACATCATTCACGATAAACCCCAAAATCCAATTCAATTCCAATTAACTAAACTAATTGGTAAATTTCTCCAAATCTTAATTAAAAGATTTATTCTATTCTCAACTGGGTTTAAGAATAGTGTTATTAAAGACACCATTCACGACAAACCCAAAATCAAATTTGATACAAAATATATGGCTCTGAATAGAAATCATATCGGCTTATATTCAATATCATATTCTGAAACCAGCGGATATTGTATTCGGAATAACGATATATATATATATCTTCCAAGTTCCTCAACAATACCCGTATAATCACAAAATTCAATATCGAAATATTCTAAAGATTATTTCCATTCAAATCCGTTCCAATTTATACATTGGAAAATTCTAGTTTATTCAAACGATTTCAATTCTTTTTAGTTCTTATCTCAAGTTGCAAAACAACTTATTCTGATAAAAATATCTTTTATCTTTAAAAACATGGAATATTCCATTCAAAATCATTTCAAATCATTTATTGTGATTTTACATAATTTGTTTATATTTTTAATAATTTTATTAAGGCCCATACAGCCGTTTTCCAATATCTGCCACCGAATTACACCCATAGAGACCTTTTCCAAAACTGATTTAAACATATATTAAAATCCAACCGTTAGATTTCAACTTATTATCATTCGAAAGCTCTTATCGATACTAACCCAACGGTTCCGGTTTTAGGAGAATTTGACGGTCGGATCTCCCGTTATGCCAATTCGAAGTTAATGGCTGAAATTCGTGAATGGTCGTTGTGCGATATGTTCTGTTCAAACCATTTAAATATATAAATATAGTATATTTCATCAATTTCCATTTAAAACGTATTTTATATAAAACGTTTATAAATTCTTTTTAAAAACAATTCCAACTTACATTTCAATTTTTAAATCAAAATTGAATATTTCATATCATTATAATATTAAAATAATAATATTTTCAAAATATCAGATTTTGAAATCAAATCTTTTCCATATTCATTATAAAATAAATAAAAATCACAGAAAATCCTATTCGAGTTAAAATGGCGTATATTTACTTAACTCGGCTTCATATTCATTTCAATTATGAATATTTCAATATTTTCGTGTCCATCCAAAATCGGACATCAAAATCATATTTTGATTCTTCATTAAATATTATTTTAAAATATTCATTATTTCTTAATTGGAATCAGACTCAATCAATTACCATATAATTTTATTTGTATGGATTTCATACATCGCATGTATTCAAAAATAGTGATAAACAACTATTAAACATTTAATTCACAACCAGAGTGCAATTTACAACTGCATAAGCAATAAATAATTAAATAACGCTTATAGTAGTCTGTCAATCAATCGGTTGACATACAATTAAATGCAAGGGAGATGTGAATTAATTATCATCCCCAGACCCGTGTGGGGTTTTCAATCATCAACAAATAATTGAGCGATGTGTAAAATTATCGTTCCAATACCCGTATGTGGTTTACATCACAATCCATGTGAATTTATTTACAGTTTAATAATAATGACTTTAAAACTATACACATCCATCATCCGTCAAACAAATATTACAATCACAGGTAACCAATATAAATACAGTTATAAAAATAAATAACTGTACAAAATTTTAAGTGAGAGAGTTCTCACATTTGGTTTCCACTCCGTCAGTCTTTATTTGAAGATTTTATTTTTAAACTAAATTAAACAAGCATTTAATTTAGCTCAAAAATTCAACTTGCTCCATTTCCATTCTGATCAGTTTCATGTTGCAGAGCTCGCTGATACGAGCGTAACGCAACTGAAATCATCGGATTTCGATCTCGTGTGAAAAAGATATTATCATTACAAGTTTTTACATTAATTAAGATAATTAAATAATAATTAATTACATTTCCCTAATCCCCTTTTTCTCGCTAACCCATCGTTCTCCTTCCTCTTCTACGCTGTAAAACCAAACCCGGTCTCAATGCCATTCCTCGAAAACGCACGCCTCCTGACCGGAGCAAAATCAGAATGTGTCATGACGACCGCCGTCACTTGAGCTCCCAACGCCGTGACTGTTGGCTAACTCATGGCTCCTCCGGCGTCAGAAACGACCATGAACCTGTGCTCTTTGAGCCCAAAAATCAAACGAAAGACAACAAGAAACTCGATCATGACCGTATCAAATTAAAGAGGGTGAAATGCTCTTTGATTTTCGTTTTTGAAGTGGGGTTTAATTCGTGATAACTTGAGATCAATGAAGGGATTTAATTCGAGCAATTTCGGCCTTCAAAATGAACTGATGGCGGCATTTCTAGGGTTAGGGTTATGGAGAATTTGGGGGATATTTATGCTTATTTTTAATTAATATTTAATTGAAAAATGACTTCTTTATTGCTCGAACTCCGAATCAAACCCAACTTCTGTTGCTCCTAACCAAATACCCCCATTTCGAACACAATGAGATATGTTTCATAAGCTAATTCTACTATTTTGATCAGTTTTTATCAAAATTAAAATATAAATTAATATAACAGTCAATATTGAATTTCAACGTACATTTTAATTTACCGGGGCCACATGCTGACTCCAAAAATTATGGAAATTGAAATCTAGATATGTATTGACGATACGGTCCTAACAAAATTAATTTCATCAAATTTGGAGACCGTTTGAAAAATGGCCTTTTAACTGGTTTATTAAATACAAACTGAAATTGAAAACGCGTTTAAATTTACTACGCTCACATATTAATTTCAAAAATTATGAAATTTTAAATCTGCCTATAATTTGATATTCCGGATCCAACAAAAATGGTTTCATCGAAAACGGAGGTCGTTTGCAAAATGGCTATTTTAAAGGCTATATATAATATTAAAATATATATATATATATTCCATAGCGACTATTTTAAATTTTAAACTGGACATAACTTACAATTTCGAAAATGAAATCTCAGTTTCTTACATTCATTAGAAAAACTATAGTTCAAAATATTCCAATGTTTCTTGTTTTACTGAAATCTGATTTTTATTGAATTCTGTATGTTCAATTGAAATTGAAATCGAATTTTCAAACAACTGCGCCATTTCGAGTTCGTTTTTAATTAATATAAATATATACGTTCTAACTTCGATTTAAATAGATTTTAAATCGTTAATTCTTAAAATAAATCATTTTAAATTCTAAAAACCCATTTAATCGATTAAAAATAAATTTTAAATTTGTTCCAAAAATACGGGTTGTTACAATCTCCCCTACTTAAAATCTTTTCGCCCTCGAAAAGGAAGATAGAATTGAAGGTTGTTTACTAAATCAATTCCACCTTCGCTTGACTCAAGTTCTTTAACTTTTCAAAAATTTGGCTAATGCCTTAAATTTTCGAAAAATTTCGCCATAACCTCTTTTGTACAGGATGATCGATAAAACCACAACTTGCCTCACAAGGCCCTCATTAATCAAAAAGAAAAAAAAGCCAAGCGGCTTGCCAATCAGCTAATAAAATCATCAAAAACCCAATAAATACAGTAAATATGTACCTATTTGTCGGGCATATAATTTTATTCCTCTTCTTAGCTTCCATGCTATGACATGTTCAATATATACACATGCATATGTATCCAATTCAAATCAATTTTCAATTCAGTTTAATATTTGACTCGATTTGACTCAGTTTTCCTTTTATTTTCATATTGGTTTTATTATTCCAATACCTTTATTTAGTTGAACTATTAACCATACATCACAACCAGCAATCAATTAGTTGATTAGCATTTCAAATATATAGCTTTTATATAGCCAAAAATCATATTTCAATGCTAAACCACAAACATAAACCCAAACTAAGTTTTGGTTCTCACACCAGTCAATTGGAAATATATAGATATCCACTTTCGAAACTCGAACACTGATGATGTTTCGAACCATCATCAGAATCATCCCCGGGCGATGCGACTAGAGTCTGATTCCATATCTACCCAGTATACTTGAGACTTCGTATATACGCTAGCTAGGCATATATGCAAAACCATCTTATACTCCATAGTCCAAATTCAAAATCAAATAAAATACCCAAATAAGTAAAATAAGATATAATTTTCAAAATTTAATTGTTTTTAATAAATAATACTCTTTAAACACATTCTAGGGCATTACTAACCCTATCTCTAACGAGTCATTCTTATAGGAAGTTACTAATCTTGTCTCTGATGAATTCTCTCATTTGGTTCTAATATGTCTTGTTCTTGAGCTTTGTAAACCAAAGCTCTAATACCGAACTGAAACAACCAAGACTTCCTCGATCCCCGAGGAGACGGAGGAGACCGGATTGTTTTGAGAACACGACCCATCAGAACACAAACATGAGAACATTTCATTGTTATTCCAACGATTTACATTAGAGTACAAGAATATCATAGTTCAAATAAATAGTATACAGCGGGAAAATACCAGAGATTTAGATTACAGAACAACAGAAATAAGATGTATAGATACAATGCGCAGCGGGAATACATTAACTAACACAACTGAAAGAAATACACTGATACAAAGCATTCCGAATATAGCTCCAGCTGTAATCCAGGATCCTATGAAAAGAAATATCTACGAAAAATTAAAACTACAAGCTGTCCGTGTGGAAAATATGAGCACCTAGAGTTTAGGTGGAAAAAATAAACTCCGAGTCAGTCATGAGACTGGTGTGAGAACTAAAACCGTTACTAACTTCACTTTAAAATTAGGTAAATCACGGGACCACGTCGCATGTCACGGAACGGGTTTACTCCCATGAATACTCTGAAATAAAACAATTTGTAAACAACGCAATGCTTTTGGAAAAATGAAGCTATTATAAGACTCAGGTCCCATCACACAATGCAACACAAACTAGAGGATAGATTTTCCCTTATAATAGCCAAACATTCTTGATAGGCTTTAAAACAAATCATTTTTATTATTACTATAATTGCATAGTGTCAAAACAACTTCAAATATAAATGTATCAATCATAGACGACATAGGTACCATATATTATGCCGCCATACATAGGTTTACAACTAAAACCAAACGATATCGTATTGTAAATTGGGTTTTCATCATGAGTCAAGGTAAGGAATGATCTCCTTACCGATTCGGATCATCTTTAGCAAGATAACTCAAGACTTGGACATTGGCGTGCCCTTGGATCCTGCAGTGTCGGTCCATACTTACTTTAGTGGATTGGTTATTCCTGAACGATACGTTTCTCGGTCCTATCGGACCTCTAAAATGGTCAGTATGTCGACCAATCATATCCGAGATGCCTTGCATTTGTCATCCACATAAAAATTTCTGAACTCCATACCATGACACCACTTCTAGCTAGAAAGAAACGTATGCACTCACTGCGTCTCTTATCCCGTTTTTTACTCATACCGAGGTGTGAGGCTCGCGAATTAACGCTATACACAAAGCTATGCTACTTAAAGTTGTGCTTTGATCATCATCCACAAGGCCCTGCTTTTCAACAAAAGCCTTGATCATTTGCATCTTAACAAGCCATATTGCCAATCCATGCCATACCATTGATTTCCATCAATATATAACCTCTAAGCTCGTACGTCTCAAAGAAAGGTGTTACGCAAGAGAGTAAATTCTTCGCCACCAAACAGATATATATTTAGAAGAGATCAACGAATACATTATAAAGGAATACAATGTCAGACATACCAACCATTTGCAAGTCCGTACTGGGTCTGAACGAAACCGGAGGCACCTTATTCCTCGTCCCATATGTCCAATACAGGAGAGAGGTCCTCGCATATCCGGTCGATCTCCAAGCAGGTCTGAACGATCACAACTTATTACCTTGTCTTGGGTGTACAGCCCAATCAAGACATCAATAATCATCCAAACGATGTGAAGATCTCCGGTCTTCAACCACCGTCTTCATCGTCGGCTTTCAGTCGTCGTATCAGTTATTCAGAATGGGATAAACCCGGTCTTTCCGAATAACTCGCGTATTTTATAATCAATAACCAAGTGCTATAAAAACACATCATACACCTCATTCCAATTCAGAATATTCTTTTATTCAAATATTCACATCTTAGGGGAAAGGTTCACATTAATTTTATCAGATATGAGTTCTTTTAAACTTATTCTTTAATCTTCCTTTGGATATCAATTTCAAAAGATTTTATTTTATCCTTTAACAATTCTAAACCAAGTTAAGGTTTATAAAACTAGTCGGGATAATCGAGCTTTACTGAAGTAAACATTTATTATTTTATTATTTCCAATCTCAATCTATTCATCCCATGGAGTAAAACTGGTATTACTCCATATCTAACACCCACTATGTTATCGGTAAAATTAAGTATCATTCCTTGCTTCAAATCTAATTAAAGATTTAACTATCGCATGGAGTAAAACTGATGGTACTCCCTTCATGAACATTTCTTGAATTCGGTAAATTTAGTTACCTCATTCACATTTCAATCTAATTAAAGATTCATTAAAACTCCATTTTAGTTTTAATCTTAACAATCATTATTAAATGATTGTTCAACTTAGGAAATAAATCTTGTCTTTTACTGGGTTAAAGAACTAAGGTTATTTAAAACACAGTTCACAATAAACCCAAATCATCTTCCATTAACTATGGAATCTTCACGGAAAACCGATCAATATATAATCAATATAAATTTCTGCATCGGACTAATAATATAAATGGAATAGCGGCAAAGCCTTTTAAATTCCATATATAGTAACGGTCTTCCTTTAGAGAAGCTCATCTCGTTATTACCAAATCGAATTTCATTCAATTCCAATTTAATATATTAAACTGAAAAACTTTACTTTGGAAAATTTTCCATTAAATCTTAATTAAAATATTATAAATTCCAAATCCTATCTTCACTGTTAATTGGGTTAAAGAACTAATGTTATTTAAAACATCGCTCATGGTAAACCCCAAAATCCAATTCAATTCCAATTAAATTAATTAATTGGTAAACTTCTCCAAATCTTAATTAAAAGATTTATTCTATTCTCAACTGGGTTTAAGAACAGTGTTATTGAAGACACCATTCACGACAAACCCAAAATCCAATTTAATATTAAATATAAGGCTCTGAATAGAAATCATATCGGCTTGTATTCAATATCAAATTCTAAAACCAACGGATATCATATTCGGAATAACGTTATATATATCTTCCAAATTCCTCTACAATATCCATATAATCATGGGATCCAATATATAAATATTCCGAAGATTATTTCCATTCAAATACATTCCAATTTATACATTGGAAAATTCTAGTTTTATTAAAACCATTTCAATTCTTATCTCAAGTTGCGAAACAACTTATTCAGATAAAAATGTCTTTTATCTTTACAAACGTGGAATATTCCATTCAAAATCATTTCAAATTATTTATTATGATTTTACATAATTTTTTCATATTTTTATTAATTTTATTAAGGCCTTTACAGTCGGTTTCCAATATTGGCCACCGAACTACATCCATAGCGAACTTTTCCAAAATTGATTTGGACATATCTTAAAATCCAACTGTTAGATTTCAAATATCTTATTATCATTCGAAAGCTCTTTTCAATACGAACCCAATGGTTCTGGTTTTAGGAGAATCCGACGGTCGGATCTCCCGTTATGCCAATTCGAAGTTAATGGTTGAAATTCGCGAACGATCGTTGCGCGATACGTTCTATTCAAATCGTTTAAATATATATAATATATTTCATCGATTTCCATTTAAAACGTATTCTATATAAAACATTTATAAATTCGTTTTAAAAACGATTCCAACTTATATTTCAATTTTTAAATCAAAATTGAATATTTCATATCATTATAATATTAAAATGATAATATTTTCAAAATATCATATTTTAAAATCAAATCTTTTCGATATTCATTATAAAATAAATAAAATCGACAGAAAATCTCGTTCGAGTTAAAATGACATATATCTACTTAACTCGGCTTCATATTCATTTCAGTTATGAATATTTTAATATTTTCGTGTCCATCCAAAATTGGACATCAAAATCATATTTTGATTCTTCACTGAATTTTATTTTAAAACATTCGTTATTTCAGAATTGGAATCAGACTCAATCAATTACCATATAATTTTATTTATATGGATTCCATACATCGCATGTATTCAAAAATAGTGATAAACAACTATTAAACATTCAATTCACATCAAGAGTGCAATTTACAACTGTATAAGCATTAAATAATTAAATAACGCTTATAACAGTGTGTCAATTAATCGGTTGACATACAATTAAATTCAAGAGAGATGTGAATTAATTATCATCCCCAGACACATGTGGGGTTTTCAATCATCAACAAATAATTTAGCGATGTGTAAAATTATCGGCAATACCCGTGTGGGGTTTATATCACAATCCATATGAATTTATTTACAGTTTAATAATAATGACATTAAAACTGTACACATCCATCATCCACCAAACAAATATTACAATCACAGGCAATCAATATAAATGCAGTTATAAAAATAAATAACTGTACAAAATTTTAAGTGAGAGAGTTCTCACATTTGGTTTCCACTCCGTCAGTCTTTATTTGAAGATTATATTTTTAAATTAAAATAAACTGGCATTTAATTTAGCTTAAAAATTCAACTTGCTTCGTTTTCATTCTAGTCAGTTCTATGTTGTAGAGGTCACTGATACGAGCGCAACGCAATTGAAATCGTCAGATTTCGATCTCGTATGAAAAAGATATTATCATTACAAGTTTTTACATTAATTAAGATAATTAAATATTAATTAATTACATTTCCTTAATCCCCTTTTTCTCACTAACCTGTCGTTCTCCTTCCTCTTCTACGTTGTAAAACCGAACCCACTCTCAATACCATTCCTCCAAAACGCACACCTCCTGGCTTACTGGAGCAAAATCAGAATGTGCCATGACGACCGCCGTCACCTGAGCTCCCAACGCCGTGACCGTTGGCAAACTCGATGGCTCCTCCGGCGTCAGAAGCGACCACGAACCGATGTTCTTTGAGCCCAAAAATCGAACGAAAGACAACATGAAACTCGATCATGACCATGTCAAATTAAAGAGGGTGAAATGCTCTTTGATTTTCGTTTTTGAAGTGGGGTTTAATTCATGATAACTTGAGAGCAATGAAGGGATTTAATTCGAGCAATTTTGGCCTTCAAAAATGAACTGGTGAAGGTCGTATCTAGGGTTAGGGTTATGGAGAATTTTGGGGGGATATTTATACGTATTTTTAATTAATATTTAATTCAAAAATGGCTTGTTTATTGCTCGAACTCCAAATCAAACTCAATGACTGTCGTTCCTAACCAAATATACTCATTCCGAACACAATGGGATATGTTTCATAAGTTAATTTTACTGTTTTGATCATTTTTCATCAAAATTAAAATATAAATTAATATAACGGTCAATACTGAATTTCAACGTACATTTTAATTTACCGGGACCACATATTGACTTCAAAAATTATGGAAATTAAAATCTAGCTATGTTTTGACGATACAGTCCTAACAAAATTAATTTCATCAAATTTGGAGACAGTTTGGAAAATGGATTTTTAACTGGTTTACTAAATTCAAGCTGAAATAGAAAACGTGTTTAAATTTACTACGCTCACATATTAATTCCAAAAATTATGAAATTTTGAACCTGACTATAATTTGATATTACGAATCCAACAAAAGTAGTTTCGTCGAAAACAGAGGTCGTTTGCAAAATGACTATTTTTAAGGGTTATATATAATATTAAAATATATATAAATTCCATAGCGACTATTTTTGTTAACTTACCATTTCGAAAGTGAAATCTCAGTTTCTTACATTCATTAGAAAACTACTATTTAAAATATTCCAACGTTTCTTGTTTTACTGATATCCGATTTATATTGAATTCTGTATATTCAATTGAAATTAAAAATCGAATTTTCAAGCTAATGCACCATTTCGAGTTCGTATTATAATAGATATCTATATAATAAAATCCCCCCCTTGGACAAACCCTTAGACAAACAAGGAGACAAAGAGCGGTTCAGATTTAATCCCGCAAAAACAAACGTCCTAATTTAAACACATCCCATAAACATGTCATAAACATGGCATTATTCTTGCATTAGCATTGAATAGGTTGATTTAAACACATCCTATCATTTCCGATCATTCCTATTATTGACATATTACCATTATCTTATACTGTGTAAATATAAAAATCTATTGCCATTTTAACAGTGTCCTTAAATACATTATTATTTATCATACTTGCAGACGTGAAATATTATCATACCAGCAGCCAAATTGTATTCTATGGTCCACGTCTTCCACTTACCAATTTTATTCACTTTTTAATGCTTTCTCTTCATGTATTATTTTTGATCAAAATCCGTA
This sequence comes from Allium sativum, assembly GCA_030737875.1. Lineage (NCBI taxonomy): Eukaryota > Viridiplantae > Streptophyta > Magnoliopsida > Asparagales > Amaryllidaceae > Allium > Allium sativum. Next base: position 142,688,988 of record CM060921.1, on the reverse strand, counting down.
ATGCCTCCATAATTTCATACTTTTGAACTGTGTTAGCTTCTTCCTACATTTTCATATTTTATGCATCCATGATGCAACTTTTTTCTTTAATCCTTCCTACGTTAATATTCATGTGTTAATCGTGGAAATGAATATTTTAATCCTTCCTACATTAATATTTTATGCATCCATGCTGGACCAACCACGATTATGCTTATTCATACATCTAATTAATTGTACCATATGGACCTTGGCTGTTACTATATCATATATACATCAAATTTCACCTGCTACGATTATGTTACTTTAACACACATGCTTTCATCTGCATTAAATGTTCCCATTTACCATATACGTTTCCATCTCCATTAAATGTTCCCATTTACCAATGAATTAAGTACAATTACACAATTTCTTATTTCTTGGTAAATTACGTTTTTTTCCTATTACTGTTACTACTACAGTATGCATTCCATATAGACTTCATACAATATCTCCTTAATAGTTAAGTTTTCATTCATACACGTCATTAATAAATCGTATATCATAAATTTATTTCCAAGACTGCCTTTAATATTTCATTTAATATTCGTATACCAGTTTTGTTCTTTCTTCAAATTTAATATTCGTCATACCCCTATTCTGCACATGTCCTATATTTGGAAATCCTAAAAACAATATTTTACTTTGTTATCAAAATATACTTTCATTCCATATTCACACCACATTTCGAAATTGGCATATTTTATGGTGAATCTGTTAAATTTGATATTTTTTGTAATTCCTTATTTGTGTAAGCAATTAATGGTATTTTTCTAAAGAAAAAATAAGTGGAACATTAACTTATATGACATATGCAATAAACTAATGCATTAACATTAACATAAATTGACAACAATTTGTTCCACCAGTCAGTTTTTTTTTTTTACTATAATTGGGCCATCAACAAACCCGTTCTCTATAATTCTACATAACCTCCTCTATCACCTTTTCTCCCAACTTGACCTTCTCTTCTCTTTTAATCTCATCTCCACCCAATTCACGCATTCTGCTCACACCACTCAACATTTTTCTGCTTAACCCCAACCATTTATCTTCTCATTGGTACATTACCTTTTCTGCCCGAACATGGTTATCTGCTCTGTACTCGATGCGCGACAACAAGCAGCAATAATATTTAATAATCTCATCATTCACGGAAATATTTGGGCGGATGGAGATTATATTGTTTCGAAAATTGTATGTTTGCTACGTGAATATGGGGTTAATGTCATTGTGTTTAATACTCATGTAAGTGTTTATCTTTTGTGGATTATGCTTACATATTTTAATTTCAGATTATCAGTACATAACAACTACCCATGTCTTGAAGGGTAAACAAGTTTACCCAAACCAGCCTATGCAAATTCGGAGAAGCACATGGCCAAGACAGAGAACAAGTCTAGGAAGTGAAGTATGATCCAATACGAGAAATGTGTTCATATACTCTTTAATTTAATTATCAATTCATGTTACATTGTTCATTTCGCATTATAAATTTGGGATAATGCAATACTGGCCTATGAAGAGGATGCGATGTATAAACGGCAAACTACTGAATGGCCATTAAAAAGAATTACGGTAATACAATCTACTGCTTATCTTATATTTTAAATACTAAAATAAGTACTATATTCGTTTTAACCAACTGCTTATTTACTCCTATTTGCAGCTTAACTTACACTCAGCACATTGGAGTAAGGACGTAGTGATCGATAATTACACTTTTTTACGTGTACTTAAAAATATGTTTAAGTGTTGATAATAAGTTCTAATATACATGTCATGTATCAAATTCTGTCATATTCATGTGTTTCCTCTCTACATTTGCTTTCTGTGCAAATTTCGTCGAGAATGTGGTTAGCTCAATATTTTGATGATGCTTTATACCTTTTGTACTCCGTTTATGATACATACTCATATTTACTGAATGTCAGTCATGTATATACTGGATCACGAAATGATAAAGCTGAAATGGATGTGCATACATGCATACAAAATGTGAACCATGTGTTCCCTTCCAAATTTCATTTTTTACTGTTTTTCTGCACCGTTTTAGAACTCATTCACAATGTGCTATATGAATTAAATTTTGTTTCCTGTTATACATTCCTACCATCTCTGGCATGCAATAAATAGCTAAAATGAAAACATAAAATTCTGCAAATGCACCGTTGTTCTATATAACAGCCAATCACTGTCAATATTCACAATCTAAAATTTAATATAGTAGTGGGTGATATAATTTAGCAGTAAATGTTAGTAATACTGGCATTGCATGTTTGTAGCCTTTAGACCTGTTGCAATTACGGAAATCAATTATAACTTTAGTTTTACAAATAATTGCATTTATGGACATTACTTTAATTAGTCCTTCAAAATATATATACCATATAAAATTAGAGTGAAATTGTTTATATTCCATTACCATATAAAAATAAATGCATTTATTTACATTACTTTAATTAGTCCAACCAGTAAATGTTAGTAATACCCAATTTTAAAAATTCTATATCATAGAATTACCATATAAATGACATGGTTTTGTATATTTACATCTTCATAGGCTATTGCGTGATTGCAGCCTTTATACCTGTTGCAAATACGGAAATCAAATACAATTTTATTTTACATATAAATGCAGTTAAGGACATTGATTTAATTAGTCCTTCAATATATACTAAAATATAGTCATAATATTTAACATGTATGGTACTAATTTTAGACAGAGATGAGGTCAGTTAGAAGTAATTCATATGCACAGAAAGCAAATTAGCACCCATTTTCTTCAAATGCATGTAAAAAGCATCTAAAATTTAATATAGCAGTGGGTGATATAATTTAGCAGTAAATGTTAGTAATATTGGCATTGCATGTTTGTAGCCTTTAGACCTGTTGCAATTACGGAAATCAACTATAACTTTAGTTTTACAAATAATTGCATTTATGGACATTACTTTAAATAGTCTTTCAAAATATACCATATAAAATTAGAGTATTAATAGTTTATATTCCATTACCATATAAAAATAAATGCATTTATTTACATTACTTTAATTAGTCCTACCAGTAAATGTTAGTAATACCCAATTTTAATAAGGCTATATCATAGAATTACCATATAAATGACATGGTTTTGTATATTTACATCTTCATAGTCTATTGCTTTAATTAGTCCTTCAATATATATTAAAATATAGTCATAATATTTAACACGTATGGTACTAATTTTAGACAGAGATGAGGTCAGTTAGAAGTAATTCATATGCATGTCCAATAAATTAGCACCCATTTTCTTCAAATGCATGTAAAAAGCATGTAAAAAGCAACCAAACTGTAAGATAATAAAATTGAGCTATGATGTGCCATAAAGATAACCAAACATTAATTGTAAAAAATTAGTAGACAAAATCAAAATATATCAAATTCATGTTAAAACAAGCAAAACAATGACATGAGGTGCGAAGCAAAACATAGATTACATGTCGCCTATTTTTTAAATCCCATAATAAAATGATCGACAAAACTGATAACGTATAAACAAATACGATTATAGTTCTGTTAATCCATTCACTTATTTATACTTCAGTTTATGAATATGACCACTTTAGATATTGACATCAAACATATACCATTCCAGCTAATTAAATCGTGATCGGAAAAAAAATGTTGTTCCTACTGCATATGATTAGCCACCTTATATGATTATAAGAGTTACATTTGTAAACATGTGAATACATCTGCTATATTGCTACAATGTTTGATTGCCATGTGATCACTTTCTCTACTATAACCCAGTCCATTATTACATCAAAACATTTTTTGTCCTTTTAAATCTACAACTTATGCCAAGTCATCTGTTCAACCCCTACTATTCTCCTCTTTTTTCTCCCTTAGTACTTCTACAATTAACTACACGCATGCATCTATACAAACACAATGCAAACTACAACACCCCGTACTCTATGCTCCCGTGCAAACTACAACACCCCGTATATGATTACTTTCACTCTAAGTATATGATTATTACAATCCACGACACACACAATTGTATCATCTCAACAAATTATGACACCCAACATCTTATGCATCCGTGCAACGCACGGGTTTCCACTCGTAAATATATACGTTCTAACTTCGATTTAAATAAATTTTAAATCGTTAATTCTCAAAATAAATCATTTTAAATTCTAATAATCCATTTAATCGATTAAAAATAAATTTTAAATTGGTTTCAAAAATACGGATTGTTACATATTGTTTCTTAATTATTAACAACAACCATTGATTATTTATGATCAACATTAATTATTATATTTTAATTATTAACTATTTAATAGTAATTAAATAATATTAATTATTACTTAGTTATTATATTTTTATTAATTTTTCTTCTTAATAACTAAGGATTAAATATTACTGATTAATTAATGATATTAAGTATTATTTCTAATTGTAATTATCAGTTATTAATTATAAATAATCAATGTTAATTATTAAATACTAATTATTAATTATATTTAACATTAATAATTTAATATTAGCTATTAATTATTTAGTATTAGTTATTAATTATATATTTTTATTAATAAACACTTCTTAATTACTAAATTTCAAATACTACTTAATTTTTAATATCTATCATTAATTATTACTATTTTATTAATTATTAAATATGCGTTTATTACAATTGACAAAAACGAAATGGTTGTAAAGGCATTTATTACAACTGGCAGAAAATAAAACTAATTGTGTAATTTAAAACTAGCTTCATTTTGGAAGGACTTTAAACACACATATACACTTTGTAAATAAGTGATTGTTCTAAATTTGAACTCCAAATTAGATTTTTCTATTCTCTTGTTAAAGTTGGTTATGTTCAATTAATTATTAATCGACCTGCCAATGGTACCGATGTTAGCCCAAGCTTGGCTTGAACTCATCCTACTAATGTAGGTACGAGTTTTTCCTTTTATTACCCAAAGCCGACAAGGTTCGATCTTGTTACCATTCCTGTTGGATACGGTTTTATCAAAACTCAATCCGGTTAGGGTCTAGTCCAACCATTAGCTTTTCGTTGGATCAAAACATGAGTGTCCATATTTTAATTCTTGTTCTTGCTCGAACTATCACACCTAAACGTCAGCATTGAGGTACACATATCCGAGATTCTTTTAGAGGAAACGATGGAAAAGCATCACATGCAAACTGCTGGGTGCAGAAATCATTAATTAAACCCCACGTAATACACAAATAGAAGGCAATAAATGTGATGTGGAGTCGTAGAAAGGGCATGCTTAACCGCATCAATATTAATATTGTCAACTTACTTGCTGCATGCAACGCTCGCCACATGCTAGCTCAACAACTTTCACCTACCTAACTATATGTGATATATGATATATCCTCCCCTCTTCTTACAGCAGTTTACATTAAATTATAACAGGTCGGTCCACATATTGAAAACCAACGAGACTACAATTTGGATTTTGCATTCTCTCTCACTTTACAGATGGTAACTGGAATCACATTGAAACCTGAAGGCAACGTCCAACTGTACTCAAGTCTTGCTCTTCTTCCAGAACAACCTCCAACTGTCCCTTTTATGTCCAGTTATATATGGTCTTTTTTATTGATTATATGGCTGCATTCTTATGCTGCTTGTAGAACATTAATTTGTAGATTACTATATTCAGTCTTTCTTTCTTTTAAATAAAAGACAAGCCCATAATTGACTTTGTATGTTTCCATGTTGTGAGTTGAATTCCAGTACAGTGGTGCAGGTAGGTTCTGACTCATTCCTTCTGGTTATCTTTTGTAAATGAAGTTGTGGCTTGACTCCCTATTTTTCTCGAAATATACGTGTTCTGACTTTTCATTATCTTTCATGAAATAATGGAAATCAAATCCTGTAGTTAATTTACTGTTATAAGCTCGACTCACAGCATAATGTAGTATTTGTACATGCTTTTCCATTCGTTATTGACTGTATATAAGAACTGTTATGCATGTGCTTAAAAGATAATGGCGAATTATTGCGTCAAAAAATTGTGGAGCTAGCTGTGCAAAACATTTGTGGAGTTACTATTCGTTTGCACAGTTATTTGCTCTTCATTGCAAATTTGCAAACATGTGTTGTAGTACAGTTACACGAATCAGAGAAAATATAGCGTGTTGCAGTACTGCAGCTGAAGGCAGAATACTTGCACTGCAAAATGAAGGTTTTTGCAGTTCTTTTTTCTGTCATTTGATAATTCTAAGGCAGCTCTCGACGTGGAGGAAAACTGGTGGTTGTTCAGTGCTGTATCACAATACGTGTGATGATAATTATTACCAACCGCGGCTAAAACGGATACGAATTTGATCAACCTGCGCGTGTAAACTAGAAATAATAGATGGTTTTAGCCGTGTTAAACGCTAGTCAAATCAGTCTGTTCTACACTGAGGTTGCCTATGAAGGTAATAAAAACTCTTGGTTTAGCGGGTTTAATAACAATTAATATAATATATGATATGATTTAAATCATATTGGCTGAAATATATATAATATTAAAGATGAATACGCTTAATGCAAAAGATATTATTGTAAATACTAGTACATATGAAGTTTATAAATTAAAAGCTCATATATATATGATGTAAATTTATCTGAATGAATAAAAAACACCATCTCTCTTATTATTACTTTATGAGGTACACACGTGAACGTGAATACAACCCTAACAGAGTAGTTATATTGGTTTTGTAGCCAACAAAACTAGTAATTAAAAAAAGCAGCAAAAAAAATGAGTATAAAAATAGTTTTAATTCAGCTACAGAAAATAAAGGCATTATAAGAAGTTTGTCATAGATGCGGTTGCACTGGTCATCAGTCACGTACTTGCAGATCCTCAAAGAAAACAGTGAAAAATAGCGATACAAACAACACTGAGGGATTGTCCGATGATACTAACTTGAACTTAAACAATACGAAGATTATGATGAAAATTTATTTAGTGATGAAAATTTAAATGCAATATTCGAAGATATGACAAAACCAACCAACTAGTAGCCTGAAGCTTATGATGTGGTTTTTATTTTGTTTCATTTCCTTTTAGCATGTATTAGTTTGAAATTTTAATTTATCTATTATTTTTAGTTTATTCTCATGGACTTGCAGAAATAATATGTAATGTTGGATTTTGATAAGCAGTTTATTCTTATCAACATTTATTTATATTTATAAGTTATTTCGGTTATTGACTAACTGTATTATCTTTAATTCTTATGGTATGGATCGTTAGTGTTTAAGTGATGATGTATGTCTACTTTATAGTGCAACCACTTATACGATATTGAAAAATCCGAAGTTTTCTCTGAATTATTCGAAAATATTTCAGCTAAAGTTTCAATTATAGTTAGTTCAGTCAATATAATTGAAGGATCCGGAAAAGTCTGTATAATGTTACCAAATGGTACGCATATATTCATTCAACATGCGCTAAATTCAAACAATCTTAAAAGAAATATGCTTAGCTTTAAAGATTTAAAATGAATGGTTACTATAATGAAACTATAAATGAAAACAACAAAGAATATCTTTGTGTTATTTCTAAAATTGAAAGCGAGAAGCTTATTTTAGAAAATTTTGGTACAATTTCAACTGGATTATATTTTACAAAAATTGGCATAGTTGAATCTCAATTCACAAACATGAGCTAGAAGTTCACGAATATAAAGAAATTGATTCTTTGACATGATCGTTTAGGTCATCCTGTGTCAACTATGATGCTTAAATTTGCTAAAAACTCAAATGGGCATGGTTTATCAGATTTATTGAATTTACCAAGTGATTACATGTGTACAAGAAAAATTAATTACTCAACCTCCATACAGTAAAATCACTTCTGAATCTCCAACATTTTTGCTAAGAATTCAAGGTCTTGTATTGGTCCAATTCATCCTGCTTGTGGACCATTAGGATGTTTTATCGTATTAATTGATGCATTAATTCATTGGTCATATATATGTTTGCTCTCTATTAGAAACATGACATTTTCCAAATTGTTTGCTCAAATAATTAAATTAAGAGCACACTTCCCCATCATTAAATCAAATCAATCCAACTAGATAATGTAGGAGAATTCACTTCTCAAGTATTTGATGATTGTTGTTTATCACTGGGAATTGAGGTTGAACATCTAGTAGCTCATGTTCATACTTAGAATGGTTTGACAGAATAATTAATTAAGCGTTTGCAACTTATTGCAAGACTTTTGCTTATCCAGTCAAAGTTGCCTATTTCAGCTTGGGGACATGCAATTTCGCATGCATCCAAATTGATTAAAATTAGACCAACGGCTTATTATCAATTTTCACCATCACAACCTTTAACTGGATCCTAACCAAATATTTCACATTTACAAAATTTTGATTGCGATGTGCATGTACCCATTAGTCCCCCACTTCGTACTAAAATGGGTCCTCAAAGAAGGTTGGGAATTTACATCGGATTTGACTCACCTTCGATAATTCGTAATCTTGAACCTCTTATGTCTTTACTGAAAGATTTGCATATTTTAAATTTGATGAGTCAAATTTTCGCCCTTAGGGGGAGAAAAGGCCGTTTCAATAGAATGATGTGAAATTTCATGGAACAATCCATCCAAGTTTCATTTGGATCCACGTACCAAACAACGTCAGTAAGAGGTATAAAGAATTTTGTATATTCAGAGTATTGCAAATCAAATGCCAGATGCTTTAATGATGCTGCAAAAATAACTAAATCTCACATTCCAACAGCAAATGCACTAGCTAGAATTGAAATTTTCGAAGGACCAATAGCAGCAAATGAATCTAAAGATAGAAAAAATATGTGGAAGACCGATAGGTTCAAAAGACTTGACGTCTAGAAAAAGAAAGTCTAATGAAAAATCATCAATTAGCAAACCCCCGAAGAGGTTATAAATGATCCCAAAGGATAACTTAAAAGAAAATTCTAATTCTCCTAAATTTAGTGAAGGATCTATTATCCCAGAAGATATAATCGAAGCTTCTGACAATAAAACGGTACCTAATAATAATGGCATCTCAATATTCTATACGAATTATAGAGAAATGTGGGATTAAAATAAAATAATAATTGATGATGTATTCTCATTTGCAGTAGCTACTGAAATAACTGAAAGTCATATGATTATAATGAGGATAATGATAATAGACCAACTTGCATAAATGAATGTCAAAAAAGACATGATTGGCCAAAGTGGAAAGATGTTATTTAAGTTAAACTAGATTCACTTCAAAAACACGATGTATTTAACCAATAGAAAAAACCCTAGAAAATGTTAAACCAGTTGGTTATAAATGGGTAATCGTTTGAAAACGAAATGATAAAAATGAAATTGTGAGATATAAGGCAAGTCTTGTTGCACAAGATTTCTAACAGAGACCGGGTTTTTACTTTAAAAAAACGTATTTTCCTGTTATGGGTTTCATAACATTTCGATATTTAAGATTGACTGATGTTATAACAACTTATTTATATAGTGAATTGGATACATATATTTATATGAAAATACCAAATGGATATAAATTTCCTAACGCAAAATCAAAGTCAGTATACTCATTAAAATTGAAACGATCACTATACGGTTTGAAACAATCTGGAAGAATGTGGTATAACCATCTTAGTGAATATTTGGTAAAAGCCGGGTATAAAACAATCTCATTTGTCCATATGTCTTTAAAAAGAAATCGGTAAAGGGATTTGCTATTTTAGCAGTATATGTTGATGATAGATATTTGATTGGAATTCTAGAAGAGATTGATGAAACACTAGATTACTTGAAAAAAGAATTTGAAATGAAAGATCTTGGCAAAACTAAATACTGCCTTGGTTTACATATTGAGTACATTACAGATTGCATACTAATCCATCAATCAAATTACACTGAGGAAATCTTGAAGCGTTTTCAAATGGATAAAGCATATTCACTTAGTATGCCTATGGTTGTCATATCACTAGATATTAAAATGAACCCTTACCGCCCAGTAGAAGATGATGAAGGTATATTTGGTCCAGAAGTATCATATCTCAGCGCTATTGGTGCATTGTTATATTTATCCCAATGCACGAGACCAAATATTGCATTCTCAGTAAATCTTCTAGTAAGATACAATTCTGTACCAACTAAAAGACACTGGAACGACATAAAACATGTCATGAGATATCATCTTGTAACCAAAAATTTAGGCTTATTTTATTCTAACATAGGCAATAATACGGTTCTAGTTGGCTATGTTGATGCATGTTACCTTTTTGATCCACATAAAGCAAGATCACAAATTGGATATGTATTTACTAATAGAAATTGAGCTATTTCATGGCGATCAACAAAGCAAACGTTAATGGCAATATCATCCAATCATTCTGAAATACTAGCACTACACGAAGCAAGTCGATAATGTATTTGGTTAAGATCATTGATTGAACATATTCAAAGTACTTGTCAACTTCCTTCAACTATAGAAGGATCAACTATTATTTATGAAGATAATGAAGCATGCGTAGCTCAGATTCAAGTAGGTTATATCAAAGGTGATGGGATGAAGCACATTTCTCCTTAATTCAACTTCACACATGAACTACAAAAAGACAATAAGACAGATGTGAAGCAGATTCAGTCTCAAGAAAATCCAGCAGATTTATTCATGAAGGCACTTCCGAAATCAACATTCTAGAAGATGATTTATAAAAATGGTACGCGTCGCTTGCATCACCAAATTGTTTGAATAATGTGTTATGAGTTAGGGGGAGCATATAAAATTATGCTATAATATACTCTTTTCGTTCACTAATATTTTTCCCACTGGGTTTTTGTTAGTTAGGTTTTTAATGACGCATTATCTTGATCTAGAAATATCAACCCTCATTGTAACATTATTAATATCTTACCTAAAGATGAAATAAATTGCACTCTTTTTCTTATTTATGATTTTTTCCCACATGGTTTTTCATAACAAGGGTTTTCAATGAGGCAGTCAATCTTTTCATCTTTGCATACGCATATTCAAGGGGGAGTGTTGAAATATATATAATATTAAAGGTGAATACGCTTAATGAAAGGGACATTAATGTAATTGCTAATACATGTAAAGTCTATAAATAGAGAGCTCATTTGTGTTGTAAAATGATCTGAATGAATAAAAATGTCTTCTCCCCTTTATTTCTTCTGTTCTGAATTTGTTTTGTAGAAACATCCACTATTTAACAACGCTACACTAAAGTAGATTTACAATTGAAGAACAACATGAGATACAAGACCATTACCAACAACTCGTTACGTTCAGTTCAATCTCTCTCATCGTAGTCAAGTGAACAAAAGGGCGAAGCAGTCAGAAAACCTAACCAGCCACGAAGCAGGTTGTACAAGGGCAAATTTTTTACCATTATAACGACAAAGTGTTTGCCGTTATAGATTTATACAATAAACTAACCAGTTGTCTCCTTTTCTGCTTCACTCTTCCTCCTTCCTCCAATTTTCCAGTTGAGAGAAACAAAATTCACCATTTTCCCCTAAAAACTTCCAAATCTGTTAGCTTTTAACCAAATTAAATGTCGTTTTTGAGATATATATACTTGAAAAGATGTCTAGAATTCTAAGAAATTTCTCCAAAAATTTCACGTACGGAGAAGGCAGTAGCAGCGGTTTAGGCAGAAGCGGTGAATAACAGAGGATTGCACCATATATCCACGAGCATGGAATAGAAGAACTTTTAGAGGTCGCCGACAATTTAGAGAATCAGAGCGAAGGCGTAAAAAAGGGTGGTCGACATGGTCGTTGAGGCTACAAGGGTGGTCGAGCAGGCATAACACGTAGAGGTCTGGGACAGATTTCTGCGAGAGGAGTCGACCTTGATATATTTTTAGATTTGAATCCTAGCGCAGCAAAATTTCCTATGCTATCCAACCTTCGCGCATTTCCAAAAGGAAAAGTACATGTCAGCATACAAACAAGTTTAGCTATAAGTATTTTTTATAAATGATTAGAATAATTGAAATAGGTTGTCAGATGACTAATTAATAATATAACATTGCATTTAACTTTAGTCTGTCTCGAAATAGCCGGTTCACGTGATTCATTTGCGACCACGCTTAGATATTTTCATGGATATTAGACATATAAGGATAGAGTCGTAGCATTATTACATGACCTTGAATTTGACTGTTTCTTATATAATATAATTACCATTTTACATTAATTATTAGTTAACTTAGCAATTAGTAGTTTACCTTATTATGTACTATACAATTTTAGAACTCAATCATATTATACATGGTGGTGTGCAACTTTGCGTTGTTATTGCTTTACGTTGGTATAAAACCATTCACACATTCTACTTTATTGCGGTGAGTTAAGAATTACACCGCTTGATTTCTTCATGCTCATCGACATTAGCATAGGAGTAACCATACGTTCACCACTCCCTTTCAATGAAGCTTGATGGCATGATCGTGGAGTCATTCATGATCAACTGCTTCATCTTGACACTTCTAATGCATCATAACAGGCCGAAGGCGCTATCCGTGCGGTCGTGGACAACATACTTAGTTAATACTCTTCTGATGATGATCGCTTGCACGATTATTTGTCCTATACCTCATTGGTAGTTTTTTCCAACATGACGAGAAGCAGTTTGGATGTTGGGTTTATTGAGGTAGTAACTGAGTTGCATTTTAGTGATGCTATTTTATATGACTGGAGTACACCTATTCTTGCGTACTTGTACAGATGCCTTGCCATATAGTGCACCATTTCAGACTCACAAGTTTCGTTATTTGGTTTCTGAGGGTTATTACAATACTGGTATTTTGAGTATTTCATAAAAAATCATTTTGTCACTCAGACTACTAACACGTCTACTTTTTTCCGTCGTCTTTCATTTTGGACCGCGGATAACAAAGGGTCCAGGTACAATGAATCCATCATGTTTATTTGGTTGTCGGCAACCAGATCAACTTGGGGATGTACATGCACCATATTATATGACATCCATTTCATGATAGTATATCTTTTGGGATTGATTTTATAGAGATTGCAAGGATACTTGCCGAGAGGATATTTTCACTCATATCTTGTCCCTCGGCTTTAGGTGCTTATTGATATCTTGGTGAGAGGTGTTGGAGACAGTTACACAACTATGATGTTATTACTGATGATCCACACCCTCATACTTATCGTTGTATGATTTATCCATTAAATCAGCTCAACCTAGCGAGGGCCGTAGGTTGGTGGATGGTCGAGAGTTTTGTTATTACCTATCAGTCGTACGTCGACTTCTAGCGTAGATTTCTTATTGGTTCCACCGATATCATTACCCATGCAGCATCGATAGATATAATCTATCCTTCTGCTGTACGACACGACTTACATCCACATGTTATTGAGGATATTAACAAGCCCAGCCAGGGTTATCATTCACCAAATTACGTGGCGGTCGCTTCTCACTTTGGATGGACCATGGCAGTCCGTACTATAGGATCAGTCAGCTATGTTGACGTGTTTCACCATCTGATACACGATCGTTATGCGGATCCGACATACATATCATACATCAATCTTTGTGATATGCAGATTTGGATCAGACACACAGGATACATATAGCATTATCCTAGACTATTATGATAGTGAGCTACATCGCCAAATAGAGGAAGCAAACCGGCTACAGGCACAGCTGTAGGAAGAGCGAAAGAGATTTGTTGACATGCAGGTGTACAATGAGCATTTTCCGGTCCCAGTAGTAGCCGAGAAGGTGATGATGATGAGAGACGTCATCGACGTCCGACACGTCCACGCAAAGATTGATTGTTTGTATTGTAGTTTATTAGGTGTGATGTATTTATTCTTTTGCATTGATGTATTGCAGACCTATTACATTTGGTTTGTGCATTGATGTTATTATTGTTCATGTGTTGTGCTTTATGTCATTATTGTTCATGTAGTGTGATTTCTATGTAGATGTCATTATTATTCATGTGATGTATTGTATTTCATTATTGATCAAGTTATGTCATTTCAGTGTAGTTGCCATGTTTGTTAACTAAGTACTATAATAAGGTACATATAACTAAAGGTTTATTTATTTCACAAGGCTATATTTTGTTGTAGAGAGTTAGATTTTCTATTTGAAAATTTCCTCCTAGCCAAAATGATCATATCCTTTAAGTTTATTTTTCATTTTTAAGAATATATTTTGTTAATTATATTCATTAATGTTCTTGATGTCATTACTGTTCTTGATCACGTTTCTTATCGAACTAAACTTCTCAAATCAATAGTTCAAATTACATTTCGTTCAGGAATACATAGGAAATTGATACTAAAGCTTAGGATACAACGGATGTTAACGAGAAAAATACATAAGCAAACTACACGTTACGTTCAATTTGGAGGGCTTCTAAAGCAGTTCTGAGATGCCTTATATTTTGTTCTAACTCATTAGTGTAAGAAATGCCCTTTGGACATAAACGGTCATCAATCCATTTAGAGTAGCTGCTACCGTTCAACCATAATGGCCATATCTGGATTCTACGACCAATATTTTCTCCATTAGCCCTTACCACTACCTCTACCGCATACCCAAAATGGCAATAAACAAGATAACTGTAACAACCTGTATTTTTAATAACCTGTTATAATATAAATCGAGGCAGAATTTAATTATAAAATCTGAATCAAGGGAAACGGGCTATTCCATTGCGTTCGTCTCGGAAAAATACGCGAAATAGAGTCCGAGTTTTCGAAAATCGGAGTCCGTATGACCCAGTTAAGGCCCATTGAAGTTTTCAGAAATTTCCATATTAAAAATAGATTTAAATTTTAAGTTAAAAACAAGGGTTAGGGCACAACTGGCGTCAGGCGGTAAAACTCCCGCCAAGACCCCACAAGTCGACAGGCATGTCGACAGGGGTCTAAGGGTGTCGACAGCCCTGTCGACACGGGGTGGCCGGGCAGTTTTGCCTGGCGCACCATTTCTGATCTGGGCTTGGTTGTGTGGCTTGGTTCTGGAGAATTCCGAAATCTGATGGACCTAATTCAACCTAGGGTCACTCTAATCTTCTATAAATATGACCCTAATCCTACCCTAAAACCCCATTATTCATTCTAGCAACCAAACTATGTCAAATTGATTTCTCAAATGGCCTCCACTTAAAAACCCTAGCCTCCACCCTCTTCATAAATCATTCCTATGAAGATTATGATGTTCATACAAGCATTTCTAAGTTGTATGAATGATCATTAGCTTGCATACATCATCAAGTTGCAAGTTTTATTTGCTAAGCTAGAGTTTTTGGGATTTTTGTTAAGGGTGTTACTTATTGGAGCTTTGTTTTGGGTTTTTATGCTTGCATAAAGGGCTTCTCAATCTTTACTTGTAGATTTGTGTCTTCATAATATTTGTAAGCCCTCTTACCTTCATTTTAGAAACTCTAAAGTTAATATGTGATGAAAGTTGGGATTTATGCATGTTTAATAAGTTATGCATGCTTATGCGAGTTCACTATGCCATGTTACACATGTTTAATAAGTTATGCATGCTTATGCGAGTTCACTATGCCATGTTACACATGTTTAATAAGTTATGCATGTTTATGCAAGTTCACTATGCCATGATTTGCAAGTTTAACAAATTATGCATGTTTATGCAAGTTCACTATGCTAAGTTATGCAAGTCCAACATGTTATGCATGTTTATGCAAGTTCACTATGCCATGATTTGCAAGTTTAACAAGTTATGCATGTTTATGCAAGTTCACTATGCTAAGTTATGCAAGTCCAACATGTTATGCATGTTTATGCAAGTTCACTATGCCATGATTTTCAAGTTTAACAAGTTATGCATGTTTATGCAAGTTCACTATGCTAAGTTATGCAAGTCCAACATGTTATGCATGTTTATTATGATATGTAAGATTCATCATGTATGTTGTGCCAAGTTCCCTCTTTCTATCCTTTATGCGTTATGATGAATATGTAAGCGATAGAATGACGTTGGGGGGGGGGGGGTTTGGGTAAAACTTAAAATACATGAAAATATAAGATTGGGAATTTACCTATTAAGTTAGGTCTACCCCTTGGGAATTTACCTATTAAGTTAGGTCTACCCAAGTAATTGTTAAACTTGTAATTATGTTTTGAAAATAAAGTGGACATGACACTTAGAAAACATAAGTGTGGCCAACTCGAGGTTGGGTTGAGTTTGTAGCATAAACCTACCCGGAACCGACCGGCTTAACTAGTGGCTACAAGCAATAGGACCCAATGTGAGTAGTTGGTCATGTTGCACGTGAAACCCGAGGTTAGACTAAGTTGTGGTGTAAACCTACCCGGACCCGCCCGGCCTAACTAGTAACCACAACAAGGTCTAATGTGAGAGGTTGAGTGCATTAAATTAATTAATGCCTCATGATTAGGGTTAAGTCATGGCCCACTAATACTTAACCAATTTTGGGGATACGAGGGATTAAATGGGGTTAAGTGGTGAACTGTTGGTTACACTTAACTAATTTAATCCATGATTAGTGAGGAGTTAAACCACACTTAACCCTCTTAGAAAACCCTAGCAACGTGGTCTGTTCCAGCAGTAATCCCAGTTTGGTATCATTCACAACCCTAGAGGCTAGGCTAGGGCGGGGCGCGATTACTGGACTGATGTAAGCGACCAAAGCGACGGCTGAGTGGTACAGCGGTGCGGGTCCAGGCGGGCCACGGACGTGCACGTAGTCCGGTGTTGGACAAACTCGAGGCACGGGTACCAGTAGGTTTAGACTGTGCATTATTGCTTAGGTGTCTGGGGTTGACACCCGAGGGCTTGATACACCCGAAGGTGGACCCAGCACAGTCTGACTACAACCATATGTGGGCCGAATGGACACCAACACTTGACGTGTTAGGTTTATAGGGAGCCGATCGACTAGACCGTTGGGCTGGACCTTGTATTAAGGTCACCTCATGTTATTGGGCCAAAGTTTTGGGCTGAGGGATCAATACCTGTTATGTTAGTTTGCTAGTACACTGTGGTGCAAAGCTTAATCTTCTTTATGTGATGACACCTTTATCTATTGCCAGTATGTTCATCTCAGTTTCCATCATGATGCTAACTTTATTAGTTTATAGACTGATCGTAGTAGGGCTTACCAGTCTTTTTGACTGACCTGTTTTCTTTCGCTTCTTTTCTTCCGTTCCCCCCCCCCCCCCCCAGGTTCTCAGGGAGGGAATAGTGGTGCTTAGCTTGGATCGCTTGCTTGTTTGCTGGATAGCTCATGTATGTCTGGACATTGAGCTTGCTATGGTTTATCATCTTTATTTTGGGGATAGCACTATGTATTTCAGTATTTCTGTTTATGATGTACTAGACATGTTTATTTTGGCAGTTGACTTTATGATGTACTAGACTTGTTTTGAGATGGTTTGAGATATTCCGCTGTTTTATTCTCACTTACTCTGTTTTACATATATATTTATGTTCTTGTTCTGCCTTGATATATCATTATGCATGCTTACCCAGTTCTAACGCCCCCTAGAAGCTAGTGCCCCCGAAAGAGTGACCCTAGCGGAGGTGGGGTGTTACAAATTTGGTATCAGAGCCAGATTTACAAGAAAGAACAAAAAGTTTTTAAAAGACTTTTGAAAAACTATTTTCAAAACAAGTATAAAGTATTTTCCAAAGAAAAGTCTAGTATTTTAAAAGGCTATTCCCCAAAAAAGCAATTAGCGTTATCCTTCGTTCCCTTGACCTAATCTTATCTTATCTTTCGTTTCAGTATGGCTGAGAATCTTGCCATCCCGGATGGAGTAAACGTACCACTCTGGTATAGGAGACTTCTAGAAGCTAGGGCGGCAGCTGGTCCCGCAAACCCTACACCCACTCCTCCTCCTGTAGTTGAGAATCCTCCCCCTAATGTCCCTTCTCCGGTGGTTCCTGTTCCTCCTCCTCCAGTTGCTGAGGCTCCTCTTCCTCCTCCTCCTCCCCCTCAGCATCCTCAGGTTGAGTTCACGAAGGTTTGTAAAGACTTCAAGGCGATGGGAGGCAAGAATTTCCTAGGCCTGGAATCTTTTGTTGAAGCTAGGAATTGGCTGAAAGACACTGAGGACTTGTTTGCTATCTTTAGGATTGATGACGAGAGGAAGATCTTGTTGACAGTGTGGCTTTTGAAGGACGAAGCAGCCTATTGGTGGGAGGTCACCAATGGGACGAGGCCCGTCGAGACTTGGGCCGATTTGAGGGCTAGATTTGTGGCCAAGTTTCTATCTTCTGCTGAGGCGAATTTACAGATGGAGAAGTTCATTGCATTAAAGCAAGGTGATATGTCTGTCAAGGAGTATGTGAACAAGTTTAATCAGCTGGCCCGTTTTGGTTTGGATATGGTGAACACTCCTGAGAAGAAGGCTCTTCGATTTGCTAGAGGGTTGAATGAGCCGCTGCAGGGTTTGGCGATGTCACATATTCCGCATGGGGCTACTTTTGAGAGTTTGGTCGATATGGCTCTACTTCAGGGAGATGGAAAGAAAGAGGTCAAGTCGAGTGATACTCAGGCAAAGAAGACTGATTCTCAGGGTAAAGGCAATCAAGGTGGTCAAAGCAGTCAGGGGAATCAGAGCAAGAACAAGAAGGGGAACAACAACAAAGGCAAGGGAAAGTGCAATTACTATGGTGCGCCTGGACACTTTGCTAAGGATTGTAGGAAGAAGAAAAGGAAGCTTAGTGGTGGATGTTTTTCCTGTGGTGAGGCTGGACACTTCAGCAAGGAATGCCCGAAGAAGAAAGGGCAGGGTCAGACTCAGCGTGCTGGACCTTCAGGAGGGCAAGTTCATGCTCTCAATACCGCTCCAGTTCCCGATCGAGGTAGTGTTTCTGTTGAGAACCTTGTTTATGTTTCCGATCTTCCAGTTCGTACCTTGTTTGATTCTGGTGCATCACATAGCTTTATTTCATCTGATCTTGTTGATAGTTTGCACCTTAGTACTAGCTTAGTGGATGATCCCGTTTGTGTTTCGAATCCCATTGGGGGTTCTGCTCATCTATCTATGATATGTGAGGATCTGAGGATCTCTATACTCAGTGTAGAGTTCTTGTGTAGTGCGTATGTTCTTGGTTTCAGGGGATACGGATTGATTTTGGGCATGGATTGGCTGTCTAGACATGGAGCCATTCTTGATTGTGAGCATAGGGTTGTGAGGCTTGTGACTCGCCTTGGCAACACCTTAGAGATTTCATGCAATCCGAAGGATCCCGTCATGTTGTGCTATCTTGAATCTCTCGACTCGTCAGAGGAAACCCTTCAGTCTGTAAGGGTGGTCCGAGATTATCCAGATGTTTTTGAAGAAGTTAAGGGGTTGCCCCCTAAACGAGAGATTGATTTTCGCATTTATCTGGTGGATAATGCTAAGCCTGTTTCTTTGCCCGTTCGGCACATGGCTCCGCGTGAGAGACGGGAGCTCAGCAAGCAAGTAAAGGAGTTGCTTGAGAAGAACTTCATCAGACGAAGTATATCCGAATGGGGAGCGCCTGTGGTGTTTGCTACTAAGGCAGATGGTTCTCTTCGACTTTGTGTGGACTATAGAGAGTTGAATAAGCTGACTAAGAAGAACAGACACCCATTACCAAGGATTGATGATCTTTTTGACCAGCTTGTTGGTGCTTCTGTTTTCTCTCAGCTTGATCTTGCTACTGGATTTCACCAGCTCAGAGTGGCTGAAGATAGTATAGACAAGACTGCATTCAGAACTCCAGATGGATTCTTTGAATGGCTTGTTATGCCGTTCGGTTTGACGAATGCACCCGCGTATTTCGTGGACTTGATGAGTAGGGTGTTTCGAGAGTTCTTGAACAAGTTTGTCGTGGTCTTTGTGGATGATATTCTGATCTTCTCTAAGGATGAAGAAGAGCACGCGAGGCATCTTGTAGAGGTGATGGATACGCTTAGAGCGCATCAGTTAAAGGCCAAGTTCTCCAAGTGTCACTTTTGGAAAAGGGAAGTTCGGTTCCTTGGGCATATAGTATCTAAGCAAGGCTTGGCGGTGGATCCCGCTAAAGTAGTTGCTGAGCAGGATTGGAAGACTCCAAGGAATGCAACCGAAGTGAGAAGTTTTCTAGGTCTTGCAGGTTTTTACCGGAAGTTCATCAAGGACTTCGCGAAGATATCCGCTCCTCTTACTAAGTTGACAAAGAAGAACTTAGTTTTTGCTTGGGATATGGACTGTGAGCTTGCTTTTCAGAGACTCAAGAGAGCCCTTACCTCAGCACCAGTTCTAGCTTTACCCGATGGTGGTAAGATGTTTACCGTGTACACTGATGCTTGTGGCACGGGATTGGGCGCCGTTCTGATGCAAGAAGGCAGAGTTATATGTTTTGGTGGTAGGCAACTTAAGGTGCATGAGAAGAATTATCCCACTCATGATCTAGAGCTGGCAGCGATAGTATATGCACTCATGGCTTGGCGTCATTATCTTCTGGGAGAGAGATTTGAGCTGTATACTGATCATAAGTCTTTGAAGTATCTCTTTTCGCAGAAGGATCTGAACTTGAGGCAGCAAAGGTGGATGGAATTCTTGGCGTCCTACGATTTTGATATAGCCTATACCCCTGGCAAGGGGAATGTTGTAGCGGATGCGTTGAGTAGAAAAAGGTTGACACTAAGTCCTCTATTTGTTGAGATGAAGAATTTAGAGTTCTTGGCAACCTTTGATTTCTCTTTGGCGATGGAGTCGATGACCGGTTCTTTAGCATCCCTGGAACTCAGGCCTACCCTTCTTGATCAAGTTGGGGCTTCACAGAGAGAAGACCCTCACATAGTTGAGATTATGGATAAGCTGACTCGAGGAGAGACGTCTAGTCACCTCGCTCGATATTCTGTTGATGACAAGGGTTGGCTGAGGAGAGATGGAAGGTTATGTGTTCCCATGGTAGAAAATTTAGTAAGAAAAGTTCTGGAGGAAGCGCATCGCTCTAAGTTGACTATACATCCAGGCGGGGATAAGATGTATAAAGATATGAAGCGTATTTTCTTTTGGCCTGGGATGAAGAAGGATGTGGCAGAGTTTGTCTCTAGATGTATCATTTGCCAGCAAGTTAAGGCTGAGTCAAAGAAGCCCGGTGGGCTATTGCATCCTCTAGACGTTCCACTTTGGAAGTGGGAGAGTATCTCCATGGATTTTATTGATGGGCTACCAAGGTCAAGGAAAGGGAATACGAGCATTTGGGTTATTGTAGATAGACTTACGAAGAGTGCTCATTTTATTCCGGTGAAGAGCAAAAGGACCGCATCTGGACTAGCATCAGTATATCTTCGTGAGATAGTACAACTACATGGAGTCCCTTCTAGCATAGTCAGTGACCGAGACCCCATCTTTACTAGTCAGTTCTGGAACAGTTTGCAGGAAGCTCTAGGCACGAGGTTGAACCTGAGTACGGCTTATCACCCACAAACAGACGGTCAGACAGAAAGGGTGAATAGGGTACTTGAGGACTTGTTGAGGCTTTGCATTCTGGATTTTGGTGGTACTTGGGAAGACCATCTTCCTCTTGTGGAATTTGCTTATAATAACAGTTATCAAGCGAGCATTGGGATGGCACCATTTGAGGCTTTATATGGGAGACCGTGTAAGTCACTTACATGTTGGTGGGAGACTACAGATAAGCTTATACTTGGACCTGACATGATTAGAGATACATCCGAGAAGGTCGAGTTGATTAGAAGACGGATGAAGGCGGCCCAAGACAGACAGAAATCTTATGCTGATAGGCGAAGGACTGATTTGGAGTTTGATGTTGGGGATATGGTTTTCGTGAAGGTTTCTCCTTTGCGGAATGTGGTTCGGTTTGGAGCAGTAGGAAAGTTAGCACCAAGGTTTATTGGACCGTTTCCAGTTGTAGAGAGGATCGGGCAGATGGCCTATAGAGTGGAATTGCCCGAGAAGCTAGCTGGAGTGCATAATGTTTTTCATGTTTCGCATCTCCGGAAGTGTTTGCATAAGTCAGCAGAGGTGGTTGAGCCAAGTGTTCTAGAAGATGTGGAAGTAGAGAAAGAAGCTACCTTGAGGAGAGCTCCGATTCGTATCTTGGGGACAGAGATCAAGAAACTAAGGAATCGTGAGGTCAAGTTGGTGAAGGTTCAATGGGGTGAAGCCGAGGAAGACGCAACTTGGGAAACTGAAGAGAAGATGCGTAGGCTTTATCCATTCCTTTTTGAGGGTACACTCTCAATCTCTTTATCTTTCCATGTCTATATAGTTTATCTAGTTCATCGTGTCTATCTTATCATGAGAACCTTAGGTAGAATCCTTTGGATGAAACATGTGTTTGAGACATGTTATGTTTGATGGTTGCAAGTGGTTGCAAGTGTTTGCAAGTGGTTACTCGTGGATGCATGATACACATTAGGCACTAGATCGGCTCACACACTCCTCATATTGCATGTGCATGAGTGTTTATGCTTATTCTTGGATGAAATTTGTATGCTATCACATGGATGTTGCATATGGATGTATGATTGAGCACGCATGTAGATATTATACATTATGTTAGGAATTTGCATACATATGGATACATTTCACTAACATATTTTGCATTGATCTTTGCATTAGATAAGTACATATACACACACTTTTGCATATGTTCATACAGCATTTAGAATCTTTTAAGGACAATGGTTGCTCGTGGATAATTTTTTGAGTAGATGGATGTTGGATGGTAGGATATGTTCTTCCTAACTCGAAGATTTCGGGGACGAAATCCTTTAAGGAGGGGAGAATGTAACAACCTGTATTTTTAATAACCTATTATAATATAAATCGAGGCAGAATTTAATTATAAAATCTGAATCAAGGGAAACGGGATATGCCATTGCGTTCGTCTCGGAAAAATACACGAAATAGAGTCCGAGTTTTCGAAAATCGGAGTCCGTATGACCCAGTTAAGGCCCATTGAAGTTTTCAGAAATTTCCATATTAAAAACAGATTTAAATTTTAAGTTAAAAACAAGGGTTAGGGCACAACTGGCGTCAGGTGGGAAAACTCCCGCCAAGACCCCACAAGTCGACAGGCATGTCGACAGGGGTCTAAGGGTGTCGACTGCCCTGTCGACACGGGGTGGCCGGGCAGTTTTGCCTGGCGCACCATTTCTGATCTGGGCTTGGTTGTGTGGCTTGGTTCTGGAGAATTCCGAAATCTGATGGACCTAATTCAACCTAGGGTTAATCCTAGGGCAAAAAACACTCTAATCTTCTATAAATATGACCCTAATCCTACCCTAAAACCCCATTATTCATTCTAGCAACCAAACTATGTCAAATTGATTTCTCAAATGGCCTCCACTTAAAAACCCTAGCCTCCACCCTCTTCATAAATCATTCCTATGAAGATTATGATGTTCATACAAGCATTTCTAAGTTGTATGAATGATCATTAGCTTGCATACATCATCAAGTTGCAAGTTTTATTTGCTAAGCTAGAGTTTTTGGGATTTTTGTTAAGGGTGTTTCTTATTGGAGCTTTGTTTTGGGTTTTTATGCTTGCATAAAGGGCTTCTCAATCTTTACTTGTAGATTTGTGTCTTCATAATATTTGTAAGCCCTCTTACCTTCATTTTAGAAACTCTAAAGTTAATATGTGATGAAAGTTGGGATTTATGCATGTTTAATAAGTTATGCATGCTTATGCGAGTTCACTATGTCATGTTACACATGTTTAATAAGTTATGCATGCTTATGCGAGTTCACTATGCCATGTTACACATGTTTAATAAGTTATGCATGTTTATGCAAGTTCACTATGCCATGATTTGCAAGTTTAACAAATTATGCATGTTTATGCAAGTTCACTATGCTAAGTTATGCAAGTCCAACATGTTATGCATGTTTATGCAAGTTCACTATGCCATGATTTGCAAGTTTAACAAGTTATGCATGTTTATGCAAGTTCACTATGCTAAGTTATGCAAGTCCAACATGTTATGCATGTTTATGCAAGTTCACTATGCCATGATTTGCAAGTTTAACAAGTTATGCATGTTTATGCAAGTTCACTATGCTAAGTTATGCAAGTCCAACATGTTATGCATGTTTATTATGATATGTAAGATTCATCATGTATGTTGTGCCAAGTTCCCTCTTTCTATCCTTTATGCGTTATGACGAATATGTAAGCGATAGAATGACGTGGGGGGGGGGGGGGGGGGGTTGGGTAAAACTTAAAATACATGAAAATATAAGATTGGGAATTTACCTATTAAGTTAGGTCTACCCCTTGGGAATTTACCTATTAAGTTAGGTCTACCGAAGTAATTGTTAAACTTGTAATTATGTTTTGAAAATAAAGTGGACATGACACTTAGAAAACATAAGTGTGGCCAACTCGAGGTTGGGTTGAGTTTGTAGCATAAACCTACCCGGAACCGACCGGCTTAACTAGTGGCTACAAGCAATAGGACCCAATGTGAGTAGTTGGTCATGTTGCACGTGAAACCCGAGGTTAGACTAAGTTGTGGTGTAAACCTACCCGGACCCGCCCGGCCTAACTAGTAACCACAACAAGGTCTAATGTGAGAGGTTGGGTGCATTAAATTAATTAATGCCTCATGATTAGGGTTAAGTCATGGCCCACTAATACTTAACCAATTTTGGGGATACGAGGGATTAAATGGGGTTAAGTGGTGAATTGTTGGTTACACTTAACTAATTTAATCCATGATTAATGAGGAGTTAAACCACACTTAACCCTCTTAGAAAACCCTAGCAACGTGGTCTGTTCCAGCAGTAATCCCAGTTTGGTATCATTCACAACCCTAGAGGCTAGGCTAGGGAGGGGCACGATTACTGGACTGATGTAAGCGACCAAAGCGACGGCTGAGTGGTACAGCGGTGCGGGTCCAGGCGGGCTACGGATGTGCACGTAGTCCGGTGTTGGACAAACTCGAGGCACGGGTACCAGTAGGTTTAGACTGTGCATTATTGCTTAGGTGTCTAGGGTTGACACCCGAGGGCTTGATACACCCGAAGGTGGACCCAGCACAGTCTGACTACAACCATATGTGGGCCGTATGGACACCAACACTTGACGTTTTAGGTTTATAGGGAGCCGATCGACTAGACCGTTGGGCTGGACCTTGTATTAAGGTCACCTCATGTTATTGGGCCAAAGTTTTGGGCTGAGGGATCAATACCTGTTATGTTAGTTTGCTAGTACACTGTGGTGCAAAGCTTAATCTTCTTTATGTGATGACACCTTTATCTATTGCCAGTATGTTCATCTCAGTTTCCATCATGATGCTAACTTTATTAGTTTATAGACTGATCGTAGTAGGGCTTACCAGTCTTTTTGACTGACCTGTTTTCTTTCGCTTCTTTTCTTCCGTTCCCCCCCCCCCAGGTTCTCAGGGAGGGAATAGTGGTGCTTAGCTTGGATCGCTTGCTTGTTTGCTGGATAGCTCATGTATGTCTGGACATTGAGCTCGCTATGGTTTATCATCTTTATTTTGGGGATAGCACTATGTATTTCTGTTTATGATGTACTAGACATGTTTATTTTGGCAGCTGACTTTATGATGTACTAGACTTGTTTTGAGATGGTTTGAGATATTCCACTGTTTTATTCTCACTTACTCTGTTTTACATATATATTTATGTTCTTGTTCTGCCTTGATATATCATTATGCATGCTTACCCAGTTCTAACGCCCCCCAGAAGCTAGTGCCCCCGAAAGAGTGACCGTAGCGGAGGTGGGGTGTTACAATAACAGTCAATTTCTTAATCGTATGGAGGTTGAAGAACTGAAGCTTGATTTACCTCTTGTTCATACAGAGGTGTTGAACAACTAAAAATTGTTCTACCACTTGTTAAATTGGAGGCTGAGCAGTTAAAATCTGACCACCCTTCGGTTTGTATGAAGGTTCAATGCGTTTCTAAAGTCTAAGTTGGCTTAGATTTGAGAACTCACGGTAGACATCCTCGTAGTGTTTGCTTTTGGTATTCGATAAGCCAATCTACATCGGTTTATAGATTGCTTGAAGGATCGTGCGCTGACCATCAGTAAGAATCAATAGACGAAGGCGTTGAAGGCATAGCTTTGAGTATGCAAAGGCATGAGGAAGAAGGAGCTTATTTGAGTGAAGAATTTTGAGCAAGACACATATTACATGTCATACATATAGGCATAGTTTTGTGAATGCAATTTTTATAGGTAAAGCTGTCAGAATGACTACACGCTGCACACTGCTAAAGCTGTTGAAGTGACTACGCACTGCATATTGCATGCCGTTGAAATGACTACACACCGTACATTATTGAAATGATTACACACCACACACCACTAAAGTTGTCGAAATGATTACACACTGCTAAAGTTGTTGAGATGACTATATATTGCATATTGGACGCTGCTCAAATGACTACATATTGTACACTATTGAAACGTCTGCACCTAAATGCGTAACTAAACAGAATATATTAAAACATGGTTTTTAATTTTTCATCAACAAACAACACTACAGATTAAACATGATATAGTTACAGTAGCATTCAATTGATAATATATGCTAGATAACTCAAAATAGTTTCCGAATGAGTTAGACAAGTCGGGTCGTCCTCTGTTTAAAAAGTTTGAACTAATAAACTAAATATAGTTAAAATGAGCTTGTCGCGGAGTGGTAGTTCGTATTTATCTGCAATAAGGTTCAAATTTATGTTTAAGATCCATCATATGTCGGAATTCTTTAAAATAAGATTCTTTCAAATAAGGTTCAAATTTATATTTAAGATCGTTCACTTGCACCTCTAACTCTTGTTGTTCCTTAAGCGTTATCTGCTAAGAGGAAGAATAATAGTTCTGACTCCATCCACTAAATCAATTTGGAACTCAATCTTTCATTGTAGCGGAAATCCTCTGACCTCATCAAAATCATCAGAAAACTTTTGAACGATTGGCATAGATGATAGTGGAATCACAAGTGAATATAAAAATCTAACAAGAACTCCATCCTCTGGTAGACAGTGTATCATTATCGTTCTCCCTTCCACATTCCCGATTGTCAACTCAAGCCTCTCGCAATCAACAATAGCCGCGTACTTCTTGAGTCAGTCCATACCTAGATTAATTCCAAACCCAACGAAGTTTTATAAAAAGCAATCACACATAAATGAGCAACCATGACTCGATATAACTAAACCACGACAAATCATACAATGACTAGACGAACCCCTACTGGATTAGTCGCAACCAATGGTCTATCAACAATTTCATGTTCTAAGCCAAATTTCCAAACAAGCTCATTAAAGAAAAAAGAATATGATGCTCCAGTATTAGACAAAACTCGAACTGAAACGTCTCTAATAGAAAGCGTACCTTGCACAACAAAATTATTCCCCTTTTCTGCAATAGTCAGACCCCTCGAGGAAAACGACACGACATCCAAAGCATACTCTTTTACAGCCTTCTTATCCTTAAGTGGTTTTGGAAAATCCATCTTCATAAGTTCATATGCTTTGGCTTATCACAGTTAGAGCACTTCTTTTCCACCTTCGCGTTCTTACAATCCTTGGAAAGATGACCCTTCTATTGGTAGTTATAGCAAGTAACCTAACCCTTCGGTTTCTTCTGACCATTCTTCCATTTTTGTTGTTGTTTTCACTTACCATTCCAGTTTTTCTTATTATCGCCACCTTGTCATGGCTTCAATTCCTCTTTATTTTCAATAACAACCTCAACGTTCTATGGAAACAAGCTTTTCTTCTTTAAAGCATTCTCGACTAGCTTCTTATAAGGATCATCGTTATGGCTGATCGATTGTTTCCCAAGTCCCTTATCTAAACCTAATATAATCTTCTCATTTTTTGATAAGGAGTCTCAATATACGAACGAGCATACTTAGATAAAGCTTCGAACATAGCTATATACTCACACATCGGTCGATCCCGTTGCTTAAGCTCAACAAACTTCTTAATAAGTACAGACTTTTGGACCATAGAAATAAAATCCTCCTCGAACTTAGTACTAAACTGATCCCAAGTGATCTGGTCCTCTAGAGTCTTCAAAGTAACAGAGTTCCACAAATCCATCGCTTGTCCTCGCAGCTGTCTCGATGCAAGCTTCCTCTTAGTTGCAATGTCATGAAAATCCAAACACAAGTATCCAACCAATTCCGAATCTCAACAGTAGGTTCCATACCAACAAACGGCTTGCCACCCAAAGAAGTATAATCCTTGCAAAGCTTCGTAAAATCAACAACCCTAAGTGCCTTCACAGGAACACCATGCTCTACCGCCGCTTCTGGAGTTGACATCCTTCTCATGATTGTTGCCATCATGGCCTCGAACATAGCAGGATAATCAAGAATAGCAGCTGTAGCTCCCGACTACTACCCTTAACTACCCCTCCAATCCCAGGCTCATCCCTAGCAGCATGTCTCGAAGTTCATTGACTCGTTCTCTATCTGAAACAAGAGTGATCAATTCACATTAGAGAAAGGCCACATTAGTGTTCAAGTGCTCACTAACCTACTAAACTGTATATTATAAAACAATAATCATCCATTAAAAATAACAAGTACGTCTTTCATAGGCTTTTACGCTTGCGGATTTTGGGTAAAATCCATTAACCAAAACTCTGATACCAAATGTGACTCCCGCACCATACCTCCCGCACCAAACTATGAAAAAGGTGCGCTATATGACACGCTAGGCTAATATGGGACGATCAATAGGGTAGAATAACTCAAAATAAACCTGTCGTATAACTCACAACACATGGATAACATAATAGAAAATATACAACACGATATAGCAGTGAAGCACAACTGAATAGAAAACTCAAATATCACAAAATCTCAGAATCACCAATACAAAACATCTCTGATAATGAGTAATATGTACATCAAGCCACACTACATATCTCTCGGAGTATCGTGAAATCTCAATAAACAGCAAAAATGACAAAACAACTATATAATAGGTAGTAGTATGCTAGCCTCCTGCTCACCATGGTACAACATCATCGGCACTAAATCCTACTACCAGCTATCTCATTCTGCTCATCAAGATAATTGATGAATAACCCAAGGTAACAAGAGAAAAACATAAAACCTTGAGTCAGAAAATAGTCTTAGTGGACGATAAAATAACCAACAATAGTCACACATGATATATGAGTATAGATGGTTCAATCCTCTGATCCATCTCAGCAACCAAGGATTAGCACAAGACAAACACATATCATATGCCACTCTAGAATCAGAAAGGACATCCCCCAATCTCACTTCTCTTCGACAACCTACGGTGATAGCCTACCCAGAGAAAATTGAGAAGAAAACACACATTTAATCATAGCGTCCATAACATCCAATGTCCTAACTATCACCGACTACAGTCTTGAATATATCAATTATCGAACTTACTTTCAACGATCGAAGGGGCTAATGGAAAACCCCGGTTCTAGACTACCATACTCCATCGTGAATACGCGTGTTTGTCTCCATCAAGACAACTAGGTCCATTATGACTACCCAGGGTCGGTCTTATGCATTGTGTTGCCCAAGGCATATGGATAAAAATTAAAAAAAAACAGGGAAAACATATTTTTCCCTAGCCTTGAACTTGCGACCTACCACAACCAACTTAACTTACATCCTTAACCAACTACACTAGGTGCCTATCCATATAATGTTGGGTATACAAATCTTATTTAAAAAATAGTTTTCGCTATCAATAACTTCCTCCACATCCTCCTTCTTGCCCCCTCAAGGGGGGTTGCCCGATGTGGAAATCTAGTGGGCCTTGCCCTAGGGCCGACACTATGACTACCCAAGGTACTTGATCAGTCGTGATCTCGATGGGCATCCCCCCGATACCCCTACTTTGAGCCTGCTAGAACCTTCAATAACCAATGATTCCTTGGCACTTCAAATATGTCGAGCCTTTGTTCTTGGTGATCACATCTTTAGTTCGAGCGACTTCTCAAACTTATTCAATTATCATCCATGATAAATCCCACTTGAGTCAATCTATCATCTTACTGGATCGTACATCATCCTGCGACCAGTATCATATCAATTCAGCTCTGACCACTCCAACTTGAGTTCACAATCGAAGCACCATCCTTCGTTGAGTTTCACATTAACCATCAGAAGTCTACTCATCACCAAACTTCATCAGCAACCCCTAGCAGTCAACGCAATTAATCCTCCAAAATTTGAGCCCCATTCGCCATCATTCGATAAATCGGTATTGGTCCATCTTTCATGGACGGATACCAATCCATCGTGTAACAACCCGCACCTCCGTTTGCGCAAGATACCCCAACTTAGCCATCATATAGGTGTGAGGTTTTGTTCCACAAAAGGCCTCGACGTTAGTAAGAGATGGGCTCTACTATATAAGTACTCACTTCATACAGGCTTCCACGATGTGGGACTAAGGGGTGTTACATTCTCCCCTCCTACAGAGCCCAACATCCC